>JAOWCC010000655.1:9456369-10916564 GCA_030867875.1 Actinernus sp. WN-2022 | reverse complement strand
TCCTGCTCGGCAGACAGGCGATTAACTACTTACCCAATTGGGAGGCTCGATGTTGCTCGAAGCACGATCAGCGTTAACCTACGATTAAACTATGAGTTCATTATAACCCACAACGCTTTTTAACCGGCAACCGATTAACTAACCGGCATGGTTAAAAAAAAAAAATAGAGCTAGGCGGATAGGCCTAATCCAGGTTATTTTAATCAAGTGCCCAGTAGTGTACCCTGGGTGCCAGTGGTTCTACTGCCCTCTCTAAGCCAAAGTTTACGATCGCAGTAGAACCTCTGGCACCCAGGGTACCAGTAGTGTAGTTTCTTATTCAAAACACACCGCTGAATCCAGTGACTGCAGACACTCACGTTATAGGCTCGTTCTGTAATTAAATAATCCGAATATTTAAAGTGGCTATAAGCCCTTTTTTTATCATTCAAATCGATTCTACATCAAGTATGTAATTGAACAGTAATGTTTTTCTTGATTTGAGTCGGTTGCGTCTGTGAGATGTAGAAGTTTCTGGTTCCAATATGCTAAGGGTCGGTCATTATTATTTATGGAGAGGGTGGCCCCTTATTTTTTCATTAAAGAAAGAGGGGGTCATCTTTTTTAGGTTCTACTATAGAGGTCTTATTTGTGTGTATAAGGGATAACTTTAAGGACCTGTCGCCACATTTACAGACAATGACAGTGAACGTGACAGTGATAATGACATGATTTTGTGCGAGTGACAGTGAAAGTGACAGCGGGACTAGTGATGGCCAAGAGGATGAAGACTTCATTGATGAGCCACCTTTTCAGCAAACATCCAGAAGTGGGCGCAAAATGGGACACTGGTCCAAACGATACACAGATTTTGTGAAATATTATGCTTACAAAAGCAAACGACAAACAGTGACAGTCCAATGATGTACAAGGTAACGTTATGAAAGTGATCGCTTGTGACATGGTCTCCCCCAGTGTAGCATTGGCTAGTCTACTCCATGCACCCAAATACGAATAAACTACAATATGGATCCCTAACAATTATGGGAAGAGGGGGGGGGGGGGGGGTCATTACTAAATTATGGATTAAAAGGGGGGGGGCCGCTCGCCATTTTTAGGCCTGAGGAGGGGGGGGCCTTGGACATTTTTATCTTTCGTATAATTTTTTCCCTCCCCCGCCCTCCATAAATAATGACCGCTCCCCTAATTATGAACGTTACAAGAGCCTCATTTATTATACAAAAACGTGCTGGCAGAGATAAATAACGTTTTCTACACATCCAAGTTATTTTTGGACTGATATCAGTGATTTTACCAAATAATTTTTATAAATCAGAAATAGTTTTATTCACAAGGAGAAAGAAATGACTCGGCTTTTGTTGGCCTTCTGTGACGTCACATAATTAGCATGGAAATGGCTCCACCATATTGGAAACTTTGTCCTTCCAATACGAGCCTTCACTATATTTGGCCAGCAGTTACCAAAAGTCACGTGATTTTGAAAAAGGACTATAAAGAAGCAATTTCCCGATGACTTCAAAATGAGAAAACATAACGTCATAGGTAAATGCTATTAAACGGTCTATTGACGTGCCTTCAAAAGCTTAACTAGGCTGATCATGAACAAAAACACTGAAAGAAAAAACACTGAATTGATAACAGGACCTGAAGCAACCATAGGAGTTGATCAAAGTCAGGACCCGACTAAACCACAGATCGCATTGGAATTTTGCATGTGGAGGGAGGAAAACCGGATCAAGAACCCGGAAGAAAACCATCGGAGCAAGTGTGAGATACCAACAAACTCAACTCACGTGTTAGCGTGGGGCCGCTTGAACTCTATCTTACCACTTGTGTCATCCCCGTTCCCCTCTAAGATCGTTTGGAGGTGATCAGCCTTAACAGATTTCATTTGGCAGATTTTTGCGCAGAGTTCTGATAAAAGCAGTGTTGAGCAACAACAGTCCTTTATCATTCGACTTCCTGTATTCCAACTTTTGACATATTGGGAAACGATTACGTTACCTACACATTGTATTAATACCGTACCCACAAGTGTTCTGATGTGACAGCATAGCATTTGGATTTCACAACCGTATTAGTGGTTGAAACTGAACGATTAAAAGAATAAAACATGTGGTGGTAGTGGAGAGGTAGGGAATGGTTATGGGGGAGGGGAGTAGGTATTCCTCTCCCCTCCCCCCCCCCCCCCCCCCCCCCCCCCCCCCCCCCCCCCCCCCACCACCCCCGTAGTCTTTTTTAACGACGGTATGAATTTTATGTATGTCTGAAGATCAACAAGTCGAAAACGAATAAATTTACTGTTGCACAAATGTGTTTGAGGAGGAGGCAGCACCTTTTCCGTATTTCTGTAAAACGTTTCAGAAACAAAATATAGACTATTGAACAAATTAAGATTCCAATCGTTTAAGAATGTATGTGCGATGGAAGATAGAATAACTGTTGCACAAATGTGTTTGAGTAGGAGACAGCACCTTTTGAGGGATCTGTTCAACTCCTTGTCTTCAGAATGTCCTGGGATCACAACCAATGCCACAACAGTACATAACGGGACAACGTACCAGGCCAAAGCGTCATTCAGTTGTGAAGTGGGATATCAACTGGTTGGTGTCAAAGAAGTGACATGTACGGCAGAGGGAGTGTGGAGTGATAACCCTGCGACATGTAAAGTCATCGGTAGGTGGAAGTCATGCCTGGACTAACATCCTATATCTTTTTATTGCTGCCATTAAAAGTATAGGAGAGAGAAAAGAAGATAAGAAAATATGAAGAGCCTCTAGTGCTACAGCGATCAAATTACACTTCTCCTCCATCTGTTATATATTCGTGATGCAGCGTTTTCCCATACCGGGTTATTTTAGATTTCATTTCTCATCGCTCGGTTTTCTCGCGTTATGTCGTTGACAAAAGATGCCTCGTTAGCTTGTCTTGTTTGGTAAACATGCATGGCTACAATATCGTTAATCGTGTGAATTATAATTACACAAACGCGTATGATAGCTAGCGGAAACCGAACTCGTGGGAAACGCATTTAAAAAAATTACCCGTCGCGTCTGTCAAAACACTGCATTATAGGCCGTAGTATGGGAGATGGACGCTCCGGGTAATGGGATCCTGGCTTCGGAAAGTAAGCGAACTAAATACTTACCATTTCAAATCTTAAGTTAAAATTCCTACGGGAAGTCTGATTATTTTAGCCGTAAGTTAGAGCTCAGCCTGACCGCCATTACTCGGATCTCAAATGAGCGATCCTTTGTTCAGTCTTTTCGTGACGTCATCTAAGGAACAGCTTCACGACATGTACGCGACACAGACTAAAAGGCATTTTATAAGGTTCAAACTTTGCCGGAGTACAATCCTATATACTGAATATCATCCGTTTTCTTCTGCATACTAAAGTAGCCACGTCTAGTTTGTTGGGTTACTCACATGACGTCATCCAATTCCAGACCGAGTAAATGCATTTAGGAAATTTGACTTACGATTTAAAATCGTAATTACTTAGTACTTTTACTTTCCGAAACTGAAGAAAATAGCGGGAAAAGTGTAATTTGATCGCAGTAGCACTTTAAGCAACTCTATATCTCACTCCCATTGTCAAGACAGAAAGAAACCTCTTAAGATTGTTAAACAGGGCCCGGTTTTCTAAAACCTAGATTAACGCTAACCTAGGATTTAAAATGTGTTTAACGCAGGGTCCAGTTTCTCAAAGCCCGATTAAACTAATCTCAAGCGAGTTAAGGCCCGGTTTTGACATGAAAGTGAGGCTAAAACGATAATAATTTTCACTTTAAGGATCTACCTTAATTACCAACTACACCAAATTATGCAGACTCGCATAACTCCTCCACTTCGATATTCTGAGGATCACAATTATGCAAATGAGGTGTAACGTGACCCCTCCACTGACATAAAATGGAGCAATGAGTATTCTTTTCACGCCAAGGTACCGAATTTTCCTGTTTCTCTGATGCGCCTGCCTTCAATAATCTGCCCTCACAGCAGACCACCTTTTTATCCAAAAGGGGATATTGAGCAAAACAGGTCACGTGACCTTGTACTCGATTTATTGATCAGCGGTTTTCTCCTTATCAACAAATAAAAGTCATGGTGTGAGGGCAGATTTATGTGTGTACCCAAGTCGCCAATATTTTAAAACCAAAATGGTTCTTAAAGAGATTGTCCTCATTTTGGCCCATTTGCAGTTGACAATTCACACGAGGAAGAGTCGCGTGACATGTCACATGACTGCTGTTTTCACTTTAAAATGTTAAGGTTCACGAGTTGTGTTAGGATGGGCAATTTGGTAAAGATTCGCTGGTAAAAAAAACAATTTCATAACAGATATAATCAATGTTAGCCGTTTTTTGTGTTGACCCAGGCCTTATAGTGCACATATGCTTTTTTTTGAAAGCTTAGAGAAAAAAATCCGAAATCATAATTTTTTCATAATTTTTTATCGACTAAACTTAAAAATGTAGAATAATTTCCGCGCACCTTCGGGGACTGGGACGAGAATAAAACGTGACGTCATCGCGGGTTAAAGTGTTGGCTTATTTGCAAAATAATTGAATAGATAACAGACAAAGATGATAATATCGCGCTAAACGTTTCGGAGAGCTTTATTCGGCAAGGCCTTTCATGCAATGGCGCATCGAGCGTGTTCTGTTGATGACGTCAAACTAGACCCAGTGCCAATTTTGTGAAGTGCTCTTCGTCCACAGGCAACCCAAGACACGTTTTTGGGCAACTTTGAACGGCCAATGCACCATGACAAATAAATCAAATCAATTATTTTTCCGGAATCCTTCGTCTATGGCCTCTAGCCTCTTCGTAAGAAATATAATTAGCCAGGGCTAATATGCACTTTAGTTATAACGTACTTGAGGTCCATGTTCAAGGATAATCTTAGTTTGATTTGCTAACCTATTGTATGAGGAGGAACGAGTAGTATCTTTTCTACTTATAATCCTAGAATAAAGAAACACGCGTTTTCTCAGTTTTGTAAAACAGATTTGAATTGTATCTTGTGAGAACTCTCATAATTTTAAATATGACGAAAATTCAACATGGGGAACGTTTTAAAATTGAAGCTTTCTTGGCTATCGTTTTGGACTCTTCTGATTGGACGAAATGGTTTCACACAAAAGGAAAGTAGTTTTAAAACAGTTTTAGTGGATTTCTAGACCAGTTTTACTAGGTGTACTGGAAATTTACCTGGGTAAATTCGTGTATTCGTGTCTAACCGATTTCCCTAGGAGAAACGTACCTAGCCCTTGATAGCACCCCAGATAAGTCTTAGGGGTCGTTGCCGACCCCAGATAGTTCAGCCAATGAAATTTCGAGGATCTGACAGTACAATAGGCCTTCGCGCCACAAAGTTACTGGGGCGTGATATTCAACGGTCTTCGTGTAACCGCTGTACCCAGGTAAATTCAAACCCCAGATGGATTTTATTGGGGCCAGTTTTACTGGGTAAACGACTTTATCTGGGGTGGTGTAACCGCAGCTGTTGTCTATGTGCAGGAGCACTAGTAGCGCAAGGCTTTCGAGTTGACTGCTACAAATTATCAGTTACAAATTACAATGGCATATATGACTAAACAATTTAAAGTAAGAATCGCATAACCAAAGCTGAATCGCACGGTGCATTTGTGAAATCAGACGCTGATTGGCTGAGACGGAGTGGTGATTCAGAGTGGAATCACCACTGTAGCTACGCGCGCTATTTATAACTTAGCAAAATATCAACAAAAGTACTAAATCTTCAAGTAATAAAAAAGCGACTCGGGCGATATCGGTTTTCTCGTGCAATTTAACGTGGAATTACCTCGTCAGGCATGTGATTTTCCTATATTAGCATTAATCATACAGTGAATTCCCTCTATGCGGACACCCCTGTTAGGCGAACACCTCTCTAAGGCGGACACATCTATCTGGTCCCAAATTTCACATTTTTTTCTGTACTAAAATTCTCTCTAAGGCGGACAGCGGACGCTTTTTCATCGGAAATTCGGTTGCAAATATCACTCAAAGCGGACACTAGAATTGCAACGTATTCTAGATTATCGCAATTCACATTTTGACGTGCCGCATCACATTACAACAAGCTTTGTTTATTGATTGACGTACAGAAGAGGAGGTACCGTCTTCCATGCCTTCAGTAGATATCAGACAGAAAAATGCGTTCTTAAACTCATGAATAATTCATGAGGTGAATACAATAGAAATCATGACCATGACGAGTATTTAGAAATCGTTTCCAAATACAGCTCGCATTTCAAGATTTTTAGATCGCTAATTTTATCATTAAAGTGGAGTTCCAGAAGCCATGCAAAACACTCAGAGCTTGTTTTAGAAGCGAGTTTCTAAATACAGTGAGAAGGGGTTACCTCGGCTTTGCCTCGGTTTTCAACCCCCTCTCACTGTATTTAGAAATCGCTTCTAAAACAGCACTTCGTGTTTTACATATTACCTCGCTCTCTGCACTGACATCGACAGTTCAGAAGCGGAAGACCCGGCAGCAGAAGTAATATATCCAACACAAGGAGCTGTTCTAGAAGTGGTTTCGCCTCGGTTTTCAACTCCGTCTAACCGTATTTAGAAAACCACTTCTAGAACAGGCTCCGTGTGTTGGAGATGACTTCTCAAACTTTTCTCTCGCGGTAAAATTAGCAATTCAAAAGTCTAGAAATGCCAGCCGTATCTACCCCTGATTTGTAAGTACGCTTCACGGTTGTTTTCCCTTCATTAATTATTCATGAGTTTGAGAAGTAACTGTGACCGTGGCGGAATATATCGAGGAAGAGGTAGACGGTCCAATCAATTGCTCGAACCAATTAAACCAACAGCTGAAGCCATTCTAATTGCTGATGACTTGCAGATATTTGCTTCTTCACAACTCAAAGATGAAAATCTGGTTGTTAGCCTTAGAAAAGCTCCCAGCTCCTCCAAGTTGCGAGGGTATCGCACTCAAGCATGTTAAGGCATGGTTTGAACATGAAAACGAGGCTACAGCTATTTTGTTAAATAGAGTCACTTGAATTTGCTCAAATCCTAGAACAATGGTGGTTATAACTAACCTCAGCGTTTTTAGTCGTCCTAATATCAAATTTTGGTAAAATGTCTATCACGTGACCAACCACGTGATAACAAAAAGTTGAAAATTAAACTAAACACGGGGTGGTACATTGTATATTTTAAATAACGATTTTGTGTTTATCTGATTACACTTGTGGTTGACTTTGAAGATCAGTTCGGAATGGTTGACCTGATAGACCGTTAGGCGAAAATATAGAAAACAGGTCACGTGACCTATTCTTGGAAGCATTTCTATTTCACCATTTATATCCTCTTAAGTGATAAAAAGTCAACCATTCCGGACACAGTCTCATTTCCCATAACAAGCTTAGCATTTCGAACCGAAAATCTGAAACAAAACAATAACTTCCGCCACCCCATTTTGATTTCTTTGTTCTATCAGACTTAAGGTCACGTGACCTTCAAAACACCAAAATACGGATCCTTAAATGTTAAGACATACAGTATTATTTCAAAGTTATAGGGTATTTCATACATAAATGACAGAGATAGCGAATTTTGAATGTTTTATCAGAACTGCTCAGCAGCAATACAATACAATACAATACTTTATTCACACTTTACAGTTATTTACAAAGTT
The DNA here is from genome assembly GCA_030867875.1 of Actinernus sp. WN-2022. Taxonomy (NCBI): domain Eukaryota; kingdom Metazoa; phylum Cnidaria; class Anthozoa; order Actiniaria; family Actinernidae; genus Actinernus; species Actinernus sp. WN-2022. The sequence continues at coordinate 10,908,883 of JAOWCC010000655.1, read as the reverse complement.
AACAAGAAATTTATATTTAGAGTTTAGAAAAGGTGGTAGGGAAAAAAGTTGTAAATAGGCTAAATATATAATAGAGGAAATGTCTAGCATCTAAATTAACCGTGAGGTTTTCGAGTTAGACGCTAGCCAGCCAAAGTTAATGATTATATGCAGACATCAAAAGAAAAAAGAAAAACTATAAAAATGCACAAAAACAAATACTATAAAATACACACAAACATCAAATATTTCAATGCAATAGCAACCATTTATCAGAAATTAGAAAAAATATTAGAAAAAAATTAGAAGAAGTTGTAGATACCGTTTAAGCTTTGAAAAGTGGAGCGTAGGAATTTTGTTTTTCTAAAAGGAACTGTTTAACCTTTTTGGAAAAATTGAAATTGGGTAGATGTTTAAGATCAGTTGGTAGTTGTTGCCATAGGTCTGAAGATGCAGCATAGATCGTCTGTTTGCCTAGATTAGTTCTAAAGCGTGCCTTATAAAGATTTCCTTTAGAGGGCATATCTAGTGTTATAGGAGTGAACATCACTTGCATAGCGAAAATATTGATTAAATATGCTTGGTAACTGTTTTTTATGCCACTTATGGGTAAATTTTAGTAATTGCAGTTTATAAAACATTGTCCACTGTCAGAATATCAAGTAAGTTTAATAAGGGTAACGCACTTTCAGTATTTTTCCCATTACAAGCTTAAGGTGGCAAAAAAAATGAGTCGGACTATATGGTTTTGCTTAACTTGAATTCGTTTTAGATGGCAAAAATAGGCACTCCCCCAGGCTACTATTGCATACGAAATATAAGGGTAAATTAAGTTATAGTATAATTGCTTTAGCTGCTGGAGGGATAGAAAATGTCTTAGTTTATAAAATATACCAATATTTCTTGAGATACGTGAACAAATATATGAAATATGATGTTTCCATGAGACTGTGTCATCAATCATCACACCTAAGTATTTTATGTGATCTTTTTTATCTAGAGAATAGGTAGACCCATCTTTGTTGATTATTTGTATATCAACAGATGAAGTTAATTTCTTTTTTGGTGATTTTATGACCATGTAATTGGTCTTTTTAAGATTAATGGATAATTTATTTTGATCACACCATTCTTTAACTTTAATTAGTTCCTGGTTGACAAGGTTCTCTAAGTCAGTTATATTAGGGGAAGAAGCAAATAAATTGGTATCAAACACAAACCAGCATTACAGATTTATTTTCTCAAAATAAGCACTATTTATCAACAGCAGCTGAGTACTGTATACAGACAATAATATACAATACAATAATCTTTATTTAAACACGATAAAGGTTTAAGCATCACTGCTGACATATCAGAGAAAGATATAACGGGGACTATACAGTAGAACTGTAGTACGTACATTGGGCCACTATTCAACATGTAATGAGACTGTCGGGGCTATAATCATTAATTTTTTGCTGCCGCAGCGAGCGAGCCTGAAGCGAGCGAGCAAGGCAGCAGTTCTAATCTGTAAGCGGGTCGAAATCGCGATATTTTTTTTACCACAATGCATCACTTCTATTGTCTTTTTTTTACCACACTGCTTTGCAGGCATCTGATCGTCACGCGACATTACACGAGATTTGAGCTAACTACGTTCAACCGTTCTTTAATGCATTTCTGTGTACGCAATCTTTGTGTAATCATGAATTTGTTGAAGTGTAGACGTGTAGGCGAACTCTTTCTAACTCTGTGAACTATCAGGATCTCTACTGTTATCAAGATGGTGAGCAGCAAATAATTTTCTTCTATTGGCTTCGATAAAGTCAAAACATTTACAACTACATTCTCAATTACAGTTGATTTCCGGTATTTAAACTTCACCTGGGAGAACAGTAGTTTGTTGTGGCAGGAATCTTAAGAAAATGTCGGGAATTGGTAGGCTCAGGGAATTTACCGGGATATCGTTGATATGTCGGGACAAAATGAAAATAAATAGCGACAACTTTTGAGTTACACACCACAGCTCAAACAGGATTCAGTCGCACGATAGCCCCAAAACTACAAAATATATTCATCTAACACCTTGGCATTTTTATCACCCAGTAATCTATTTTTCCTGCCAAAGTGCTACTGTAGGTTCTCTTCTAATACACTTCCTTAACTGAGTGTAGCAGCATTCACTACCTGTTAGGTATACTAGTACTTAGTTTAGCTGTGAAGTTAATGGTTTTTGGTGGCAGATTACATCAAAAACCAGATTATATAAGGCGGCCGGACACCTCTCAGTAATCTAAGGCGGCGGACAGTAAGAGCTGGTCCCGAGGGTGTCTGACTTAGAGGAAGTTCACTGTATGTACAGCTAGGAAGAAAACAACAGGTTTGACGTGAAAATTCTTCGGGAGATAGGAGGCCAAAAGGAAAACACACATACAACTGCCATAGGAATGAGAAAATCAGGAGTTCAATGATATTTAAGAATTAAGTTTGACGATTCAAGACAAGTTTTATATTGTTTTTTGAAAAAGATAGCTGATAGGTCTTTTAGGTCGGAAGGGGGAAGGGTGCTTTCCCATAAATTGGATGCTAAGTATTTAAAGTGAATTTGCCATAATTTGTTCTTATACAAGGCCTATACAAAATGTTTTCTGGATGAGTATCTTGTATTATGAAAGTGGATAAATGATACAGGGATGAGGAATTCAGTAAATATAGATTGTGTCGGAATTTATGCTGATTGTGCGGAATCACACCAGCGCATAATATCAGAAGCGCTGTCTTTTCGGAACAGATAATAACCGCGGACGAAATATCATGGCATATTTGGACGTCACAAATAGGTTATTGTCAATCTAGATAGCCACCTCTATTCTTCAGTGAATAATAACGTCCATGTGAACATAGTGCGGTTTCAGGAGTAAGAAAAGACTGCCCATTGTCGGTACTATTCTGCATCCTTGTATTTGAAATACTAGGCGAACATTAGAATTGCAAAGAGTAAGGTGTAATTAAAGTGAACAACAATATAATAAGAATCTCCTAAACAACTCTATGACACCCATACCCCCGCCTCTTGCACCTTTTAAAACAAATGGGGATGTCTGAAGTTTTGCAAATTTGGAACTCGATTGACGATTCTCTCAAAGTATTAAACAAAAAAGCTTTCAAAAACAAACTAAAGAATGTTATTATCAGTGGCTATTAGTTATAATAATGTACCAGCTGACTACCCATACCTCCTCATCTTTTTTCCCCTGCCAATCAAAGTTCATTTGCAATTTTCATTAGTATATGATTCAGTTAGTTTATTCCTTTTTGTATTGTACGAAGATTATTTCAATTGTTTTATCCTCACCATCTTACTCACTACCATTCTTTATTACATATTATTGCAATAGTAAGCAATGTTTCCTAACTCGATTAGCTCTGCTATTTTTAGGTAACACGTTACATCGTCTATTCTTTAATTGAACATTCGTAATATCCTTTATTCTTGTTTGTACAAATAAAACATGTTGTTGTATGTTTATGCTCAGGGGCGTTAAGGCATGGGTCTCCAATATGGCCGCCGCAAATCAAGAGGGGGTGGTCTATCTCTTTGTGCTTGTGAGATATAGTCTTGACACTTTGACATATTTGATAAAGTCACAACCTTAACACATTTTTGTGACAGTCTCCATGGAAACATGTAATGTGACCTTTGAACTTTAATTTTAAGGAAAATTGGGAAAAGCCTCCTGGAGGTTGGTAAAAGTTGTTGATATAGTAGATATTTTCATGTAAATAAATCAAGGTTAGTGCACACTTCGGTGCTCCAATTTGAAAAGTTGGTTATTATTGGAATGTTCGTTAATTCGGTGGAAACTTGAGGATATCAAATTTCACACTTGCCTTAAATTGCCTTCCCCTTAAAATAACCAACTTTTCAAATTGGAGCAGCAACGTGTGTATTAACCTTGATTCACCTGCATGAAAATATCCATTATATTAATAACGTTTACCGACCTCCAGGAGGCTTTTCGGCCCAATTTTCCTTAAAATTAGAGTTCAAAGGTCACATTACACGTTTCCATGGAAACTGTCACAAAAATGTATTAAGGTTGTGACTTTATGGATTCTGTAAAAGTGCCGAGACAATATCTAACAAGCACGACGAGATAGACCACCCCCTCTTGATTTGCAGCGGCCATATTGGAATAGTTTGAGACCCATGCCTTAATGCCCCTGAGTACCAGCGGACGCTAAGAGTTACATGTATAACGTGTGATATCTATGCATTACAGTACTACAAATGGCTATTCAAGGGCGGGAGGGTGGGTCTCCAAAAACCGTGGGTTGCACAAAGGCTGCAACAAAAGCAACTGGTCATGTGACCCACTTTCCTGCCTTTCAGTTCTCGCACCAGGTATGGCCGTGTGCGAGAAACGACTTCTCGCTCCTTTCGTACCTAACTAGCGAAAAGTAACTGAAGTATAATTGTAATCGCGCCAGCAGCACTGATTAAATGTATGAACAAATTCTTTTTCTCGACTTACATATATATACAGAATGCTCTCGTCTGGACGCCACATTACCAAATGGTAACGTACAGTTCAACTTTAATCTGAGCTCCAATAACCTTCCAACTCACGGCTCGAGAGCGGTGTTTTCCTGCAACGAAGGATATCAACTCAATGGATCTCGAAATATAACTTGTACAGAGCGTGGGACGTGGAGTGGTAGAATACCAGTATGCCAGAAAGGAGATAGTAAGTCCTTTATTCTAATATATTCTTTGCTATATACATACACGCGTTTTCGAAACCTTTGCTTGGAAAAGGTTTAAGGATTCAGTTCGGATGTGACGCAGGCTAGGAAAAGGTATATATAAGCTTATATCTATTGTTTTAGATATATGAAAACAATAGGAAAACAATGTATATATATATAATTTTATATTGTTTTTGCAAGCAAAGTTTTTTGAAAAGTGTGTGTAACGTCATATATGTACGTCATATATGTATAGTTTATAGGAAAATAATAATAATAATGTCTTCATTTCAATTTGTTAAGATACATTACAAATTTTACAATAGATTTAAAAAGACTCTGTACATTAAAAATACCTACTTTAGAGAGAGTTAGAAATACCTAGTATAAAAAAATTGGTATGCAATATAAATGACATGCCTGACGAGGTTGAAAATTTGCACGAGAATACCGATATCGAGTGCAAGTTAACGTGGAATTACCGAGTCAGGCATGTGATTTTCTTTGAATCGCATAGTCCGATGAATTACTTGATAATTTAGTACTTTTGTTGACGTTTTGCTAAGTAAAACATAGCGTGCCTAGTCTACAGTGGTGATTCCACTCTGAATCACCACTCCTCTCAGCCAATCAGCGTCTGATTTCGCAAACGCACTCATGCAATTCAGCTGTGATCAGCTGCGATTCAAAATAACACGTAGAAATCCTCAAGTCTCTTCAATGACAGTGTATCGGCAACAGCACTTGTAATGGCTTGTTTTTCAGATTTAAAAACTCTCGACCACAATTTTTTAACAGATTTAAAGGATTGTTGGTAAAATAACAAGCCGCCATCTTAAGGTTTCTCTTAAGTATATGTCATTAAACATGCCCGTTTAGCTGCCGTTTGTTACTGCATTTTAAAATAAACTAGATTAAACAGGTAGTTCCGGTATAAAAGGGCCATGGTCAGGTCACTGACACCTTCAGTTGTCACTCAGCCTTTGTTGAGTGAACATCATCTCTGTATTCATTTGCTTATGATATATGTATATATATCTATTAAACAGGAAGTTCCGGTATAAAAGAGACATGGCCAGGTCACTGACACCTTCAGTTGTCACTCAGCCTTTGTTGAGTGAACATCATCTCTGTATTCATTTGCTTATGATATATGTATATATATCTATTAAACAGGAAGTTCCGGTATAAAAGAGCCATGGTCAGGTCACTGACACCTTCAGTTGTCACTCAGCCTTTGTTGAGTGAACATCATCTCTGTATTCATTTGCTTATGATATATGTATATATATCTATTAAACAGGAAGTTCCGGTATAAAAGAGACATGGCCAGGTCACTGACACCTTCAGTTGTCACTCAGCCTTTGTTGAGTGAACATCATCTCTGTATTCATTTGCTTATGATATATGTATATATATCTATTAAACAGGAAGTTCTGGTATAAAAGGGTCATGGCCAGACCACTGACACCTTCAGTTGTCACTCAGCCTTTGTTGAGTGAACATCATCTCTGTATTCATTTGCTTATGATATATATATATATATATATATATCTATTAAACAGGAAGTTCCGGTATAAAAGAGACATGGCCAGGTCACTGACACCTTCAGTTGTCACTCAGCCTTTGTTGAGTGAACATCATCTCTGTATTCATTTGCTTATGATATATATATATATATATATTAAACAGGAAGTTCCGGTATAAAAGAGCCATGGCCAGGTCACTGACACCTTCAGTTGTCACTCAGCCTTTGTTGATTGAACATCTATGTGATGCTCCGCTTGAGTGCTTCCTACTGATTGCTTATTGCGCGAAGTTCAAATGAAACACATAAACATATTTAAGGAACTGAAAATACTGAAATGTAGATATAATATATCTTCATAATGCTTTATTTCTTTATCAATTTCATAATAGAATTCTTCCATCAGCATTTGACAACTTTTGCTTCTGTACATTCTTATAATACCAGGCTATCATCAAGGTCATCATACTTTATTCCTCAAGTTAGAACAAACTATGGAAAATTTAACTTGCGCTTCAAAGGAGCAGTAACTTGGAACTTAGTAAAGGAAGAAACAAAAATGCTGGGGAAGCATGTACTCTTTAAAAAAATATCAAGTCAGACCTCATAAATCTGTATTAGTCTCATCTATTATATACATCTATCTAAATGGTCTAACCTCCATCACTTCTAGTCTTTAAGGAACCTCATGAAAATATATTTACTTTATTCCAGTATCATTTATTATTATTATCATTATTATATTTATTATTAATTTTCTATATGTTATAGCCTAATTTACACTCTGTTTTTTTTTAAGTTGTAAGACCACTTTATCAATGTAGATTAATTATGTCTGTTACCCAGCTCGTTTAACTTTAATTACAGTTATTCTGGGTGCCAATTACCTTGAAAAAAAGTATAAATAAGACATGTTGTTAAAAACTATATCTAAATGGTAATAAATGTTGTTGTTGAATTGTTGAACTACAGTGTAAGGGCTACAGTGTTTGTAAACAGTCTTAAAATACCGCCTAAAGTCTTTAATAAACTACTATCTTCCCGCAGTTCACATTTCGATGGCTTGTTTGATTTTAAACCCTTGAAATTTCGCATTTTAACAGGAGTAGCTGATTCACTCGCCTAGGTTCTTCGCTGCCCTGTAATTACTCGGGCTGCCTGTGGCAGCAACGAGTCTTAAAATGCAAGTCGTTTTTTTTTTTTTATTCAGTGTAGCACGCGATCTGCGCATGCGTTAAAGGTCAAATTCACACCAATCAGATCGCACTATGCTGGTCACGTAACACTCGCCAGGTTAATTTATTTACATAATTGAATACAGTAAATCAAAATGGTGGATCCGCGAGCAAATCTCTCTCAAATTTGGAGTCCCATCTCTCAAATGTAAGCAGTTTAATGTTTTATTTAACTTCACTCGTGCGAAAGCCTTCCAACAGGCTCAGGATATTGCAACTGGCGCTCTTGTCGGAGCGGGAAGGACCGCGTTTTTTACCCAGATGGCCTGTGATTTTATATACGACACGACGCCGGACCTGAAGGACTCAAAGAGCCACACATTATTGTCGAATTGGAATTTAGCGTTTTCCTTTCTGCTGAAACCAAGGCTTCTTCGATAGAAAGGGCAAGATGTTGTGTTTTTCTAGGAGGACAAAATATTTCTCGTTTAAGCTTCTCTTTCGCCACGGCTTTGTTATTTGAATCTCTGTGGATTGGAAAACTCAAATATACTGCACAATACCATACAACTGAATAAGAAGTCTTTAACAAAGCCGAACTCAAACTCAAGAGCAAAGCTGAGTGTGAAAGTGAAACCGAACAGTGTCTTGTCAGGTCATGAATTAAGGTACGGTGAGGTTGAAATCATTGCGGGTTTATATAGATCTGCATTTCTTTGTCGATTTGTTGACCTCGTTGCGCTGATAGATTTTGCCATGTTTGAGGTACGTTTCGTAGGTTTTATGCCACATTTCATTTTACTCTCGGTCATATACATACCAGCGCAAACACCGTGATCTGTAGGCCAACATGCACTAAAATAATTTTGAGCGTGTTTTTGGCTGTCAGAAATACCCCGGAGAAAAAACACTCGCACAGAATAATTTATGATGAGCGAAGCAATATTCAACTCAAGGTCAACTTAAACAAGAATCCTCTCACGGACGAAGTTTTGGTTCGAGAAATTAAAGGCTTCCAACAGTTCTCTTTAGGGCCGTCGACATATTCGAAATGCCCCGCTTAACGCACAACGGACGTTAAGGTCAGACCCCCTCCCCCCCTCCCCCTTAACGTCCACCCATTGTTTTATTCTTTTTTTTTAGGTCAGAAAAAACAGTAATGAAATACACGGGAGTTCACTTATAAACAAAGTATAAAACAAGCTTAAAGCTTTAATAGCTGCAACTGTACAGTCAGTCAGTACCTTGAATTCCCGTACGAGCTCATTTCGGATATTGACAAAAATATTCAACTATAAAACTGAGTTTCACTTACCTGGAGGTTTGAGGTATTTCATGATACTTCTAATTAAAAGACCTTGTTGAAATTTCCGGGCAATTCAACAGAAATTGCGCTCTAATGTAGATCTAGCTGACTAGAAACGTTTGATTAAAAAGTGTACTTCTATTGATGAAAAAGTGTTTGTTCTAAATGCCCCACACTAACGTCCATGCCCTTACCCCCTCCCCCCCTAAACGTCCGTTGTGCGTTAAGCGGGGCATTTCGAATATGTCGACGGCCCCTTATAGTTCTGTAATATAATGAGCAGATCAGTTTTGGGAAGGAGGGTATATAACCAACAGGCATTTCAGTTAATAAATACCAATATGGATGCGAGCTGCGATAAAGAGCCGCAGGGTAGAATGAACAGTAGATAAATATATCATATGATAGCTCCATCATAGGTGGACAGGATACAACTTATAATTTGGGACAAATATAAACATATATTTGAGACACTCATCTATTAGTACTCTGAACCTGGAGAACAGCAGACTAAATTGTAAGCGTGCGGTACATGAATAGAAGAACAGCAGACTAAATTGTAAGCGTGCGGTACATGAATAAGTAGAGGTCAACTTCTTTAATTTGTATACACGAGAAATATATATACTAGGGGAGCAGAGAATGCATGTCACCGGGCTACCGGCCACTTCTAAAGACTGCTAAATTCAGCTAATAATTCTTCCCTTCGGTTATTACTAAAAGGATTTCAAATGAAAGTGTATTTCATCTTCAATCTCATGTTGCCCGAGTGAAAGCCCAGATGGGCTCTTGTTTGAATTTAAGTTCGCCATGCGTGAAAAGAGGCGGGGCTTACCATTTTATACCGGAACTTCTTGTTTAAACGAAAAATTAGAGAGAAAAGTATACGGTAAATGGTGTCCCGGTATTTGTTTGTTTTAGTCGTGACGTCATCTGTGCTTCTGTACTCTGATAAAACATAGCTGTCGACCAATCAGACTGCGTTGCGTATTTTTTATTGTATAAAGGTGATAAATGATGTGTTGTCTTTGAACTTATCTTTTAGAACCATTGGAAACGGAAGGATTCCCCTTGTACGGGTTTATCACCATCGGCGCCGTCAGTGTTGTATTACTTGTGGTCATCGTGGTCATCGTCTATTGCCACAGGCTGAAATATGGGAAAAGTCTCAACATTACCCATGCGCACGAAATGACAACAAAGTCAACAGAGCATCTGGACAGCCGATGCCACAATCAGAAAGAAGTATTGTCGTTCACTAACAGAGTTAGTGATCTTTAGCTCTGAAGGGAGGGGAGAACGAACGAGTGGATTCAAGAAACCTCGGCATAAAACAATAGCCTTAATTACTAAATACAATAACTGCACGTGAAAATGCACGCAGTCGCCTACATGTTTACCGTCGTCTGCAAAAACACAACCATACGTTTAACGTTACACAGAGAACGTGAACGTCCCGCGCGGCTTGCACGTGAAGAAATTAACCAGGCGCCTTTTGCAATATAATCGATCAGGACCAAGACAATGTTACAAAATTCTTCGAGTATAACATATTTTTAATCTCAAAACATATATTATAGATAACGTTTTATAAAATATAACTGAATGCGTACGGTCTCTGATTATTCGCATGATAAATGCATTATTAGCTCCGTCCAAACGAGCGCAATACGTTGATTCAACATTGTTGGACGCAACCTGTTGCGCTCGTTTGGGCGCCATCTTGGATGATGTTGGGCGAAAATTTTCCTTTTGTATTGAACAACAACAATGTTGCGTTCGTTTGTTTGGGTCTTTAGCCAATCAAAACACGGGATATACACTGGTATGTAATCAACTAAAGTCGATTGAGGTATGCTAACCGCCGTGGAAAGCGAGTAGCAGCTGACGTTTCGAGCGCTAGCCCTTCGTCAGAGCAAAAGAGGTTATTGTGGTTGGGGAAACGGTTAATATAGTGTCGAGTACATGCTTACCGCTGAGGAAACATGTACTCGGATCAATTGGGATAAAAGGAAATTGCGCCAATGCATGATTACCGCTAAGGAAACATGTGCTCGGATCAATTGTGATCAAAGAAAAATGCGCCAACAATAGAAATGCTAATTGTTGTAACAGCAAGTGTTGATGAGTAAAGTAAGGAAACATGCTGATCTAAGTGTGAGTGAATACGTGAATTCTGAAATTAAATGAACGAAAAGCGTTCATTAATACCGCGAGGTGACAAAGTTCCTAATTTGAAAATAAAGTTCTGTTCTTTGCGTTTACGAGTGTCGGTAGTACCTTGATGCAGAGAAATGGGATATGTCTACTATGATGTTACCATGGCTACCTCCCGCTAAACGTTTTCGTGAATTGTATTTCTGCACCTAAACTGCTCTTATCACTCTGGCAGAATTTTAATCGGTATTATAGTTCTGTATCGTAGTTAGTTGATTTGAAAAGTAGTTAATAAAGTTGAATAAAGGAAATAGTAAACACCTAATTTCGGGAGAAAACCTGGACTTTACTTATGTTATTTTAGTCGTATAAATGGAGGGGTGCTGAAACCTTGTGAAAAGGTAGTCTTGGCACGCCTGTTTGGAGTGCCTTGCCCAAGTTAGGAGTGCCGTACACCAAATGCTTGTCGCGGAAAACGGGCTTTAGTACTTACAACAACACCAACAGCAGCAACAGCAGGCCCTGAGTGGCCTTAACTCGGGCCACTTAGGATATAGGTGAATACATATAGGTCATGGAGTTCTAGCATATTTTTGTGTCATGCATGGTTTGTGCTTCGGGAACCGGATAATAGACCTTGTCAGCTTGCCTGTTTGTTGCCCCATGTTAGACCATGTGATAGTTCTCCAGAGGATTCAGTGCTTAGTTTTCCAATTATAGAAATTGGTACATTTCCTCTTGGGATACAGAAAATCAAAAAATCAGTACTCAATGGAAATGTCAGGTGGTCTTAAATGGGACAACAAACTGGCAAGATTACTAGGTCTGTTGATTCACTATTCGCACCAGTCCCTTCAAGCGAGTATAAATACCAGTGGGCAATCCACCCGTGACGCAGTTCACGCAAGAAGCTTTGCAAGCCACTGGAGTTCTGCTACATCATGGCCGAACAGTTCCCTCGTCAGAACGTAGTCGCAACTCAAGAACTTATTCAGCCGCATGTGGTTCCACCGGCTCCTCAAGTCCCATAGCCACCAATTCCTGTTTTACCTGCAGTACAAGCTCTTGTAGTTGTTAACCTTGAACCTGAGGTTCGTTTACTTTATAACTTAGCTTTACCGGCTTCATATTTAGGTTTTCATGTCTCACTTTTCTTCCCCAGCTTTGTGCTGGTTCGTGTAGAGTTATACTTCATTTAGTGTTTATCGCGCTCTAGTTTCATGTCTCGTTTAGTTTAGATCGGTTATTTATTTTTACTTCTATTATTTTACTTTAGTTTTTCGCACATTACTCTAGTTGCTCTAGTTAAGACGTTTATTATGTTTTTCCTCTAGCGCCCGGTTTGCTTCTCAGCCTTCGTATCGCTTGTTTTCCTTTTTGTTGTCTCTTACTAGGCAATTTTAGCTCATTTACTGGTTATTTCCTGTATCTTCGGTTTTGCTTTTATTTATCTTGTGTTCTGCATTTCGAGTTTTATCACGCTATTAGCATTCCTCTGATATTTCTTACGCCCTAGTTCTCGCGCTCCCTCATTTGACTAGCCTTTGTCTTACCTCTTTTGTTTTCTCGTGAACGTCATGCATGTCAGTTTTTATTTAGTTATATCTAACATTTATATTTATCCTCGTGTTCTTATTGTTTATGTTTCGTCTCTATATTTCGCGCTCGGCGGCTTATGTATTGTTAGTTATTGCGTGGTTATTGCTTCGCTTACAATTATCCTAGTTTTCTTTGCAGTCACTTCATTTTGTTAATATCGCGTCACCACACAATCGCTATATTCTGGACCTGCTGTTATGTATTACTATATATTTTTAATTGCACTGTTCCCTTAGATTTTATTCTGGTTGTTGTACATTTCTATCTAGGCCGTCGGCGTGATTGTTATGTCGAGTTGTATGGGATGTTGTCTCTCGGGCATCGGGTCTGCTAGAGATTTCGTTTTTCTCACAAACATCGGGTTTGATAGGATGTCGTTGTCTCGGAGGCATCGGGTCTGCTGGAGATGTTGTTTCCCCACAAACATCGGGTTTGATGGGATGTCGTTATCTCGCTGGCACGGGTATGCTGGTGATGTTGTTTTCCAAAAAAAACGTCTGGTTTCATTAGATGATGTTGTCCCATAATAGACACCTTATTGAGATGGGACGTTTCTCATGCACAAGGGATTTTATGAGGTTGTTATTGATTCCCTCAGTGTCCAACCTGTTTATTATTACCCTGGATATTTGAGGTGATACTTTCTGAATACATTGTTCAGTGCAGGGCTACATTGTACCTTGCAGATTGCATATGTAGTAATTGGCTGTTTATTTCTTCGCCTAGCATAGTTAGGCTAGTCACGGTTTCGTACCTCTGTTTTTACATTCGTTGCCCCGATTCTGCGCTTCCCATATTGCCTGTTCTCTTGGTTTTCTTGATTTATCCATGTTTAGGTGGCTGCACTGTCACGGTGTGTTCATTTATTTAGTCAGTTAAGTATACCGGACCTGCGTCTTAGGCAACCCTGATCCAGGCACTTTCCAACCGAATTAAGTCTTTGGACGATGCACAATCAAAGCTGGACCTACCTAATCCCTCCTAAAACACATAACGCAGTACGATTCCGCAGGATCGAAGACTTCAATAAATGTGATGCGTTGAGGCTAGTTGAGCAAGTGGTGGTGGCGGCTGCCAGCGCTGCTGGGGACCCTCAGCTCTGGCCTCCTCAAGCATGTTAAGGCATGGTTTTTGAGCAGTTCTGATAAAACATTCAAAAATCGCTATCTTTGTCATTTACGTATGAAATACCCTAGTAACTTTGGAATAATACGGTAATCATGTGTCTTAACATTTAAGGATCGGTATTTTGGTGTTTTGAAGGTCACGTGACCTTAACGCTGATAAAACAAAGAAATCAAAATGGGGTGGCGGAAGTTATTGTTTTGTTTCAGATTTTCGGTTGGAAATGTTAAGCTTGTTATGGGAAATGAGACTGTGTCCGGAATGGTTGACTTTTTATCACTGAAAAGGATATAAATGACGAAAAATGGTTCCAAGAATAGGTCACGTGACCTGTTTTCTATATTTTCGCCTTAACAGTCTATCAGGGTCAACCATTACGAACTGATCTTTAAAGTCAACCAAAAATGTAATCAGATAAACACAAAATCGTTACTTAAAATATACAATGTATCACCCCGTTTTTAGTTTAATTTTCAACTTTTTGTGATCACGTGGTTGGTCACGTGATAGACATTTTACCAAAATTTTATGTTAGGACGGCTAAACACGCTGAGATTAGTTATAGCCACCATTGTTCTATGATTTGAGCAAATTCAAGTGACTATTCAACAAAATAGCTGTAGCCTCGTTTTGACACCATTGCGACGCCGACTCTACGGGAAAAACTACCCTCCCCCAGACGGCAGTTTAAGTACTGTTTACTAAACGAGCAGCAGTGTTTTATCAGGTTTAAAACTCGAGAGCGCAGCACGTGCTGCGAGTTTATAAAACGGCTTCAAAAACTTATAATGGTTACTTAATGAACCATTGAACCTTTGTATTCACAACACCATGCAAAATATTCGAGTAATCACCGCCTGCGATTACGAACATCTCAAGGGAATGACATGAAGAAATTGCCATACTATGTTGTTTGAAGCGGCATTTCGCAATGCTGAAAGCATTGTGTGGAAAAGAACAAGCTATAGACCCATTCGAAAAATGGCGTCCAATTTAAAAAGCTATTGTCCTGTTAACGTGAACACGAGGCTAGTCAGTCCACACAAAAGATTTTGAACGTGTAAGCGAGGCTAGTCAGTACTAAACAATAGTTAGTTAAATTGGACGCCATTTTTCGAATGGGTCTATTGACACTGAAAAAGTAGCAAATCGAAATGGTAAATTTTCGTCGTAGTGGCACTTTACAGATCGTTAGTGTTATTAGCAAAACCTGTTTGTAAATGCTATTTTCCACCTCCAATCGATTGTCGACCTTTCTAAAACAGTATTTTTAAAGGTAGCTTGCCATCCAGCATCCATGGCAACGTCTTTCCCTTGGAGATCACAAGCTCAATTCATTCGTTAACAAAGTATTATACCAGCACATGACTGTTTCCTGACTTTGACAAGAAATTTAGAATTTCCCTGACCAGATGCAAAATTCCCTGACTTTTCCCTGACCTTGAAAAATAAAATTTCCCTGACTTTGCCCTGACCTGTGGCAACCCTGTTAGGGAAGAGGTCAAAACAATGGTACTCTGGCGGGACCCAATTTTGATGGAAAGGGGGTTGTACCCGGAACCCACTACCTATTTTGGCAAAATCTAGATTTTTGACAACAAATATCTTCTTGAATAAAATACTTATTGAAGAAGTAACTATATTCTAGTTTCAACAGGCAGAGAAGAACGTGTTTCTGCATTAAAATCAGGTATCCCTATTTTACAACGCGAGAAAATCACCCTCGAAAAAAGGGGTAGGGGCTATTACCCGCCACCCACCACCTCTGCTGACAAAAATGGGTCCCATTCGAAATCCATTGTTTTGACCTCTTCCCTTAATTGATAACTTCAGATTGCTAGTATCTGTATTTTCATATTTTCTCCTTTTTTCTTGTATATTGTAATTTAAGATACAAATAAAGTTTTTGTTGTTGTTGAGAACGTGGTCTAAAATGGGGCAACAAACCTGCAAGTTGAAAGGGTCTATTGCGCATGCAAAATCTACTGGGCTCTCTTTCCTGCAGAGTATTGTCATACCAACCACAGGGAGCCCACATCAAAGAGCGCTTTGTTAATTATTATCATGTAATCTGGAAAGTAGCGGGGCGCTCTCGTGCTGCTTAAAGGGGCCAGATCACATTACCTCTGACGGTTTGAAATTGATTGGTTTGAAATTCGAACGCCATTGGGTTATACCACAGGAAGCCCATGCTATAGATTGTACCACAGGAAGCCCAACCTCTAGATTATAACAATGAATGCATTCCAATAGCTGCATGATCGTCCCGCTGTCAGAATTTTCTTGAAAATGTCCTGCATTTTAGGAATTTACATTTTTAAGGAGGATTAAGGAGGGCTCAAGCATGTTAAGGCCTGGTTCAGGGGTCAAATTTCGGGTAAAAACTGTTTTCCTTATTTCAGCACAGCCGAGTATGATAGGCACGCCAAGTTTCTCACGATAATAGGTATCGCCATTCTTGACTACCTTAAAGTGCAACTAACCCCTTTTGCAATTTTTATACATATGAATCTGTGAAAGGTTTTGAGTACTTCTGTGAAGAATTTTTTGGCTTACATAGAATACTCTATGTTCTATGCTTGTTTGAAATGGTGAAAATTTGACCTTTCCTGACCCATGACCGCGTAAGAAAAAGACTGGGTCGATTCTTGATCTTACGTCACCTCATTAATGCATTATTCTCCATGTCGCCTTTCTATCACAACAACATCGATATATAGATAATATACACAGTCTGTGAGTTGTTAGTAAACAAAACAGTTATTTTAGACAAGCTGCTAAATATTTATTCAAATTATTGCACATTGGAATGAATTAGATGACGTAAGATCAAGAATCGACCCAGTCTTTTTCTTACGCGGTCATGAGTCAGGAAAGGTCAAATTTTCACCATTTCAAACAAGCATAGAACATAGAGTATTCTATGTAAGCCAAAAATTTCTTCGCAGAAGTACCCAAAACCTTTCAAAGATTCATATGTATAAAAATTGCAAAATGGGTTAGTTGCACTTTAAGTGGTTTGTGTGTAGTAAAACGTGTCACGTGGTCTGTCACGTGACTTAGAACACGAAATCAGTAAATCAAAAACGCGGCTCCGAGTTTAAAACAGCTAGGACTATGAGTGGATACGTTTAGTTAAGGTTGAAGCCTTTCGCCTAAATCAGCTTAGAAAAGATGACTACAATGTTTCGTTAACGAGTTATTAAGGCGAACATATGCAAAATAGGTCACGTGACTTTTTGTACCCTTAATATCTCCTTATCTTTACACGATAGTCATGTTTTCTAAGCGTGATCTGCAACACTGCGGGAGGAGTAATGTTTTAGCAGGGTTACTTTATGTTCATATGTTATCATCGCAGCCGCATATCACTTAGACGATTTTATGTAATTATGACGTCATCGATCACGTGACACGACAACTATCCACATAACAAATTTAAGGAAGTTTATATTAGTTTTATGGTGTAATTAAATTTACATTTTTAAGGAGGATTAAGGAGGGGAGGAGCGCCATTTTACTTTTCATTGGACTGTCCTGCATTGGAAATCTGCGATGGTGCTAAGTATGGATATGGGCTCCCTGTGTACCAATTAGAAGCCGATTTAGCTTGTACATTATATTTGTTGTCCCAATCCAGGTCACCTGAATTTTCTCTTGAGTAATGTTTTCTTGTTTTCTGTATCCCAAGAGGAAATGTATCAATTTCTCTAATTGTCACATGATCTGAATTGGGACAACAAACGTACAAGCTACTAATTATCGGTCTATTGGCTACGTACACCTACACCGCGACACAATGTCACGCGTAAATTCCTGCTCTTCTGGCAAACGCCGAGAATATCTACGTTATTAAAAAATATAATAAAAACGTCACGCGCATGCGCTTGTGATGAGCCGTGCGCGCGAGCGTCTTCCCAGTTTCCCGCCGAAACTAAAAGAAAACAGAGACAATCACCCGTGTTTCTAAGTTTTGGTAAGTATGTGCAATGTTTGGCAACAAAAACTACTTTAAATCTAAACCAATCAAATGATCTTTAGTGAGGCTGAGGGTCTTAGCTTGGGGACTATGCCGATCAGTTCTAACAAGGACGAAACAGCTGTACATGGTTGCCACTCCGCGGGTAATAAGATGTGAGCATGCGTCAAGGGCACCCAACGAGTACTTTTTGAAATTCGTTTGAAACCAGTTGTATGCAGCTCATCTAGCCATTTTAAGGCGCCTACTATGTCTTTTGACCTATTCTAGAAAGCTATTAGCAGTTCGGATTTTCTAGGTGGAAATCGCGTCAACCGAAAATACTATGGCAAAATATTCCCGGCCTACGAATTTGTTAGTAGCCTAAAACATAAACAATAATTTTCTAGGCCAAGTTTTATGGAGGTACGAATTTTTTAGGAATTCTTTTTTCCTTTAGGCAATTCTTTTAGGTGACCTCCATTTGCTAAAGGTTTATTCTTTCAGAGTTTAGATGTCAGAATTTCTTAGGGAATCAAAATGTGTTCTCGAAAACTTTAGGTGGCCGCTTCACTAAATGATTTGTGATAATATGTGGTTTTTTTTTTCATTCGAACCAATCTTTTTTTTCGGATCGTTCTGACTCTATTGATCAGACAAATTGGGACGTACGAATATTTTAGGGGAAACCTTTTAGTCTCCCTTTTCTTCTATAATTTTCTATGAATTGAAAAAAAAATTTCTAGCATATTTCAGAAAACAATTTTCTAGGGACAATTTTTTCAAATCCGAAAGTTTTAGGCTAACTTACTCTCCCGCTTTTTAACCGAAAACTTCGTTGGGTGCCCTTGATGCGTGTTAGACGCTAGCTACTTCGTAGCGTGTGTTGGATAGTGCCATGCATTTGCTTGGTTTATCATTTCGGATTTGTCCGTGCTATTTCCATATTGCACGTACCACCAGATCCTCTTTGGAGAGATCCGACTCTGCTCACATCTCTAGCTCCCACACGTGTTAGCGTGGTGGCTGGGGTTTAGGGCTTGGGCGCCGCCATCTTGGATCTTATGTCACACGGTTGTCCTTATTGCAACACAACAAAATATCTATTGTTTTTGACAACAGAGACCGCCGTGTGACGTCATCAGATCCAAGATGGCGGCGCCCATGACCAAAATGGCTCATGTATCCAATTAAAAAAAATATATTTTCCAATTGTTTTCAATGTACTTTTAATTTAGACCATATTGCCAACAAGTTAACAGCAACTTGTTTCAACATTCGGAGTTAGCTTTAAGTTATAAAATTAGTTACTAAATAAGTTTAAGCAGGAGTATATTACAGAGGAGTGTTCCTTTTCCCACATTATATTGTCACACAACACTGTAGACGGTATAATTATTTTTAGCATAGAGTTTCCCGCCAGAAGAAACAAAGGCCGTCACTTTTAACCAATCAGGATGCACTGAAAAATTGTAATACGGTTCAAACTGCTAAAAAATACTAAAGCGCAAGAGAACAAAAAGACAACGTAATTGTCGCATACCAGAACTTCGCGACTATAAATAGACACACCATCTACGAGGGTCTGAATGGGGTTAACTGCCTACTGACAAACGGCCTTCAAAATAACTGACAACTGACAAATGACGATTTTTTTACTGACAACTGACAACCGAAAAAATAACTGACAACTGACAAATTTGGTTTTTGTGGGTCAAACATAGTAAATTTTCTCTAGTAATGATTAACTAGGGCTAACTGACAACTGACAAATGGCCAAAATTTTAACTGACAACTGACATGTAGACCCCCCCATTCAGACCCTCATCTACTGTGCATGTGTTAGGGGCCAACACTAGGGCACAGGAACAATCCTGTGTAATATACTCCTGACTTAAGCCCTCGGAAATTTGTATTTGAAACCAGAGTCGTCGTTCTTTCGGCCAGCGGAGCACAACTTTTTCCGCGGTGTGGCCGGGGCTGGGCTCCACTCGCGTGTAGACGTGACATCACGTGGGGTTGATTGAAGCATATGCCATTTATTGTCAACAGCACCAGGAGCCCATATAAGGAGCGTCCATATCTCCTATATAGCTGTCACAGCGTTTTCACAAGTTGGGCTATTTTTAGATCATTTTTGCCGCCAATTAGTGAGTTGCACCAGTGGCGGTACAAAAGATGCCTCATTAGCTACTTTTGTTGTACCAATAACATGGCTGCTACGCTTTTGTGATTTTATTCCCTTACGAATGATTGCAGCCCAAGAATAGCGGGAAACCGTTCTAAAAATTACCAAGCTTGTGATAGCCTAGTATGCGGGATGGACGCTCCTGCCTGACAGCACACATCAAATATATTCAGCTATATATATAAGTTTCTGAGCACATTGTCATCCTCTCAGTTTAGTCATTAATGTTTGTTTATTTATCTATCTATCTATCTATCTATCTATCTATCTATCTATTGTTATTTAAAGACGGTAGATCCATTCAGGAGAATAAGAAATGACAACTAAATACATACTCTAATGCAAGGGAAAAAAAACCTGTTTCGACCTGTTTTACAAGGATGCCGTGTAGAGTATTAGAAACATATCACTCTGGAAAATTGTGACTTCGAAGTTGGGCTTTGAAAGTTATCGGCGATGGCGCTCTCCTTATATGCACGGGTAAGCTGTTCCCAGGAGGGGGGGGGGGGAACTCCCATATAAAAGGGGTAGGGATGCTCGTCGGACATTTTCGATTTGACCCCTAAGAGGTACTAAAATGGGCGTGGCTCAAGCTTATTTTGACACCTAAAAGGTACCGGTAAAAACATGCCAACATTTTAAACTTTCGATGCCTTTTATTGCTATTACTTGATGTTGTATCATCAAGTGCATTCTTCCTTGTTGTTTTCAAAAGCGCTGTCATTCTCTAGCATTTGGTGACACCCGACCCCTAAAAGGTACCGCTTTACATAGAAATGCCTGTGTTTGATCGTGGATACCCTAAGTGGTACCAAACTCCTGATTTTGACCCCTAAAAGGTACGACGAGCATCCATGTAGCCCGTCACTAAAGGGAGTCACCCCCCGGGAGCTGTTCCAAAACACCGCTCCACTGTAACTGAACCTACTTCTACCATAGTCAGTATACGAGGGATCGAGCGGTATTGTAAGTTTGTTTTCCGAATTCCTTAGATTATACGTTGTATTTTTACGCCAAGTGAATTTTGAACTAAGGCATTGTAAGCGATGAGTAGCGTTTTACGTTGAACGAAGTAGCGTATGCGCCTAATTGCACTAATGCCAGAAGCGATTTATTTTGGAAATCTTTTGAATATAATTTTTGATCTATATAGTGACGCCATGCAAGAGACTTCGCTGATGAAACTGGGATTTCCATTTAAATTTGATAATCTGACTCTTTGTTGAACCAATAAGCAAATTTTTTTGTTTTTGGCATGTTTAACGTTAGCTTATTGGCTGCTAACCAGACACTGATTATATTCAAATCCTCAATGATATACTTATTTATAACGCTCATATCATTATTGGCAAAAGTTATACTATAGTGTCGTCTGCATACATCCTTGGTTGGGAATGTAATAACCGGCAGTTGGGTAGGTCGTTTATGCAAAGTAAGAATAGTAGGGGGGCCAATATGCACCCTTATGGAACGCCATGCTATTAACTTGGCACGTTTGGGTGCGATCTTTTAAGTACGAGCTAAACCACTGCAGTGTAGTGCCGCGGATAACAAAATTCAGTTATTGAAACTTCGATAGAAGAATACCGTGGTCAACTGTATCAAAGGCCTTTTTTAGGTCAAGGAAAACAACATCATTAACGCAACCGCGATCAATATTTAAAGACCAACTATCTGTGTCATCCAATAAAGCAGTGATAGTCGAGTGTCAGAATAATAATGGCCATATTTATATAGTGCCATATCACCACAGTCTCGTGGCGCTTTACCTGATATTACTGACATATCCCGTCAGTGATTTATTTTCTGACTGCTTGCAATGGCCAGGCTCATTGATTGTTTGCCATGTTTTATGTATATTCGCCGTCATATTTCATAATTCTTAAAAGCGGTGATAATGTAGATTTTTAGCATTGTTATTTTTTTCCATTTACTTGATATCTAGATCATTAGAGCTTATAGACGATTTCTCTGCCGACATCTTTTTGTTTCAACTCACTGCTTGATCCATGGACTTATGTCTCTATCAATTCCAAGCCCGCCCATGCCCCTCCCCCCTCCCCCGGGGAAATTGACAACCTATCTGTTCCTGGGGTGGGGCATTTGTTTTGCGTCAGCCCGCCGGGCTCGGGGCATTTGTCAAAAAAAATATTCCACCCCTCCCCTGTGATTTTTTTTCTCTGATTAACACGTGCTTGCTTCATCGATCAACATGGCGGCGATAAAGTTATCCGGTGTGACCGTGTCAAAATGTTTAACTGTAGCTGGAAATATTGTCGACTCCTTTGGCTGGGCATTTTCAGAGGGGGGAAAACAAGATATACTTGCCCCGGGGTGGGGCATTTGCATAGCTTAGATGGCTCCACGTTGGGGCATTTGTAACGCTCTGATTCCAAAATGACAAAATCTCCACAAATGCCCGGGGGAGGGGGGGGGGGGGGGGGGGGTGGGCGGGCTTGGAATTGATAGAGACATTATAGACGCATGAGTGCGTTTGGTTCGAATAGGAGCATTTTTATTACAGACACCCAAGAACAAAGACTTCTATTTACTCCACATTTCGTTTGGGTCTGTTGTTCCCTTTAGGGTATTCCATGGCTGAGTTGAGATGTCATTCCGAAAGCTATCTCTGTTTAAAATGCTTGAAATCTCTAATTGTTTGCCCCTAAAAAATACCACATTTTAGAACACTCCCTAAAAATACGATAAGTACCGCCGACCACCAAATATGGGGAGTACCTCAAACAACCCCCTACCCCCCCCCCCCCCCCCCCCCCAAAAAAAAACACTAATTATTCTCTTTTACTTTTTACCATTTTGGTATTAAAAAGTCCTTTATTGTTTATGACAGGTAAAAATGCAATTCGTATAAAAAGATTTAAGTCTACTCAGTTCTAGCATTTGGTTATGAGTTATTTTGTCAAGAAAGAAAATTATACAATATGGTCAGCAGTTTTTTTTTGAAGAGCATGCACCACTTGAACATGACGTCATTCTCGTTCTTGATTGGTCGGTTGAAACCAGGCGGTTTCTTTCAATATTTCAGGCATTCGAGCCAAATAGCGAAGAACAGAGAGAAACGAAGTTAGAAAATCCGCTTTTCTATGCCGTAAATCTTACTTAGAAGCAATTATGAAGCCGATGTAAGTACTAGAACATATACTATATCTTTCTACATGGTTTTAGTGTTAATACGATTCTAATTTGTTGCTATTTTTAGGACAAAAACACCGGGCAAGACTCCACGTAAGACCCCGCGGAAGACTTCAGCGAACAAACTGAAGGATCCTGTTGAGGTAAAGAGTGAAAACCTATTTTCCTTACTTCATCGTTTGTTTACACAAAAATCAACTTCACGGTGTATTCACTACTAAATAATACACCATTAAGACCACTATTTAGCTAACTAGCTTTCTTGGTTTGCAATATTTCGGAGATTCTAAAAACCCCGCGGTTTTCTACTCTTGACTCGAACTTGAAGATGTTTCCACGGTATAAAATCGCGTTATGGCTTATGTTCAACGATTTGGTATAATTTTTGGGACAGCGATGTTGAGATGTAAACTTCCATGAGGTTAGTAGTAGTAAATTATTTAACCACGTATGACATATTTGAGCACGAAAGCCCTTTTAGCTTTCTGTTACTGTTAGACTGGAACTCTTTACTACTTTAGACTCTGAACTGAAGTTATACAGTCAACTGCATTTACATTATCAATTTTTAAATCTTACTGGCACATAACTTCATTTCATAATAATCCTTGTACTATTTCTATTTTATTTCAACCACTTATCTTTTCTGTATTCCATATATATATTAGTGAAATATATATTTTTAATACAGGACCTCCCTGACCTTTCCTGTCAAAATATTATTATTATTTATAAACTCCTGAGATTCTTTTGCACATGTACTGAGATATAATAATAGCTTTTTCGCTGCATTCTATTTCTAACAGTAAATTATTCCACTCCCCCAGTTGGCTAAATTGTAGAATACCCAGCAACTCTAGTCAACGCATCTCTGCATAATCCTTTGTTCTATAAAAAAACTTGCACAGTAATTATTTGTATTACAATAGTGGACTAGAGTTGCGGGGTATTCTGCAGTTGCTCTGACGGTTCATCTCGGATTGACCTGCGGCTTGCCTGGGATAATACCATGGCTATGTCGCATGAGGTAAATGCTGGCGATGTGCGGCATACGTGTATGAGAACCAGTCAATTTGACTGGCAACCAGTGCAGATCAAAAAGGATAGGTGAATGTGACACAATCTAGGTGCCATACAGACAACTCTGGCAGCAGCGTTCTGAACACGCTGAAGCTTATCTAACTAATAGCTTAAGGTAACCCATACAACAAACTAAATTTTGCAGTAGTTGACGTGACTTGCAATGAAAGCATGTACATGTATTTCTGCAGTTTCAACTGACAGATACTTCCTTGTGCGTCTAATGATATGCAGATTGTAAAATGCAGAACTACATGTACATGTATACTTTAGAAACATGAGTTGACATGGAGAGTTCAGTGTTAAATCAGGCCCCAAGGTTCCTCATGGTAGTAACCGGGGCAACCTCTAACGACCCAACAACTAAGTGACCAATATCTACCTTAGCAAGTTGTTGGACTGGATGACTAATAAGATAAATTCAGTTTTACTATCATTAATCAAAAGTTTATCAGAAATCATCCAGGTTCTTATGGCCTTAATCAGGCCTTCTGATATTTCGCGGAAAAAAAATCCGAATTTCGCGGGATTTTAAGGTGTATTTCGCGGGAATTTCGCGGAAAAAATCGGCGATTTCGCGGGAATTTCGCGGAAAATTTCGGTGCTTAATTTCGCGAAAATAAACTTTTCTCGCCGTTCTTTTGCTATTTTTGCGAACGTATCTATAGTATAGAATATTGCCGCTTTTGTGATACACATTTTGCGTGTAAAAAGTTAATTTTACGGGAAACGAATGCAATCTATATTCAGCAGAAACAGTCGTTGCTCTACAAATGTAAAAATTGCCGCTTCAGCCGAAAATGACTACACGCAGTTTTAAAAAACATCATGTATTTATTGATTCCTTCTATTGATCATTTACATCAACAGGTCGCAAATAGAAAAGCAGCATACTTTCACGTTCTTCTACTATTCGGTCTGAAAACGTCAAATAACATTACGTTCTCACGTTTAAAAATATACCTGGGCAGTTGTTTTGACGTTAAGAGAGGTTTTCAGGGTTTGCTGCTTGCCAGCGGCTTTGCTTTTATCGCTTCTCGATCTTTGAACGTGTGTCACTGATTCGAAGTGTTTGTCAATAGTCAACTTCCTCGTGTGGTCCAACACAGCGTTGCACGTTGAGCAGAATAGGAGGCCATCGTCTGGACGTGAAGAGTTCCTTTGGAATAGCTTCGTAACCGATCATATGCTTTGGTCTTCAGGGCAGTGTGGCTGTCCTTCTTTTTGGTCAGAAACTTCTCCATACTTTTGAAACTTTAAAGCCGCCGCATGCGGTAAAGACTACATACTTGAGAAATACTACATTGCTGAGTTTTAAATCAGTTCTCCGCGGTAATCCAATCTTGGAACGCCTTGCAGTATCGCTTTTAGCGCCCAGTTCTCCGCGGTATTACACTTGGAACGCCTTGCAGTTGTTTGTCGCGGCAACGTACTCGATTGATTTTGAATCGGTTTTGAAGGCAATTTCCCGACACATTTGGACTTTATGGTATAAAAATGACCTCAATAACTGTGACAAGCGTTTATTGTAGTTCAATGGTATGTATTTTGCAAAATTCATGGCAAATTCCGCGCGATTTCACGGTCTTTTTGCAAAATTCTGGCAAATTACGCGGGATTTCGCGGACTTTAGTGAATTTCGCGGGATTTCGCGGATTTACCTAAATTTCGCGGGCCCGCACCCGCGCGAAATATCAGAAGGCCTGCTTAATGCGTTCAGTCAGATGCCAGGGCAGCATCCGCATTTGAGGACACATCGGGACTAAACGACACATAGAGCTGTGTATCATCAGCATAACGATTGGTATCGGTCAATCAATGATAAGTCCGATCGTCACAAAACAGATGTTCATCTACATGATTGTATTGTTATCGATTGGTGCCTAGGGTGTCATATTTCAATGTGCCATGTTTTAGTTGCTACCGTTAAATTATGTTAGAGCAAGAAAACAAAGTAGGTGTAACAAGTAGTAATAGGCTGCTTCGTCAAATGGTACCAGAGATCTGCCCTTTTTAAGTTAGGGAGACATTTGTGGCTCAAAAGAAGGGTGAATGCGAAAACATGATGATCTATGAAATTGATACTAATCGATACCAATTGATAATTGGTCACAAAACTTTGCTTCATTGATTGGCCATTGATTATCAATATCAATTGATTGATATCGATTTTATTAATTGACTACGCTGGGGTAGTTAATTTTACATACATGTATGACTCTAGAGTTGTAAACTACACCTGATCCCCAGCCATACACCCATACACGTAAGCACTTACATGTAAATGTTATCATGGTTTATTTTTCCAGTGGTTTATATTTTTTGCTACTGTGTTATGTTCTTCATGTACAATATGTAGCTTGGGTTTTAGTAGGTGTCTATCAAAGCTGGGGGCTTCAAAGCCAAACCATATTATTGAAAACGGTAATTCATTAGCACTTGGCCCAATCAGGCCATTGGCCAACTACATGTATTATCTACATTGTACAGTGTACATCCTGTCAATGCGAGAGAAGATAATTATTTTCAGAAATGTATAATTGGATCACAATAATCTACTCCTAATCAACTACAGTGTACATGTAGTTGCTAGCAATAATCGCTGGCTTCTAATGACATGCCTGTGAAACAATATTTTTGATCAAAAACAATATGTAGCACCCTTTATTAAATATCAACCTCTTCATATTTCAGGTTTACTGCAGAATTAAACCACTTGGAGAAAATGATGAAGACTCTTGTGTCAAAATTATAGATAATGAAAGTAAAA
The DNA here is from genome assembly GCA_030867875.1 of Actinernus sp. WN-2022. Taxonomy (NCBI): domain Eukaryota; kingdom Metazoa; phylum Cnidaria; class Anthozoa; order Actiniaria; family Actinernidae; genus Actinernus; species Actinernus sp. WN-2022. Next base: position 10,882,134 of record JAOWCC010000655.1, on the reverse strand, counting down.
TCCTTCAACTGACAGCCCCAAAGGTAAGTGTACTGGAATGCAATTAGGCTAATGATCACCAGCTGTGTTGGGACTTGAGTGCATTAATTATAATTTTTTAAATTAGAATACGTAACAGATACGGTTGGCTGCTCACAAGCCCAGCCTTCTCGGTGAGGAAGAGTGGCAGAAATCGAGTCTATCCTGGGCCGGGTTGTTCAAAGCCCGATTAGTGCTAATCCAGGGTTAATTTCCATGACAACCAATAGGTTTTGTGCAGAGTTAATCCAGGATTAACACTAATCGGGCTTTGAACAACCCGGCCCAGGGCTCTAAATTGCAACCGATATATACCTTTCCCACGTGGCGGCCATCTTGGAATAAACTTATTGTTAATGCTTACCCAGACTTGGTTAAACATGTTTGAGACTGAGGCTGGGTAAGCATTAACAATAGGTTTATTCCAAGATGGCCATCGCATGGGGAAAGGTCTATGGTCGCCAGTGTGACAGAAACATCGTATTTGGCAACTAAAACTTATCTATAAGTCACCAACTCGGCTACTACATTGTATAAAACATTATTTTGCTGAGTTTTATTTGATAGCCACCAAGTGGCAACTATACACTGTAAGGATCTGTGTAAATGTCAAGTCATGCAATACACGACTTTTGTATAATTATTAGGCATTCTAGGAATTGTTTTCAGGGCTCAAATTTAACTTTGAGGAGAATTTAATCATTTTGGGTAGTAGACAAAATAGAATATTAACTATAAACCAATTGTAAGATTCTACTGTCCAAGAATCCTCAGTACAGTACATCTGGGCTTGGTTGTTTGAAGCAAGGGACAAGTACTACCCCAGGGTTAAATCACTAACCCGAGGGTAAACTGTACATGCAGAATACAATATTATTACTGATTTAGCGCTATCCTAGGGATATTAAGTTACCCTTCGAACAACCAGCCCCAGATGTGATGAGTAGCACAATCACCACACCAAATTATGCAATTATATACATTGTAAGCTTAGCACTCTACATGTTAAAAAAAATATATCGCCCAATATTCAATATATTTTCCAAAATGTTTTACATTTGTAGTTTGATAGCATACCTTCAAAACAGCATAGAATCATACGAGTTTTCGAAAATAATTATTTATTTTAATAAACATGCTAAAATATGAGTGTAACGCGTAACACCGACTTATGGGCGACCTAACCCTTTGAATGCCCTGGACATATACATGTAAATGTATATACGTCCACAGTATACATGTATATACGTCCACAGTATATATACGTCCACAGTATATATACGTCTGGCACAGTATATATACGTCTGGCACAGTATATATACGTCTGGCACAGTATATATACGTCCACAAAGACGTGACTGATCAACTTAGGACGTATATACATGTATATGTATACGTCCTCCAATTACTTCTACATCATAAGCATCGGTTGCTCGTTAATTTTATTTGTGGTTGAGAAGGGTCTGGGACCAATGAAAATACCACTGACTGCAATCAACTTTTTTATATTTGGGATTTCTGTGTTTTTAACGTGATCAAAACAACATGGCTGCTCAGGAGCCTGGTTACAAAGCATGCCAAAAGATTGTGTTGAATCAGACTACGTCTAATGAATGCTCTGTGCACGTAACACTGAAATCGGTTGTACATGTACATGTAATAGGGGCTCCCAGAAGAAAATACAGGGGCAGATGTCGTAATGTTTTAAAAATAAAGTCTGAATGACCTAGAGCATTACTGCGTTCGCTCACTCGGAAAGTAAAAACTCAAGAATTGAATGGAGAAAAGAAATTTAAATCCCTTGCCACTTTCACGTAAAAAAGTGGCTCAAGAAAGAAAGGCAGGAGAAAAGAGAGAGGGTTTATTAAAGAAAAAACCTGGGAAAAGAAAATCGCACAAGTTATTGTGTAATAATTATAGCAATTTAAGCATAATCATTGAAAAAAAACGCAGTTTGAAAGAATTAAAGGAAAAACTCTTCCAAGACCCACCTAAGACCTAATATATTAGAATTTCGTGAATATTTAAACGTGATTAAGCTTATTTACCTTCCAAAACACGCTGATTCGCAGCGCTTGTCAAAGCATGCATCTAAACAACCAGGCATTCTTTGCAATTTTACACGTGGGAGATTGGCACTAGTTAATGAAATTCCAAGATGGTGGACCTCAGACCTACTCGTGCAAGTATACTTTCGCCAGAAAACCTTTCTTGCTCTTGCCATTAAAGGAAAGCGGTTCCTTTGATTTGTTGTTAGTTAATGGGAGAATAAAAGCAGGGGAATTCTGGAGTGATTTAAAGACTGCAGGTTAAAATATACACAAGAAATGACAAGGCAAGTTGAACCATATTCGATCGAATTAAAGTTGCAATTATGTATTTGACAATCTGATTAAGTTTTGCTTCAAGTACAAGCGTTTATGAACTCCAACAAAAGATTATTCTTATTTTTGGAAGAAGTTTGGCATCAAGCACAAGCGTTTTCTAATAATTTTTTGTATTTTTCAAAAAAGTTTTTCCTAAATTCAAGCTTCAAAACTTGGGGTGCGGCTTATCTACGGATGCGGCTTATACACGGGTGTTTACGGTACACATGTACACAGGCAGCAAGATGAGATCCAATCTGAGTATTTTGATGTTGCCAAAGTCTTACTGCATGTACATTGTAACAATCCTACACCACCCCGCAGTAGAGGCCATTGATAGAGTGACCAGCTCAGAGGAAGAGCCAGTCACCTGATTAAAGAGCATGTGTTTGTCATATCAGATGATCCAGTCCAAGATCAGGATAGTGTACACATATATAGATCTAAAAGGACCAAGAGCTCATACATGTACATAATTATTTAATTAATGATATTGGCTATATATTTGTTGTGGTTGAAAACATTTTTTGGTTCAAAATTTTAGAACTAGTTCAAAATTTTTAAACCAGTTCAAAAATTTTACACCAGTTCAAATTTTGAAAACTGGTTTATCTCAATTCTTTCAAAAGAAAATGAAGACATAATTGCCTCTCTTTGAACTATGGGACGGTGCATTTCTTTGGGAGAAACATAATCCGGATTCTTGAAACCAAAAATGGATTTTGAGTTTCTTTTTACTAGAATCTAAAAACGGATTTGGAATCTGTCAAATCCATACTCAGAATGGATTCGACAGATTAATCGAAAACCATATTCTTGGGATTCATGATCCGAGCGTTTCTTTGGGAAAGGATTCGAAAAAAGTACTTGTGGTATTAAAAGCGGTCTTTGTCTTGAGAATAGAACATTTAACCACCAGAATTAACTAGAATTTTCTGGTTTGTTTGTCAACACTCGAAAAATATGTTGCCGAGTTAAATTGCCAGAAAAAATCTACTCGAAAAACAAAAACAGTTTGTCACCATTTTCGCGTGAAGTGCATATGGCCCATTCCACCGTTACGGACATTACACTCAGACATAATTTTTCTACTTATAATTGCTGCACTGCCCAGGACATTCATGGTTTTACTGTTTTTTGTTTAATACATTATACCTTGGAGTTCCCTCCCTTAATTGGCAGGAAAGAAAAAAGAGTGCATATATTAAGGTGTCTGTGCCATTGACTTAAATATGCGTTACGGACATTACAACTAAAACAACCAGACTTTTTGTTCACATCTTTAAAAGCCAGATTCCTGTGAATTTTGAGAAGTCTTAAGAGAACAAGTATTTTTTGTGAATGGGCTAGTGGTCAAAGTTTTGTTCTACAGTGATAAATTTCCAAAAGGTTTATTTGATTGTGTTGCTAACTGCAAAAGTATAGCGTTACGGACATTACAGGAAGTGTTACGGATATTACAGTCTGTGAATTTGACACTGCAGTTGCATGTATAAATTCTCTTTGTACATTTATTATGGTTTATTCGTGTTCTCCAACAATATTATTTATTATTAATAATTATATCCTAAAGAAAGCTTCAAAATAGACTTTTGAGATCAGTTCGACTAATTTGCTGTGAAAGTTTTGAACAGTGACGACACAGTGCGCCATTTACCGCACAAATACTTGAAGATAGCATGGTGTGTTCTTGCTCGTGGAGGAACTACCGGTATGTATAACCATCGAAGTAACAGGCCAACGACAACACTGCAATAAGCTTTGTGGTGGAATGGAGATCCCATGTGACATTTAGTTGCTCCTGAAAAGCAACTATAAACTGTCTTAAAGTGTCTATGAAACGAACATTGTTTTCACTTAATTTTATTAAACAAGGTTTAAGTTATTGGCTTCTGTTGTTAGAACTGAATATCCTATCCTCCAAAACTGTAAAAGCTCAGTCGAACATGCAAAATTCATGCAACAAATTTCGCTCGGTCAAAAGCACGGAAATACCTTTGCACATGCTTTTGTTTTCAAACTCTATACAAAAGCATCTGCAAAGGTATTTACGTCACAATTGTGTTCCAGACCCCTTAGAATCTGTCGCACAAAAGGTGGTTATTTTGGGTCAGGAAAAATTGTTTTTCCATTTGAAATTTTCTTTTACATTAATGTTTGTGTAAAGTTATGTATTTAAAAAAAATTCCCTTAAAACTGTAAAAAAAATTTTTAATTTGATAGACACTTCAAAGATTTTTTGATGAAGAAGGTTTAACAACAAGAATAACTTACATCAAAATGGCTCTTGCAAAAGCAATGACCAGTGCTTAGTTTCTTTTCGTTTTGTGTGGTGTTTGGTAGAACGCCTTAACTTGCTTGAGTTAATAAAAAAATATTTGTTTGAAAATTTTAATTTATGTAAATTTATGGAACCTTGTGCAGATATTCTTGCAGATAAGCCGCACCCCCGATTTCAAATGAAGATTTTGGGTAACAAGGTGTGGCTTATCCGTGAGTAAATACGGTAAGTGAAATAAAGTCTTCTGAATTCCAATGTTTTATTTCTCATTTTTTCTTGGACAGGACAGACAGCATAACAATATGTAATGTCCGTAACGCAACAGCTTGTAATGTCCGTAACGCTTTTCCCCCCTATTTTTCTAAGTAAAGATATTATCTAAAACAAAATAATGAACAATGAAATGAAGCCTTTAGTGGACTAAAAAAGCAGCATGAATGATATGTGCAGCTGAGTTAAATTTTGCCTGTGATAGAGAAAAATAGGCATTTTTGTTACGGACATTACGTAATGTCCGTAACGGATATCCTATCAATTAAAAATCCTGTTAACAGTAGTCGTAATCTGGAATTATCATAGTTCAGTGAATACTAGGCTTGAGGGCTCTTGATATACATGTGTACCAATGCCAGTTTGTTGGGCTATGTCTGGCCTCTATACTACTTTCACATGAAGTTTTAGGTTTGGTCTACCAGTTTTTTGGCTCTTTGTGCATTATGCAAAGCTGGACCCCCCACACAGTGGGCGTGGCTACAATTCAACCAGACTTTCCCATTTTGGATGGCTTGTGGTTTATATTCTTAAATGGCATGGTTTTTTTTTCTATTATCACTGGTTTAAAAATTTACAGATTTACCCCTTCTCATGTGGAATGAGCCATATCAGAGTTCTCACACCAAAGTGATCCATTTTCGGATTCTGCATTTCTTTTGGTAATTAAAAATCTGTGTGATCCTGGATTAGAATCCGATCTTGGATTCTCCCAATGAAACGCACCCTATGTTAACTTTAAGTAGAGCCATAGTTGCATTTTTGTAATTATTTACACATTTTTATCCTCAGTTACTGGGGTATGTTATATATATAGAACTCAGCCAGGCCTGCAAAGGATTACAAATAAAAACAAAAATGGTTTTAATTACCTAAATAATGTAGATTTTCCAATTTTTTAATTACCATGTCCATTGTGCATAGAAAGGTAAATAAATATAGATCAAAAGAGCAATAATAAAGACTTAAGTGATTTTGACCTGTGTTACAGCAAATGTGTCTAGGTGACTCTGCTACTCATCATGTACAATATGTAACAGGATTAAATTCTAAGTATTAAAGGGGCTTTCTTATTTTGATAATCACTTTGGGAAATACCTGAATAAATTTTTAGTATAAACCAACCATTCAGAAAGCTATATGTATGTAGTTACCTTAATTGGTGAAGTTGGGATACTGTTAAATTTGAGCCCTGGTTTTGTGAATACAATATTAGTAAATAAATATGTTTTCCCTACAGAATTCACATGCATTCAAATCTGGACATCGAATTGAGGTAATCATTTTTTATACATGAAATGTAGTGGTATAGCAGATGTTGTACATGTAGTTCAAATTTCATCTGTTTTTGAAGTAGGGATTTTTTTGGGATTCACTTAGGGTGCGTTCGATTGACCGTATTCCGGAATAGGAATAGATGGAATAGTCTCTGGAAATCACTGGTTCGGGCATATTTTGCACTGTAAGCTACAAATGCTTGCTGATATATGATATTCAGGATACATTTAGTATTCCAGTGGCTAAAAAATCCCAGTAAACGTGATTTGTAATGATCATTCTGTTTATTCTTATTCCGGAATACGGTCAATCGAACGCACCCCTAGTATGTATTTTTTTACCTTAATAAAAAATATCACTGTAGTCACTATGCCAACCTGATGAGGGGCCCCGAGGCCCCCGAGTCAGAACCGACCATCTGTCAGAAAAACAGATCTGAAAGCTCTCTATGAGATCAGAAACGAAATGGGAAAAAAGTTTAGATTTAACGTTGAAATCTGTCTAAAATTATGTCATCACTAATAAAGCCCATTCTTCTTTATGGATACAACGTCTCTGGAATTGACAAAACTCTACCAGATAGCCATAACCCAATAGAACTAGTGCAGAGTTTTGTAAACAGCTGTTTAGGAGTTAGTAGCGGTGCCTCAAACTTAGCATGTACAGTATAAGCTGCCCAGGGTGGGGCTATTTGTAGGAAACATAAGGAAGATAGGGCAGATATCTGATATTTTTACCAAACGTGTTATCCAGAGGGTGGGGAATTTGACATTCTTTTGGGATAAAATGTCAAATCCACACCCCTTACCCCTTACCTGCCCCCCCCCCCCCCCCCCCCCCTGTACAGTAACAGTTTCATTTTTTGGCAGGTCATTGAGTGTTTGAAATTATTTCCAAGCATATTTTCACCTGCCATTTCTTGGCCTGCTTTTTGGCAACTTCCAGGCAGCTCATTATTTAGAATCCTGTATTTGATCTATGGAAAGAATTCTATAATTCTTAAAATTATTATTCTTGACTGTTTCTCTGTAGACTCAACATACCTTCAAGTGTGTGTATGATGAAAATACGATGCAGAAGGAGTTGTTTGACCAAGTCGCCTACCCATTAGTAGATGATCTACTTCATGGAAAAAATGGTATGTTACTTGTTTTAAATACTATAATTCTGAATTTAAATTCCAAATTTTGAATCCCAAAGGCAAGAAAAGGAGAGGAGCAAGCCCTTTTATAGCATATGCATCCTTGTCATCAGTTTCATTGTTTATTGAGGAAAGGGTTGGAAAATGTAAGATATTGGAGGTGGAGGTATCGAAATATGTTTATTTTAGCCACCTTTATAAGAAAGCTTGATGCCTTTCACTGAACAGTGATTTGTATGAACTTGGTGTCAACGTTGAGCTCGATTTGCAGGGCAGGAAACACACGACTACGGAGTTGGATTAATCTGGCTACCTGTATATTTGACGTGCAATTTGAGCACAATTGCCGTAAAGACCCGAGTATAAACCGCACCTGTTAACCCAAATTTTTTGTTAAAAATTGGGGGTGTGGCTTATCTACGGGAACACTTAAGGGACCTAACAATAACATATATTTACAAATCATGAACCTGTGTGAAATTTTTATTACAATCAGGTTCAAATCGCATCCAATCTCAAGTTAAGCATAATCATTGAAAAAACACTCAATTTGAAAGTATTAAAACAAAAACTCTTCTAAGACCTACCTAAGACCTAATATACATGTATTAAAATTTCGTGAATATTTAAACGTGATTAAGCCAAAACACGCTGATTTGCAGCGCTTGTCAAAGCATGCATCTAAACAACCAGGCATTCTTTGCAATTTTACACGTGGGAGATTGGCACTAGTTAATGAAAATCCAAAATGGCGGACCTCAAACCTACTCGTGCAAGTATAGTTTCACCAGAAAACCTTTCTTGCTCTTGCGATTAAAGGAAAGCGGTTCCTTGGAATTGTTGTTAGTTAATGGGGGAATAAAAGCGGAAGAATTCTGGAGTGATTTAAAGATTGCAGGTTAAAACATACACAAGAAATGACAATGCAAGTTGTAATCATATTCGATCGAATTAAAGTTGCGATTATGTATTTACTACCGTACATAACTCTTCCCAGTAAACTGCGACACCCTAAGTTTTTTTACGGCCCCTGTGATGTGAATGGTCTGTACCACATTATCAGTGTTTGGCATATACCATCTGTAGAGATTTTTGTGTGGCGGTGTGAGAAAAGCGACGTGTTGTTCTACATTGTAGACAAAGAATGCCTTGTTGTAGACAGTAGAATGACACATCGTAGACAAGTTTGACATTTCAAAACCGCAGAACGTCTGACTATGAGATCTTAAAATATGAACTACATGTACATGTACCATCTTAAACCTTAAAATATCTCAGATGAATTGGCAAAATATTTCCCCCATTTACCTTAAAAGTTAAGCCACGTTATGTGGTTCTTCAAATTAATATGTTTAGTAATAAACTCCTGAACTCAAAGAAGAGCGAGAAGCAAATTTTTCCCAGCGATTTATAGACTTTGGAATCAACAAGGCAGTCAAAACTTGTCTACAACTGCTCTTCCCAGTAAACTGCGACACCCCAAGCTTTTTTACGTCCCACATGATGTGAATATTGTGTAGCACAGATTACTGTTTGGCATACCGCCGGGTAGATTTCTTGTCGGTTTTGCTTCAAGTACGAGCATAAAAATATGAACTCGTACAAAAGATTATTCTTTTTTGGAAGAAGTTTGGCATCAAGAACAAGCATTTATGAACTAATTATTTTTTGTATTTTTCAAAAAACGTCCCCCCCCCCTAAATTCAAGCTTCAAAACTTGGGGTGTGGCTTATACATGGTTCTTTATGGTAGCTGCTTTAATAACTCATTAATATGTACATTTTATCAAAAATGGAGTTTGCCCAGCAAAGGTGGGGTCTTAATAAATATATTTTTATTAGTCTAGCCTTACAGTATGACTCCTATACATGACTTGTATAATTAAGTACTGTTTAAAACACGAACAGCAGTGTTTTATCAAGTTTAAAAATTCGAGGCCGAAGGGCGAGAATTTTTAGACTTGATAAAACACGTGCTGTGAGTGTTTTAAACGGCTTCAAAAACGCTTTAAGAATGCAATGAAAGAAAGACGCACATCTCAAGGGAATGGTTACTTAATGAACCATTGATTGAAGCTTTGTATTCACAACGCCATGCAAAATATTTGAGTAATCACCGCCTGCAATTACGAACATCTCAAGGGAATGACATGAAGAAATTACCATACTATGTTGTTTGAAGCGGCATTTTGCAATGCAAGAAGAACCTGCACTTGAAGGATTTGGTGTCGTGGTTGACATCGATAAAGTTCAATACTTGGAAAGCGATGTGACTGACATGATGGCAGACTGTAAATTTTTGACTCCGGCACAAAATATGTAAGTTTCATGCACGTTTTTATTATTTTACGGCTTTGAGTTTGGTTTAATAATTGGAACTAAACAGTGGCTCGGTAAACAAGTAATGGTAGTTGGATAACTTCATTTTAATAATATTATCTGTGTATCTCGGTTATCTGCTGATATTAGTAAATTTAGTGCAAAATTTATTATCTAGGTACCTTATGTTCCGTGTACTTTTTGCTATCTTTGGGTCTTTATCAGTGGATTCATAATTAGGATGAAACTTTATATAAAATTTCATGTTCATTGGTATTCTTTATATAAAACGTTCATCCTAATTAGCAATTCAATGAGAAAGCTGGAACATCAATAGAAATTCTATTGTCTCAATCATTAACCCCGTTTCCCCCTGGGATAGAATTCAAATCCCTCCGCGGGCCTTTTAGAATGATGAGATTTTATCGCTGAGGTATAAAGGGGCATGCACGTGACTGATTTGCTTCATCTGATTGGACAAAATGCTCATGAATTATTCATGAGTTTTTGAAGTTTACTTAATATGTAGTTGTAGTGCTATTTTTTAATTATATCTTTTGCGTATAGACAGACAAGTGTAATGTTTTAGGATATAGCTTTTTACTAGTTTTTAGAATATTTTTGTCTTATGACTTTTGTAATGTGCATTTTGTCATACACAATTTTATGGAATTTGCACGCTCTGATTGGCTACTCTGTAAGTGTATATCCTTTGCTATTCACCTTCGAGCACTTTACTGTGTGGTATATACTAAAACAATGAAGGGTAAATGTGTACAACAAGGGCATCAGTGTCTCCTGATCAAATTATCTTTCAAATTCTTTGTTTTCTTACAGTGCTCTACCTTAACTTTTTTAATCACTGGCCCCTGGGACTGGTAGAGCTGAAAATTTACTAGTCCAGAGAAACTTCCTGGTAGTCCCGACTCCGACATGCCAATATTTGCTGATCTCTAAGCTTTTCATGATACACGTACAAGGGAACAAGTCAAAACAAAGATCAGGTGGCGATAGCGGCCTTCGCGGGAGCTCCTGGGGCTGACTAGTGCCCAGTCCTTCCCTCAGCCTTGTTCAGTCTTCTCGGCCTTTTCGTGATTGTTTTTGGAACGTTTGCGAAGAAATGCATTCAAACAACAATCACAGGACAACATGTTTTTGTTTTTATCTTTTATTAAACATTAGAAATGATGGAATACTTAGTTACTAGTCCTGTGACTAGTCCAGAAGCATTTCTTACTAGTCCAGGCCTAGTGGACTACTGCTAAGGTCGAGCACTGTCTTTAGTTAGGAGAATTTAGAATGTGATCAGGAGTCACTAATACACCCTTGTTGCACATAGCCCTGCGAAGCAACAACGTAAATATCCACCACTCTTCACCTCCACTTCGGTTAATAATAGTTATCATACTATGTATTTTTAGGTCTGTGACCATTATGATAGCTGGCACAATACATGAACCACATCCAGTATTTCTGACCCTCGCAAGCCTGACTTTTGAAATCCCTGCCTCATTAACTTTTGAAAAAAACAATGAATCCACATGAGATAATGTACATGTATTTACCCATGATTAATATGCACTGTTGTCTGGACTGCAGGTCTAATCTTTGCCTATGGTATTACTGGTTCTGGTAAGACGCATACCATGACTGGTCTACCTAGTGACAGTGGCCTGTTACCAAGATGTCTGGATGTCATCTTCAACAGCATTTCTGAGCTGCAGACAGATCCCTTTGTAAGTGAAAGTATTAATATGTTACTAAGCATAACTGCAGAATACCCCCTTTCCAGATGTGTGCTACCCATATCAAGATGTACACCCCAGCCCTATCATGAGAACTTATCTACCTGTGAACCCTAGCAACTCTGACGTCTGTACACTAGCATGGCATTATAACAATAGATTAGCTGGTTTAGTTTATAGAGGTGTCTAATATGAAATTTTACCAGGACAAATATGTGATTTATTTACTAAGTGTAATACTGTTGCATATATTATCTTAGAGGTAAACAATAATAAGCTATCAATCCCAATATTTAGCGAAAACTGATATAATGTACAAATTGACAACTAGTAAACAAATAGGAACTACAAGTCATGTACATGTAACCTATGGAACAATATCCCAGAGAAAATCCATAGGCAATAAAAAAAATCAATAAAGGTTAATTGATTGATTGATTGATCAAACAGAAAATCAAAATGGTCACTAAGATCTTACCAGAGTCCAATATAACAGTTCAGAAGAAGACCAACTGACAGAATGTACTAATTACGTATAAATAAATTTACCGAATGTGCAGCTACGTTTGCTGAGAACATACACTGTACGTGTAGTTTGTCATATTGCTGTTTCCTATCATAAACCTAGCGATGTAGTACCGTATTCACTCACGGATAAGCCACACTCGCGGATAAGCCACACTCGCGGATAAGCCACACTCTGAGTTTAGAAGTTTGATTTACGGGAAGAATATCAAATGTACATTGTAACCTTCATTGGACTTTAAAACTGGAGAAAACTCCAAAGTTGTACCTGTAATTTCAGCTCTGAAATAGTATAAACTTCATGTCTACATACTTAGATATATGATTTATCTTTCCATAGTATTTGTTTACCGGGATCTGTTCACCTTTTAGATCGAATTTTACATGTCACGAAGCCAATAACGTGCTCATGTTCGTCCGTAGCTTAGTAACCAGGCACCTGTTGGAAGATAGAAAACTGGACACTAGAAGTTTTGTTTTCGCTGAACGAAGTCAAAACAACATGGAGTAGTTTGCTTTTTCATCAGATGTCTGTTGCTATCATGCCTAAAAGGATATCCAGAAGCCATCTATTGGAGAAAAACTAAATTGTTACTCAAAGAGAGGTGGAAGATCTGTTCAATGAATTTGTTGTTAAATTTAAGTGCCAAACTGCAAAGAAACATTGGGCCATTTAGCGTGGTATTTAATCGCTTGTGGAGGAACAAAATAATATTCACAACATAAATGGATCTGTTAGGAGCCACCAAACTTGCAAAAGCAATGGGCAGTGCTCACTTTCTTTTGGTTAGGTGTAGTATTTATTAGTATACTTGTAGCTTAGTATTTCTTTTAAATGTTAATTTATGAACATTTCCGGACCTAATATGTACTGTACGGCAATTAAAGCCACCCCCCCCCCATTTTAAACGAAGATTTTAGCTAAAAAGGTGCGGCTTATCCGTGAGTGAATACAGTATGCCTTTTACTTTTTAATACTGCTAATTTTATTTTCAAGACAATATTATTTCATGCACAGTACCTTGTTTGTGTCTCGGACAGCAACAGGGGAGTGCAAAGTTTGGTTCTGTTATCGCCACTGTAAAGCTGCAGATCAGTCAGTTTCAATACCTTTTTTCAGTCTCTAGTAAATTCTTATCACTCGTGTTTTCATATGTTACACAACAGAGCAATTTAATTTTATAGCAATTATATTGTATTTTAGAAAGTCGATTCGCCAGAAAATCTAATTCCGGGACACAGATAATTCTCATGTCTTGATGAACTACAACAAAATGTTTCACAATAAAAAAGCTTAGTTAGGACTTATAAACTGATTACCTTAGTTAGTGATTTCTCTGCTGAATTCATCCTGGTCCGGTAGCAGCACAACCTGAAAGCCAAACCAGGGAAAATACCCTGGAAAAAAAATACCCTGGCCCACAAAAGAGAAGAAACCTCTGCTTAAGCTAGCACTAGCAGGCCAGTTCCCAAGCAAATTGTCAGTTACATGTACATGTAGCTTAATTTAGCATATTCCTCCAGCTTTCAACTCAGTTGCCAGTGGCTCTGTATTTCCTCTAAATCATCTACATGTACATGTACATCCGGGAATGAATTTAAACAGAATTAAAGATGCATTACTATGCTCTGAAGAATCTGATTCAGATTCTCAGTCATTATTTACTAAACCACAGCAAAATTTGCAGTGTGCTCAAGTTTGTAGCAATTATAAGAAGAAATGTATGGGTTCGAAGCAACTTGAGAACGATGAGTTGAGTGTTTGACGTCACTTACGCTCAAAATTGACTAGGCATTTCTCGGCCATGGGAACGGGTTCGCGTAATAGCGGACGTGATTTTGACGGTAAACTCTTTAAAATGTGTGGTCTAATTTGCCCCTTTGCAAACTGTTTTCACTGATTTGGATATTTTTGCTACTGTTTGTCCTTTATATGGAATACAAAAAAGTGGCAAAAGAAATGGTCAAGTTTTGTCATAGTGGCACCTTAACGGGTCCCTGGACCCCATTATATTGCTTCAGACCTTTGTGTAAACCCTGAGCCCGAGGATATTATTTTCTACAAAATCCACTATGTTGTGTTAATTAACATCGAGATTGGTGTGACAGAATTAAAACCCTGGCATGCATGCATTTTAATCAAAAAGAAGAGCAATGCTCATCGACATAAATCACTCCTTAATTCGTATTACTGTTTTTAAATAGGTTTTTAAACCTGATAAGAACAATGATTGGGATTTACTGACGGAGCAAGAAGCAGCAATGGAGAGGGAGTTAAAAGCAAGGGAGGCTGCCCTAAAAGCTCCACATCCCACACCCAAAAGGTATGAATTAACAATAACCCTGGGCATATATTATAAATGAAAGAGAAAGAAATACAAGCAGGTTGTAGGAGAGGGCTGATGAACATTGTCTGCTACTCTGCTAAGTCTTGCAGGCTGCAGTGTGATATATGGGTTTAGGTATACATGTATGCAGTTAATAATTGGTGTGCAATGATTTTTTCCAACAACATACCCTGAAGGTCTACAATAACTTTAATTTCTAAATCCACTAGCATTGATGTCGGTTAGTAGGATCTTTTTACGATTACAGCAAAAATTTGGAGGGTACTGGCAAAATAAAATTACACATACAGGCACTTGTACATAAACGTTTTCTATATTTTCACAGTATAACTTTATATCATTTACTTTTAATTGTGCATTGGGTAAGAATTAGGTTTATAAAATCTTTTAAACATGCCACGTTTGTTTGAGGTTTTCAGACTCCAAGTTGTTAACCTTAAAGGAAGATTGACTTGCAGAAATTTGCCAGTGAAGATATTTTTCACTCGCAAATAAAAAAATATGCTAGCATTTCGCAAGTTTGCGAGAGTTTAGTTCGAGCCCTGCACTGTTAGCCGAAAAAAAATTGTGGTACCATTTACACTGAAAAAGATTATTGCCAATTATAAAATTAATGTACTACATGTACATGTAGGTACTAACTTTTTTCACTGGTACCCACACTTTTTGCACCAATTTTAATTTTTCGCTTAAGGTTACCGGATACCTTCAGGGTGCGTTTCCAGTCTAAATTATGTAGCGCCTCGAGGAAACATCTTAGATAAATCATTCATGTATCATTTTAAAGCTTATAAAATTGCCAGCTACAAGAATACATAAAAAGTTTTGAGTTCTTTGAAAATCTTGAATTTTCCGCCATCCTGTTTCTCAGATCTAGTGAGATGGCTTTCAGAAGCTCCAACTCCGAAAATATTTTAAAGTTTAAAAATCTGTTTGCTTTGTCGTATTTCAGAGGAATCGTATTACAAAAGGGTGTCGGGAATTTCAAAATTCGATTTAGTTCAAAAGTTATCATGCTTTCCGTGAAAAGGCGACAAATAATCCGAGTAGATATGCGGGAAACGTTGTCAAGAGCTTTTTTTTTTAGAATTTCCCAATTCCCCAACACCCTTTTGCAGCTGCGATATCAATTGACATTTTGTGAAAATTTTGCACAAATCGAATAAATTGATCTTGAGTGGGAGCTTTTTTAAAACTCTATTTTGATTGAAAATCGAAAGCGAGAAAATAGCACTTCAAAAAAATATACCCGTCTGTCGTGTGTGAATCTGAAGCCCCGCCTCTCCAACAATTAGCAAGCTCTTGGGCAATCATTTCTCATCACAGTTCAACTATCTGTCAAGATTTCCCGCCAATGTTGATTTCCGATCAAAGCTACGCGCCGCATCGAGAAAATGTTTTTTTTGTGTGTGTTACTTGAAAAAATGGTAGCGGTAAGAGTCGGCTGGTTTCCCATGCTAGAAAAATGGGAAAGACAAAAAGACCTCGAGGGGCAAAGGCAAGGTGAACACCTATAGAGACGCCTTGAATGCCAGCATAGTTAGTAGAGGAGACCGCGATTTGCAGGCATCTGAAACAGCATGACAATAGCGAGATCGTGGTTCAACCGATTAAGGGTCACCGTCAGACTACGTTTCCATCTAAGCTTTCTTGGAAACAAATATTCTCTCGGCTGGCTCTTTCTTCTTTATGTTCAGATGCGGCCCACTCGGCACTCTGTCTGAAAGTGAAAATACGAATGCTTGTCGGGTTTTGTGAGGACTCCTACATGTATTTGGCTTTGTAATTGTAGTATATGCATTGTTTGGCCTCGTTTTGCTTTTCTTTTTTCTTTGTTTTTCTAGCTTAGGGCATCCTGCTTGCTTTTTGTAAGATATAAGGCCAACAACCGATGGAATTGTGGAATCGTGTGTGGAAAATCTTTTTTTCAATAAACGTAAACATTGGTATATATGAAATGAATTTAATATGCGTTATTCACCACACCATTGTTACGGGCGAGTGAGCACTTGTCATGTGTTTATTGATCTGCTGTCAATCAAAAAGAACCTTTTACTTCCGGTTAAAAACTTCCTTTTGGTATTTCGCCATCAATATTATATATTTTTTAACGGAGTTTTTGGTGTACGAGACACTACTACTAAAACTACATTTCTGTGCGAAAAAAATATTTTCCCATCTTTTTCGTTTTGAAGGTATCCGGTAACCTTAAAATGTTGTTGGGGTCAAGGTTCAACTTAATGTAAATTCAGTGAACATGTAGATTTAACACTCAAATAACTTTTGCCAATTGGGTTCTGAGGTTGGTTCAGAAAATCCCAAGCTCGTCGTCAAACTTTGTAAATGCAATATTAAGTTTGACATCAATTAGCAAGCTTTGAAACTAACTTATGAACCTCAATGGTAGCGAGGTTCAGCCAGTGGGCAAGTCCAGAACCAATTTCGGAACCCAATCATCAAGAGTTAATTGATTGAAATTGAATTTAAAATCTGGAGACTCTAATATAAAGAAGGGATTGAAAGATGGTTTAGCTGCATGCATAATTTCAATTTCTTTTCAGGAATGGCATTGTAGATTCAAATTTTTCTGATGTGGTTCGTGTGCCAGAACAAGGACAAGTAAGCGATGTGAGTAATATTACCGTATTTAACTGACATGTAGTATTACTACTGACTGTTATAACAGGGCTTCTGATATTATGCACTGGTGGGATTTAGCACAGTCCGTCTCGAATCTCATCCGATCACGTAATTTAGCAATTTTTGCATATTAATCAGTGAAAATATTATGCAATTTGAAAGAAATAAAACAAAAACTTATGATATACATGTATTATAATTTTCAGATATTAAACATGATTAAGCTAACTACTGGGTCAGGCCTATGGCCGCCCAAGTCTAGTTTCACAAGTGTTTTCGTTTTCAAGTAGAGATATTTCACCGCCAAGCAATCAGCTCCCCCCCAAATCCCCAGAAGGAAATATTTATTTTTGCAGGACAAGGAGACAACTCACACCAATCACACAGCCATCCTTTCACAAAGCATTTTGGCATCTATTCTATTAATACATTTTCTGTTCAGATGCCATGAATATATGGCCCGAGTTAACAGGCTGCATACATGCCTCCTTTTTTTTTTCAAGTCAAGATTTTCATCACCAACCAATCATATTGCACTGTACTGGTCACATGAACATGGCAATTCGGACTGGACGCTATTATTTTAACTGCAAAACCTTTTGCAAAGCAAAGGGTCGCTCGTTTTGAGAAGTTACACCTGACCCTCAAGTAGTCTTGTAAACTCAAAACCCTAAAACTCCCAGCAGCATGTGTTACAGAAAATCAAAGTGGGTGAGTTTCTGCATACATATAGTAGGAGTTACGTCTTGTTTACACTTTGCCTTACGGCTCAACTTGGAAGGGATATTAATGCCAAATATCTCTAAACCTAAACACAGGTTTAATTAACTATTTAGAATTGACTTGGCAAAATTTGTTCGATAATAGCCGTTACTATACATTTTACTCATCTTGATTCTGATTGGTTGAGAACATGCAACACATTCTTCATAGCTAGCTATAGCACTAAGTGCGCATGTGTACAACATCAGCTAGCATATATATTGATAAATTGAATTATCTGCTAGCAGATAATACTTAGCGCTCGATGGTAAGCAAACACGACAATTTTACGCTAGAAAGCAGGGCACTTATTTCGTTATTTTGAGCCATTTTAGCACTCAGCTACAAATGTTAAACTGTCTAGTCATTCTTTTCTAGTCATTCTTTTCTCCTTTGTCTTTTGCTAAAACTTGAGCTTAAAAATGTGTAATAAAACAATTACTGAATTCGGTTTTCGCATGATAGTGAAAATTATCAAGACCTGTCTGTGTTATCAACCACAGACCTCGATCTGTCTTGATAATTTTTGCTATCTTGCTCACCCTCATCCAATAATTGCTTATGATTCCATTTCAGCGGGGGTAAGGATTTAAACCTGAGCTCCATACCCTTTCTTTGAACGACTGTGCCTTGAGCTGTAAAATTATAACTAATCAGTTATTGACGTCAGTTGGTAGACTCCAAAACTTTGGAGGAAACCACATTTGTTTTTTAAACGGCCACCATTTTGATAATCCATAATTTTTCATTTGGTAAAAAAGAGTGGCCCTTAGTTCCAGTACAAAAGGCCTGGTAACCCCTCCTCTTTTCATGCCTTTGGAACTCTAAATTGAAATTCAAATTGCACTTTGTGTAACACAGGGTTGTCCAAACACAGGCATAGTACAGGGCTCAAAATTGCGCCCGATACGGGCGTAAATACGCCTAGATTTTTTCGTTTTACGCCTAACGTTTTCCACTTAGGCGTAAAATTTTGGAGAATTACGCCTCAATTTTTTAAGCTGGGCGTCAAATTACGCCTCCTTTTTTTTCTTAATTTCGAGCCCTGTAGTAGGGGGAGAACAAAATTGAGTAGGGGGCATTTATGTCAAATTCAGGCTTCTGCTGTAAGTAAAAAGAGTATTGTAGAAAACTTGTAACTGGCATGGTAGAGTACACAGAGAAAATTGTTGGTTGCTGGTGCTTCGGGAGAACTCTGCTGGCAGTTAAGAAACAAAGCAATTAAATCAGTCCTCTTGCTAGAATGCTAGATTTTTAAGGTTTAAAATTAAACTAGCCACAACAAGTGAACAGAGAGAAGATGTACATGACTGTAGTTACTGTAATGTTGTTCATTTATTTAAGACTGCAAGTGGTATTTTATTACTGTTTACGAACTTGGTAGCCCTTCCTCTGAAGTTCAACATTTAATTTATGTTTGATTTGAATTTTGTGAAATAAGCAGTCCTGCAGTATCTAGGGATTACTCAAACAGAGCATCACAGAGTCTATCATGTTCACTCCACAAAGGTTGATTGACAACACTGAAGGTGACCGATACCTGGGGCCCCCTTTTACACTGGAATTAAAGGCCGGGACAAATGAGGAAAGGAAACTTTTGTGAATAATTCAATGTTTCCTGACAGTTTGCTCACCGAAGCAACACTGAAATTCTGCAATGTTTCCACAACAATAATATTTCCTTGTTTGTCCCGTCCTTTTTACATACTGTACTATTATCTGATTCATATTTGTTATAATTGTTTCAGATTGATGAAGACAATGCCTATGCAGTGTTTGTTTCTTACATTGAGATCTATAACAACTACATCTATGACCTCTTAGAAGACAGTCCTGTGGATCCTATCTGCCCAAAGTAAGTTCTTTATGTAAGGTCTTCAGAAAAGCTGTGGATGCATTAGCGGCACTTCAAAAGTGCATCAATTTATTTATTTTTATAGGATTTATTTAATACATGTGGGAAACCATCTCAGGGTTCTCAATCTAAGTCAGTAGGTGGTGACAATCCAGCGGC
This sequence comes from Actinernus sp. WN-2022, assembly GCA_030867875.1. Lineage (NCBI taxonomy): Eukaryota > Metazoa > Cnidaria > Anthozoa > Actiniaria > Actinernidae > Actinernus > Actinernus sp. WN-2022. The sequence goes on along the minus strand of JAOWCC010000655.1, from coordinate 10,862,428 downwards.
TATTGGGACGAATGTTGCCACCTACTAAAATGGCCATGAACTTGTTATTAATGTCCCTCGTAGCTTGCTACCCAGTGCTTGACCTTATCTTTTTTAATCACTGGTCCTGGGACTAGTAGAGCTGAAAATTTACTAGTCTGGAAAAAATCCCTGGTAGTCCTGACTCCGGCATGCCAATATTTGCTGATAAAGTGAACAAGTCAAAACAAAGATGGCAGCGATAGCGGCTTTCACGGGAGCTCCTGGGGCTGACTGGTGCCCAGTCCTCGTCTCAGCCTTGTTCAGTCTTCTCGGCCTTTTCGTGATTGTTTTCGGAACGTTTGCAAAGAAACGCATTCAAACAACAATCACAGGACAACATGTTTTTGTTTTTATCTTTTATTAAACATTACAAATTATAGAATTATAGTTACTAGTCCTGTGACTAGTGGCTCTATTTTTTTGCTAGTCCAGGAGCATTTCTTACTAGTCCATGACTAGTGGACTACCGCTAATGTTGAGCACTGCTACCTTTGGCTCGTACAGTTGCCTAGCTTTAAGACTTGTTACTGGGAGAGCTCGCTCTGCCACTGAGGACCTTGCATTTTCTATGTGTTTTATGATATAAAAAAATGATCTGTGCAGTTCTCCTCCTTAGATTTTTAGCCAATGAAATCATGTATTCTTAGGATGCTCTCATAATTAATATTATATAAATATATATAGGGCTGGTCAGAAGTTAGCAGGGGGAGGGGGGTGGAGAAATTAATCAAAGTCTACAACCCTCCCCAGACAATATTTAAAAGTACAAAATGTATGAAATATGATTACTCTTTTGCCCTTTAAACCCTATAACCATTACCCTTGTTCAGCTGCCCATTTTTTGACCCTCCATTTTTTTGGGTTGAAACAATTATGACCCTCCCCCTTGCTAATTTCTGACCAGTCCTTATTTAAAGTATTTTTGTACTGTTGTCATGGATTGTCTTGACTGTGGGGGAAAAAAAACCATTCCAGTTGGCAGCTAGACCAGCCAGTGGACCAAGCCCCTTGTTTGTGAAAGTGCTTAACAGCCATACCGGTAATTAATATTAAGCAAACCATATTAATCTGTTAGACCTCCTGTTTCCAAGACTCTCAGAGAGGACTTCAACCACAACATGTTTGTGAGTGGTGCAACAGAAGTTGAAGTGAAAAGTACAGAAGCAGCTTACGAAGTGTTCTGGAAAGGTACCTGGCTTTGTAAGATACCTGTATTAACTGCATGTAATTTAATTATAGGACTCTTTGACTGTTTAAAGTAAGATATGCTTTTGCAGATCTTTGCTGTGAAGGCAGCTGATGACAAGCAAGTAATTATACCTTAAAATTGTAATACAAATATCAGCTCACGATATGTAATACATTATAGATACAGAATGACTTGCCATGCTTTATCAGATTTATAGATTTGAGCACGGACACAAATTCTGTATTCAATGGCTTATCAAAATAATGTCTATAGATGAAGCTGTCACATGTATCAGATGTACAGATCAGTCACATCAATTTCCTTTGTTTTTTCTTCATGGCTTATTAATGAGTTTGATAAATTATTTTACATGTAAGGTTATCATGCGGTTTTGAGTGCAATTTAGGAATTCAGGTCTATGGAAAGCCATTTGGTGCAAAATTCAAGGTGTTCAACTTCTACCACATTCAACAAATTTTATTCAAGTATTATTTCCACTCAGATTCAGCAACACCATTTTCAAGGTCAAGGATATCATAGCATCACATTCAACAGCCAAAACTCATTCAAGGTCAAGCTAGTATGTTCGGCTCACATTCAATAAATTATTTTCAAGCTCACAGAAAAATATGTTCAAGGTCAAACAAAAACAATGTCGCACATGTTCTAGGCAGGAAAACACGATCAACAAACTCAAAAATACTGTCAACAAACCATGGGACGTTGTCAACAAAAACACGCCCGTTCCCAGGCTTTCTCCTCATTGCCTCCATCTGGTGTTGAGCATGCGGTTTTGTCAAAATGGTGGCCGAAGGTGGATCAAGTGTCATCAATGAAGCTTCTTTAGATGACCGAATTCGAAGATACATCCGCGAAGAGTTGAACTCTGGAGCTGCTCGAAACTCTTCACAGGCATTGGTTGGCCGAACAAAAGATTTAATGCTTCGTTTGCATTGCGACAACTCCAGGAATTTACTTTTGTAGTATGCCAAACACATCAAGTCTTCCTCAACCAGCTCTGCCTCGCCATCCTTTGCGCATTGGAAAAAGAAAAGTTCCCTTGCCCAAGAAATCTGCAAAAACCAGCAAGCAGTTCATTCCAAAGACTGTTTATCTATTAGATAACTTCCTTGAAGATGAATAAATCAGCGAGGATCACAAATACAAAAAAATGTATGTACTCAAAGATGACATGGTTCTGCTAAAGGGAGAATTCGATTTGGAAAATGGCGCGAATGCAGGGTTTTCAATAGAAGCCGGCAGCCGGCGAATCTCACCGGGTATTTTACATGAAATCGCCGCCTACATTGTACTTTGATTGAAAAAGTCCCCAAAAATTATATATTTGCGCCAATGGTGCTCGATGCTCGCCGCCTACTCTTCGAGTTTTGCCACTTACTTCAAATGTTATTGAAAACCCTGGGATGAATCGGCCATAAGATCAGAGTTGAAAACAGTTTTTCAAAAGAATTAAGTTCCCTATTATCAGAGAAACAAATTTTGATTTCATCTAGTAATTGTCCACCTTGAAAACTAACAGCATCTCGGAAATATGGGTCCACGTGAATCCAAATGACTTCAACTGCACCAAGGTGTGTTGAGTCTTCACTAATGTCAAACTTTGGCCTGTCAGGTGTAGCAGTTCAAATAACACAAGGAGATCTATAGGTCGGAATAAATAGCTACTTGTGTTCACTGAGAAGAGGACTGCATAGTCCGCTTCCAGTCCAAGAGCAATAGTCAGATATTTTGTAACAGTTCTTCTAGAATTCAGAGCATTGGAGATTTCTTGCAGAGGATAAGACTTGCTTAAGGAGAGCAACAACAGATTCCAGCCTCAGATATATAACATTCTCTCAAGCAGATACATGTATATCAGATGTATGAAAATACCTTTCATAATCGTTTAATACTTCAATGATTGACTCAAAAACGTTCTCCCATCCTCCAAAAAATTGTTGTGAATCACCACCATGGTTCGATTCAGGAGCCATATTGATTTTGGTGCACACCAGATTGAGGCAATGAGGAGAGAGCCTGGGAACGAGCGTGTTTTTGTTGACAACGTCCCGCTGATTGTTGACAGTATTTTTGAGTTTGTTTATTGTGTTTCCTGCCTAGAACATGTGCAACTTTTTTTTGTTTGACCTTGAACGTATTTTTCTGTGAGCGTGAAAATTTATTGAATGTGAGCCGAACATACTAGCTTGACCTTGAATGAGTTTTGGATGTTGAATGTGATGCTATTATGATATCCTTGACCTTGAAAACGGTGTTGCTGAATCTGAGTGGAAATAATGCTTGAACGAAATTTGTTGAATGTGGTAGAAGTTGAACACCTTGAATTTTGCACCAAATGGCTTTCCATAAAGGTTTGATGTGTCATTTTGGAAAAACTCTCTTGCAGCGTTGCAGTTATTTAAGCCACATTGACATACTATATACCATTTTAAAGGTTTTGAATTGAAGGAAGTATATTTAATCCGTTTTGAACAAAAGTTAAAAGCGTAGATAGAAATTGTATATATTTCAACGCGATGTGACTCGCCCGCCAGAAGGAGTTCAGCCCTTCAGGCTTTGAAACAATTGTTTTCTTAATTATCCCTTTCGAATCCCAACTTATATACATGTACATGTATGTTGTCCATTACAGATTGTATCCCTTTTCAGAGTTAAAAAAGATAGTTTTTCATCCCTGATGTTGATACAAACCAGGTTATAAAATCTGAACGAAAAATTATTTCAAAATTCCCCATTAGTGTATTTGAGGAATGGCCGTTTTATACAATTCATGAAAAATTTAGGAAAATTGGAAAAAATGCAAAAAGGCTGGACTTAACAGTAAACAAATTTCTGTTTTTGGCTGAAAAGAAGAGATGAAAAACAGCCAGGTAAAGGTTTTTGATTCATTTCATGGTTGACTAAGAAGTCCTGCCTCCAAGGGTAATCTCATTAACATTGGCCAATCAGAGCGATTCATGTCGTATTCAGTCTTGGCCATTTACAAAGTTCAGATGAGCTGCATAACAGAGAAAGCTATACAGTTTACCAATGCTCGATACTTTTACAGAAACTAGTGTTGATTCCAGTTTATTATTTCAAGAAGAAACACTCTTTTAGGAGTACAGAAAAATGGCTTTGATCAGCCCCCAAATGAGTACAGAAACCTGGCTTTCACAGATCAGCCCCCATGGTTGTTTCAGGTCTTGTTAGTCAGAAATTCAAAGTTGTTCGGAGTTGGCACCACAGCAAGCAAACAGTTAATATCAGGCAGGGAAAATCATTGAAGTGCTGCTCAATCCACACCATGTACACGTTAGACTGACTGTTTTTTTCATTCTAAAACAAAACTGGCAAACCTTAGCTTCCTGCATTGAATTCTCTTTAAATTTTTGGTCAGTTGAAGATAAAACTTTATTGCTTAATTGATTCTTTGTAGACTTTCAGTATTCAATGATTCTAACTTCTTGGAACTTTAGTTACACCCGCTTCCAAATTTACTCACAAACTAAATTATCACAAACTAAAATTGTGCTACTTTTCTCTTTTCGTCTTTATGAATATGGCACCAAGAACGAACAATCTTCTTTTACACTTTTGGGCATTGCATAAAATAATGTAGAAATCTTTATGAACAAAAAGTAGGGCAGAAAATCACAGGAGAGCGAGAATGAAATAACATGCCCAGTGAATGACTGCAGCTGTCAATCATTTTTCGTGCCTTTTTTAGCATGAAATCAGAAAGTCACATTTTCAAGGCTTTAAAAAATATTTGCATTTGAGATGCTAGATTTAATAGGGGTACCCTGGGTACCAGAGGTAAAATGTTTTGCCTTTTGTTGGTAAATAGCGTTGACGAGCACAAAAGGTGCGAGGATCTTCGATGTGCAGACAGCAAAAATTTAACCTCTGGGCCACTATTGATCTGTTTGAACTTAATTTATTCATCCAAAATATGGAGACCGATAGCCATTGGCTAATGCTCACAACAATCTGTAATTGGATAATACCCATCACGTGTCCAAAACCGCCCACGTTGAGCGTGCACTCGATGTTCGAAATGGTGTGATGATTATTGCGTCAGCAGCGCACACAAACTAAAATTGAAAACTTTTCACCCAAATCTTCCCCTTTCTCTGCAGTTTCTTTATCAACTACGTGCAAGAAATAAGTGTCTACAAAGCTAGGTTACATATACATGTAACGTTAGGATCTTTGGTTTCGAGACTTTGTGAAAAGGTAGTGTAATTTGAATTGGTGTTTCCACTTTTTTCACTGGTCTTTCCATTTTCAAATATAACTTGCACTACCCTTTGCCAATCAGAATCTATACTTTTTTTACTCATGCATTACTGCATGAAAACGAGATTCAAACAGACCCGGCCCAGAGGTTAAATTTCCATTTTCCATTTTGAACCTTTATCGACGGAGATCTTAATTCAAATGAATTAGTTTTTCAAGGAATATTATAATTGAAGGGGTCCGTGCAAGAACGACGTAAGTGACTTTTAGGTCATTCAGAGAAAATCTAAGAAAACTGTTAACTCACTATATTCCGGGAAAATGCAAAGTTTACATACTTAATAAGGTAAGACTCACATTTAACAACCACACTGCTCTCCAGTGGAACCATATCATGCCGATAATAAGGCAGAAGTTTCGGAAATTCGCTCTTTTACTCGCTTTTCTCCCTCAAACTTGTGTTAACCGGCTCAATTTATTAACTCGGTATCGAATATCAAATCATGACCTCTGGCGTGCACGTGCACAGCTCGCAGAAAGGTTTAGACTTTAGTGTTGACATGACGGATGATTACATTAATTAGATCGATTACAATCAAACATCGACAGACTTGTTCTTATAGGAAGTGTGTTCCATTCCAGCCAAGCACAGGGGGAAAAGAAGCGAAGCTGGAATTCACAATTTATCATCCGATATCTTTCGGTCACCACAAAACAGAATAATGATAGCCTATAATATACTAACCTTCTTAGAACTTGATTTTTTCGTTTAGGGAAGGAAGAAGACTTGATGAAATTGAGCGAGGTTAAAATCCGGCAATCGACCATGGCGATTAACATCGATGTAGAAACAGGAAGTCTTTCGAAATATGCCGTCTGCGGTCTTTATGTTACCCCAAAACAGGGAATAATAAATAGGCTACATACAGTACTAAAGAATTGCTCACAGGAAGCCTGCGAATTTAATAGGAGTTTGAGTTCGAGTTAATACAGTTTTCCTCTCCATTCTAGTGAGAATTAGTTGTTTACCTGTGAACCCTAAAACCTCATCGTTTACCTGGGAACTTGTTGTTGAAATGGTTAGGAAAAGTTGTATGGTTCAGGTTAGGGTTAGTTTATATTGTCAATTTTAGTGGCACGTTCACCACTATTTTCCGCCATCTTGGAAGTTGTCAATGACACTCAAATTAGCATACTGAACACCACTTGTCCCCAGGGTCTCCTCGGTCAGATCCAAAAAGACCCTGGGTACGAGGTTGTACTGAGCATACGGGCTTGGAGCCATTGCCAACACATTCTCCCCGTTAAATTACCAACTATCCTTAAATAGAAAACACGCTTTAAATAATGATAATCGTTCTTTCTAATGACAACTTAAAACCAGTCAAGGATGAAGATAAACATTTGTCACATTCCGAACGGCGGTAGACGTAGACCGGCTTAGTGTAGTGGTCATGACGTCTGCACTACACTGCAGTACATGCAAAGAGTTGCGTAGGAGCGCTTTAGTTTGTACCCTAGAAATATAACATCGAGAATATTGCAATTCGACCTTTTGGCGGATGGAATATAGCCGCGACCCTATAAAGTTGGACTAAGCCCAAGTCCCGCGCATATTCTTGTGAAAACAAGTCTCGTCGCCCCGTGCGTCTTCTTGCGAAAAACAAAATATAAGTTAGAACTCTCTGTGTGCATAGCATGAGGCCTGTGTTTATTATAATGGTAAATTTGATGCAAAATAACATTATTAATAATAAATTTTGACTCGAGACCACGTTAGACACACCGCGGCAAAACGTTGTGCGCCTCTGACCGAAAAAACGAAGGCTCAGCTGGTTTGAAATAAAATTTTCCGAGGGCTTTAACCTTTTTTTTAATAAATAACTTTATAACTTAGTAAACTCACAGTGAATTACAAATTAAGAAAACTTAAACCTGTCAAAGTTTGAGGCTTAGCGTTCAAGTAGTTTTCTTGTTTTTCGCGAAAACTATTCACACACGTGCCTAAAATTAGAAACCGGAGTGCTTGTCTTTTTTTTTTTAGTTTTGGCGGGAAACTGGCGGGATCCGCAGGTGCTGGGCTTATCAAAAGCGTATGTGCGTGACGTTTTGCTGCAGTGTCTTTTGATTGAAACGTCTTAGTTTGTCGTCATACTGAACAACTAACCACCAATGTCTTTAACAAGGAAAAGAACACCGCTGAAACACTGCCAAAAAAAAGTACGGCATGCACCCGCTGCTAATCATTGTTCCGACGGTGTGAAGCAAAAAAAAACTTGCTAATTAATATCAGGTGACGTGGTAAAAACTTGCTATCATCGCGTGTCTGCGCATTCTTCGGGAGTATTCTAAGCGGAAATGATACTCGACTCTAACGAGGTATTTCAAACAATAAGTAAACTTTGGCTAAAGCTGCCCCAATCGCTTGCCACAATCTCACTACTGAAAGGACAACTAAAATTCTGCAGTGAATACTGCTGAAGTTGAAATACCAATCATGCCCATAAAGGAGAAATGATACAGGCCTACACAAAGTTGCCTCCAGTAAACGTTTGTTACCATCGCGTGTCTGCAGCTCTCAATACTGCTGACTGAAATCAGTAGTCTAAACCAAATCATGCACGCACAGGAAAAGAGATACAGGCATACACAAACTTAGCCTCCCTCGCAGCGCTTGTGAGGTAGGATAAGAACCCTAAAAAGAGCTGCGGCAAAAACTAACACAAACTTTCTTCTAGTCGAAATTTGCTACCATCGCTTGTATGCAGCATTCTCCGGGAGTATTATAAGCGGAAATTATCATTTCCAGGCCCTTTAGCTTTGTGGAAGAGCTACTCTCTACTCTAATGAGGTCTTTCAAACACACCAGGCAACAGCTACAGATAATAAATAATAAGTAAACTTTATTTTAACTCCAGTTCCAACTACAGGTGCCTTTATCTCCATAGAAGGGCTTTAAGCCTGTTGAGGTTCTCCATCCACCTACGAGTGGTAAAACAGAATAAATCTGTAACATGGTCCACTCGCCACATCTCACTACTGAAAGGACAGGCCAGTCTAAAATTCTGCAGTGGATACTGCTGAATAATATTATTAGTCCAAATACCAATCATGCACGCAGAGGAGAAAAGATACTGGCATACACAAACTTGCTTCCAATCAAAATTTCCGTACTAACGTCTTTATAAACGTTTTGCGAAATTTTCCCGCGACTTTTAATACATGCCTGCATGTATCTTTGTCTTTGACCTATCTTTGCTCCTATACGTGATACAACTATCAAATTTAGGATTTTGACTCATTTATGGTGCTCTAAAGATCAGTTTTGAGTAGGTATCAACGTAGGTATCAAATGCCGTGCTATCGCTGTATCAAACTGAATTAAATTCGTTTCGACTTTCGCATAGCAGTGGTTTCAAACGTTTTCACGTCGTTTGGCCTGAAACGTGGATGAGAAGTGCTTACACATGTTTGGATTTGTGTGCCGAAAGCAGAGGCGAAATCGATTTGAATTTCTTGTCGAATTTCGGCGGCGAGTGAGGTGACATCGATGAAAAGCGGCTCGAAGCTGCATACCTTGTGTATATTTGTAGCTATGAGATAGATACGCGGCCAACGGTCAAAACCTCGAGGCCTAATAAACTGCTTTAGAAGTCCCCAAATCACCCCAAAACCACTCAAAAAACTTCATTAAGTATCAATCTTTTATTATTGAAGATTTATTTCGTAGGAATCGGAAAAGAGAATTCACGAGATCGCTTATGAAACATACCACAGGTAACCCAAAAGGCGGGAAATATATGTCGAGTCTGGGCTGCCTGTGGTTGGACGATCTGGGAAGAGCATTTTCTAAGCTTACCTTAGACCTTCAGAAGCAGGTATTTGTGGAAAAAAAATTCGCTTGTGATGTAGTATTTTATCTTATTATATGGACGATAGTGTTTTACTGAGAAATAAACCACTCGTAGAACTCATACGAAACTACATCCCACTAGTGAAAATATCGATGACATCACGTTTGCCGCCTTTTGAACTACAAAGATGGCGGCAGGTTTGTGAAAATCACAGAGGAAGAGGTAAACAGCTTAAATGAGCTGCATGACAATGAATATTCCGAGCACAAAAAGCCAAATACGATCTAAAACTCTTTAAAGACGTTCTCGACTGCAACGAAGAGACAAGAAAACCCGATGAAACTCCCCAGAACAGCTTAGAAAAACTCACAAGTTTGTACTGACATGCAGTTACACGGTAGTTTGAAGATATGAAGTTTATGCTTGATTCTCGAGGATAAACTTCATATCTTCTCGCCACCGTGTAATATAGCCTCCTCCGCAGGCATCTCTAATTTTTGAGGAAATCAGATACGTGTAATATCCTTCTATATATCTTCCAGCTACAAAAAAAGTTTTTGAAAATATGTGATATATTCATTTTACCGTAAGTAATTTTACAAACTTTGATTGACAGTTCACAATTATCATGTGGTGTAGAATGACTGAGCCGTAACAAATGCCCGCGAAACTGGCACACTACTGAAAACCTTTCAAATGGCTCCGATATTGATATTTTACGCGCTTTTATTTCCTATTCATAAAATGTGGCTTCCTTTATCATTCGACGATGTTATTTGAAAATATTTGAGGAAAGTGAGAGAATCCATTGTAGCTCTCGTTGGCACGGCCGGCTTCAATTCCACGCTCACCTTATGATTGTTAAAGCTAGATCAGAGGATGGCATTTCTGCCACATGCCTCCATAGTGTAACATTACCTGAAAGTAAGACGTTGAATGATCTGATCTTTATCAACATTACGAGGTCACAAGGTATTGGTTTTGTGTTACCAGTAATCAATTATTTCTCGGTGTTGACAGAAGGCTCGCTTTGATCGGGTCCACGAATGTTTCATTCTAGGGCCGAAATAGCTACGAATATGTATTAATTTTTAACGAAAACCTTTCGATTTCATACCATGATGCATTGCCGTCTTTTGTAATGAAACAGACAAAATGGCGGACAAGAATACGAATCTGAAAAACTACAACATGTTATGAGCCATTACGCGCCAAATAAAGACTATCGTTGTTACACTCTTCGCGGGAAATATCTAACTTCTGGTGAGGAAGATGTTTTCTACGATTTTACATACTTACACAACGAATTTTAAGAAAAAACTTCGCCACATGATAGCTTCGGTCAAGAACATTTGGAAACACCAAAAACCTCATTTTCGATAAAAAGTCACTTACGTCGTTCTTGCACGGACCCCTTCAATTGTGGGAGGCAATTTGAGCTTTTTTGAAAATACCTGAGTTTGAATTAATCTTAAAATTGATGAGAGAACCATATGATTTCAGGGTTTTCAATAGAAGCCGGCAGCCGGCGAATCTCGCCGGGTATTTTACATGAAATCGTCGCCTACTTTGATTGAAAAATTCCCCCAAAATTAGATATTTGTGCCAATGGCGTTCGATGCTCGTCGCCTACTCTTCAAGTTTTGCCACTTACTTCAAATGTTATTGAAAACCCTGGATTTATAATTTTTATTTATAGTACCGTTTAATACATGAAAAATGAACAAATAAAAATTGAGTCACATGCTCATGCAAATGTGACATATTGTTTGTCAGTCTTGATCATGAGCGCATGGCTTTTGTTAAAAAATATTGGAAACGTTTCACTTCAAATCACAGGCAATTTTCTTCAGTTTCCCCCTTTTATTTAATAATAGGCTTTCTTGATCAAAAATTAATATTTGCCAGAAATACAAACATGTATTCAATGCTAGGGTACATTTACATTGAAATCTCTGCAAGAACTTTCATTTTGAGATACTTTGTGAATTAAAAGTGATATTATTTATACTTATTAAAGATTTCTGTACTTCTCTTAGCTCCTTTTTAAATTGACTTATTCCATATTGTTTCAGGCCAAAAGAGAAGAAGAGTAGCCCAGACAGTTCTAAACCAGGAGTCAAGTCGTAGCCACAGTGTTTTTGCTATCAAGTTGGTACAAGTACCACTTGACCCAGATGGAGAGGACATCCTTCAGGTTAGAAACCATGATCATAATTATTAAGAATGGACCAACCATGGTGTCTGGGAAACCCCACACCCACCTGAAACACTGGTTGCTTTGAAACAAAACTACAAAAATAACACCTTGAGATCGAAGAGAAACGCCATGTGAATGTCCTGGACGTGATTTTCAAAGTTTTTCAATAGAGGATGGACTATTTTAGAAACTTGGTTTTGGTCACAGTGAACCAATTTCATGTTGCTTTAAATTTCTCTTAAAAGCAGTATTTTTCATCCACTCAAATCTTTGCCATCCTCTATCAATATTTGTCTCCATCAATAGCAAGTTTATATTATTTATTTTTTAGTATATACAACACCAGTGAATATCACTTTTCGCGCACTCTGATTGGCTACTCAAACAGTGAATATGATTTCATATTCACCTCCGAGCAAAGCAGCGATCATCTCGCGCGAGTTTTTGTCCATTTGACAGAAAATCAAATAACTATTTGGTGCTGGCTATTCATCTGGAGTGTGGTACATGTATATACTAAAACTATTATTCACCTCAGTGTTGGTGAATAGTGGTGGATATTTACCTCAACTTCGGTGAATAATTGTTAAGTATTGTGGTGAGGAATAATTACATGTATCCATAGAGATTCACTGGTGTATCAGTATATTGTTGCAGGTACAAATGTACATGTATACAACAGTTACCCTTGGCCAGTCCATGTACATGTAATATTGTACATGTGTTATACATGTATGCAAATCTAGTATAATTATTAATTTTGATAGTTGGCAAGATTTCTTAACACAGCTATCATTAGAAGCTGCTGCCTATATATACTGGCAATTATTACCACTGATGATGATGATTGCATGGTGACTACTTGATTAAATGTAAAACTTTAAAGCCAGAGTTGTAGCTTATGGAACACAAAAAGCAGGCTTTCAGTTCTGCTGTTGGCTCTCTTACCTATAAAATCCAAGGAAGCCACCATCCAGCCAGTTGGAAAGGGAGAAAACAAAAGATCTTTCAATTGCAAATTCGGTAACTTTCCCTACATACAATATTCTTCAAAATTACACCAAGTTAGTTTGATCAAAAATAAATTAACTTCAAAAAATATCGAATGAAAATGCATTGTTTCGATGGTTTTCTGTATCAACCAATGAAATTTTAACAAGAAAGAAGAATAGAAAAATAGCACCTTTTACATTCCTTTGCCGTTAATTTTTAAAATTTATTTCATTTTTTAATATTTATTGGAAGTACTTTTAATTACAAAGACAAAGTTACAGAACTTTACAAAGACAACTAAAATACATACAGATACAAAGTGCAAACTTTACAATACTAGCCGTTCATGCTATTGTTCTTAGCCAGAGCATTACCGTAAAGACCTGTGTATAAGCCACACCTTTTTACCCAAAATTTTCTTTCCAAATCGGGGGTGTAGCTTATCTACGGGAACACCTAGAAAGGAGGCCCAACATTAACATATATTTACATACCTGATGAACCTGTTTTTATTATGCAACGGTGCGTATATTACAATCAGTTTTAAATCGCATCCGATCATGTAATATAGCAATTTAAGCATAATCATTGGGGAAAAAACATGCAATTTGTGAGAATTAAAGCAAAAACTATTCTAAGACCTACCTAAGACCTAATATTAATATTAGAATTTTGTGAATATTTAAACGTGATTAATCTTATTTATACCTTCCAAAACATGCTGATTTGCAGCGGTTGTCAAAGCATGTATCTGAACAACCAGGCATTCTTCGCAATTGTACATGTGGGAGATTGGCACTAGTTTATAATAAAAATCCAAGATGGTGCACCTCAGACCTACTCGTGCAAGAAGAGTTTTGCCAGAAAACCTTTCTTGCTCTAGTGATTAAAGGAAAGTGGCTCCTTGGAATTGTTGTTAGTTAATGGGGGGAATAAAAGCGGAAGAATTCTGGAGTGATTTAAAGACTGCAGGTTAAAACATACACAGTCAAGAAATGACAAGGCAAGTTGTAACCATATTCGGTCGAATTAAAGTTGCGATTTTATGACAATCTGATGAAGTTTTGCTTCAAGTACGAGCGTTTATGAACTCCAACAAAAGATGATTCTTTTTTTTTAAGAAATTTGGCATCAAGTACAAATGTTTATGAACTTGGACAGAAGATTTTATAATTATTTTTTGTATTTTTCAAAAATTGGGGTGCAGCTTATCTACGGGTGCGGCTTATCCACAGGTCTTTACGGTACTTAATGCCATGAGCCCTGTTAATATGTGCAGTAACATTTAACAGAAAGATAGAAGCTATTTCTAGAAAAGTCCTTGAGTGATTATGACTAGTGCACACAATCATGTACATGTGTAAGTGTACATGTAGTATGCATGGCTGTGAGAGTCTAATATCCACAATCTTATATTAACACTCAGGATAGAGACCAGATAGCAGTTTCTACGTTGTCAATGTGCGACTTGGCTGGCTCTGAGAGAACTAAAAGAACCAACACTGGAGGAGACAGACTCAAAGAAGCAGGTAATTATTATATTCTAACCTAAAAGTGCAAATGGTTAGACCTTCGCATCTTCTTAGGCAGTTACATTTTTTTCGAGCCTGATATTCCCAGCTGTGTTATACACAACTTACAGTGCAACAAATTCTTATTATATGGCATTCGACATGTAACGAAACACATCATTTATTGCACTATCCTTACAGTTCCAATAAAAAGAGGTTATTACACGGAAAGTTGTGTAATATGGCTGGGTATTTTTACGAGTCAGTTTAATTTTTTCGAGCCTGAAAGGCGAGAACAAATAAAATTGACGAGTAAAAATTCCCAACCGTATTACACAACTCTTTGTGTAATAAATTGTTTATTATATGACAGCTAACACAAACAAAAAATGTTTGTGTTTGCTTACCTTACTGCTCTGTTTGAAGAAAATCTCGAAAGAAGAAATCTTGAGAGAAGAAATCTCGAGAGAAGAAATCTCTCAGCCTCAATTGAAGTCCAATGTTGGGGGCGACACGCACTGGAAAAAGTTTTTTCACATGCTAAAAGTTGATTGGCTGTTACTGAAACAGCCCCATTTCAATTGGCTTGCACGCCTACAAAACCTTTTACAAGTAAGTGTTAAATAAACCTGTTTGCGACCCGTGTAATACGGTCTCATATTTGCACTTGGTTTGCCAGTATTTGCACTCTAAAACGCCAAGTCGTATAATAATAGAAATATAATATGCAAGACATGTTTTCAGTTCAAGAAATGGACAGATGGGCACTTTGAAATAATCTTTGCACGCTACAAGCTGATTGGTTATTACTGCAACAGCCCCATTTTGATTGGATTGTGTAGTTACCAAACCTTTCAAGTGCTTCTTAAATAACCCAGTAAAAACCTTGTATTTAATAAATAATTATACTGTTTCGTAGCACTCGTTTTTTTGCCCATATTTGTACTCAAAAATGCCAAATCTTATTATTAATAAAACCTGTTATATAATGTACATATACGTACCTCTTAGGAAATATCAATGCATCGTTGATGGGATTAAGAACTTGCATAGAGATCCTGAGAGAAAACCAGCTTAACTACGAGAATGGAGTCCAGCCCAGGGTAGGGAGTAAAACTTTAACAAATTTAAGTTAATAAAAATGCAGATTATGCAGGTAATTTGAAAACTCAACAAATGTTAAAACTAATGTGATGGCTTGAAAGAGCACATCGAAATAAGCAAGAAAATTTGACAATTTTTTCGTTACAAATTTATAAACTTGCAAACATAAGAGAAAATTAATGTATGGTGGTGGGCACAGCTAGCTTAATCAGGCTATCACCATGATGAATTCCTCTGTAAATGTTTGAACTTTGTTAGCTTGTAACTTTGTCACTATCTAAAATATCTGCTCAAAACTTTGCACAGTTGGTAATTTTAATACTCTCCAGCCATTGTATTAAGTTTGTCCCCAGTGAGTTTTGAGGAGTTTTCTAATTACCTGCAAACTGGACTTTCATTTGTTTTAAATGAGCCATACATGTACATTGTATATGTCATGGTGTTATGCACGTATGCATGGATCAGTTTTAGATTGGTGTATGTTTAAATTGGCTACAAACAGTAATTATAGTCTCCCTCCCTTAATGCTTGATTGAAAGGATATGTATTTATTTTCCTTGGAGCCTAGGTCTATGCACAGTTTGTTAGTTATCTTTTGTACATTTACTTTACAGGAGCTAATTTCCCAGTAAGAGAGATGTTCTGTTAACAAAGTTACATTTGTATGCCTTGTTTGTTTTCTCATGACAGATTGTTCCATACAGAGATTCCAAGCTGACACACCTTTTTAAAAACTTCTTTGATGGAGAGGGCAAGGTACATAGAATTACTATTATCTAATACAGTCCACTCTCTCCTGCAATCACTTCCTGTAAGCGACCACCTCCCATTAGCGACCACTTTACCAAAGAACCGTTTTTTCTCAGTCAAATTCTGTTGTAAAAACTCTCTCGTAAGCGACCAATGCAAAAATTCTTAAGCGACCGCGACCACTTTTTAGTCTCGACACTTGACATTTTCTATTGTTTTTTTCCCCGATAAGCGACCACCAAAGTCGATTGTACCGTATTTTTAGAAAATCATTACTCAAATACCACAAAGTTCAATCAGATAAGAAACTGAAAAAGATTGGAAAAACCTGAGCTAGAACTCCTGTGCTTTGCTATGTTGTTAATTGGTGACAGCGCGCTAGAGCTGTGCTAGAAGTCTGATCCATTTAGCAAGCACTTGGGCTACCTGTGTTACTTTTTCCCATAGGCGACCACCTCCCATAAGCGACCACTTTGTCTGTGCACCAAGGGTGGTTGCTTAAGAGAGAGTTGACTGTAATTAGAATTCAAGCTTGAAGTTATTTTGGCTGATATACATGTAGCTCTGTCACTCTACTATCAGCCATACAGAGGTGTTTTTAAGTAGAACCAACTACACAACAAAGTTCGGTATGTAATCAGAGTGAAGATAGTTGTTTATTAATGACTGCTAATGTTATTTTATGATGTTTACAAACTCTGTAACCCTAATACTTTCAAGTTAAACATAACTGGTAGAATCAGGGGACATCAGTGCAAAAGGATTAGAAGAAAAAAGAGGATAACATTTGGAAAAAAGAAAGAAAGAAAAAATATCACTAGCTACATGTATTTGGGGAACTTGAGAACACTCAAGAAAGGTTTCTCATGTTCTCCAATTGAATACCTGTTGTAATATTTTCTGAATACAGTACATTGTATATGATACATATACATATACATGTACATGACTTCTTTATCATTAAGTGCATTGATACATCTACCTCTGCGTCCTGCGTCTCTGACGCATTAAATTCCCCCAAATGCATACACAAGTCGTAACATGCATCACTTTGTACACAATGATTTTATCTCTTCCCTCCTAATATTAGAATTATTAATTGTACTGAGGTATGCTTTACATAGATTTTTTGGCTAATTTTACTCCTGAAATAAGCACATTCAAATTCTGTATTGGAATGCCAAATCAGCAATATCGTTCACTGTGTTGCTCCTGTGTATTTACGGAACAGGTGGACAGCAATCACTGTGACAAAAACAAGATGGCGGCAACTCATTTTCATGTTGAGCAGTGCTTATATTTACGTTTTTGCTTCACATGAGGTAATGGACTAGGCTCGGTTTCCAGCCGTGGGGGTTTCGGTGAGCCAGCGATCCTCTACACACTCATGGCTGGGCGTGTGAGCTGAGGCATTGTTGGTTTTAGTCAATCGCAAACGTGCCACTGGAATCCTGTTGCTGAATATATTATTTTGCATAATTTAGATTGAGTTTTCAAGTCGATGACCGAAACTTTGGATAACTGTTTGAAAATGTGTGTAATTTTGCTCTGGAATAGTTTGGTCTCGAATAATTTGAGGACTCTCACAAAGAAACAGTAAGAGAGTTAGTTTTGGGTAATTAAATACACCAGCTCTGGAAAGTCGACGTCACTCATGGGATCGGGAAACCGTTGTTTTCTTTACATCGGAAATCGGAATGTTTAGCTACATGTATTCTCAGTACTGCCTTCACCAGAGAACAAAATAGGGATGGACGGAGTTAAGAGAGGGGACATGCAAACTATAAAGCTTTTTCATGTCTGACTGCAAGGCACGTTTATAAAATCTACGACTATACAATCACTTGAAAATCGCTCCATCAAACGAGTTTTACAATCTTCAAGTCATAATATTTTAATGGCCCCAAGAAGCACTCTACGCAAGTACTGATCGGGAATACTTGACGTCGATTCTAGCTGACAGAAACTCAGTTCCGAGATAAATCTAGACTTTCACCCCGTAATTTCACTGCAATTTTTAGGTTCTTAATTTCTGTCTTGATTGCCACTATAAATAAGAGTTACATGTTAAAGCAATCAAAGCATGAGCATCATTGGTATTGCTCAATGATTTTACATTGGCGTTTGTTCTTGATAATTCGACAATTCACACTTGGAGTTTTAGTTTATGTATTGCAATTCAAATGTTTTGAAAGTGTACAATGTACATGAGAAAGGGTAACAGCTTTGCTGTCAAAACATGCATAATCGAATTTTAATCAGATGATGTGGACATGGTGTTGACTGCACCCTCAGCTGGTAATGGGGGGGGGGGGGGGGAGGCTTTGGAGAAAGGACACCCTGACAGCTGAAACCAAGCCCAGTAATGGAGGGGATTCACTGATTTTGGTCTGGGACTCACACTTTGATAGCCTTGTGAGTCCCAGGGTCTACTGCTCTAAATTTCTAGATGGATCACTGCAGTGTAAGCACGCTATTAAAGAATTCTGTTTGTTTCTTGTTTGGTTGGATTTTGCTAGGTGGTCAATAACCTTGGACAGACTTAATTTCAACCCTTGCTAATGTAATTGTTAATTATGCTAATGTAATTGTGATTAATATGCTAATGTCATTGTGATTATGTTGTCGTGTTTCATCAGGTGCGGATGGTGGTTTGCTTAAACCCAAGTATTGAGGAATATGATGAGAGTATCGTAAGTATTTGTTTGTTTGTTTATACGGTGTGCCTGCACGAATAGTGCACCTTAGATAATCGGAACAGAGCAAAAAATTGCTGAATTGTGTCTGTGGCATACAGCGTGCCTTCCTAAAGAGTGCTATATCTTCTCCACGTAACATGACTTACATGTAAGATATGGACACGGTGCAACATAGCCAGCTGCAACAAAATCTGTAATTGTTGCACACAGTTTGAATGTTGCATGCAATGTTGCAGTGTGTGTGGACCTCATTCCAAAGCAATTGCCAGTACTGTTGCATGCAATGTTGCAGTGTGTGTGGACCTCATTCCAAAGCAATTGCCAGTACTGTTGCATGCAATGTTGCAGTGTGTCAACTTCATTCCAAAGCAATTGCAATTTTTTTCTAGACCTAGGGCTATTAATATGCCAACAGTGTTTGCACTACTCCTGGAATTTGTGGAAAACTTTGAAAATTTTCTTCAACCACCCTGAAAAACTCCTTGAAAATGATCTTTTTTCCACCTACCTGGACTCCTGGAAAACCCCTGGATTTTTATAGACATTAGGTGAATGTAACATGGCTGGTGACTTTATGTAAAAGCATTTTTTTTTTTCATTTAAGGCATGAAATTCCCGAGTTCTGGGTCCTCAATTTTTTTTTGTACCCTGGAAAACTCCTGGATTTCCATCTCTCAGTAGTACAAACCCTGTGTAAAGTGTGTGTAGAATGAGATATTGGATAAGATGATCTTGTTCTACGCACACTATACATGGGTGAAAACAAGGAAATCAGTGTAAAATGGGGGCTTAAAATAGGAAAATAGTGCCCTGTGCCTGCAGTTAACTTTGATTATTAAAGAACTGTCACTAAAGCAGATGGCTTTACATTTGTGCGTACATGTATATGCAAAATAGCAGAAATCCACTTTATGACGCCCTTGTGCAAGAAAAAACGGGTATCAGTTTTGACTCCGCCTATACTACTAGGGTACTAAGGGTCAGCCAAATTGTCACTAGACGTTCTTACACCTAAAAATCCAAAAGTGATAACCCTATTAGAGATATGATTAGCATATAGTTATATCGACTCGCCCCGCGACATCCTTGCACCTAAAATCCAAACTTGAGTAACTGTTAGAGATATCTCAACGTATAGTTATACCGAAGAGAGAATGGCGAGACCACGTAGTGAGCCACTTTCACGGAGTCTAGCTCGAGAGGCAGGTGCTATTCTCGATGAGAGAGATGGAACGCTCGAGGGAGTGGAGATAGGCCGCCGTACTATTCGATGGCGCTTCTTCCAAGGTGTGGCAGGAGATTTGACTCCTAGGATCATGGAAAAGTTAGTTGCAAAGGTAACTACCAGCTTCTACCTACGCTACAGCTACACCTATCGCATTCGCAATGTCAACGACGGACGCGTGATGCTATTCTCCAAGACTGTCCCCGGCTCTCCATGGGTGAACATCCTAGGAGACGCAGAGGAGTGGATTGCCGACAGGGAGCTATCTCGATTGAATCCCGACAACATCAATCGACCAAATACCCAATGGGCCTTCGTGCGTTGGATCTACGTGGATGTCAAAGTAGTGATCGATCGTCAGCTTCTGTTGGGAACAGGCCCACTACCCCAATGGCTTCGCCAGAAAAAAGGAATGTTTGCCCTTGATCGATATGGTGACAACCTATGTCTGTGGCGCTGCCTTGCCGTATGCAAAGGAGCCCGTGCAGACAAGTGCAACACCTCAGCTCGAAAACTTGCCCAGGACTTCTATCGCCTGACAGCGCCCACGCAAGACGTTCCCAGAACTTCCTTAGACCAGCTGGAGGAAGCACAACACCTACTATCTAGGGAAGAGTTCGAAGACTGCGAGCGCACCTTTCGCGACAAAGGAATGGAGACCTTTGCAGACTGGCTACGATACTACAACAACCTAGACGTAGTTCCATTCCTAGAGGCACTCGAAAAGATGCGAGATTTCTATCACGAGAAGGGAGTAGACATGCTGAAAGACGCAGTGTCCATCCCAGGAGTCTCGCTACAGTTCCTGCTTCGAGGTAGTGTAGAAAGGGGAGCTGAGATGTATGCTCCAGGTAAGGAAGCCTACCACATGCTGAAAGATGCTGTCGTGGGAGGTCCAAGTATAGTGTTCACCAGACGACACGAAGCGGGAGTGACTAAGATTCGTAGTCATCAGGGTGGAATCAAGGTGTGTCGCAAAGTTCTTGGCTATGATGCCAACGCTCTATATCTTTCCACGATGGAATTCGAAATGCCTTGTGGAAAAGAAACGGTTGTGCACTACGACGAGCCAGGTCCAGAAGCCGAAGGACTTGTCGAATGTCTACGTGGTGGAACGTGGTTTGGATATGCAGAAGTAGACATCGAGATACCAAAAGAATTGTGGAAGAAATTTGAGGAGATGCCCCCCTTCTTCTACAACAAGAAAATCCCCAAGGAAGCAGTTCCTCCACAAATGTTGGCCTATCTTGAGAAGACGGGTAGAAAGCGCAGTGAGGAAACAAAGCTAGTTGGGAGTCTCTCTGGAAAGAAGTTGCTACTCTACGCTCCTCTTCTACTTTGGTATATAGACCATGGCGCAGTGATCACTGCTGTCTACCGCACGATAGACTACGAACCCAAAGAAATCTTCGGATGGTTCGTGGACCAAGTCACTGAGGCGCGACGCATGGGAGACGTAGACGAAGGTGAGGCTTTGCTGGCAGATGTGTTCAAGCTACTAGGAAACAGCGCCTATGGAAAGTTGCTCGAAGACTTGGGACGCCAAACAAATATCACCTATACGAAAGACGAGAAGATTGTGGACAAAGCATTGCGAAGCGTTTGGTTCGAAGACCTGGAAGAGATTGGCGAGGCATACGAACTCGAGAGTAGGAAGGACCAGATCCGAATCAAACGCCCTTTCCAAGTAGGTATCGCTGTGTACCAGCTCGCAAAGCTGCGTATGCTCGAGTTCTACTACGACTTCCTCGATAAGTACATCGACCACAAGGACTTCGAGTACATACAGATGGACACAGACAGCGCCTACATTGCCATCTCTGGAAATAGCATCGATGAAGTCGTACGATCGGAACTGCGAGAGGATTTCGAAGCCGAAAGGAAGGAATGGCTAGCTTGGGACAAGTGGAGCAGTCGTACCCCAGGACTCTTCAAACTCGAATTCGAAGGACAGCGCGCCATTGCCCTATGCTCGAAAGCCTACTACGTCGATACGGGTGGCAGCAAGAAGTATTCCGTCAAAGGTATGTCTAGGCGGCACAACGACATTTCGTGGGATCGATTCGAAGCAGCCCTCCAGGGTAGTATCGACATAGCGAAGAACCGAGGCTTCCGCCTATTGCCAGAAGGTATAGCAACCTACGAACAACGGAAGCTTGGGCTATCGGCTTACTACGATAAAAGACGCGTTCTTCCCGATGGAATCCACACCGAGCCAATAGAGTACGCTGTCTAGCGTCTGGGTACAAACATAATTCCTTTTGGTGGTAGTTCCGTATCCCTAGGAACGACTTGTAGCTCTTCACGAACGAATCCACGTTTGGGTGCGTCCTTCTCCCCTTCTCGCTTCGCAAGGTAGTAAAGCACAGGCTGTCCCGAAGATACTACACTTCGCGAAATGGTGTATATCTGCAAACTCCACACAGGATCAGTAGCTCTACGTTTTTCACCCCCTTCCAATTCTCCTGGTGCGTAGAGATATCGAACTAGAACGTCGAATGGTAGGCGCTCTTCTCTCAAACCAACAGTGCGTGAATACGTAGGAGCCCTCAGATCTACTTGTTGCATCACTACAGAATTTGAAGGCTCCTTTCCTGTAAGTCGAGTCACCTCACTGTTCAGAGCTTTGATAACCATTGGTAAACGAACTACCCATTCTCTACTACGCGCATCCGATCCTTCCGAAGTAAGCACCATCTCTTGTGCATATTGATAGCCAAACAATCTCTCAGCTAGGGTTCTATTCGCTCGTTCGACGAAGCCTTGCGCTCTATGATTACCAGCCTCACCTCGTTGAACTTTCGTACCATGTAGTTCTAGAGTTTCAGACATACGTCCCATGAATTCTCTACCAGGGTCTACTTGCAACGTCTTTGGCCATTCGAGTGGACTACGCTTATAGATTCGTTCGAATGCCGCAGAAACTTCACCACTATCTTTCGAAGCTAAAGGTTCGGCTTCTTTGTATCGAGAAGCTACGTCGATTACCACTAATGCATACTTATATAGTTTCCTTCCACGTCCAGGACGATCGTGTGGTAGAAATATCAAATCAGCTTGGTGGACTTCATTTGGTTTCGATACAGTCCAATGTGGTTGTGGAATGTGTTTTGGTGGTGGTAGATATACTTGCCATATAGATTGCTTTTCCAACCAACTCCTAGCTACGTCTTCTGATGCTTTCGCTGCTACCGATAGCTTACCGATTGCAGAGTGACCTTTCCAATAGCCCATAGGACCATAGAAGATATTCGCAAGTTTAGAATCCATCATACATCTATACATTCTAACCTTCAACAGATGAAAAAAAAAAAAAGAAAAAAAAAATAAGAACCAGGCCTCATTCCTTTCTTTTTTCGTTTTTTTTTTTTTCGTTTTTTTTAGTAGTAACCTAGTAGTAGCTTAGTAGTAGCTAGTAGTAGCTTAGTAGTAGCTTAGTAGTAGCTTAGTAGTAGCTTAGTAGTAGCTTAGTAGCTTAGTAGTAGCTTAGTAGTAGCTTAGTAGTAGCTTAGTAGTAGCTTAGTAGTAGCTTAGTAGTAGCTTAGTAGTAGTACCTAGTACGTTTCTATAGCCATTTACTAATAGCGTATCCAGCGCCTAGCATTCCACCACCAACGTAGAGCAACTCGCCAGTCTTCTGATTGTTTGAGGGTCTATAGTAGTCAGATAAGCGGGGTTCTTTCATTCCTTCGAGTTGTTCGAGCGCCTTACGTAACTTATCGGATTGCACGAAGGCTTTGTTGGTATCTCTTTGCTCGTTGTATGCGGCGCGTTCAAGATCTTCCTGCTTTTGTGCATAGTCGTATCGTCTTTGACGTTCGATTCTAT
Source organism: Actinernus sp. WN-2022 (assembly GCA_030867875.1). Lineage (NCBI taxonomy): Eukaryota > Metazoa > Cnidaria > Anthozoa > Actiniaria > Actinernidae > Actinernus > Actinernus sp. WN-2022. The sequence continues at coordinate 10,838,812 of JAOWCC010000655.1, read as the reverse complement.
ACGCTGTCATTTCAGATTCTTGTCTTTCGATGGCCCTATCGTGTCTCTCTCGTTCTGTATCTACATCACCCTTTCCAATCATTCTAGCTAGTATGCCACCACCAGTAAAGGCCGTCGCATTCAAAACAGCGCCGAAAACTGTCATAGCAATTGCTGCTGCCATTACGGTATGATCTTTTGTTTCTCAAGATACTGCTTCGCGTACAAGCTACCAAGTATCACGACAGTCCACTTTGCGTAATTCACTAGGGAAGAAGAAGGATCGCTAAGCATAGATTCCTTGGTAGTCTTCTTTACGATCCACCCAATACCAGAAGCGAGTCCAACAATTATAGATGCATCGGTTGCCGTCTTCATCAATTCCTTATCCATCTCGACATATATAAGTATGGTCTCTAGTCTCTAAGAGTTACTCCATGTCTAGTGCCGTTGGCTTTGCCGGAGCTACAGGTTGTGTCGTGCTAACGGCGGCAGCTCGCGTGTTGCCATCTACATACTTCTTGTACGCAAAGTACGTGCCAAACAATGTAGCGCCAGTACCGATGACTGCGAGGATAGTCAGGTTTTCGAACCGACCTTTCTCTACGTCAGTTTCTTTGGACGGTTCATTTTCACGTTCTATCTCCATCCTTTGAGCTTCTTTTGCATGGGCAGTGACCTTCTCCCAAGCTAATTTTCCTGCTGCAACGCGCTTTGGATCTTTTCCTTTCTTAGTTGGTACAGTCGTCGGTGGACTCGCAGTTATCTGATCCGTCTGTCCTTCCATCTTGCTTCGATATAGTAGGTATATGTGGAGGTTCAACAGGTGTGTGACACTAAAGATTCTTTAATGATGAATATGCCTCAAGTACTACGGTTCTTTCTGGGGTATCCACTTCATATTCGTCGACTTCGTCATCCTCCTCTTTCCCTGGCGTATAGTGTGCAAGGATGTGACACATAGCGCTAGTTGTCGCTACGAGTGGGCCTGCTCTGTAAGACAACGACCCAGCCATGGCAGATATCTCATTTCGGATTAATTGGTCTTCTTGTAGATCCTTCAATAGTTCTTGGTGAGAATCTATAGGTAGCACGTATGCGATTACGCGAACTACTAGGCTGAGTGCTCTATTTACTAAACACCCTGTTATTTGTTTTGCTAAGACGGACTGGTATCTAGTATGTAAGCGTTCTACGTCTTTGTCTGACAGTTTAGAAATGTCCCCTAGAGAGAGATTCTTCCCTAGGTATTCCTTCGTCGTACCAGTTACGGCTAGAATCGAGAGAGCTTCCCGATCTTCCGTTACAGAGGAATGCGCATTCTCTATTTTTGGTGGTGGTGGTGGGCCTGTTACGTCCTCACCTAATATCTCGAGTATTTCCTTATCCATGATAATATGTTATAGGTGCTGGGAGCTCTAACACTACCTCGAAAGGATGGCGTAGACAGAAGCCCATGCGAGCGAACTTATGGGATCCAAGTATCGTTCGTAACTCTTTGCATTCTTGCGAGCCTCCATAATCCTCAAATATCCTTTTGCCATCTACGGCCGATGCTGTATGAAATGCTACTACGATAGCTACGTTCTCGCGGAAGGGTTTACATATGCTCGTTAGTTGTTGGGACAGCACCCAAATGGAAAGCCCTATATGTCGTGCAGAAAAGGCTAAGTCCACTAGCTTTTCAGTTCGTTTCTTGACGTCCTTCGATGCGGCGCAATCATCGAGAATCAATAGAGTATTGGTACCTGACCAAAATGTTGCGCAAATACTCAAAGTAGCATCGATGGCATCCTGCGGTGGTGACATGACGAAGAAACGAGGATCTCGATTTGCAAATCCACGATAAGTTTTGTTGTGGGCATACGTAGGACAAATCAGTACTATGTAATCGAACTTACCACGAAATGATCCACGAAGTTGTTATATGAGAAACGCAGTCTTCCCACAATTCGTTGGACCGACTATGAGTGCGTTGAACGGCACGTGCTCTACGAGAGAATCCATCAGTATAATATACTCTGCAGAGATCTGTTCAATATCGTGACCTGAGCATCCGCAAGGACGTAGATGTGCATTTTCACATTTCCACTTCCCTTCGCAGTTCTATGTATGCGAATGTCGATGTCCTTTCCACTGCCGGTTTGTGCCAATCCATCACCATGAACGGTGGAATCTTTTGCTGTGCGACAATCGATTAGGATAGCGAATCTATTTTCAAAGAACTTCTTTGGAGTCATGGAAGTATTGGGTGTACCAAACCAGCCTCTTGCAGCCTCCCAGAAATCTAGGGGAAGCATGCCGCTTGGAAAGAGTCTGTTGGGAATCCCGTTGACATCTACTTCTACCTTCGAAATATCGGGATTCGAGAATGATTCGCTATCTCGCGTGCCAATGGTAGGTGGATCTATGAATAGTAGAAGTAGTCCAGCAAAGGATCGTCGTGGAACATTAACGTTTTGAGATATCAAAGTATCGGATGTTTTAGCGATATCTACTGTCTTGAAGTGAACAGCGTAGTTGTATAGGAATGCAGTACCTATTTCGTATTTGTGAAGTGCACTACTAGCCAGCGTTCCGTCCCTGATTGCTTCGTATTCTAGTTGGATGTTGGTAAGTTGGTACGTACCTATCTTCGTCGCATCCGATCCAATTACTACCTCGTTGGCAGGCGCTAGAGTCAACTCGAATGTAATAGTATTTTCTAAGGCATGTGGATATAGAACTCCATGTTGTGTCAGAATGTCAACATCTAATGGAATCCTATACTTGGAACCACATGCAGCTAGGAGCGAGTTGTCTGCAGCAGACGAAGTACTTGCGTCACCAGCTTTCGATCGTAGCTTGTTTACGTTCTCTGATTGAATGCCTTGTTGTACTCTAGACTCTCTCTCCTGCGTAGATAGGTATACATCGGAGTACGTTTGTAGGAGGTCTGGCCTGCCAAGGTCTTCTACTGTTTCGGCTCCCATCCTACAGATTCTACGTATGATCAAGCAGCGTCCAATGTTCGAAACGACTCTGTTATTCACATGTCCACCAGATAGTACGATGTCGACCAATAGCGCTAAGCTACCAGGTACTAGTACTACACCTTCTGCTAGCTTTGGGACTTCTACGTATAGAGTCTCACCTGGATTGGCAGATGATCGAGTGAAAGTTTTCCTATACAAGTCTCGCGGAGCCTTGAGTGCATGAGGCTCTCTTCGTGCTTGTGTGGGATCCAACTTTGATGAGATCATGTTGAATATAACTATATATATAGTTATGTCTAACATGGCCTTTGATGGGAGGTATGAGGAAAGAACTGATGAAGCTGAAAGAGGAAAAGATTACGATGATGACGACGCTATCGATGTGGAGGAGTGGAAAGCGATGACGTTTCCAGAAGAGTCAGGAGAAATGGTCCCAATGAAAACCAGACGCAACTACACCCTAGAAGGTGCTAGACCGAAGGATCAGGAAACCTCGTTTTCTAGGAATGATTACATAGATTCGATTACGGATCCGGAATCGAACGTTTCTAGATATCAAAGAATCATGAAAAATCTGGAAGATGAGAAACCTCCTAAATTCAGCGCTAGAAACGTGGTCTTCGAACAAGGCTTATCAGATGCTGCGAAACAGGGGATGTTCGAGGCCGTCTGGGAACGATATCCAGATGTGGGAATTCGAGGTGGCTATCTCGAGATGGCAACCATGTCTGACGGTAGAGTCGCTATACACGAGTATGGAAGCAAAAATAAACCTATCCCCTTGACCACCAAGAAGGACGAGTTATATGCGAGGATTGGGAAAGGTCTCAAAGAAGTCCTAGGACCTCCAAGGGGAGAAATGGTAGAGCAAGTCATATTAGCTGAAGATCAATTGAGTGAGAGGATCGAACGAAATGAGGAAATACTCAAAGACCCTACGTCTAGTGAAACTCAGAAAGAGAATGCTACTAACGAAATAAGGACCGCTCAGGAGGAGCGAGCAGTCCTAGAACAAATAGAAGAAGCTATAGTAGAACGGATGCCACTTAGGGATCGTATAAGAATCATCTTCAAGAAGTATGGAGTCAGTATAATTAGCGTGGTAGCTGCGGTAAGTACTGTGATCGGCGTAATAGTTTCCAATCTGACGAAGGCAGTTACCGCGATAGTACCGGGATTGGGAGATGCTGCCAAAGCAGCAGCTAAAACAACTGCCAAAGCCTTAAAAACAGTAGGCAAAAAGTTAGAGGAGATTCTACCTAAGATGATTGGGCCAATTGCGAGTTTCATATTCAGTATGGCTGCTGACGTTGTTGGAGTCTTAGCAAACAACATTTGGTTGTTAATCGTAGCAGTAGTGGTCTTCGTAGTGGAGCAATACAAACGACGTTAACGAAACAACATCCATGCAATTCCAGCTTCGGCAATGGATGTCACTGCGAGATTAATCTCATGTTGTGGGACAGCCTTTGGTACAGGAACTCGTTTCTCGTGCGTCTCATGTTGTGGGACAGCCTTTGGTACAGGAACTAGTTTCTCATGCGTCACCAATTTCTTATCTGGTGGTCCTTCCATAGGAGAAGATGGGCGTCCTTTGACTTCTGCATTGATGTCGTTAGTGCCTAGCATCATATCTTTCGTGGCTTTCGGGATTGGATTCCTATAGTCATCTTTCTTACCAAGATAGTACACTAGATTGCTTGGCAATAATCGCCCACCTATAGCTATTGCTAGATCTAGCCTCTTATGCGTCGTCGTTATAGCAGTAAGATAGTTCTTGCGGCTCACTACTAAATCGTTTTCGCGAATGGCGTCTTCGACTAAGCTCTTAAACTCTTCTTTGACGTTGAAACTATCTATGATGGATTCGTTAAGATTGTTTTGAGCGCCTAGAATACAATATCCAAAAGCTTCGACAGATCGATTCAATCTACCTAATCCAGCATTCGTCAAACCTCTACCGATTGGTGGTGTAAACCAATTGTATTGTTTACCGTTGTTATTGCTAATGTACGATAAAGGAAACTGATAGACCGTACGACTCTCCTCAGGAAACTTGAAGTCACCACCAGGCCACTTCGCAGAGTACGAAGTATTATGTGCGTACTTCTCCGTATAGTTCACCATTCTTCCATGAGAGTTTACGTAGACGTCTCCTAAGCCATCCCACCGAAAGTCTGGCGTTCTAGATATACCGAATTCGATGCACAATTTCTCAAGAGCTGATTTGTTATAGAGGTTATCCATTTGCTTGAAAGCAGAGTCACCAGGTAAAGGAACTCCATGAGCACCACCAAGTTCATGCAGAATTCTTCGTATTGTGAAATAAACGTGAAATCGTAGTAGGCCTTGAACAATAGGAGGATACGTTTTGAAAATAGGATCAAACAATGACACTCCACATCCAGAAGTCGCACACCACGTTGCAAAATTCAATTGTTGAGGCCAATATTTGAAATCCGGACCATGTAACCAATGGTAGGACTCATTTGCTGTCGTATGCTTTACAACGATCTCCTTGAATATATTTGGAACGCCTGCTTTGAACTTCTTCGTAGGTGTGACGTATATCCATAACTTGGTGAGATCTATGTCTTGTGCCGGTTCGGTAAAAGGAACTGCTCGAATAGGATATTTCGCACTCCTATCTAGGGTCAACGTAGATGGGAAACCATTAACCATTCCCTGCAATGCGTCATCAATGCGTCTTTGAGTGACTGCAGATAACTTTGAGACATCATCGCCGTAAACGACATAGCTAGAATCTCCATCTCGAAACCAAATACTCGTCGAATATTTGCCTGGACCGTTCACTTCCGTAGAGGCATAGAACTTGTGAAGATCTGCATGTGGGTATCTTTTCTTGAACTTCGCTAATAGATTTGCATTCAACGTTGCGATCTTATCGTTTTCTTCTATCCAATTGTGTTTGGAAAGACCTTCGTGTTCCCGTGCGAATATTACGCTCTCGTAAACTGACTTACCACCAAGTGCTACATCTAGAGCCTTACCAGTGCGACCGAGCCACCCCATCAATTTACCACCTCCCGTCTTAGTAGGAAGACCTTCCTCCGTGAACACGCGATGAGACATTCCCCGATCGATGAAATTAACATTATCGGAAGCAGATTCGAACCAACTAAGTACGGCATTAGGAAATAGGTACTTGAACTGCCGCCATGCGTCTGTCATGTTGAAGCTATACATACATATAGTTATACCTTCAACATATAAGATGGTTCTCTTATATATCACCACAACGTTGACCGACCATACTGTCTACTTCGACGACCCTATCCTTATACAGAACGTTTCACTACTCGAGGTCACTTTCGAGAACAGTTGGTGGAACCTAACAGAGGCGGGCTCGTTCAGGTGGAATGCCGGTAGTATTATGTTCCCACACGACGTTGCTGCAGGGTCTTACAACTTTAAGAGAATCAAGAAGGTCTTAAAGCCTGCAAGTGATGCTGGTATCGTGGAATTTAAGAGCAAAATCCCCCTTAAGGGCCACTCTATAGTAGTTAAGAAACCAATCAAGTTCGATAAGAATTTCTACGCACTATTAGGTGTCGAAGGTGGAGAAGAAGAGAATAACGAGTTTCTGCTAAAAGTTGGTACTTACCATGTTAAGATCAAAGATATCTACACAATGTATGTCCGTTGCGATGCGGTGGATTCCGCTTTCTCACTTCTAGAGGGAAAACGATCGAAAGTCTTGGCTAGCGTAGAGGTCCGAGGTCCTTGGTTTTCAAGGACACCCTATACTATAACGAATCCCCAAACCCTGCAAGCTATAGGGACAATGCGAAACAGTCTTAGCCTTACGATTCGTGATGAGAAAGGCAACGTGGTAGACTTACGGGGTCGACCGATACGATACGTGTTGAAGCTAAACCTCTTATAAGTTATAAGATGGAAGGCGACTCGATTCAACCGTTTCCATCAGCACCAAGTATCTATCCACATATTGCTAGTGACACTGGAAAGAACTTTAGACTGCAAACGATCCGAGACACGCTTTCGGCCATAGAAGTTCAAGAAAGGCACTACGAAGGTGTGCGCAAGAAATATGCACGTTCTCAAGGAATAGTTCATGGTATCGCAGTGGTAACTGGAGGTCTATCTGTGATCTTATCTGGATCTGGATTGGGCGCAGCGTTGACTGGGGTTGGAATAGTGATTGGTCTACCACTTGGAGTCATTGGTGGGCTATGTGGATTAATTTCAGCATCTACGACCCTTGGAGCTAAGAAGTTAGGAATGAAGGTTTCTAAACATGAAAGGACAACTATGTTAGCAAAGGCGAAAATCAATACGATTCGCGATCTAGTATCGAAGGCCTTACGCGATGAAAACGTATCCGACTCTGAATACAGTCTCATCCTGAACGAAGCGAATAAGTATAAGATCATGAGGTCTGAAATTCGTCGTGAGACTTCCATAGGTGAAAAAAGTCCGGATCAGGTTCGAGCCGAACTCAAGCAAGAAGTGCAAAAGGAAATGCGAGAAAAACTTGGCAGCTTAGTAGGGTAAGAATCGACATTTCCTATGAAAGGAACGAACGTGGTTCTCACTTTCACTTCGCTAAGTCCTACTGCTAGTTAGCCCATGTCTAGTGTAGATTGGCTCAAAGTAGGAATGGTAAGAAAACAACTCCTTGACAAAACGCTCGACCGCACTTCCAAATACGTCACATCGTTTAACGACATCGTTAAGAGACATAGACGATCCTAAACGACGTAGCACCTCGTAACTTGCTCCAACGACTTTCGTCTTAAGTATTGATCTGGGGCCTATATTGTTTTCTATCGCTGTAGTAACGACCTCATGGACTATTTGTTGAACGTCCATAGGTACTCCTTGAGGATCGAGTTTAAGGAAAGTCGTTGCAATGTGAGGAACTATGTGTTCGACATCCAAGTCTACATCAATCTTATCATCGTTATACAGAGAACGTATAAAGACCTCTCCGCTACAGATGCTTCCGTCGTTTAGTTGCATGAAGCGAGCAACCTCGCCTCTAGATCGGACGAACCCACATTGTATGCATGCATGGTAGAGTAGAGCAGCTAAAATATTTTTCTTAACATCACTACGCTTGAGACAAACTTTCATTACTTGGGTGAATGCGTCGGCTACGATTCCTAACGTGTTCATAGGGAACGATAGGTCATAACTTTGTTTGTAAATAGTGTTGTACGCTTGTAGTTCTCGTAGGAGCATTCGTCGTTTCAGTTCTGTGTCATCGCTTTGCTTTGGTTTTGCGCGGTCTAGATCGTTTTGATACTGAAATTTATCCGGACCTACCATACGCAGTCGAGTAGTAGCAACATCGATCTTCGTTCCTTCACATGGTTCGGTCTCGGAAACAAGACCACATGTGGGACACACGAATTCCGTTCCTTGTATTTCCAAGGGACAGAGACAATCAGAACATGTTTCACTGGTGTTAATATGCAATTGTGGTTTGATATTCAGGCTTCTACAAGTCCCAGAACCAAACAATCTGATGAGCTCTTCCATGATACGCTGTAGATGTCATCCGTTTAATAGAAAGAAAGAAAAAAAAAGAAAAAAAAAGAATGAAGAGGGTCCGCAACGACTTTCTTCATTCTCTTTTTTTTTTTTTTTTGTGGCTATTCCTAAGCGTCCTTCTCGCTCCTCAAGGCAGCCAACACCTCGTCGAGAGCATGGCTGAGAGACTCTCCGAGACCTTCCTCTGGTTCCAGCACTCTTGGTTCCGCGGACAATGCTACCTCAGCAGGCTCCTCCGGTTCCACCACGTTTGGCTCTGCAAGTTCCTCCTTTCTTGGCTGTGGAGTTTCCTCTAGCGTCTTGCTGGACTTCTTAGTGCGTCTTATATGGGGACACTTCTTGATAATGAGACGGTTGCATCTTGAGCAAAGCCCGTAGCTAGTACGACATCCTTTACCGCACTTCGAGCATGGCATGAATGGGGCACAGCCTTTTGAGATTTGGGAGTTGTGCTGGGTACAGAACTTCGATGTCTTCGAAATCCTCTTTGGGCATTTCGAGTCCTTCCCTCTCATCAACCAATCGCAAGTTACCGTCTCAGGCATTGTGGCGTCGTCTACATTCGAGTTCTTCTTCGACATGTTCGATCTGTATGGTATTAATGTGTACTAAGATGACAACGTAAGCTAATATCGTGGAATAAAGAATATATACTAATACCATTCGGTGGCGATATACAGCATACTAATCATTCCTCTAACAGTTACTCAAGTTTGGACTTTTTAGGTGCAGTTGGATTCAATCGCTTCCTATATGGCAGCATAAGCATTCACATAGTAATCTAGTAGGGCATTTTCTTCCTCTATGGTGAGATGGGAGTTCTTAATGAGCCACTTAATGAGCCATTTAGCGGTATTAAACTGATCATTGCTACAGGCGCATAGTAGAGCACGATGAACGTATTCATCCTCTATGGTTATCTGAAAACGTTGAATGAGCCACTTGATGATATTAAGATGCCCATACGCGCTGGCCTCTATCATAGCAAACATGACGGCATAGCCCTCTTTGGTGAACTGGAAGTGCTTAATGAGCCACTTAGCGATGCCAAAGTGACCATACCTTAAGGCAGCGCATAGAGTATGATTGGTGTATCTATCCTTTTTATTGAAACGTAAGTGCTTGGCGAGCCACTTAACAATATTAAGGTTGCCATGATCGCTGGCGTAGATGAGAGGAAGGCTGTCGTCGATGTGGCTTGCGGAAATGCCGAAAGTCCTAGCCAATTTGTCTCTATCGGCATCATTACGAGTAGAACCCAAACCAAAACATAGTACTTGTCTACGGAACTCTTGGTCTACGTCTTTGTAGCGCGAGAGAGATGCGGCACCGTTTAGGCGTTTCGATGTCCTTGCGATGCTTGCGAATGACGTAGGACCTGCATGCTCTACGATCTTAGTCAAGATTTCTAGAGGGAGGCACGATATATTATCCATAGTGGAAGAGATCGATATGCAGTATAGTAATCATATCTCTAATAGGTTATCAAGTTTGGATTCTTAGGTGTCTAGTGACAACTTGGATATAAAAAAAAAAAAAAAAAAAAAGAATGAAGAGGGTCACGCAACGACTTTCTTCATTCTTCTTTTTTTTTTTTTTGCCCTCCATTACCTACGTTCACTAATCTTCTGCGGCTGCGTCCACACTGGCACTATGCTTAGTATTGGTGGCGTAGACGTCTCGTTGGTCGTATCTATTCTTCTTCGATGGTTGTTGTACTATGTCGATCTCAACATCTAGTAGGTACGAAAGTCCCATACTACTTGCACGAATACTTGAGGCGTTGCAAATACCATCGTGAATAGAACCTGGTAGGATGAGTTTGCTTATGTTGTCGACGTTAAGACCGCTAGAGTTCTCATCGACGAGAGGTTCGTACATAGTGTTGTCCCCATCGGCGTACGACTTACTTTTGTCAAAGAATTGACCGTTAGGTGTTCCAGTCTTGTAGTCGCATTTCGCTCTCATCCTCATTATAGGATTAGCTAGTCGACCTCCAGCATTGGTAGTGGAGTTCATAGAAATAAACCTTTGAACCATTGGAGCTATCCTGGTGTTGGGGACGATAATGGCGTCGTCCCTTCCAGGTGGGCTGCGTTTACGCGAATTGCGCATGCAGATCCTTTTGTCTTCGATGAGTCTACTCACCTCGCAATCGAAAGCCCAATCTAGGTGTTCGACTAGTTTGAAAGTAGGACTTAGCTTGTCGTCGGATGGGAGATCCAATTCCCTATTGTCATTTTTCTTAATCGTGATTCCATCGTTCTCCGTACATACAAAGTCGCTCCACTTCTGAAATTGTAGGCAAGGATGTCGATCGCGTTTTTTGCCTGCGTCCTCTTCGTTGTATGGCACTATCCGTCCCACATGCTTCTCCCCTTCGAACCGAAAGACCGCCGGATGAGGTCCATCGCCAATGTCGAAGAATACGGAAACGTACTTGCATCCGTTCGGTCCGTTCCTAGGATGAGTCCAGTCGAACGATATGACGGATCCATGGGATTGACCATCTTCTTTGGCCTTTTCGAATGCTTCGACCACATCGCCTACGTTGAAAAGCTTTGAACTCGCCATTCTCTCTTCGGTATAACTATACGTTGAGATATCTCTAACAGTTACTCAAGTTTGGATTTTAGGTGCAAGGATGTCGAACGTCGATGTCGATATAACTATATTCTAATCATATCTCTAACAGAGCTTTTTAGGTGTAAGAATGTCTAGTGCCAATTTGGCTGACCCTTAGTACCCTAGTAGTATAGGCGGAGTCAAAACTGATACCCGTTTTTTGTTGCACAAGGGCGTCATCAAGTGGATTTCCGAATTCACTTTATGACGCCCTTGTGCAAGAAAAAACGGGTATCATTTTGACTCCGCCTATACTACTAAAATTAATACTGTAAAGTCCTACACATGACTTCTGTGCAGGCCTTGTGATATACAATGTATCAATGATTTAATCATTTCCATGTTCTTCTTGTTTTGTAGCATGTAATGAAGTTTGCTGAACTCACTCAGGAAGTGGTTGTGGCCAGACCATCCTCAATCAAGTGAGTATAACAAAATGCAGGAAATCGGTGTAAACAAGCTGGCTCAGACACATACAGTTAGAGGTTATCCTTCTTCGATCTGTACTGCAATTTTCCCACTAAATTCCTTCACCGTGGCACTTAATAAATTATTGTACCTGAGATTTTCATGCTTTGCTCTTCGACCCATATAAAACCAGCATAAATCCGCTATTTATGTTTTTCCCCTTGTGTTATACCATACATTACACAATCTTACTGCTGCATTGTCTGAGCTTGTTCAATGGGCAACAAATAAGAAATATGTGCATGAGCTTTGGAGTAAAATGGCTGAGGGCAGAAACCCAAAGCCGCTTTTATTGAATAATAAAATTGTCAGACATAAAATCTTCACAATATGATACAATATTTTAGCCCAGTAAAGGTGAAGGGCAAAATAAACAAACCATGTGGTCAGGAAAAGGGAAGGAGGTGGGAGATCAAAACAAACGTCTTCACTCAATGAATATCTGAAGTGAATGGCTAACCACTGGTGAGAGGTTACATAGCACTACCAGTACCTAGAGGGGTGCATTGTATTGATTCCCCTATCCCTCACATACCAATGGCTGCTAGGCAACAGGACTTTACATATAATTATAAATAATTTAATAAAACTAGCCAGCGGAAAAACATAAAAATCCTATTCGCAAGCAAATATTCCATGTGTATTGTGCTATTAACAGCTCCTGGATTTCTAATTGATATTCCTCTCAATATAATTGTGTTACAATGCCTCTAATCTATTCCCAGGTTTGAAACTGGACTTACTCCTGGGAGACGTAGAGGTAAGTAGAGGTTCAATGACTGTGAATACAGAATGGCAACAAGGTGTCTAGAAGCCACGTTTTTCAAATTTTCCAATTTATAAAGGAATCTTTACATGATTATGTATTATTTTCTTAGACATTTTGCTCTGGTCGGGTCAAGATGGCGGTTTCGTTCTTGCCCTCCGTAAATAATTGTTATTTTACTTTTTGTATTTGAAATTAACCTTTTCATCGTATTGTTTGTCAACTATGGCATCAGAGGAAGCATTAGAAAGACTATTCGACAGGAAATTGAAGCCTGTATTGGACCAAATTCGTGAAATCAACACGACAGTCGCTGATTTGGCTAAATCGATCGGTTTCCTAAGCGAGAAGTATGAAGACATGAGTAAAGAAATCTCTACTCTGAAGAAGGCTAAACAGCAATTAAATGAAGAAAATGTCTTGTTAAAAGCAGACGTAAGAGAGCTACAAAGGAGGGTGAATATCCAGGAGCAGATGGCGGATAATCAAGAGCAGTATTCGAGGAGGGATTGTTTGGAGGTTAGAGGTGTGCCACTTCAGGACGGTGAAGACACAAACTCGATTGTTCAAGCTGTGGGAGACTTTATTGGCGTGCCAGTTGAGTCGGTAGATATCTCGGTTAGTCATCGGCTAGCCGAAATTAAACCCACAAGGGCAGATGCTGCGAGAGACCCGGCGATTATTGTTAAATTTGTCCGGCGAGATGTGCGGGATCGATATTACAAGGCAAAGAGAAACCTACGAGATAAGACAACACGAGATCTAGGGCTTAGTCGGATATCAGAAAACAATATATACATCTCAGAAAGTTTGACAAGGAGAAATCGTGATCTATTTAATGATTGTCTAAGAGCGCGTAAAGACCTTGGTATCAAGTTTGCATGGACACAAGCTGGTAAGATCTTCGTTAGAAAGGACGAACACTCTACTGCTAGGCACATCAAGAACCCAGGAACCCTTGAACGCCTCTATGCTAAAGCTGGTACGAGACCTGGCAGATCTGGCACAAGTCTAGCCACAAGAGCAACAGCCAGTGGAAACAGCTTAAACGAGGAGCATTCTGATGGAGAGTAAAAGTAATAACAATTTCAGATTATGCAAGACACTCGAAAGGTGTAATCAGAGCTGCATAGAGCAACTCGGACTGTCATATTTACATGTTTGCAAGAGATCTAATAGATGCTGAACAGAAAAAGATAAGTGCCCTAAATGTTTAAAAATAGTTAATGATAACATGAGAGCAATTCAGTGTGACCTTTGTAATTATTGGTTCCACCTTAAATGCTCCCTGTTATCAATCAAAACATACAATTATTACTCTAAAACCAACGAGTTATGGCTTTGCATTCAGTGCCTTGGTGAAGTCTTCCCATTTAATAATTTAATTGACTCTGAATTGATCAAACTCTCATATAATTCCAATACTGATTGTTTATGCTCTAAACACATTTCTGATCTAAAACTTGATTCCTTGCCTTGTCTTGAATCTTCTAATTGTTTCAATAATATTCCTTGCTTGAGCAATATTGATTCCGATATCTCTCTTCCCTCTGTAACTAATTTTAATTATTACTCAGTGCATGATTTTCATTCTAATATAGATGTGCAAAGTTTGTTTCAATCAAAACAAACATTCTCTGCATTTCATTGGAACATTAGAAGCCTATCTGCAAACATAGATAATTTAATTTATTTATTATCTGAACTTAATCAAGTTTTTTCACTAATTGGTATCACAGAGACTAAACTCACTCAAAACAAGGACCAAATTACCAATACTGACTTAGAGGGTTACAATTTTATTTCTCAGCCTACCCTCTCAAATGCGGGTGGTGTAGGCTTTTATGTTAAACAGGATCTTTCTTGTAATAAAAAAGAGAAGTTTTCTATTTCAACAACAGATTATGAAGGGCTGTGGATTGAGTTAGACAATGGGTCACAGAGAAATATAATCTGTGGGGTAATTTATAGACATCCAAATGGTAAATTAGAAACCTTCTTAGATTATTTATACAGTGTAATTGAGTCCATTCATCATGAAAATAAGTATTGTGTTCTAATGGGGGACTTCAATATAAATCTTTTGAATTTTGATTCACATCCAGCTACAGAGCAGTTTCTTAATACTCTTGGAACTTATTATTTTCATCCACAAATTTTGAAGCCTACAAGAATAACATACCATTCAGCTACTCTGATAGACAATATATTTTTTAACTCTGCCGAGCATCATGCTATAAGTGGCAATATTTTATATGATGCCTCAGACCACCTCCCCAATTTCCTCATTATAAATAAATTCTGCAACCTTCCCTCCAAAATAAAGTTTTATAAAAGGGATTATTCTAATTTCGATCATCAGGTATTTGTTAATGACATTTCCTCTATTGACTGGAGTACCGTCCTTCCTAATAGCACTGATGTTGATGACATTTTCAACTCATTTTACTCTGAATTAAACAGAATTGTAGAGAAACATGTACCCTTTAAGCAGCTTTCAAAAAAGGAAGTAAAATTGAAATCTAAACCTTGGATTACTAGTGCAATTAGAGTGTCTATTAAAAAGAGAAATGAGCTTTATAAGAAATTTATGAATACTAAACTTAAATACTATGAATTAAAATATAAGTTCTACAGAAATAAATTAACTACTTTAATTAAGTCTAGTAAAAAAAAGTATTACAATGACTATTTTTCTGAAAATGCCAAAAACATAAAAAATATTTGGAATGGAATAAAACAAATAATAACCCTCAAACCGCAAAATGCAAGTATACCCTCTAAAATTGTCTTAGGTGACTGTGAGTTAACTGATAGCAAAAGTATTGCCAATGCCTTTAATGATTTTTTTTCAAACATTGGAAACCAGCTTGCTAGTTCTATACCCGAGGTTCCTAAATCACCTTTGGATTATCTCCTTGCTCCACCTACTACTAGCTTTTACCTATTCCCAGTAACTGCAAGGGAAATAGAAGAAGAAATTTTAAGCTTGAACCCAAATAAATCAACTGGTCCATATAGTATACCCACTGGCTTATTGAAATTATTAAAGGATTTTGTATCTAAACCTCTTGAAATACTTTTTAATATTTCTTTTTCTCAAGGTAAAGTTCCCAGTAAATTTAAAATTGCCCGTGTTATACCTGTTCACAAAAATGGTTCTCAGACTTCTGTAAATAACTATCGCCCAATTTCATTACTTTCTGTTTTCAATAGACTAATAGAAAAACTAATGTACAACAGGCTCACTGATTATATCGATAAACTAAACATCTTGAGTGATAAACAATTTGGCTTTCGGAAAAACCACTCAACCGTCCATGCCTTAGTTTTGATTGCTGATAAAATCCAAAAGGCAATAGAAGAAGGAAAGTTTTCTTGTGGCATATTTCTTGACCTTAGTAAAGCCTTCGATACCGTGAATCATATAATTTTGTTAGAAAAACTTAAAAACTATGGCATTCGGGGCATTGTATTGGAATGGTTTGCTTCTTATTTATCCAATAGAAAGCAGATAGTATCAATTGGTAGTGTAATCTCAGATGAGAAATGTATTTCCTGTGGAGTTCCACAAGGGTCTGTACTTGGCCCTCTTTTGTTCCTCATCTACATTAATGACATAAAATTTTGCTCTGATATGCTAGAGTTCCATTTGTTTGCTGATGATACAAATCTTTTTTACTCAAATAAAAACTTGTCAGTCTTGGAACAACATATAAATACTCACTTGGAATATATCAGTACATGGCTAGCATGTAATAAGCTTTCACTTAATGTAGATAAAACTAATTATGTCATATTTCATACCCCACAAAGAAAAGTTCCTTTTATCACTAAATTGTCCATCAACGGGAAAGCAATCAAGAAAGAATGTAGTATTAAATATCTTGGTGTATATCTTGATTCCAACTTAAGCTGGAAGAATCATGTACTTCATGTTTCTAAAAAAGTTAGCAGAGGTATAGGAGTACTTTCTAAAATTCGCCATTATGTAAACACTAACATTCTAACACAGCTCTATTATACCTTGATCTTTCCTTTTCTAACATATGGTCTTGCTGTTTATGGTAACACTTACAATTCAACTCTTAAGCCACTAATAACTCTACAAAAGAAAGCAGTAAGAATCATAACGTTTTCTGATTTCCGTGAGCACTCCAGCCCTCTTTTCAAAGCATTGGGTATTCTAAAGTTTCTTGACCTAATATTCTTCCACAATGCAAACTTTATGTATGATTATTTCACTTCTAGGCTGCCCAGAGCTTTTTCAGGTTTTTTTGAAAGTGTAAATGAAAGGCATAATTATAATACTAGATTGGCTGCTAGGAAAACATATTGCCTTCCCCAGATTAGAACAAACTATGGAAAATTTGGTCTTCGATTTTCTGGTGCAAAAATTTGGAATTCTATTAATGACGAATACAAGCTTCTGTCAAAACCGTCCTTTAAAAAATATATTAAAACTGATATTATTAATTCCTACTGATGCTACCTATTATTTTTTGCCAATTTTTTTCTTTTTTTCTTCTAGTTTAGTTATACTTCATTTGTCATGATGTCTGTGTTCATATCTGCTGTATATATATATATATATATGTATGTATATGTATTTGTATATATATATATATATGTATATATTGTTTATTGTTTCATAGAAATTGTAAGCTTACTTGATACTTGACCATACCATTGTAATTTGTTTTCTATAGTGGCAATCTGACACGATTAGTTTTACTATTTTCAGATTGCCAGTAACGGACATTTATATTTTAACTGTCATGTAATTTATCAAGTGTGTGGTTACAAATAAAACTTTGTTGTTGTTGTTGTTGTTGTTGAACTTTTATTGTATTTGCAAGTTTGAATTATTCCCAAATTATTTGAACAAGAAAACTGTATGATTACTAAATAAATTATAGTAATATACATGAGCAATGTATATACATGTACATGTATTGTGATTGGTTAAGAACAGCGTAGTTCAAGTGTAACGCCAGTGCAAATGACAGTTTTCACAAAAGCAAAGTTTTTACCAAGATTTTGATGTAAATAATTACCCTGGCATTGAACACCTGGCAAATATTGATAAAGAAAAGCCTACATGTATAAGAAAAGGGGGTGAAACAATGGTGGTATAATGTGCAAACATTTCAACAATCATTCTGCATCATACTTAAAGGAGATTTTTTTTAAACATCCAATACATTATCATAATTAATAATTTGTGGAATTTATCTACAAACTTGTATAATTTATTCATTCGCCCTTTATTCCTTTAGTATAAGGCATTATATTAGTTTCTACTATTTTTTAATGCTTTCTCCATCCCATATGAATGATTTTGTTATACCAAATGAATATTAAATTTAGCCTATTTTTTAATTACTGTATTTCATCTACTTTTTGTAATTGCATGTACTTAAGATGAGATAAATCAATGAAAATATTCATTTGCCCTTCTCTTTGAAAAACCATCTTGTTCGAATGAATTCCAAATTGCACTCAACCGTAATACATATCACACATAAATAAAAACAAATAAGTTTTACTTTTTCAGTAGTGCGCTCCCAAAAAAGTGATACATTTGTCAGTCATGAACAGGAGATATTTGCTCGAAAATGATGGCAATGGAGCATGCAAGATAAAATTGAAATCTTATCACTCAAATCATTAGGAATTTTGTATAGTTTCCCCTTTTTCTTAGCTTTCATTATAAAATATGTGGCAAAAATATTCAACGCTACCATTTATTTACCTCAAATCTTGGCAAAAATATTAATTGCACTGATGTTACAGATTTCTGCACTCAGGTGTTATGCTTGAACTGCACTGTTCTTACCCAATCAGAATCAAGAACATTTTGCATGTTTTGTTTATTGTTTTGTTCTTTCATCAGCCCATCAGATGTTTAGAGACGCCCTCGCTAAGATAGATGAAAAGGGCAAGTATTCTACTGTGGTGTCTCCATAATTGTTATTAATTTCCAATGAATTTTTAGTATATTAACTAAACTGCTATGAAAAATATGTATTATATTATTTTCTTGTGCTAATCATCCTTTCTTCTTTCGTGTTATTTTAATGACAGTTTTGACCATAATTTTTTTTACCAACTCATTCCACAATTGACTCCCCTCACATAACGGCAATGTTGAGTCCCAGGAGAATAACAACCTTTTATTTTTAGTAGTCTAACCTTGTTCTGAAACTCAGTGCTCGACCTTAGCGGTAGTCCACTAGTCCTGGACTAGTAAGAAATGCTTCTGGACTAGTAAAAAAAATAGAGCCACTAGTCACAGGACTAGTTGTAATGTTTAATAAAAGATAAAACAAAAACATGTTGTCCTGTGGTTGTTGTTTGAATGCGTTTCTTTGCAAATGTTCCGAAAACAATCGCGAAAAGGGCGAGACTTACCCCTAAGCCTAACCCAAAAGTGAAGGCCGCTATCACCGCCATCTTTGTTTTGACTTGTTCACTCGTGCGTGTATCACAAAGGCTTAGAGATTAGCAAACATTGGCATGCCGGAGACGGGACTACCAGGAATTTTCTCTGGACTAGTAAATTTTCAGCTCTACTAGTCCAAGGACCAGTGATTAAAAAAGTTAAGGTCGAGCACTGAAACTGCTCAGTTTAACTTAGGCTGATCTTGCAAAACCCATTGTTTCTACCAATATGACAGCCATGTGACATTAGGATCAATTGACTGACATGTGGGCAACAACTTGGAAAACCATTTCAGTGCTGTGACTGAGTTAAATTTTTCTGCTGCTACAATCTCTACTTCAAATGCTACTTATATCTCCTTGAGATCTAGACTGAAGTTAGTAACTACTGACTCATGGTACATGTATGTCTTGTAACTGTAGGTGGAGACAAGGTTATTGTGGCCAAACCAATACACACCATGGGCCCTGCATTCCCTGTGATGCTGGTGAGAATCAATGGTCATCTTGATCATGTTTGATGTCTTAATTACACAATACTACCGAAATACTGAACTGTTGGCAACCCCAAAATAACTATCGATCCTTTGATTACTTTTGATTCGCTCACGTGATCATTAGGAGCGCCTGATGATCACATGACAATACTATATCATTAGGGGCACCCCAAATGATGACATGACAATACTCTAGATAAATTCATTGCCTGACGAATCGCGAAGCGATGAGTGCGATATCGTTTTTTCAAGTGAAATTTTACGTGGAATTCCCGAGTCGGGCAATGAATTTTCTTTGAATCCTCACATGATGTTCAACTAAAAGTGTGGTCGTTGCTCACAAAATTTGGTTTTCCAACATCAAAACTGCATTTTTATGCATGAAAACACCTGTATTTTATTTAGGTACTGGTACACTTAATTTCGATCTAATCTTTACCAAGAAAGCGAAAGTGCATTAACTGGAGACAAAATTGTGAATGTTTGTGAAAGATTTAGTAAACCGGCGGCCTGTCGATAAGTGAAAATATAAAACCTGACAAAACGAAGAGCCTGCTGCACAAATACATGCATTTATAAACTTGTAAGTATTAAGTTTTCCTTGCATTATAAGCAAATTCAGTACCATTTGTTGATGCTCATTTCTGTCTCACAATAAATAAGCCTGTTTTTAAACTGTTGAATGTTTAATACTTGTGTTCAGTCCTTGTACCACGATTTTAGTACCATTCTGTAGCCGTCGTGTTTTACTGTTTTCAGTCATTTACTGCTTCTCTGTGTGAATATTACATATCTTTGAATTAAATCAGCAAATCCCAAGCTTTTCCGTTCAAAATCAAACATTTTTGCTGCAGTTGTTTATGAATATGTTGATTCCTCGGATTAGCTAGAGTCACTCTTGTTCAGTCGAGGGCCAAAACATCATTTCTTGTGAAAAACGGAATAAAAGACAATATAATGTTCACCTTCTTTGACTACTGTTAACTTTGTGAATATCCTGGTTTGTAATTTTAACATGATTTAACAAAATATTTATGCGTGGGCTTCCTGTACATCGTTGAATACAGCTTTTCAAACCGTTGAATTCCACAAAATA
Organism: Actinernus sp. WN-2022; assembly: GCA_030867875.1. Classification (NCBI taxonomy): domain Eukaryota; kingdom Metazoa; phylum Cnidaria; class Anthozoa; order Actiniaria; family Actinernidae; genus Actinernus; species Actinernus sp. WN-2022. Next base: position 10,818,424 of record JAOWCC010000655.1, on the reverse strand, counting down.
TTAAATGCTTCGTTCACCAATCAGCGTGCGATTTTGAGTCGTGCTATGGGATTCTATATCATATTACAGGGGCACCCCAAATGATCAAATGATGTGACAATAAATTTTATTAATACTATATCAGCAGGGCTCAACACTAGTGGTAGTCTACTAGTCTTGGACTAGTAAAAGTTTGCTTAGGACTAGTGAAAATCATTAGCTAGCCCGCCAGACATGTACTGTTGAAAGTTTTGTGACCTTCACTATCAATACTGGCCATTCTTTAGTTCACATTAAAGTGTAATCAAGGGGAATCATTCAGCTAGCTGAAGTGACTCATGATCACCGAGGATGCAAGAAACCCTGGCCATGACAACCCAGCAAAGTGACCACCCTCAGTGCCAAACTCATGCAGATGCAGGTCATGCTGCCATCTTGGAAAATGCTGCTTTTCAGGAGACTGGGAACTAGTCATGGGTTACGTTTTTGTCAGTGCTGGTAGTGGTAGTCATTTGTTATTATTCAAAAGTGTTCCTCAAGGCAACTCATTATTGCTGCCACAGCGAGCGAGCAAGGCAGCAGTTCTAATCTGTAAGCGGGTCCAAATCTCATTTTTTTTTTTACCACAATGCATTCTATTGTCCTTTTTTTTTACCACACTGCTTTTCACGGATCTGATCGTCACGTGACATTACACGAGGTGGAATCTGCATTGTTTGAGCTAACTATGTTCAACCATTCTTTAAAGCATTTCTGTGTTTGCAATCCTTTTCTTAGTAATCATGAATTTGTTGAGGTGTAGGCGAACTGTTTCTAACTCTGTGAACTATCAGTTTCCAAAGAGCAAGATCTCTCCTGTTATCAAGATGGTGAGCAGCAAATAATTTTCTTCTATTCGCTTCCATAAAGTCAAGCAGCCGGTTCAAAGTACCATTAGCATTTACAATTACATTCTCAATTACATTCTCAATTACAGTTGATTTCCGTTGTTTCATCTTCACCGGGGAGAACATGATCAGTTTGTTGTGCCGGGAATCTTAAGAAAATGTCAGGAATTGGTAGGCTCAGGGAATTTACCGGGAGATCGTTGATATGTCGGGACAAAATGAAAATAAATTGTGACAACTTTTGAGTTACACACCACAGCTCAAACAGGATTCAGTCGCACGATAGCCCCAAAACTACAAAATATATTCATCTAACACCTTGGCATTTTTATCACCCAGTAATCTACTTTTCCTGCCAAAGTGCTACTGTAGGTTCTCTAACTTATAATACACTTCCTTAAATGAGCGGAGCAGCATTCACTACCTGTTAGGTATGACTATAGTTATAAGGGATGTATATTGGGTTAGTGGAAAAGACCTAGGGACTAGTAATTTTTCCACAGTCGCTAGCCCATAGGCTAGTACCTGAGAAAGTTAGTGTTGAGCCCTGATTAGGGGCACCTCAAATGATTACATGACATGACAATACTATATCATTAGGGGCACCCCAAATGATCACTTGAGCGAATCGAAAGTAGTCAAAGATTGATTATTATTTTGGGGTTACCATCAGTGTAGTGATTTCTGTAGTAGCATGATAGTATTTGTCACTGATTAATAGTGAGACTTACACCTTGTCTCTTTGTTGCCTTAGTAAGGATGGCATTCGATTCAACTCATTGATCTTATTCATAAAGGCATCAAAGTGAGGCTATAGTTGTCCCTGCTTGCCACAGAAAGAGAACAATCGATGGTGGCAAGTAAAGTTGATTACCTTATGACACACATGAACACGAGTGTGGTACAACAGAAACTATTAAGACATTTCTGACCGGCTTCAATGTTGCAGTGTTTGGGACAACACGCCTCCCTCTGATGCCATTGTTATGAATAAGGTGATTTCCAGAATTGTAATACTTGCAATAAAAACCTTCTTCTGTTCCATTAACTCTTATTTCTGTTCCGGAAACACGGAATAGTATTTTTATTCATGTAATCTGCTCGGGCTGGCAGAATATACTTAGAATGTTCCCGCGTAAGAATCATGTGTGGAGTATATCGGAATATCCCGGAATGTATTGCTATTCCAGAATAGGTTCAATCAATAATAATAATTATTGCTCTGGCTGGCAGAATACGTATTGCTATTCCAGAATAGGTTCAATCAAACACGCTCTTAGATCACCTGACTTATATAATGGGTTTTTCTTTTGTTTCTTTTTATTCTAAGAGAGAGTGCGTGCATTTTAATATCTAAAACATGAAATATGGAATGCCCTGGAATAAAGCCAGGGCTATTAAAACCTTTGAACATTGTTATACAACAGACTGTTTGAACGTTTAGCCACAGCTTTATGCCACAAGACCTGTATTGGGACAACATTAGAGAAACGGTTGCTGATCATCCAGACCTGCACTTGAATTTATTACAGAAACTAGTTGTTATTAATCATTTATTGCTTCTTCTTCACTCTTGGGAATTTCACTGCTGAAACTACAAAAAAAAAAGGAAATATTGCTTGGGAGTTTAATGCTATGGAACTAAATTTAGACAGTCTCAGGGAGATTCTTTAGAGAGAAGTTTGGCTTAAATGTTGAGCGTAACAAGGGCTTCCTACTTTCAACACAATCCTCTACCCTTCTTGTGAGAATCTTCTGTTCTGAAACCCAAGATCAAAATGAGACGGTGTACTGTGAGACTATATATACACTGTAACTTGGACAACAAGAACAGATTACATTGCAGAACGAAGACAAAGCATTCCAACTTAGAAATCCTAATCTTATCTGCATGATTTTCTTCATTGAATGTACTCCAACTTAAATACTAGTCCACCAAATTTACCTCTTATGGATCTAACCTGGAGGAAGTTCAAATGGTATTGTATTGTCGACACTGATTGGCTCAAATAAGCAAAGTTGGGATACTTTATTTTTGTACTGTAGTGTGATTGGTTCTCGTCGTCTAAGTCGTCCCGGTTACAGTAGTCACATAATGAATATTTTTACTAGCTTTCCATACATCTGACCAATAGGAACCATACACAGTGTTATTGAAATATTGTTAATTATTGATTACTCAGACAGTTAAGAAGTTTGTTTTTTAGGAAAAGAAGCTGAACTGGTTTGTATTAGTTGTGTTTCTTGTTTCTACGTAGGTCACGTCTGCAGATGATTGTCACACGCTAGTGAACCTGATGCAGTACTTACAGGAGCGACAGAGGAGACGACATACCCTCACAGACGACTTGATGAGAAGACGTAAGAGCCAGGGAGGGGGTGGGGGCGGGGGTGAAAGCTACTCTCAATTGAACCCCAATATCATATTCATAGTAATACCAATACATAATACAACTACCAGAACTCCTTGTGCTGATTCGTTTGTTCCTCTAATTTGGACTATTTTCTTGGGAGTTGTAAAGTATGATTTGAAAAAAATTCTGGTTGTTTTAGTCAACTGACAAAATAGTGCAAATGTCTTATACAGCTGAAAATAGAGCTAGATTATAGAATACCCCGCCACTTCGAAAGATCACTTGAAAACTGTGCTAAACTATGCTAAATTCTCCATTATAGTGCAGGTGTATGTAGGGTCGTTCTATGAATGATTTGGAGTCGAAAATGGTTAGGTTTTTATAAAATTTCAGGGTTAGGTTTTTAGAAGGTTTGTATGAAAATTTGAGAAAATGAATTATTAATGATCCAAATGGCGGGGTATTCTATTATTTCAATTGAAGGGCTGTGTGCATCGAAGGCATAAATGACTCTTGATCACATTCTAAATTCTCCCATAGTTAGAAAATAAAGAATTTGAAGGAGAATTTAGCAGGTGATCAGGAGACACTTAAGCCCCTGTTGCACACATCCCTTCAATTGATGTTGGGCTCCCCTGCAGTATACCCTGCCACATCAGCAACACGTGGTTCAAATAGGGTTTGTTAAAATGGTTGGGTAAGCTTTGTATGTAAACAATTGAAAATGAATTAGTAATAAGTACATTCCAGAAGTAGCAGGGTATTCTGCAGTTACTCCGCAATCATGTAAACCAAAAAGACAGATATACAGCGTGACATCTCCTTTTATTCTGAAATAGTTTTTAGCGTTTTCAGTCTTGCTACTGCACTGCTGCTCAACTAATGAAATTGACTGAAGATGTTTCTCCTCAAAAACAGAAATAATGAGTCCACATGTCCCTAGGAAGTATTAGGAGGCGGAGCTGTCAAGAAAATATAATCCCTTTTGACAGCACGAAACTTACCAAAGAGTCGGCAGTCCCCACTCATAGCTCTAAACACAGCCATGTCGTGTCATGTCTAGCCATCATTGGCCATCTTGAACCAATTTGTTTAGCCATTCTAAAAAAAATAGAAGGGACCTGCTGGCAGGTGAAAAACTCACCGAAATTCGCCACACGAGATAGCTCTCGTGTGCGGCAGGCTTTATGAAACCTGTGTATGTGAGATGCAAGCTTGAGTTGTAACATAATTACACTCACTTCAATGTTATTTTCTCCATTAATTTGCAGAAGGGATATTCCGGGCTGAGCTTCTGAATTTAGAGAGAGAAAACGGGGACGCAAACAATGTAAGAAGTGTACAGTATTCTCTCGACTTTATACCTTTGATTTATTGCAAAGAAACCTCACAAGAGTGTATTTAACAGTTAGACTGCAAACTTGATATTCTGTTCAACTCAGCCAAGAACTTGTGTGTTGAGAATACTTGGCAAAATCAGCATTTTATATAAATTATGATTTTTCTAAAAATTTACTACTGAGTGTATACATTAATTTACTGGTGATTTTCAGATAGCCCTTCTGGCCTGGAATATAGCTGTTTCCTAGTTAGCTTAAAGGATGTGTGTCGTGGACGTGTTGCCATGTACATGTATCTATGTAATCAGTGTTAGATTGGTGACTGTTACTTGACTACAAACAGTTCCCCTCGATGCTTGATTGAAAAGGTGTGCAATAATTTCCTTGAAGACTAGATGTAGTCATTTTTCATGCCCCCTTTGATTTCAACTATCCCACACGTGTGTCACGGCCGGCAGTTTATACGAAAATAACTGAAAATAAGTTTGTTCCGGTTCGGAAGAAAGACAGGCCCTTCTCCGTGACACACATCCTTTAATATCCAAGAGATCATGAATATATGTAACTTGTTTGTGATGTTTTGTATTGATAATTCTTCAGGTTATTAATGAGCTGAAAAACTCACTGGAAGAGAAGGACAGGTAATCAGTGGGACTTCTTATATAGTACTTAATAGTTACAATATGTGCGACTAGTTATTGTAATGTACTTATAATTATATGAACTATAGGGGAAAAAAGTGTTTATAAAGTGTAAAATAAGAGTTTGCCGCTATAGTTTGCATCACGGACATGTACAGAAAACAGGTCCCACATTGGAGAGACTGTCTGTATGCATCAAGAGAGTTCTACCTTGTCATTTTTCCCTAGCCGAGATAGGGGAGGTCAGTGATGGTTGTGAGACCTCATTCATACTAACACTAGTGTAGTTAGTATTTTGTATATTTTGATACTAATAGGACTTATTAATATTCTGTATAATTTCAATGATACATAATACTATAGAGCCAACTACAATGTTGATATGAGTATCCACGTGACTAGAATGCTGCGTTTAGATTGGTAAGGAACCTTATGAATTATTAATGATGATATAGGTTGACATACAAAGTTTTATTGGGCAGTTGTCAATGAACATCTTGATATAAGGGCAAGCTAATGCAACAAGGTTTGGAATAGCGTGGCAGATTTGTAGTTTAACTAGTTAGTGGTCAATTGATATGGTTTTGTTTCTGCTTAGGGAGATTCAAAAGTTGGAAAGAAGGTTAAAGGCTGCCTTACACAAGGTACGACATGTCACACTAGACCAGTTCTGCTGTTAATTTGTGATGATATTAATTAAATAGAGGTTATTAGTTGGCTAATACGCGGCTCTATATTTCATTTTGCCAGTACCCTCCAGAATTTTGCTAGAGGACAAAAACCCTACAGTAGACTTGTGCTAGTGGACTTAGAAGTTAAGTTGAGCCATCCGCTCTTCAGAGCAGAATGCTTCAATTTGCTTGTTTTGTTTTGTAGAACGAGATGCTACAGAAAACCGCATCAATGTACGAGCATGACAAGAAGGAACTTCAATACGAGGTGAGTATGTTCATATGTGTTAATAGGACATTTGCCTGATGACTACAGCTACCAGAACTCCTTGCGACCTTTGTTTTGTTCCTCTAATTTGGACCCTTGTCTTCAGTTAGTATTCTCAAAGGAGAAATGAATTCGAAAAGGATTGTTGTAGTTAAATGACGTCACAATGTGAACTCCTATTGGTGGAATGTCTTTACAAAGTGAATCACCATAGTCCACCAAGATCGCTTGGCATTGAAATTATGGAGCTGCGGAGTTCTTGTAATGATTGCTTGAGCATGTGCAGTTCATTGAGCGGGTAAACCGGTTGTGATTGGGTCTCGAAATTAGTTACTTCGACCATTTCGATAATGTAGTATCAGTATGAGTATGATTTTCCTATTTCTTCCTGGAGTTATCAGTTTCATTCACAATGAAAACAGTCACGTGGGCAATCTGTCAGCCAATCAGAAATGGATTGGTGCCTAATGTCTCAACTGTTTAAAGACGTGATTTTTTAAAAGTTTCAAAACGGATATCTGATCCACACGACCATGGAAAAGTCATGAAATTTGGGATTTTTGCCTAAATAACGAAATTCACTTACGCAGCCTAATCCCAGGCGTTCCTTCCCTTTCTCCTGGCCAACCGAGCACGGTTGTGCGAGAACTGGGACGAGCGAGTTGCTTGAGCTGGAGAACACCTTGTGAATAATAGCAAAAACATCCCTGATTTTGAATTGTTTTGGAAGTTACGTTTAATAGAACGAAATCAAAATTTTGCAATTTTGCAACACAGTGAAAAGAAATGACATTTGTTCTATCTGTAGCGTTACTGGTACGAGGGGGGTTCGCTCTGTGACGTCACATCCAAATCGACCTCGAGGAAAGCCTGGGACTAGGCTGGGTTGTAACGATGATGGCGTTTTGAGCGAAAATCAGAAAATTCTTAGTGACATAGTCCCTTTAATCGGTGCTGCTTCATTGCAGTTTTAGTTACGATTGTTTACTAACAGCGAATCTTCTATAGCTTGACGACCAGAAGAAAAGAGCAGACAGAGAGAAGCTGGACAAAATGAAGTTAAAAACTGTGAGTATAGGATACCACTGAACCCACAGCGCGGCCAAATGTCGTGATCCGCTGGCCGAAAGAACGAAGGCTCAGGGTTCAAATATAAGTTTCCGAGGGCTTAAACTTTTTAAGTAAATAATTTTATAACTTAGCAAACTCGCAAGGAATTACAAATTAAGAAAACTTTAACCTGTTAAAGGCTTAGCTTTAAAGTAGTTTTGGCGAGAGAGTTCACCGACAAACCTAACATTGAAATTGGAAACAGGGGTGATTGCCTGTTTTCTTTTCAGTTTTGGCGGGAAACTGGCGGCATGCACGTGCGCTGGGCTCATCAAAAGTGCATGCGCACTGGCGTTTGCTGCGGCGTGCATGGAACCTGTTGTTTATTGACTTTTTAACGCTTGATGTGATGACTACGCACTCATTATCGCAGCGTTGGTTTCATACTGAAGTGAAATATTAAAACAAAACCAGTGAGACGTGGAATTTAAAATACAACAATACACACAACTGTTAAAATTCAAACTCATTGCTGGTATTTATGAATGGTTAACTGTCAAGTTCAGCACTTGAATTGATCTCCCAGCTTGTCACAGAAAGAGAGTCTACAGTCGATGGTGGGAAGTAACGTTAATTTCCTTATGACGCAAAACACAACAGCAGGGTTGCGAGGTCAGGGAAAAGTCTGGGGAAAATTGTTTCCAACGTTAGGGAATTTTTTGAAAAATGCCATTGTTAGGTGACATTGAAATTTTGAACATAAAAGTCATATTATTAGCAGGAAAGGCACGGAAAACGTACTCAGTTTAGCATCTCAGGGAAGTACGATCACCAAATCTTGGGAGGTTTTTTGCTTGATTGTTTTTTCTTCTGAGTGTGGTTGGAAATAGGAGACTGGGGTGAGTAAAATATTGCCGCCATATGACGTCTGATTTGTTTGAGTATTTGGTCAGGAAAATTTAAGTTGAATGAAGGAAAAGTCAGGGAATTTGAAGACTGACCTCTGTGGCGATCCTAGACATAAGCTAAGACATTTCTGACTGGTTCCAATAGACCAGTTTACGGTTCATGTCATTTGTTTCAACTGGTGGGCCACCATTGTCTAACATTGCGTACCCGCCAAAATAAACGAAGGAACAGCAAACTGGTCTATTTTGCGAGCTTTTGGACAACTTGCCTCGCTCTGGTATGATTGTTACCAGACTTCTTGCCACGTGGGCCGGGCATGAGGCCTGTTATGACGACATACTCAGTGAAACGACGCTGTATTAGTCTTGTTGCGTGACGCCACGTTTTCCTTTTTGTATTGCAGGCGTTAAAGGGAGTGGTCATTCAGGAGAAGGACAAGTGGGAAAGAGAATGCGTATGTTGATCTGTAATAACATGATGAACTTTCGCATGATAAGGATATCTACTGATTAGCAGAGCGATAGGCTTTTGCAGGCCAATTGGAAAAAATATATTACACAGTGGTGCGAAGATATGAAGTTTATCCTCGAGAGTCGAAATATTTCACGAGTGAGTGCACCGAACGAGTGAATATTTTGGACTCGGGATGATAAACTTCATATTTTCATGCCACTGTGTCTGGGTGCTTCTTGGTGTAGCAGATGTTTTTTTTTCTGGGGTTAGGATTTGTATTTCAGGGTATTGTTTTGCTTTAGAAGACAGTAGTTTCCTTTGTTTTACGTCATGTGGTGATCTGTAACACCAAGAAACTCCCACAACTCCACAGCTTCTCTATTCCTTTTATTTACTGTTAGTATAACTTCTTCGTGATCTTTTGAAGCTCTTCTGGGAGAATTTCGTTGGGTTCTTTTGTCTCTTCATTGCAGTCGAGAAAATCCTTAGAGAGTTTAGATCTTGTTTTGCTTTTTCTAACTGGAATGTTCATTTTCTTGCTGCTCATTTAAGCTGTTTACATCTTCCTCTGATTTTCACAAACCTGTCGCCATCTGTGTACATAGTTCAAAAGGCGGCAAGCATTACGTCACACATGTGGGAGAGGAGTGGCGTATATTTCATATCTTACTCCAGCGAGTTTGATATGGATCCTACCAATAGTTTAGGTTGTGGTAAAACACTCTATAATAAATTAGACAATTTTGATGAAGGATGACAGACTGCTGTTTAGAGCAGACTACTGTTTAGAGCAACGTACTTGACATCAGTCATGGTTTCTGGGAAATTATCACCCCACCCCTCCCTTGGGTATACAAATGTACATGTGTCAGTAATACTCAATGATTAGCCATTAAATTTTGGGTGAAATGGGTTGGGGGGGGGGGGGGGGGGGGGGGTTGGGGTTACTGCTCAGTGTCGGCATCATTGTGACGTTAAGCCGCCAATAAGTTACAGGAAGCGTATCATTCAACACGGCATTTCTCTAACAGAGGGTATTTTTGTGGTAACCAGGGCCACTTAGACAACGAGAACAAATCACATTGCAGAACGAAAACAAAGATTCCAACTACCAAATCAACCAAATTTGACTTTTACCAGATGAAAACTGTAGCAAGCAGCTCAAAGTACCATAAGTTGGAATGGTTTGTTTTCATTCAGCAATGTGATTGGTTCTCATGTTTAAGTGGACGCGGTTAGAGTAGTCACGTGGTAAACTATTCCTGTAGAAATCTCATGCGGTATTTGCTATTTGGTATACAGAGCAAGCGTGTGAAGACAAAAGAGATGGAGATGCAGGCTAAAGTTTGGCAAAAGGAGGAGAAACTCAGACAACTGAAGGACATTGTACAGGTTAGGGTAACTGAGAGTATTAAGGGCCAACCATTTAACTTCTTAGGGGAGGGGTGGGCGATCTAGTGTGTGCATGTAATTTATTTGTTTACCTCTCGAATGCTACGATTTTTTCCAGGTAACACATGTGGATGATTTGTTTTATCATTCGGCCCGTGCACGGTATTTATTTCCGCTTGTGTTCCTTTGTAAGATGGTAATTTTTTTGTAAAATGGTAGTGTGCAGGGCATTTTGTCTTTGGCTCCTTTGAGAGCTTCAGCACTAAAGCGTCTGTGAGTTGCTGACGGCAACCAGAAATCCAAATTCCTGTGGGAAAGCCTCGTGATTTTCTAGCTTTTCTTTGATCGCCCAACTTACCGCCCACTTTTTTGCCCGTCGCCCCTTCACTGTCCATAGCCCTGGGTATCCGCGTTGTTGGCCAGAAAAGCGTTTGAGGTTGATAAGACTTCCGGTTTCTGTCCTTGAATTGCGAACGTAAGAAGTTCCGGTATAAAACTCCTTCACTTGTCACTCAGTCTCTGTGGAGTGAACATCTGCGTGATGCTCCGCTTGAGTGCCCCCTACTGATTGCTTATCGAACAAAATTCAAATGAAACATGTTTAAAGTGTATACATGGTCAAATGGATTCTGTATCAAGTGAATAGTTGAATTGTAGAATATTTATTGATTTGAATGTTGCGTATGCTCAATATGCTAATGCTGTGACGTTTATAAGCCGTTGGCCTTGTCTCCTTCTACTTCTAATCAATATTTGAAGGGGACGTGAAAGAACCTGTTGTACTACTCGAAAAAAAGAGCAGGGGATTGTCACCCGGTACAGCAGCCTGGCCATTGTACTAACCACACACTCAACATAGTAAACTGCGTGGCAGCTATTAGCGTCGTAAGCAGTCGAAACAAAATCACTGACGGGATATGTCAGTAATATGTAAAGCGCCACGAGACTGTGGTATATGGCACTATTTAAATATGGCATATTATATATTACATATTACATGAAGACTGGATTTACGTCACCAGCTTGAATATATTATAAATATAAACCTCTCAGCTCATGGATGCAACACTCAAATCGAGAAATATTCTACTATTCACTTGATGTAGAATCTATATTAATGATACAATGGTTGACCATATATACACTTTAACTTCAGAGTTACAGTGCGGAAAAGTTACTGTACAGGTACGGGAAGGCAAAGTTACTGTACAGGTACGGGACGGCACAGTTACTGTACAGTTACTGTACGGTTTCGGTACACAGTCTTGCCGTAATACCTTCCCACACACGAAATCTGCTTTATACTTGTTCCTTGTTAGAACATGAAGACCGACAGGCCAGTCACGCGGTCACAAATTCGAGCAGGGCTGCTGCAGAGGTCCAAATCACCTCCGCCAGTAGCGAGAAAGGTACAGTACCTTAACACGTAACGCCACTGCGCGTGACAAGCTGCAGAATAAATTGCGAGTGTGGCATCTCTTTCTAACTCGTCTCACAACGAAAAATGGTAAGACGGGCTGCAGGGAAAGCAGAACCATATTTTACATGTCGCAACGTTACGCGGGCTAAAATTCGATGCCATAGTAAAACCATGAATACCGCCCTGTATTTCATAGCAAGCTGAGCTCTAATTAGCTGAAATATGATATTTATAGGATAATGAACAGTAAAATTATTCACCTCAGCGTCGTTGAAAAGTGGTGGATATTATTACCTCGCCGCGAAAGTATAATTAACAATTATTCACTGAAATGGAGGTGAATAGTGGTGGATATTTACCGAGCCGCTTCGGAATTATTAAAATTACCAGGTTTTGAGCATGATTTGATAAATAGAACTGACTGAATAGGAAGCATTCAAATGTCGCAAAGTAAGGACGTGTGCTGGTGGAATTGTGGGACGCTTGTCCTTCCAATCCATACAAGCGTCTCTTATTGTTGCGGTTTTTGAAAGCTCACCACATGGGAAATGTCCGATGCAACATCCACAAATTTGGTAAACCTTTTTATTAACTATTCACACTAATAGACACGTGCCTATAAGAAGTGACGTTTCTTTCTCTTATTCACCAGCCACCAATCAAAATCCGGCACCGACGTTCAAAATCATCTGACTGTTGGATAGAGCACAAGCCGCCGTGTTATTTGGAAACAGGTGAGGATACTAGGACACTAGACAGATGTAAAACTACATGCACAACTGGTAAAGACTTGACGTATACTTGCATGTTGAGAGCTACCAGTCTGAATCATGTGCCCTTATCAACCAACCAACAGTATGGAAAAACCATGGGAAAATAGTGTAAATTGAATTGACCTATGTCATTATGACGTCACGGCTTGTTTATGAGGTGGACAGAATCGACATGAACAATAGAATTTTGAACTAAACCTGCCCTGCTGAGGAAAATTTAACTTCGAATTGTCTGGTTCCCAGATATCAGCTGTATCAACGTTTATCCCCACAATATTTACCGTATTTGGTGGCTGTTACCGCTATTCTACGTTCCACAAAATGCATTTGATAGCGATTTCCTTTGTGTTTTTGCTGTTTTGTCCCCCTCCCACGACCGTGATCCTTAGCGTTTAAACAATAGATTGTTTTGATTTGACGTCATAATGATATAGGGCAATTGGCAACATTAGTGTATTTTTCATACTTTCGAAAAAAATTAAATACAGTAATTTTCCATGGTTTTCCATACTATGGGAATGGCCTTTCGTATGATACAATCACGTGCTTGTACTGGATGGCAAAAAATCTGATTTATTTAACAAAAGGGACTTGTACGAGATTGGTAGTGTTATTAGCAAACCTGTTTGTAAATCCAAACTTCCAATCGTTTGTCGAGCTTTATAAAACAGCGTTTTTCAAGAATATTTCACATCCAGATTTCAGCTAAAGTACAAAAGCAGTTTCCAAGTGTTATCAGCTTTTGGAACTTTCTCGCTATTACTTTTAGCTTCAACTTCGTATCTTTATGGAGAAATCTGTTTTTGTTCCTCAACTAACCAACAACATTTTCAAGTGCCTTATTTCCTGTAAGCACAAGAGAAAGCTCAGTTTCTATACGTGCACCATGGTAAGTCATCTTGGATTTTTACGTCGGGTCTGGAACATTAGCCTGAAATAATTTTGGCATTGGTGACCATTTAGGACTGAGTGACCATCATAGTATAGAGCGTGTCGTAAAACCAAAGTAATTACAGAACCAATCACGGTGCGAGTACAAACGGAATGAGACAATCACGGGTGCGAGTAACAACACAATGAGCCAATCATGGGTGCGAGTAAAAACACAATGAGCCAATCACGGGTGCGAGTAAACACAATGAGCCAATCACGGGTGCGAGTAAAAACACAATGAGCCAATCACGGGTGCGAGTAAAAACACAATGAGCCAATCACGTGTGCGAGTAAAAACACAATGAGCCAATCACGGGTGCGAGTAAAAACACAATGAGCCAATCACGAACTGAAATCATTTACGTTTGCTTTTACTTGAACCAATCTCGAGGAAACTATTTTTTAAATGAAAATCCAAAATGGAGGACATGGACTTGTATTCGTATAGTTTTGCAAGGAAACCTTGCTTTCTCTTGCGATTAAAGGAATGAGGTTCCTTGAAAATGTTGTTACTAGTTAATTGGGGAATGAAAGAAGAAGAATTCCGGAGTAATTTAAAGACTGCAGATTAAAATATACACAAGAAATCACAAGGCAAGTTCAGTAACCATTTTGAAATTGCGATATTATGACAAAGCCATCCCAGTAAAATGTTTTGTTTACCATCAACCGACCGTCCCATGTTTTTTTTGGTAAACCCCAAAAATATACAAGGTTTAAGTCCGACCCAATTTTTGGGAAAAAGTAAAAAAAAAAAAACTTGTAGAATTGTTTTTATTATATCTCTTTTCCGAGCTCTCCGTATTAGTTTCTTGCTTTCGTCATGCAAATTGTCAATCCACAACTAGTAGAGGAAAACGTTGTTGAAGAATACATGATGAAAACTTTTACGCAAGTCTCCAAGTCCAATTGGTTCCAGATCCCCTAACGTTTTTCCCCGGCCGACCCACCATCACGAGCCAGAGGGCGATGATAAATGAAATATTTTATTGGGATGACCCAATTTCTTCTTCTCGAACAGAATATTAGTCTTGCTGTGTTTTTGCAGCTTATACACAAGGTTTTTCCTTAAACTTTTGTCAAAAGAGGCTTTTGTTTATCAGGCTGAAGTTACGGGTGCGGCTCAAATTATATGCGAAGTGCAGCTTTATATAAGTGATAAAACACGGTAATAACTTTTTTCGAGATGCTTTATAGTTCTCAGTTTTATACTACATATAATATGCCTAATGGACAGCAAAAAGTAATTTACTTGTTCAGAAACCTTGTAAAACAAGATTAGGTTAACTCTGGAAAATCGCACATTTTCCGCACAATTGTTTTTTGCCGTACAATCTTTTTTTCTCCACACCCTATCAGAAGACCTGTCTTAAAACAGAACTACAAAATAACACCCTGAGATAGAAGAGAAATACCATGTGAATGTCCTGATATGCTTTACAAACTTTTTAAACGTAGGATGGCAAAAATTTAAGTGGATTACAAAAGCTTATTCTAGAAAAAAACTTGATTGAGGGTACATTGAACCGATTTCAAGTTGCTCTAAATTTCTCTAAAAAGCAGTATTTTTCATCCACTCGAATCTTTGCCATCTTTCATCAACATTGTCTCATATTTTCTCCAGTGTATCTGGAAAGAATAATCTGCTAATCTAAGTAATTATTTGTATCTTTAGTCACGAGGTAGTTTATCATTTGGGGGTTGACAAAGCTTTACTTATTTTCCTTTGATAGATACTGTTCTCAAGCCCATGTTCAGGAACAAGAAGACAGTCAGCCGGCCTGACGAGAAGGATTTCAAGACCACAAATGTAGGTATCTAGATTACATATATTATTAATAATTAAGTAAGTATTATGATAGTTAATTATTAATCTACATCTATAGTATATGGAACTATTGGAATATATATATGTATATTGCCGGTTGCATTTTAAACTTTTTAGACAGTTTTTGATTTATAAATGATTTAGCCACTTTGTTAATGTATATATTTATGTTACACACTACCCCACAAGCGGCGACGCTTTAATGTATATCATATTTAAATAAAAGTTATTGTATTGTATCTCAGGATCATGTTAGGTCAAATGGTGCACCATTTCATGCAACATTGTTGGGTGATGTTGCAACATATTGCATGTGCTTTTATATGGTTTTCGATCACAGGCCTGGTGCTTTTAATTGAACTGATCCGCATTCTTTGATGCAACAATGTTACAGTAAGGATGTGAAACGATTGCAACATGACAGCATCCCAGACAACAATAGAAATGTTGCATTGATGTTGCACGAAAGTTTGACAAAAACCGAACCTTATCGAAAAGCATGCAACCTCGTGCACCAGGTGGTCAAATGGAATAAGGGATGTAACATGCGTGCAGCATTAATACTAATAATAATTATAATAAAATGTTTTTATTAAACGCATTAAACTTCGTCTCAGTGCGTTTTACAGAGTTTCAATAGAAATATTTCACTGAAAATGATTTATATATAAAGCCATAATTATGTCCAAGATTTAAAATAATCATTTAGGAAATAAAAATGTTTTGAGTTGTCTCTTAAAATTAACAATATCAGCGTATTGTTTTAGAAAAGTGGGTAGACTGTTCCTAAGTTTAGGTGCAGCTGCCACAAAATATCTATCACCATAGTTCACTATGTTTGCCACATTGCACCATTTTGGATGATGAAATCTTTCATCCGTTTGAGCAAGGCTTATTGGTACTCATTTTAAGTAATCGATACTCGTTTCAAACTATCATTGTCTTTTAATTCTTGCAAAACATGGTGTCATGGATGTGTTGTAGACTATTGTCAACATTTTCATAATTATCATTGTCATCAGTAAAGTATCTTTACTATCATTAACATCAACTAATTGATTGTTCATAATGATGCCGAATTCATCAGTATTTTGACATTCCGTCCAATCCAACTGTCATTTCGTGTTCCAGGCCACAAATTATGTCCTCGTGAATCAGGAGGAAGATTCCTCAGGAGAAATCGCCACCAAATTAATCAAGGTACTAACGCTGATAATGGCATGTTGTAATTTCTAATTCCTATTTCTAGCTTTCCTTCCCCCTGAAAAGCCAACCTAAATCCAATAGACCCTTTGCACTTTACGTCATAGCCGCCATGTTGGTGTATAGTTAATAATAGATTCTTCGTTAGCTTCTTTTGTTCTGTACACCAACATGGCCGCCATGCCCTTTGTCATTTGAATCTCTGGGGATTGAGTGCAAACCATCTACACGACAGTTTCGTATTCGAAAATTACCGCTGAATGCAATGACTACTGGTGCATGTACGCAGGGTTAGCCTCATTCTGAAGTTAAACATTCATAAATACCAGCGAGAAGGTGGGCTATTTATTTTTGATCAAACTAACTATTGTTTAATTTCGAAGAATATCGTGTGTGAGGAAAGTTCTTAAATTTGCGATTGAAAAATATTTTGTTTTCTCTATATCCGATTGGCTGGATGGTGGCTTCTCTGCGTTTTCACAGAAAAAAGAGCCAATAGCATAACAAATACTTTATTTTCGAGATGTAGTTTGGATACCTCCTAAAGCACTTAAGGCATATTCAAGCAAAATCGTATGTGGGGGAGGCTCATTGCCGCAGAACAATGGATTCTGCTACAGTTCTTATCTGGACCATTACTTAAAAATGTTTAAATTTTCAGAATGAGGCTAACCATGCTTACATGTGTCTGTAGTCATTGCATTGTATACAGCGGTAATTTTCGAATACGAAACTGGAGTGTTTCCACTCGGAAATTAGTAATATATACTTAGAGGCACTCTCAATCGTGATCCCTCGGGCGCCTCTATTTATCTGTGATTTCGTTATGCCGCCATTGTTCTGTGGGACTGTCATTACGCCGCCATTGTTCTGTGGGACTGCTCATTACGTCGCTATTGTTCTGTGGGACTGCTCATTACGTCGCTATTGTTCTGTGGGAGTGCTCATTACGCCGCTATTGTTCTGTGGGAATGCTCATTACGCCGCCATTCTGTGGGAGTGCTCATTACGCCATTATTGTTCTGTGGGAGTGCTCATTACGCCGCTATTGTTCTGTTGGAGTGCTCATTACGCCACCATTGTTCTGTGGGACTGCCAGCTATTCAAAATGCTTGATAGCATTTTCCGTGAAGGAGATAATGGCGTACACGAGAAGGTCACTGTTGAGAATGGCTCTTTAAGCATAATCTCCTGGTTGGGGAAGGTGATGTTGCCTGATTGTATTTTGATGTTATTCACTATTGGTTGTTGCGCCTCTCGCCTGGTATCAGCTGATAGAAGCCTTGAGCCTATACAGTTAAAACAATCTTAAGCGACTGCCTGTAACCTCAGGGTGGGCGCATGTGAGAGGTTAAAATGTAGTGATTTGATTGATTTTAGAAACAATCTCCACTGTACTTTAATTGTTCGTGACATGAACCATTGTTCGTTTAGCGTCGAGTGCATACAATATATGAATGTGGCAAGGAGTGTGTGTGGAGAATGCTCTAATCGATCTGCTAGAGGCATAATATTATTAATTCATTATTATTCAGTTCCTATGTATCCCGAATTTTGATTGGTTGATTCACCTGCAGATAATTGCGCGCAAATAAGCGTTTGCTGCAGATATTGTTGTGAGCATGCGCAGTGCTGTTCAGCAACGAATCGCATCATGGCTGCTCGGTTTCCAGAGCGTTTAGAGGAAAATTGCGAGCATTTTGTATGTCCAAACTAGCAAAAACACATTGTTTACTGAACAATAAAACAATTATTGGAAATCGCAAAATATGATTAATTGTCTGTATCGCGCTACCAGTTATTTGCCTATGACTTTGGCATCGGTGAATAACTGGTAACTCGCCACAGACAATTCATCATATTTTGCTCAGCCTCTATCAATAATTGCTTAAAGTGCCAATGAAATGAAAAAATCGATCCCTATTTTATTTTATTAAATTACAGACTTCCCTTATCCATTTTGTGCAATTAAAAATCAATTTGGAGAGCACAAACATAACTTTATTTCGTATCGAAGTCAGGCGGAATTGCCAAAATCTGGCGAGAATTTTTACGGCGTTAAGGTGTGCTAATCACATGCGTGACGTCACTAGGTTTGCGCATTTATATTCACAAAGCCGACTGCAAGGATTCTATAAAAAATATGGCCATCTTCAAGGTTTCTCAAAGTATTACATATTTAAATTGAAAACTGGCCAAAAATGCACTTATTTTGTAGTATTTATAGGGACGAATATAAATGAGCACACCTTGTGACGTCACGCATGTGATTATCCTATGTTTAACGACATAAAAATTGTCGCTAGGATTTTGGCAATTGCACCTGACTTCGATACGAAAGAAAAATATGTTCGCTCTCTCCATATTAACTTTTATTTGCACAAAATGACTTAAGAGAAACCTAGAATTGAATTAAATTAAATTAAAACGGATCAGTTTTTTTATTTCATTGGCACTTTAATATCCGAGGATAAAGAAACGATTTGATTGATCTATTAGTTACCACCCCAATAACCTGACCCAAAATGAGATGATTTAAAAAGAGAAGTTCTTCCATAGACAACTTGCTCATTGTTACTGATGATGTTGTTCAGGGAGAGGTGTACAGAAGCGCTGGCGGCGGACACAGCATCCAGTTCACAGGAGTAGAAACCTTAAAAGATCGACAAGTCGAGTTACACAATACCAGCTCCGACAGGTGAGAGACAGTACCAGCATTCTGATTGCAGTGCTCGCTTTTCACTTTAAGATTCGGGGGAGCATGTCTCCCACTTCTCCTGAAAAGGAGAATTCCATTTTGAAGGGGAGACAATTATAGCCTCCTTGGAATGAGAGGAGAGCCTTTTTGCATCCCTTCAAACCGTCAATGTCGTGTGTTTCCACAGGGCTAATGGCCACAGGGCTGCACTATTCACCATGTGCTTCATCAAAAATTGATCCCCCCTCTAACCACTATTGTCCAGTCTCAAAAGTGGAGAGGAAAATCCAAAATGGCGACCAGAAAAACGCACACGAGTAATTAAATTAAAATCGGCAAGTTTTCGTTTTGAGAATAGAAGCTGAGACGAAGTGTCAAAAGAGGGGAGACTTGGCTTACACGCCTCTGAAATTCGTGGGATATTTTCAAAATTAATGGGCAAATTCTCGCGCCGAAACGCGAGCCCTGTGATTGGCTGATAACTCAACAGAAATCCTTGGACAGTTGTGCCGGTAACGAAATAGCAATCTGTGGTTTTAATTATTTCTTTGGACATCTTGTTTCTTTCAAGGAAACGCCGAGCCTCTGATAGTATAGATGACAGCGAGTCCAGCTGGACGGATGTGGAAACTCGGGTGCGTTGTGTGACTGTCGTGACAGTCTGTCGTCACGCATTACCACATTCAAAATGTAAACCCTGTATAACTCATAGACACAGCACTCAAATCAAGAAGTATTCTACTACTCACTTATTCACTCGATGTAGACTCGAGATTAACCCTTTCACTACCAAACCGGCCAATATGAAGCATGTAACTAGAAAAGTATTGCATCAAATCTAGACATGTAATCATGTTTCGATGATTACTTCAAGGAATGAATGACTTCAAAGCCACAGCTATAACAGGGTCGCTTTGGAGTAAAACTCATTTGATTTGGAGATCTTTTTACGTTTCTTCGATTTTCACGAATTTTGAGGAGCTGGAAATTGGTTCAAAAAACCCTTCTCATGCGCACTTGAAATCAAAAGCAAACAAACTCAGCAGTCAGTGGTTACAGGTACCTTGAATCTCTCCAATCACCAGTTTTCCCCCCTCAAAACACACCAAGCGACTGTGAACCACGCTATTCTTAACGCTGCATTTCTCTCCAACACGTTTTCCTGCACCCACCTCTATTTGCATGCTGGGTAATCGACAACAAATCTACAGGGGTGCCCCCTCTGGGACTTCTGTAGGATTTTTTTGTAAGTCCTTTGCCCCTACAACCAAGAGCGGTGATTTTGACACAAGCCGAGGCCTTAAAGTGCAAAAAACAAACCCTAACATTCAAGGATTTCATTAAATACTTTTTTGATGTGTCTCAAAGCAGAAACACAACAGAAAAACCCAGTGAAATACACTCACAAAGCTTACTAAAAGCAAGCCAAGTACTTTTCAGCCGTCCTCAGACTTTATGATGTCCTCTGGCTCTCTTACGGCAGATTTCATTGAAAACCCTACAAGAGAAGCAATACCTTCCGTCGACGAGCATGCAGGATTCTTCCGAATGGCATTGTGGGAAAGCTTGAGCCCTTAGCTTACATAAGCACTGCTTGACTACCCCGGGCTAGCCAAACTTGAACTGAGGGCGGAGGGTCGAGTTAGCATTCAGGATTTCACCAATTGAGCTCAGACACGTCCGGTAGTGAAAGGGTTAACGATATAAAATGTGACCTTTTATGTATTTTAAAGTAATACGCGTTCACACCGCTGGCTGGTGCTAAACGAGCTTAAAACCTTCCTTCGGTGAATAACCTGTGCGAGGTAGTGTTAACCATGTGTACACAGACATTCAAGATCACGGCTGAAAATCCAACACAAGTTTTACAAAACAAAAACTTCGTTTAATTAAACAGGTTTAGTCGCTGGAATAGTCGTAAACCATTTGCTGACTTTGAAGAACTATGTAAAAAAGTATACAATGTTAGTAAACTGTCTGAGTGAGCAAATTTACAGACAGTTTTTACAAACATTTTACAGAGTAGTAAAGTTCTCTAAATTTACTCACATTTTACTTTTTCCATAGTTCTTCGAAGTCTAAATGGTTCGAATTCAACAGCGAGTTGGTGTTTTATATCAGCAGAACTAGTGACCAGTGTGGCGTCCAATTCAAGCTATCTTTCTATTGCTTTCGATTTACTTCTTTGCGACTGTTCGTTGGAAGAAATAGTGTTCATAATCATTTGACTTAACAACACGATTATTCTTAGCAATCAAACCTTGCCAAACTACCATATTTTTCATGCTTGTACTGCATTTGCTGTTGTTCTTTTCGTTTTCTAATGCTTTCTTTTCTTATATCTGCAGTGTGCGTATGCTATAGAGGGCAAGCCAGGGTTAGAGCCAGCCTACTCGCATACTGTACCAAAGTAAGTACAGCGTCGAGCGACTCCATGCTCAGCTTGGATAATATATTTCTGTTGATCATCTCAAACCTCGCTTGATCAGCACTGTGAAGCTTCTCGCATGCACCCTTAGCAAAATGATTGAAATTAGAGGAAAGTACCCCTAGCAACGGTTGCTAGCTGCATTAGCAATATGGTCTGATCCACCAGCAACAACAAATAGCTTAAACAATATTCTACTAGCAAAAGTTGCGAGTTGTCATGAGCTTTTCGCATTTCTAAAAATTTACTCGCATTCGTAAGTGCGCGAGCTGATTTTCGAGTCCTACAGGCTAACAAAGTTCTTCATGATTTGTATTTGATTTCTCCCCTTAGAGTTTGGCCATCTCGTTTGTTTAGGTGACCCTTTTCACGTGGCGGTCATGTTGATTAGAAAAATAGATTTCCCACATGTAGCGTCACACTGAGCAGTTTTAGAACTAGGTTAGACGGGGAAACATTTCCCCCCTTGGGCTCAACATAGTCGTTACGTAAGAAAAGTGAGTTGACCGATTTAGCTTATACATTTGTTGTCCCAATTCAGCCGGATCATGTGACACCTCTCCTGAGGAGTCAGTGCTTTGTTTTCCAATTACAGAAATTAATACATTTCCTCTCAGGTGACCTGAATTGGGACAACAAATGTGCAAGCTAAATCGGTCAATGGCTGGTATTCGTTTCCGAGTAGCAGTTTCAGTGGTATTGAACCGAACGCCTCACTTCAATGTAATGAAGCGCTATTCAAACTGTATCTAAATTAGTCGTGCTTCTTTAGAGTGATTTTACTTGACCCTTGAAACAGAAACTATTAGTTAGTGTGTAATACCAAGATAAACACACAAGAAAACAAAAGAATTAGTGTAATAGTATGTAATACGCTACTATCTGTTTCACGGGTTGAGTATTAAAAATCACTCTAATAGGTGTTGGTGTCACACAAGAATGATGGTTTCAATGGTGATTCATTACATCGAACTGAGGCATTTGGGTCAATACCGCTGAAACTACTGTTCGTAGACGCAGCTGTAATATCTCCTATTTATCAGAATGATGCAGAGCTGCGCAGTAAAAATGGGTGCTGGACTAACTAGACACCAGCCCTAACCGTGTTATCTACTTTTCGTTTGTTTTCAGGCGCAAAAAGAACTGACTTGTATCGGCAGCCGTGGTCTGGATGTGGAGTGGCTGCTAGCCCGTTGGAATAACTATTTCATCATTATTAAAGACTAAGTAGTCATTTTACAGCAATAACATAATACACGGACTAGTAGTGGCTTCTATTACTCTAGAACGGCTTCGCAGATTACCGGCGGCCTTTAAAGTGTGGACCATTGGGTTTTCGGGTTAAAATATGTTTATTGCCGAGTTGCACGTGACGTCATCGCCGCCATGTTGGTGGACGTTAACAAAAGATTCCTCGTCAGCTTCTCTTGTTAGTTCCTCCAACATGGTCGCCACGGCTTTGTTATTTGAATCTCTGGGGATTGGTTGCAAGTCAAGAATTTCGACATGCGGCAAAACTTGTTTTTACTTCCATAAGTGATCTTGAGTTTCCTTTTAACCTTCCTGGCCTTTTTTAATGAAACGCTAGCCTGAAATACAACCGCCTCGTCAGCTCATTCCAAGGGAATGGACCTTTGGAAAAAGCTGAGGTGGCCGCTGTATTTCAGGCTAATGAAACGCATATTCCTCTACCAGATCCATACATCACCCAACTCTCATATCAAATGGTCCACTCTAAACCAATCGTACATCTAACAACATAAAAAGCATTGGAATTGGAATTCCTTATCTAAACATTAGGAATCCGCGGTATGAAATCTGCAAATCAAGTCGAGAAGCCAAAGATGAATTTTGAATTACATAATTATTAAGCAATCGTTTTTCGCATATTTTCTATGGGTAATATTTCCACTTGTTAATATTTTTTAGGGTTAAGGCTGATTCACACTTGCGAGATAAGCAAAAGAACACACGCAAGCGCAGATTGTACTTTTGGGTTGGATGAATGCTTTGTTCTACTCGGCATAAAGGGGTTAACTAACCATGAAATACAATCTGCGTTTGCGTATGTTCGTCGCAAGCGTGAATCTACCTTTACGGTCTCGTATCACGGTCCCGTGGGAGCTCTCATGTCTAGTAGAGACTGTTGCCTTCACCGATTAATGAGGGTTTATCTGGTTAGAAAATTCAACACAACTAATTAGTTGCCTTTATACGAACTTGGAGATAAATACAAGAATGTTCCAACCTCTGACAATATAAACTAACTAAAACCCTTCCCTGAACCATAAAAGAACCCTTACCGGTCAGTAAACAAGTTTCCAGGTAAACGACGAGGTTTTAGGGCTAATTGGTGGCTAGAGTTCACAGGTGAAGGAGTTCTCAAGAAAATGGGGAAGAAAAAGAAATTGAGAGCTTTTCTGGAACTCGAAACCCCGCTCTCCTGTTCGTAAAGCAGACGTCGCAACCACTACGCTAAACTTCCATCGTCGCTCAAGCTCTGTCAACTTTTAAATTTTATAACCATGTAAATTATTGCCAGTCGTGTAGCGGCCACCGCTAATTTATCGTATTCTTGGCCAATCCGAGGACGGAGCATCCTGTATTGAGCCGCCGCTTTCATATGACAATGGCGCCATGTTCATGGACATTAACGAAATATTCCACATCAGCTTCTCTTGTTATTTCAACCAACATGGCCGTCACTGAAAGAATACATCAAATTGCGGGACATGTAATTGCGTTACTATCAAAATCACTGAACTAATAACGAACCATCGTTTGACTACTTACGATTCGCTCACGTGACTCTTTGGGGCGCCCCACTGAAATGATCACGTGACATGACTACTAAACCATAGCAGAAGTTTTCACGCATTTCGTTTAGAGATTTGACTGCAATTTAATTTTACAGCTGTCTTTGCAGAAAGAAGGTGAATGAAAGTTCAAGCCTTGGACATTTCTCCTATCTATCTTCCAATACCATTACCCCTCTATAAGAGGATTGTTAATCTCCTATCACACACTCGACTTTCATTATTGCTGCTTCAAACAGGTACTTTAAAGAATCCGGATAGTGCGTTTTGAACGCAAACGAAACTGTTCTCGATCTCGTTGAGCCACCTACCTGTACACGGTCGATCGTAATTGGAAATGATTCTCACGTGATCATTTGGGATGCTCCAAATGATCACATGAGCGAATCGAAAGTAGTCAAACGAGTGATCGTTATTTTGGGGTTGCCAACAGTTCAGTGATTTCGGTAGTATTGAGTGCGAAGCTCAAAAATTTAAAGACGGCAATGATACGTCACTGGTGAAAAGAACACTTAACTGGGTTCTTCACACGTACGCGGCTTTTTCATCCAATCAGCTGGCGAACTGTGCCAATCACTTAGCGAAGGCACCTGCATGGCATCTCTGCACGATGACGTGACACGTGACTGACCCTAAAATGGGGGGTAGACATTTTATTGTTCAAGACGTTTAAATTACATGATAGCTTTAGTATGTCCATTTTGTTTTTGTAAAATATAATTAGTGTACAAAATAAAGCTTTCTGTTTTATCTGAAACTTGCGTAAGCAGAAATCGTATTTCAGGTATTGAGCCAGAAGGGACAATTTGGCCCTTTTGCGAGTGAACTGGCATTTAATTTCCTTTGGAAGCGGCCAAAACAGGTCAATTTGACCAATGTAGTGCAGCCTGGCTCGTTCCCTGGTATTTTATTTTAATATATAATTTTCGATGAAATACCAGTGTATATTTCTTTCTAATAAGTGATATCTTCACACGTGAAGATATAAATGATATCTTCACGTGTGAAGATATCACTTTTGAAAATATGACTCGATTTCGAAGATTTCTAGCCTTTTTAGTAAGATATTGAAACTGGTATTTCATCAATAATTATATATTAAACAGAACATTACATGGCCGCTTGGAGATACGGATTTTATCTTCTCGTGTTGATGAGTATCTTACTCGTTCGCTGCGCTCACTCGTAAGATATTTCATCAACACTCGAAGATAAAATCCGTATCTCCGCGCGGCCATGTAATATCCTCTATATTATTCATTAGGGACTTTAAGATACTACGACGACGTGATGTGAAAAATGGTGTTATCGATAATTTGGTTATTATAGTTTTTTTCTTCGACTTTTGTTGCATTTCTCATCCACGTTTTCGAAAAATAGAACGTGCACAGAGTTCCGATTAGGCCGAATAAATAGCAGTGCCATTTACGTTTTCAGGTTCTCGTTCTCTACAGAACGTAAACTCAGCGTTTTCACGTCGTGTTTTTGCAGACAACGGCTAAAATAAATGCAGCTACATGCATTTTCACGTGCAGTTATTGTATTTTGTAATTAAGTCCATTGTTTACCGTGTCGACGTTGCCGTCGTGGTATCTTAGGCCTACGGCAAACGTCGAACTAGCCATGAACTTAATTCAGTCGAACCTATTAATTTCGAAATAGGCTCATGGATAGTATGACATTTGCCGCAATTGAAATCGACCTATTCAATAGGTACGAGTCTAGCATGAGGTTCGAGTAGCCAAGTCGGGAATTACGACTGGTGCGACTTTACGGCAAACGTCGTTCTTAACACGCGCCGAACTAAATTCATAAATTTTGTAAAATAATGATAAATCATGCAAATCGTATGGATTGTGCAAAACCATGACAACAACATCTCCCCCATCTGCCAAACATTGATTTCCCCCCTGGTAAGCATGCGCTGTAAAAAAGGCGAAATCGTGGCCTATCTAAAGTCATTGCTGCATAACGCTCGGCCGGAAATGTGTAGTTCGTGCTTTAACGTCTCAAAATACATTTGCCTTACATGCGAAATGCCCTTTTCTAATAAATGCATGCTCAGTATTCGAAAGTAATGAAGACGCACCTGGCTGGAATGCCCGGCAGAAGCATTGGCTATTGCGAATGTCGCGACATAGCTCGCTTCGAAACGCTCCTACCATACGAAGTCAAACCATCCGGAATGTCGTCGAAAACTGCGGTATGATCGACTATTTTAAAACAGGTTTCTATGTAAAAACTCTGAATTTCTAACGAGACCTGAAACAACCATGGGGGCTGATCAAAGCCAGGTCCCGGCTAATCCACAGATTGAATTGGAATTCAGTGTGTTGGTTTTTGCGGAGGGGGGGAAGTCGCCGAACCGCTAGAAACACAGCCAATAACGCCACTTGCAGTAACCATCGTCTCCTATACACGGCACCGAGTGCTGTGTAGAACGCCATTCTTCTGTTTCTGTTGTGGACAATCCTTTTCCACAGAAAGGCCTTTCTTAGATTCGACCGAGCGCTGTATTTCGCCATATCACTAGCCGCGGGCGAAAAGTGAAATGCGCTAGGACATGTGTTTGTTCCCGTGATTTAATTAGGCGCGAGTGAATTAATATCGACATAGGTTCGGCGCGACTTAAGTTCGACGTTTGCCGTAGGCCTTAAAGTCCCTATTCATTAGGCATCCAACGGCAGTGTTACAATAAATTGGATAAGGATAAAACAACAAACTATAAAGAAACGCAAAGCAAATTTTTAGATCAGTAAACTGGGATCTCTAATATGACCATAACCACTGTCATCTTTAAGAGCACCCTTAAATCAACGTTTTTGGAAAGTTGTAATAGGATGAAATCCCCAAGATAGCCTGCGAAACAGGCCTCTGTGTCATTTCAACGCATAGGACGTGATAAAAAGATTTGACCGCGTGAAAATGGAAAAAGGAGACTGGCACGAGAGAGAAGGAGGGCCTGCAGTCATCCCTTGTAAATTTTCACGAGCTCCGCTCTTATCGAAAAAGCGCCTGTTCTGCAGGCTATCCCCGAGAAGATTTTAAGGATGGAATCTATAGACATGGGATTTTGTACTCTTGCGTACAGTCTCGTTTTGATGTTTTGTTTTTTCAGTTTCATAAACGTCTCGGAAATATAATTTTATTTTCAAATTTCTATCGTATAGTAGGAGCGTCAGCCTGCGTTGTGGCTCTGGAGTATGTGAGATCAGGGGATTGGGGCGAGAGCAAAAAGAAGGGGGTGGGGAGAAGAGAAGTACATTCCCTTATCATAGGCGAGACCAATAGCTTTGGTGACCTCGATATCGCTCATCTTCATAAGGCCGTTTCAAACGTCTCGCCATGCACTGCCGTACTGAACTGATAAATTATAATCGCAGGCTTGGTTTCAGCCAAACTGCCTCCACCACTGGAGAAGAACAATGGTATAACCAACTAACAGTCTATTAAGTTTTTTTACAACAACCGCCAAATTTCTCGCAATCTGATTGGCTTATTTTCATATGCAATATTTGAACAGAACAAAAGCTGATGTCATTTGTCAAGGAATACGGTGCGGCTTTCGTTTGAAGCTAAAAGTGTTTTGTTGTTGTAAAATTGACTATTTAGTTTGTTGTTGTTGTAAAAAACGAATTGAAGTTAGTTTTTTATGTGTTTTTTTACCATGTTATGTCGAAAATCATTGTCAATATTAGGACAGACACATAAAAAACTAACTTCAATTTGTTAAATGCTAATCGGCGAGAGAAGCGAGTAGCAGCTGATATTTCGAACGTCAGTCGTTTGTCAAAGCGAATGAGGAGAAGGCCGGTCAGTAAAATCTGTAGACTGCATGGTATAAAATGCAGACTGTGTATAAAATGCAGACTGGGTATAAAACGCAGACTGGGTATAAAATGCAGACTGGGTATAAAATGCAGACTGCAGACGCGGTATATAATGCAGATTGGGAAAAATATTAAAAAAAACCTACCTTAACTTAAAAGTCTTTATCTGTTCTTCATTGGGCTCTGTATGCAATTTCAGCGAGTTCAGTTGTAATTCTCGATCTCCACCTAAGAGTCTAGAACATCACGCTCGAATTTTGATCCAAAATCAATGCCGACCGCACTCAAATGACGACGCTATTAAATGGCATGAGGCTCTTGGAATAGATAGTGTTGTGCTATTATTTGAGGTTTAGACAAAATTTCAACAGAACTCGCCGAAATTGCATACAGAGCCCAATGAAGAGCAGATAAAGACTTCAGGTAAGTTTTTAAAATATTTTTTTTCCAGTCTGCATTTTATACCCAGTCTACAGATTATACTAATATATATACTTTGTTCTGGTTTCACGGTACTTTTTTGGTAGTTTTCTGGGTATATTTTTGCTCATTTGCTTTCGGATTGGGTTACCTATGGCGCGCGGTAAAAAAGGCGGCGAGGAGAAAAGGGAAGGAGAGAGAAGGAAAGAAGAGCTCTGTCTTTCCTTATCTGCCCCCTCCTTCTTCGTTTTTCATTTCGCCCCATTTTGACCGCGCGCCATAGGTAACCCAATCCGAAAACAAATGAGCGAAAAAACAAACAAGCCGAGTCACTAGCAGACTAACATTGGTAAAGTGAACCGTTAATTAAAGTTTCCTTTTCTTTGCTAAAATACTGGGTTTGATTTTGGAGCCTGATTTCGCGGCTTCTTCGACTTCAAGATAACGAGGTGTTTGTATGGGTTCCTTTGTAATGAATTTTATTAGAAAAGTAAAAGAAAGTTTTGCAATTAATTTGATCGACAGGTTCAACATTCTTATTCGCGAGTCACCCCGGCAAGGAGCGACGTACAAATGTATCAACTCATAACACACCATTTCCTGTCACGATGTGGTCACGTGGCGGCAATTGTATCCGGCGGACCTGATGACTGCCACGTGATCCCGATCAACCAATAAGAACGTGCGTTGTATCTAGATAACCTATGGCTATGTAACAATGGTAAATACTTCCTTTTAAGGTCAGGAATTTTAAATCAAAGGTTCAGTACAATTTCTTAGTTTCTTTTGTTGAACAATGTAACAGATAAGTGATGCATTACACTTTCTTTTGAGTTTTTGATATTTCAAAACCTGTCCATTTAATATGCTCTTTCCAACCAATGTGATTAGTGTTACTGGTATTTGTCTCATCTGTGTTTTCAAATTCACTGATAAGTTCTTCTTTCGTCATTCTGGTTTTGATTAAATAAGTGAGAACAGCTATAATGTGTTTGGGCTTTGATCTAAAGACTGGTAATATGGGAAATATTTAATGGCTCAGCAAATATGAGCCGTGCCACACGAAAACAAGTAAGCACAATCAGCCATTTATAATTACTGATTACCATCATTTATTGGCCACTTCATCTCTATATAGCAGTTTACAAAATGATTGTTGTTCTGCTTTCTATGTAGCTCGCCTTTGGCTTCGTTCACACTTGTATCTTCTCTTCTATTATTACCTAAGTATAACCACTGACCTACAAAAATCGTAGAACTGTTTTTTAAATCATTCACGCTATGGCGAAGTCTGTGACTTAGGGTCTTGTTGGGGAAGGAACCTAAAAGGAAAATCTAAAAACTGAGTATCATAGAAAAAAATTATTGAAGTTTAATCAAAGTCAATTATATTATATTAAAAAGGAAGTTGTCTCGCACTCCGCCGCATGGAAATGGCTTCAGAATGTCTCAATTTTTAGTCGCTTTTAAAACAATCAATATTTGGCTAAAGTCAAAGAAGCTATAAGCGTCAAGAAGGCCTTAGCGGGTTTTGAACCCAACTGGACGGATTTTCATCTCGGCTCGCTTGGCAGAGTACTTATACCCTTTCCAGTGGTACCAGTTGACACCATCAGCATACGAGGAGTGTGCACCGTGGTGGTACAAACCGTTCAGGTTAGAGGAATGGCAGGCAGTATACCACCACGCACCCTTATATCTGACTGCACAGTTATCACCGTTACTGTCGTTGTCTCGGTCTTTGGTGCTGAAGGGCGCACCGCGATGACCACTGAGTGAATCACCGGCGTTCCCTACAATAATAACAAGATAATGAGTAACATATAGTCAGGCCTACTCTGGGTCCTTAGGTCGCCTTATGTCGCCCAATGTCGCCTTATATCGCCCAATGTCGCCTTATATCGCCCAATGTCGCCTTATATCGCCCAATATCGCCTTACGTCGCCCTATATTGGCTTATGATATAATATGAAATTACACATTTAGCTTAAAAACTGGTTATTATAAAACTATATTTAGACTGTAAGTGTTTTTGTTTTTAATAATTATTAATGAATACAAATTTATGTATCTCAGTCTACACCTACATTGTATATCAGTTGTAGTGACTAAACCTTACCGCCCCCCACCCCCGAGGTCCCACTGCCCTTACATACCTTACCCCAGTAAATTTCACAATTGCTCTTCATAGTTGAGAACCCCATAAGGTACACATTTGCCTATACGACCGACGAAAAATAACTGTAACTAATTATGTTAATGTATCTATACACAGCTAATAATAATCTAAACAAGGATCTATACCATAAAAGGGATTTGCTCTACCTCTTTCACACTTGAAAAAAATAGGTACCCGAGGGATTGGTATTGGGAAAGGTATTGGGATGATTGGAAGTGTACATGTATTGTCATTGTTGTGTTCATTATAGGTAGGGGTTATTGGATGCTAGGGTATTCTCAGACAGGTTTAGTACAATTAATGTGCATAAGATGACATGCAGGACAATTAAAGGAAGGGCTAGCTGCACTAGGTAACTGTTTCACTGAGCAGGTTGTGAACATATATAACAAAAAAAATAGTAATATGCACATTCAAATCCTGTCCGGTTGTTTGATGACAGCATCAGAGAAATCCTCGCTTTGTGATTGGATTATGCGTGCCATACGGAATTCTCAATCTGTGTCGGCCTATTGTTCTACTGCAATATAATGGAGATGTGAACGAACAAGTATCGATCCAGAAAGGTTCCTTGGGATTGCTAATGCTTTTCTTCAACTCTGTTGCATTGTCCAGTGCACAAGTTCATTAGACTCCAAAATTAAGCTGTACATAAAGTTATTTTTAGCATGGATAATCAAATTTCCTCTGTATTTGCTACCCATGTTGTAGTTCAGTGCTCTTTAGTACTTACATAATCACACTTTTATGAATAGTGAACATATCAAGGTAATTATTATAATTTATCCAACATGTCTGCCAAAATCCTCCTTGCTCATTATTTATCACTAGTTGAAGTTTATAACACACACATCTCTACCTCAAGTTAAAATGAATGAAAGCCAGGAATTTTATAACATAATAGGAATAGCTATGAGTAGGAGACAAAAAATTAAAATCTTGAATAAATTGACAATGACATGTCGACTGCAGTATACTGTATGTGGAAATATGCATCTACCTGAAATTGTCCGGTTGCATCCAAATCGATGATGGCTTCATTTTTGGGGCCCTAGTTCTTTTGCAACTTGCGTTTAGAACTTCGTGCTTTTACGTGAAGTAAATGGTTCCAGTACAACTACATGTACAGTAAACTATCCGCTGGTCAAGAAAGCCGTGGGCAACTTTGAAAAAGCCTAGGTACTTCATATATGGTCAATTATTGCGTCTTCTTTATTTAAAACAGACTTGCACCATATAGAAGACATATAATAGACCATATATGAAGTACCTACCATTTTAGTGGAAGTCGATCGCTGAACTGGTTTATAAAGCAAAGTGCTGGCTCACCAAGATCAATTATGGAGGCGTTGGGAATTTGTACGACTTTTGCACAAACGTTTCTGGTATTTTCCATGACACAAATGAAGGTAACAATTCCAACTTCCTTGTGTAAACTTGTTATGTCATTTGTTCTTATTTACAAAACCAACGCATCCTTTCTTAATTTTACAAGATATATTAAGAAGCTTAAATATATAAATAAAGCTACATTGTATAAATTTGTGTCTTTGCCTTTGCCTTTGGCTTTGAAACCTATCTAAACTCAAATTCATAAGTGTTTTTTTTATCGGTACATAGTATTAAGTTATTACAACAATAAACGCATGCATTCAGAGTACTCAACTCTCAAGCTTTATTTTTGTCTCGAAATCAAATAAAGTAACTTATTATTAAAGAAGCTTAAGACTTAATATTCTTACACAATATTTAAGTTGTTATTCCACACCTGCCCACCCCTGTTCCAACATATGTGGTCAGCTATGCAAATGCCCCATGTTTGTGATTGGTTCATTGATGTTTTCTGGTTTTATGACACTCAGCTGAAAACTGCTCTAAAACCAAAACCAACTTAATTATTTTTTAGAGCAGTTTTTAATTGAGTGTCATAAAACTAAAGCCAAAGTACTTACAGAGCCAATCACAGGAGCAAGTGAAAATGCAATTAGCCAATCAGGAACTGAAGTAATTCATGATTGGTTTTACTTTCAAGAGCCAGTCACAAGGAAAAGTAAATGCAATCGTGGATAACTCTCACTAGACGGCGTGATTGCATTTGGTTTTAGTTTAGAACTTGATTGGCTGATAATTAATTACAAAACATTTCTCACAGCCAATAGAAAATATAAGCAAATGCAAAACCAAACCAATTACCGGTACTTATTGTTTTCAACACTCAATTGAAAACAGCTCTATTAAAGAGCCATTAATGGGGGCATTTAAAGTATAAACAAATGAGTCACTAACCCAATTGGTCAATGTTAAAACATTTGAAATTTAATATCTTAAAATCTCAAAATTGCTGCATGTTACCATGGGTTAAAAATATTACACACATTAGTTTATGTGTTATACATGTAGTCAATATGTACCTGTTCATGTTTATTTAATTTAAATTTTATATGGAAAACATGCATACTGGCATTTTTGATTAAAATTAATCTTTCTAATTGAAATGCTTTCAATCAAAAACTCACAAGTAGTAGTATTATTTTAGATATACATTACAATGTATGGTCAATGAATGTCACCTTATGTATGTGACATGGTAAAAGCCACACTGTCACGAGACAGACTACGCAGCAAGTTAGGAAGCGAGTTAGGAAGCGAGTTAGGAAGGCGAGTTAGGAAGGCGAGTTAGGAAGGCGAGTTAGGAAGGCGAGTTAGGAATCGAGTTAGGAATCGAGTTAGGTTCAATGAGAATTAAAGTATAAGAAAGGTATCAACCAAAACAAACCCACGTTTCCTGGGAAATACAAAAAATAGTCAAAACAGAAACAATGAATTAATATAGCAGTATCAAATAATTATCAGTGGTACGATTTTATATTAAAGAAAGACATTATCTCGCTGTGCCTTCGCAACATGTTGTATTTATTTGACAACTATTTGTCCAATATTAACTGTAACAATAAAACGGTGTAATAGTCAAATGACTAGTGCTAAATACGCTAAAGTGTCTATTGAGAAAATAACACAGCAATAATAGTAATTGTAATTATAAAGTACATTATAATATATGATTGGTCGAAATATAAACCTATTTAATCGATCATATATACTGATTATGCTAAAAAAAAAAGGTTTTATATCTAATAGAATCCGCCGTCCTGTTTTGGCCCACTTCCTCCCCCTAGCCACTCTCTTTTCTTTTCCTTCTAAGGCCCGCCTCTTCTTTTCAGGCTACCTCACCGTTTAAATCTTCACTATTTCCTACGCCAATCTCACTCCCATCGCCTTTACACTCCCGTTTCCCCTATGTCCTCATGAAATCCCTCTTCTCCATGGCCACCCTCCAATACACTCTCTCTCTCCCTCCACGCACCAACACCCTCCCATGCAATTTCCTAACACATGGGACGAACTGTGTCCAAATACCCGAGTCTTTGTCAGAAAAGGATAAATAAAACACATTTTTATCATGTGCCATAAGCCGAGGATACACTTGTGAAAGGATTGTTCGAATGACAATTAACCCTATCTGTCACTCGTGAACATGTAGCCTTCTTCTCATCCGCTCCTAGATTTGGAGAAACGACACCCCAACGGCTGAAACCGAGCCTACTCCTAGAGTCGCTCTCAAATTTCGCTTCCTCACTAGCGTCTGCTAAAACAAGCTAAACATTCCATTCCCTTTGTTTTAAAGCGCCAATCGTAGATAAGCAAGTTATCTATTTACATAAATTGAACTGTTGTTACACAGAGGTCAAATCACATTCACTACGTGTGATCCGCTACACCAAATGGAAGCTAATGGATCTGTAAAGGAAACTTAGAATGTGGTAGAAACCCATAAAAATCGGCAATGGAAATTTGGAGTGATTTCCGTTTAAATCCATAGTTAAATTCGTAAAACATTTGATCCGCCATCTTGTTGAATGTATGGGGATAACGTTTAGCCAAAGTGAAGGTTCTGAGAAGCCTTCCTAACTCGGTTCCTAACTCGCTCCTAACTCGGTTCCTAACTCGCTTCCTAACTCGGTTCCTAACTCGCTTCCTAACTCGAAAGATAGGCATCCTCCACTGTCACCTTATTTTACAAACTAATGTTGCCCTACATTGCCTTCTATCACCAAATGTTGCCTTGTATATTGCCTAATGTCGCCTTATAATGCCCAATGTCGCCTTATAATGCCCAATGTCGCCTTATAATGCCCAATGTCGCCTTATAATGCCCAATGTTGCCTAATATTTCATTGTTTTTTGTAAAAAAATGCTTATGTCGCCTTAAGTCGCTCAATGTCGCACTTCATCGCGGCGACCTAAGGACCCAGAGTAGGCCTATAGTCTTCCAGCTTGGCTTCATTGTACTTTAAAATACTTCAAGTAAAAAGCTCAAGCAATTACAAAATTTAAAGGAAAACGAAACGAGAATATCCATGAGCCCACTTAGAGAAGAAACTAAGTTTTTCTAATGTCCCTGGTAATGTGTCTTCTCATGAAGAAGTTTAACCTTGAGGGATGCCATGTAGAACATTAAATAATTAACAA
Organism: Actinernus sp. WN-2022; assembly: GCA_030867875.1. Lineage (NCBI taxonomy): Eukaryota > Metazoa > Cnidaria > Anthozoa > Actiniaria > Actinernidae > Actinernus > Actinernus sp. WN-2022. Next base: position 10,783,422 of record JAOWCC010000655.1, on the reverse strand, counting down.
TATGTCAAACAACCATTTACCAGGAACACACATTTTATCTTTGCCAGACATATGATTTTCTCTGTTTCTTAAAGGTTTTCTCCGTAATCGAATTTTCTGATTACTGTACCAAGACTACATTTGAAAATAATTCCCTGGCATTACTCTCGCCTATTACCTGAGTAGGTTCCCAGACTCAGTCGGTACTTGCTCTTCTCGCTTGACACTGCGAAATAGTCGTACTCTGCGTATGCGCTCTTTCCCTTCGTATCTTCCAGCTCAACACGAAGCTTGTTTCGCGTCTGATGGGTCAGGCGGTTGATCTTGTCCAGTCCCAGCCAGAACTCTCCTTTGAGTTTTCCGAAACCGGTTTTGTAGTCTGTCCAGCCTCGGTAGAAGGTGACTGATCCGTCTTGTCTCTTCTGGAATACTGTCCACCCACCGCCTGAGGTTTTCTGGTCACAGTACACCTGAAGAATCAAAACGATTACTTTTTACGCAGCAATATAGCAATAACCCTGTCAATGGGATTGTCTTTATTTCAAGCTCTATCCTACCGTTTATAATAATGGATTGCTCATTGTCTTCGTATTCTGATTGGTTGATTATCATGGGATATGAGGACATATCACAGTAGATCGTGCTAGAATCACGTTTCCTCGAAATTGTCTTCGTCTTCGTCTTCTTAAAGAAAGCCGCTGAGATCGATTCCCGCATCTATGTAATCTGGAACTCACTTTCCGAAGAAAATAGGACAATTCAGTCAAGGAAACTCTTCAAATCTAGACTCCAAAAACAGCTCATAGAGAATTACTAATTTCATTATATTTATTTTCCCTTATATCCATCTTCTCTTCTAAATCTTGTATTTGCATCTCCCCATCTCCCTCCCCAAGATACCCGTGTGTAGTTTCATCGTCATTTAGTGCTTAGTATTATTGATGTCAAGTGTGATAATATACAATTGTGTCGTATGTTATATATATATTTCTTCATGTTTCCTTTCTTTTTTGTTTTTTTTGTTTTTCGTTATCTAGTTCGACCCATATTATACTGTCTATAAAAATATATTTCGGGATACCAGACTCGATTAGTTTTCTTCTAAGCTACTTCTGGTATCCCAATACTCTAACTATGGCAATCACATTTATTAATTACACTCCATGTAAATACAGAGTATGAATAAAGACTTGTTGTTGTTGTCCTTCCAGCTTGAGTATTCTTCGATTGTTCTTGTACAAAACCAATTTAAGATCGTTTATGGTCGTATTTCCTATTGTAGATTCACATGGAGCTAGACGAGACGATCCACAATAATTTTGACCATGCGATGACACCAAGCGTGGTAAATAAGAGGACATACCACGGTAAACTATACTTATTAATTATACTGATTGATAGAGATAAGTACAAGCAAAACAATTAGGCGAGGAAGTTTTACAGAATGGGAGATTTCACCCACCAACGAATTTAATGTAAGGCATGTTATTTTAAATACAGTAGTATAACAGTAGTACCTTGAATTTTCCCAGACCATCAGGATCCACAGTGTAAACATTGCTTGTCTTCCCGCCACACTTGAGAACTTCGCCACAGTTCTTGGGGACTAAGTTAAATAAAGAACGCTTTTATTACTTAAAATGAAAGTTCTGAGAAAACAAGAACATTTCCTTTTTCTTAACTGCTACCATGGCAAAATGCAAATAGTTTATTCCTTTTTATTCCAGAAAAAAACTCTAGTTTAAAAAGCTTAAAAAAGTCATAGGATATTTCGCTTTTATCTTCGTACAGTAACAAATACACAACAATCATTTCAGTGAAGGTAAACACCGCTTTCACCTCAAAATCAATATAGAATTAGTCTACTGGTTTAATTTTTTGGGCCGCCAGGAGATGGTAGTGGCCACAAAATTCGGTATTGAATCAAGCGTCACTGAATAGTGACTTTGTGGTCACTTGGTAAACTTCCTTTTTTTTTTCAAGTGAGTGTGCGATTCCTTACTAGTTACAACAAAGTGTTCCTCGAATGAATACCTTTAGGGCAGTTGAGAGCAGCTCCTGTGCCATGAACCTTTTCGAGTGCTGCGAGCTTTCTTTCGATAGTCTTCAGTGCTGTCAAGATTGCTTTCGTTCCTGTGGCTTTTACAATGAAGGTCTGGTACTGGTTATGCACAGTGCAGTGTTTACGTTTAAAGACCTGACGCCCTTCTCCGTAGAAAAAAAGGCTGAACAGAATCAACCCAAGACTTAAACGAAAGATAATCATGGTTTTCCTCGCTTAATCTTCAAGAGAATCGTTTGCCTGTTCTTGAGGTTTGTTGAGAAATGAAAAATATTGTAAGAAATGATAAAGAAGTAAGCTTTAGTCACTTAAAACAAGAAAAGTTGGCCTGTTTGAGTTTCTAGCCAATAGCTATCGCTGTTCGTCAATTCTTTTGTTTTGTAGCTATTAAGTGCCACGACACCACTACAGTTCACAAGATTAGGGAAGCGTTTAGAATACTGTGATACTTCACTTATTCAAAAAAATTGCTTTCTTAGATATAAAGAAATATTTCCTACCAAGACCGTCAGAAAAATAACTGATTCACCGAAAGGTTGACGCCATTAAAAGAACGTATAGCACTTGACTGGGTTCTTCACGCACGCAGAGTTTTGCACCACCACGTGATGGCAGCCATGTTGGTGGCGAGAACAAAGAAAAATTAAATCTCAAAGGAATAACATTCTATTGTTCCGGTCACCAACATGGCTGCCATCACGTGGTGGTGCAAAACCTCTATAGTCACAGCAATCTCGTTCCCAGAGCCCATGATCTTTTGGCCAGCGCCATTGGTCACCGCTGGCCGAAAAACGCGCGGGCTCTGGGAACGAGATTGTAGTCACAGCAGCTTTTGATACGGAAACCAATCATTGATTGACGGGAGATAATCCATTTTCTCACGCTAACTTCATAGAGTTCGCCAAATAGTGAATATCTAATTGTTATCGTTACTAATTTAGGTCTAACCTCTATTACTAGGAGTGTGGTAAATATGCTAGTCATGAAGTTGCGAGTTGCGAATCCAAACTCTTAACCCTACATTTAAAAATACCCTAACCATCAACAACGGGTGCTCACTCATTTAGCTCACTCAATTTACGGTGTTTAGAGCTAGTCACTAATATGAGTTTTTAGGGCTAGATCACAAAACAACACGAGAATTTGCTTCTCCGTTCTCCCTATATATATGAACTAATGCAAATCCTAACCCTACATTTAAAAATACCCTAACCGTTAACAACGGGTGGCTTTTAGAAATACATCACTGCTAATCAAAATCCTAACCCTACATTAAAAAATACAACTCGCAACTAGCAATTTTATGACTAGCATATTTCCCACACTCGTTTGGAAACACACAGTATCAATATGTATTAGCATGGTAACTAAACATTAATTGGCAACTGATATAATTAGCTAGTCGCCACTGTAGCGACTGTTTTTACACTTGATTGGTTTTGAAGTAAAACAGTGATCGGCCCAGTAGCCTGAATTTCAGCCGTCTCCTCTCGGGAGGAACGAACCAGAGGAGACGGCTGAAATTCAGGCTACGGCCCAGCTGCCATCAAATAAACAGACTTAAAATATAACAGCATGATTACGAAAGAGAAATCCAGCAACTTTTATTGGAAAATGGCGAAGACTAGCAACACTGAAATGGCTTTCGAAATGTTATCGAAATATATCTCACATCGTCACATAAAAGTGACAGCGTGGGTACTTGTATATTGATTTCCTAACGCGCTATAACCAGTTGTAATCTTTGCGTTACGAACTCAATTTAGTTTATTTGGTTAGTTTTATTGTTTATATCGATTATTGGAAGTTAGCTAAACAGCAAACAGTGCTCGAGTACAGGGGCTGTTCATTTCCAGTGGATTCCTTTTCTTGTTTCCATTGATGTGCTTTATCGGTTTAAAAAGTTTGAAAACCAACCATAATTACTTACTGATATATGTCTTGATCAACGTGATTATTCATGCAGCTTTCTTTAGTTCATTTGACGTGTTGTTGAATGCTCCATCCATCTTTTTCAATCTTTTCAAAGGCCCTATTCAACATTTTAATGGTTTGAAGGCTCTTTTGAAAGAGTTCAAGTTCAATTAAGTTCAAGTTTATTTTTGCACTCTTTACATTATTGGATTTATATTATTGAAATTATATATAAAAGAAATTGAAGGACATAGCATGGCTCCTTTGTTTAAAGACTGAAGTGTATTATGTCACGTTTGGATTACGGCTGCGTAAAGGTTGTTTGGCTTTTTGCGACTCCTTGATTTGTATCTACAACTAAATAGTAGAAATTGAACATTTCATGATTTTGCATTAAAATTAAATATTTTATGGACACGCATTTTCTTGTTTTATCTAACAAATATCTAAGAGCTTCGTTTTGTTTTCATTTCTTTATACTCATCATTGTATACTTGTAGTTTTTAGATAGCTGTTAAATTTCTAGCCAATTTGGAGCTCGCCTAAAAGCGAAGCTCTCAAACTTATTGTATTCAGGTCCTTCTACTTTCGCTCCATTTCCCTCAAACGTTCCCTCAAACTTATAGCTCCTGGTGTATGCCTTTTGTTTACTGTAGGGGGTTGTTGTGTGTGAGGTTGGCCGAGATCTGCTTATCTGTTTGCTCAAGCACGTGCACAACATGAACCGGTCACCCTGTGGTGGAGCACGTGTGTCGGGCCACGCATACTATTTATTTGTTTTTGTTTTTTTCTTATCAACGAACTTCCGCTATCTCCGCCGTTTATCTTCGTTTGTTTCACTGTTGTGTTCTTACCATCAAAATCAACAGACCTTATTACATTTACGGTTGAAGTGTTGTTACATTTACGGTTAACTATTTTATTACATTTACGGTTGATTTTTATTACATTTACGGTTGATTATTACATGTACGGTTGATTATTACATGTACGGTTGATTATTACATGTACGGTTGATTATTACATGTACGGTTGATTATTACATGTATGGTTGATTATTACATGTACGGTTGATTATTACATGTACGGTTGATTATTACATGTACGGTTGATTATTACATGTACGGTTGATTATTACATGTACGGTTGTTTATTACATGTACGGTTGATTATTACATTTACGGGTGATACACACGCCAAACGTAAAACGGATTGATTATCTTTCTTACGTTCGCGTTCTCTTTAAAACATAAAATTTGGAGTTTTGCAGACAACGGTTGAACTGTAGGCGACTGCGTACATTTTTACGTGCAGTTATTGTATTTTGTAATTAAGGCTATTGTTTTATGGCATCGTCTTAGACGTCGCCGTCGTGGTTGCATTAGTTCCCTAATATCTCCCATTTCAGGCGGCACCAACAAAACCGGGACCGGACCGGACCGGACCGGACCGGACCGGATCACGGATCGGATCACAGACATTATGATTTTCAACCCCAAAAAATCACATCACATCGCAAGAGGGCCGTTTATAGTTAGGTATTTTGCTCGAGGGTTTACCTATCCTTCAAGTCAAGATTTAAAGTCGGGATTTTGAGTCAGGATTTAGAGTTTAAGTGTGCTCGCATACTGTCGTGGAGGTTTATGTCCCATCACCCAGATCACCGACCGACAAAAGAGTGGTTCGATCGTGGAATACATAAACGAAAGTGTAATAGGGACATGGCGAAACGGATATACAGCAGACTTTCGCATACATTTAAAGCTTCAACGATAATTTGACAGGAATTTTTACAAGGTAAGAGTTACAGTTTAACTTTCTAAATGTTTTTTTCCCTCCACATTACAGGGGAATCGACATCCAGGAGTGTTAACAACGCGACTGGTCTAGACAGTTTGGAAAAGCGCGGAGGTTGCGGCAGGTTTAAAGTACAGGTCACAGGTCAGGTCACAGGTCAGGTCACAGGTCAGGTCACGTTATGGAAAATTAATTTAATTTTAAAATCGAATTCAAATCAAAATAATAAAGTAATGTAGGCCTCTCCAGGTGTCAAGAGTTGAAAGCAACAGCAACACGGGTATTCATTGCTGAGCGGGTTTAAATATCGGGGATACGATAGTATTGTCGTAAAAGTACTGGTAATTCCATACGTCCAAATGCGTATTTGTATTACATCTTGAAAACTCCTTTCCCAACTTTCTTGGCGTTGTCTGTGCCGTTTTTGCTATTTCCATAAACGAACGCATAAGGCCCTGGTCAAACGGTTTCAACGTCGGCTCAACATGGGTAAAACATGCTCTCCAACATGTTTTCAATATCTTTCAAAAACCACTCAATTCATGATTAATTGGCCAACCAGGGGTCTCAATTTGTACCACGTGCAGTACTTCGAAACCCCGTCAAAGTACTCTCTACGGTAATTTGAATTTTTTTTCTAAGTCCAAGGATTTTGAACTATGAATATTCATAGTTCAAAATCCTTGGACTTAGAAAAGGATTTCAAAGTACAGTAGGCAAATACCTTGAACAAAGGGAGGTCTCACGACCGATCAGTGACTTTCCCAAACAATAAAAAGTTTCAAGGTACAATACCTGTCTTGATGCATACAGACCGTTTCTCCAATGTGGGACCTGTTTTTTGGCACACTGCCCCGTCACTGCGCATGTCAGTGACGCCAACTATAGCGCCAAACTATAATGTTTTTATCAAGTACTCCCACGAGAACAAGCGCATAAGTAGCTTTTTTGAAGTCGTTTCAAAGCCTCCAATTCGGACTGGACGGGATTTCAAAGTCCTCGTAATTAGTTCAGGTCCTCGGCTGCGCCTCGGACTGGAAATCCCGTCAAGTCCTCATTGTCGGCTTTGAAACATTACTTCAACGCCTTTTCAGCAAAGTTTTCAGACCATTTCAAACTGTTTCAAGCTCTGCTTCAACAAATATTGTACCCGCGATGTTGAAACCGTTTGGTTAACAAAGGAAAACAGATTTACATCTATTTCCATAGAATTTCTATCGACGGACTATTTGATATTGGGGGAAGCTTCAGTATTTGATTTTTTTCGGGTAGCCAAGCTAAGGCCGGTAAGGGTTTAAAAAGGGTTAAAAAAACCTTTAAAAGCTTAAAAAACAAAAACAAATATTTGCTAAATGTTTGTGATACTTCATTGATTGTACCTCCTATCTTTAGAAAAATATTTGATAGCTCGGGGGGAAAGGAGACCCCCTCCCTTCCACTTTTTTTACGGTACACAGTCCTTCCTTCCCACACACGAAATCTGCTTTATACTTGTTCCTTGTTAGAACATGAAGACCGACAGGCCAGTCACGCGGTCACAAATTCGTGCAGGGCTGCTGCAGAAGTCCAAATCACCTCCGCCAGTAGCGAGAAAGGTACAGTACCTTAACACGTAACGCCACTGCGCGTGACAAGCTGCAGAAGAAATTGCGTGTGTGACATCTCTTTGTAACTCGTCTCACAACGAAAAATGGTAAGACGAGCTGCAGGGAAAGCAGAACCATATTTTACATGTCGCAATGCCGACTTCGCGGGCTAAAATTCGATGCCATAGTAAAACCATGAATACCGCCCTGTATTTCATAGGAAGCTGAGCTCTAATTGGCTGAAATATGATATTTATAGGATAATGAACAATACAATTATTCACCTCAGCGTCGTTGAAAAGTGGTGGATATTATTACCTTGCCGCGAAAGTATAATTAACAATTATTCACTGAAGTGGAGGTGAATAGTGGTGGATAATTGTTTTAGTATATACCACACTCTAGGTGAATAGCCAGCACCAAATAGTTATTTTATTTTCTGTCAAATGGACAAAAACTCGCGCAAGGTGATCGCTGCTTTGCTCGGAGGTGAATATGAAATCATATTCACTGTTTGAGTAGCCAATCAGAGCACGCGAAAAGTGATATTCACTGGTGTGGTAGTTAGAGATTATTACATGTTAAGAGCATTATTACATTATTACATTATTACATGTTGTTATTCACGAGGTTTTCGTATCATATCGCGAACGAGCGAGTCCGCATTTAAAGTGAATACAATAACACAAAATTAAGCATAACAAAATTTATTTCTAAAAGCAATAGTACAGTGAAGTGATATCGTATCACTTCACTGTTATGGTTTTTATTTACGTCTTTATCACACGGATATCAACCGCAAAATATTATGTGTAATAAATACTAATACCACATTATTGAATAGCCAGCACCAAATAGTTATTTTATTTTCTGTCAAATGGACAGAAACTCGCGAGGTTATCGCTGCTTCGCTTGGAGGTGAATAGCAAAGAATATTCACATCCGGAGTAGCCAATCAGAGCGCGGAAATGCACTATTTACTTGTGTGATCTATACTAATGCCAAATATCTCAGCTCTTCAGCTCTGTATTCCGTCTGAGGACTCGTGGCCACTACCAAGTTGAAAACAAGGACTGGAGCCGAGTTTGTAAAATTAATTCAATTAACATATAAACCTCGTCACAAGAAAGAGCACATCGGAATTATTAAGATTACCCAGGAGCCCATTACCAGGAGCGTCCATCTCCCATACTGGGTCTGTGAGACAGCACATTCCCAAATCAGGTTATTTTTAGAACAGCCGAGGTGAATAAATCCCATACCCCCGAGCAGTAGGCCGATAAAATGCTCAATTTCTCACAATGGCGAGGTTTTCTCATTGTACGTAGTAACAATATCTCTTCATAAATCGTTAGGAAGCATTGTTTGCCAAGTACGTCGTTGCATGAAATTAATGTTCACAAGGCTTCTCATTGTTTTACGCGGCTAAAAATAGCCTGATCTGGGAACACGCTGTCTCACGAATCCATAACAGATAGACGCTCCTGGTAATGGGCTCCTGGATTACCAGATTTTGAGCATGATTTGATAAATAGAACTGACAGAATAGGAAGCATTCAAATGTCGCAAAGTAAGGACGTGTGCTGGTGGAATTGTGGGACGCTTGTCCTTCCAATCCATACAAACGTCTCTTATTGTTGCGGTTTTTGAAAGCTCACCACATGGGAAATGTCCGATGCAACATCCACAAATTTGGTAAACCTTTTTATTAACTATTCACACTAATAGACACGTGCCTATAAGAAGTGACGTTTCTTTCTCTTATTCACCAGCCACCAATCAAAATCCGGCACCGACGTTCAAAATCATCTGACTGTTGGATAGAGCACAAGCCACCGTGTTATTTGGAAACAGGTGAGGATACTAGGACACTAGACAGATGTAAATCTACATGCACAACTGGTAAAGACTTGACGTATACTTGCATGTTGAGAGCTACCAGTCTGAATCATGCGCCCTTATAAACCAACCAATAGTATGGAAAAACCATGGGAAAATAGTGTAAATTGAATTGACCTATATCATTATGACGTCACGGCTTGTTTATGAGACATGAACAATAGAATTTTGAACTAAGTCTGCTCTGCTGAGGAAAATTTAACTTCGAATTGTCTGGTTTCCAGATATCAGCTGTATCAATGTTTATCCCCACAATATTTACCGTATTTGGTGGCTGTTACCGCTATTCTACGTTCTACAAAATGCATTTGATAGCGATTTCCTTAGTGTTTTTGCTGTTTTGTCCCCCTCCCATGACCGTGATCCTTAGCGTTTAAACAATAGATTGTTTTGATTTGACGTCATAATGATATAGGGCAATTGGCAACATTAGTGTATTTTTCATACTTTCGAAAAAATTTAAATACAGTATTTTTCCATGGTTTTTCCATACTATGGGAATGGCCTTTCGTATGATACAATCACGTTGTTGTACTGGGTGGCAAAAAAACTGAATTTATTTATCAAAAGGGACTTGTACGAGATTGGTAGTGTTATTAGCAAACCTGTTTGTAAATCCAAACTTCCAATCGTTTGTCGAGCTTTATAAAACAGCGTTTTTCAAGAATATTTCACATCCAGATTTCAGCTAAAGTACAAAAGCAGTATCCAAGTGTTATCAGCTTTTGGAACTTTCTCGCTATTACTTTTAGCTTCAACTTCGTATCTTTATAGAGAAATCTGTTTTTGTTCCTCAACTAACCATGCAACAACATTTTCAAGTGCCTTATTTCCTGTAAGCACAAGAGAAAGCTCAGTTTCTATACGTGTACCATGGTAAGTCATCTTGGATTTTTACGTCGGGTCTGGAACATTAGCCTGGAATAATTTTGGCATTGGTGACCATTTAGGACTGAGTGACCATCATAGTATAGAGTGTGTCGTAATTACAGAACCAATCACGGTGCGAGTACAAACGGAATGAGCCAATCACGGGTGCAAGTAAAAACACAATGAGCCAATCACGGGTGCGAGTAAAAACGGAATGAGCCAATCACGGGTGCGAGTAAAAACGAAATGAGCCAATCACGGGTGCGAGTAAAAACACAATGAGCCAATCACGGGTGCGAGTAAAAACACAATGAGCCAATCACGGGTGCGAGTAAAAACGGAATGAGCCAATCACGAACTGAAGTCATTTACGTTTGCTTTTACTTGAACCAATCTCGAGGAAACGATTTTTTAAATGAAAATCCAAAATGGCGGACATGGACTTGTATATATTCGTATAGTTTTGCCAGGAAACCGCGCTTTCTCTTGCGATTAAAGGAATGAGGTTCCTTGAAAATGTTGTTACTAGTTAATTGGGGAATGAAAGAAGAAGAAGTCCGGAGTGATTTAAAGACTGCAGATTAAAATATACACAAGAAATCACAAGGCAAGCTCAGTAACCATTTTGAAGTTGAGATATTATGACAAGCTAAGGCCATCCGAATTGCGTTTACCATCAACCGACCGTTAAGTCCGACCCAATTTTTGGGAAAAAGTAAAAATAAATAAAAAAATTTTTTATTATATCTCTTTTCCGAGCACTCCGTATTAGTTTCTTGCTTTTCTAATGCAAATTGTTAATCCACAACTAGTATCTAGAGGAAAACGTTGTTGAATAATACATGACGAAAACCTTTACGCAAGTCTTCTAGCCCACTTGGTTCCAGATCCCCTAACGTTTTTTCCCCTTGCCGACCGACCATCACGAGCCAAAGGGTGATGATAAACGAAACATTTTATTGGGATGGCCAAATTTCTTCTTCTCGAATAGAATATTTTTATTGTTGTGTTTTTGCAGCTTATACACGAGGTTTTTCCTTAAACTTTTTTGGCAAAAGAGGCTTTTGTTAGGCTTTTGTTTATCAGGTTGAAGTTAGGGGTGCGGCTCAAATTTTACGTGAAGTGTGGCTTTATATATGTGATAAAACACGGTAATAACTCTTTCCGAGATGCTTTATAGTTCTCAGTTTTATACTACATATAATATGCCTAATGGACAGCAAAAAGTAATTTACTTGTTCAGAAACCTTGTAAAACAAGATTAGGTTAACTCGGGAAAATCGCACATTTCTCTGAACAATATTTTTTTGCCGTACAATCTTTTTTTCTCCACACCCTATCAGAAGACCTGTCTTAAAACAGAACTACAAAATAACACCCTGAGATAGAAGAGAAATACCATGTATAGGATGGCAAAAATTAATTAAAAGTGGATTGCAAAAGCTTATTCTAGAATAAAACTTGATTGAAGGTACAATGAACCGATTTGAATTCGCTCTAAATTTCTCTAAAAAGCAGTATTTTTCATTCACTGGAATCTTTGCCATCCTTCATTAAAATTGTCTCAAAATTTTCTCCAGTATATCTGGAAAGAATAATCTGCTAATCTCAGTAATTATTTGTATCTTTAGTCACGAGGTAGTTTATCATTTGGGGGTTGACACTGTTCCTTTAAGCTTTACTTATTTTCATTTGATAGATACTGTTCTCAAGCCCATGCTCAGGAACAAGAAGACAGTCTGCCGGCCTGACGAGAAGGATTTCAAGACCACAAATGTACGTATCTAGCTTACATATATTATTAATAATTAAGTAAGTATTATGATAGTTAATTATTTATCTACATCTATAGTATATGGAACTATTGGAATATATATATATATATTGCCGGTTTAATTTTGTTAACTTTTTAGACAGTTTATGATTTATAAACGATTTAGCCACTTTTTTAATGTATATATTTATGTTACACACTACCCCACAAGCGGCGACGCTTTAATGTATATCATATTTAAATAAAAGTTATTGTATTGTATCTCAGGATCATGTTAGGTCAAATGGTGCACCATTTCATGCAACATTGTTTGGTGATGTTGCAACATATTGCTTGTGCTTTTATATGGTTTTCGATCACAGGCCTGGTGCTTTTAATTGACCTGATCCGCATGCAACAATGTTACAGTAAGGATGTGAAACGATTGCAACATGACAGCATCCCAGACAACAATAGAAATGCTGCATTGATGTTGCACGAAAGTTTGACAAAAACCGAACCTTATCGAAAAGCATGCAACCTCGTGCACCTCGTGCAGCATTAATAATAATAATTATAATAAAATGTTTTTCTTAAACACATTAAACTTGCGTGTCAATGCGTTTTACAGAGTTTCAATAGAAATATTTGACTGAAAATGATTTATATATATATAGCCATAATTATGTCCAAGATTTAAAATAATCATTGAGGAAATAAAAATGTTTTGAGTTGTCTCTTAAAATTAACAATATCAGCGTATTGCTTTAGAAAAGTGGGTAGACTGTTCCTAAGTTTAGGTGCAGCTGCCACAAAATATCTATCACCATAGTTCACTATGTTTGCCACATTGCACCATTTTGGATGATGAAATCTTTCATCCGTTTGAGCAAGGCTTATTGGTACTCATTTTAAGTAATCGGTACTCATTTCAAACTATCATTGTCTTTTAATTCTTGCAAAACATGGTGTCATGGATGTGTTGTAGACTATTGTCAACATTTTCATAATTATCATTGTCATCAGTAAAGTATCTTTACTATCATTAACATCAACTAATTGATTGTTCATTATGATGCCGAATTCATCAGTATTCTAACATTCCGTCCAATCCAACTGTCATTTCGTGTTCCAGGCCACAAATTATGTCCTCGTGAATCAGGAGGAAGATTCCTCAGGAGAAATCGCCACCAAATTAATCAAGGTACTAACGCTGATAATGGCATGTTGTAATTTCTAATTCCTATTTCTAGCTTTCCTTCCCCCTGAAAAGCCAACCTAAATCCAATAGACCCTTTGCACTTTACGTCATAGCCGCCATGTTGGTGTACAGTTAACAATAGATACTTCGTTAGCTTCTTTTGTTCTGTACACTAACATGGCCACCATGCCCTTTGTCATTTGAATCTCTGGGGATTGAGTGCAAACCCTCTATAGACCCTTTGCACGTGACGTCATAGCCGCCATGTTGGTGTACAGTTAACAATAGATTCTTCGTTAGCTTCTTTTGTTCTGTACACTAACATGGCCGCCATGCCCTTTGTCATTTGAATCTCTGGGGATTGAGTGCAAACCCTCTATAGACCCTTTGCACGTGACGTCATAGCCGCCATGTTGGTGTACAGTTAACAATAGATTCTTCGTTAGCTTCTTTTGTTCTGTACACTAACATGGCCACCATGCCCTTTGTCATTTGAATCTCTGGGGATTGAGTGCAAACCCTCTATAGACCCTTTGCACGTGACGTCATAGCCGCCATGTTGGTGTACAGTTAACAATAGATTCTTCGTTAGCTTCTTTTGTTCTGTACACTAACATGGCCGCCATGCCCTTTGTCATTTGAATCTCTGGGGATTGAGTGCAAACCATCTATAGACCCTTTGCACGTGACGTCATAGCCGCCATGTTGGTGTACAGTTAACAATATATTCTTCGTTAGCTTCTTTTGTTCTGTACACTAACATGGCCGCCATGCCCTTTGTCATTTGAATCTCTGGGGATTGAGTGCAAACCATCTATAGACCCTTTGCACGTGACGTCATAGCCGCCATGTTGGTGTACAGTTAACAATAGATTCTTCGTTAGCTTCTTTTGTTCTGTACACTAACATGGCCGCCATGCCCTTTGTCATTTGAATCTCTGGGGATTGAGTGCAAACCCTCTATAGACCCTTTGCACGTGACGTCATAGCCGCCATGTTGGTGTACAGTTAACAATAGATTCTTCGTTAGCTTCTTTTGTTCTGTACACTAACATGGCCGCCATGCCCTTTGTCATTTGAATCTCTGGGGATTGAGTGCAAACCCTCTATAGACCCTTTGCACGTGACGTCATAGCCGCCATGTTGGTGTACAGTTAACAATAGATTCTTCGTTAGCTTCTTTTGTTCTGTACACTAACATGGCCGCCATGCCCTTTGTCATTTGAATCTCTGGGGATTGAGTGCAAACCATCTATAGACCCTTTGCACGTGACGTCATAGCCGCCATGTTGGTGTACAGTTAACAATAGATTCTTCGTTAGCTTCTTTTGTTCTGTACACTAACATGGCCGCCATGCCCTTTGTCATTTGAATCTCTGGGGATTGAGTGCAAACCCTCTATAGACCCTTTGCACGTGACGTCATAGCCGCCATGTTGGTGTACAGTTAACAATAGATTCTTCGTTAGCTTCTTTTGTTCTGTACACTAACATGGCCGCCATGCCCTTTGTCATTTGAATCTCTGGGGATTGAGTGCAAACCATCTGTACGACAGTTTCGTATTCGAAAATTACCGCTGAATGCAATGACTACTGGTGCATGTACGCAGGGTTAGCCTCATTCTGAAGTTAAACATTCATAAATACCAGCGAGAAGGTGGGCTATTCACAACACTGTATTGTTGTAGTTTCGCGTTTTTCACATTCTCCTTGGTATTTAAAAATGTTTAAAAATTTTCAGAATGAGTCTAACCCTGCTTACATGCGTCTGTAGTCACTGCATTGCATACAGCGGTAATTTTCGAATACGAAACTGGAGTGTTTCGTAATATATACTTAGAGGCACTCTCAATCGTGATCCCACGGGCGCCTCTATTTATCTGTGATTTCGTTACGCCGCCATTGTTCTGTGGGACTGCTCATTACGCCGCCATTGTTCTGTGGGACTGCTCATTACGCCGCCATTGTTCTGTGGGACTGCTCATTACGCCGCCATTGTTCTGTGGGACTGCTCATTACACCACCATTGTTCTGTGGGACTGCTCATTACACCACCATTGTTCTGTGGGACTGTTCATTACGCCGCTATTTGTTCTGTGGGACTGCTCGTTACGCCACCATTGTTCTGTGGGACTGCTCGTTACGCCACCATTGTTCTGTGGGACTGCTCATTACACCACCATTGTTCTGTGGGACTGCTCATTACGCCACCATTGTTCTGTGGGACTGTTCATTACACCACCATTGCTCTGTGGGACTGCTCATTAAGCCACCATTGTTCTGTGGGACTGTTCATTACACCACCATTGTTCTGTGGGACTGCTCATTACGCCACCATTGTTCTGTGGGACTGTTCATTACACCACCATTGTTCTGTGGGACTGCTCATTACACCACCATTGTTCTGTGGGACTGCTCATTACGCCACCATTGTTCTGTGGGACTGCCAGCTATTCAAAATGCTTGATAGCATTTTCCGTGAAGGAGATAATGGCGTACACGAGAAGGTCACTGTTGAGAATGGCTCTTTAAGCATAATCTCCTGGTTGGGGAACGTGATGTTGCCAGATTGTATTTTGATGTTATTCACTATTGGTTGTTGCGCCTCTCGCCTAGTATCAGCTGATAGAAGCCTTGAGCTTATACAGTTAAAACAATCTTAAGCAACTGCCTGTAACCTCAGGGTGGGCGCATGTGAGAGGTTAAAATGTAGTGATTTGATTGATTTTAGAAACAATCTCCACTGGACTTTAATTGTTCGTGACATGAAACATTGTTAGTTTAGCGTCGAGTGCATAGAATATATGAATGTGGCAAGGAGTGTGTGTGGAGAATGCTCGAATCGATCTGCTAGAGGCATAATATTATTCATTCATTATTATTCAGTTCCTACATGTATGTATCCCGAATTTTGATTGGTTGATTCACCTGCAGATAATTGCGCGCAAATAAGCGTTTGCTGCAGATATTGCTGTGAGCATGCGCAGTGCTGTTCAGCAACAAATCCCAATATGGCTCGGTTTCCAGAGCGTTTAGAGGAAAATTGCGAGCATTTTGGATGTCCAAACTAGCAAAAAAAAAACATTGTTTACTGAACAATAAAACAATTATTGGAAATCGCAAAATATGATTAATTGTCTGTATCGCGCTACCAGTTATTTGCTTATGACTTTGGCATCGGTGAATAACTGGTAGCTCGCCACAGACAATTCATCATATTTTGCTCAGCCTCGATCAATAATTGCTTAAAGTGCCTATGAAATGAAAAAAAACGATC
This sequence comes from Actinernus sp. WN-2022, assembly GCA_030867875.1. Classification (NCBI taxonomy): domain Eukaryota; kingdom Metazoa; phylum Cnidaria; class Anthozoa; order Actiniaria; family Actinernidae; genus Actinernus; species Actinernus sp. WN-2022. The sequence continues at coordinate 10,767,085 of JAOWCC010000655.1, read as the reverse complement.
CCGTTTTTATTTTATTTTATTAAATTATAGACTTCCCTTAGCCATTTTGTGCAATTAAAAATCAATTTGGAGAGCACAAACATAACTTTATTTCGTATCGAAGTCAGGCAGAATTGCTAAAATCTGGCGACAATATTTACGCCGTTAAGGATATGCTAATCACATGCGTGACGTCACTAGGTTTGCGCATTTATATTCACAAAGCCGACTGCAAGGATTCTATAAAAAAATATGGCCATCTTCAAGGTTTCTTAAAGTATTACATATTTAAATTGAAAACTGGCCCAAAATGCACTTATTTCGTAGTATTTACGGGGACGAATATAAATGAGTACACCTTGTGACGTCACGCATGTGATTACCATATCTTTAACGGCATAAAAATTGTCGCCAGGATTTTGGCAATTGCGCCTGACTTCGATACGAAAGAAAAATATGTCCCTCTCTCCGTATGGACTTTTATTTGCACAAAATGACTTAAGAGAAACCTAGAATTAAATGAAATTAAATTAAAACGGGATATTTTTTTTTTATTTCATTGGCACTTAAATATCCGAGGATAAAGAAACGATTTGATTGATCTATTAGTTACCACCCCAATAACCTGACCCAAAATGAGATGATTTAAAAAGAGAAGTTCTTCCATAGACAACTTGCTCATTGTTACTGATGATGTTGTTCAGGGAGAGGTGTACAGAAGCGCTGGCGGCGGACACAGCATCCAGTTCACAGGAGTAGAAACCTTAAAAGATCGACAAGTCGAGTTACACAATACCAGCTCCGACAGGTGAGAGACAGTGCCAGCATTCTGATTGCAGTGCCAGCAGTCTGATTGCAGTGCTCGCTTTTCACTTTAAGATCCGGGGGAGCATGTCTCCCCCTTTTCCTAAAAAATGAGGGAGAATTTAATTTTGAGGGGGAACAATTGTAGCCTCCTTGGAATGAGAGGAGAGACTTTTCGCATTCCTTCAAACCGTCAATGTTGTGTGTTTCCACAGGGCCAATGGCCACAGGGCTGTACTATTCACCATGTGCTTCATCAAAAATTCATCTCCCCTCTAACTACACTGTCCAGTCTCAAAAGAGGAGAGGAAAATCCAAAATGGCGACCAGAAAAACGCACACGAGTAATTAAATTAAAATCGGCAAGTTTTCGTTTTGAGAATAGAAGGGGAGACGAAGTGTCAAAAGAGGGGAGACTTGGCTTACACGCCTCTGAAATTCGGGGGATATTTTCAAAATGAATGAACAAATTCTCGCGCCGAAACGCGAGCCCTGTGATTGGCTGATAACTCTCCAGAAATCCATGAACAGTTGTGCCCGTAACGAAATAGCAATCTGTGGTTTTAATTATTTCTTTGGACATCTTGTTTCTTTCAAGGAAACGCCGAGCCTCTGATAGTATAGATGATAGCGAGTCCAGCTGGACGGATGTGGAAACTCGGGTGCGTTATGTGACTTGTCTGACTGTCGTGACAGTCTGTCGTCACGCATTACCATATTCAAAATGTAAACCCTGTATAACTCAGACACAGCACTCAACTCAAGAAGTATTCTACTACTCACTTATTCACTTGATGTAGATCGATATTAACCCTTTCACTACCAAAGCGGCCAATATGAAGCATGTAACTGGAAAAAAGTATTGCATGAAATGTAGACATGTAATCATGTTTCGATGATTACTTCAAGGAATGAATGACTTCAAAGCCACAGTTACAACAGGGTCGCTTTGGAGTAAAACTCATTTGATTTGGAGATCTTTTTACGTTTCTTCGATTTTCACGAATTTTGAGGAGCTGGAAATTGGTTCAAAAAACCCTTCTCATGCGCACTTGAAATCAAAAGCAAACAAACTCAGCAGTCAGTGGTTACGGGTACCTTGAATTTCTCCAATCACCAATTTGTTCTCGCCTAAAAACACCAAGCGACTGTGAACCACGCTATTCTTAACGCTGCTTCTCTCCACCACGTTTTCCTGCACCCACCTCTATTTGCATGCTGGGTAATGGACAACAAATCAACAGGGGGTCCCCCTCTGGGACTTCTGTAGGGTTTTTTTGTAAGTCCTTTGCCCCTACAACCAAGAGCGGTGATTTTGACACAAGCCGAGGCCGTAAAGTGTCAAAAACACATCTAACATTCAAGGATTTCATTGAATACTTTTTTGATGTGTCTCAAAGCAGAAACACAACAGAAAAACCCAGTGAAATCCACTCACAAAGCTTACTAAAAGCAAGCCAAGTACATTTCAGCCGTCCTCAGACTTTATGATGTCCTCTGGCTCTCTTACGGCAGATTTCATTGAAAACCCTACAAGAGAAGCAATTTCTTCCGTCGACGAGCATGCAGGATTCTTCCGAATGGCATTGTGGGAAAGCTTGAGCCCTTAGCTTACGTAAGCACTGCTTGACTACCCCGGGCTAGCCAAACTTGAACTGAGGGGGGAGGGTTGAGTTAGCATTCAGGATTTCACCAATTGAGCTCAGACACGGCCGGTAGTGAAAGGGTTAACGATATAAAATGTGACCTTATATGTATTTTAAAGTAATATACGCGTTCACACCGCTGGCTGGCGCTAAACGAGCTTAAAACCTTCCTTCGGTGACTAACCTGTGCGAGGTAGTGTTAACCATGTGTACACAGACAGGTTTAGTCGCTGGAATAGTCGTACCATTTGCTGACTTTGAAGAACTATGTAAAAAAAGTCTACAATGTTAGTAAATTGTTTGAGTGAACAAATTTACAGACAGTTTTTATAAACATTTTACAGAGTAGTAAAGTTCTCTAAATTTACTCAAATTTTACTTTTTCCATAGTTCTTCGAAGTCTAAATGGTTCGAATTTAACAGCGAGTTGGTGTTTTATATCAGCAGAACTAGTGACCAGTATATATTATGGCGTCCAATTCAAGCTATCTTTCTATTGCTTTCGATTTACTTCTTTGCGACTATTCGTTGGAAGAAATAGTGTTCATAATCATTTGACTTAACAACACGATTATTCTTAGCAATCAAACCTTGCCAAACTACCATATTTTCCATGCTTGTACTGCATTTGCTGTTGTTCTTTTCGTTTTCTAATGCTTTCTTTTCTTATATCTGCAGTGTTCGTATGCTATAGAGGGCAAGCCAGGGTTAGAGCCAGCCTACTCGCATACTGTACCAAAGTAAGTACAGCGTCGAGCGACTCCATGCTCAGCTTGGATAATATATTTCTGTTGATCATCTCATACCTCGCTTGATTAGCACTGTGAAGCTTCGCGCATGCACCCTTAGCAAAATGATTGAAATTAGAGGAAAATGCCCCTAGCAACGGTTGCTAGCTGCATTAGCAATATGGTCTGATCCACCAGCAACAACAAATAGCTTAAACAATATTCTAGTAGCAAAAGTTGCGAGTTGTCATGAGCTTTTCGCATTTCTAAAAATTTACTCGCATTTCGTAAGTGCGCGAGCTGATTTTCGAGTCCAACAGGCTAACAAAGTTCTTCATGATTTGTATTTGATTTCTCCTCTTAGAGTTTGGCCATCTCGTATGTTTAGGTGACCCTTTTCACGTGGCGGTCATGTTGATTAGAAAAATAGATTTCCCACATGTAGCGTCACACTGAGCCGTTTTAGAACGAGGTTAGACCATAGTTAGGTTAGACGGGGAAACATTTGTTTTCACTTGGGCTCAACATAGTCGTTACGTAAGAAAAGTGAGTTGACCGATTTAGCTTATACATTTGTTGTCCCAATTCAGCCAGATCACGTAACACCTCTCCTGAGGATTCAGTGCTTTGTTTTCCAATTACAGAAATTTATACATTTCCTCTTAGGTGACAAATGTACAAGCTAAATCGGTCAATAGCTGGTATTACAGTTGAGTTTACGAATAGCAGTTTCAGCGGTATTGAACCGAACGCCTCACTTCAATGTAATGAAGCGCTATTCAAACTGTATCTAAACAAGAGCCCATCTGGGCTTTCACTCGGGCCACATGAGATTGAAGATGAAATACACTTTCATTTGAAATCCTCTTAGTATCAAGTCGTGCTTTAATTCGCCAGTGAGAACGTCAAAAAAACAGACTGGTCTATTAATCGCTTTTATGGCATGACTATGATAACGCAGGATTCGAACAACAGAATACTGGCAAATTCAAGTGTATAAATGCAATACAATGACATATTCAGACTTTGAATTTGATTGAAAATAGATCAAAAACTCGGGGAAATGTCCGGCTAAAACTGTATGAATAAATGTGAAATGAAACATAAATTTCATAGCAAGAAAAACAATTGTAATTCCTATAAATGAGAAAGCTCTTCTATTAAGCCGCTTCTCATATACACAGACTGTTTCACAAAAACCATTTGCGCTTATCGACACAAGAATTCAGTTGACCTTTCAAATAATTTATTCTGAGGTACGCATACTCTAAATCAGATGTTAAATAAAGCGATAATTAGAAGGAACAGTACATTAACAGACAAACTGAGAGGAAATTTATTCAAATCAAAAAGAGTTTACTTACAGTACTTACGTAACTGACACCTTCGTGCACATATGCACTGAATCGGAATGAAAGTCGAAGCCTACCTCGAACTTAACTTTCAGCTAACCTGTTTCCTTTCATTCCACAATGAATAATAATCTCATAAAGTAAGCCCGTAGCTTTCAATAAATTTGCCAGTGTCTGAATGAAACAGCTAGATCTTTTCCAATTTCTCTCACGAGTCACGGCAGAAGACAGTCTCAAGCTACAAAACTTGAATTTTGATCCTCTTCACAGTAACGTAATTTAACGTCTCCGATCAATTCCTCTCTCTTTGCTGGCAGTTCATGCTTCTTGTTCGGGTAGTTGCCCCACTGAGCCGTAACCACAAAACGAGCACAGCATTTCAGTTGGCATACACTGCGTACATCTGCTTAACTAATTAGATTTGTAAAAATCTTAGCGGATCATGTAAATATTCCGCTTGGCTCAAATATGAGGGTTTCTGCCGTCAAAGTTCATTTTTTGTTTCAGTTTTCCCCATATTAGCAGACTTGTATAATGTCTCGAGCTCTCCGAATCCAGTAGAAAGACTCTGGTTATTCTGTCGTAAAACATGGACCTGACCCAAATTTAGGTTGTATTGCATCATTGCCCACGATGGAATAGATTTCTGACAATGACTATTTGAAATTGATATCTCCTTGTCTCGCCTAGTCTGAGCTTTGAATTTTCTTATCTGAGCGCGCCTGAGGAAATCTAACCTTTGTTTGCGTGACCAGCATAGTGCAATCTGATTGGTTCGCATTTGACCTTTAACGCATGCGCAGAAGCCGTCTGACACTGATTAAAAAAAAAAAAAAAACACTTGCATTTTCAGACTCGGCGCTGCCACAGGCAGCCCGAGTAATTAGTCGTGCTTGTTTAGAGTGATTTTACTTGACCCTTGAAACAGAAACTATTAGTTAGTGTGTAATACCAAGATAAACACAAAAGAAAACAAAAGAATTAGAGTGTAATAGTATGTAATACCCTACTATCTGTTTCACGGGTTGAGTAAAATCACTCTAAGAGATGTTGGTGTCACACAAGAATGATGGTTGCAATGGTGCTTCATTACATCGAACTGAGGCATTTGGGTCAATACCGCTGAAACTACTGTTCGTAGACGCAGCTGTAATATCTCCTATTTATCAGAATGATGCAGAGCTGCGCAGTAGAAATGCGTACAGGACTAACTAGACACCAGCCCTAACCGTGTTATCTACTTTTCGTTTGTTTTCAGGCGCAAAAAGAACTGACTTGTATCGGCAGCCGTGGTCTGGATGTTGAGTGGCTGCTAGCCCGTTGGAATAACTATTTAATCATTATTAAAGACTAAGTAGTCATTTTACAGCAATAACATAATACACGGACTAGTAGTGGCTTCTGTTACTCTAGAACGGCTTCGCAGATTACCGGCGGCCGGTAAAGAGTGGACCATTGGGTTTTCGGGGGGGTGGTAATTTTTTTTTATTACTGAGTTGCACGTGACGTAAAATATTCCTCGTTACTTCTCTTGTTAGTTCCTCCAACATGGTCGCCACGGCTTTGTTATTTTAATCTCTGGGGATTGGTTGCACGTCGTTTTTTACTAACATAAGTGACCTTGAGTTTTCTTTTAACCTTCCAGGCCTTTTTTAATGAAACGCTAGCCTGAAATACAACCGCCTCGTCAGCTGAGGTGGCCGCTGTATTTCAAGCTAATGAAACACATATTCCTCTGCCAGATCCATATATCACCCAACTCTCAGATAAAATGGTCCACTCTAAACCAATCCTACATCTAGCAACATAAAAAGCATTACATTGAATTGGAATTCTTTATCTAAAGATTAGAAATCCGCGGTGTGAAATCTGCAAATCAAGTCGAGAAGCCAAAGATGAATTTTGAATTACATAATTATTAAGCAATCGTTTTTCGCATATTTTCTATGGGTAATATTTCCACTTGTTAATATTTTTTTAGGGTTAAGGCTGATTTACACTTGCGACATTAGCAAAAGAACACACGCAAGCGCAGATTGTACTTTTTGGGTTGGATGAATGCTTTGTTCTACTCGGTATAAAGGGGTTAACTATAACCATGAATTACAGTGTGCGGTTGCGTATGTTCGTCGCAAGCGTGAATCTGCCTTTACAGTCTCGTATCACGGTCCCGTGCGAGCTCGTGTCTGGTAAAGACTTGCTTTCACCGATTAATGAGGGTTTATCGGGTTAGAAAATTCAACACATAAACAAACTAGTTATTTGCCTTTATATGAACTTGCAGATAAATACAATAATTATCCAACCTCTGACAATATAACCCTAGGCCTACTAAAATCCTATCCTGAACCATAAAAGACCCCTAACCGGTCAGTAAACAAATTTCCAGGTAAACGACGAGGTTTTAGGGCTAATTGGTGGCTAGGGTTCACAGGTGAAGGAGTCAGTCTCAAGAAAATGGGGAAGAAAAAGAAATTGAGAGCTTTTCTGGAACTCGAAACCCCGCTCTCCTGTTCGTAAAGCAGACGTCGCAACCACTACGCTAAACTTCCATCGTCACTCAAGCTCTGTCAACTTTTAAATTTTATAATCATGTAAATTATTGCCAGTCGTGTAGCGGCCACCGCTAATTTATCGTATTCTTGGCCAATCCGAGGACGGAGCATACTGTATTGAGCCGCCGCTTTCATATGACAATGGCGCCATGTTGATGGACATTACACTCGTTCTCAATAACACGTGCAGGTTCGAAACGAAACTCCTGACTTCGAAGTCGTTTCTGGTGGATGTCAATCAAACGGTTTCCATGGAGTTTGAAGTGAACCGTTCGGGTAACTAGCATTTTGTAAACATGGCAAAGTCTTTCCCAAAGTCGCTATCATGCTTAGAGCCAAGGGTTTGCAAAATAGGGAAATCACATAAACTTTATGTGTGAGCGAGCGGTTTGTGTATAAGATCAAAATAGGGAAATCGCATAAACTTTGTGTGTGAGCGAGCGGTTTGTGTATAAGATATCTGATTGTTTATATAGCTTTCAAAGGTCTTGGAAAAATAATTATAGTTATATTTATTCATCCAGTTGCAGATATGCTCCTTATAAGAGGTTTAATCGAAGCTCTACCTCGACGAGCTCCAGGCATGGATACAACATTCGACAGGGCATATATTTTTTTTAAACTCTCAGGACATGGATTATCGGCAATGCTCTCCACTCTCGACTGACATTTCGGTGAGGAATTCAAGCAAAAAACAATCGTTTTTCGGCTTAGTATCCGCCATTTCTCTACCTATGTCGCCTCAAATTACTTACGATTTCGTTGACCTCTTACACTATTTTTGTTTCCTCCACATCTGGGAGTTGTATGGCGACGTTTTCGTAGTATTGAGATTCTGCTTCATCAAAAATTCCAAACATCCCTCGCGATCGTGAATTGCTGACCGAAGCATGCAGACCAGTGTTGCCATAGAAATATAGTTGAGTGACATCCACCAAATTGACGTTTTCCGTTGGAAATTCAATTTCGAACCTGCACGTGTTATTGAGAACGAGTGTAACGAAATTTTCCACATCAGCTTCTCTTGTTATTTCAACCAACATGGCCGTCACTGAAAGAATACATCAAATTGCGGGACATGTAATTGCGTTACTATCAAAATCACTGAACTAATAACGAACCATCGTTTGACTACTTACGATTCGCTCACGTGATTCTTTGGGGCGCCCCACTGAAATGATCACGTGACATGACTACTAAACCATAGCAGAAGTTTTCACGCATTTCGTTTAGATTTGACTGCAATTTTACAGCTGTCTTTGCAGAAAGAAGGTGAATGAAAGTTCAAGCCTTGGACATTTCTCCTATCTATCTTCCAATACCATTACCCCTCTATAAGAGGATTGTTAATCTCCTATCACACACTCGACTTTCATTAGTGCTGCTTCAAACAGGTACTTTAAAGAATCCGGATAGTGCGTTTTGAACGCAAACGAAACTGTTCTCGATCTCGTTGAGCCACCTACCTGTACACGGTCGATCGTTATTTGGGATGCCTGACTGCTTTTGATTCTCACGTGATCATTTGGGATGCTCCAAATGATCACATGAGCGAATCGAAAGTAGACAAACGAGTGATCGTTATTTTGGGGTTGCCAACAGTTCAGTAATTTCTGTAGTATTGAGTGCGTAGCTCAAAAATTGAAAGACTGCAATGATACGTCACTGGTGAAAAGAACACTTAACTGGGTTCTCCACACGTACGCAGCTTTTTCATCCAATCAGCTGGCGAACTGTGCCAATCACTTTGTGAGCACCTACATGGCATCTCTGCACGATGACGTGACACGTGACATCCTAAAATGGGGGGTAGACATTTTATTGTTCAAGAGGTTTAAATTACATGATAGCTTTAGTATGTCCATTTTGTTTTTGTAAAATATAATTAGTGTACAAAATAAAGCTTTCTGTTTTATCTCAAACTTGCGTAAGCAGTAATCGTATTTCGGGGATTGAGCCAGAAGGGACAATTTGGCCCTTTTGCGAGTGAACTGGCATTTAATTTCCTTTGGTAGCGGCCAAAACAGGTCAATTTGACCAATTTGTATTTTTTTCAAAGGACAAAGTTTCTGTGCGAACCCTGTTGGAAGAAGGGAGATAGGACGGCAGTTTGGCCAGATTAAAAAATACTTGTTTAGCGTTCCCGCCCGACCTGAGAAATATCCCCGACCTCTAATTAATTTTTTTTTTTTATTTTTCATAAACTTTAGAAAGTGTAAATGCGCCCGCGAACACCAATTCTTGTACCCAGACCCCTACATGTACCACTTAAAATATGCGACTGCGTATTAAATATTTTAACATCGACGCCATTTTGTTTCTACAACACGAGGTCATGAACACGAGGTGAGTGAATAATGTCTAGTCAAGACAAAATAGACTTCACATAGAAAAAAAAAACCTCCCTAGGTGGACGCTAAACAAGTATTTTTTTTATGTGGCCTTATTAACCAGCTTGGTCCTCTACTTCCATGCTGATGGTATAATAGACCTTGATCGCGCAGCAGCCATGTTGACTACAAACTATAGCTTTTGCACTTCGCGAAGTACATTCCCTTATCATAGGCGAGACCAATAGGTGACCGATATCCCTAATATTTATAAGGCCGTTTGAAACGTCTCGCCACTACCGTGCTGAACTGATAATTTAATATCGCAGGCTTGGTTTGAGCCAAACTGCCTCGACCACTGGAGAAGAACAATGGTATAACCAACTAACGGTCTATTAAGTTTTTTACAACAACTGCCAAATTTCTCGCAATCTGATTGGCTTATTTTCATATGTAATATTTGGACAGACAAAAGCTGACGTCATTTGTCAAGGAGTTGCGCGTGCGGCTTTCGTTTGGAGCTAAAAGTGTTTTGTTGTTGTAAAATTGACTTTAGTTTGTTGTTGTAAAAAACGAATTGAAGTTATTTTTTATGTTTTTTTTACCATGTCATGACGAAAATCATTGTGAATACTAGGACAGACACGTAAAAAACTAACTTCAATTTGTTAAATGCTAATCGGCGAGAGAAGCGAGGACTCAAGCATGTTAAGGCATGGTTTGAACATGAAAACGAGGCTACAGCTATTTTCTTGAATAGAGTCACTTGAATTTGCTCAAATCCTAGAACAATGGTGACTATAACTAATCTCAGGGTTTTTAATCGTCCTAATATAAAATTTGGGTAAAATGTCTATCACGTGACCAACCACGTGATCACAAAAAGTTTAAAATTAAACTAAAAACGGGGTGGTGTGTTTTATATTTTAAGTAACGATTTTGTGTTTATCTGATTACACTTGTGGTTGACTTTAAAGATCAGTCCGGAATGGTTGACCATGATAGACTGTTAAGGCGAAAATATAGAAAACAGGTCACGTGACCTATTCTTGGAACCATTTTTCGCCATTTATATCGTCTTCAGTGATAAAAAGTCAACCATTCCGGACACAGTCTCATTTCCCATAACAAGCTTAACATTTCGAATCGAAAATCTGAAACAAAACAATAACTTCCGCCACCCCATTTTGATTTCTTTGTTTTATCAGCCTTAAGGTCACGTGACCTTCAAAACACCAAAATATCGATACTTAAATGTTAAGACACACGATTACCGTATTATTCCAAAGTTATAGGGTATTTCATACATAAATAACAAAGATAACGAATTTTGAACGTTTTATCAGAACGGTTCAAAAACCATGCCTTAATATGCTTGAGGAGCAGCTGATATTTCGAGCGTCAGTCGTTTGTCAAAGCGAATGAGGAGAAGGCCGGTCAGTATAATCTGCAGACTGGGTATAAAATGCAGGCTGGTATAAAATGCAGACTGGTTATAAAATGCAAGACTGCAGACTGGGTATAAAATACAGATTGGGAAAAATAAAAAACTTACCTGAAGTCTTTATCTGTTCTTCATTGGGCTCTGTATGCAATTTTAACGAGTTCAGTTGTAATTCAAGAGTCTAGAACATCACGCTCGAATTTTCATCCAAAATTAATGCCGACCGCACTCAAATAACGACGCTATTAAATAGCATGAGGCTCTTGGAATAGATAGTACTAGTGTTGTGCTATTATTAGAGGTTCAGACAAACTGAACTCGCTGAAACTGCATACAGAGCCCAAATGAAGAGCAGATAAAGACTTCAGGTAAGTTTTTTAAATATTTTTTCCAGTCTGCATTTTATACCCAGTCTGCAGTCTGCACATTATACTGACCGAGGAGAAGGCTAAGCTGTTAAATATATATACTTTGTTCTGGTTTCACGGTACTTTTTTGGTAGTTTTCGAGTATATTTTTGCTTTGCTCATTTGTTTTCGGATTGGGTTACCTATGGCGCGCGGTAAAAAAGGAGGCGAGGAGAAAAGGGAAGGGAAGGAGAGAGAAGAGAAGGAAAGAAGAGCTCTGTCTTTCCTTATCTGCCCTCCCCCTCATTACCTTTTCATCTCGCCCCATTTTGACCGCGCGCCATAGGTAACCCAATCCGAAAACACACAAAAAAGCCGAGTCGCTTGCAGGCTAACATAGGTAAAGTGAACTGGCGTAAATTAAAGTTTCTTTTTCTTTGCTAAAATACTGGGTTTGATTTTGGAGCCTGTTTTCGAGGCTTCTTCGACTTCAAGATAATGAGGTGTTTGTATACCCTTTGTAATGAATTTTGTTAGAAAAGTAAAAGAAAGTTTTGCAATTAATTTGATCGACAGGTTCAACATTCTTATTTGCGAGTCACCCCGGCAAGGAGCGACGTACAAATGTATCAACTCATAACATTGATGCACCATCTCCTGTCACGATGTGGTCACGTGGCGGGAATTATATCCGGCGGATTTGATGACTGCCACGTGACCCCGGATCAACCAATGAGAACGTGCGTTGTATCTAGAAAACCTATGGCTATGTATATAACAATGGTAAATACTTCCTTTTAAGGTCAGGAATTTTAAATCCACGGTTAAGTACAATTTCTTTGTTTCTTTTGTTAAACAACGTAACAGATAAGTGATGCATTACACTTTCTTTTGAGTTTTTGATATTTCAAAACCTGTCCATTTAATATGCTCTTTCCAACCAGTGTGATTAGTGTTACTGGTATTTGTCTCATCTGTGTTTTCAAATTCACTGAATAGTTCTTCTTTCGTTATTCTGGTTTTGATTAAATAAGTGAGAACAACTATAATGTGTTTGGGCTTTGATCTAAAGACTGGTAATATGGAAAATATTTAATGGACTCAGCAAATATGAGCCGTGTCACACGAAAACAAGTAAACACACAATCAGCCATTTATAATTATTGATTACCATCATTTATTGGCCACTTCATCTCTATATAGCAGTTTACAAAATGATTGCTGTTCTGCTTTCTACGTAGCTCGCCTTTAATTTGGCTTCGTTCACACTTGTAGCTTCTCTTCTATTATTAAACCTAAGTATAACCACTGACCTACAAAAGTTGCAGAACTATTTTTTAAATCATTCACACTATGGCGAAGTCTGTGAATTAGGGTCTTATTGGGGAAGGAATCCTAAAAAGGAAAACTTAAAAAAAGTATCATAGAAAAAATCTATTGAAGTTTAATGAAAGTCCGATTATATTATATTAAAAAGGAAGTCTCGCACTCTCGCCGCATGGAACTGGCTTCAGAATGTCTAAATTTTTAGTCGCTTTTAAAACAATCAATATTTGGCTAAAGTCAGAGAATCTATAAGTGTCAAGAAGGCCTTAGCGGGTTTTGAACCCAACTGGACGGATTTTCATCTCAGCTCGCTTGGCGGAGTACTTATACCCTTTCCAGTGGTACCAGTTTACACCATCAGCAAGCGAAGAGTGTGCACCGTGGTGGTACAAACCGTTCAGGTTAGAATAATGGCAGCCAGCATACCACCACGCACCCTTATATGTGACTGCACAGTTACCACCGTTGTCTCGGTCTTTGGTGCTGAAGGGCGAACCGCGATGATAACTCAGTGAATCACCGGCGTTCCCTACAATGACAACAAGACAATGAGTAACATAGTCTTCCAGCTTGACTTCAATGTATACTTTAAAATACTTCAATAAAAATCTCGAGCAATTAAAAAATTCAAAGGAAAACGAAATGAGAATATCCTGATAAGCCCACTTAGAGAAGAAAACTAAGTTTCTCTAATGTTCCTGGAAAATATTAATGTGGCCTGGTAATATGTTTTGCTCATGAGGAAGTTTGACCTTGAGGGATGTCATGCAGAACATTAAATTAACAATATGTCAAACAATCTTTCAACAGGAACACACTTTTTGTCTTTGCCACACAGACTTTTTCTCTGTTTGATTACTTTACCCACAGGCAGCCCAAGGTAATGATTTTTAGAAGAAATGTATGGGAATTTTTAGAAAAAAAATCTAAATCTTTACTAAAATGCTGAATAAAGTTATGAAATATTAGCTGTGCGTTGCGAAGTTGTTCCTCTTCATCACTGGTGTGTTTATTTTTTATTTGAGGCACTTCTGGTAATTGTTTTGTTATCTCATAGGGAGATAAGTGCCTCAAATAAAACAATTATCGAACACATCAGTCATGAAGAGGAACAACTTCACAATGCACAGGTAAGATTTTATAACTTTATTGACCATTTTAGTACAGTTTCAGATTTTTCTAAAAAAATTAATACCGTTCCTTCTAAAAATCACTAGCTTGGGATGCCTGTACTTTACCAAGCCAGAGTAAATTGTTTTGAAATATTCGCCCATTACCTGAGTAGGTTCCCAGACTCAGTCGGTACTTGTTCTTCTCGCTTGTCACTGCGAAATAGTCGTACTCTGCGTATTTGCTCTTTCCCGTTGTATCTTCCAGCTCAACACGAAGCCTGTTTCGCCTCTGATGTGTCAATCGGTAAATCTTGTCCAGACCCAGCCAGAACTCTCCTTTAAGTTTTCCGAAACCGGTTTTGTAGTCTGACCAGCCTCGGTAGAAGTCGACTGATCCGTCTTGTCTCTTCTGGAATACTGTCCACCCACCGCCTGAGGTTTTCTGGTCACAGTACACCTGAAGAATTAAAACGATTACTTTTTACGCAGCAATATAGCAATAATCCTGTTCATGAGTCCCTTTTAGGGGTAGTATGCATGTCCTCTGTCTGAGTTTCAAAACTAGTTGTATCCCAGTCTCGGAAGGTGGGCATGTCGATCGCTGTCGGAATTTCGTCTATTCGGTTTTCTTATTTCTCTCTGTCGCCGCTCGTAATTTCGGACGTTCGTCGTTATTTCATGTCGCTGTTTCAACGCCGTGTCGCTTTATAGTAAGAATTTACCGTAAAAGGACCTCGTTCATGGGATTGTCTTTATTTCAAGTTCTATCCTACAATTTATAATAATGGTTGCTAATTTTTTCGTATTCTGATTGGTTGATTATTCCATGGGATATGACAACATACCACGGTAGTCGCGCGCTGGAATCACTTTTCCCCGAAATTTTCTTCGTCTTCTATTAAAGCCCCTTCCCGCTTGAGTATACTTCGTTTGTTGTTGTACAACACAAAGCTACGGTCGCGTTTCCTCTTGTAAATTCACGAGGCTCTAGCTGAGACGATCCACATAAATTTTACCATCAGATGACACAAATCGTGGTAAATAACTTTAAAGAGGACATGCTACGGTAAACTGTCGTCAATTTGTTACTTATACTGATTGCCAGAGATAAGTACAAGCGAAACAATTGTGTCGAGGACGTTTACAGAATCGGAGATTTCATCCACCGACGAATTTAATGTAAGGAATTTCATTTTAAATGCAGTAGTATAATGGTAGTACCTTGAATTTTCCCAGACCATCCGGATCCACAGTGTAAACGCCGCTTGTCTTTCCGCCACGCTTGAGAACTTCACCACAGTTCTTGGGAACTAAGTTAAATAAAGAACTGACGAAATGAACTGAGAAAACTGATACCATGGCAAAATGCAAATGGTTTATTCCGTTTTAATTCCAGAAAAAAAAATAGTTTAAAAAGTCAAAGGATATTTGGTTTTTAACTTCGCCGGTACAGGAACATATACACAACGATAATTAGTGACTTTGTGGTAACTTGATAAACTGCCTTCTCTTTTTCAAGTGAGTGTGCGATTCCTTAGTTTCAACAAAGTGTTCCTCGAATGAATACCTTTAGGACAGTTGAGACCAGCTCCTGTTCCATGAACCTTTTCGAGTGCTGCGAGCTTTCTTTCGATAGTCTTCAGTGCTGTCAAGATCGCTTTCATTCCTGCCGCTACGGTGTAGGGTTTACGTTTAGAGACCTGACGCCCTTCTCCGTAGAAAAAAAGGCTGAACAGAATCAACCCAAGACTTAAACGAAAGATAATCATGGTTTTTCTCGCTTAATCTTCAAGAGAATCGTTTGCCTGTTCTTGAGGTTTGTTGAGAAAGTAAAAATATTGTAAGAAATGATAAAGAAGTAAGCTTTAGTCACTCAAAACAAGAAAAGTTGGCATGTTTAAGTTTATCTCTGTTCGTCAATTCATTTGTTTTAGCTATTAAGTGCCACGACACCGCAACACCTATTAAATATCGCGTTTACACAGCATTAAATATTCGGTTGGAAGCGTTTAGAATACTGTGGTACTTAACCTGTTCAAAAATTGCTTTCTTCGATGTTGAACAATATTCACCGGCTCATTGTCGGTGAATAGTGATGGGTATTTACAGCGAAGCGGCTAGGTAATATCCACCACTATTCACCGATACTGAGGTGAATAATTATTTTAGTATATATACCACACAAGTGAATAGCCAGCACCAAATAGTTATTTTATTTTCTGTCAAATGGACAAAAACTCGCGCGAGGTGATCGCTTGGCTTGGAGGTGAATATAGCAAAGGATATTCACCTCCGTAGTAGCCAATCAGAGCACGCGAAAAGCACAGACTATTCACTGCTGTGGTATATACTGAAAATAAATATTTCCTACCAAATTTCTTTATTCGCGACCGTCAGAAGAATAACTGATTCACCGAAAGTTGACACCATTAAGAACTGTGTTCTGGGTTCTTCACGCACGCAGATTTTCATCCAATCAGAACCATTTATATAATTATGTACAATAACCAATCATTGAATCATGGGATACTACCATTATTCTCAATTAAGACGATTTTTCACAGGTCGGCCGAAGATCGGTAACAGTAATTATGGCCGGACCTGACCACCCGTATACGTTTTCGTATCAAAACGGAGGCGCTCTCCGTCCACACGTAAGCGATGAACAGGTGTGAATCGTTTCCGTTCGAAAGCGCAGCTTTATGAAAACGCTTTCCGAATACGAAGGTTTTCGAAAACGCGCGTAATATCAATCAAAATATCTGATCTACATGTGTGCATGTGTGCGTTTCGTGTGCTTTTAGCGTTTTCGTGCGAACGGTTAAAAACGACAGGAAAGCGATCGTGTAGAAGGGAAACAGCGAAGAAAATATTGACTGCCTTATATGAGAAAATCGTGACGACTAGTAGCCTTGAAATGTCTTTCCAAATGTCATCGAAATCTTTTTCTCACATCCCATATCGTCACATGAAAGAGACAGCGTGAGTACTTGCATATTGATTTCCTAACGCGCTATAACCAGTTGTAATCTTTGCGTTACGATCTTAATTCTTTCAAGATTTGGTTATTTTTATTCTATCGATTCTAGTAGGTTAGCTAAATACATCGTACAGTGCTCACGGAGGATTTACCTTTTTATTTCCATTTTAACTTTTCTTACCTCCATTGTGCGCTTTATGCATTTTCGTTTGAAATGTTTGAAAACCACCCCGTAATGACCGATTGAGATATGACTCAGTGATCAAAGCGATTATTCACGCAACTTTCTTTTTAATTATCACTTTTGACGTTTTGTTTAATGTTTTGAAGGCTCCGTTGAAAGAGTGTATTTTAAGTCTCATTGTCTAATAACTTTTGTTTATGTTTGGGAAAGAAGCTTTGTTCTTTGATCAATAAGGGAGCGTCGACATATATGCTTAGCTTAGTGCCACGTTTAGTGTGTAAGACCAAAACAGTTTTGTGAACGAGATTGGAGCAAAAGCATGAGCCAACATGGCTTCTGAAGTTGAAGCAAACTGTTTGGAACCAACCAAACATGCAGCTGTTTCCAAAGACCATATAAGGAGAACACAATCGATCGATACATGTCCTAAATCTTCTTATCGACTAAACTTAGTGTAATTTCCGACTGAGCCGTCTCACTACTTTTTATAGTATCGTAAGTTAACGACAACAAACATATGTGGAGCAAACATATCATTCTCGTATGATGTACAATGTATCTGATAAACAGATAACAGCATATGAAGTGTTTTGTACGAGAGTTTGAGAAAACGAACGAGCGAGTGACGTAATAATCAGATAATTGGGACTCCTGAAAATATCAAAAAGTAGAGGAGTTATTGGGTCTGCATCAAGGCTGATGTATTTGCGAATAATATAGTGTTTATGTAAAAATTATCATTTTAGCCTTGATTACATGTATAACGCATGAGCCAACCTCATTGTCAGGCTCTTTTCATCCCATACGCTGGAATTAATTTGGTCTCGAAGAGCCAGTATAGAGTAATTCAAGAATAACCCTTTTTTTTTAAATGCGCGAGTCCTTAACATTATTCGATTTATTAAGAAAATCATTATTGACCTTTGAAGAGCATCTTAATCTGTTTTAATATCGTTATTTATAAATCTAGAATAACAGTTGTATCGTTCAAAACAACACCAAAGACAACGACCACAACACCAAATGAAACAATTCCTCTTTATTATCTTGCTTACAGGTCAGTTTATTTATATCATATTAAGGTCGTCCCACTTAGCAAAATTGGAGTTCTGTGTTACTCATTGCATAGTTTAAATTGGTTACTGGAACTGTTGCTTGTCATTCGTGTCACACGGTCACCTCGCTGGATCTCTTCCATAAATAAGAGCAAAAAATATCAAAGAAATGGCATCATATACATCGCACTCTTTTTAATCGTTCCATTTTTACTATGAGAACACGGAAAAGGTGTTTTCTTTTTCGTTTACATATTAAAGTAATAGCGATGTTTCGTGTGTCGTCATCTATTGTCATTAATGTGCCAACCAGAGATCCATTGGTTCCTAACACAAAGCGGGCTTTACAAATCATGGTTGGCACATTAGCATAACAATTGCAATGTTTATCAACACGAAACATCGCTATTGCGCACAAAAGCCTACATATCGATATCCGGTGACTGACTAACAAAATATGCAATCGATACTTAAAATTGTACTGTTAATTCGTGCATCATATTGTATTGTAGTGCATCATATTGCATTGTTCCGTAGTCTCAAATAAGACAAAACAATAAAAAGTGCTCAACATTGTCATATATAACTATATAACTAATCTCTTGTACACGAATGCATTATCTGTCCTATATGGGAATGTGCCTTTGATTATGAGCTTAGATAATATACCGTCCTGCGTATGGAAGAAAAAAACAGAATGTATTGAAATATTGCGAGGGCCAAAGGCCCGAGCCAAAATGTTTGAGATTTTACTGCTCTCTAAAACACTGGTTTCCTGTGTTCTAGATACTAAACATTGGCTGAACCTGTTTCAGCTAATGAACAAAGTTTCACCCTTGCTCGATTTTTTCCGGGGTGATTTCGGCTCGTTCGCTCTTTTTTCTGTGCAAATTCGGCTTGCTCAATTTTTTTGGGGGATTTGCGGTACCCCCTCCCCCCCCCCCCCCCCCCCCCAATCAATTTTCAAATGGTCCGTCCCTAAGACGATTTTTCACAGGCCGGCCGAAGATCGGCAACAGTAATTATGGCCGGACCTGACCACCCGTATACGTTTTTGCATCAAAACGGAGGCACGCTCCGTCCACATGTAAGCGATGAACAGGCGTTAATCGTTTCCATCGAAAGCGCAGCTTTATGAAAACGCTTTCCGAATCAGATATCGGAGGTCTATCAGGAAGAACGAAGGTTTTCGAAAACGCGCGTGTAATATCAATCTAAATATCTGATCTACATGTGTGCATGTGTGCGTTTCGTGTGCTTTTAGCGTTTTCGTGCGAACGGTTGAAAACGACAGGAAAGCGATCGTGTGGAAGGGAAACAGCGAAGAAAATATTGACTGCCTTATATTAGAAAATCGTGACGGCTAGTAGCCTTGAAATGTCTTTCCAAATGTCATCGAAATGTTTTTCTCACATCGTCACATGAAAGAGACAGCGTGAGTACTTGTATATTCAATTTGATTTCCTAACGCGCTATAACCAGTTGTAATCTTTGCGTTACGATCTCAATTCTTTCAAGATTTAGTTATTTTTATTCTATCGATTCTACTAAGTTAACTAAATACATCGTACAGTGCTCACGGAGGATTTACCTTTTTATTTCCATTTTAACTTTTCTTACCTCCATTGTGCGCTTTATGCATTTTCGTTTGAAAAGTTTGAAAGCCACCCCGTAATGACCGATTGAGATATGACTCAGTGATCAAAGTGATTATTCACGCAACTGTCTTTTATCACTTTTGACGTGTTGTTTAATGTTTTGAAAGGCTCTATTCATCGTCTCGAATGTTTTGAAGGCTCCGTTGAAAGAGTGTATTTTAAGTCTCATTGTCTAATAACTTTTGTTTATGTTTGGGAAAAAGCTTTGTTCTTTGATCAATAAGGGACCGTCGACATATATGCTTAGCTTAGTGCCGCATTAAGACCAAAACAGTTTTGTGAACGAGATTGGAGCAAAAGCATGAACCAACATGGCGGCCATCGCTTCTGAAGTTGAAGCAAGCTGTTTGGAACCAAGCAAACATGCAGCTGTTTCCAAAGACCATATAAGGAGAACACAATCGATCGATACGTGTCCTAAAGCTTCTTATCGACTAAACTTAGTGTAATTTCCGACTGAGCTCTCACTACTTTTTATAGTATCGTAAGTTAACGACAACAAACATATGTGAAGCAAACATATCATTCTCGTATGATGTATAATAAACAGATAACAGCATATGAAGTGTTTTGTACGAGATTAATTCACTCGTTGTGAAGTTTGAGAAAACGAACGAGCGAGTGACGTAATAATCAGATAATTGCGACTCCTGAAAATATCAAAAAGTAGACGAGTTATTGGGTCTGCATAAAGGCTGGTGTATTTGCGAATAATATAGTGTTTAAGTAAAAATTATCATTTTAGCCTCGATGCCATGTATAACGCATGAGCCAACCTCATTGTCAGGCTCTTTTCATCCCATACGCTGGAGTTAATTTGGTCTCGAAGAGCTATTCTTGGTTTGCATGTGACGTCTTCAAAAACCTAAACTATAATTCCTACAAAGCTGTTCTTTGTATATATTCTAGACATCGATAATAAAATTATACACAGCAAATTTCACGTCGATAGGGTGTGTTGTTCTGGAGTAAATAAATTTTGTATTTTATGACAGAACGCCGGAGCCAGCGTGTTTTCCGGAAGGCATAAATATCCATATAATTGTGTCAATTTCTTTTTTTAACTCGATAAATCATTTAAAGTTGCATTCAAAGAGTTTTGAAGTGAAACCCAATGATTTTAATGGGAAATTAAGCTTTATTTGTATTTTCGTTTTATGGCCGCCATGTTGGTGCCCCAGAGAAGGCCACAAAGATGGCGGCCGCATACAAAGTACTGTAAACTTGTCGTACATTCATTGGCCCACAGCTCCGTTAGGAAATAATCCAATGTTCCAAAATGTGAGTTATAAATATATTTATGTCCTTCCCTGAATTGTGATTATATATGATGGACCTGCTGTCAATGTTGAGCTCGGTTTGCGGGACAGAAACACAAAACTACTGAGTTGGATTAATCTGGCTATGTGCAAATGTTGAGCACATAGCCGCTTTACTAACTCATTAATATTTATATCATTACAGATCTTATTTTAAGAAAAATATAATTTGCCCAGCAAAGGTGGGGACTTAAAAGCGACTTAGCACCCTTAGCACAAGTAAGAAGGTGGCACGGACCATGGGGAGGAGGAGGGATGAAAATGACAAAGCTGTTAGGGACGGACCATTAGAAAAGTTATGGGGGGGGGGGGGGGGGGGGGGGATTCTCAAGCTGCATGAATGTTTTTTACTCCAGTTTGCTGTGCAGCAATTTTTTTTCGGCTGAGATCTCATGCACGTTTTTTTTTTTTGAAAATATTTTATGTACTAATCTATTCAATTTGGAATATTAAGTTATTCCAAATTTAGCTATCTTTGTACTTAACAGTTCTTGTCCTAAGTAAACCTTAAGAGCCATCACATGGTTCTCAAACTCAAGAGTTTATCCAATCTTCAACTCCCTCGAGGAAAGAAAGATCTCCAAATCCCTTCCTTTGAAGGGAATACGCCGTCTGTGTATAGGCTATCGAAGAAGGACATTTATTTATTTTCCCCGCTTCGCAGCGTCCTCCCGTCTTTGTCTCTTGCATTGCATTAACAATAGGAAATGAACAATCTGAAATCTACAATGTGTACTGTCTAGTGTTTCTCGGCCAATGGAAATCGAGATGTAGTTTATGCAAAATTATGCCAGAACACGATTAACGACAGTGTAGCACAGACGTCCCTTCCCGAGTTTTGAGGGGAGACGTACGGCTGTACACAGGCTATCAAGTAGAGGATGCTGTTCGCAGGCTACTATCTCCCCCTCCATGTATGATTTTTTTTTCTGTGTTGCTGGCTGTGCATGGATACTTTTTTGATAATTTTCCCTTGTATGGATTTTTTTGGGGGAATTCCCCCACCCCCCCATAACTTTTCTAATGGTCCGTCCCTTAAGTCGAGCGTAAGCAGCAGACTGATCTCACAAGAGTTGGACCTCGTGCTGTATTGTAAGCCCCTATAGGGGGTGTGAATAATTGACTCCCACTCCGCATGCATTGTGCACGTGCTTACCATGTGCTTTGTATCGGTATTACATTACCAATACGGGTACCTCTTTTTGGTAGTTCTACAAGGACCAAAATGTTATATTTCATTTCGTCAATGCAAACCAATTTTGCGATCGCGTGTCACGACCATGAAAACCACCAATAGAGTAATTCAAGAATACAATAAAATTGTCTCATAAATGTTACAATAAAAACAGTTTTAAAATAATGACTTGATATTGATTTCCTTCCGGCTGAAGTACTCTAATCTAACGAAAAACAAAGTATTTACCCCTTCAACTATTCTAATTATATCTATAACACACTCAGTGATAGAAAACTAAATGAAAAAATAACAATTCCTTACTCATTGTGTGAGAAATAAAATAAAATTGCAGACCGGCGGGAGTATAGTCGGCCAAGCCGGGTTATCCTGGTGAATATGACTGGATACACGAAGAAGAAAAAACAGCCCAGTGCCGGTCCAGTATCAGTTTCAATTCGAAGCCAACTAAATCGATGACTATCTACCGATGTACTCACCATTATTGGTCATTTTGTAGTCAAAATCTAATTTTAAGCATTTGGAAAACCACGAGGAAAAATGTATTCCGGTTTTATTTGTCATCTACTGACGGTCATGGATTGTTTCAGCAATTTGATCTGGTTTATCCTTTGAGGTAAAAGCGTATAGAATCGTCTAATAGGATTATTGGGGATTTAGACACCCCGAAACTTGAAACACAAAGTATGAATGGAATCCGGGATAAGGTACAAAGGATTTAGCCGACGTACTTACAATACAATACTTTATTTACCCACGTGTCAACTAGGAGCTATATAACTCGTTAAAACTTGAACGTGAACTTAAAAATAAAATAAAAAATTACAATATATATATGTGTATAAATATTCTATTAAAATTTATAATAAAATCTAATAAAATGTATTTCACCTCTTTATTAATAACAATGTGAAAAGTATCCCCTCCCACATTGCAACCAACCCCTTCCCACAAGAAAAGAAACACCCCGATGGCAGCCCCACCCCCTCCCCCCCTTCCCAGGGAAAATAAGACCAACACCCTCCTCCATAGACAATTACCCCAATAATTTACCCTAACCCCTAACGTAAAAATACTATCCCTACCGTACCCCTATAAAAAGTATTTTCTCCTGAGCCGTGACGTGTCTGTTAGTAAAAAGTAAAAGCAAAGAAAAAAACTACTGTATCAGTTCTTAGTCGGAAATTAACAAAATCTATAAAACTAAAACGAACCATGAAGTAGCACTATGCCATATTAAGCTAAGTTTCTTAGGTGGTAAATTGTTCCAAAGTCTACTAACAATATATGAGAAGGATCTATGCTTCCATTCATATTTAAAGCGTGGTTGTACCAGCCTAGTGCCATTACCTCGTAGGTTGTACTTCACAATTTTAAGTTTAAAAAAATCATTGATGTATGAAGGACCTTGATCATGCACACATTTATAAAGTAGGGATAACGACTGAAAACATCTACGCTGGGCCAAGGTTTTCGTATTTACGTACTTTAGAATAAAGTAATACGATAATGACATTGTAATGACTTAGATAGGCCTAAAATAGTCCTCAGAATGTAATGATTGGCATCCTCCAATCGTTTGGTTTGACCTTTACCAATTCCCAGTAGGATAGGACTACAGTACTCCAGGTGGGGCAGTATATATGCCTTGTAGAGGCGTATCATAACTTCTTCTGGGATAAATCGACGTAATCGTCTCAATGCTGCCGCCTTAGCATAAGCTTTCCTCAGCTGTTCCGAGATGTGTGACTTGAAGGTGAGCTTGCGGTCTAGTGTAACTCCTAGAATCTTTAAGGTGTCGGTGACTTCAATATTTGAGTACAGTACAGTACAGCTTTGAGTACAGTACAGTACAGCTGGTACAGTACACACCCACTTGCGTCCTCTCATATTAAGGTTATCGTATACCTTCAGGGTACTGTTCCGGATAAAATTAAGTAGCGTCTCGAATATTCGTCGTATTTAGATAAATTACACCTCATTTTAAAGCCGGCGTGTCTAAAACGCAGGTAACGGGTAGCGGGTAACGGGTAGCAGGTAGCGGGTAACGGGTAGCGGGTAACGGGTAGCGGGTAGCAGGTAGCGGGTAGCGGGTAACGGGTAGCGGATAACGGGTAACGGGTAGCGGGTAACGGGTAGCAGGTAACGGGTAGCGGGTAGCGAGTAACGGGGAGCAGGTAACGGGTAGCGGGTAAAGGGTAACGGCTAGGTTAAATTTATTTGTTTTAGAACATACAAAAATTGTCCGGTGCCTATTAAAAAAAAAAGAAGTAAAATACTCGCTTTGATATACACCCTTATCCTGACCAGTGATAACCATGATCGGAAATGGATGTGTGGCTGAGGTAAGCAGCTGTTAGTGGGGCGGCTTGCGTTACGCGACGACCCAGGCTAGGAACGGCTCTGAATGAGTTACAATCATGGATAAAAAATGTTGGGACAGTCAACAAAAATTACTATTATATGAAAATAGAAATTAATATCTGACGCAAAGTTAACACAGCTGCAGCTTCCCAAACCAGTGAAACAATTTTCAGATTGAAGGTGTTCAAAGGGGGGCCGGAGTGGGAGTTAAATGAATGGACAGTCTATTAAAGCGACCAGAGTCCAGAATCATTGTCCAAGATTGTAGTTTCGTGGCGGCACAGTAAGAAAGCTAAGATACGGATTTCGACGTAGATTGTTATAACCAATTCTTGCATCGATTAACCACATACTTGGGCACAATGTCCATGGATAATCTATCTTCCATATTCCCGATATAGATATTAAGCAAGCGATTAATTTAATGATAAAATTTTGGGAGACGTTTTGGTGATCTTTTTAATAAAATTCCCCTACTCGCAATGGATCGCTTTAAAATGCATCGGACAACATAAAGACACAGAGACTGATCAATACAATAAGTAAACTTTATTCTGAAGTTAACAGTTCAAATCTGCCTTATCGATTTGAGTAAAACTCGTCCAATCACTGATCATAATATATCACTGGAAAAAATCGAACCATTTACGTCCTTTTTAAGAGAGGGTCCATGTGAAAACCATGCAGACGAGTCTACAGTGCACCTCTCCGATTTCCTTTAAACTTGGCACACATTTATATCTTAACTAGCTAATGTCCCATGTGAAATAGTTTGGCTGAAATGTAAAAGGCCTTTGAGATATGACAATCAAACTGTTTGACCCCCTGAAATGCTCAAAATCAGAGCAAAATATACCTTATGTTGTAACATGTCGCAATCGCAAATGATTTTAAGTAGAAAGATAATATTTTTACCTGCTTTAGTACTAAGTCCCGTCAGCATATTAAAACCAAAATCAACTAATTTTATTTATATTTTGTCGCTTCTGTCGAATTTTTATTTAACGCTACTTTAATAGGTCTTTTTAAAACCCGATAAATGCTGTCTGGCAATGGCCGTTTGCAGAGTTGCGGCCTTCTTTTCTTTGAATTTAGAAATATTCCTAGATTGACTTACAATAGATCTTTGCATCTGGTAAAAAAAATCTCTGTAAAGTTAATGCTGGGTTAGAGATTACGCACTCTCAAAATCCGCAATGTTCAGTTATTAAACAAACGACGATATGGCGACACGGCGATTTTTTTTCGATTAAAATCGAAAATACGGTGAACTTAACAGATTTTCTGCCAATAATTGCTTTAAGAATTCGAATGCACATTCATTTTCAATATTATTTTAGTTTTGAAGGGTGACCAAGTCCATCACCCGATATGCAGATGTCTAAAGTGACTGAATTATTGTCGAGTTTGACGGAGTCAAAGCTGAAAAATAGGTACTCATAGTTTATGGCAGTATCTTCGTTTAAAATTGTTTGATTGGATCAAAGACAATGAATTTTCTTTGAATATGATATATAGAGGATTTCAAACTACGCTACGCTTTAAATACAGCTTCTAATCCGGCGAGTCACTCTGAATTTTGCGAGCCTCTGTAGCGGGGTGAATGAGTGACAAGTAGAAATGCACGTACAGTCGTATTTAGGTTCTTCAGCCGATTCTCTATTCAAGTTTTTAGTTTTTATTCTGTAAAGAAACGATGTTTTCTTTTCATAATAAAAAAACCCCTAATGGTTTCGTTTTCTTGGAAGCCCTTTATTATATGCTCATCGAATAGTTGGCCAAGTTAGAACCGTTTAGATTCAGCAACGGGAAGCCATTCTGATGTCGTTACTACCTTGTTACGGACTCAATTTGTTTCAATCTTGTGCATAATATTCTGTTCGTTCCGTTGAAATACCAAAATGTGTGTATAATCCATGAAATCAAATGTGGTATCACCGAAATAGATGAAATCATTTCAGTGATATGATATCTCAAGAATTGCGTGACAGGAACTGCGTGTAACGTCTGCACGTGTATTTCCCGCCCTATCCACGAGATGGATTTGGACTTGATCAAGTGCTCATTTTGTGTATATTCAACGAGGGAATGTGGCATATCTTCTCGGCGTTACCAGGGAAAAACAACTATATTACCGTTGAAGGCATGTCCCGACCCCCTTACTAAGAATTGTATGAAATGCCTTGGCACTTGGCGCGGATGTTGTTGATGGCGCGTGTCAAGTAAAATTATCATAAAATCTATAAATATTTTCACCTGTACTGTACTGTCTAGACAGGGTATTTTATTCATTTTTGATTTTAGGTAATGCACTAGTCAAAGTAACCCCCCCCCCCCCCCTCCTCCTTCCCCAACCCGGGACAGGGTGGGAGGGGGGTGGGGGTTGATTTAGACTAGTGCATAATGGCTCACTCTCTGCTTAAAGCTGCCTGTGATACACTTGTATGCGATTTGTTACTGTCGTCCTCGTATCTCTTTATAGCGGAGCTCGTTGCATAAAAAAACAAAGAAAATCAATATGGAAAACAAAAGATAAAAGAACAACCCACACAAATGAAAAAAAAATCACGCCGCGCGCCTCGCCCGCTCGCAGACGTAAAGGTCGGTACACACGAAGGGACAAGTCACGTGTCCTGATATCCTGTTCCCCGCGGACACCGGACATCCTACAGCTGAGAAACTACAAACCTCGTACACAAAGAATAACGTATTTCTTTACAGTTTTAAGTTAATAGACCAGTTCGCGGTTTATTATAATTCCGACATTTTGAAAGGGGTGTAAACATGGCGCGAAATACAGTGTTTGTATGGGAATCCGATGACAAATAAAATCCGTAAAATCGAATTTCTGAAATATTCTTCAGATACAAACTTAAGATACCAGGTAAACGATTAATTGATCGAAATTTGAGGGATGTAGCTGTGCTGGGAAGCATGCAATCGTGGATTTAGTTTTCCATACATTTGTCTGTAAAAACGAGTCAAAGTCCGCGGGAAAATTTGCGCAAAAAAATCAATCTTCCAGGAAGGAAAACATTTTTCTGAAGCATTTCAAAGACATTTTTTTGTTTCGATGAAGCAAAATTTGCTTCCGCAACAATGTTTTCACGTTGGCTATAGAGGAAAACAATGTTTACTAGGCTCCAGTGACACACAGCATATGTGTTTCTTAGCAACACAAACCCAGACCCCACCGGCAAGACAATTTGACACAGTGCGCATTCGTTAGTTTTTTTTCGGCAACAACGTTTCCTCGTATATCCACCCGTGCAGCAAAACATTTGTATGCTTCCTGCTCGTTCAATTAGCCACCCAGGCAACATTAAGAGAAACAGAGAAGCGCAGTGTTCGCGCCTACGCCTTTTCGATCCCTCGTGCCTCGATCGGATGATCACGTAAAATGGCGGTCCCGTCTCACGCAATCTCGTTCTCATAACCCGCGATCTTTTGGCCAGTATCTTGGCGCTGGTCAAATGATCGCGGGCTCTGGGAACGAGATTGCATCTCACGACGCTCGTATTCATCAGCAGCTGTGTATCACAGGACGCTAAGGAACCACTTTGGACATTAAACAAATATCTGGCAGTGACCACCCTCAGTGCTTGTTGGTCAGCCGCATTAATGAGAAGATAACTAACATAACTACCCATGCTTGTAAACTGCGTGGCTTACCGTGTGTCTGAACAAGCGCCCCGCACATACATGTATATGTAAATCCAGCGTAATTCAGGTCTGGATAAAGTCTGTCACGATCCACACAATATGTTTCATCGTTCACCCAGATGTTTTCTGAACCCTTTTCTAAGATAGTTTGTAGCAATAGCAACATACGTCAGACATTTCTGAACTTCGCTTTCCAGGATGGCACTGCGCTCCAGTTCGGCACCGACACAGCTGATTAGGCCATCCCAATAAAATGCAAATACGTAGAGAGCTAGGAAAAGAGGTGTAGTATGAAAGTATGTTCTTCAATTTTTTTTTTTAACTTTTCCCAAAAATTGGGTCAATGTCAAGCTTTGTATTTTTGTTAACTTTTCCAAAAAAAATTGGGTCGGTCTGGCGATTGGAAACGGAACATTTTATTGGGATGGCCGTATGTGGGTCGTGTGAATATACAGGATATATGCACGGGATGTTAGAAATCATTTATAATTCATTGTTGTGACCTTGTGTATGAATGTATGCAAACATTTGACCCCATAACAGTTACATATATCAGGTGCATCATGGGTAATTTTAACCTATAATCAGCTTGAAAAAAATAAAGTTTTGCAAACAAAATTATGTAGATGTATTAAGTAGTGCATTATGATTATTTTCAGTTCTGTTTCATGAGATTCATAAATATTTCAATATAAATTACCCACTCTGGTATATATGTTGGGCACCACAGACGAAATGATAAAACACCGGATCTCCTAGCGTGTAGGGATCTGATCAGCAATATATATATATATAAATAGACAAGAAAGGAAAGGCTGATTCAACGGTAGAGAGTTTTTTCTTCCAATATTCCACATGGAATGTACACATATGTGTTCGGGCTACCTGTGGTGCACAACAGCAGACTGGGTTCTAGTCCTAAATAAAATGGCGGATGCTACAAAGCCATCTGTATAAACTATAATGGGTAAATGTTCTTTCGGTGTAAAATCGACAAGAAGATAATTATCGTAAGTTGTGGCTTCGAGACCATGACAGAGCTGGGGAGGAGAGCACAAATAAGGCTAGAATCAGGTATGCATTTATCGCTGATTCATCCTTCGTATTACTAATTTCTCTTATTTTGAAGTTGATTGTTAATTAGTTGTTGTTTATTGCAAAACCATAGGCATAAGTGACAAATAAATTTATCACCCAGTTATTTTAGGGCTATGTTTCTCATTCCTGTCCGTTATTTGTCCCGTTATTCTGCACACGATACAGAGTGCATCTGGCGTTGATTGTTTATTTACGTTGGACCCGGGCGTTGGGAGTATGTTACTTTGGCCTCACTGCTCCTAAGCTGAATAAACTTTACAAACTTTTTAGTCCCCAGTTGTATTTCCAAATGACTGATCTACAAAATAATAACTCTCTCATCTTCTACAATTTCGCCGCATCGATAGTATTCGAATGTCATTTTACCCTAAAATTTGACTTTTTGAAAAATAATTTCGGAAGTCACTTGTACATGAAAGCCTTACTCCTTGAATACTGAATATTTGTTGGCACTTATATCATAATTAAATTGCAATTGATCGTGTTTATGCTGTAGAAACGTTTTGTGTATATAGCTTATATGGTTTGTTCAAAAATATTCTGTAAACATGACTAAAAATACATAGTGGAAATACCCCTCAAACCGAGGCAGTTCGTACTGACCCCCATATTTCTTACAGTTTTTGGAATTTTTCCAAAATATTCTACCAAGTCTAATGCCAGGCCAATAGTAACATATGTGCAAAATATGAACAAAATCTGAGATGTACCATGTAGACTCATATTTTCAGGGTGCATGGTTTTCACATGGATGCCCTCTTAATACAAACATTTTTGAGTAGAACATTTCTCTAAATGTATTACTCTGTAAAATGGAGTGTTTGTAAAAAAAATCAATTTATACATTCACATACATTTTGTAAAAGTTTACAAAGTCTGTATATTACTCATATTTTACAACTGACAGTTTACATAGTCCTTCAAAGTCTGCATGTAACTGGGCCGGTTCGAGTTTTCCAGTGTATTTTAAAAAGTGTATGTTCCAAACTTTAAAAAAAGTTACAGTTCGATGCTCAAAGTAAAAAAGCCACTTATCCAGACGTGCATTACTGATTCATCCACTGGCTATATATACGGTAGATAAAACTAGTTCCCTTACTCAACAAACCAAACGTGATATACGTTAATTTTACTCAGTCGAGAAAAATAAATTACCTTAACTATTTTCACAAATTTATAAATAACATGAAAAAACTCTGGCAAGGTATTAAAACCCTAATAATCTAAAAACTAATAAATCCACCAGCTATAGAGGTTTTGCACCACCACGTGATGGCAGCCATGTTGGTGGCCAGAACAATGAGATTTGTTCAATCATGTGAAAAATTAAATCTCAAAGGAATAACATTCTATTGTTCTGGCCACCAACATGGCTGCCATCACGTGGTGGTGCAAAACCTCTATTGTCTCCAAGAAGACAATAATAAGCTAATTACTAAGGGAAGAGGTCAAAACAATGGATTTCGAATGAGACCCAATTTTGTCAGGGGAGGTGGTGGGTGGCGGGAAATACATCTACCCCTTTTTTCCGAGCGTGATTTTCTCGCGTTGTAAAATAGGGATACCTGATTTTAATGCAGAAACACGTTCTTCTCTGACTGTAGAAACTAGAAATATAGTTACTTCTTCAATAAGTATTTTATTCAAGAAGATATTTGTTGTCAAAAATCTAGATTTTGCCAAAATAGGTGGTGGGTTCCATGTACGACCTCCCTTCCATCAAAATTGGGTCCCGCCAGAGTACCATTGTTTTGGCCTCTTCCCTAATCCCCTAAAAATTGCCAATAAATCGATGGATGACATGGTAACGCCCCCAAGGCATCATTGGACCTTTTCTTCTAGATCTGCGATTGATAACAACCGTTAGAGATTCACGCACTGTGCCAGCGTAGCCTGTTCACAGGCTCTAGATACTGGGGAAAATGACGATAATAAAACGTGGCGAAAAGAAGCCTCTTTCTCTCCCCATTTCCCCTTCCTTCACGTCCGATTTTTTAGTTTTTTTAGTATCCAGGGCCAGTGAACAGGCTAGTGCCAGCGAGGCAGTCTGATTAAAAAAAAAACCTCTGAAGTCTGGAGTAAAATAAAACTCTAAAGTCTGATATAAAAACAACACTCTGAAGTCTGGAGTAAAAACAACTCTGAAGTCTGAACTAAAAAAAGTAAAGTCTGGAGTAAAAAAACAACTCTGAAGTGTGATGTAAAAAAAGTGCCTGAAGCCTCCCCGGCCATCACATCTCCAAAAACAATATGTTCTTGGATTTTCTTCTCTTTAATATTTAAAGATCGCCCAAAATCACTTGGGCAATGGGCCCAATACAAATTATAAGTGGCGCGACAGGGTTATTTTCCCTTTCTTCTGGTTCTATAGCCAGACTCGTTCTCATCGATTGGAAGCTAATACTAACCCATGGTTTTAATCATGTTTCTGAAAATTAAGCACTTGCATGCTCATTTGTACAAAACAGATTGCTTTTATCCAACTTCATCCTACATTTGGTTGTTCTACACCAAAGATACGAAAAAGCTAAGATATATATTATATAACGAATGCTGGAAAAACGTTTTCGAGAGACAATTCTTATTCAACAGCAAGTTGACAACGACTTTTAAAATTAACAGCAAATGCATAATTCGTATACATGATTTTCGATCATCATTACCTCATAGTTAAAAGCCCTTACGGGCCAACGGTAGACCGAAAGAAAAAGATGCAAACTAAACCGTACGTATACTGACGAGTAACCGTGGTTGCTGGTGCAGCGCGTAAGATACACAGTTGTCAACTGATTGCGCATTGGATTATAGAGCTATTTCTATTTTTTATACTTATATAATTAAAAAAAAAACGTTACCCGTTACCCGCTACCCGTTACCCGCTACCGCTACCCGTTACCCGCTACCCGCTACCCGTTACCTGCGTTTTAGACACGCCGATTTTAAAGCTTATGAAATTGGCTACAACGATGTACTTAAGGTTTGTAATTTTGATAAAAAGTGCGATTTTAAAATGAACTTCTTTTCCGAAGAAGCGAGTTGGCTTCCAAAAGCTCCAACTCCACAGCAATTTAATGAATTTAAGAACTGTTTAATTTTCTGGATTTCCACAGATCTTGTTTACAAAACTTTGTCGGCGATTGTGGAAATTCGAAGCCGTTCCGCAGTGAAGATATTTCGGTCTTCGTGAAACTGCGCTAACGCGCAATCCAAGTACAGATGCTGGAATCGCTCTCAGCGCCTCTCTTTTAAAAAATGAAACAAATTGCCGACACAGTGTTTTAGCTGATATAATTGCGAACAATCTGTGAAAATTTGAAGTAATTCGCACAAAAACGCGTCCAGTTGAAGCTTTTTTCAAACTATGTTTAGAACGAAAACAGAAAGTCAAGAAAACGCTCTGAAAAGTTTTAGCCGGCCGGCGAGACTGATTCTGGTGCCCCGCCTCTTTCACAGCAATCAAACACCTTCTATATAAAGCAGCCAATGATGTTCAACCAGAGCGTGACTGGGAAATGTCACTGTCAAAACTTCCCGCCAATTTCTCAGCGGCATGAAAGCAGCCATATATGAAGTACCTACCCAGCACAATCAAAGGTCTTCGCGTTCATTTGAGTTAGTTTCGCGCTCAGTTGAGTTAGTTTTCAATCACTCTTCATATAAAGGCAATGGCAAAGGATAAACCAGCTAAAGACAAGAAGAAGGCAAAACCCAAGCAGACCAAATGGACGCGAAAGACGAAAGAAAAGAATCAAGTCCAGAGCACGGGGACAGATAAATTACTCGAAGAATCAGCCCGCGAATATATGCTCCGGAAAATGTCAGAGATTTGGCGTGTTATTGTAGAAATACTTTTTAAGAGGAACCAAGCGGCCTAATGCACAAGTCAATTGAAACCCCGGCCCACCGACCTCCGGGACATAGCGGGGCATTAACGGGGACATGGCCGTGGAATAATTCACATTTATCGCTGCATTTCTCCGGTGGAACGGGGAAAGTAACGATTTGCAAAATTTGCGGGGATTTTAGCGGTGGTTGTAACGCCAGCCACGACAGAGCGGGACTGGGTCCGAGCATCAACGTGTATCAATATCAGATGAAAGCTGCGTGCCATTTCCTTTATATTCCTTTGTCGCATTGTTGTTTTTTGTTGACAGATAACGGTTTCTGATATGGTGGAGCCAATAAAAGTGCGGAAAGCATGTATAGTGATAGAAAATGTGCTTCATAAAATGTAATTTTTCAAATAATGGAACAACAAATTTAATTATGTATATTCAATTTATCAATGCCTCCTCCCAATTGAACATTCTGATGCATATACCGGGCCCATAGGGGCGGGTATTGTAACAGCCAACTGTCCCGGCGGGGAGAAGGTCAAAATTAAATGTAACACTGTATAAATGTTACATTCCCAGGTATGTCCCCGGGGTCGGGGGCCGGCGGAGTTTCAATTGACCATTGCATAATGTACTACAAAACAGTTTAGCCAGTGGTAATAAGATTATATAATTTCGAACATTTCTTTGATTTTTCCTCTTTCTTGAACTCCAAGGACCAGATACTTGTTTTGAAGAAGACATCTACGGACAATTTTAGCGAATACACTAAATGACACTCACATTCATACTCAGTTGAATTAAGGTGTGGGAGAAATACTGATCAGCGGTCTAAGCCAAGCTTGGCTTAGATTGTCAGGGGAATACGACCCACGCGAATCTGGAGGGAGGGTGGGTGGGCCGCTTGTCTGACCACTGTTCCGCTGGAGAACTGAGCAAGAAGGGAGTGTCCTACGTTGATTCTGTATTTTATAGTCATCTCGTAGCGTCATCCACGTGCCTATGCACACCTAGCTGTAAATTGGGTATTATTGTACCTTATTTCATATTCGCATATCATTATGAGTGTTATGAATAGGTGATAGATTCGATAGAACGTTGACAACAAGCCACAGAGCGAACTCCGAACTGAACTGTCAACAACGACTCCCGTGCTTAGCTACGGTTGAATGCTCATGACGATTGATGTGGTGTATGAGCTGTCAATCAAAATATGTAACGCATCATCCGGTAAAATGTTTCTTTTTGAAATTTTTTTTTACGTTGGATACTTACACTCTAAACTTTGTTTTTACTTGAAAATATTTTTGTTGAGAAATTCGGCTCTGATGCTATACGATAACCTTAAGACCAAAACAGTTTTGTGACCGAGATTGGAGCAAAAGCATGAGCCAACATGGCGGCCATCGCTTCTGGAGTTGAAGCAAGCTATTGGGAACCAACCAAACATGCAGCTGTTTCCAAATACCATATAAGGAGAACACAATCGATCATACATGTCCTAAAGCTTCTTATCGACTAAACTTAGTGTAATTTCCGACTGAGCTCTCACTACTTTTTATAGTATCGTAAGTTAACGACAACAAACATATGTGGAGCAAACATATCATTCTCGTATGATGTATAATAAACAGATAACAGCATATGAAGTGTTTTGTACGAGATTAATTCACTCGTTGTGAAGTTTGAGAAAACGAACGAGCGAGTGACGTAATAATCAGATAATTGCGACTCCTGAAAATATCAAAAAGTAGACTGAGTTATTGGGTCTGTATATAATATGGTGTATTTGCGGATCAGATATAGTGTTTAAGTAAAAAATATTTTTTTATATTTTTTTATGAACTAACCTCATTGTCAAGTCTCAGGGCAGGGAGTCATCCCATACGCTGGAGTTATCAATTTGGTCTCGAAGAGCCAGTATAGAGTAATTCAAGAATAACCTATTTATTTATCAAAAATGCGCGAATCCTTAAAATTATTCGACTTATTAAGAAAATCATTATTGATCTTTGAAGAGCATCTTAAATCTGTTTTAATATCGTTATTTTTAAATCTAGAAGAACAGTTGTATCGTTCAAAACAACACCAAAGACAACGACCACAACACCAAATGAAACAATTTCTCTTTATTATCCTGCTTTACAGGTCAGTTTATTTATATTTATTTATATTAAGGTCGTCCCATTAAGGTTCAGCACACTTAGCAAAATAGGAGTTCTGTGTTACTCATTGCATAGTTTAAATTGGTTACTGGAACTGTTGCTTGTCATTCGTGTCACACGGTCACCTTGCTGGATCTCTTCCCTTAAATAAGAGCCAAAAATATCAAAGAAATGGCATCATATACATCGCACTCTTTTTAATCGTTCCACATTTTTACTATGAGAACACGAAAGAGGTGTTTTCTATTTCGTTTACAAATCAAAGTAATTGCGCACAAAAGCCTACATATCGATATCCGGTGACTGACTAACAAAATATGCAATCGATACTTAAAATTGTACTGTTAATTCGTGCATCATATTGTATTGTAGTGCATCATATTGCATTGTTCCGTAGTCTCAAATAAAACAAAAAAATAAAAAGTGCTCAACATTGGCATATATAACTATATAACTAATCTCTTGTACACGAATGCATTATCTGTCCTATATGGGAATGTGCCTTTGATTATGAGCTTAGATAATATACCGTCCTGCGTATGGAAGAAAAAAACAGAATGTATTGAAATATTGCGAGGGCCAAAGGCCCGAGCCAAAATGTTTGAGATTTTACTGCTCTCTAAAACACTGGTTTCCTGTGTTCTAGATACTAAACATTGGCTGAACCTGTTTCAGCTAATGAACAAAGTTTCACCCTTGCTCGATTTTTTCCGGGGTGATTTCGGCTCGTTCGCTCTTTTTTCTGTGCAAATTCGGCTTGCTCAATTTTTTGGGGGGATTTGCGGTACCCCCTCCCCCCCCCCAATCAATTTTCAAATGGTCCGTCCCTAAGACGATTTTTCACAGGCCGGCCGAAGATCGGCAACAGTAATTATGGCCGGACCTGACCACCCGTATACCTGTTTTTGCATCAAAACGGAGGCACGCTCCGTCCACACGTAAGCGATGAACAGGCGTTAATCGTTTCCATCGAAAGCGCAGCTTTATGAAAACGCTTTCCGAATCAGATATCGGAGGCCTATCAGGAAGAACGAAGGTTTTCGAAAACGCGCGTGTAATATCAAACTAAATATCTGATCAACATGTGTGGATGTGTGCGTTTCGTGTGCTTTTAGCGTTTTCGTGCGAATGGTTGAAAACGACAGGAAAGCGATCGTGTGGAAGGGAAACAGCGAAGAAAATATTGACTGCCTTATATTAGAAAATGGTGACGACTAGTAGCCTTGAAATGTCTTTCCAAATGTCATCGAAATCTTTTTCTCACATCGTCACATAAAAGTGACAGCGTGGGTACTTGTATATTGATTTCCTAACCCGCTATAACCAGTTGTAATCTTTGCTTTACGATCTCAATTCTTTTTATTTGGTTATTTTTATTCTATCGATTCTACTAAATTAGCTAAATACATCGTACAGTGCTCACGGAGGATTTACCTTTTTATTTCCATTTTACCTTTTCTTATCTCCATTGTGCGCTTTAATGCATTTTCGTTTGAAAAGTTTGAAAACCACCCCGTAATGACCGATTGAGATATGACTCAGTAATCAAAGTGATTATTCACGCAACTTTCTTTTATCACTTTTGACGTTTTGTTTTATTTTTTGAAAGGCTCTATTCATCGTTTTGAATGTTTTGAAGGCTCCGTTGACAGAGTGTATTTTAAGTCTCATTGTCTAATAACTTTTGTTTATGTTTGGGAAAGAAGCTTTGTTCTTTGATCAATAAGGTACCGTCGAAATATATGCCGTAGCTTAGTGCCGCATTAAGACCAAAACAGTTTTGTGAACGGGATTGGAGCAAAAGCATGAGCCAACATGGCAGCCATGGCTTCTGAAGTTGAAGCAAACTGTTTGGAACCAACCAAACATGCAGCTGTTTCCAAAGACCATAAGTCCATATAACGAGAACACAATCGATCGATACATGTCCTAAAGCTTCTTATCGACTAAACTTAGTGTAATTTCCGAGTGAGCTCTCAGTACTTTTTATAGTATCGTAAGTTAACGACAACAAACATATGTGCAGCAAACATATCATTCTCGTATGATGTATAATAAACAGATAACAGCATATGAAGTGTTTTGTACGAGATTAATTCACTCGTTGTGAAGTTTGAGAAAACGAACGAGCGAGACTTCGAGCGAGTCTTCGAGCTCTCAGTTCATCCCATACGCTGGAGTTAATTTGGTCTTTAAGAGCCATATAGAGTAATTCAAGAATAACCCTTTTTGTTTTCAAAAATGCGCGAGTCCTTAAAATTATTCGACTTATTAAGAAAATCATTATTGATCTTTGAAGAGCATCTTAAATCTGTTTTAATATCGTTATTTTTAAATCTAGAAGAACAGTTGTATCGTTCAAAACAACACCAAAGACAACGACCACAACACCAAATGAAACAATTCCTCTTTATTATCTTGCTTACAGGTCAGTTTATTTATATCATATTAAGGTCGTCCCACTTAGCAAAATTGGAGTTCTGTGTTACTCATTGCATAGTTTAAATTGGTTACTGGAACTGTTGCTTGTCATTCGTGTCACACGGTCACCTCGCTGGATCTCTTCCCTTAAATAAGAGCAAAAAATATCAAAGAACTGATGGCATCATAACATCGCACTCTTTTTAATCGTTCCATTTTTACTATGAGAACACGGAAAAGGTGTTTTCTATTTCCTTTACATATCAAAGTCATTGCGCATAAAAGCCTACATATCGATATCCGGTGACTGACTAACTCAAAAATTTAAAATATGCAATCGGCTAACTCGAAAATATGTACAATGTAGTTATGATATGAAATCATGTTTGCCGCGTAGCACTAGTAAGTGTAAAGAATGTGATATAAAGTGGTAAGCTGTAGTGCTAAGTGTGCACGCCCTACGAGGGAAAGAGAAAAAATCTCTGACCCAAGTGGAACTCGAACCCAACGATCTCCAGGTTACATGTCTAGCGCTCTACCAACTGAGCTATCAAGACAGATGAGAGCAATCATGGGTATTGGTGCGTTTTATGGGGTCACGGCGATTATATATGTATATGTAGTTATGATATGAAATCATGTTTGCCGCGTAGCACTCGAGTTATCGGGTTTAAGCAAACTCTCAGAACGGAGATTACAACTTTGTGACAGCTTTTTCCGCAAAATCTTAGCTCACCCTCAAGGTCAGTTATATGCGTTAGTTCCACATAACATTAATTTAATTAGATCTTTAAGATATGTTAGGCCTTTTACTTTGCCCTTATGTAAGACGAACCGGTTCAAAAACACTTTTATAATATCCAGCGCCGAACGTTATAATTCCCTCTGTTAGCAAGGAATTAAGTATAATGTAGTTAATAGTTCATTAGTATCAAATAAGTAGTTGCATACATTGCACATATATTTTATATTCTATATTTTATATTTTATATTTACTATATTTTAGAACATGTGTAAACCTTAGTAATTCAGTTTTTTAACTGCAATCAAGGTATCGAAATAAACGATCTTATTTTATTATAAACGATCTTATAAACACTGTATTTCGCGCCAAGTTTGCACCCATTTCCAAATGTCGGTGGAACTCGCTTGATAATATGGCCATTTATCGCTTTGTTTCAATCCTCTGTATTTTAGCCAACATCTAAGCTGTTCGACAGTATAATAATCGGACTCTCTTTCAAAATATAATACAGGAAAGCCGTCATTTCTAGTAGAATAGTTAGAGGACGAACTGAAGTGCTGGTCAATCCTTGTAAGTTCTAACACGAAAAGTGGTTTGTTTGTCCGCATCTTGGCGGGGGGTCTAACACGAGTTATTGGGGTTAGTGGTCCAAGCTAATTTATTCATCGTTTTATGGTGCGTAGATCGTTTTTTTCTGGACTCTCCGTTGGCTTTCCGAATAGTGTTCGATTTCCAGAATATATATTGACGGAGTTTATCTTACGCGCCCAAGTTTTCAATTAATCGGAAAAGACGCTACGAAAGGCGCGCTCCGTCCACACGTAAGCGATAAACAGGTGTGAATCGTTTCCATCGAAAGCGCAGCTTTATGAAAACGCTTTCCGAATCAGGTATCGGAGAGTCTGTTAGGAAGAACGAAGGTTTTCGAAAACGCGCGTGTAATATCAATCAAAATATCTGATCTACATGTGTGCATGTGTGCGTTTCGTGTGCTTTTAGCGTTTTCGTGCGAACGGTTGAAAACGACAAAAAAGCGATCGTGTGGAAGGGAAACAGCGAAGAAAATATTGACTGACTTATATTAGAAAATCGTGACGACTAGTAGCCTTGAAATGTCTTTCCAAATGTCATCGAAAACTTTTCCTCACATCGTCACATGAAAGAGACAGCGTGAGTACTTGCATATTGATTTCCTAACGCGCTATAACCAGTTGTAATCTTTGCGTTACGATCTTAATTCTTTCAAGCATTTGGTTATTTTTATTCTATCGATTCTACTAAGTTAGCTAAATACATCGTACAGTGCTCACGGAGGATTTACCTTTTTATTTCCATTTTACCTTTTTTTATCTCCATTGTGCGCTTTATGCATTTTCGTTTGAAAAGTTTGAAAACCACCCCGTAATGACCGATTGAGATATGACTCAGTGATCAAAGCGATTATTCACGCAACTTTCTTTTTAATTATCACTTTTGACGTTTTGTTTAATGTTTTGAAGGCTCCGTTGAAAGAGTGTATTTTAAGTCTCATTGTCTAATAACTTTTGTTTATGTTTGGGAAAGAAGCTTTGTTCTTTGATCAATAAGGGAGCGTCGACATATATGCTTAGCTTAGTGCCACGTTTAGTGTGTAAGACCAAAACAGATTTGTGAACGAGATTGGAGCAAAAGCATGAGCCAACATGGCGGCCATCGCTTCTGAAGTTGGAGCAAGCTATTTGGAACCAACCAAACATGCAGCTGTTTCCAAAGACCATATAAGGAGAACACAATCGATCGATACATGTCCCGAGCTTCTTATCGACTAAACTGAGTGTAATTTCCGACTGAGCTCTCACTACCTTTTATAGTATCGTAAGTTAACGACAACAAACATATGTGGAGCAAACATATCATTCTCGTATGATGTATAATAAACAGATAACAGCATATGAAGTGTTTTGTACGAGAGTTTGAGAAAACGAACGAGCGAGTGACGTAATAATCAGATAATTGCGACTCCTGAAAATATCAAAAAGTAGAGGAGTTATTGGGTCTGCATCAAGGCTGATGTATTTGCGAATAATATAGTGTTTATGTAAAAATTATCATTTTAGCCTTGATTACATGTATAACGCATGAGCCAACCTCATTGTCAGGCTCTTTTCATCCCATACGCTGGAATTAATTTGGTCTCGAAGAGCCAGTATAGAGTAATTCAAGAATAACCTTTTTTTTTTTTTAATGCGCGAGTCCTTAACATTATTCGATTTATTAAGAAAATCATTATTGACCTTTGAAGAGCATCTTAAATCTGTTTTAATATCGTTATTTATCAATCTAGAATAACAGTTGTATCGTTCAAAACAACACCAAAGACAACGACCACAACACCAAATGAAACAATTTTTCTTTATTATCCTGCTTTACAGGTCAGTTTATTTATATTTATTTATATTAAGGTCGTCCCATTAAGGTTCAGCACACTTAGCAAAATAGGAGTTCTGTGTTACTCATTGCATAGTTTAAATTGGTTACTGGAACTGTTGCTTGTCATTCGTGTCACACGGTCACCTTGCTGGATCTCTTCCCTTAAATAAGAGCAAAAAATATCAAAGAAATGGCATCATATACATCGCACTCTTTTTAATCGTTCCATTTTTACTATGAGAACACGAAAAAGGTGTTTTCTATTTCGTTTACATATTAAAGTAATTGCGCACAAAAGCCTACATATCGATATCCGGTGACTGACTAACAAAATATGCAATCGATACTTAAAATTGTACTGTTAATTCGTGCATCATATTGTATTGTAGTGCATCATATTGCATTGTTCCGTAGTCTCAAATAAAACAAAACAATAAAAAGTGCTCAACATTGGCATATATAACTATATAACTAATCTCTTGTACACGAATGCATTATCTGTCCTATATGGGAATGTGCCTTTGATTATGAGCTTAGATAATATACCGTCCTGCGTATGGAAGAAAAAAACAGAATGTATTGAAATATTGCGAGGGCCAAAGGCCCGAGCCAAAATGTTTGAGATTTTACTGCTCTCTAAAACACTGGTTTCCTGTGTTCTAGATACTAAACATTGGCTGAACCTGTTTCAGCTAATGAACAAAGTTTCACCCTTGCTCGATTTTTCCGGGGTGATTTCGGCTCGTTCGCTCTTTTTTCTGTGCAAATTCGGCTTGCTCAATTTTTTGGGGGGATTTGCGGTACCCCCTCCCCCCCCCCCCCCCCCCAATCAATTTTCAAATGGTCCGTCCCTAAGACGATTTTTCACAGGCCGGCCGAAGATCGGCAACAGTAATTATGGCCGGACCTGACCACCCGTATACGTTTTTGCATCAAAACGGAGGCACGCTCCGTCCACATGTAAGCGATGAACAGGCGTTAATTCTTTCCATCGAAAGCGCAGCTTTATGAAAACGCTTTCCGAATCAGATATCGGAGGTCTATCAGGAAGAACGAAGGTTTTCGAAAACGCGCGTGTAATATCAATCTAAATATCTGATCTACATGTGTGCATGTGTGCGTTTCGTGTGCTTTTAGCGTTTTCGTGCGAACGGTTGAAAACGACAGGAAAGCGATCGTGTGGAAGGGAAACAGCGAAGAAAATATTGACTGCCTTATATTAGAAAATCGTGACGGCTAGTAGCCTTGAAATGTCTTTCCAAATGTCATCGAAATCTTTTTCTCACATCGTCACATGAAAGAGACAGCGTGAGTACTTGTATATTGATTTCCTAACGCGCTATAACCAGTTGTAATCTTTGCGTTACGATCTTAATTCTTTCAAGATTTGGTTATTTTTATTCTATCGATTCTAGTAGGTTAGCTAAATACATCGTACAGTGCTCACGGAGGATTTACCTTTTTATTTACATTTTAACTTTTCT
This sequence comes from Actinernus sp. WN-2022, assembly GCA_030867875.1. Classification (NCBI taxonomy): domain Eukaryota; kingdom Metazoa; phylum Cnidaria; class Anthozoa; order Actiniaria; family Actinernidae; genus Actinernus; species Actinernus sp. WN-2022. Next base: position 10,724,886 of record JAOWCC010000655.1, on the reverse strand, counting down.
TACCTCCATTGTGCGCTTTATGCATTTTCGTTTGAAAAGTTTGAAAACCATCCCGTAATGACCGATTGAGATATGACTCAGTGATCAAAGTGATTATTCACGCAACTGTCTTTTATCACTTTTGACGTGTTGTTTAATGTTTTGAAAGGCTCTATTCATCGTTTCGAATGTTTTGAAGGCTCCGTTGAAAGAGTGTATTTTAAGTCTCATTGTCTAATAACTTTTGTTTATGTTTGGGAAAAAGCTTTGTTCTTTGATCAAAAAGGGACCGTCGACATATATGCTTAGCTTAGTGCCGCATTAAGACCAAAACAGTTTTGTGAACGAGATTGGAGCAAAAGCATGAGCCAACATGGCGGCCATCGCTTCTGAAGTTGAAGCAAGCTGTTTGGAACCAAGCAAACATGCAGCTGTTTCCAAAGACCATATAAGGAGAACACAATCGATCGATACATGTCCTAAAGCTTCTTATCGACTAAACTTAGTGTAATTTCCGACTGAGCTCTCACTACTTTTTATAGTATCGTAAGTTAACGACAACAAACATATGTGGAGCAAACATATCATTCTCGTATGATGTATAATAAACAGATAACAGCATATGAAGTGTTTTGTACGAGATTAATTCACTCGTTGTAAAGTTTGAGAAAACGAACGAGCGAGTGACGTAATAATCAGATAATTGCGACTCCTGAAAATATCAAAAAGTAGACGAGTTATTGGGTCTGCATAAAGGCTGGTGTATTTGCGAATAATATAGTGTTTAAGTAAAAATTATCATTATAGCCTCGATGCCATGTATAACGCATGAGCCAACCTCATTGTCAGGCTCTTTTCATCCCATACGCTGGAGTTAATTTGGTCTCGAAGAGCTATTCTTGGTTTGCATGTGACGTCTTCAAAAACCTAAACTATAATTCCTACAAAGCTGTTCTTTGTATATATTCTAGACATCGATAATAAAATTATACACAGCAAATTTCACGTCGATAGGGTGTGTTGTTCTGGAGTAAATAATTTTTTTTATTTTATGACAGAACGCCGGAGCCAGCGTGTTTTCCGGAAGGCATAAATATCCATATAATTGTGTCAATTTCTTTTTTTAACTCGATAAATCATTTAAAGTTGCATTCAAAGAGTTTTGAAGTGAAACCCAATGATTTTAATGGGAAATTAAGCTTTATTTGTATTTTCGTTTTATGGCCGCCATGTTGGTGCCCCAGAGAAGGCCACAAAGATGGCGGCCGCATACAAAGTACTGTAAACTTGTCGTACATTCATTGGCCCACAGCTCCGTTAGGAAATAATCCAATGTTCCAAAATGTGAGTTATAAATATATTTATGTCCTTCCCTGAATTGTGATTATATATGATGGACCTGCTGTCAATGTTGAGCTCGGTTTGCGGGACAGAAACACAAAACTACTGAGTTGGATTAATCTGGCTATGTGCAAATGTTGAGCACATAGCCGTTTTAATAACTCATTAATATTTATATCATTACAGATCTTATTTTTAGAAAAATATAATTTGCCCAGCAAAGGTGGGGACTTAAAAGCGACTTAGCACCTTTAGCACAAGTAAGAAGGTGGCACAGACCATGGGGAGGAGGAGGGATGAAAATGACAAAGCTGTTAGGGACGGACCATTAGAAAAGTTATGGGGGGGGGGGGGGGGGGGGATTCTCAAGCTGCATGAATGTTTTTTACTCCAGTTTGCTGTGCAGCAATTTTTTTTCGGCTGAGATCTCATGCACGTTTTTTTTTTTTGAAAATATTTTATGTACTAATCTATTCAATTTGGAATATTAAGTTATTCCAAATTTAGCTATCTTTGTACTTAACAGTTCTTGTCCTAAGTAAACCTTAAGAGCCATCACATGGTTCTCAAACTCAAGAGTTTATCCAATCTTCAACTCCCTCGAGGAAAGAAAGATCTCCAAATCCCTTCCTTTGAAGGGAATACGCCGTCTGTGTATAGGCTATCGAAGAAGGACATTTATTTATTTTCCCCGCTTCGCAGCGTCCTCCCGTCTTTGTCTCTTGCATTGCATTAACAATAGGAAATGAACAATCTGAAATCTACAATGTGTACTGTCTAGTGTTTCTCGGCCAATGGAAATCGAGATGTAGTTTATGCAAAATTATGCCAGAACACGATTAACGACAGTGTAGCACAGACGTCCCTTCCCGAATTTTGAGGGGAGACGTACGGCTGTACACAGGCTATCAAGTAGAGGATGCTGTTCGCAGGCTACTATCTCCCCCTCCATGTATAATTTTTTTTCTGTGTTGCTGGCTGTGCATGGATTTTTTTTGGGGAATTCCCCCACCCCCCCATAACTTTTCTAATGGTCCGTCCCTTAAGTCGAGCTTAAGCAGCAGACTGATCTCACAAGAGTTGGACCTCGTGCTGTATTGTAAGCCCCTATAGGGGGTGTGAATAATTGACTCCCACTCCGCATGCATTGTGCACGTGCTTACCATGTGCTTTGTATCGGTATTACATTACCAATACGGGTACCTCTTTTTAGTAGTTCTACAAGGACCAAAATGTTATATTTCATTTCGTCAATGCAAACCAATTTTGCGATCGCGTGTCACGACCATGAAAACCACCAATAGAGTAATTCAAGAATAAAATAAAATTGTCTCATAAATGTTACAATAAAAACAGTTTTAAAATAATGACTTGATATTGATTTCCTTCCGGCTGAAGTACTCTAATCTAACGAAAAACAAAGTATTTACCCCTTCAACTATTCTAATTATATCTATAACACATTCAGTGATAGAAAACTAAATGAAAAAATAACAATTCCTTACTCATTGTGTGAGAAATAAAATAAAATTGCAGACCGGCGGGAGTATAGTCGGCCAAGCCGGGTTATCCTGGTGAATATGACTGGATACACGAAGAAGAAAAAACAGCCCAGTGCCGGTCCAGTATCAGTTTCAATTCGAAGCCAACTAAATCGATTACTATCTACCGATGTACTCACCATTATTGGTCATTTTGTAGTCAAAATCTAATTTTAAGCATTTGGAAAACCACGAGGAAAAATGTATTCCGGTTTTATTTGTCATCTACTGACGGTCATGGATTGTTTCAGCAATTTGATCTGGTTTATCCTTTGAGGTAAAAGCGTATAGAATCGTCTAATAGGATTATTGGGGATTTAGACACCCCGAAACTTGAAACACAAAGTATGAATGGAATCCGGGATAAGGTACAAAGGATTTAGCCGACGTACTTACAATACAATACTTTATTTACCCACGTGTCAACTAGGAGCTATATAACTCGTTAAAACTTGAACGTGAACTTAAAAATAAAATAAAAAATTACAATATATATATGTGTATAAATATTCTATTAAAATTTATAATAAAATCTAATAAAATGTATTTCACCTCTTTATTAATAACAATGTGAAAAGTATCCCCTCCCACATTGCAACCAACCCCTTCCCACAAGAAAAGAAACACCCCGATGGCAGCCCCACCCCCTCCCCCCCTTCCCAGGGAAAATAAGACCAACACCCTCCTCCATAGACAATTACCCCAATAATTTACCCTAACCCCTAACGTAAAAATACTATCCCTACCGTACCCCTATAAAAAGTATTTTCTCCTGAGCCGTGACGTGTCTGTTAGTAAAAAGTAAAAGCAAAGAAAAAAACTACTGTATCAGTTCTTAGTCGGAAATTAACAAAATCTATAAAACTAAAACGAACCATGAAGTAGCACTATGCCATATTAAGCTAAGTTTCTTAGGTGGTAAATTGTTCCAAAGTCTACTAACAATATATGAGAAGGATCTATGCTTCCATTCATATTTAAAGCGTGGTTGTACCAGCCTAGTGCCATTACCTCGTAGGTTGTACTTCACAATTTTAAGTTTAAAAAAATCATTGATGTATGAAGGACCTTGATCATGCACACATTTATAAAGTAGGGATAACGACTGAAAACATCTACGCTGGGCCAAGGTTTTCGTATTTACGTACTTTAGAATAAAGTAATACGATAATGACATTGTAATGACTTAGATAGGCCTAAAATAGTCCTCAGAATGTAATGATTGGCATCCTCCAATCGTTTGGTTTGACCTTTACCAATTCCCAGTAGGATAGGACTACAGTACTCCAGGTGGGGCAGTATATATGCCTTGTAGAGGCGTATCATAACTTCTTCTGGGATAAATCGACGTAATCGTCTCAATGCTGCCGCCTTAGCATAAGCTTTCCTCAGCTGTTCCGAGATGTGTGACTTGAAGGTGAGCTTGCGGTCTAGTGTAACTCCTAGAATCTTTAAGGTGTCGGTGACTTCAATATTTGAGTACAGTACAGTACAGCTTTGAGTACAGTACAGTACAGCTGGTACAGTACACACCCACTTGCGTCCTCTCATATTAAGGTTATCGTATACCTTCAGGGTACTGTTCCGGATAAAATTAAGTAGCGTCTCGAATATTCGTCGTATTTAGATAAATTACACCTCATTTTAAAGCCGGCGTGTCTAAAACGCAGGTAACGGGTAGCGGGTAACGGGTAGCAGGTAGCGGGTAACGGGTAGCGGGTAACGGGTAGCGGGTAGCAGGTAGCGGGTAGCGGGTAACGGGTAGCGGATAACGGGTAACGGGTAGCGGGTAACGGGTAGCAGGTAACGGGTAGCGGGTAGCGAGTAACGGGGAGCAGGTAACGGGTAGCGGGTAAAGGGTAACGGCTAGGTTAAATTTATTTGTTTTAGAACATACAAAAATTGTCCGGTGCCTATTAAAAAAAAAAGAAGTAAAATACTCGCTTTGATATACACCCTTATCCTGACCAGTGATAACCATGATCGGAAATGGATGTGTGGCTGAGGTAAGCAGCTGTTAGTGGGGCGGCTTGCGTTACGCGACGACCCAGGCTAGGAACGGCTCTGAATGAGTTACAATCATGGATAAAAAATGTTGGGACAGTCAACAAAAATTACTATTATATGAAAATAGAAATTAATATCTGACGCAAAGTTAACACAGCTGCAGCTTCCCAAACCAGTGAAACAATTTTCAGATTGAAGGTGTTCAAAGGGGGGCCGGAGTGGGAGTTAAATGAATGGACAGTCTATTAAAGCGACCAGAGTCCAGAATCATTGTCCAAGATTGTAGTTTCGTGGCGGCACAGTAAGAAAGCTAAGATACGGATTTCGACGTAGATTGTTATAACCAATTCTTGCATCGATTAACCACATACTTGGGCACAATGTCCATGGATAATCTATCTTCCATATTCCCGATATAGATATTAAGCAAGCGATTAATTTAATGATAAAATTTTGGGAGACGTTTTGGTGATCTTTTTAATAAAATTCCCCTACTCGCAATGGATCGCTTTAAAATGCATCGGACAACATAAAGACACAGAGACTGATCAATACAATAAGTAAACTTTATTCTGAAGTTAACAGTTCAAATCTGCCTTATCGATTTGAGTAAAACTCGTCCAATCACTGATCATAATATATCACTGGAAAAAATCGAACCATTTACGTCCTTTTTAATACAAACATTTTTGAGTAGAACATTTCTCTAAATGTATTACTCTGTAAAATGGAGTGTTTGTAAAAAAAATCAATTTATACATTCACATACATTTTGTAAAAGTTTACAAAGTCTGTATATTACTCATATTTTACAACTGACAGTTTACATAGTCCTTCAAAGTCTGCATGTAACTGGGCCGGTTCGAGTTTTCCAGTGTATTTTAAAAAGTGTATGTTCCAAACTTTAAAAAAAGTTACAGTTCGATGCTCAAAGTAAAAAAGCCACTTATCCAGACGTGCATTACTGATTCATCCACTGGCTATATATACGGTAGATAAAACTAGTTCCCTTACTCAACAAACCAAACGTGATATACGTTAATTTTACTCAGTCGAGAAAAATAAATTACCTTAACTATTTTCACAAATTTATAAATAACATGAAAAAACTCTGGCAAGGTATTAAAACCCTAATAATCTAAAAACTAATAAATCCACCAGCTATAGAGGTTTTGCACCACCACGTGATGGCAGCCATGTTGGTGGCCAGAACAATGAGATTTGTTCAATCATGTGAAAAATTAAATCTCAAAGGAATAACATTCTATTGTTCTGGCCACCAACATGGCTGCCATCACGTGGTGGTGCAAAACCTCTATTGTCTCCAAGAAGACAATAATAAGCTAATTACTAAGGGAAGAGGTCAAAACAATGGATTTCGAATGAGACCCAATTTTGTCAGGGGAGGTGGTGGGTGGCGGGAAATACATCTACCCCTTTTTTCCGAGCGTGATTTTCTCGCGTTGTAAAATAGGGATACCTGATTTTAATGCAGAAACACGTTCTTCTCTGACTGTAGAAACTAGAAATATAGTTACTTCTTCAATAAGTATTTTATTCAAGAAGATATTTGTTGTCAAAAATCTAGATTTTGCCAAAATAGGTGGTGGGTTCCATGTACGACCTCCCTTCCATCAAAATTGGGTCCCGCCAGAGTACCATTGTTTTGGCCTCTTCCCTAATCCCCTAAAAATTGCCAATAAATCGATGGATGACATGGTAACGCCCCCAAGGCATCATTGGACCTTTTCTTCTAGATCTGCGATTGATAACAACCGTTAGAGATTCACGCACTGTGCCAGCGTAGCCTGTTCACAGGCTCTAGATACTGGGGAAAATGACGATAATAAAACGTGGCGAAAAGAAGCCTCTTTCTCTCCCCATTTCCCCTTCCTTCACGTCCGATTTTTTAGTTTTTTTAGTATCCAGGGCCAGTGAACAGGCTAGTGCCAGCGAGGCAGTCTGATTAAAAAAAAAACCTCTGAAGTCTGGAGTAAAATAAAACTCTAAAGTCTGATATAAAAACAACACTCTGAAGTCTGGAGTAAAAACAACTCTGAAGTCTGAACTAAAAAAAGTAAAGTCTGGAGTAAAAAAACAACTCTGAAGTGTGATGTAAAAAAAGTGCCTGAAGCCTCCCCGGCCATCACATCTCCAAAAACAATATGTTCTTGGATTTTCTTCTCTTTAATATTTAAAGATCGCCCAAAATCACTTGGGCAATGGGCCCAATACAAATTATAAGTGGCGCGACAGGGTTATTTTCCCTTTCTTCTGGTTCTATAGCCAGACTCGTTCTCATCGATTGGAAGCTAATACTAACCCATGGTTTTAATCATGTTTCTGAAAATTAAGCACTTGCATGCTCATTTGTACAAAACAGATTGCTTTTATCCAACTTCATCCTACATTTGGTTGTTCTACACCAAAGATACGAAAAAGCTAAGATATATATTATATAACGAATGCTGGAAAAACGTTTTCGAGAGACAATTCTTATTCAACAGCAAGTTGACTACGACTTTTAAAATTAACAGCAAATGCATAATTCGTATACATGATTTTCGATCATCATTACCTCATAGTTAAAAGCCCTTACGGGCCAACGGTAGACCGAAAGAAAAAGATGCAAACTAAACCGTACGTATACTGACGAGTAACCGTGGTTGCTGGTGCAGCGCGTAAGATACACAGTTGTCAACTGATTGCGCATTGGATTATAGAGCTATTTCTATTTTTTATACTTATATAATTAAAAAAAAAACGTTACCCGTTACCCGCTACCCGTTACCCGCTACCGCTACCCGTTACCCGCTACCCGCTACCCGTTACCTGCGTTTTAGACACGCCGATTTTAAAGCTTATGAAATTGGCTACAACGATGTACTTAAGGTTTGTAATTTTGATAAAAAGTGCGATTTTAAAATGAACTTCTTTTCCGAAGAAGCGAGTTGGCTTCCAAAAGCTCCAACTCCACAGCAATTTAATGAATTTAAGAACTGTTTAATTTTCTGGATTTCCACAGATCTTGTTTACAAAACTTTGTCGGCGATTGTGGAAATTCGAAGCCGTTCCGCAGTGAAGATATTTCGGTCTTCGTGAAACTGCGCTAACGCGCAATCCAAGTACAGATGCTGGAATCGCTCTCAGCGCCTCTCTTTTAAAAAATGAAACAAATTGCCGACACAGTGTTTTAGCTGATATAATTGCGAACAATCTGTGAAAATTTGAAGTAATTCGCACAAAAACGCGTCCAGTTGAAGCTTTTTTCAAACTATGTTTAGAACGAAAACAGAAAGTCAAGAAAACGCTCTGAAAAGTTTTAGCCGGCCGGCGAGACTGATTCTGGTGCCCCGCCTCTTTCACAGCAATCAAACACCTTCTATATAAAGCAGCCAATGATGTTCAACCAGAGCGTGACTGGGAAATGTCACTGTCAAAACTTCCCGCCAATTTCTCAGCGGCATGAAAGCAGCCATATATGAAGTACCTACCCAGCACAATCAAAGGTCTTCGCGTTCATTTGAGTTAGTTTCGCGCTCAGTTGAGTTAGTTTTCAATCACTCTTCATATAAAGGCAATGGCAAAGGATAAACCAGCTAAAGACAAGAAGAAGGCAAAACCCAAGCAGACCAAATGGACGCGAAAGACGAAAGAAAAGAATCAAGTCCAGAGCACGGGGACAGATAAATTACTCGAAGAATCAGCCCGCGAATATATGCTCCGGAAAATGTCAGAGATTTGGCGTGTTATTGTAGAAATACTTTTTAAGAGGAACCAAGCGGCCTAATGCACAAGTCAATTGAAACCCCGGCCCACCGACCTCCGGGACATAGCGGGGCATTAACGGGGACATGGCCGTGGAATAATTCACATTTATCGCTGCATTTCTCCGGTGGAACGGGGAAAGTAACGATTTGCAAAATTTGCGGGGATTTTAGCGGTGGTTGTAACGCCAGCCACGACAGAGCGGGACTGGGTCCGAGCATCAACGTGTATCAATATCAGATGAAAGCTGCGTGCCATTTCCTTTATATTCCTTTGTCGCATTGTTGTTTTTTGTTGACAGATAACGGTTTCTGATATGGTGGAGCCAATAAAAGTGCGGAAAGCATGTATAGTGATAGAAAATGTGCTTCATAAAATGTAATTTTTCAAATAATGGAACAACAAATTTAATTATGTATATTCAATTTATCAATGCCTCCTCCCAATTGAACATTCTGATGCATATACCGGGCCCATAGGGGCGGGTATTGTAACAGCCAACTGTCCCGGCGGGGAGAAGGTCAAAATTAAATGTAACACTGTATAAATGTTACATTCCCAGGTATGTCCCCGGGGTCGGGGGCCGGCGGAGTTTCAATTGACCATTGCATAATGTACTACAAAACAGTTTAGCCAGTGGTAATAAGATTATATAATTTCGAACATTTCTTTGATTTTTCCTCTTTCTTGAACTCCAAGGACCAGATACATGTTTTGAAGAAGACATCTACGGACAATTTTAGCGAATACACTAAATGACACTCACATTCATACTCAGTTGAATTAAGGTGTGGGAGAAATACTGATCAGCGGTCTAAGCCAAGCTTGGCTTAGATTGTCAGGGGAATACGACCCACGCGAATCTGGAGGGAGGGTGGGTGGGCCGCTTGTCTGACCACTGTTCCGCTGGAGAACTGAGCAAGAAGGGAGTGTCCTACGTTGATTCTGTATTTTATAGTCATCTCGTAGCGTCATCCACGTGCCTATGCACACCTAGCTGTAAATTGGGTATTATTGTACCTTATTTCATATTCGCATATCATTATGAGTGTTATGAATAGGTGATAGATTCGATAGAACGTTGACAACAAGCCACAGAGCGAACTCCGAACTGAACTGTCAACAACGACTCCCGTGCTTAGCTACGGTTGAATGCTCATGACGATTGATGTGGTGTATGAGCTGTCAATCAAAATATGTAACGCATCATCCGGTAAAATGTTTCTTTTTGAAATTTTTTTTTACGTTGGATACTTACACTCTAAACTTTGTTTTTACTTGAAAATATTTTTGTTGAGAAATTCGGCTCTGATGCTATACGATAACCTTAAGACCAAAACAGTTTTGTGACCGAGATTGGAGCAAAAGCATGAGCCAACATGGCGGCCATCGCTTCTGGAGTTGAAGCAAGCTATTGGGAACCAACCAAACATGCAGCTGTTTCCAAATACCATATAAGGAGAACACAATCGATCATACATGTCCTAAAGCTTCTTATCGACTAAACTTAGTGTAATTTCCGACTGAGCTCTCACTACTTTTTATAGTATCGTAAGTTAACGACAACAAACATATGTGGAGCAAACATATCATTCTCGTATGATGTATAATAAACAGATAACAGCATATGAAGTGTTTTGTACGAGATTAATTCACTCGTTGTGAAGTTTGAGAAAACGAACGAGCGAGTGACGTAATAATCAGATAATTGCGACTCCTGAAAATATCAAAAAGTAGACTGAGTTATTGGGTCTGTATATAATATGGTGTATTTGCGGATCAGATATAGTGTTTAAGTAAAAAATATTTTTTTATATTTTTTTATGAACTAACCTCATTGTCAAGTCTCAGGGCAGGGAGTCATCCCATACGCTGGAGTTATCAATTTGGTCTCGAAGAGCCAGTATAGAGTAATTCAAGAATAACCTATTTATTTATCAAAAATGCGCGAATCCTTAAAATTATTCGACTTATTAAGAAAATCATTATTGATCTTTGAAGAGCATCTTAAATCTGTTTTAATATCGTTATTTTTAAATCTAGAAGAACAGTTGTATCGTTCAAAACAACACCAAAGACAACGACCACAACACCAAATGAAACAATTTCTCTTTATTATCCTGCTTTACAGGTCAGTTTATTTATATTTATTTATATTAAGGTCGTCCCATTAAGGTTCAGCACACTTAGCAAAATAGGAGTTCTGTGTTACTCATTGCATAGTTTAAATTGGTTACTGGAACTGTTGCTTGTCATTCGTGTCACACGGTCACCTTGCTGGATCTCTTCCCTTAAATAAGAGCCAAAAATATCAAAGAAATGGCATCATATACATCGCACTCTTTTTAATCGTTCCACATTTTTACTATGAGAACACGAAAGAGGTGTTTTCTATTTCGTTTACAAATCAAAGTAATTGTACAAAAGCCTACATATCGATATCCGGTGACTGACTAACAAAATATGCAATCGATACTTAAAATTGTACTGTTAATTCGTGCATCATATTGTATTGTAGTGCATCATATTGCATTGTTCCGTAGTCTCAAATAAAACAAAAAATTAAAAAGTGCTCAATATTGGCATATATAACTATATAACTAATCTCTTGTACACGAATGCATTATCTGTCCTATATGGGAATGTGCCTTTGATTATGAGCTTAGATAATATACCGTCCTGCGTATGGAAGAAAAAAGCAGAATGTATTGAAATATTGCGAGGGCCAAAGGCCCGAGCGAAAATGTTTGAGATTTTACTGCTCTCTAAAACACTGGTTTCCTGTGTTCTAGATACTAAACATTGGCTGAACCTGTTTCAGCTAATGAACAAAGTTTCACCCTTGCTCGATTTTTTTCCGGGGTGATTTCGGCTCGTTCGCTCTTTTTTCTGTGCAAATTCGGCTTGCTCAATTTTTTTGGGGGATTTGCGGTACCCCCCCCCCCATCCCCCCCCCCCCCCAATCAATTTTCAAATGGTCCGTCCCTAAGACGATTTTTCACAGGCCGGCCGAAGATCGGCAACAGTAATTATGGCCGGACCTGACCACCCGTATACGTTTTTGCATCAAAACGGAGGCACGCTCCGTCCACACGTAAGCGATGAACAGGCGTTAATCGTTTCCTTCGAAAGCGCAGCTTTATGAAAACGCTTTCCGAATTAGATATCGGAGGTCTATCAGGAAGAACGAAGGTTTTCGAAAACGCGCGTGTAATATCAATCAAAATATCTGATCTACATGTGTGCATGTGTGCGTTTCGTGTGCTTTTAGCGTTTTCGTGCGAATGGTTGAAAACGACAGGAAAGCGATCGTGTGGAAGGGAAACAGCGAAGAAAATATTGACTGCCTTATATTAGAAAATCGTGACGACTAGTAGCCTTGAAATGTCTTTCCAAATGTCATCGAAATCTTTTTCTCACATCGTCACATAAAAGTGACAGCGTGGGTACTTGTATATTGATTTCCTAACGCGCTATAACCAGTTGTAATCTTTGCTTTACGATCTCAATTCTTTTTATTTGGTTATTTTTATTCTATCGATTCTAGTAAGTTAGCTAAATACATCGTACAGTGCTCACGGAGGATTTACCTTTTTATTTCCATTTTACCTTTTCTTATCTCCATTGTGCGCTTTATGCATTTTCGTTTGAAAAGTTTGAAAACCACCCCGTAATGACCGATTGAGATATGACTCAGTAATCAAAGTGATTATTCACGCAACTTTCTTTTATCACTTTTGACGTTTTGTTTTATTTTTTTGAAAGGCTCTATTCATCGTTTTGAATGTTTTGAAGGCTCCGTTGAAAGAGTGTATTTTAAGTCTCATTGTCTAATAACTTTTGTTTATGTTTGGGAAAAAAGCTTTGTTCTTTGATCAATAAGGGACCGTCGACATATATGCTTAGAGTGCCACGTTTAGTGCGTAAGACCAAAACAGTTTTGTGAACGAGATTGGAGCAAAAGCATGAGCCAACATGGCAGCCATGGCTTCTGAAGTTGAAGCAAACTGTTTGGAACCAACCAAACATGCAGCTGTTTCCAAAGACCATAAGTCCATATAACGAGAACACAATCGATCGATACGTGTCCTAAAGCACGCATGGCATAAGTTACCTCAAAATCGATCACTAAAAGCGAGCCAAAAATATATAAACCAGCACATCTTGTTTAATTCGCTGTCAAATTTAACGAAATTTTCGTATGTTAATATTAAAATGTAATAACATCTTTAGGATCAAACACATTTGTATATTGACGTTAGTGTGACGTCATAACGAACGACTCCTTTTATGGTCAAATTGTGCGTTACCAATACGTTTGAAATAAAGCATGTTATCACAACAACATAAATGTGTGTTTTTGATTGCCGCAATTTTAAAGTCTCTACGATAAATATTTGCTGAGTTATTAAGAACTGAAGTTTCCTGTGACGTCATATTTTCTGACGTCATGGGTCTGACATCAGTCATGCTTTCTAAATTGAAGAAACATAAAAAAGACCATATTGCGGCGATTCAGTGTACAGTAAGTACAGTTCCTCTTTAAAACCTGAAAAATTCTCGAATAGTTATTTTTAAAAGACAATTTAAAAAAAGGTATGACGTCATAATGACGTTTCCTCTTTTTCACTGTGAATTTTAAAGTATTTCCTCTCAAAATTGAAAATTCTAAAAACATACGGTTGTGGGTACCGATTTACTCTTTTGATTGCTAGATTGTCGTAAACAAATATTTTCAACTCTAATAGATGAATTAAGAAGTTATTTTGTAAATGGTTCTGTATTGAATATTGCCAAAATTTAAAATTTCATAACTTTTCTCCCTCTTAACCAATCGAACTAGGGTTTTCGGTTTCTTTGTTGTCGACATGATGGGAAATCGAAAATATAAAATTTACTGATGTTAAAGGTAATTGAAAACATCGAGAAACCTATTATAAATGGATATATGACGTAACTGTGACGTCATCAAAATGTCTACGGTAGTTCAAAGCATCGGATTTCGTTTAGGTCATCCGTCTTCATCCTTCCACAAAAAATCAATCTTCTACGTTGGAAACTTTTGAAAATATAGCAAAGTGATAGATTTTAGCGTCATTTGTGCCAAGCGTGAAGCTTCTTATCGACTAAACTTACTGTAATTTCCGAGTGAGCTCTCAGTACTTTTATAGTATCGTAAGTTAACGACAACAAACATATCATTCTCGTATGATGTATAATAAACAGATAACAGCATATGAAGTGTTTTGTACGAGATTAATTCACTCGTTGTGAAGTTTGAGAAAACGAACGAGCGAGACTTCGAGCGAGTCTTCGAGCTCTCAGTTCATCCCATACGCTGGAGTTAATTTGGTCTCGAAGAGCCATATAGAGTAACTCAAGAATAACCTTTTTTTCTAAAAATGCGCGAATCCTTAAAATTATTCGACTTATTAAGAAAATCATTATTGATCTTTGAAGAGCATCTTAAATCTGTTTTAATATCGTTATTTTTAAATCTAGAAGAACAGTTGTATCGTTCAAAACAACACCAAAGACAACGACCACAACACCAAATGAAACAATTCCTCTTTATTATCTTGCTTACAGGTCAGTTTATTTATATCATATTAAGGTCGTCCCACTTAGCAAAATAGGAGTTCTGTGTTACTCATTGCATAGTTTAAATTGGTTACTGGAACTGTTGCTTGTCATTCGTGTCACACGGTCACCTCGATGGATCTCTTCCATAAATAAGAGCAAAAAATATCAAAGAAATGGCATCATATACATCTCACTCTTTTTAATCGTTCCATTTTTACTATGAGAACACGGAAAAGGTGTTTTCTATTTCGTTTACATATCAAAGTAATTGCGCATAAAAGCCTACATATCGATAACCGGTGACTGACTAACTCAAAAATTTAAAATATGCAATCGGCTAACTCGAAAATACATGGTTTGGGGAGTTATTTTGCCTTCTAAAACAAATAAAATGAGTCATAACCTCTTCTTACGCTAGAGTCAAAGTTAAGTAACATCTAATCTACGACTGGTAACTCTGTGGAGTCATTATGTTAAGATTTCGAAGGGTCTAATTTAGATTTGCTTGCGGGATTTGTAATGAATTTTTACAAGGTGTTCCAGGTTTATGGACGACCAAGCAGAGGAAAACTGGGTTTAGCTTGAATACGCATGTCTGAACTGACTTGTTACTGCTGTATTCAAATGGGACAATATATTTTCAGCATTTTGATGTGTAGATCATTGAGGTTTCTCGAGTTTAGAGTGGATCAAGTCGCTGTTAAAATTCCATTTCGTACTATTTTTCCGCTTGAGCCTGACCTTTGGTATAGCGGAGCTGCAGTAGGAGCGATTTTCTCCGGAGAGTCCAAAACGAAAGCAGAGAATTCTCCTTCGTATAGTTCTGTCTATTTTATGTACGTGTCAGCTTTTAGCTAGCCTGCGTTTCATCCGAACAAAACCTTGTTATTGTCGTCAAAACAAAACGGCTGATTCGGATGACGATTATAAATGCGAGAATAATACGTTATTTTTGTAATGAAAAAGCTGATGTCATAGGAAAATGGCCGTTACAAATAGAGCGAGCAAGATTATTTGTATTTAAAGTAGAGCGGGCAAGATGATTTAAAAGTTGTACAGGTTGATAGGTTAATTAAATAAAACTGTTTTAATACAAGGAGATGTTGGCTATTTTTTATTTTAGTTTAGCTGGGGTTCTAAACTGACAAATGCATAATAAACTCATTTTTTGCAAACATAGGAGAAGAACTTTCTAATCTATTACCTCCAGCGGTAAACGATCAACGTACCGCCGACAGAACTCTAGATGTACCCCAATTAACCGATTTTAAGGTAAACGCCAACGTTATTCTACATAAACTAAGAACACTTAAGGTGAAAAAATCATCAGGACCAGATAATATCCAATCGAAGCTTTTGAGATTGGCGGGAGATGCAATCGCACCAGCGTTGGTAAGTTTATACCAATACAGTATCGAGAGAGGTACAGTCAGTGTTCTCTGCGTGGAAAGTGGTAACTACAGACCAGTATCGTTACTAAGTATACCAAGCAAGGTTTTGGAGTCCGAGGTCAACGACAGGCTTGTTAATCACGTGTTCAGGGTAAATATGATGGTCTCCGATAGGTAATGGGCGTACAGGTCGGGCTATTCAACGGAACTATTGCTGATGAATTTAACGGAAGTGTGGAGGAGAGCTGTGGACTCGGGTAATGCCGTTGCTGTGGCTTTCATCGATTTTAAGAAAGCATTTGACAGCGTTGATCATGATGTGCTCGAGGCGAAATTACAACGGGACTTTGGCGTTAACGGCACGCTATTGAAATGGATAAAGAACTACCTTCAAGACAGGCGCCAATACACAGTCG
This sequence comes from Actinernus sp. WN-2022, assembly GCA_030867875.1. Taxonomy (NCBI): domain Eukaryota; kingdom Metazoa; phylum Cnidaria; class Anthozoa; order Actiniaria; family Actinernidae; genus Actinernus; species Actinernus sp. WN-2022. The sequence continues at coordinate 10,708,860 of JAOWCC010000655.1, read as the reverse complement.
TCAACGGAGTTAAATCAGGTGTATTACTAGTGACTTACGGTATTCCTTAAGGTTCGGTCCTAAGACCAACCTTATTCACCTTATTTACTAACGACCTTCCTTCTTCCGTCACTTCTGGCCAGGTCTACATGTACGCCGACGACACCACGGTTTACTGTATTAATAAGGACGCTGACCAGGCGGTTGCTCAGTTAAATGAAGCTCTTCAGGAACTTTACGTCTGGTGCCTCAATAACAGGCTTACACCACACCCAAACAAGTGCGAGGCTATGCTGATTATGCGTTCTAGTTATACTATGGGACCGATTGCACCTGTGAGAATAGGGAACTCTCAAATTAAGTGGGTTAAGAAATCCCGACTATTAGGCATGACGGTTGATAATAACTTAAGTTGGATCCCACATACAGTAGAACTGAAAAAGAGTTATGCTAATAAATTAGGGCTACTGAAAAGATCTAGATTTCTGCCAAAACATGTACTAGAGAAACTATATTTCTCAGTTATACTGCCTTCGGTGATCTATGGCATGGTGTTGTGGGGGAGTTGTTATAATTCGGAAAATATTACATCACTTGAGAAGCTTCATAGTAGAGCCGCAAAAAATATATACAATCTCCCCAGAGACACATCTTCCGCAGATGCTCTGCAGCTTGCCAGTTGGTATTCACTCAGTATTTATCATAAGCTTGTATTGTTTAAAACAATGCACAAGGCATTCCACGCTAGGTTACCAGATTTTTTATGCGATCAGATATTAATTAAGAGGACTAGCCGTTATAATCTAAGAGTAGCGGATTCCCTTGAAATACCGCGTTTTAATACTAAATTCCTTCAACATTCAGTTCAGTATATAGTGGATCGGTTTTATGGAATAGTGTTATTTCTAGTGATCAGTCAATAGTATATGCAGGACATAAGGATCTTGAGTGTCGTTTAAATAAATTAGCGGTGTTTGAACAGTTCAAGTTTAACACTACATCTGCCTCTTCTACTAGATTTAAGAGTGATGACTTCATTTACTTGTGATTCCACTCATTAACTGAGGCCTAGTATGAATGTATTGTATTTTTAGAAAAAAACATTTTAGCAGCTCTCTTAGCATCATTATTTATTAGTAAGTTCAATTTAGTATTACAGTTATTACATTTGTAAGTATTCTTAGTAATTTTTAGTATTGTAAATAGATGTACAGTTATATATTCTTAGTAGTAGACACACGACCCCATAAGCCTTGTGCTTTAATCATAATCGTGTTTAAATAAAGGCAATCTATCTATCTATCTATCTATAAAATGATGTTTAAGATTGAATGGTATGTGTGGAAGACATTATTAATTAGTTGATGTGGAAATTATGTGAAAATTATGTGAAGGTTAAAACATATGATGTGGGGGTTATGTGAAAGTTAGTGGAGGTTTAGATGATGTTGGGTTCATGTAGAGGTTAATTAAGATGAGGTTATAATTGAGTGATAAAAATAAGTATTTGAATATGGTATGGTGGACTTAAGGAGCTACCTGGTTCCTTCCTGTATGGAACAGTTGTAGGTTATGCAATGTCCTCCTCGTAGGAGGGCAACCGAGCCATCTGAACGGTCCAGGTTAGGTGGTACCGAACCCCATCATACAAGATGATGTCAACAGTGTTAGTGTGCTTGTGTAAGCAAGCACCACCAATTCATACTTGTTCTAAAAATGTTGAGTGATAATTTGAAGAGTGGGTTATTATGAAATATATAAATAGTGGTATGAAAATTGATTAACGTGATTATGCCATGGATATGATTTGATAAAATATGATATGTGAATAAATTATGTAGGGGAAAAATATAATATGGAAATGGTTTCTTTGAATATTGAGTATAAAAATATGTCTTAAGCTAGTATATAACTGTAATCATTATTGGTTAAATGATGTTCATTCTACCCCCCCCCCCCCCTCCCCCTTTTGCATTTTATTTTATTTATCTAAAATATTTATATTAGAGTAAAATATTTAGAGTAAAAATATGTGAAAAATACTTTTACATTAAGGCTGCATTACACTGTTATTTCCAGGGAGTTATTTGTATTCCCCTAAGGTGATTAAAATAACCCTAGAGAGTGGAGTAAATTTTTTAGAGTTGTTTTCACTCCAATAAAGGAGTTGATTTAACTCACACATGGAAGTTTAACTTTACTATACTCTCTACTGGAGTCAATTTAACTCCCCCATAAGAGTTATTACAATGCATAAACATATAACTCCAAGTTAGAAGTTGTTTTAACTCAGAGATAGAGTTGAAATAACTCCCACTTTGGAGTACAATTTAAGGGATTAAAATCACTCATCCGAAGGAGTTGAATTAACTCTTTCTTGGAGTTAACTAAATGCTCTTTGAAAACCAATAAACATGAAGTCAGGTCTCATGAGCTGATTCCTATGCAGTTGACCGCATCGATCGAGTAGGATACCCGAGTGAAAAACACATTGGGGCTCAAAAGCATCTTTCAGATGTACTTTGTTCAGAAAATGTATTAAAATTTGATAAAACTTTTTCAGAGTTGAGAACGAGCCCCTCAAAGTTGGCCCCGCGAAGTCCTGGGCGCCGCCATTTTGTTGACATTAATTCCTATGACGTTTTTTACGTCACTTCGTCCCACCGGAGTCTTGCGGCTAACTTGTAGCGACTTGTTTTCTTTGTAGAATTTTCACACGCTCGGAATTAGAGTAGATTTTCATCGATATGGCAGAGCAATTTCGTACTAGAACAAATATATCATGAAGACGATATTGTGGGAGAAGTTCAGAAGACTGGGAGGACGAAGAAAAGCATGTGGAAGGCGAGAATATTTGATATGAATATTTGATAAAATAAAATAAAAACGGGATCCAGTTTTTCATTTCATTGGCACTTTAAATAGTATCTACTTTGTAAGCAAGTTAGCATGTAAATTGCTTATGCATTAATAAATGAAAAATAATACTATAGTACTAAGTATTATTATGAAAAATGTCCGGAAGATCAGATTAGACAACCACAGGCTAACCATCCTCCCATTTTGTGTATTTGTCACTGATGTTTTAATAATCCATCATTTCTTAGCAAATTGTGAATAAAATACCTTTTGACTTGATTCTGCTGTATATGTGTTGATTTAGCGTGCACTCATAATACAGCTCGGGTTTCCTGTGGCTCACGATTGTTTACATATAGCTCGGGCTTCCTGTGGCTCATCTCGCCAACTACATAAAAATACACGTGTATTTTTACATAGAATATTATTTTATGTAAAAAAATACATAAATACACACGTGTATTTTTATGTAGTTGGCGAGATGAGCCACAGGAAGCCCGAGCTAAATGTAAACAAACCTGAGCCACAGGAAAGCCGAGCTGTATTATGAGCGCGCGCTAAATAAACACATACACGGCAGAATCAAGTGAAAAGGTATTTTATTTCACAATTTGCTAAAACATTATGGATTAAAACATCAGTGACAAATACACAAAATAGGAGGATGGTTAGCCTGTGGTACAACCGTGCCTCCTGATACACAAGTAGAGACTGGTAACTACAGCACTGTAAATCGGTCAGCGGCAACGTTCGTGAGCATATCAGGTTTCGGCGGGCAAACGAACTTCAACGGTTTCACGACGAAGCACTTTGTGAGTTGTCTTTTCCTATAAATTCAATGGATTTACAGAAGGTTAGCTACTTAAAGAGTTTTGGAACCAAGCTAAGAACTCATCAAGACGTCGTGTGGACCGGCTGGATGGGCTATTTATGGGCTGGTATCCGTGGAGGAAAACGAAACACTAAAAACAGTTTTAAAGTAATTCCTAATTTACGTACAAGTAGATATGTTGACCAGTAGGTCCCTTAATAATGCTAACAAAAATTAAATGACTATGGACGAACTAACTATGCAATAAACGTATATACATGTGGCCAGAGACGGCAGAGTCCAACTGCTGCAAAGCTCTCTCACCTTGCTTGACGAGCAGAGGAGTGAAAACATGAAGTCTCATTACAACTTAAATACACATCGGCGACTCTAATTAACCATCTAGTTACAAGCTTAGGATATTGCGTTGTGTTTGAGTATATTTCTCAGTTAACAAGGACGTTTCTAGTATAACACTAAGCGAGTAAATAATGATAAGAATAACATAAAATCATAGTGAACCTCGTGTCTCAGCTCTACCCAGAAGTCTTCGGGGGCACCGATATGTTAATCATGATAATTTCCAGCCCATGCTTTCGGTAAGCTACTAATAGACAAAATAACAATGTCAGGGACAATGGCCACATGCATATAAACTTAATATACATTTGACTACAATCAGTATCTCAAGGATCAAGTAAAAATCACTTGCAATTAATCTAACATTTTAGAACAAAATTCAGCATGATCTTTCTATCAGAACCTGTTGTTCTAAGATGTTTTCAAATGGATTTGTAGGCTAGATTGCAGAATACCCCCCCCCCCCCCCCCCCGAAGTACATAGGTGTTGACGCCAACATTGATGCGTTGACATCATACATGTTGCTTCGTTCTACTACCGTGAGCAGAGAGTTGTTTAACACCCAGACATATCTCTCTAGAGAGATAACCATATATGGACTAACACATTGGCATGTTGGCGTCTCCACCTAACATACTTCAGTGGGGAGGGGGTATTCTGCAATTGCTCCGATTTGTAAACTAAACTTTTATTTGAATACTCTATGGCCCACTTTAGTGCCAACAGTTTGAATTTGTAAACCAGCCATTGGTCTTCAGTTGGTGAATCCATATATTTCCGGGATGGCATTTTGCAGCACCATTTGTGAGTTGAGTTTGTTGGTATTTTGCCTTTGCTCCAAGTGTTTTTGGGGGATTCTCCATTATTTTTTTCCGCCATAAAAACCAACATGCTAAATTCCAATTCAATCTGTGATTTAGCCGGGGCCTGGCTTAGATCATCCCCATGGTTGTTCCAGGTCCTGTTACAAATTCAAGGTTATTTTTATCTGTCAACATGCACCTCTGTAGTTTTTCGCACGGTCTGTTTTTTTGGCTGAATAGGTAAATGTTGAAGACTGCATTTATGTAGGCTGGACTCCTTTGAGAACTTCGGTTGGCCTGCATAATCATTAAAAATATTCTTGGCTTCATGTTCAGTCCTGATTTATAATAGCTACATGTACAGACTGTATATACATGTAATCTGTATGTTGAAGCTTAATATTGCATAATTGTTTACATTTGTCTATCAGTTGTTTGCTAGTAATTATTTATTTATGTAGAAAAAGTTTTTATCTTCAGGTCATTTCATGACTAAGATACCAACTTGTAATCTTTAGAATTTGGATTTTTGTTTTAATTTCTAATTAAATTAACATTAGACACTTTCTTTGTTAGTGGGGCTTCCAGTGGCAACACAAACAACTCGAAAATAAAATTAAAATTCTTTATCAAAATAATGTAAATTAAGTGGCTAAAGCACTGCTAACAGTTGCACTCTTCCTTTTTTCAGCATATGTGTATGCCAGAAAAGCGAAGATAGATCAGGACTGGTAGGCATATGTGTACAGTATGGAATGCATTTACATGTAGCAACAAGATTGCTGGTTTGCTGAGTACACATGGGAGAAGACCACAGATAAGACTTATAAAAATATAAACTAGTCTTTTCACTGCGGTTTGGAATGTTGTCAAACATGCCTATCCTGTTTCGTAGCTGTTGCTTTTGGCTGTTCCTAGTATTACATGTAATTGGAAGAGAACTTGTCCATAAATTTGGGATGAAACTAAGACTTTCTACTACTTCTATTTCAGAATGTTCATAAATATCACCCAGTGTTTTTGTAGTCTAAAACAAAGACAAATTCCATGTGAGGGAGGCTCAATACTGCAGAACAATGGAATTTATCATACTTTTTACACATCATTTCTTTAAGGGATACCAAGTGAAAAACATATTTGGGCTCAAAAGCATCTTTCAGATGTACTTTGTTCAGAAAATGTATTCAAATTTGATTTAAAAAAATCAGAGTTGATAACGAGCCCCTCAAAGTTGGCTTTGCAAAGACCTGGGCACTGCCATCTTGTTGACATTAATTCCTATGACGTTTTGTATGTCACTTCGTCCCACCGGATTAACTTGTAGGGACTTGTTTTCCTTGTATAATTTTCACACGATCGGAAATTAGGGTAGATTTTAATTGATATAGCAGGGCAATTTTGTACTAGAACAAAAATATGATGAAGACGATATCATGAGAGAAGTTCAGAAGACTGGTAGGACGAAAAAAAGCATGTGGAAGGCAAGAATATCAGACGAACAACAAAAGGCGACTACCGAGCTAGTGCAAAACTGGTGTTGTGCTACGATGTAAAGATTTGCTGTGTGTTTTTGTATGGAACTTGCCATCCCCTAACTTTCAACATTTGGGGATTTTGTCGTTCTAAAGTGTTTGATTTTCGAGTGATTCTCAATTGGAAAATAATGTTCAACTGGAGTCGTAAACTACACTTGATCCGAACTTGTCAGCCTTAAACGCAATACTAAGGTACATTATGACAATATTGATATTGACATTGCTTTCGAAAATTATGTATTATTGGAGCTATATAATATGAGTTTTCCGGTTTGATCTGTACTGACTGCATGGCTTTGTGCAACTGAAACAAAACACCTGAAAAGTTAAAACCTCCCTGTAAAACCGATCATAACTAGCCCAACATAACAGAATATAGGAAATGACACAAGAACGATACACTCATAGCAATTTTCTTGAAAAAATAAGCATTGGTGCGATCAAGCCGGCATGTTTGTGGTGGAACTTGGTGCGCGCTGTTTACAGCACATCAGTTAGGTAAACAAAATTAAAAATTGTGGCTTGCTACACCCTGATTATCTCTCTGGGTCAAATTAAACAAGTTTCGATTGCTATGCCAATATCAATATTGTCAAAATCTACCTTTAGTCTTGTGTTTAAGGCTGACAAGTTCCATACAAAAAAAAGAGAGAATCTTTACATCATTACACAACACCAGTTTTGCACTAGCTCGGTAGTAGTCGCCTTTTGTTGTTCGTCTGATATTTTCGCCTTCCACAAGCTTTTCCTCGTCCTCCCAGTCTTCTGAACTTCTCTCACAATATCGTCTTCATCGTATTTTTGTTCTAGTACGAAATTGCTCTGCCATATCGATGAAAATCTACTCTAATTCCGAGCATGTGAAAATTCTACAAAGAAAACAAGTCGCTACAAGTTAGCCGCAAGACTCCGGTGGGACGAAGTGTTGTAAAAATAATAATACGAATTATACATGTACAGTATGTCAAAAAGATGGTGGCGCCCAGGTCTTCACAGGTCCAACTTTGAGGGGTTCATTCTCAACTCTGAAAAAGTTTTATCAAATTTTAATACATTTTATGAAGAAATCTGAAAGATGCTTTTGAGCCCAAATGTGTTTTTCACTGGTGGTATCCCTTTAACAAGTAATAGCATGGGTCCTCGTAAAATAATTATTAAAGTTAACCTTGGCTGAAAAACAATGTTTGTTCTCAAGTGTGTGTTTGTACATGCCTAAATACATTGCTGTCTGTCTCCAGCAAATTGTACACTACATGTAGATGTCATTTATGCACCAATCTTCCTGTCGATAAAACTCATTTCAATATCCTGCACCCTGCCAACTTGGATCATGCTGTCACAGTGTTGCCACTATTGTTTTCTGACAATTGGAACAACACTGTGACATCATAAAATCCAAGATGGCAGCATACAGCAAATTCAAATGAGTGTTATCGACAGGAAAATCGGTGCATAAATGACATCTAGTGTACAATTTATTGGAGACAAACACAGAAACAGACTTGTATGGTAGGCATGTATAACAATCATTTGAGAGCAAGCATTGTTTTTCAGCCAAGATTCCCTTTAAGGATTAATTTCACTTTCATTAATTTTCATTAATTTTGATACAATAGCTCTGATCACTGAATGACTTAAAAATTTTGTATTAACTTTCAAAAACATGTGTGAAATTAATATTTAATTTTACTGGTTCCCTGAGCCAGTGAGGATTTCAGAAATGAGGCTCTTAAACACGAAGTTCCGGTATAAAAAGTGGAGCCATGGGGTTTGTCACCCTTCAGTTGTCAATCAGCCTTTGTGGAGTGAACATTAGCCTGATTTTCAGACGGTCAAGGTCGTCCGCTCACTTCCTCCCACCTCCCCGTCTGATGGACTTTGGCAGAAACCGTGTTCCTGACGTCATTTCATTTCGACCAATCAGAGCAAAGGTTTTATTTTTAGAGAACTGAGGTACATGTATGTGTGGAATGTCCAGTGGAGCCTGCATGAAGGACAAACCAAATGGCGGACGATACAAACAGACTTGATATGGCTTTGGAGAAAGCGTGCGAAACTTTCAGCATTTCTGAATTATTTCCTGAACAGCGAAAGGGAATATTACCCCTCGTTTCCCGGAAGGACCTTGGCCATCACAGCTGCATCTATAGGCGACGACCAGGTAGAGAATCAAAAATTATGTAGCCTTCTAGTCAACTCGCCAGAATCACACACTTTCCTTCACTGCAGAATATTCTTATGTTTTACAGCTTCAAACTTATGTCGGTTTCTCAGAACTAACCCTAACCATATCCTGTTTGAGCTGCTATGTTTTTTTGGGCAGCAGGAACTTTTTAAATAGGATTTTTCGTACAGTATTTCAAGCGCATGGTCACAACACTGATCTAACTACCGGATTTGTTGTACTTTACAATTTGTCAAAATCAAGACTGTTCAAAATTCTGATAACATAAATATTTAGGCAAATGTAATCCAACTTTTACCATGACATTCCATGAAAGATTTAGTCCTTAAGGCGAAAAAGCTAAGAAATTTCAGCTTTTAGGACAGCAAAATTGTCAAAATAAAGTGTGTAATTTTTTTTGCGAACATAAATAATTGCCCAAATGTCGTGAAACTATTACCATGATACACTCAGTATGTGTGTTCACTGCTGTAAAAAAAATCATTACATTTCATGAAATATTTGGTCTTCTAAATGCCAACATTCTAGGAGACATTACATTTTAATATGGCATACAAAGCGGTCGAGGAAGTTAATGATTTTCCAAAGCCTGTAGCTAGTAGATTCATAAACATCGCGATATCGATAGCGCTTCCTATCAGATTTTTCCGATACCCGTCTGAGGACCACATGTTTTTCCACGTTCTGTTTCTATAAGTTTGAAGCTGTAGAACATATTCTGCAGTACATGAAAGAGCTGTGATTCTGACGATCTGTAGAAGACTACATAATTTCTCCTCTCTCAATTCTCGACCTGGTCGGTCATTGCCTTACAGATACAGCTGTGGTAGCAAAGGTCCTTCCGGTAAACGAAGTATAATAATGCCTTTCTCTGTTCGGGAAATAATTCAGAAATGTCGAAAGTTTCACGCTTTCTCCAAAGCCATATCAAATCCGTTTGTATCGTCTGCCATTTGGCTTCACCTTCATGCAGGCTGCACTGGACATTCTATGCATACCTCAATTCTCTAAAAATGAAACCTTCACTCTGATTGGTCGAAATGAAACAATGACCAGAACACAGTTTTTGTCAAAGTCCATCAGACGGGGAGGTGGGAGGAAGTGAGCAGACGACCTCGATCGTCTGAAAATCAGGTTAAGTGAACATCTGCGTGATGCTCAGCTTGAGTGCTCCCTACTGATTGCTTATCGCGTGAAATTCAAATGAAACAAATGTTTAACTTCAGAGTAAGGGCTACAAAGTTCGCAAACAGCAATAAAATACCATTGGAAGTCATAAATGGACGACTATCTTCCCTATGGTCACTTTTTTTATGGCTTGTTTAATTTGAAACATTAAAAATCTAGCATTTCAAAGGAGAAGCTGATATGCTCGCTTGCTTTCTTCACTGCTCATCAATTTGAATTTTGTTATTTCCAGCTCGCCATGCGCGAAAAGAGGAGGGGCTAACCTATTTATACTGGAACTTTGGGTTTAACAACAAAAATATTATTATATATATATATTTTTTATGGCTAAATTTGAAATAAAGCCTGGGTATTTGTTTGAGAAAATACAGAGTTACTTGATTACTGCAGAGGTTACATGACTAAAATGTATTGCAGTACATGTTCATGTACATGTAAGTTGTATTTTCTCAAATATACGCCCCTGGCATTTATTCATAAAATTTGACTCTGGACCAGGGTCCAGTTGTTCAAAGGATGGATCATTGTTAACTTTATCCACTGAATAAATTGCTATCCAGTGGATAAAATAAGCTACTTTGGTTAATACTGGCATTTATTTGAACCTGCCATTTATTTGGGACTCGTGCAGTATTTTTTAAACATGAACACTGTTTTTCATATTTTCTTTACCACTCATTTTTGTAGGCCTTTGAAAACCAGGAACATAATTTAGCCAGTCACTTCTTTCCGTAGTCTCCTTCGCAGCCATTCTTAGGGTTGTTACGCAAATGCTAGCCTTAGTCTAACGGCTGCTTACACCAGCCAGACATACCATTCCCACTGCATGGCCAATCAGAATTCAGTTCTCAGAATAAAAAAACCACTTGTTCCAGAACTTTCTGATGGGAAATCCAGGAAATCAAATATTAGAGGCTAAATTTTATATGAAATCGGATCAAATAGTTTTGTATATATATATTCTGTTCTAAGTTTTTCTCTAGAAAGCAGATAGAGTTTAGAAGAAATTGTTCGTTTTGACACTGTACTGATGAGCTTGAAAGTGTTGATACATGTATAAGAAAACCGTTGCTGTTCAACCCATGTTATGTTATAACGGTCTTAATTGGCTAATACAAACAATCAGGAATGGAATGTCTGGCTGGTGTAAGCAGCCATTAGTAGGGCTAGTGCTTGTGTGATGACCCTAGGACTGGCTGTGAAGGAAACTATTCTTCATCTGTCTATAATATTATATGGGAAGTAAGCATATAAAATGGTATATTGACAATGCTTCATTCAATAAGGCTGGGTTTTCAATAAGCATTTTGGTCTCGAATAAATGCTGGGCGCATAAATGTAAGTTTGTCAATTTTTTTAGCAGATTGCATTATCTTATATAATAATACGCTAAGTGTGTGTGTCACGCTCTTTCCCAGGCTCCCTCATCGGATCGATATCCTAATATAAATGGCGCCAAAAAGTGACGGCCACAGGTATTCCAACGAAGTCGACGAATCATGCGAAAAGTTGCTTTCTGTCTTGGTCTTGGTTGCATTTCAGGAAAGAATGTTAAAAAGAAATGAGTTTTCTCAAGTTCTACACTTACCTGGGCGAGCGAGCCATCGAGCTTACGGGAATCTGTTTTAGGGAAAACCTGGGCGAGCAAGCCATCGAGTTTACGCGAATGTTTTACTTAGAGTTTAGGGAAAACCTATCGCCAAGCGAAGCGGCCGAAGTCAAACGACCGATCGAGATAAAACCAGGTATTCAAACACAGTTGGAAATGTTGTCCGTGGAAAAGGCTGTTATTTTTTTTATCTTACAACTCTATGATGTGTCTAATAGTAAGATATTTTGTCCATGTCTGTTTTCTGTATCCAGTTTCCTATGTTCTTAGATATAAAACCAACTGTTTCGGCGGCCAGATTTGTTTTCGTCACACAAATTCATGTCTCGAGCTGCCTGTGACTGTCAGTTTTGGCACTTTTTCGACAATAATTGTGCTCATCGGTTTAAGAAATTAACTGAGATCCGTAAGATATTATTCCCTTTAAAAAAAAATCAAAATACAACCTTGAAAATATCAACACGCTAAAAACATTGTGCCAGGAGTCAGTCAGCCGGCTAGACTGTTACTATAATTTATCATATTTGTGAGTTCCCACGGGTCCCTGCTAGTCCAGATATAATAACACTTGAACCACTTCTTGATCATGGTGTAAGGATACAATGAGTGTAAAGATTCTTAGTTTTTTCACTCCAATGTTTAAGTTTTATTCTTCCTACTTGCTGTTTTATTACTCCGGCCAGGCCTTCGGCTGGCTCGAGTCAGAAATCGCAATTTTTTTCCCTTTTTTAAATTTTATTATTTGTGTCGAGATTTTGCGCCGTCAACCAATCAGATTGTGCCTTCTTTGGAAGTTCTTTTCGCTACCGTACCAATCAGATTGCACTGTACTGGTCACGTGGACAGTGGCAACATTACCATGTTTTTCAAGATGGCGGCGAGTGGGAGTTAATAGCAAAACCTTTAATATCAGCTGTTTTTTTGTGTAAACCAAAGGTTCCTTCAAGTGCAATACCAATATTTTTGTCTTTTCTAAAGCTGAGAAGTGTTTCACGGGCTTTGGACGGGAATTTATCACATATTATGCGACATGCTTAGATACACTCGTGAGACGGGACACTCCAGTCTGCGATCAACACTGACTATATATAAAGACAACAGCTTGTAAATGTAAGTAGCCGCTAATCTGAACATGATAACCTTTATACCAATTGACTGTCGTTGTGTTGTTATTTATTGTTATTAACCTCTCGAAAGTGTAGTAGAAATGACCCGATTTCTCAGTTCTCTGACTGACAGGGGGGTAAAGAATTACATGTACAGTCGTTTCGCCCCCCATGCACATGTATTTAAATGTCTATAAATTCGGGAACGAAAATCCAGCATGCAGTGAGTGAGTATAAACTGAGTAAGTAATCCGAAATGAAGATTTTTTCAAACGAACGATAAATGACTCTGATGTGGAAATCGCATATTTATCTGTGGCGTGAAATTTTGTTCTATTTCCCGGGTCTATTTACATCTGGCCTGTACCTATTTGTATTTGATTATTATCTCTTGGTTTAGGCATTCTATAGTGTATTTAATGTTGTTGTTTTTTAGAACTGACATAATTATATTATGTATAGAGTAGTGTATTTATCATTATTGCAAGTTTATAACATAACATAACTAAATTTGGTCCAGAACTGAGAGTATACTTACATGCAAGTGGCACTCTTTCTTTCCCTTCCCCTTTCTTGGTACCATTATATATCCATGCAAGCTAGCTAGATCTTGTTTCAGTGTTTTCCATCTGAAGTGGTCCTGGCTTAAGATAACCCTAAGGTTACCTTAAGGACCTACCTTCTCATCATTCTATTTCCTATTATGCCTTATTACTCGTAAACATTTCCATCATCTTATGAGAAAATAAATGTAATTGTTGTTGTTGTTCCTCAGTTCTTGGCGTCAGCATCGTCACTTTCACTCGGTCATGATCAGGAGTACGAGTACTTTTACAAATTATTTGGGAATGAAAATTAATCTTGTTGCGACCCCAATGATATAAAGAGAGTGGACATTGCATGTTTATTTGTGGCCTGCCATTATAAGTTTCAGTCCTTCAAGATGTAGAAAATGAGCACTAGCACAGTGGCAGTTCACTAATACTAGAAAATGGTGGTCTATAGTTTACGACCTCAATCGAAAATATTGTATTGAGAATTTAGCCTGAATGTCAGCCGTCTCCACTGGTTTGTTAATAATTGAGAATTACAAATAGATGACTTTATTTCACATGTAGAATGACATTACCTAACTATTCACAGTGAATAGCAACATTATGTGGAATTTGTTGTTCTAAATTGCTTGATTTTGACTCAATATCGTGCAGACTAGTCTACTCAAATAACCATTGCACTTCAATCAACAACACCCATACCAAGTTTTTTTTGTAATTCTCATGATCCTCAAGGAACAATAACATTGAAAAGAAAGTAATATTAAACTACAGAATTGAAGGAAACTGTGGCTGAAATGTACATGCACAGCATGTATGTATGTGTGTGTGTTGTGTGTGTAATATGGCTCTATCATCCCCCCCCCCCAATGTGCATTTGCACATTGACATTTGATAGACAAGAGCATCGGTAGAGAACCTATTCTCTGGCTACTCTAGCACAAACCATGTTGACACAAAATTATGCTAGAACTCCACGCAGTACATGCTATAGATGGCCCGAGTTAAGGCCACTCAGGGCCTCTTGCATGTTCATACGAAGTGCTGGAAGTCATTCATGTAGAAAACTGTAACATTTATGTAAATTGCAGTGTAAATATCGTAAAAGAAAAAGAAAATATGAAAGTAATTTGTACATCAGATTCCTCGTTTTGCATATAGTAAGTAAAATGTTTTTTACTCCACATCAAGAGTTAATTCCACCCCTTATGGGTGAGCTGATTTAACTCTTTGGAGGAGTAAAAAATATTAGAGTGAAAACAACTCGAAAAAGGGAGTTACATGTACCTAGTTTACCAACTCCATTTTAGGGTTAATTTAACTCCCAAAATAGAGTTTATTGTACTCCAATAGAAAAGTCATATTGACTCTCCAGCAAGAGTTAAAGTAACTCCATAAAGGGGTTAAAATTACTGGAGTTGAATTGACTCTAAAAAGAGGGTTGTCTTGTATCTTTTTTTGTACTCCCTTTTTGGAGTTGAAATAACTACCTGAAAATAACAGTGTATAATTGAATTGCCAAGCGTGTATTTCTGATTAACAGACTCCTTCTTCAGGGATTAGGAAGTCTGTTAGGACCTAAATCCCAGAGGTGCTCTGAGACGGTCGCGTGTTTCTGCACACTAACATGGCCGACATGCCCTTTGTCATTTGAATCTCTGGGGATTGAGTGCAAACCATCTATACGACAGTTTGGTATTCGAAAATTACCGCTGAATGCAATGACTACTGGTGCATGTACGCAGGGTTAGCCTCATTCTGAAGTTAAACATTCATAAATACCAGCGAGAAGGTGGGCTATTCACAACACTGTATTGTCGTAGTTTCGCGTTTTTCACATTCTCCTTGGTATTTTAAAATGCTTAAAATTTTCAGAATGAGGCTAACCCTGCTTACATGCGTCTGTAGACATTGCATTGTATACAGCGGTAATTTTCGAATACGAAACTGGAGTGTTTCCACTCGGAAATTAGTAATATATACTTAGAGGCACTCAATCGTGATCCCTCGGGCGCCTCTATTTATCTGTGATTTCGTTACGCCTCCATTGTTCTGTGGGACTGCTCATTACGCCACCATTGTTCTGTGGGACTGCTCATTACGCCACCATTGTTCTGTGGGACTGCTCATTACGCCACCATTGTTCTGTGGGACTGTTCATTACGCCTCCATTGTTCTGTGGGACTGTTCATTACGCCGATATTTGTTCTGTGGGACTGCTCGTTACGCCACCATTGTTCTGTGGGACTGCTCGTTACGCCACCATTGTTCTGTGGGACTGCTCATTACACCACCATTGCTCTGTGGGACTGCTCATTACGCCACCATTGTTCTGTGGGACTGCTCATTATGCCACCATTGTTCTGTGGGACTGCTCATTACGCCACCATTCTTCTGTGGGACTGCCAGCTATTCAAAATGCTTGATAGCATTTTCCGTGAAGGAGATAATGGCGTACACGAGAAGGTCACTCTTGAGAATGGCTCTTTAAGCATAATCTCCTGGTTGGGGAAGGTGATGTTGCCTGATTGTATTTTGATGTTATTCACTATTGGTTGTTGCGCCTCTCGCCTAGTATCAGCTGATAGAAGCCTTGAGTAGTACAGTTAAAACAATCTTAAGCAACTGCCTGTAACCTCAGGGTGGGCGCATGTTAAAATGTAGTGATTTTAGAAACAATCTCCACTGTACTTTAATTGTTCGTGACATGAACCATTGTTCGTTTAGCGTCGAGTGCATAACATATATGAATGTGGTAAGGAGTGTGTGTGGAGAATGCTCAAATCGATGTGAGCATGCGCAGTGCTGTTCAACAACAAATCCCAACATGGCTGCTCGGTTTCCAGAGCGTTTAGAGGAAAATTGCGAGCATTTTGGATGCCCAAACTATCAAAAACACACATTGTTTACTGAACAATAAAACAATTATTGGAAATCGCAAAATATGATGAATTGTCTGTATCGCGCAACCAGTTATTTGCTTATGACTTTGGCATCGGTGAATAACTGGTAGCTCGCCACAGACAATTCATCATATTTTGCTCAGCCTCGATCAATAATTGCTTAAAGTGCCTATGAAATGAAAAAATCGATCCCGTTTTTATTTTATTTTATTAAATTATAGACTTCCCTTAGCCATTTTGTGCAATTAAAAATCAATTTGGAGAGCACAAACATAACTTTATTTCGTATCGAAGTCAGGCGGAATTGCCAAAGTCTGGCGACAATTTTTACGCCGTTAAGAATATGCTAATCACATGCGTGACGTCACTAGGTTTGCGCAGTTATATTCACAAAGCCGACTGCAAGGATTCTATAAAAAAAATTGGCCATCTTCAAGGTTTCTCAAAGTATTACATATTTAAATTGAAAACTGGCCAAAAATGCACTTATTTCGTAGTATTTATGGGGACGAATATAAATGAGTACACCTTGTGACGTCACGCATGTGATTATCCTATGTTTAACGGCATAAAAATTGTCGCCAGATTTTGGCAATTGCGCCTGACTTCGATACGAAAGAAAAATATGTCCCTCTCTCCGTATTGACTTTTATTTGCACAAAATGACTAAGAGAAACCTAGAATTAAATTAAATTAAAACGGGATCAATTTTTTTATTTCATTGGCACTTTAATATCCGAGGATAAAGAAACGGTTTGATTTGATTGATCTATTAGTTATCACCCCAATAACCTGACCCAAAATGAGATGATTTAAAAAGAGAAGTTCTTCCATAGACAACTTGCTCATTGTTACTGATGATGTTGTTCAGGGAGAGGTGTTTCGAAGCGCTGGCGGCGGACACAGCATCCAGTTTACAGGAGTAGAAACCTTAAAAGATCGACAAGTCGAGTTACACAATACCAGCTCCGACAGGTGAGAGACAGTGCCAGCATTCTGATTGCAGTACCAGCATTCTGATTGCAGTTCTCGCTTTTCACTTTAAGATCCGGGGGAGCATGTCTCCCCCTTTTCCTAAAAAATGAGGGAGAATTTCATTTTGAGGGGGAACAATTGTAGCCTCCTTGGAATGAGAGGAGAGCCTTTTTGCATTCCTTCAAACCGTCAATGTTGTGTGTTTTCACAGGGCCAATGGCCACAGGGCTGCACTATTCACCATGTGCTTCATCAAAAATTCATCTCCTCTCTAACCACACTGTCCAGTCTCAAAAGTGGAGAGGAAAATCCAAAATGGCGACCAGAAAAACGCACACGAGTAATTAAATTAAAATCGGCAAATGTTCGTTTTGAGAATAGAAGGGGAGATGAAGTGTCAAAAGAGGGGAGACTTGGCTTACACGCCTCTGAAATTCGGGGGATATTTTCAAAATTAATGGACAAATTCTCGCGCCGAAACGCGAACCCTGTGATTGGTTGATACTCTCCAGAAATCCATGAACAGTTGTGCCCGTAACGAAATAGCAATCTGTGGTTTTAATTATTTCTTTGGACATCTTGTTTCTTTCAAGGAAACGCCGAGCCTCTGATAGTATAGATGACAGCGAGTCCAGCTGGACGGATGTGGAAACTCGGGTGCGTTGTGTGACTTGTCTGACTGTCGTGACAGTCTGTCTTCAGGCATTACCATATTCAAAATGTAAACCCTGTATAACTTATAGACACAGCACTAAAATCGAGAAGTATTCTACTACTCACTTATTCACTTGATGTAGAATCGAGATTAACCCTTTCACTACCAAAGCGGAGCATGTAACTGGAAAAAAAGTATTGCATGAAATGTAGACATGCTGAAAATACGATGTTTCGATGATTACTTCAAGGAATGAATGACTTCAAAGCCACAGCTATAACAGGGTCGCTTTGGAGTAAAACTCATTTGATTTGGAGATCTTTTTACGTTTCTTCGATTTTCACGAATTTTGAGGAGCTGAAAATTGGTTCAAGAAAACCTTCTCATTCGCACTTGAAATCAAAAGCAAACAAACTCAGCACTCAGTGGTTACAGGTACCTTGAATTTCTCCAATCACTAGTTCCCCCTCCCCCCCTCAAAACACTAAGCGACTGTGAACCACGCTATTCTTAACGCTGCATTTCTCTCCACCACGTTTTCCTGCACCCACCTCTATTTGCATGCTGGGTAATGGACAACAAATCAACAGGGGTCCCCCCTCTGAGACTTCTGTAGTTTTTTTTTGTATGTCCTTTGCCCCTACAACCAAGAGCGGTGATTTTGACACAAGCCGAGGCCTTATAGTGTCAAAAACACATCTAACATTTAAGGATTTCATTGAATACTTTTTTGATGTGTCTCAAAGCAGAAACACGACAGAAAAACCCAGTGAAATCCACTCACAAAGCTTACTAAAAGCAAGCCAAGTACTTTTCAGCCGTCCTCAGACTTTATGATGTCCTCTGGCTCTCTTACAGTGGCTTATTTGTCCAAAATTAGAGCAGATTTCATTGAAAACCCTACAAGAGAAGCAATACCTTCCGTCGACGAGCATGCAGGATTCTTCCGAATGGCATTGTGGGAAAGCTTGAGCCCTTAGCTTACATAAGCACTACTTGACTACCCCGGGCTAGCCAAACTTGAACTGAGGGCGGAGGGTCGAGTTAGCATTCAGGATTTCACCAATTGAGCTCGGACACGTCCGGTAGTGAAAGGGTTAACAATATAAATGTGACCTTAAATGTATTTTAAAGTAATACGCGTTCACACCGCTGGCTGGCGCTAAACGAGCTTAAAACCTTCCTTCGGTGAATAACCTGTGCGAGGTAGTGTTAACCATGTGTACACAGACATTCAAGATCACGGCTGAAAATCCAACACAAGTTTTACAAAACAAAAACTCCGTTTAATTAAACAGGTTTAGTCGCTGGAATAGTCGTACCATTTGCTGACTTTGAAGAACTATGTAAAAAAGTCTACAATGTTAGTAAACTGTCTGAGTAAGCAAATTTACAGACAGTTTTTACAAATATTTTACAGAGTAGTAAAGTTCTCTAAATTTACTCACATTTTACTTTTTTCATAGTTCTTCGAAGTCTAAATGGTTCGAATTCAACAGCGAGTTGGTGTTTTATATCAGTAGAACTAGTGACCAGTGTGGCGTCCAATTCAAGCTATCTTTCTATTGCTTTCGATTTACTTCTTTGCGACTGTTCGTTGGGATAAATAGTGTTCATAATCATTTGACTTAACAACACGATTATTCTTAGCAATCAAACCTTGCCAAACTACCATATTTTTCATGCTTGTACTGCATTTGCTGTTGTTCTTTTCGTTTTCTAATGCTTTCTTTTCTTATATCTGCAGTGTTCGTATGCTATAGAGGGCAAGCCAGGGTTAGAGCCAGCCTACTTGCATACTGTACCTAAGTAAGTACAGCGTCGAGCGACTCCATGCTCAGCTTGGATAATATATTTCTGTTGATCATCTCATACCTCGCTTGATTAGCACTGTGAAGCTTCGCGCATGCACCCTTAGCAAAATGATTGAAATTAGAGGAAAATACCCCTAGCAACGGTTGCTAGTTGCATTAGCAATATGGTCTGATCCACCAGCAACAACAAATAGCTTAAACAATATTCTACTAGCAAAAGTTGCGAGTTGTCATGAGCTTTTCGCATTTCTAAAAATTTACTCGCATTTCGTAAGTGCGCGAGCTGATTTTCGAGTCCAACAGGCTAACAAAGTTCTTCATGATTTGTATTTGATTTCTCCCCTTAGAGTTTGGCCATCTCGTATGTTTAGGTGACCCTTTTCACGTGGCGGTCATGTTGATTAGAAAAATAGATTTCCCACATGTAGCGTGACACTGAGCCGTTTTAGAACGAGGTTAGACGGGGAAACATTTTCCCGCCTTGGGCTCAACATAGTCGTTACGTAAGAAAAGTGAGTTGACCGATTTAGCTTATACATTTGTTGTCCCAATTCAGCCGGATCATGTGACACCTCTCCTGAGGAGTCAGTGCTTTGTTTTCCAATTACAGAAATTAATACATTTCCTCTTAGGTGACCTGAATTGGGACAACAAATGTGCAAGCTAAATCGGTCAATGGCTGGTATTCGTCTACGAATAGCAGTTTCAGCGGTATTGAACCGAACGCCTCACTTCAAACTGTATTCAAACTGTATCTAAATTAGTCGTGCTTGTTTAGAGTGATTTTACTTGACCCTTGAAACAGAAACTATTAGTTAGTGTGTACATAGTTAATAGAGTGGAATGGTTATGAAACCCGGCAAACTTCAAAGGGGCTAACAAAGGCGCTGCGATTTATGTTGGAAGGGGGCAAGACAAAAGATTGTGCAGGGTCATAGTTCATTAGCGTCCCCTGAACGACTGAACTCACACGTTTCTATTGGCTGATTGATTAACACATTGGAATTTCTATTGTGTTTTGTGCAGGGTAGTGGTTGAAAAAAGCTAACAAAGACATATAACAAAGAAGGTCGCTGGGTTTCATAACCATTCCACTCTATTAACTATGGTGTGTAATACCAAGATAAACACAAAAGAAAGCAAAAGAATTAGAGTGTAATAGTATGTAATACTACTATCTATTTAACGGGTTAAGTAGAATCACCCTTAAGAGGGTATTGGTGTCATACAAGAATGATAGTTGCAATGGTGATTCATTACATCGAACTGAGGCATTAGGGTCAATACCGCTGAAACTACTGTTCGTAGACGCTACTGTAATATCTCCTATTAAATCAGAATGATGCAGAGCTGCGCAGTAGAAATGCGTACTGGACTAACTAGACACCAGCCCTAACCGTGTTATCTACTTTTCGTTGGTTTTCAGGCGCAAAAAGAACTGACTTGTATCGGTAGCCGTGGTCTGGATGTTGAGTGGCTGCTAGCCCGTTGGAATAACTATTTCATCATTATTAAAGACTAAGTAGTCATTTTACAGCAATAACATAATACACGGACTAGTAGTGGCTTCTATTACTCTAGAACGGCTTCGCAGATTACCGGTGGCCGGTAAAGAGTGGACCATTGGGTTTTCGGGGGGTGGTAATTTTTTTTATTACTGAGTTGCACGTGACGTCATCGCCGCCATGTTGGTGGACGTTAACAAAAGATTCCTCGTTAGCTTCTCTTGTTAGTTACACCAACATGGTCGCCACGGCTTTGTTATTTGAATCTCTGGGGATTGGTTGCGAGTCAAGAAATTTGACATGCGGCTTTAAGTGCCTATAACCTTTTTGCAATTTTGATAGCTTATGAACCTCCGATAAGTTTTGAGTACTTCTGTGAAGAAAGTTTTGGTTTACAGTGAATACTTTATGTTCTACGCTTGTTTGAAATCGTGTAAATGTGACCTTTTGTGACCTTTCCTGACCCATGACCGCGTAAGTAAAAACCTGGGTCGAAACCTGTATGTACGTCACCTCAATGCATTATTCTCCATGGCGCCTTTCTATCACAAAAACATCGATGCATAGAAAATATACACAGTTTGTGGGTTGTTAGTAAAGAAAAAAGTCATTTTAGTCAACATGTTAAGTATTTATTGAAATGATTTCAAAGCCGAATTAATTATATGACGTCAAGATGACGTAAACACAGGTATCGACCCAGGCTTTTGCTTACGCGGACATGGATCAGGAAAGGTCACATTTACACGATTTCAAACAAGCGTGGAGTATTCACTCAAAACCAAAACTTTCTTCACAGAAGTATTCAAAACTCTTCGGAGGTTCGTAAGCAATAAGAATTGCAAAAGGGTTATAGGCGCTTAAACGTTTTTTACTAACATAAGTGACCTTGAGTTTTCTTTTAACCTTCCAGGCTTCTTTTAATGAAACGCTAGCCTGAAATACAACCGCCTCGTCAGCTTATTCCAAGGGAATGGACCTTTGGAACAAGCTGAGGTGGCCGCTGTGTTTCAAGCTAATGAAACGCGTATTCCTCTGCCAGATCCATATATCACCCAACTCTCAGATAAAATGGTCCACTCTAAACCATTGCTACATCTAGCAACATAAAAAGCATTACATTGAATTGGAATTCCTTATCTAAAGATTAGAAATCCGCGGTATGAAATCTGCAAATCAAGTCGAGAAGCCAAAGATGAATTTTGAATTACAAAATTATTAAGCAATCGTTTTTCGCATATTTTCTATGGGTAATATTTCCACTTGTTAATATCTTTTTAGGGTTAAGGCTGATTTACACTTGAGACATAAGCAAAAGAACACACGCAAGCGCAGATTGTACTTTTTGGGTTGGATGAATGCTTTGTTCTACTCGGTATAAAGGGATTAACTAACCATGAATTACAGTGTGCGTTTGCGTATGTTCGTCGCAAGCGTGAATCTGCCTTTACAGTCTCGTATCACGGTCCCGTGCGAGCTCGTGTCTGGTAAAGACTTGCTTTCACCGATTGATGAGGGTTTATCGGGTTAGAAAATTCAACACATACACAAACTAGTTATTTGCCTTTATATGAACTTGCAGATAAATACAATAATTTTCCAACCTCTGACAATATAACCCTAGGCCTACTAAAATCCTATCCTGAACCATAAAAGAACCCTAACCGGTCAGTAAACAAGTTTCCAGGTAAACGACGAGGTTTTAGGGCTAATTTGTGGCTAGCGTTCACAGGTAATTAAAGGAGCTCTCAAGAAAATGGGGAAGAAAAACATTGAGAGCTTTTCTGGAACTCGAAACCTCGCTCTCCTGTTCGTAAAGCAGACGTCGCAACCACTACGCTAAACTTCCATCGTCGCTCAAGCTCTGTTAAATTTTACATTTTATAACCATGTAAATTATTGCCAAATTATTGTATTCTTGGCCAATCAGAGGTCGGAGCATTCCTGTATTGAGCCGCCGCTTTCATATGACAATGGCGCCATGTTGGTGGACATTAACGAAATATTCCACATCAGCTTCTCTTGTTATTTCAACCAACATGGCCGTCACTGAAAGAGTACATCAAATTGCGGGACATGTAAATGTTTTGATTGCGTTACTATCAAAATCACTGAACTAATAACGAACCATCGTTTGACTACTTACGATACGCTCACGTGATTCTTTAGGGCGCCCCACTGAAATGATCACGTGACATGACTACTAAACCATAGCAGAAGTTTTCTCGCATTTCGTTTAGAGATTTGACTGCAATTTTACAGCTGTCTGCAGAAAGAAGGTGATTGAAAGTTCAAGCCTTGGATATTTCTCCTATCTATCTTCCAATACGATTACCCCTCTATAAGAGGATTGTTAATCTCCTATCACACACTCGACTTTCATTATTGCTGCTTCAAACAGGTACTTTAAAGAATCCGGATAGTGCGTTTTGAACGCAAACGAAACTGTTCTCGTTGAGCCACCTATATGAACACGGTCGATCGTTATTGGAATGCCTGACTGCTTTTGATTCTCACGTGATCATTTGGGATGATCACCTGAGCGAATCGAAAGTAGTCAAACGAGTGATCGTTACTTTGGGGTTGCTAAACAGTTCAGTGATTTTGGTAGTATTGAGTGCGAAGCTCAAATTTTTAAAGACTGCAATGATACGTCACTGGTGAAAAGAACACTTAACTGGGTTCTCCACACGTACGCAGCTTTTTCATCCAATCAGCTGGCGAACTGTGCCAATCACTTAGCGAGCACCTACAAGGCATCTCTGCACGATGACGTGACACGTGACTAACCCTAGAATTGGGGGGGGGGGGGGGGGTAGACATTTTATTGTTCAAGAGGTTTAAATTACATGATCGCTTTAGTATGTCCATTTTGTTTTTGTAAATTATAATTAGTGTACAAAATAAAGCTTTCTGTTTTATCTGAAACTTGCGTAAGCAGTAATCGTATTTCGGGTAATGAGCCAGAAGGGACAATTTGGCCCTTTTGCGAGTGAACTGGTTTAGAGACTGCGACGACGTGATGTGAAAAATGGTGTTATCGATAATTTATTTATTATCGTTTCTTTTCTTCGACTTTTGTTGCATTTCTCATCCACGTTTTCGAAAAATAGAATGTGCACAGAGTTCCGATTAGGCCGAACAAATAGCAGTGCCATTTACGTTTTCAGGTTCTCGTTTTCTACGGAACGTAAACTCAGCGTTTTTGCAGACAACGGCTAAAATAAATGCAGCTACATGCATTTTCACGTGCAGTTATTGTATTTTGTAATTAAGTCCATTGTTTCACCGCGTCGACGTTGCCGTCGTGGTATCTTAGGCCTACGGCAAACGTCGAACTAGCCATGAACTTAATTCAGTAGAACCTATTAATTTCGAAATAGGCTCATAGGTAGTACGACGTTTGCCGCAATTGAAATCGACCTATTCAATAGGTACGAGTCGAGCATGAGGTTCGAGTAGCGGAGTCGGGAATAGTCTAGTTTCGTATTCGAAAATTACCGCTGAATGCAATGACTACAGCCGCATATACTCAGGGTTAGCCTCATTCTGAAGTTAAACATTCTTAAATACCAGCGAGAAGGTGGGCTATTCACAACACTGCGTATTGTTGTAGTTTCGCATTTTGCACCTTATCGCTGGTATTTAAGAATGTTTAACTTCAGAATGAGGCTAACCCTGAGTACATGCGGCTGTAGTCATTGCATTCAGCGGTAATTTTCGAATACGAAACTGGACTATTACGACTGGTGCGACTTTACGGCAAACGTCGTTCTTAACACGCGCCGAACTAAATTCATAAATTTTGTAAAATAAATAAATCATGCAAATCGTATGGATTGTGCAAAACCATGAAAACATCTCTCCCATCTGCCAAACATTGATTTCCCCCCTGGTGAGCATGCGCTGTACAAAGGCGAAATCGCGGCCTATCGAAAGTCGTTGCTGCATAACGCTCAGCCGGAAATGTGTAGTTCGTGCTTTAACGTCGCAAAATACATTGGCCTTGCATGCGAAATGCTATTTTCTAATAAATGCTCAGTATTCGAAAGTAATGAAGACGCGCCTGGCTGGAATGCCTGGCAGAAGCATTGGCTATTGCGAATGTTGCGATATAGCTCGCTTTGAAACGCTTCTACCATATGAAGTCAAACCATCTGGAACGTCATTGAAAACTGCGGCATGATCGACTTTTTTAAAACCGGTTTCAATGTAAAAACTCTGAATTTCTAACGAGACCTGAAACAACCATGGGGGCTGATCAAAGCCAGGTCCCGGCTAATCCACAGATTGAATTGGAATTTAGCGTGTTGGTTTTTGCGGAGGGGGAAAAGTCGCAACCGCTAGAAACACGGCCAATAACGCCACTTGCAGTAACCATCGTCTCCTATACACGGCACCGAGTGCTGTGTAGAACGCCATTCTTCTGTTTCTGTTGTGGACAATCCTTTTCCACAGAAAGGCCTTTCTTATATTCGACCGAGCGCTGTATTTCGCCATATCATATCACTAGCCGCGAGCGAAAAGTGAAATGCGCTAGGACATGTGTTTGTTCCCGTGATTTAATTAGGCGCGAGTGAATTAATATCGACATAGGTTCGGCGCGACTTAAGTTCGACGTTTGCCGTAGGCCTTAAAGTCCCTATTCATTAGGCATCCAACGGCAGTGTTACAATAAATTGGATAAGGATAAAACAACAAACTATAAAGAAACGCAAAGCAAATTTTTAGATCAGTAAACTGGGATCTCTAATATGACCATAACCACTGTCATCTTTAAGAGCACCCTTAAATCAACGTTTTTGGAAAGTTGTAATAGGATGAAATCCCCAAGATAGCCTGCGAAACAGGCCTCTGTGTCATTTCAACGCATAGGACGTGATAAAAAGATTTGACCGCGTGAAAATGGAAAAAGGAGACTGGCACGAGAGAGAAGGAGGGCCTGCAGTCATCCCTTGTAAATTTTCACGAGCTCCGCTCTAATCGAAAAAGCGCCTGTTCTGCAGGCTATCCCCGAGAAGATTTTAAGGATGGAATCTATAGACATGGGATTTTGTACTCTTGCGTACAGTCTCGTTTTGATGTTTTGTTTTTTCAGTTTCATAAACGTCTCGGAAATATAATTTTATTTTCAAATTTCTATCGTATAGTAGGAGCGTCAGCCTGCGTTGTGGCTCTGGAGTATGTGAGATCAGGGGATTGGGGCGAGAGCAAAAAGAAGGGGGTGGGGAGAAGAGAAGTACATTCCCTTATCATAGGCGAGACCAATAGCTTTGGTGACCTCGATATCGCTCATCTTCATAAGGCCGTTTCAAACGTCTCGCCATGCACTGCCGTACTGAACTGATAAATTATAATCGCAGGCTTGGTTTCAGCCAAACTGCCTCCACCACTGGAGAAGAACAATGGTATAACCAACTAACAGTCTATTAAGTTTTTTTACAACAACCGCCAAATTTCTCGCAATCTGATTGGCTTATTTTCATATGCAATATTTGAACAGAACAAAAGCTGACGTCATTTGTCAAGGAATACGGTGCGGCTTTCGTTTGAAGCTAAAAGTGTTTTGTTGTTGTAAAATTGACTATTTAGTTTGTTGTTGTTGTAAAAAACGAATTGAAGTTAGTTTTTTATGTGTTTTTTTACCATGTTATGACGAAAATCATTGTCAATATTAGGACAGACACATAAAAAACTAACTTCAATTTGTTAAATGCTAATCGGAGAGAGAAGCGAGTAGCAGCTGATATTTCGAACGTCAGTCGTTTGTCAAAGCGAATGAGGAGAAGGCTGGTCAGTAAAATCTGTAGACTGCATGGTATAAAATGCAGACTGTGTATAAAATGCAGACTGGGTATAAAATGCAGACTGGGTATAAAATGCAGACTGCAGACGCGGTATATAATGCAGATTGGGAAAAATATGAAAAAAAACCTACCTTAACTTAAAAGTCTTTATCTGTTCTTCATTGGGCTCTGTATGCAATTTCAGCGAGTTCAGTTGTAATTCTCGATCTCCACCTAAGAGTCTAGAACATCACGCTCGAATTTTGATCCAAAATCAATGCCGACCGCACTCAAATGACGACGCTATTAAATGGCATGAGGCTCTTGGAATAGATAGTGTTGTGCTATTATTTGAGGTTTAGACAAAATTTCAACAGAACTCGCCGAAATTGCATACAGAGCCCAATGAAGAGCAGATAAAGACTTCAGGTAAGTTTTTAAAATATATTTTTTCCAGTCTGCATTTTATACCCAGTCTACAGATTATACTAATATATATACTTTGTTCTGGTTTCACGGTACTTTTTTGGTAGTTTTCTGGGTATATTTTTGCTCATTTGCTTTCGGATTGGGTTACCTATGGCGCGCGGTAAAAAAGGCGGCGAGGAGAAAAGGGAAGGAGAGAGAAGGAAAGAAGAGCTCTGTCTTTCCTTATCTGCCCCCTCCTTCTTCGTTTTTCATTTCGCCCCATTTTGACCGCGCGCCATAGGTAACCCAATCCGAAAACAAATGAGCGAAAAAACAAACAAGCCGAGTCACTAGCAGACTAACATTGGTAAAGTGAACCGTTAATTAAAGTTTCTTTTTCTTTGCTAAAATACTGGGTTTGATTTTGGAGCCTGATTTCGCGGCTTCTTCGACTTCAAATAACTAGGTGTTTGTATGGGTTCCTTTGTAATTAATTTTATTAGAAAAGTAAAAGAAAGTTTTGCAATTAATTTGATCGACACGTTCAACATTTTTATTCACGAGTGACCCCGGCAAGGAGCGACGAACAAATGTATCAACTCATATCACACCATCTTCTGTCACGATGTGATCACGTGGCGGGAATTGTATCCGGCGGACCTGATGACTGCCACGTGACCCCGATCAACCAATGAGAACGTGCGTTGTATCTAGATAACCTATGGCTATGTAACAATGGTAAATACTTCCTTTTAAGGTCAGGAATTTTAAATCCACGGTTCAGTACAATTTCTGTGTTTCTTTTGTTAAACAATGTAACAGATAAGTGATGCATTACCCTTTCTTTTGAGTTTTTGATGTTTCAAAACCTGTTCATTTAACTGCCCTTTCCAACCAGTGTGATTAGTGTTACTGGTATTTGTGTCATCTGTGTTTTCAAATTCACTGATAAGTTCTTCTTTCGTAATTCTGGTTTTGATTAAATAAGTGAGAACAGCTATAATGTGTTTGGGCTTTGATCTAAAGACTGGTAATATGGGAAATATTTAATGGACTCAGCAAATATGAGCTGTGCCACACGAAAACAAGTAAACACACAATCAGCCATTTATAATTATTGATTACCATCATTTATTGGCCACTTCATCTCTATATAGCAGTTTACAAAATGATTGTTGTTCTGCTTTCTATGTAGCTCGCCTTTGGCTTCGTTCACACTTGTATCTTCTCTTCTATTATTACCTAAGTATAACCACTGACCTACAAAAATCGTAGAACTGTTTTTTAAATCATTCACGCTATGGCGAAGTCTGTGACTTAGGGTCTTGTTGGGGAAGGAACCTAAAAGGAAAATCTAAAAACTGAGTATCATAGAAAAAAATTATTGAAGTTTAATCAAAGTCAATTATATTATATTAAAAAGGAAGTTGTCTCGCACTCCGCCGCATGGAAATGGCTTCAGAATGTCTCAATTTTTAGTCGCTTTTAAAAACAATCAATATTTGGCTAAAGTCAGAGAAGCTATAAGTGTCAAGAAGGCCTTAGCGGGTTTTGAACCCAACTGGACGGATTTTCATCTCAGCTCGCTTGGCGGAGTACTTAAACCCTTTCCAGTGGTACCAGTTTACACCATCAGCAAGCGAAGAGTGTGCACCGTGGTGGTACAAACCGTTCAGGTTAGAATAATGGCAGCCAGCATACCACCACGCACCCTTATAGCCGACTGCACAGTTACCACCGTTGTCTCGGTCTTTGGTGCTGAAGGGCGAACCGCGATGATAACTCAGTGAATCACCGGCGTTCCCTACAATGACAACAAGACAATGAGCAACATAGTCTTCCAGCTTGACTTCAATGTATACTTTAAAATACTTCAATAAAAATCTCGAGCAATTAAAAAATTCAAAGGAAAACGAAACGAGAATATCCATAAGCCCACTTAGAGAAGAAAACTAAGTTTCTCTAATGTTCCTGGAAAATATTAATGTGGCCTGGTAATATGTTTTGCTCATGAGGAAGTTTGACCTTGAGGGATGTCATGCAGAACATTAAATTAACAATATGTCAAACAATCTTTCAACAGGAACACACTTTTTGTCTTTGCCACACAGACTTTTTCTCTGTTTGATTACTTTACCCACAGGCAGCCCAAGGTAATGATTTTTAGAAGAAATGTATGGGAATTTTTAGAAAAAATCTAAATCTTTACTAAAATGCTGAATAAAGTTATGAAATATTAGCTGTGCGTTGCGAAGTTGTTCCTCTTCATCACTGGTGTGTTTATTTTTTATTTGAGGCACTTCTGGTAATTGTTTTGTTATCTCATAGGGAGATAAGTGCCTCAAATAAAACAATTATTGAACACATCAGTCATGAAGAGGAACAACTTCACAATGCACAGGTAAGATTTTATAACTTTATTGACCATTTTAGTACAGTTTCAGATTTTTCTAAAAAAATCAATACCGTTCCTTCTAAATATCACTAGCTTGGGATGCCTGTACTTTACCAAGCCAGAGTAAATTGTTTTGAAATATTCGCCCATTACCTGAGTAGGTTCCCAGACTCAGTCGGTACTTGTTCTTCTCGCTTGTCACTGCGAAATAGTCGTACTCTGCGTATTTGCTCTTTCCCGTTGTATCTTCCAGCTCAACACGAAGCCTGTTTCGCTTCTGATTGGTCAATCGGTTAATCTTGTCCAGACCCAGCCAGAACTCTCCTTTAAGTTTTCCGAAACCGGTTTTGTAGTCTGTCCAGCCTCGGTAGAAGTCGACTGATCCGTCTTGTCTCTTCTGGAATACTGTCCACCCACCGCCTGAGGTTTTCTGGTCACAGTACACCTGAAGAATTAAAACGATTACTTTTTACGCAGCAATATAGCAATAATCCTGTTCATGAGTCCCTTTTAGGGGTAGTATGCATGTCCTCTGTCTGAGTTTCAAAACTAGTTGTATCCCAGTCTCGGAAGGTGGGCATGTCGATCGCTGTCGGAATTTCGTCTATTCGGTTTTCTTATTTCTCTCTGTCGCCGCTCTTAATTTCGGACGTTCGTCGTTATTTCATGTCTCTCGTGTCGATGTTTCAACGCCGTGTTGCTTTATAGTAAGAATTTACCGTAAAAGGACCTCGTTCATGGGATTGTCTTTATTTCAAGTTCTATCCTACAGTTTATAATAATGGGTTGCTAATTTTTTCGTATTCTGATTGGTTGATTATACCATGGGATATGGCGACATACCACGGTAGATCGCGCGCTAGAATCACTTTCCCCGAAATTTTCTTCGTCTTCTATTAAAGCCCCTTCCCGCTTGAGTATACTTCGTTTGTTGTTGTACAACACAAATTTACGGTCGTATTTCCTCTTGTAAATTCACGAGGCTCTAGCTGAGACGATCCACAGCAATTTTACCATCAGATGACACAAATCGTGGTAAATAACTTAAAGAGGACATGCTACGGTAAACTGTCGTCAATTTGTTACTTATACTGATTGCCAGAGATAAGTACAAGCGAAACAATTGTGTCGAGGACGTTTACAGAATCGGAGATTTCATCTACCGACGAATTTAATGTAAGGAATTTTATTTTAAATGCAGTAGTATAACGGTATTACCTTGAATTTTCCCAGACCATCCGGATCCACAGTGTAAACGCCGCTTGTCTTCCCGCCACACTTGAGAACTTCACCACAGTTCTTGAGAACTAAGTTAAATAAAGAACTGACGTTTTTATTACTTAAAATCAACCGAGAAAACTGATACCATGTCAAAATGCAAATGGTTTTTTCCGTTTTATTCCAGAAAAAAATATAGTTTAAAAAGTCAAAGGATATTTGGTTTTTAACTTCGTACAGGAACATATACACTGTCAACAATAATTAGTAACTTTGTGGTCACTTTGTAAACTTCCTTTTCTTTTTCAAGTGAGTGTGCGATCCCTTAGTTTCAACAAAGTGTTCCTCGAATGAATACCGTTATGGCAGTTAGGAGCATCTCCTATTCCATGAACGTTTTCGAGTGCTGCGAGCTTTCTTTCGATAGTCTTCAGTGCTGTCAAGATTGCTTTCATTCCTACAGTGCAGTCGGGTTTACGTTTATAGACCTGACGCCCTTCTCCGTAGAAAAAAAGACTGAACAGAATCAACCCAAGACTTAAACGAAAGATAATCATGGTTTTTCTCGCTTAATCTTCAAGAGAATCGTTTGCCTGTCTTGAGGTTTGTTGAGAAAGTAAAAATATTGTAAGCAATGATAAAGAAGTAAGCTTTAGTCACTCAAAACAAGAAAAGTTGGCCTGTTTGAGTTTCTAGCCAATGTTTATCTCTGTTCGTCAATTCTTTTGTTTTAGTAACAAATAATAAAAAATAGCAAAAACCGTATACGACACCGCAACACGACACCGCAACACCTATGTATCAAATATCGCGTATACACAGCATTAAATATTCGGTTGGAAACGTTTAGAATACTGTGGTACTTAACCTGTTCAAAAATTGCTTTCTTCGATATTGAACAAAATATTCACCGGCTCAGTGTCGGTGAATACAGCGAAGCGCGGCTAGGTAAATATCCACCACTATTCACCGATACTGAGGTGAATAATTATTTTAGTATATATACCACACAAGTGAATAACCAGCACCAAATAGTTATTTTATTTTCTGTCAAATGGAAAAAAACTCGCGCGAGGTGATCGCTTGGCTTGGAGGTGAATAGCAAAGGATATTCACCTCCGTAGTAGCCAATCATAGCACGCGAAAAGCACAGACTATTCACTGCTGTGGTATATACTGAAAATAAATATTTCCTACCAAATTCCTTTATTCGCGACCGTCAGAAGAATAACTGATTCACCGAAAGTTGACACCATTAAGAACTGTGTTCTGGGTTCTTCACGCACGCAGATTTTCATCCAATCAGAACCATTTATGTACAATAACCAATCATTGAATCATGGGATACTACCATTATTCTCAATTAAGACGATTTTTCACAGGTCGGCCGAAGATCGGCAACAGTAATTATGGCCGGACCTGACCACCCGTATACGTTTTCGTATCAAAACGGAGGCGCGCTCCGTCCACACGTAAGCGATGAACAGGTGTGAATAGTTTCCTTCGAAAGCGCAGCTTTATGAAAACGCTTTCCGAATTAGATATCGGAGGCCTATCAGGAAGAACGAAGGTTTTCGAAAACGCGCGTGTAATATCAATCTAAATATCTGATCTACATGTGTGCATGTGTGCGTTTCGTGTGCTTTTAGCGTTTTCGTGCGAACGGTTGAAAACGACAGGAAAGCGATCGTGTGGAAGGGAACAGCGAAGAAAATATTGACTGCCTTATATTAGAAAATCGTGACGACTAGTAGCCTTGAAATGTCTTTCCAAATGTCATCGAAATCTTTTTCTCACATCGTCACATAAAAGTGACAGCGTGGGTACTTGTATACTGATTTCCTAACGCGCTATAACCAGTTGTAATCTTTGCGTTACGATCTCAATTCTTTCAAGATTTGGTTATTTTTATTCTATCGATTCCACTAAGTTAGCTAAATACATCGTATAGTGCTCACGGAGGATTTACCTTTTTATTTCCATTTTACCTTTTCTTATCTCCATTGTGCGCTTTATGCATTTTCGTTTGAAAAGTTTGAAAACCACCCCGTAATGACCGATTGAGATATGACTCAGTGATCAAAGCGATTATTCACGCAACTTTCTTTTTAATTATCACTTTTGACGTTTTGTTTAATGTTTTGAAGGCTCCGTTGAAAGAGTGTATTTTAAGTCTCATTGTCTAATAACTTTTGTTTATGTTTGGGAAAGAAGCTTTGTTCTTTGATCAATAAGGGAGCGTCGACATATATGCTTAGCTTAGTGCCACGTTTAGTGTGTAAGACCAAAACAGATTTGTGAACGAGATTGGAGCAAAAGCATGAGCCAACATGGCGGCCATCGCTTCTGGAGTTGAAGCAAACTATTTGGAACCAACCAAACATGCAGCTGTTTCCAAAGACCATATAAGGAGAACACAATCGATCGATACGTGTCCTAAAGCTTCTTATCGACTAAACTTAGTGTAATTTCCGACTGAGCCGTCTCAGTACTTTTTATAGTACCGTAAGTTAACGACAACAAACATATGTGGAGCAAACATATCATTCTCGTATGATGTATAATAAACAGATAACAGCATATGAAGTGTTTTGTACGAGATTAATTCACTCGTTGTGAAGTTTGAGAAAACTAACGAGCCAGTGACGTTATAATCAGATAATTGCGACTCCTGAAAATATCAAAAAGTAGACGAGTTATTGGGTCTGCATAAAGGCTGGTGTATTTGCGAATAATATAGTGTTTAAGTAAAAATTATCATTTTAGCCTCGATGCCATGTATAACGCATGAGCCAACCTCATTGTCAGGCTCTTTTCATTCCATACGGTGGAATTAATTTGGTCTCGAAGAGCCAGTATAGAGTAATTCAAGAATAACCCTTTTTTTTTCAAAAATGCGCGAGTCCTTAACATTATTCGATTTATTAAGAAAATCAGTATTGATCTTTGAAGAGCATCTTAAATCTGTTTTAATATCGTTATTTATAAATCTAGAAGAACAGTTGTATCGTTCAAAACAACACCAAAGACAACGACCACAACACCAAATGAAACAATTTCTCTTTATTATCCTGCTTTACAGGTCAGTTTATTTATATTTATTGATATTAAGGTCGTCCCATTAAGGTTCAGCACACTTAGCAAAATAGGAGTTCTGTGTTACTCATTGCATAGTTTAAATTGGTTACTGGAACTGTTGCTTGTCATTCGTGTCACACGGTCACCTCGCTGGATCTCTTCCCTTAAATAAGAGCAAAAAATATCAAAGAAATGGCATCATATACATCGCACTCTTTTTAATCGTTCCATTTTTACTATGACAACACGAAAAAGGTGTTTTCTATTTCGTTTACATATCAAAGTCATTGCGCACAAAAGCCTACATATCGATATCCGGTGACTGACTAACAAAATATGCAATCGATACTTAAAATTGTACTGTTAATTCGTGCATCATATTGTATTGTAGTGCATCATATTGCATTGTTCCGTAGACCGTAGTCTCAAATAAAACAAAAAATTAAAAAGTGCTCAACATTGGCATATATAACTATATAACTAATCTCTTGTACACGAATGCATTATCTGTCCTATATGGGAATGTGCCTTTGATTATTAGCTTAGATAATATACCGTCCTGCGTATGGAAGAAAAAAGCAGAATGTATTGAAATATTGGGAGGGCCAAAGGCCCGAGCCAAAATGTTTGAGATTTTACTGCTCTCTAAAACACTGGTTTCCTGTGTTCTGGATACTAAACATTGGCTGAACCTGTTTCAGCTAATGAACAAAGTTTCACCCTTGCTCGATTTTTTTCCGGGGTGATTTCGGCTCGTTCGCTCTTTTTTCTGTGCAAATTCGGCTTGCTCAATTTTTTGGGGGGATTTGCGGTACCCTCCCCCCCCCCCCCCAATCAATTTTCAAATGGTCCGTCCCTAAAACGATTTTTCACAGGCCGGCCGAAGATCGGCAACAGTAATTATGGCCGGACCTGACCACCCGTATACGTTTTCGCATCAAAACGGAGGCACGCTCCGTCCACACGTAAGCGATGAACAGGCGTTAATCGTTTCCATCGAAAGCGCAGCTTTATTTTTCAATTCAATTCAATTTATTTTTGCTCATCTTTTTTTTTATACAATAATTATAAAATACAGACAGAGAATGGAGATAGACTAAGAGTAATATAATAAATAATAAGAAATGTGTGAGCCTGAGGGCTAAGTTAACCGCTGGGTTTTCTAGTTAGCCCCAGCCATATTTAGTTAAGTGTTTATAACAGGTAGAGAAAAAAAAGGAGTTTAAGAGTTAACATTTTTTTTAGAGAATTAGAGAGAGAATAATGATATATAGAAATTATGAGTGTTGCTCTGACAGTATGTAACGTTTCAGTTGTTTTGAAAAGGCGAATGCACTTAAATCCTTCATGTTAGTCGGGAGGTCTTTCCAAAGATCAATTGCCATAAAAGAGATCATTTGTTTGCCTGTATTTGTTCTTACTTCTGATTTATAGAGGTTTTGTTTGGCTGCGTATCTGGTATTATAGTTATGAACACTGCTGGCATATTTAAACATGTTGTCAAACATGCTTGGTAACAGTCCTTTGTGCCATAGATACGTAAATTTTAAAGCATGTAAGCGGTAGACATTATATACTGTAAGAATATCTAATAGATTTAGCAAGGGTTGAGCGCTTTCCGTATCTTTTCCATGGGGAATTGCAAAGAATATTAATCTGGCTACATTATTTTGTTTAACTTGAACTTTTTGAATATGAGATTTGTAGGCGCTACCCCATGCTAAGATGGCATAAGATATATACGGATAGATTAAGTTATAGTAAATTTGTTTAAGTTGTAGGATAGAAAGATAGTGCCTTAATTTGGATAGAATTCCAGTATTTCGAGATATTCGCGAGCAGATGTACGAAATATGATACTTCCAGGATATCGAGTCATCGATCATTACTCCTAAATATTTAATACATTTCTTTCGATCCAAAGAGTGGCACGATCCATCTTTGCTCCTGATTTGTATGTCAATGGGCGTATCCTTTTTTCTTGCAGACTTAACAATCATAAAATTTGTTTTTGACATATTTATAGTTAACTTATTAATATCACACCATTCCTTGACCTTAGTTAGTTCGGAGTTCATTAAATTCTCCAGAGTTTTCAAGTTACTTGCAGAAGCAAACACATTTGTGTCATCAGCAAAAAAATTGAAATTTAACTTTTCAGAACAGTTTGGTAAGTCGTTTATATAAATTAAAAATAACAGAGGGCCTAGCGTACTTCCTTGCGGAATTCCACATATCATTGTTTGCTTTGGAGACTCAACATCTCCCAATGAAACATATTGTTTTCTATTTGAGAGGTAGCTATCAAACCATTTTAAAGGGAGCCCTCGAATTCCATAACTTTCTAACTTTTTAAGCAATATACCATGATTCACAGTGTCGAAGGCTTTGGAAAAGTCTAAAAAAACACCACAGGTATACAAGTTACTATCTATTGCTTTTCTAAGGCTGTCCGTAATTTCTATTATAGCTTGAGCAGTTGAGCGACCGTTTCGGAAACCAAATTGAAATTGAAAAAGAATGTCTTGTTTTTCAATGTAATTTAAAAGTTGTTTATGTATCAGTTTTTCGAATATTTGGGTGAGGGTTGATAAGGTTGAGATCGGACGGTAGTTGGTGGGGTCAATAGTTTCCCCACCTTTGTCAACGGGTGTTATCCTAGAGATTTTTAGTATATCCGGGACAACGCCCTGAAGCAAGGATTGGTTAAAAATTTGCGTTAATGTTTCACTTATATGATCACACGCGAGCTTAATACACTTTGGGGGGACTCCGATTGATGATTTGTTTAATTTTATTCCCATTATTGCGTCATGGACTTCATGAAGATAAATGCCACGGAGCATAAAGTTATTTTGGAAATCTCGTTTAATGTATTTATTAGGATTAGTATCACTTTGTGGAAGTTTCTCGGCGAGGTCTCGCCCAACATTGATGAAATGTGTATTTAGTTGTTGTGCAATATCAGATTTATCGGTGTAGCATTAATTTTTATACGTTAGTTTCGTAATTTTTGTTTGCGTGTAATTCTTCTTTCTGCTTATTATCATTCCAATTAACTTCCATGTTGTTTTTAAGTTCTCACTATTTAAGTTAAATTGTTCTCTAAAATAGTTCTTTTTGGCTGCTTCTTTAATTTAATTTAATTTATTATTATAGGCTTTATATAGTTTAACTTTTTATGAAAACGCTTTCCGAATCAGATATCGGAGGTCTATCAGCAAGAACGAAGGTTTTCGAAAACGCGCGTAATATCAATCAAAATATCTGATCTGCATGTGTGCATGTGTGCGTTTCGTGTGCTTTTAGCGTTTTCGTGCGAACGGTTGAAAACGACAGGAAAGCGATCGTGTGGAAGGGAAACAGCGAAGAAAATATTGACTGCCTTATATTAGAAAATGGTGACGACTAGTAGCCTTGAAATGTCTTTCCAAATGTCATCGAAATCTTTTTCTCACATCGTCACATGAAAGAGACAGCGTGGGTACTTGTATATTGATTTCCTAACGCGCTATAACCAGTTGTAATCTTTGCGTTACGATCTTAATTCTTTCAAGATTTGGTTATTTTTATTCTATCGATTCTAGTAGATTATCTAAATACATCGTACAGTGCTCACGGAGGATTTACCTTTTTATTTCCATTTTAACTTTTCTTACCTCCATTGTGCGCTTTATGCATTTTCGTTTGAAAAGTTTGAAAACCACCCCGTAATGACCGATTGAGATATGACTCAGTGATCAAAGCGATTATTCACGCAACTTTCTTTTTAATTATCACTGTTGACGTTTTGTTTAATGTTTTGAAGGCTCCGTTGAAAGAGTGTATTTTAAGTCTCATTGTCTAATAACTTTTGTTTATGTTTGGGAAAGAAGCTTTGTTCTTTGATCAATAAGGGAGCGTCGACATACATTATATGCTTAGCTTAGTGCCACGTTTAGTGTGTAAGACCAAACCAGATTTGTGAACGAGA
Organism: Actinernus sp. WN-2022; assembly: GCA_030867875.1. Classification (NCBI taxonomy): domain Eukaryota; kingdom Metazoa; phylum Cnidaria; class Anthozoa; order Actiniaria; family Actinernidae; genus Actinernus; species Actinernus sp. WN-2022. The sequence continues at coordinate 10,671,160 of JAOWCC010000655.1, read as the reverse complement.
TTGGAGCAAAAGCATGAGCCAACATGGCGGCCATCGCTTCTGGAGTTGAAGCAAGCTATTTGGAACCAACCAAACATGCAGCTGTTTCCAAAGACCATATAAGGAGAACACAATCGATCGATACATGTCCTAAAGCTTCTTATCGACTAAACTTAGTGTAATTTCCGACTGAGCCGTCTCAGTACTTTTTATAGTATCGTAAGTTAACGACAACAAACATATGTGGAGCAAACATATCATTCTCGTATGATGTATAATAAACAGATAACAGCATATGAAGTGTTTTGTACGAGAGTTTGAGAAAACGAACGAGCGAGTGACGTAATCAGAATCAGATAATTGCGACTCCTGAAAATATCAAAAAGTAGAGGAGTTATTGGGTCTGCATCAAGGCTGGTGTATTTGCGAATAATATAGTGTTTATGTAAAAATTATCATTTTAACCTTGATTACATGTATAACGCATGAGCCAACCTCATTGTCAGGCTCTTTTCATCCCATACGCTGGAATTAATTTGGTCTCGAAGAGCCAGTATAGAGTAATTCAAGAATAACCCTTTTTTTTTTTTAAATGCGCGAGTCCTTAACATTATTCGATTTATTAAGAAAATCATTATTGACCTTTGAAGAGCATCTTAAATCTGTTTTAATATCGTTATTTATAAATCTAGAATAACAGTTGTATCGTTCAAAACAACACCAAAGACAACGACCACAACACCAAATGAAACAATTTTTCTTTATTATCCTGCTTTACAGGTCAGTTTATTTATATTTATTTATATTAAGGTCGTCCCATTAAGGTTCAGCACACTTAGCAAAATAGGAGTTCTGTGTTACTCATTGCATAGTTTAAATTGGTTACTGGAACTGTTGCTTGTCATTCGTGTCACACGGTCACCTTGCTGGATCTCTTCCCTTAAATAAGAGCAAAAAATATCAAAGAAATGGCATCATATACATCGCACTCTTTTTAATCGTTCCATTTTTACTATGAGAACACGAAAAAGGTGTTTTCTATTTCGTTTACATATTAAAGTAATTGCGCACAAAAGCCTACATATCGATATCCGGTGACTGACTAACAAAATATGCAATCGATACTTAAAATTGTACTGTTAATTCGTGCATCATATTGTATTGTAGTGCATCATATTGCATTGTTCCGTAGTCTCAAATAAAACAAATAAAAAAAAGTGCTCAACATTGGCATATATAACTATATAACTAATCTCTTGTACACGAATGCATTATCTGTCCTATATGGGAATGTGCCTTTGATTATGAGCTTAGATAATATACCGTCCTGCGTATGGAAGAAAAAAACAGAATGTATTGAAATATTGCGAGGGCCAAAGGCCCGAGCCAAAATGTTTGAGATCTTACTGCTCTCTAAAACACTGGTTTCCTGTGTTCTAGATACTAAACATTGGCTGAACCTGTTTCAGCTAATGAACAAAGTTTCACCCTTGCTCGATTTTTTCCGGGGTGATTTCGGCTCGTTCGCTCTTTTTTCTGTGCAAATTCGGCTTGCTCAATTTTTTGGGGGGATTTGCGGTACCCCCTCCCCCCCAAATCAATTTTCAAATGGTCCGTCCCTAAGACGATTTTTCACAGGCCGGCCGAAGATCGGCAACAGTAATTATGGCCGGACCTGACCACCCGTATACGTTTTTGCATTAAAACGGAGGCACGCTCCGTCCACACGTAAGCGATGAACGGGCGTTAATCGTTTCCATCGAAAGCGCAGCTTTATGAAAACGCTTTCCGAATCAGATATCGGAGGCCTATCAGGAAGAACGAAGGTTTTCGAAAACGCGCGTGTAATATCAATCTAAATATCTGATCTACATGTGTGCATGTGTGCGTTTCGTGTGCTTTTAGCGTTTTCGTGCGAACGGTTGAAAACGACAGGAAAGCGATCGTGTGGAAGGGAAACAGCGAAGAAAATATTGACTGCCTTATATTAGAAAATGGTGACGACTAGTAGCCTTGAAATGTCTTTCCAAATGTCATCGAAATCTTTTACTCACATCGTCACATGAAAGAGACAGCGTGGGTACTTGTATATTGATTTCCTAACGCGCTATAACCAGTTGTAATCTTTGCTTTACGATCTCAATTCTTTTTATTTGGTTATTTTTATTCTATCGATTCTACTAAGTTAGCTAAATACATCGTACAGTGCTCACGGAGGATTTACCTTTTTATTTCCATTTTACCTTTTCTTATCTCCATTGTGCGCTTTAATGCATTTTCGTTTGAAAAGTTTGAAAACCACCCCGTAATGACCGATTGAGATATGACTCAGTAATCAAAGTGATTATTCACGCAACTTTCTTTTATCACTTTTGACGTTTTGTTTTATTTTTTGAAAGGCTCTATCCATCGTTTTGAATGTTTTGAAGGCTCCGTTGAAAGAGTGTATTTTAAGTCTCATTATCTAATAACTTTTGTTTATGTTTGGGAAAAAAGCTTTGTGCTTAGCTTAGTGCCGCATTAAGACCAAAACAGTTTTGTGAACGAGATTGGAGCAAAAGCATGAGCCAACATGGCAGCCATGGCTTCTGAAGTTGAAGCAAACTGTTTGGAACCAACCAAACATGCAGCTGTTTCCAAAGACTATAAGTCCATATAACGAGAACACAATCGATCGATACATGTCCTAAAGCTTCTTATCGACTAAACTTAGTGTAATTTCCGAGTGAGCTCTCAGTACTTTTTATAGTATCGTAAGTTAACGACAACAAACATATGTGGAGCAAACATATCATTCTCGTATGATGTATAATAAACAGATAACAGCATATGAAGTGTTTTGTACGAGATTAATTCACTCGTTGTGAAGTTTGAGAAAACGAACGAGCGAGACTTCGAGTGAGTCTTCGAGCTCTCAGTTCATCCCATACGCTGGAGTTAATTTGGTCTCGAAGAGCCAGTATAGAGTAATTCAAGAATAACCTTTTTTTTTCAAAAATGCGCGAATCCTTAAAATTATTCGACTTATTAAGAAAATCATTATTGATCTTTGAAGAGCATCTTAAATCTGTTTTAATATCGTTATTTATAAATCTAGAATAACAGTTGTATCGTTCAAAACAACACCAAAGACAACGACCACAACACCAAATGAAACAATTTTTCTTTATTATCCTGCTTTACAGGTCAGTTTATTTATATTTATTGATATTAAGGTCGTCCCATTAAGGTTCAGCACACTTAGCAAAATAGGAGTTCTGTGTTACTCATTGCATAGTTTAAATTGGTGACTGGAACTGTTGCTTGTCATTCGTGTCACACGGTCACCTCGCTGGATCTCTTCCCTTAAATAAGAGCAAAAAGTATCAAAGAAATGGCATCATATACATCGCACTCTTTTTAATCGTTCCATTTTTACTATGAGAACACGGAAAAGGTGTTTTCTATTTCGTTTACATATTAAAGTCATTGCGCACAAAAGCCTACATATCGATATCCGGTGACTGACTAACTCAAAAATTTAAAATATGCAATCGGCTAACTCGAAAATACATGGTTTGGGGAGTTATTTTGCCTTCTAAAACAAATAAAATGAGTCATATCCTCTTCTTACGCTAGAGTCAACGTTAAGTAACATCTAATCTACGACTGGTAACTCTGTGGAGTCATTATGTTAAGATTTCGAAGGGTCTAATTTAGATTTGCTTGCGGGATTTGAAATGAATTTTTACAAGGTGTTCCAGGTTTATGGACGACCAAGCAGAGGAAAACTGGGTTTAGCTTGAATACGCATGTCTGAACTGACTTGTTACTGCTGTATTCAAATGGGACAATATATTTTCAGCATTTTGATGTGTAGATCATTGAGGTTTCTCGAGTTTAGAGTGGATCAAGTCGCTGTTAAAATTCCATTTCGTACTATTTTTCCGCTTGAGCCTGACCTTTGGTATAGCGGAGCTGCAGTAGGAGCGATTTTCTCCGGAGAGTCCAAAACGAAAGCAGAGAATTCTCCTTCGTATAGTTCTGTATATTTTATGTACGTGTCAGCTTTTAGCTAGCCGGCGTTTCATCCGAACAAAACCTTGTTATTGCACAGGTACCCCAAGCTCCCTATATGTATATGAACTTGACTTAAAATTGTTTGTAAATTTTAAAATCTATAAATATGAAATAAAGACTCACCTTTTTATCCAAATGTGTTTTCCTTTACTATCTCTATCGATTTTGGAAGTCTAAAGGCCATTTGAAGGGTTTTATGATTTCATTTTTTCCACTCTCTTAAAAGTAAGACAAGGTTGGGCACTCGAGTCGCCAAGTCAAACGGATTCACCGAAGGAAAGATCCCGTAAATTCGCTCCAAATCCTCCAATCGCCTTCAATTTACACCTAGGGCATGTTCGATAGTTGTTCCACCCATTAGTCGCCAACAGTAGAGACACAAGTACACGTAGAGGGACATTTTAGGTCGCCAATTTCAATGAACTTGCCTTTCGGAACGCCGAAATATGCGTGAAAGGTATGTTCCGTGCACCAACCGACATTTTTGGCTCGGTAACCCGGCCTTGCTATTCAATTTAACTACACACCGGGTGGTAGACGGTATAATGTTCAGTACGAAAAACATTACCCTCGGGGCCATGCCTAGGGCACAATTTGGAAACATGAGTTTCGGCTCTATTAACCAATCGGGCGCATCCATGGTTCCCGGAATATTCAAATTGCATTTTCTGTTATTGTTTACATCAACTGATTTCTGAAGCCGGCATGGAGGAACTTATCGCTCCACCGAAGAAGAAAGCAAGATTATCTGGGTATTTTCCAGAGTGGAAACTATGGTAAGTGCAAAATTCTATGCTAAATATTCTATACGAACATTGCAAAGTAAAATCAACTAGAAAAAGAACAGGATATAAATATTTTCCGTTCTCGCAGGGTGTTACAACATTACAAATACGTGGAAGATGGAATAACACTTATCTCAGAAATTTTACAACATGCTGAGAGTGAGGAAGATAAGGAAAATGTTTCCACGAAGAGTTTATCACGCCATTCATTGGGTTGGGTCATGAATGATGTGTTCGGGGAAGACGTTCGTGTGGTACAAAGAGGGCCCAGAGGAAAACGACAACGCGCATATTTAAACGTGAGTCGTGTTAATAATAGCGAAAGCCATGGCATGTATTCCAACCTTCAGGTCCCAGTCAATTGGAATTGCATTAAAGATCGTCCTGACCACGTAAGTTTTATTCGGCATGAGAGCTGGGAATTCAGTAAACAGAGAGGGATCACCGAACTTTCGATACAGGAGAACAGTGCTCACGAAATAACAGTTGAAGCAAAGTCTCATGGCTGCAGTGTTGACTTGAAAAAAGATCTCGGGCTCGGTAAAATGCTACAGGACAAATCCATTGAAAAGCAAATTTCGCTTGCCCTTAAATATATTGAGCATTCATCTATCTGTTTGGGTTTCCTAATCCGGGATGACGAAAATGTCATCGCTATGAAACCGAACGTAATAGGTGCCTTTCGAGACTTGAAAGAACAGTCCGAAAATGAAGAGAAAAGGGTATTTGCCGAAAATTGCCTTGTACTGACTGGTCCAGGTAATCGTTGCTCCAACTGTTCTTGGCTACTAAACATCGACAGCCAACGGAAAAATAGAAAGGAAAAACAAGAAACTGTACCCCCTCGTTGCAACAAGCGCTACTTGACCAAAGAAGAAATACAGGTTCAATTAAGAACGGAACAAACAGCCCGACGCAATGCTGAGAAAAGGGTACAGTACTGGAAAGAGAAATTTGACCAGGAGTCGGTCATCATGGACGATGAGGATCAGAAAGACCTGCTATCGATGTTTGGCGCCGTAGACGAAAAGGATATCCCTGAAGAAATGAACTGCTTCTGGCAACAACAGTGCCAGATCATGAACACCAGAAGCAAGAATGGTTATAGGTGGCATCCAAAGTAGGTTCTTTATCTATATGTATGTAATTAGCCTTTACAAATAAGGGCTGTCACACTTACGCATATATCAGTACCCAGAGACCCTGGAGGATTTGTCCAAATGCCCAATCAAACCCTATAACTTTCCCTGGGTTCCTGATCCATGAACCAAAGTTTGGCAAATTCCTTCATGGGTCCAGCAGGTTCCCTGGAGGTTGACACCTGAGGGAGTCGTTGATACATGCATTAATGCTTAGTGCCCTACTTAATGCACTAGTCATTGTAAACTCCCACCTCCCTAAGGCTGGGTGTAGCAGGGTCTTGTATCTGCTTTAGATCTAGACCACACTGGACCTTGATAAGGCCTGCTCTTACTGGAAAATGCCTTCAATATGGGTGGACCAATATGTCTGTACCCCTCTCTCCTAAACGTCCTGTGGATGTTAGGCAGGGCACTAAACATGTTTTGAGGTCCCTAACAATAACATACATTTCTTGTTCTCACTCGCGACCCTCTTTAACCATTTCTGATCCAAGCTCAAGATTATAATTTAAGAAGTTGGATAAATAGCAAGATATAATTGGTGTTTGTTTTGTTTAAATCAACTGTCTGATCATGATTGACAATGTTTTCATTTTCGATTGTTCAGTGGCACTTTATAAATAATAATATTTTTGCAGGGGCTCTGAATGATGTACCCTTTAATACCTTGTTTTTCAACTGCAGTCATTATCTACCAGTGTGTATTTACAATCACTTAAACAATCAGAAATATATTCTAACAAATAATTTTTTATTTATGTTTGTTTACTTTGTATGTTGGCTGACAATATTTTTCATTATTAATTTTATTAGGATAATGAAATTGTGCATACAATTGTACTGCAAAAACCCTCATGTACTCGACCCTCTCAGACAGTTCATACATTTGCCAAGTAACAGAACTATTAGGTAGGTTGCAAATTGCAGTGTTTATTTTAACTGAAGATTACATAGTTGTCTAATTCCTATAAAAAAAACAATTACACAATTAACTATTTGCATAACTTCAGGTATCATAAGAACAAACGAGAGCAAGAGCCAGGTTGGAATAGAGATATTGCAGAGTGGTGTCTGCAGGCAGCCCAAGAGAAGAACTTTAAAAAGTGGGACTACTGGGGTGGCTTTGTTATCGACGAAATGAAGATTGAGGTAACCATTAAGGAACTATAAATGTTGTAATGACTGTAGTGAAAAAAAATCTGGTATAATGCACTTGTCACTGGAAACTCCACCCCCCCCCCCCAAAGCACCCTGGGTAAAAATGGGGCATTAGATATCATGAAGGAAAGAAAAAAAATGAGGACGCTGAATGACAGAATAAAAATACCTGGCCTAAGAGTAACAACAACAATAGCCCACTTTCGATAAAATGCTTAAATTGTTACACACACAAGTTGTTTATTCTGTTCTCCAAGCAATTTTTTGACACATTTTTTGAAATCTATACCTTATAAACACATACAAGAATTAATGAAATATGTTTTGGAATTGAAAAAGGCAATGGTTACTAGAAATTACTCACAACCTAATCAAGTTAGGTAACACAGCTTATAAAATATTAAATTCAGTTTACCCCAGTCAGCCTCGTATTCAAACCTTTGTGTGATCACTGAAACATCGAAATTAGGCAAAAAGTATTTTAAGTACACAAAAGCAGCAACTATGGAACAAACCATTGCGAACTCTGGTATAATCAACTAAAGTCAATTGAGATATGCAAACCGCCATGGGAAAGCGAGTAGTAGCTGACATTTTGAGCGCTAGCCTTTCGTCAGAGTAAAAACACTGACTAGATTTGCACATTCTTGTAAATATACAACTACTACTACTTTATTTTATAAAAAAACTCAGACTATTGAATTATCTGCATTATGATGTATAATTTCCAGGAAAATGTTGAAATGGTTGTGAAGGATGGCAAACATCGCCTGGTTGGCTTTGTAGAGCTTGGACCTTTACATGATGACATGAATAACATTGAAGGTACCATCAGATATTTAACAAATAAAGAAGCCTTAGCCATGTTTTATACTATCATAAAACACGATGGGCATTTGGAGTACATGAGAGAAATGTTAAAGCACAAGCTGAAGGTGTGTGCTTTCAACATTTCTTGATTGTTCTCAAATGACCAGAGTGTTTTATGATAGTATAAAACATGGATATAAGGCTTCTTTATCTGTTTTATAATATAGATTTACACGTGCGATGAAAGGAAACCGCCAGTTGAAAACAATAAAACACGGCAAACCATGTTATATACTCTGTTAAAACATGGGTTTTTAGCCAATCAGAGCACATGTACTATTGTATCTATATTATAAGTAACGACAATGTAGTCTTGGTCATTATAATTATACATTTCAAGACATCAGATACAGTTTTTCTCAATACAGACTACCCAGCCAGTACATAACTAAAAATTGGCTTCCTCTTGAATTCACTTACAGTAACCTCAAAATACTGTAAATGGGCATTTTAATTTTTCATACCTCTGTATTGATCAATCAACTAAACCACAACCCATTTTCTCTATTGAAAGTGATTTAAACAATAATTTGTCTTATATTGCAATTATCGACAATATGAACCATCCACCACAATATTGATTTTTGACTTTCCATATAAATCAACAGGGAAAAGTGAAACAAAGCTTGCTTCACATGTGTTGCAGTTCATTTTTGTAAGTGATTGTGGCTTCAGATTTCCTATAGCCCAATTCCCCAGTCATGACTGCACTCCTAGCGACCTGTTCTATCTATTCTGGAAAGGTGTTCTTATGATGAAAGAGTTTGGTTTCACGTAAGTCTGAATAACTATATTAGATTCGCTTAAGCTAGCTAGTAGTGCTTCAAAGGGCACTTAACGACAACGTATTAATATTTTTGTTGTCGTAATTATCTAGCTTTATCAAATGAAAAGTGCAATATTTATTGATTTGAGTGTTGCATCTATGAGTTAATATAGATTGAGGTTTATATCTCTAAGGTGCTACTTATGAATGTGATATTTACTGTAATGTCTTTCTCCTTGTGAAGGAACCCACATGTACCTGTATTATTTTATTTTTCAACATACAGTCAATCCCAAAAAGGTTTTTCTTGATAAATGTACTAATATAAGTATGTATTGTACATAGATTTTTTGTAGATTGATGCTAATATCAAAACTTACAATTATGGGATGTTGCCTACAATATTTTCTCTATTTGGCCTGACCCAACATGCACCTGAAAAAATTACTTTGATCAGGAACATATGATTAGAAATATATCTAAAGTATATATACATGTATTAGTCTTCTTTAGGATTGTCAGTAATTCACATATATACATTTAAAATGTATTATTTAATGATATACAATTCCCGTTAAAACAGTTTTGATGTCATGGGGGTCATGGCAATCAGAAAAAAATAGTTTTGACAACATCCGATAATTGAAAGTTTTGATATTGGCGTTATTCCACAAAAATAGTACTTACAGTATATAATTACATGACTGTATATTAGTAGTATATTTGTCATTGACAACCTTTTTGGGATTTACTCTCTATATATAAGAAATGTGTTTTGTGTTTCCAAAAATATTTGCTGGTTAAGTCTTGACCCAAAAGACACCTGAAAAATGCATTTCAACCCAAACAGCACAATAAGAAATATATCTAAATTACATATTTGCATATTCTAGTTCTTAATATATGCCATTATGTATATTTTTACCTGAAATTGTACCTTATTGTGCTATAAATTAATTGTGGCTAAAACATGTTTTTTGTTTGTCTTTTAGTGTTACAATATATTATGGAAATGGTTTCTTTGAATATTGGGTATAAAAATATGTCTTAAGCTAGTATATAACTGAGATGGTCACATGATTCTGCCTCAGGCCCATGCAGGTTACTGTATATATAGTCACACTGTAACTTAGCTTCATACATGCATAATTGAAGGGCTGTGTGCAACAAGGGCGTAAGCTACTCCTGATCGCATTCTAAATTCTCCCTTTGAAAACAAAGAATTTGAAGGAGAATTTTGAATTTTATCAGGAGTCACTTATGCCCTTGTTGCACACAGCCCTTCATTTGATATAGTTACTAAATACATGTACATCTAATATCTTTAATAAAAACAGCATTTACTGGTGCATTCTTGATGGGGCAGAAGTAAACAGGAAATTTATTCAGATGCACTTTCCAAACTATGAACCAGAAGAGAAAAAAATTGTGGCTTACAATATGCACACTGGAGGGCCTATGGTATTCTCAATGGATTGCAAGGTAATTGCCATAAAATGTTTCAGAACCATAATTATGCAAGCTACTTTGGCGTTATATCAAAAACATATATTTCAGAAATGGTATTTTTGGTGTTATGAAGGTCACATTACCTTAGAGTTGGTAAATAAAAAAAATTAAAATGGCTGATTATGTATTTCATTGTTGCTTTTTCAGTTCTTTTGTCTGTTTGTCTTTAGGAACATAGGCAAAGCCTCTGGATTCCCAAGCCTGGCCACTTATTTATGTCCTGTTATGATTTTGAGACTTTTCTGATAAAGGACGGACAATACTAAAATGGATTTAACAGCAGCTTATTCTAGAAACTTGCAATTACAGTAAACCGATTTTAACTTGCTTTAAATTTCTCTTAAAAGCGGCATTGTTGATCCACTCAAATGTTTGTCATCTTCATCAAAAAGGTCTTAACAGTTCTCCAGTATACCTAAGTTACATATCTGAGTAGTTATTTTTGTCCTTAATAATGAAAATTTATAATTTTTGGGATGACAATGCCCATTTAACATGCTTGCAAATATTTGTAAAACCATATAAAACCAAGCTTCTAAACATAAATATTCTTTTACAGTAAATTAAGACACCAACCGTGAACGGTCATTGCTTTCCCCCCAACTTTTTCAGCAGCAGCCAATCATAGGCATGATACTATTTCAGACATGAAATTTAAACCTAATCTTCAGTTGGATGGCATCACAGAAATGAAGATTTATTGTTTTCAGAAATGTTGATTGCATGAACAGATTAAAATAAAGTCTAAAAAAGCAACTTCCATTCATGGTTGGATCAGTGTCCAAAATGTATACTATTCTCAATTACTTACATGTACATTCTGTATTTCCTTCATTGTTACAAATGTAATGCAATAACAACATTACCTTAATTACAGCACAACTTCAAAAAAATTCGGAATAACATAGAGAAGAGTAACCTAGCAGCAAAACCAAGATGTCTCACAGTAGGTGGCAACAACATCCTGTGGTCACACCTTGTGGGTGCCTACAATTTTGATCAAACAGAAACTTCCATTCATATCCATGAGAAGCTGAAAGAAGATCACTTCAATCTTGACCCAGCACTTAGGATGCGAAATCATCTTGCAGAAGATGTCCTCGATAAACGGATGCATTTCCTAATGAAGGTAATTAACGATTTTCAAATTATCCATATGACTTAATTGGTAAAGGTATTCATTAAATAATATAGCACAAATTCTATACAAGTATATTCAAATGTGCTTTACGATGTTATTTTTGTGATACAGATCCTGATAATGTGGTGCAATGTGCTGCCATGCAGTTACAATCATGAGTAATTGTTAGTGTATCAGAATACCTGGCTGTTGTGTTGGGAGGCAATTCCCTACTCTTTCTCGAAATAACACAAAGTAACAGATTCTTTCACGTATTGATTAGAAGTGTAAAGAGAGATTGAACCATGGCCAACAGCTTATTTACATGTCCCTGCCCAAGGATGCAGCTGGGATTTGTACCCATGAACTCCCACACTCTATACCGTATGTGCTCTACCAACTGAGCTAATTAACCAGTGAGGTGGTATATGTATCTACATTGTACCCTGGAAATGATTTGTACATGACTTTTACTCAACCATTCCTATTGCATGGCTATAATAAATGTGACTTATTTCAGTTTTATATGTGATGACCCATAAACCAATAGTAGCTATATTTTTATAGAGTAGGGACTGGTCATTGTTTTGTTATGGTGGGGTACATGTACATGTATGAAGGAAATGTGTTAACTAACAATTATTGTAATGAACACCCCCAATCCATTTCAGGCTTACAAAAGACATCTTACGAACACTGGAAAGGATGGAAGCAAGCTAGATGCCACACTTGAACTTATAGGTCACACAAGTGGACTGATTGAGTTTTTCAGTACAAGCAAAGAAGCACTATTTAGCAAAGATGACATAAGGATAAAGAGTTTAGATGCTTGTCTCAAATTTTTCAAAGAATGGGAAGAAAAAGTATCATCTAATTCAAAGCAATTCATTTCCAGTAAGCTTTGGTTTGACATAAGATCAATGATTCATGGCTTCAAATCAATCGTCAGTATCAAGTTATCAAAATTCCCTAATTGTACCATCAAACCATGGATAGTCAATCAGGACTGTGTCGAGAATCACTTCTGCCAGACAAGAGCATGTAATGGGCAGAATAACAACCCGACGTACAGGCTGCAAGAGTCTTCCCAGAATTCTATCCGGTTTGGACAAGAAACCATTAGCTCCAAATGTAATGCTAGTGTGGGTAGATAGAAAATTCCAAACCTGCTATCCAACGACACAGGGAAAAATTCATAAAAAAACATTAATGGGAATTCACCAAAAGCCATCCAATATTAATGGTGAGAATTCAACTTACCTGGGAAATGATTAACTCTTCCCATTAATGTCACATGGGTTTTGATAAATATTCATTAATGTTTTTTAGGAAATTTCCGTTGTCCATCTGAGGTGTTTGGAGGGGGGGGGGGAAATCTTTTTTATGGCTGATCTTGATTTTCACATAATTTTGACTTTAGGCACTGGGTTTGTGTAAAATATGTTGAATTCCATGAGTTTAACATATCTTGATTATCTCACAATAATCAATCTGTATGAAATTGTGAATAGCCCACCTTCTAGCTGTTATTTACGAATGTTTAATGCAGGTATCAGTGGCCATTCCTAGGGGGCCGCCCCCGGGCACCCAGGGCATTTGTCACTGCAGCCATGAGAAATACATGCTAAATCCCATCGGGTATGACAGAAAATTGTGACAAAAACCCCCACCCCTGGGGCAACCTGGGCAACATATTATAAGTATTAGAAGCTAAACGTTTTAGAAGTGTCAAAAATCTTAATAGTTTTATACAAATCTTAGTATTATCCTTTATTTCTTTGTTCTGTCTTCCGACAGTGGATGGCTTAATTTAATCTCTTAATTTGAACGATAATGATATGACTTACCTAAAGGACAAAGAATTCGAAGAACGTGGATCAATCGAGCGAGTCCTGTTGCGAAAACCGCTGAACGTTGAGACAGCAGATTACATGCAAACCATGTGGGTATGTCCACAGGGTATTTTGACGAAAACGCAAAAGTGCTCTTATGCCCCACGTGTGGGGCATGTTTTTGCTACAAATCCCCTGCTAAGCCCCTGGGGTGCCCGTGGGCCGCCCCCTCGGGATGGCCGCTGATACCAGCATAACTTCAGAATGAGGCTAACCCTGTGTACATGCATCTGTAGTGATTGAAGTCAGTGGTATTTTTTTAACATGAAACTGGACTACTAGTACTGCAACACCATAACATACAATGTACATTTAACCCCTTGAATTTTGTAAGCATGAACTTCAAAAATAAACTCACCAGTTATTGCATTAAGCTTCATTGGACCTGCTGATCCTTACAACCACCCTCTCATTGTTGATTTCAGCTTGTGCATGAAGGCGATTCAGGAAATATGGGTGGGGCATACTGCCACTGTGATTATGGGTTGTCACTGCCTCTATCAAGTTTCGGACCATTTGATGTTTATTCTGGCTTGTCTTGACCTTGGCACCATACGCACTACACAACTTTCCCAACTGGTCTTTTGTGTACACCCTCTTTACCCCTGTGATGCCATGTTTCTCTAAAAAGAAGTACAAGTGGTGGTGGCTGACCTGCTTGCCAGCACTTCGGTCTTTCACGATGTTGAGAAACTGGGGATGGTCCTTGCGTTCTGCAGCAACTTGTTTACGCTGTAGTACACGCTTCCTATGCTCTGCTGTTTTCTTAAGGTTGTAAGAGCGTCGAAAATCTCGTAGAAACTGACATGTTGCCATCTTCATGTACCTTGTCACTATATCTTGCAATAGCTGCTTCATCGAAACCTTTGAAAACATAAATACAAAGATGATATTATTTATGTCTAAATAATCAACATTCAATTCACAGAACACGAGTGTCACTAAGATTTCTGCTCAAACTCCTCTCCTTTGCTTTCCAAAGAAAACTAGCTGTCCAGTTGCCTGTCATCTTCTTTTCTAACTCCTCGAATGGTTCCTAGTGTTGTTAAAGGCCATACTTAGTCTTGGAACCATTCAAATAAAGTATAATTCTCATCGAGTTCATCTCACGCTCGATCGGACGTTGGAGAAAACTCTCGCCCCAGGCCTCCTTGAAAATCTAAGATGGCGGACCACAGACTCAGACACGTGCTCATATAGTTTGGCCAGAAAATCTTACTTTCTTGTGCGTTTAAAGGAATGAAGTTTCTTAAATATTTTGTTGGTTAATGGAGGAACAACAGCAGAAGAATCCTGAAGTGATTTAAAGACAGCAGGTTAAAATATACACAAAAAAGGACAAGGAAAGTTGTAACCAATTCGTTGTTGTGATATGACGATCTCTTATGAAGAAGTTTTGCTTCAATTACGGGCATTTATGAACTCGAACCAAGACTACTCTTACTGAATTTTGTGGTGCGGCTTATACACGAGGTTTTTCCTTAAACCTTTCGGGAAAAACAAGCTTCTGTTTATCAGGCTGAAGTTAATAGGAGTGATGCGAGGCTTATATGTGAGGTGCGGGTAATGTACGTGATAAAATACGGTATACATATTTGCATAACTGAAGGGGTCCATATAAGAATAGCATGTACATGTAAGTGACTTGATCAAGTTCTAAATTTTCAATAATTTATTACAAAACAAAAAAGCATTTGGAGTTTGACCAGTATACAGTAATCACTTGCTCTGTTCTTGCACAGAACCCTTCAATTATGTGACATTACTGAACATGTAAGTACAGTATTTCTACTCACTCCCTTATCTGCCTCCACCTCCTTAAATGCCTCTTGCCATGCAGCTGACACTGTGTCATCATCCTGGATCTTTCTAATTGCAATGTCGACAAAGTCACTCTTCCTTTCAGCATTCATGATTCTTGACATATTCATTTGCTCCACCCTTATTTCTTCAATTCTCTTGAAACATAAAAAAGCTTCATCTGAAATATGGATGAGTCCACGTTCTCTGTATTGTCTGTCCTCTGTTACCTCCAATGTCCCTGGAAATTTGCTTTGGTCCTTAAGCCAAGAGAATTGAACAATGATATGTTCCTCTAGAAGTTGACACTTGGTATGTGCAGTTAGAACACTCTGACGTGTTTCAGATGATTGAGATAACATGTTATTTCGGATATATCTTCGCCAACGTTACAGTTCTTTCCTTATGGCCCATCCTCCAACATGCCTTAGCTTAGCAAGACCTTCCACAGGCATATCTGACACGCTGAAGTTGACTTGTTCTGTTTCATGCTGATTAGCTACCTTATCAGCCACTTGGTGAACAAAAAATGCAAATGTGTCTAAGCACAGCACAGACCCAATTGAAACAAGAGCTTCTGAAAGTTCTTCAACTTGGAATAAGGCACGGAGCTCTTGACGGTACTGGACTGAACCAATAATGTCCAAGTACAAAAAGTGTGTGAAGTCCGTCAGGTGTTTGCGTGCTATGATGACTTGCTCAGCATTGCATGCAAGGTGATCTCCAAGTAATTGGAATATTCTGAACCACAGAATATGTGAGAACAGTTGGAGCTGTGGCAGCAAATCAGACAAAACCTTTGCTATTGCAGCATTCTTCTCAGAACAGAATTGGTTCCTTTCATCAGGAACTGCTTGACCTCTCAGCATTTCAGCAATGTCAAAGTGCTCTGGTGGTTCACTAAAGTTGTTATCACATTCGTCTAATGCAAGAAATACAGTGGCCAGATCTGTCACTAACACATCTCCTTCCTTCTCAAAAAAGGAGGAGACAAGTCCATTGGGATAGCTGTCCATTGACAGTGCCTCTGGCATGTCACCCTCCTCCTCTCCAAACTCTTCTCCATTGTCACCAACTAAAAACAGCTCACTCTTTAAATCTTGGTTGATGCAACACGTAAGGTCTGGAAGCTCCTCCTTGCTGGTTTTACATACTTCCAAAGCCTCAGTGGATGGTTTAAGGAGTTGCTCACACTTGAATCTGCAGATTTGTAGATCATCTGCACTGTGCACACGTGACACGGCAACATATGTTAAGCCAGGAACAAATTCTTTGGAACAATGCACCACGGCACATGGCAGGGTCAGGCCCTGTGTCTTATGACATGTGCAGGCATAAAAGAGAATTATGGGGAACTGAGTACGACTTCCAATTAATTGTCCAGATCTGTTCCGCTTTGACCAAGTCTCTCTTTTCACGAACAGCTTCCTGTGATTTGGGATTTCGATCTCCAATGTGTCACCTTTTACCCCCACGAATGTTCCACTAGAACCATTCTTTACAATTTCCGAAATATTCCAGACAACCATAACCCTGGCACCTGGTTTCAGAAGAAGCTTCCTATCGGCAGGGCAGTTTATTCCTGCTACATTCCCATCGTCTATGCAGTCAAATGTGAATAGCTCTCCAGGCATTTTGAAAAGGACATCTTGATTGTGCAGTTGTACAGAGAGCTTAGTGAAGTAAATGTGTACTGCCTCCTCTTTCAGTGGTCTGTTTAGAGACTTCAAAAATACTTCAGAATCTTCACTGCAGAGGCCTAAGCGAAGTTCCTGAAGTGCTTTAACAAATGCTTTGTCGGCCAAATTTTGTCTCATCAATATGGTCAGTTCATATCTGTGTGCTATGGCTTTCTCAAACAATCTTGAGATAAACATAAATTCGCCATCATCAAATGTGCTTGGCACTGGTCTCAATTGTAAGAATTCACCTACTATAATCATTTGCTTTGAAGCAAAAGGCTTGTTTTTGACTTCATCATCAGCTATTTCATGGTGAATAGCATTCACCAGCTAGAAGATCCGGCTGCTTGACATTCCTGCCTCATCCCATATGATAGTATCAGCCTCTTTAATTCTTGCCACAAAGTGTGGCATGGACGTTGCTCTTGCCACAACCATATGCGAGGGCATGTCTGCGGTTTGTAATGCATACCGGAAATGGACAGTAGACGATTTTACACCTTCCCCATAAACTGTACAGGAAATGCCACTTGAGCATATGACTGCAACTTTCCGACCAAGACAGCGCAAACTACGCACTAAACCATTGACAAGAAATGACTTTCCGGTTCCAGCCTTACCGGAAATAAGTAAATTATGGCCTGATTCAGCTGCTCTTAAAACTCTTTGCTGTTCATTCGTAAAGCTGTAGAAAATAAATTATTTCCTATTGAGTACTGGCAACTGGGGATCAAACGTTGAATGTCACTATAGTCGGTGGCCCACAACTACCATGGCAACAGTTTGTGAACACCGACGGCAAAAGTTTGACGACAACACTGCAAATGTTTGTGAACACCGAGTCATATTCTTAATCTTATCACGAACCTCATTCACATCATAAGCTAAATTATTTCTTTTGAGGCCGTATTCTTTCAAGGTCCCTTTCAAAGTAGCAACGCTAATTTCTATATCGTGCCTTTTCTTCGATAACGCTGCAATTTCCTCGTAAGTGTACTTTCGCCGTGAAGTATCCATTTCCGCCGTGAATTTGCAGTGTTGTGTCGTCAAACTCTTGCCGTCGGTGTTCACGAACTGTTGCCGTGATACTTGTGGGCCAGCGTACTATAAGCTTAAAGGGACACTGTCATTTACGAATTTTACATTTGAAAGGTTTAAAGATGGGGATTAATCCATTAACACGCAACTTTGTCTTTATAAACATTCTTACCTGAATGCCATCATGTTTCCGCGCGTAATACTTGCACTAGCCATATATGGAAACTCATGTTTCCAAATTGTGCCCTAGGCATGGCCCCGAGGGTAATGTTTTTCGTACTGAACATTATACCGTCTACCACCCGGTGTGTAGTTAAATTGAATAGCAAGGCCGGGTTACCGAGCCAAAAATGTCGGTTGGTGCACGGAACATACCTTTCACGCATATTTCGGCGTTCCGAAAGGCAAGTTCATTGAAATTGGCGACCTAAAATGTCCCTCTACGTGTACTTGTGTCTCTACTGTTGGCGACTAATGGGTGGAACAACTATCGAACATGCCCTAGGTGTAAATTGAAGGCGATTGGAGGATTTGGAGCGAATTTACGGGATCTTTCCTTCGGTGAATCCGTTTGACTTGGCGACTCGAGTGCCCAACCTTGTCTTACTTTTAAGAGAGTGGAAAAAATGAAATCATAAAACCCTTCAAATGGCCTTTAGACTTCCAAAATCGATAGAGATAGTAAAGGAAAACACATTTGGATAAAAAGGTGAGTCTTTATTTCATATTTATAGATTTTAAAATTTACAAACAATTTTAAGTCAAGTTCATATACATATAGGGAGCTTGGGGTACCTGTGGTTATTGTCGTCAAAACAAAACGGCTGATTCGGATGACGATTATAAATGCGAGAATAATACGTTATTTTTGTAATGAAAAAGCTGATGTCATAGGAAAATGGCCGTTACAAATAGAGCGAGCAAGATTATTTGTATTTAAAGTAGAGCGGGCAAGATGATTTAAAAGTTGTACAGGTTGATAGGTTAATTAAATAAAACTGTTTTAATACAAGGAGATGTTGGCTATTTTTTATTTTAGTTTAGCTGGGGTTCTAAACTGACAAATGCATAATAAACTCATTTTTTGCAAACATAGGAGAAGAACTTTCTAATCTATTACCTCCAGCGGTAAACGATCAACGTACCGCCGACAGAACTCTAGATGTACCCCAATTAACCGATTTTAAGGTAAACGCCAACGTTATTCGACATAAACTAAGAACACTTAAGGTGAAAAAATCATCAGGACCGGATAATATCCAATCGAAGCTTTTGAGATTGGCGGGAGATGCAATCGCACCAGCGTTGGTAAGTTTATACCAATACAGTATCGAGAGAGGTACAGTCAGTGTTCTCTGCGTGTAAAGTGGTAACTACAGACCAGTATCGTGACTAAGTATACCAAGCAAGGTTTTGGAGTCCGAGGTCAACGACAGGCTTGTTAATCACGTGTTCAGGGTAAATATGATGGTCTCCGATAGGTAATGGGCGTACAGGTCGGGCTATTCAACGGAACTATTGCTGATGAATTTAACGGAAGTGTGGAGGAGAGCTGTGGACTCGGGTAATGCCGTTGCTGTGGCTTTCATCGATTTTAAGAAAGCATTTGACAGCGTTGATCATGATGTGCTCGAGGCGAAATTACAACGGGACTTTGGCGTTAACGGCACGCTATTGAAATGGATAAAGAACTACCTTCAAGACAGGCGCCAATACACAGTCGTCAACGGAGTTAAATCAGGTGTATTACCAGTGACTTACGGTATTCCTTAAGGTTCGGTCCTAAGACCAACCTTATTCACCTTATTTACTAACGACCTTTCTTCTTCCGTCACTTCTGGCCAAGTCTACACGTACGCCGACGACACCACGGTTTACTGTATTAATAAGGACGCTGACCAGGCGGTTGCTCAGTTAAATGAAGCTCTTCGGGAACTTTACGTCTGGTGCCTCAATAACAGGCTTACACCACACCCAAACAAGTGCGAGGCTATGCTGATTATGCGTTCTAGTTATACTATGGGACCGATTGCACCTGTGAGAATAGGGAACTCTCAAATTATTTAAGTGGGTTAAGAAATCCCGACTATTAGGCATGACGGTTGACAATAACTTAAGTTGGATCCCACATACAGTAGAACTGAAAAAGAGTTATGCTAATAAATTAGGGCTACTGAAAAGATCTAGATTTCTGCCAAAATATATACTAGAGAAACTATATTTCTCAGTTATACTGCCTTCGGTGATCTATGGCATGGTGTTGTGGGGGAGTTGTTATAATTCGGAAAATATTACATCACTTGAGAAGCTTCATAGTAGAGCCGCAAAAATTATATACAATCTCCCCAGAGACACATCTTCCGCAGATGCTCTGCAGCTTGCCACTCAAGCATATTAAGGCCTGACTCGCCTGTTAATTTGACATATTTTTATTTAAAGGGAGGCTTCCATCCAATCTTTGTGAAACTCGGTAGGCTGTTTGTTATTGGTATTTGTAACAATATGAACTACTTGTATCTTTCAAAGTGGTGTCACGTGACTTGAAAACGACCGTTAACGGTTGAAACCTTGGTACAAAAACGGGGTACGTAAAGTGATCTTAAATGAATCTTTTTTCTTCATTCTTCTATGACTCATAATAAGGGCTTGAACGATGCGCCTTTTAATCATGTCCAGATCATAACGGAAGTAATTGATTAAAGGAAACAGGTCACGTGATATAGTAAAAAGTAAAATTTCTTATAATATAAGTGACCGATACCACCTTAAAAGGCGCAAATGCAATGCAATTGTCATTTTAAGCAGTGTGATAGCAAAACAAAGCCAACTTTTCCTGTGTAAACCTCCCCCATTTCAAAGAACTCGTTTTATGACGTCACCGACTGGGGAATGTCACGTGACACTAAAGGAGACTTCCATCTGATTAAGAAAGTCAAATATTAGGTATTTTCATATTTTGGACAACTTACATATAAATATATCGAAAGAGAATTGAAGATCTTTAAAATCTCTGCTGGGGGTCTGTTAAGGACGAAAATCCAGGCCTTAAGTTACTTGAGCAGTTGGTATTCACTCAGTATTTATCATAAGCTTGTATTGTTTAAAACAATGCACAAGGCATTCCACGCTAGGTTACCAGATTTTTTATGCGATCAGATATTAATTAAGAGGACTAGCCGTTATAATCTAAGAGTAGCGGATTCCCTTGAAATACCGCGTTTTAATACTAAATTCCTTCAACATTCAGTTCAGTATAGTGGATCGGTTTTATGGAATAGTGTTATTTCTAGTGATCAGTCAATAGTATATGCAGGACATAAGGATCTTGAGTGTCGTTTAAATAAATTAGCGGTGTTTGAACAGTTCAAGTTTAACACTACATCTGCCTCTTCTACTAGATTTAAGAGTGATGCCTTCATTTACTTGTGATTCCACTCATTAA
Organism: Actinernus sp. WN-2022; assembly: GCA_030867875.1. Lineage (NCBI taxonomy): Eukaryota > Metazoa > Cnidaria > Anthozoa > Actiniaria > Actinernidae > Actinernus > Actinernus sp. WN-2022. The sequence continues at coordinate 10,649,918 of JAOWCC010000655.1, read as the reverse complement.
CTGAGGCCTAGTATGAATGTATTGTATTTTTAGAAAAAACATTTTAGCAGCTCTCTTAGCATCATTATTTATTAGTAAGTTCAATTTAGTAATTTGAAGTTTATTTACTTATTACAGTTATTACATTTGTAAGTATTCTTAGTAATTTTTAGTATTGTAAATAGATGTACAGTTATATATTCTTAGTAGTAGACACACGACCCCATAAGCCTTGTGCTTTAATCATAATCGTGTTTAAATAAAGGCAATCTATCTATCTATCTATCTATCTATCTATCTATAAAATGATGTTTAAGATTGAATGGTATGTGTGGAAGACATTATTAATTAGTTGATGTGGAAATTATGTGAAAATTATGTGAAGGTTAAAACATATGATGTGGGGGTTATGTAGGGGAAAAATATATTATGGAAATGGTTTCTTTGAATATTGAGTATAAAAATATGTCTTAAGCTAGTATATAACTGTAATCATTATTGGTTAAATGATGTTCATTCTACCCCCCCCCCCCCCTCCCCCTTTTGCATTTTATTTTATTTATCTAAAATATTTATATTAGAGTAAAATATTTAGAGTAAAAATATGTCAAAAATACTTTTACATTAAGGCTGCATTAGAATTGAATTGCCAAGCGTGTATTTCTGATTAACAGACTCCTTCTTCAGGGATTAGGAAGTCTGTTAGGACCTAAATCCCAGAGGCGCTCTGAGACGGTCGCGTGTTTCTGCACACTAACATGGCCGACATGCCCTTTGTCATTTGGATCTCTGGGGATTGAGTGCAAACCATCTATACGACAGTTTCGTATTCGAAAATTACCGCTGAATGGAATGACTACTGGTGCATGTACGCAGGGTTAGCCTCATTCTGAAGTTAAACATTCATAAATACCAGCGAGAAGGTGGGCTATTCACAACACCGTATTGTCGTAGTTTCGCGTTTTTCACATTCTCCTTGGTATTTAAAAATGTTTAATTTTTTTCAGAATGAAGCTAACCCTGCTTACATGCGTCTGTAGTCATTGCATTGCATACAGCGATAATTTTCGAATACGAAACTGGAGTGTTTCCACTCGGAAATTAGTAATATATACTTAGAGGCACTCTCAATCGTGATCCCTCGGGCGCCTCTATTTATCTGTGATTTTGTTACGCCGCCATTGTTCTGTGGGACTGCTTGTTATACCGCTATTGTTCTGTGAGACTGCTCATTACGCCGCTATTGTTTTGTGGGACTGGCCATTACGCCGCCATTGTTTAGTGGGACTGTTCATTACGCCGCCATTGTTTAGTGGGACTGTTCATTACGCCGCCATTGTTCTGTGGGACTGCTTGTTACGCCGCCATTGTTCTGTGGGACTGCTCATTACGATGCCATTGTTCTGTGAGACTGCTCATTACGATGCCATTGTTCTGTGGGACTGCTCATTACGCCGCCATTCATAGGGCAGAATGCCTATTGTGTCATGGACATTTCTCGTTAACGAAACCATAATTGAGTTATCACTTTTAAATTATTAATGAGTGGATTTCGTTCTTTATGATTGGTCAAGCCATAATGGGACCCATGGGAATCTTACGTTAATCACGAACTTATTAATTCAAGACTTCACCCATGGGAATCTCATTCTAAATACGACACTGTCAATTATCTCCTTGATTGACATTCCTTGCATTAGTGAGCTACTAATAGTCTTAAAATATTCGTTTTCGCGTAGTTGCATAACTGGGAGCACACAACTGTTTTTAAATTTCTCGATTCAGCGGGTTCAATCTTGTGAAAGTTTATCTCAAAGCGTTTCTTGTTAACTAGTATTCAAAGAACACACACACAACTGTTTTTAAGTGTGAACAAACTTTTGCCGATTCAGCGGGCTAAATTCTCGTGAAAGTTTAACTAAAAGTTCCTTCACATTTCGTCGTTCGCATTTTAGTTCGTAGTTCAGATGACAAGTCAACTCGTTTCATTCTTTACTAGTGTCACTTCTACAGTAAACAAAAACTCGAGAAACACCTCATTTTAAAGCTGAGGATTTCGTCTTTCCATTCACTTCTGATGCGCCAGCGTTTTCTATGTTGTTCTGTTAGTTTTAATATTCACTTTTCAAATCGGCTTTGCTTTGAATTCAGAACAGTGAGCGCGGTCCTTCGCACTTAGTTCGGAGTCCAGAGACAAGTCAATTCGTTTCGTCCTTTGCTAGTTTCACTTCTACAGCAAACAAAAACTTGAGAAACATCTCATTTTAAAGCTGAGGATTTCAAAAATTCGTCTTTCCATTCACTTCTGATGCGCCAGCGTTTTCTGTGTTGTTCTGTTAGTTTTAATGTTCACTTTTCAAATCGGCTTTGCTTTGAATTCATAACAGTGAGCGCGGTTCTTCGCACTTAGTTCGGAGTCCAGAGACAAGTCAATTCGTTTCGTCCTTTGCTAATTTCACTTCTACAGCAAACAAAAACTTGAGAAACATCTCATTTTAAAGCTGAGGATTTCAAAAATTCGTCTTTCCATTCACTTCTGATGCGCCAGCGTTTTCTGTGTTGTTCTGTTAGTTTTAATGTTCACTTTTCAAATCGGCCTTTGCTTTGAATTCAGAACAGTGAGCCGTCCTTTACACTTTAGTTCGGAGTCCACATGACAAGTCAATTCGTTTCGTCCTTTGCTAGTTTCACTTCTACAGCAAACAAAAACTTGAGAAACATCTCATTTTAAAGCTGAGGATTTCAAAAATTCGTCTTTCCATTCACTTCTGATGCGCCAGCGTTTTCTGTGTTGTTCTGTTAGTTTTAATGTTCACTTTTCAAATCGGCCTTTGCTTTGAATTCAGAACAGTGAGCCGTCCTTTACACTTTAGTTCGGAGTCCACATGACAAGTCAATTCGTTTCGTCCTTTGCTAGTTTCACTTCTACAGCAAACAAAAACTTGAGAAACATCTCATTTTAAAGCTGAGGATTTCAAAAATTCGTCTTTCCATTCACTTCTGATGCGCCAGCGTTTTCTGTGTTGTTCTGTTAGTTTTAATGTTCACTTTTCAAATCGGCCTTTGCTTTGAATTCAGAACAGTGAGCCGTCCTTTACACTTTAGTTCGGAGTCCATATGACAATTCAACTCGTTTCGTCCTTTGCTAGTTTCACTTCTACAGCAAACAAAAACTTGAGAAACATCTCATTTTAAAGCCAATGATTTCAAAAATTCGTCTTTCCATTCACTTCTGATGCGCCAGCGTTTTCTGTGTTGTTCTGTTAGTTTTAATGTTCACTTTTCAAATCGGCTTTGCTTTGAATTCATAACAGTGAGCGCGGTTCTTCGCACTTAGTTCGGAGTCCAGAGACAAGTCAATTCATTTCGTCCTTTGCTAATTTCACTTCTACAGCAAACAAAAACTTGAGAAACATCTCATTTTAAAGCTGAGGATTTCAAAAATTCGTCTTTCCATTCACTTCTGATGCGCCAGCGTTTTCTGTGTTGTTCTGTTAGTTTTAATGTTCACTTTTCAAATCGGCCTTTGCTTTGAATTCAGAACAGTGAGCGCGGTCCGATTGACCGTATTCCGGAATAAGAATAGATGGATTAATCTCTGGAAATCACTAGTTCAGGCACATTTTGCACTGTAAGCTACGAACGTTTGCTGAAATGTGATATTCAGGATACATTTAGTGTTCGAGTGACTAAAAATTCCCGATATAAGCGATTTGTAGTGATAATTCTGTGTATTCTTATTCCGGAATACGGTCAATCGAACGCACCCTTAGTTCGGAGTCCACAGGACAAGTCAACTCGTTTCGTCCTTTGCTAGTTTCACTTCTACACCATACAAAAACTCGAGAAACATTTCATTTTAAAGCTGAGGATTTCAAAAATTCGTCTTTCCATTCAATTCTGATGCGCCAGCGTTTTCTGTGTTGTTCTGTTAGTTTTAATATTCACTTTTCAAATCGGCTTTGCTTTGAATTCAGAACAGTGAGCGCGGTCCTTCGCACTTAGTTCGAAGTCCAGAGACAAGTCCATTCGTTTCGTCCTTTGCTAGTTTCACTTCTACAGCAAACAAAAACTTGAGAAACATCTCATTTTAAAGCTAATGATTTCAAAAATCCATTCACTTCTGATGCGCCAGCGTTTTCTGTGTTGTTCTGTTAGTTTTAATGTTCACTTTTCAAATTGGCTTTGCTTTGAATTCAGAATAGTGAGCGCGGTCCTTCGCACTTAGTTCGGAGTCCAGAGACAAGTCAATTCGTTTCGTCCTTTGCTAGTTTCACTTCTACAGCAAACAAAAACTTGAGAAACATCTCATTTTAAAGCTAATGATTTCAAAAATCCATTCACTTCTGATGCGCCAGCGTTTTCTGTGTTGTTCTGTTAGTTTTAATGTTCACTTTTCAAATCTGCTTTGCTTTGAATTCATAACAGTAAGCGCGGTTCTTCGGAGTCCAGAGACAAGTCAATTCGTTTCGGCCTTTGCTAGTTTCACTTCTACAGCAAACAAAAACTTGAGGAACATCTCATTTTAAAGCTGAGGATTTCAAAAATTCGTCTTTCCATTCACTTCTGATGCGCCAGCGTTTTCTGTGTTGTTCTTTTAGTTTTAATGTTCACTTTTCAAATCGGCTTTGCTTTGAATTCATAACAGTGAGCGCGGTTCTTCGGAGTCCAGAGACAAGTCAATTCGTTTCGTCCTTTGCTAGTTTCACTTCTACAGCAAACAAAAACTTGAGAAACATCTCATTTTAAAGCTGAGGATTTCAAAAATTCGTCTTTCCATTCACTTCTGATGCGCCAGCGTTTTCTGTGTTGTTCTGTTAGTTTTAATGTTCACTTTTCAAATCGGCTTTGCTTTGAATTCATAACAGTGAGCGCGGTTCTTCGCACTTTAGTTCGGAGTCCACATGACAAGTCAACTCGTTTCGTCCTTTGCTAGTTTCACTTCTACACCATACAAAAACTCGAGAAACATTTCATTTTAAAGCTGAGGATTTCAAAAATTCGTCTTTCCATTCAATTCTGATGCGCCAGCGTTTTCTGTGTTGTTCTGTTAGTTTTAATATTCACTTTTCAAATCGGCTTTGCTTTGAATTCAGAACAGTGAGCGCGGTCCTTCGCACTTAGTTCGAAGTCCAGAGACAAGTCCATTCGTTTCGTCCTTTGCTAGTTTCACTTCTACAGCAAACAAAAACTTGAGAAACATCTCATTTTAAAGCTAATGATTTCAAAAATCCATTCACTTCTGATGCGCCAGCGTTTTCTGTGTTGTTCTGTTAGTTTTAATGTTCACTTTTCAAATTGGCTTTGCTTTGAATTCAGAACAGTGAGCGCGGTCCTTCGCACTTAGTTCGGAGTCCAGAGACAAGTCAATTCGTTTCGTCCTTTGCTAGTTTCACTTCTACAGCAAACAAAAACTTGAGAAACATCTCATTTTAAAGGTAATGATTTCAAAAATCCATTCACTTCTGATGCGCCAGCGTTTTCTGTGTTGTTCTGTTAGTTTTAATGTTCACTTTTCAAATCTGCTTTGCTTTGAATTCATAACAGTAAGCGCGGTTCTTCGGAGTCCAGAGACAAGTCAATTCGTTTCGTCCTTTGCTAGTTTCACTTCTACAGCAAACAAAAACTTGAGGAACATCTCATTTTAAAGCTGAGGATTTCAAAAATTCGTCTTTCCATTCACTTCTGATGCGCCAGCGTTTTCTGTGTTGTTCTTTTAGTTTTAATGTTCACTTTTCAAATCGGCTTTGCTTTGAATTCATAACAGTGAGCGCGGTTCTTCGGAGTCCAGAGACAAGTCAATTCGTTTCGTCCTTTGCTAGTTTCACTTCTACAGCAAACAAAAACTTGAGAAACATCTCATTTTAAAGCTGAGGATTTCAAAAATTCGTCTTTCCATTCACTTCTGATGCGCCAGCGTTTTCTGTGTTGTTCTGTTAGTTTTAATGTTCACTTTTCAAATCGGCTTTGCTTTGAATTCATAACAGTGAGCGCGGTTCTTCGCACTTTAGTTCGGAGTCCACATGACAAGTCAATTCGTTTCGTCCTTTGCTAGTTTCACTTCTACAGCAAACAAAAACTTGAGAAACATCTCATTTTAAAGCTAATGATTTCAAAAATCCATTCACTTCTGATGCGCCAGCGTTTTCTGTGTTGTTCTGTTAGTTTTAATGTTCACTTTTCAAATCGGCCTTTGCTTTGAATTCAGAACAGTGAGCGCGGTCCGATTGACCGTATTCCGGAATAAGAATAGATGGATTAATCTCTGGAAATCACTAGTTCAGGCACATTTTGCACTGTAAGCTACGAACGTTTGCTGAAATGTGATATTCAGGATACATTTAGTGTTCGAGTGACTAAAAATTCCCGATATAAGCGATTTGTAGTGATAATTCTGTGTATTCTTATTCCGGAATACGGTCAATCGAACGCACCCTTAGTTCGGAGTCCACAGGACAAGTCAACTCGTTTCGTCCTTTGCTAGTTTCACTTCTACACCATACAAAAACTCGAGAAACATTTCATTTTAAAGCTGAGGATTTCAAAAATTCGTCTTTCCATTCAATTCTGATGCGCCAGCGTTTTCTGTGTTGTTCTGTTAGTTTTAATATTCACTTTTCAAATCGGCTTTGCTTTGAATTCAGAACAGTGAGCGCGGTCCTTCGCAATTAGTTCGAAGTCCAGAGACAAGTCCATTCGTTTCGTCCTTTGCTAGTTTCACTTCTACAGCAAACAAAAACTTGAGAAACATCTCATTTTAAAGCTAATGATTTCAAAAATCCATTCACTTCTGATGCGCCAGCGTTTTCTGTGTTGTTCTGTTAGTTTTAATGTTCACTTTTCAAATTGGCTTTGCTTTGAATTCAGAATAGTGAGCGCGGTCCTTCGCACTTAGTTCGGAGTCCAGAGACAAGTCAATTCGTTTCGTCCTTTGCTAGTTTCACTTCTACAGCAAACAAAAACTTGAGAAACATCTCATTTTAAAGCTAATGATTTCAAAAATCCATTCACTTCTGATGCGCCAGCGTTTTCTGTGTTGTTCTGTTAGTTTTAATGTTCACTTTTCAAATCTGCTTTGCTTTGAATTCATAACAGTAAGCGCGGTTCTTCGGAGTCCAGAGACAAGTCAATTCGTTTCGTCCTTTGCTAGTTTCACTTCTACAGCAAACAAAAACTTGAGGAACATCTCATTTTAAAGCTGAGGATTTCAAAAATTCGTCTTTCCATTCACTTCTGATGCGCCAGCGTTTTCTGTGTTGTTCTTTTAGTTTTAATGTTCACTTTTCAAATCGGCTTTGCTTTGAATTCATAACAGTGAGCGCGGTTCTTCGGAGTCCAGAGACAAGTCAATTCGTTTCGTCCTTTGCTAGTTTCACTTCTACAGCAAACAAAAACTTGAGAAACATCTCATTTTAAAGCTGAGGATTTCAAAAATTCGTCTTTCCATTCACTTCTGATGCGCCAGCGTTTTCTGTGTTGTTCTGTTAGTTTTAATGTTCACTTTTCAAATCGGCTTTGCTTTGAATTCATAACAGTGAGCGCGGTTCTTCGCACTTTAGTTCGGAGTCCACATGACAAGTCAACTCGTTTCGTCCTTTGCTAGTTTCACTTCTACACCATACAAAAACTCGAGAAACATTTCATTTTAAAGCTGAGGATTTCAAAAATTCGTCTTTCCATTCAATTCTGATGCGCCAGCGTTTTCTGTGTTGTTCTGTTAGTTTTAATATTCACTTTTCAAATCGGCTTTGCTTTGAATTCAGAACAGTGAGCGCGGTCCTTCGCACTTAGTTCGAAGTCCAGAGACAAGTCCATTCGTTTCGTCCTTTGCTAGTTTCACTTCTACAGCAAACAAAAACTTGAGAAACATCTCATTTTAAAGCTAATGATTTCAAAAATCCATTCACTTCTGATGCGCCAGCGTTTTCTGTGTTGTTCTGTTAGTTTTAATGTTCACTTTTCAAATTGGCTTTGCTTTGAATTCAGAACAGTGAGCGCGGTCCTTCGCACTTAGTTCGGAGTCCAGAGACAAGTCAATTCGTTTCGTCCTTTGCTAGTTTCACTTCTACAGCAAACAAAAACTTGAGAAACATCTCATTTTAAAGGTAATGATTTCAAAAATCCATTCACTTCTGATGCGCCAGCGTTTTCTGTGTTGTTCTGTTAGTTTTAATGTTCACTTTTCAAATCTGCTTTGCTTTGAATTCATAACAGTAAGCGCGGTTCTTCGGAGTCCAGAGACAAGTCAATTCGTTTCGTCCTTTGCTAGTTTCACTTCTACAGCAAACAAAAACTTGAGGAACATCTCATTTTAAAGCTGAGGATTTCAAAAATTCGTCTTTCCATTCACTTCTGATGCGCCAGCGTTTTCTGTGTTGTTCTTTTAGTTTTAATGTTCACTTTTCAAATCGGCTTTGCTTTGAATTCATAACAGTGAGCGCGGTTCTTCGGAGTCCAGAGACAAGTCAATTCGTTTCGTCCTTTGCTAGTTTCACTTCTACAGCAAACAAAAACTTGAGAAACATCTCATTTTAAAGCTGAGGATTTCAAAAATTCGTCTTTCCATTCACTTCTGATGCGCCAGCGTTTTCTGTGTTGTTCTGTTAGTTTTAATGTTCACTTTTCAAATCGGCTTTGCTTTGAATTCATAACAGTGAGCGCGGTTCTTCGCACTTTAGTTCGGAGTCCACATGACAAGTCAATTCGTTTCGTCCTTTGCTAGTTTCACTTCTACAGCAAACAAAAACTTGAGAAACATCTCATTTTAAAGCTAATGATTTCAAAAATCCATTCACTTCTGATGCGCCAGCGTTTTCTGTGTTGTTCTGTTAGTTTTAATGTTCACTTTTCAAATCGGCCTTTGCTTTGAATTCAGAACAGTGAGCCGTCCTTTACACTTTAGTTCGGAGTCCACATGACAAGTCAACTCGTTTCGTCCTTTGCTAGTTTCACTTCTACAGCAAACAAAAACTTGGGAAACATCTCATTTTAAAGCCAATGATTTCAAAAATTCGTCTTTCCATTCACTTCTGATGCGCCAGCGTTTTCTGTGTTGTTCTGTTAGTTTTAATGTTCACTTTTCAAATCGGCTTTGCTTTGAATTCAGAACAGTGAGCCGGTCCTTCGCACTTAGGGAGCGTTCGATTGACCGTATTCCGGGATAAGAATAGATGGAATAATCTCTGGAAATTACTAGTTCAGGCACATTTTGCACTATAAGCTACTAACGTTTGCTGAAATGTGATATTCAGGATACATTTAGTATTCTAGTGACTAAAAATTCCCGATATAAGCGATTTGTAGTGATAATTCTGTGTATTCTTAATCCGGAATACGGTCAATCGAACGCACCCTTAGCTCGGAGTCCACATGACAACTCAACTCGTTTCGTCCTTTTAATTATTTTATTTGTCATTTATAAATCAGCAAAGATTTAACAAGCACACAACAATCTTTGTAGTGGAACGTTTTACAAAGTGTTATTGACTTTTGCTAACTCACTACTGACTGACAGGCAGATAAGTGTGCTTCTGATCGCTTTCTAATCGGGATTACTATACTTACTTTGAAGTAAAGCATTTTTTAGATTAATCAGCCGTTCCACTGTAGCATCTGGACTCAGGAACCGGCATGTGAATATTAAAACTAACAGAACAACATAGAAAACGCTGGCGCATCAGAAGTGAATAGAAACTGAAGATGAATTTTTGAAATCCTCAGCTTTAAAATGAAATGTTTCTCGAGTTTTTGTTTGCTGTAGAAGTGAAACTAGCAAAGGACGAAACGAGTTTACTTCAGTGTCTCTGGACTTCGAACTAAGCGCAAAGGACCGCGCTCACTGTTCTGAATTCAAAGCAAAGCCGATTTGAAAAGTGAATATTAAAACTAACAGAACAACATAGAAAACGCTGGCGCATCAGAAGTGAATAGAAAGATGAATTTTTGAAATCCTCAGCTTTAAAATGAAATGTTTCTCGAGTTTTTGTTTGCTGTAGAAGTGAAACTAGCAAAGGACGAAACGAGTTCACTTGTCTATGCACTCAGACTGAGAGCAGACTGGACTGAGAGGATGATTTTGAATTCGCGTTATTTTAATATTCTTTCACCAGAGAATGAGGGGGCGGAGCTTAGAATGATTCAAGGCCTCTCCATTTTCCCAAGGGAATGAGAGAGGCGGGGCTTAGCGTGTTCAACTTCGAATACTAATGATTCAATTCCGAATAATGATGAGTTGCAATTCATCAGAAATAAATATTAATGAGCGATATGCTCATTATCAAACTACCCAGCAAAGTTTCCAACTGTTTGTAGATGCCTTGAGGTTTAGTTTTTCAACTCAGAACTGAATATTAACCATAAGAAAGCATTTTCCGCTTACAACAGAAACATTTCTATTCAACATCGAAGTTAGAAAGACGGTGAAAGATTGAGATTGGCAGTCTCCCATACAAAATTGCGTAAAATGTAGTAGAACTTTAAGGATAATTTCCAACAACTAATGTGTAGCGTAGAAAGTAACGAAAGGTAGGATTGAGTAAATAAACATGTCAACAGCAATAAGCAGCTTACAACAGGTCGAATTCGCAAATGGTCGAGAAGAAAACAGCGAAAACCAAGCTGCACTTGGCGGTTTTTGACCATTTTCTTTGTTATTTTTCAGTAGGAATTCGAACTTGCCGCGGGTAGGCAGTGTCGGCATTGAGCGCTAATTAGATTGGCACCTCAAAGTGTCCAGCCATTCTGCCCTATGTGTTCTGTGGGACTGCTCGTTACTCCGCCATTGTTCTGTGGGACTGCTTGTTATGCCGTTATTGTTCTGTGGGACTGCTCATTACGCCACCATTGTTCTGTGGGACTGCTCATTACGATGCCATTGTTCTGTGAGACTGCTCATTACGATGCCATTGTTCTGTGGGACTGCTCATTACGCCACCATTGTTCTGTGGGACTGCTCATTACGCCACCATTGTTCTGTGGGACTGCTCATTACGCCACCATTGTTCTGTGGGACTGCCAGCTATTCAAAATGCTTGATAGCATTTTCCGTGAAGGAGAAAATGGCGTACACGAGAAGGTCACTGTTGAGAATGGCTCTTTAAGCATAATCTCCTGGTTGGGGAACGTGATGTTGCCTGATTGTATTTTGATGTTATTCACTATTGGTTGTTGCGCCTCTCGCCTAGTATCAGCTGATAGAAGCCTTGAGCTTATACAGTTTAAACAATCTTAAGCAACTGCCTGTAACCTCAGGGTGGGCGCATGTGAGAGGTTAAAATGTAGTGATTTGATCGATTTTAGAAACAATATCCACTGTACTTTAATTGTTCATGACATGAACCATTGTTCGTTTAGCGTCGAGTGCATAGAATATAAGAATGTGGTAAGGAGTGTGTGTGGAGAATGCTCGAATCGATCTGCTAGAGGCATAATATTATTCATTCATTATTATTCAGGTCCTATGTCCCGAATTTTGATTGTTGATTCACCTGCAGATAATTGCGCGCAAATAAGCATTTGCTGCAGATATTGTTGTGAGCATGCGCAGTGATGTTCAACAACAAATCCCATCATGGCTGCTCGGTTTCCAGAGCGTTTAGAGGAAAATTGCGAGCATTTTGGATGCCCAAACTAGCAAAAACACACATTGTTTACTGAACAATAAAACAATTATTGGAAATTGCAAAATATGATTAATTGTCTGTATCGCGCTACCAGTTATTTGCTTATGACTTTGGCATCGTGAATAACTGGTAGCTCGCCACAGACAATTCATCATATTTTGCTCAGCCTCGATCAAAAATTGCTTAAAGTGCCTATGAAATGAAAAAATCGATCCCGTTTCTATTTTATTTTATTACATTATAGACTTACTTGTGCAATTAAAAATCAATTTGGAGAGCACGAACATAACTTTATTCCGTATCGAAGTCAGGCGGAATTGCCAAAATCTGTCGACAATTTTTATGCCGTTATGGATATGCTAATCACATGCGTGACGTCACCAGGTTTGCGCATTTATATTCACAAAGCCGACTGCAAGGATTCTATAAAAAAATGTGGCCATCTTCAAGGTTTCTCAAAGTATTACATATTTAAATTAAAACTGGCCAAAAATGTACTTATTTTGTTGTATTTATAGGGACAAATATAAATGAGCACACCTTGTGACGTCACGCATGTGATTATCCTATGTTTAACGGCATAAAAATTGTCGCCAGGATTTTGGCAATTGCGCCTGACTTCGATACGAAAGAAAAATATGTCCCTCTCTCCGTATTGACTTTTATTTGCACAAAATGACTTAAGAGAAACCTAGAATTAAATTAAATTAAAACGGGATCAATTTTTTTATTTCATTGGCACTTTAATATCCGAGGATAAAGAAACGGTTTGATTGATCTATTAGTTATCACCCCAATAACCTGACCCAAAATGAGATCATTTAAAAAGAGAAGTTCTTCCATAGACAACTTGCTCATTGTTCACAGGAGTAGAAACCTTAAAAGATCGACAAGTCGAGTTACACAATAGCAGCTCCGACAGGTGAGAGACAGTACCAGCATTCTGATTGCAGTGCTCGCTTTTCACTTTAAGATTCGGGGGAGCATGTCTCCCACTTCTCCTGAAAAGGAGAATTCCATTTTGAAGGGGAGACAATTATAGCAATTATAGCCTCCTTTGAATGAGAGGAGAGCCTTTTTGCATCCCTTCAAACCGTTAATGTCGTGTGTTTCCACAGGGCTAATGGCCACAGCCTGGGCTGCACTATTCACCATGTGCTTCATCAAAAATTGATCCCCCCTCTAACCACTATTGTCCAGTCTCAAAAGTGGAGAGGAAAATCCAAAATGGCGACTAGAAAAACGCACACGAGTAATTAAATTAAAATCGGCAAGTTTTCGTTTTGAGAATAGAAGGGGAGACGAAGTGTCAAAAGAGGGGAGACTTGGCTTACACGCCTCTGAAATTCGGGGGATATTTTCAAAATTAATGGGCAAATTCTCGCGCCGCAACGCGAGCCCTGTGATTGGCTGATAACTCAACAGAAATCCATGAACAGTTGTGCCCGTTACGAAATAGCAATCTGTGGTTTTAATTATTTCTTTGGACATCTTGTTTCTTTCAAGGAAACGCCGAGCCTCTGATAGTATAGATGACAGCGAGTCCAGCTGGACGGATGTGGAAACTCGGGTGCGTTGTGTGACTTGTCTGACTGTCGTGACAGTCTGTCTCAAGCATGTTAAGGCATGGTTTGAACATGAAAACGAGGCTACAGCTATTTTCTTGAATAGTCACTTGAATTTACTCAAATCCTAGAACAATGGTGGTTATAACTAATTTCAGCGTTTTTAATCGTCCTAATATAAAATGTTGGTAAAATGTATATCACGTGACCAACCACGTGCTCACAAAAAGTTGAAAATTAAACTCAAAACGGGGTGGTGCATTTTATATTTTAAGTAACGATTTTGTGCTTATCTGATTACACTTGTAGTTGACTTTAAAGATCAGTCCGGAATGGTTGACCCTGATAGACTGTTAAGGCGAAAATATAGAAAACAGGTCACGTGACCTATCCTTGGAACCATTTTTCGCCATTTATATCCTCTTCAGTGATAAAAAGTCAACCATTCCGGACACAGTCTCATTTCCCAGAACAAGCTTAACATTTCGAATCGAAAATCTGAAACAAAACAATAACTTCCGCCACCCCATTTTGATTTCTTTGTTTTATCAGCCTTAAGGTCACGTGACCTTCAAAACACCAAAATTCCGATCCTTAAACGTTAAGACACACGATTACCGTATTATTCCAAAGTTATAGGGTATTTCATACGTAAATGACAAAGATAGCGAATTTTGAATGTTTTATCAGAACGGTTCAAAAACCATGCCTTAACATGCTTGAGGTCATCACGCATTACCATATTCAAAATGTAAACCCTGTATAACTTATAGACACAGCACTCAAATCGAGAAGTATTCTACTACTCACTTATTCACTTGATGTAGATCGATATTAACCCTTTCACTACCAAAGCGGCCAATATGAAGCATGTAACTGGAAAAAAGTATTGCATGGAATGTAGACATGTAATCATGTTTCGATGATTACTTCAAGGAATGAATGACTTCAAAGCCACAGCTATAACAGGGTCGGTTTGGAGTAAAACTCATTTGATTTGGAGATCTTTTTACGTTTCTTCGATTTTCACGAATTTTGAGGAGCTGGAAATTGGTTCAAAAAACCCTTCCCATGCGCACTTGAAATCAAAAGCAGACAAACTCAGCAGTCAGTGGTTACAGGTACCTTGAATTTCACCAATCACCAGTTTTCCCCCCTCAAAACACCAAGCGAGTGTGAACCACGCTATTCTTAACGCTGCATTTCTCTCCACCACGTTTTCCTGCACCCACCTCTATTGCATGCTGGGTAATGGACAACAAATCAACAGGGGTCCCCCCCTCTGGGACTTCTGTAGGGGTTTTTTGTAAGTCCTTTGCCCCTACAACCAAGAGCGGTGATTTTGACACAAGCCGAGGCCTTAAAGTGTCAAAAACACATCTAACATTCAAGGATTTCATTGAATACTTTTTTGATGTGTCTCAAAGCAGAAACACAATAGAAAAACTCAGTGAAATCCACTCACAAAGCTTACTAAAAGCAAGCCAAGTACTTTTCAGCCGTCCTCAGACTTTATGATGTCCTCTGGCTCTCTTACGGCAGATTTCATGGAAAACCCTACAAGAGAAGCAATACCTTCCGTCTACGAGCATGCAGGATTCTTCCGAATGGCATTGTGGGAAAGCTTGAGCCCTTAGCTTACATAAGCACTACTTGACTACCCCGGGCTAGCCAAACTTGAACTGAGGGGGAGAGTTGAGTTAGCATTCAGGATTTCACCAATTGAGCTCAGACACGTCCGGTAGTGAAAGGGTTAACGATATAAAATGTGACCTTATATGTATTTTAAAGTAATACGCGTTCACACCGCTGGCTGGCGCTAAACGAGCTTAAAACCTTCCTTCGGTGAATAACCTGTGCGAGGTAGTGTTAACCATGTGTACACAGACATTCAAGATCACGGCTGAAAATCCAACACAAGTTTTACAAAACAAAAACTTCGTTTAATTAAACAGGTTTAGTCGCTGGAATAGTCGTAAACCATTTGCTGACTTTGAAGAACTATGTAAAAAAGTCTACAATGTTAGTAAACTGTCTGAGTGAGCAAATTTACAGACAGTTTATACAAACATTTTACAGAGTAGTAAAGTTCTCTAAATTTACTCACATTTTACTTTTTCCATAGTTCTTCGAAGTCTAAATGGTTCGAATTCAACAGCGAGTTGGTGTTTTATATCAGCAGAACTAGTGACCAGTGTGGCGTCCAATTCAAGCTATCTTTCTATTGCTTTCGATTTACTTCTTTGCGACTGTTCGTTGGGATAAATAGTGTTCATAATCATTTGACTTAACAACACGATTATTCTTAGCAATCAAACCTTGCCAAACTACCATATTTTCCATGCTTGTACTGTATTTGCTGTTGTTCTTTTCGTTTTCTAATGCTTTGTGTTCTTATATCTGCAGTGTTCGTATGCTATAGAGGGCAAGCCAGGGTTAGAGCCAGCCTACTCGCATACTGTACCTAAGTAAGTACAGCGTCGAGCGACTCCATGCTCAGCTTGGATAATATATTTCTGTTGATCATCTCATACCTCGCTTGATCAGCACTGTGAAGCTCTCGCATGCACTGAAATGATTGAAATTAGAGGAAAATACCCCTAGCAACGGTTGCTAGTTGCATTAGCAATATGGTCTGATCCACCAGCAACAACAAATAGCTTAAACAATATTCTAGTAGCAAAAGTTGCGAGTTGTCATGAGCTTTTCGCATTTCTAAAAATTTACTCGCATTTCGTAAGTGCGCGAGCTGATTTTCGAGTCCAACAGGCTAACAAAGTTCTTCATGATTTGTATTTGATTTCTCCCCTTAGAGTTTGGCCATCTCGTATGTTTAGGTGACCCTTTTCACGTGGCGGTCATGTTGATTAGAAAAATAGATTTCCCACATGTAGCGTCACACTGAGCAGTTTCAGAACGAGGTTAGACGGGGAAACATTGTTTTCCCTTGGGCTCAACATAGTCGTTACGTAAGAAAAGTCAGTTGACCGATTTAGCTTATACATTTGTTGTCCCAATTCAGCCAGATCGTGTGACACCTCTCCTGAGGATTCCAATAACAGAAATTAATACATTTACTCTTAGGTGACAAATGTACAAGCTAAATCGGTCAATAGCTGGTATTACAGTTGAGTTTACGAATAGCAGTTTCAGCGGTATTGAACCGAACGCCTCACTTCAATGTAAGAAGCGCTATTCAAACTGTATCTAAATTAGTCGTGCTTGTTTAGAGTGATTTTACTTGACCGCTTGAAACAGAAACTATTAGTTAGGGTGTAATACCAAGATAAACACAAAAGAAAACAAAAGAATTAGAGTGTAATAGTATGTAATACCCTACTATCTGTTTCACGGGTTGAGTAAAATCACTCTAAGAGGTGTTGGTGTCACACAAGAATGATGGTTGCAATGGTGCTTCATTACATCGAACTGAGGCATTTGGGTCAATACCGCTGAAACTACTGTTCGTAGACGCAGCTGTAATATCTCCTATTTATCAGAATGATGCAGAGCTGCGCAGTAGAAATGCGTACAGGACTAACTAGACACCAGCCCTAACCGTGTATCTACTTTTCGTTTGTTTTCAGGCGCAAAAAGAACTGACTTGTATCGGCAGCGTGGTCTGGATGTTGAGTGGCTGCTAGCCCGTTGGAATAACTATTTAATCATTATTAAAGACTAAGTAGTCATTTTACAGCAATAACATAATACACGGACTAGTAGTGGCTTCTGTTACTCTAGAACGGCTTCGCAGATTACCGGCGGCCGGTAAAGAGTTAGGCTCTGTTTCAGCCGTTGGGGTGTCATTTCTCCAAAGCCTCCGCTCACCGAAACCCCCACCGCTGGAAACCGAGCCTAGTAAAGAGTGGACCATTGGGTTTTCGGGGGGTAGTTATTCTTTTTGTTACTGAGTTGCACGTGACGTCGTCGCCGCCATGTTCGTGGACGTTGACAAAATATTCCTCGTTACTTCTCTTGTTAGTTCCTCCAACATGGTCGCCACGGCTTTGTTATTTTAATCTCTGGGGATTGGTTGCACGTCGTTTTTTACTAACATAAGTGACCTTGAGTTTTCTTTTAACCTTCCAGGCCTTTTTTAATGAAACGCTAGCCTGAAATACAACCGCCTCGTCAGCTCATTCCAAGGGAATGGACCTTTGGATAAAGCTGAGGTGGCCGCTGTATTTCAAGCTAATGAAACACATATTCCTCTGCCAGATCCATATATCACCCAACTCTCAGATAAAATGGTCCACTCTAAACCAATCCTACATCTAGCAACATAAAAAGCATTACATTGAATTGGAATTCCTTATCTAAAGATTAGAAATCCGCGGTATGAAATCTGCAAATCAAGTCGAGAAGCCAAAGATGAATTTTGAATTACATAATTATTAAGCAATCGTTTTTCGCATATTTTCTATGGGTAATATTTCCACTTGTTAATATCTTTTTAGGGTTAAGGCTGATTTACACTTGCGACATTAGCAAAAGAACACACGCAAGCGCAGATTGTACTTTTTGGGTTGGATGAATGCTTTGTTCTACTCGGTATAAAGGGGTTAACTAACCATGAATTACAGTGTGCGGTTGCGTATGTTCGTCGCAAGCGTGAATCTGCCTTTACAGTCTCGTATCACGGTCCCGTGCGAGCTCGTGTCTGGTAAAGACTTGCTTTCACCGATTAATGAGGGTTTATCGGGTTAGAAAATTCAACACATAAACAAACTAGTTATTTGCCTTTATATGAACTTGCAGATAAATACAATAATTTTCCAACCTCTGACAATATAACCCTAGGCCTACTAAAATCCTATCCTATCCTGAACCATAAAAGACCCCTAACCGGTCAGTAAACAAGTTTCCAGGTAAACGACGAGGTTTTAGGGCTAATTGGTGGCTAGGGTTCACAGGTGAAGGAGTTCTCAAGAAAATAGGGAAGAAAAAGAAATTGAGAGCTTTTCTGGAACTCGAAACCCCGCTCTCCTGTTCGTAAAGCAGACGTCGCAACCACTACGCTAAACTTCCATCGTCGCTCAAGCTCTGTCAACTTTTAAATTTTATAACCATGTAAATTATTGCCAGTCGTGTAGCGGCCACCGCTAATTTATCGTATTCTTGGCCAATCCGAGGACGGAGCATCCTGTATTGAGCCGCCGCTTTCATATGACAATGGCGCCATGTTGATGGACATTAACGAAATATTCCACATCAGCTTCTCTTGTTATTTCAACCACCATGGCCGTCACTGAAAGAATACATCAAATTGCGGGACATGTAATTGCGTTACTATCAAAATCACTGAACTAATAACGAACCATCGTTTGACTACTTACGATTCGCTCACGTGACTCTTTGGGGCGCCCCACTGAAATGATCACGTGACATGACTACTAAACCATAGCAGAGCAGAAGTTTTCACGCATTTCGTTTAGAGATTTGACTGCAATTTTACAGCTGTCTTTGCAGAAAGAAGGTGAATGAAAGTTCAAGCCTTGGACATTTCTCCTATCTATCTTCCAATACCATTACCCCTCTATAAGAGGATTGTTAATCTCCTATCACACACTCGACTTTCATTATTGCTGCTTCAAACAGGTACTTTAAAGAATCCGGATAGTGCGTTTTGAACGCAAACGAAACTGTTCTCGATCTCGTTGAGCCACCTACCTTTACACGTCGATCGTAATTGGAAATGATTCTCACGTGATCATTTGGGATGCTCCAAATGATCACATGAGCGAATCGAAAGTAGTCAAACGAGTGATCGTTATTTTGGGGTTGCCAACAGTTCAGTGATTTCGGTAGTATTGAGTGCGAAGCTCAAAAATTTAAAGACGGCAATGATACGTCACTGGTGAAAAGAACACTTAACTGGGTTCTCGACACGTACGCGGCTTTTTCATCCAATGAGCTGGCGAACTGTGCCAAACACTTAGCGAGCACCTGCATGGCATCTCTGCACGATGACGTGACACGTGACTGACCCTAAAATGGGGGGTAGACATTTTATTGTTCAAGACGTTTAAATTACATGATAGCTTTAGTATGTCCATTTTGTTTTTGTAAAATATAATTAGTGTACAAAATAAAGCTTTCTGTTTTATCTGAAACTTGCGTAAGCAGAAATCGTATTTCAGGTATTGAGCCAGAAGGGACAATTTGGCCCTTTTGCGAGTGAACTGGTTTAGAGACTTTAAGATACTGCGACGACGTGATGTGAAAAATGGTGTTATCGATAATTTGTTTATTATCGTTTCTTTTCTTCGACTTTTGTTGCATTTCTCATCCATGTTTTCGAAAAATAGCATCGGGCAGAATCAGGCGACATTACTTAGTCACGTGACACGATCAAGCGCGCTGGATTTAAATTTCTGCTCCAGCGCACATGCCAAATAACAAAGAAAACTGCCTCAAACTGGTCTATGCCCTGAAAATATTGCCAATTTTGGGGTTTAAAAACTGATATCCACAAAAATGTAAACACGGGATTTTAAAGTAGGGATGTTACGCTGCAATTTCCACTAATTTGGGGGTAGATTAAGTGGAATCTGCTGCCATTAAATAAAGGCTGAAGTTTGGGTTATTTCAGGTCGAAAACGTATGGAAAGCGTTCTCATTTGCTATTCAGGACTTATTTTCTCACGAAGTCTAATATCATTAAAAATTGTAAAAACGGGAAAATATTATTTTATAACTTATCTGTTATCGAGCGTTCTTTTATCGAAATCCGTTAAATATTTCTGCCATTAAAGTTTAAAAGTATTTCTAGCCAGTGAAATTGTCCTTAATGCTTGCATATTAATCGACCTTTCAAAACTCCCGGGAGACCGGCAAGCTATAATAAGCTCCGCCTCCTGGGTTAAAATAGAAGAGACCGAAACAAAGGGGCGGCAGTGGAAAGCTAATTAGTCAATCGAGTTGGATAATCATATCAGCGGTAAGCGCCTGGCTTTTGAATTTGACAAAACTGCAATAACAAATGCCAAAGAACTACATCAAAAAGTAAAGACGCATCAAGAGAAACTTTGCATTCGAATTTTATTCTCTATATCACTGTTAGCGTTGTAATTAGAATTACAATCTGATATAAAAAGGAAAATATTTTCACCGATCACGGACTTTTTATTTATTACTCTTTCTACACCAGCGTTATTTGTCTTACGCGGTTTGTAGCGTAGTGAATCCTACAGAATACAAACTATACTTTCTTCAGGAAAACTCGAAATCATCCCGATTCTTGAAAAATAACAATCCTGGATTCGGTAAGCGTTTTCACTAGAAGAAAATACCGGGCACTTATGAAACGATTTTGACAAGAAATTTCGGCCCGAATTTTGTATTTATCGCGCTGAGTTATAGATTTTTGCTTGCCTTCACCAATTCTTAAAATTCGTTAGAAAGCTCGAGACTACACAAATCTGGGATACACCGTTAAACACTAGAAAACTATATCGGAATTCACGTTCCCACTTCCAATCCCGGATTCGTTTTTATCGCGCATTCATCGAAAAGTATCCATGTGTTAGGACTAGCTTCTGATCAGTATTATAGTTAAGTGGCACTTTGCCTTTGGTATAAAACCAACGCGCTTTGTGAAATGACAAAACTTCAACGAAGAAAACAAGTTCAGAAATCAAGAGCGCATCACAAGCGATTAAACAGACGGATTGTTTATGTCTTAAGCTTTAAAACGAGACCTTTCCCACGATTATGTGTGGCCTAGAAGCGAACTGTTCCGAGAAATTATTTTCGGCTTTACTGATTGAACTCGAGTTGCAATTCATTTACTGATATCTAGACTTCTAAGTGGTCAGATAAGCTTCAATTATGTCTTATTTTAAAGCCACAAAAGTACATACATCTGTTTCTAAACCTTTAGGTCAGTGATGCGAACTTCTGAATATGATCGTTATTTTATGTTTAGTAAAGTGCTGTGATCTGAACCAACTCGTATTTTGACTTTAAAGCTACAAAATTACAGAACTGTTTCCACGCAGTTTTATGATGCGCTCTCAAAGTGAGTGATCATGACTTTTCGTGTTTAAGAAAGCGCTTTGGTCAAGAGTTAAAAAAACTTTTATAGCTTGTATGGAGTTTGAAATCTTTCGCTTGGATAGCTCGTGCGAACAATGCCGAGGTTCACTTTTATTTAACTAGTTTCACAAATATGGCACTAAAATAAAGATTGCTGAATTTGACTTAGGCTTTTCGAATAAGCTCTAAATAGAGACATTATACTCCATTTTAATTTTGACATGAGTCAAACCTCGAACGCAAACGAAATAGGTTTGGAACTCTTCGCGCGATAAAACTTATAACCCAAGTAGCCACGGCAAACTGATTTTGCGGTGATCTTTTACTGTAACCGAGGTCTATTGAAATCTCTTAAAGAGCTTTGGGATTTCAGTTAGTCCCATGACAAGATAGATGACAGTGATTGACAGGCCCAAGAGCAAGTATGGGAATGAGATATTCCCAGAAGGATTCCCTAGCAGCCAATCACAAGCGCTTTGCTGAATATCTAATAAGGCGTATCATAATTATTCATATCTCACGGACGCGAGTAAATGTCGCCTAAAACAATGGGATTCTACCCGATGAATCCGCACAGAGTTCCGATTAGGCCAAACAAATAGCAGTGCCATTTACGTTTTCAGGTTCCCGTTCTCTACGGAACGTAAACTCAGCGTTTTTGCAGACAACGGCTAAAATAAATGCAGCTACATGCATTTTCACGTGCAGTTATTGTATTTTGTAATTAAGTCTATTGTTTCACCGCGTCGACGTTGCCGTCGTGGTATCTTAGGCCTACGGCAAACGTCGAACTAGCCATGAACTTAATTCAGTAGAACCTATTAATTTCGAAATAGGCTCATAGATAGTACGACGTTTGCCGCAATTGAAATCAACCTATTCAATAGGTACGAGTCTAGCATGAGGTTCGAGTAGCGGAGTCGGGAATTACGACTGGTGCGACTTTACGGCAAACGTCGTTCTTAACACGCGCCGAACTAAATTCATAAATTTTGTAAAATAAATAAATCCTGCAAATCGTATGGATTGTGCAAAACCATGAAAACATCTCTCCCATCTGCCAAACATTGATTTCCCCCCTGGTGAGCATGCGCTGTACAAAGGCGAAATCGCGGCCTATCGAAAGTCGTTGCTGCATAACGCTCAGCCGGAAATGTGTAGTTCGTGCTTTAACGTCGCAAAATACATTGGCTTTACATGCGAAATGCTCTTTTCTAATAAATGCTCAGTATTCGAAAGTAATGAAGACGCGCCTGGCTGGAATGCCTGGCAGAAGCATTGGCTATTGCGAATGTTTCGATATAGCTCGCTTTGAAACACTTCTACCATATGATGTCAAACCATCCAGAATGTCGTTGAAAACTGCGGCATGATCGACTTTTTTAAAACCGGTTTCAATGTAAAAACTCTGAATTTCTAACGAGACCTGAAACAACCATGGGGGCTGATCAAAGCCAGGTCCCGGCTAATCCACAGATTGAATTGGAATTTAGCGTGTTGGTTTTTGCGGAGGGGGAAAAGTCGCAACCGCTAGAAAGGCAGCCAATAACGCCACTTGCAGTAACCATCGTCTCTTACACACAGCGAAAAGTGAAATACGCTAGGACATGTGTTTGTTCCCGTGATTTAATTAGGCGCGAGTGAATTAATATCGACATAGGTTCGGCGCGACTTAAGTTCGACGTTTGCCGTAGGCCTTAAAGTCCCTATTCATTAGGCATCCAACGGCAGTGTTACAATAAATTGGATAAGGATAAAACAACAAACTATAAAGAAACGCAAAGCAAATTTTTAGATCAGTAAACTGGGATCTCTAATATGACCATAACCACTGTCATCTTTAAGAGCACCCTTAAATCAACGTTTTTGGAAAGTTGTAATAGGATGAAATCCCCAAGATAGCCTGCGAAACAGGCCTCTGTGTCATTTCAACGCATAGGACGTAATAAAAAGATTTGACCGCGTGAAAATGGAAAAAGGAGATTGGCACGAGAGAGAAGGAGGGCCTGCAGTCATCCCTTGTAAATTTTCACGAGCTCCGCTCTTATCGGAAAAGCGCCTGTTCTGCAGGCTATCCCCGAGAAGATTTTAAGGATGGAATCTATAGACATGGGATTTTGTAGTCTTGCGTAGAGTCTCGTTTTGATGTTTTTTTTTTCAGTTTCATAAACGTCTCTGAAATATAATTATATTTTCACATTTCTATCGTATAGTAGGAGCGTCAGCCTGCGTTGTGGCTCTGGAGTATCGGAGATCAGGGGATTGGGGCGAGAGCAAAAAGAAGGGGGTGGGGAGAAGAGAGCTCCGAGTCTCGAAGTACATTCCCTTATCATAGGCGAGACCAATAGCTTTGGTGACCTCGATATCGCTCATCTTTATAAGGCCGTTTCAAACGTCTCGCCATGCACTGCCGTACTGAACTAATAAATTATAAATTATAATCGCAGGCTTGGTTTCAGCCAAACTGCCTCCACCACTGGAGAAGAACAATGGTATAACCAACTAACGGTCTTAAGTTTTTTTACGACAACCGCCAAATTTCTCGCAATCTGATTGCCTTATTTTCATATGCAATATTTGGAAGTGCGCGTGCAACTTTCGTTTGAAGCTAAAAGTGTTTTGTTGTTGTAAAATTGACTATTTAGTTTGTTGTTGTAAAAAACGAATTGAAGTTAGTTTTTTATGTTTTTTTTTAACTTGTTATGACGAAAATCATTGTCAATATTAGGACAGACACATAAAAAACTAACTTCAATTTGTTAAATGCTAATCGGCGAGAAAAGCGAGTAGCAGCTGATATTTCGAACGTCAGTCGTTTGTCAAAGCGAATGAGGAGAAGGCCGGTCAGTAAAATCTGTAGACTGGGTATAAAATGCAGACTGGGTATAAAATGAAGACTGGGTATAAAATGCAGACTGCAGACGCGGTATATAATGCAGATTGGGAAAAATATAAAAAAAAACTTACCTTAACTTAAAAGTCTTTATCTGTTCTTCATTGGGCTCTGTATGGAATTTCAGCGAGTTCAGTTGTAATTCTCGATCTCCACCTAAGAGTCTAGAACATCACGCTCGAATTTTGATCCAAAATCAATGCCGACCGCACTCTAATGACGACGCTATTAAATGGCATGAGGCTCTTGGAATAGATAGTGTTGTGCTATTATTTGAGGTTTAGACAAAATTTCAACAAAACTCGCCGAAATTGGATACAGAGCCCAATGAAGAGCAGATAAAGACTTCAGGTAAGTTTTTTTAAATATATTTTTTCCAGTCTGCACTTTATACCCAGTCTACAGATTATACTAATATATATACTTTGTTCTGGTTTCACGGTACTTTTTTGGTAGTTTTCTGGGTATATTTTTGCTCATTTGCTTTCGGATTGGGTTACCTATGGCGCGCGGTAAAAAAGGCGGCGAGGAGAAAAGGGAAGGAAAGAGAAGGAAAGAAGAGCTCTGTCTTTCCTTATCTGCCCCCTCCTTCGTTTTTCATTTCGCCCCATTTGGACCGCGCGCCATAGGTAACCCAATCCGAAAACAAATGAGCGAAAAAACAAACAAGCCGAGTCGCTAGCAGACTAATATTGGTAAAGTGAACCGTTAATTAAAGTTTCTTTTTCTTTGCTAAAATACTGGGTTTGATTTTGGAGCCTGATTTCGCGGCTTCTTCGTCTTCAAGATAACGAGGTGTTTGTATGGGTTCCTTTGTAATGAATTTTATTAGAAAAGTAAAAGAAAGTTTTGCAATTAATTTGATCGACAGGTTCAACATTCTTATTCGCGAGTGACCCCGGCAAGGAGCGACGTACAAATGTATCAACTCATAACACACCATCTCCTGTCACGATGTGGTCACGTGGCGGGAATTGTATCCGGCGGACCTGATGACTGCCACGTGACCCCGATCAACCAATGAGAACGTGCGTTGTATCTAGATAACCTATGGCTATGTAACAATGGTAAATACTTCCTTTTAAGGTCAGGAATTTTAAATCCACGGTTCAGTACAATTTCTTTGTTTCTTTTGTTAAACAATGTAACAGATAAGTCATGCATTACCGCTTTCTTTTGATTTTTTGATATTTCAAAACCTGTTCATTTAATATGCTCTTTCCAACCAGTGTGATTAGTGTTACTGGTATTTGTCTCATCTGTGTTTCCAATTCACTGATAAGTTCTTCTTTCGTCATTCTGGTTTTGATTAAATAAGTGAGAACAGCTATAATGTGTTTGGGCTTTGATCTAAAGACTGGTAATATGGGAAATATTTAATGGACTCAGCAAATATGAGCCGTGCCACACGAAAACAAGTAAACACAATCAGCCATTTATAATTATTGATTACCATCATTTATTGGCCACTTCATCTCTACATAGCAGTTTACAAATGATTGCTGTTCTGCTTTAACTACGTGGCGTACACACTTGTATCTTCTCTTCTATTATTAAACCTAAGTATAACCACTGACCTACAAAAGTCGCAGAATTATTTCTTAAATCATTCACGCTACGGCGAAGTATGTGACTTAAGGTCTTGTTGGGGAAGCGGGAATCCTAAAAACGAAAACCTAAAAAAAGTATCATAGAAAAAATGTATTGAAGTTTAACTGAAAGTGAATTATATTATATTAAAAAAGAAGTTGTCTCGCACTCTCGCCGCATGGAACAGGCTTCAGAATGTCTCAATTTTTAGGCGCTTTAAAAAAAAACAATATTTGGCTATAAAAGTCAAAGTCAAAATTCAAAAGTCACTATAAAAGTGATCAATTATTTTATATTAAAAAGGAAGTTGTCTCGCCGCATAGAACTGGCTTCAGAATGTCTCAATTTTTAGTCGTTTTTTTTATAGAAAATGTTTGGTTAAAAGTCAGAGAAGCTATAAGTGTCAAGAAGGCCTAATAGCGGGTTTTGAACCCAACTGGACGGATTTTCATCTCGGCTCGCTTGGCGGAGTACTTATACCCTTTCCAGTGGTACCAATTGACACCATCAGCATGCGAGGAGTGTGTACCGTGGTGGTACAAACCGTTCAGGTTAGAGTCATGGCAGGCAGTATACCACCACGCACCCTTATACTTGACTGCACAGTTACCACCGTGACTGTCGTTGTCTCGGTCTTTGGTGCTGAAGGGCGCACCGCGATGACCACTGAGTGAATCACCGGCGTTTCCTACAATAACAACAAGATAATGAGTAACATAGTCTTCCAGCTTGGCTTCATTGTACTTTAAAATACTTCAAGGAAAATATTAATGTGGCCTGGTAACATGTTTGGCTCATGAGGAAGTTTGACCTTGAGGGATGTCATGCAGGGCCCGGTTCCTGAAAGCCCGATTAGCGCTAATCCTGGATTAACTATCAACAAAACATATTAGTTGTCATGGTAATTAACTCTGGATTAGCGCTAATATGGCTTTCAGGAACCGGGCCCAGAACATTAAATTAACAATATGTCAAACAATCTTTTAACAGGAACACACTTGTTGTCTTTGCCACACATATAATGTTCTCTATAATTTCTTAAAGGTCTTCTCCGCAATCGAATTTTCTGATTACTTTACCAAGCCTACACAAATTGTGAGTGGAGCTTTCCTGTCAAAATATTATTATTATTATTATTATTATTAATTCCATGGCATTACTCTCGCCCATCACCTGAGTAGGTTCCCAGACTCAGTCGGTACTTGCTCTTCTCGCTTGACACTGCGAAATAGTCGTACTCTGCGTATGCGCTCTTTCCCTTTGTATCTTCCAGCTCAACACGAAGCTTGTTTCGCGTCTGATGGGTCAGGCGCTTGATCTCCTCCAGTCCCAGCCAGAACTCTCCTTTAAGTTTTCCGAAACCGGTTTTGTAGTCTGTCCAGCCTCTGTAGAAGCTGACTGATCCGTCTTGTCTCTTCTGGAATACTGTCCACCCACCGCCTGATGTTTTCTGGTCACAGTACACCTGAAGAATCAAAACGATTACTTTTTACGCAGCAATATAGCAATAACCCTGTCAATGGGATTGTCTTTATTTCAAGCTCTATCCTACAGTTTATAATAATGGATTGCTCATTGTCTTCGTATTCTGATTGGCTGATTATCATGGGGCATGAGGGGACATAACGGTAGATCGTGCTAGAATTACTTTTCCTCGAAATTGTCTTCGTCTTCTAAACCTCTTCCCGCTTAAGTATTCTTCTATTGTTGTTGCACAAAAGATCGTTTATGGTCGTATTTCCTGTTGTACATTCACGAGGCGCTAGCCGAGACGATCCACAATAATTTTGGCCATGCGATGCCGACACCAAGCGTGGTAAATAAGAGTACATGCCACGGTGAACTATACTTATTAATTATACTGATTGATACAGATAAGTACGAGCAAAACAATTAGGCGAGGAAGCTTTACAGAATGGAAGATTTCACCCACCAACGAATTTAATGTAAGGCATGTTATTTTAAATAGAGTACTAGTAGTATAACAGTAGTACCTTGAATTTTCCTAGACCATCAGGATCCACAGTGTAAACATCGCTTGTCTTTCCGCCACACTTGAGAACTTCGACACAGTTCTTGGGGACTAAATAAGTTAAATAAAGAACGCTTTTATTACTTAAAATGAAAGTTCTGAGAAAACAAGAACGTTTTCTTAACTGCTACCATGGCAAAATGCAAATAGTTTATTCCTTTTTATTCCAGAAAAATATATATAGTTTAAAAAGTTTAAAAAGTCATAGGATATTTCGCTTTTATCTTCGTACAGTAACAAATACACAACAATCATTTCGGTGAAGGTAAACACCGCTTTCACCTCAAAATCAATATAGAATTAGTCTACTGGTTTAATTTTTTGGGCCGCCAGGAGATGGTAGTGGCCACAAAATGTTGATTACCGAAGAATATACAATATCTACATTCGGTATTGAATTAAGCGTCACTGAATAGTGACTTTGTGGTCACTTGGTAAACTTCCTTTTCTTTTTCAAGTGAGTGTGCGATTCCTTAGTTTCAACAAAGTGTTCATTGAATGAATACCTTTAGGGCAGTTGTGAGCAGCTCCTGTTCCATGAACCTTTTCGAGTGCTGCGAGCTTTCTTTCGATAGTCTTCAGTGCTGTCAAGATTGCTTTCGTTCCTGTGGCTTTTACAATGAAGGTCTGGTACTGGTTATGCACAGTGCAGTGTTTACGTTTAGAGACCTGACGCCCTTCTCCGTAGAAAAAAAGGCTGAACAGAATCAACCCAAGACTTAAACGAAAGATAATCATGGTTTTCCTCGCTTAATCTTCAAGAGAATCGTTTGCCTGTCTTGAGGTTTGTTGAGAAATGAGAAATATAGTGTTAGAAATGATAAAGAAGTAAGCTTTAGTCACTTAAAACAAGAAAAGTTGGCCTGTTTGAGTTTCTAGCCAATAGTTATCGCTGTTCGTCAATTCTTTTGTTTTAGCTATTAAGTGCCACGACATCACTACACCTTCGAGCAAGTTTTACACAATGTTAAGTATTCAGTTCACAAGATTAGGGAAGCGTTGAGAATACTTCGCTTATTCAAAAAATGCTTTCTTAGATATAAAGAAATATTTCCTACCAAATTCCTTTATTTAATACGACCGTCAGAAAAACAACTGATTCACCGAAAGGTTGACGCCATTAAAAAGAACTGTCAATGAACGTATAGCACTTGGCTGGGTTCTTCACGCACGCAGATTTCACTATAGTCACAGCAGCTTTTGATACGGAAACCAATCATTGATTGACGGAAGATAATCCATTTTCTCGATGAATACGATTTTTCACAGGTCGGTCGAAAATCAGCAGCATGCAGTGTGGCTTATGGCCGGCCCTGGTCGAGTTCCCGTATACCTAATCGTTTCCATAGAAAGCGCAGCTTTATAAAAAACGCTTTCCGAAGCAGATATCGGACATCTATCGGGAAGAACGAAGGTTTTCGAGAACGCGCACGTGATGTCAATCAAAATTTCTTATCTACACGAGTGCAGTCTCTGCCTTAGCGTTTTCGTGTGTTTTTAGCGTTTTCGTGCGAACGGTTGAAAACGATAGGAAAACGATCGTATGGACCGAAAACTTGAATGCTTTCTCGGGAAAAAAATCACTGTTTTCAAATGAAACGCATACGGATACATCCACAGGAGGCCTAAATCTTTCTCTCGAGGCAAATTTCTTATTCCCGACATAAAAGACGTGAGTTCTTTTATTGTGTACTTGAATGACTTGAACATGATAATAATCAATTTTGTAAAGTGTTAGTAATCCATGTAGCTATAATCCTCATTAACCCGTTTTCGACATCGGGAACAAAAGTTAAGTATAAAACACGCTAACTTCATAGAGTTCGCCAAATAGTGAATGTCTAATTGTTATCGTTACTAATTTAGGTCTATTAAACCTCTATTACTAGGAGTGTGGTAAATATGCTAGTCATGAAGTTGCGAGATGCGAGTCCAAACTCCTAACCCTACGTTAAAAAAATACCCTAACCATCAACAACGGGTGCTCACTCATTTAGCTCACTGAATTTACAGTGTTTAGAGCTAGCCACTAATATGAGTTTTTAGGGCTAGATCACAAAACAACACGATAATTTGCTTCTCCGTTCTCCCTATATATATGAACTAATGCAAATCCTAACCCTACATTTAAAAATACCCTAACCGTAACAACGGGTGGCTTTTAGAAATACATCACCGCTAATCAAAATCCTACCCCTACATTTAAAAATACAACTCGCAACTAGCAACTTCACGACTAGCATATTTCCCACACTCGTTTGGAAACACACAGTATCAATATGTATTAGCATGGTAACTAAACATTAATTGGCAACTGATATAATTAGCTAGTCGCCACTGTAGCGACTGTTTTTACACTTGATTGGTTTTGAAGTAAAACAGTGATCGGCCCAGTAGCCTGAATTTCAGCCGTCTCCTCTCGGGAGGAACGAACCAGAGGAGACGGCTGAAATTCAGGCTACGGCCCAGCTGCCATCAAATAAACAGACTTAAAATATAACAGCATGATTACGAAAGAGAAATCCAGCAACTTTTATTGGAAAATGGCGAAGACTAGCAACACTGAAATGGCTTTCGAAATGTTATCGAAATATATCTCACATCGTCACATGAAAGAGACAGCGTGGGTACTTGTATATTGATTTCCTAACGCGCTATAACCAGTTGTAATCTTTGCGTTACGAACTCAATTTAGTTTATTTGGTTAGTTTTATTTTATCGATTATTGGAAGTTAGCTAAACAGCAAACAGTGCTCAAGGACAGGGGCTGTTCATTTCCAGTGGATTCCTTTTCTTGTTTCCATTGATGTGCTTTATCGGTTTAAAAAGTTTGAAAACCAACCATAATTACTTACTGATATATGTCTTGATCAACGTGATTATTCATGCAGCTTTCTTTAGTTCATTTGACGTGTTGTTGAATGCTCCATCCATCTTTTTCAATCTTTTCAAAGGCCCTATTCAACATTTGAATGGTTTGAAGGCTCTTTTGAAAGAGTTCAAGTTCAATTAAGTTCAAGTTTATTTTTGCACAATTTACATTATTGGATTTATATTATTGAAATTATTATAAAAGAAATTGAAGGACATAGCATGGCTCCTTTGTTTAAAGACTGAAGTGTATTATGTCACGTATGGATTACGGCTGCGCAAAGGTTGTTTGGCTTTTTGCGACTCCTTGATTTGTATCTACAACTAAACATTTCATGATTTTGCATTAAAATTAAATATTTGATGGACACGCATTTTATTGTTTTATCTAACAAATGTCTAAGTTTTAGCTTCGTTTTGTTTTCATTTCTTTACTCATCGTTGTATAATTGTAGTTTTGAGATCGCCTGAAAGCGAAGGGGAGTCTCAAAACTTATTGTATTCCGGTCCTTCTACTTTCGCTCTATTTCCCTCAAACGGGCCCTCAAACTTATAGCTCCTGGTGTATGCCTTTTGTTTACTGTCGGGGGTTGTTGTGTGTGAGTTTGGCCGAGATCTGCTTATCTGTTTGCTCAAGCACGTGCACAACATGAACCGGTCACCCTGTGGTGGAGCACGTGTGTCAGACGGCCAGGCATTAAACTTCCACTATCTCCGCCGTTTATCTTCGTTTGTTTTACTTTTGTGTTCTTACCATCAAAATCAACAGACCTTATTACATTTACGGTTGAAATGTTGTTACATAATTTACGGTTAACTATTTTATTACAATTACGGTTACGGTTAGTATTACATTTACGGTTAGTATTACATTTACGGTTGATTATTACATTTACTGTTGATTATTACATTTACTGTTGATTATTACATTTACTGTTGATTATTACATTTACGGTTGATTATTACATTTACTGTTGATTATTACATTTACGGTTGATTATTACATTTACGGTTGATTATTACATTTACGGTTGATTATTACATTTACTGTTGATTATTACATTTACGGTTGATTATTACATTTACTGTTGATTATTACATTTACGGTTGATTATTACATTTACTGTTGATTATTACATTTACTGTTGATTATTACATTTACGGTTGATTATTACATTTACTGTTGATTATTACATTTACGGTTGATTATTACATTTACTGTTGATTATTACATTTACTGTTGATTATTACATTTACGGTTGATTATTACATTTACGGTTATTATTACATTTACGGTTAGTATTACATTTACGGTTAGTATTACATTTACGGTTAGTATTACATTTACGGTTAGTATTACATTTACGGTTAGTATTACATTTACGGTTATTATTACATTTACGGTTAGTATTACATTTACGGTTAGTATTACATTTACGGTTAGTATTACATTTACGGTTAGTATTACATTTACGGTTAGTATTACATTTACGGTTATTATTACATTTACGGTTAGTATTACATTTACGGTTAGTATTACATTTACGGTTAGTATTACATTTACGGTTAGTATTACATTTACGGTTAGTATTACATTTACGGTTAGTATTACATTTACGGTTAGTATTACATTTACGGTTAGTATTACATTTACGGTTATTATTACATTTACGGTTATTATTACATTTACGGTTAGTATTACATTTACGGTTAGTATTACATTTACGGTTAGTATTACATTTACGGTTAGTATTACATTTACGGTTAGTATTACATTTACGGTTAGTATTACATTTACGGTTAGTATTACATTTACGGTTAGTATTACATTTACGGTTAGTATTACATTTACGGTTAGTATTACATTTACGGTTAGTATTACATTTACGGTTAGTATTACATTTACGGTTAGTATTACATTTACGGTTAGTATTACATTGTATTGTATTGTATTGTATTGTATTGTATTTATTTGTCACTCACAACGTTACATTTAATATTACAGTTACGCAGAAATATAGATAGATAGTTTACAAATATAGATAGTTTACAAATATTTAATATATAAAAGAACTAGAATAAACTAGAAATTAACGCTTGAGAGTGACAAGGAATCCTCTGAGAAACTATATAAGCTTATTTGAAGAGGCTTCCTTGCGGCAGTCATGAAAAATATGTATTTTATTATTATTTTTTATATTATCACACAAGAGAAAAAGCATATTGAGTTATAAATGAGAATATATTAAGATCAATGATAAAAGCAAAAGAAGCAGAAGAACAGACACAAATTATAGTATCTGGTTAAGTAAATATTGTTTCAGAGATTTTTTAAAGCTAACGAGACTTGAAGATTGAACTATGTCGAGGGGAAGAGAATTCCACATTTTTGGACCTTGAAAGAGGACAGTAAATTGCTTAATATTAGTACGGCAGGGATGCGATCTGTAGTTAGAGGAATTTCGTGTTTGGTACCTATGAATTTGTTGATTAGTCAAGAATATATCATTAAAGTAGACAGGAAGAAGTTGATTATGATAAGAATACATGAAGCATGCAATCATAAGAGAATTTATATTAAAGACATCAAGGATTTTTAGGGAGTAGAATAAAGGAGCAGTATGTGCGAGGTAATCAGCATTAGAAATTATTCGTACAGCACGTTTCTGAAGAATAAATATGCGATTTAAATT
The DNA here is from genome assembly GCA_030867875.1 of Actinernus sp. WN-2022. Lineage (NCBI taxonomy): Eukaryota > Metazoa > Cnidaria > Anthozoa > Actiniaria > Actinernidae > Actinernus > Actinernus sp. WN-2022. Next base: position 10,616,637 of record JAOWCC010000655.1, on the reverse strand, counting down.
TGTAGGGTATGTGGATGACCAGGCAATGTTGCAGTAATTGATATAAGGATAAACTAAAGTATAATACAAACTTAAGCGAGACTTAGAAGATAAGAAATAACGTGATCTTGATATTATGCCAATTGATTTTGCCATTTTTTTCGATACAAAACCTATATGATTCTTCCAAGTAAAATGTTGATCGATGAAAACACCAAGGAATTTAGTAACTTCTACTCTATTAATAATATGGTTTTCAATAAAAATGCTTTTGTTTAAATGTACTCTATTTTGTCTGGGCGTAAATACCATATAGTTTGTCTTTTTCAAGTTTACAGAGAGTTTGTTTGCTTTTAGCCATGTGGCTATTTTTATTAACTCGCTATTTAAGGTATCAAAAACATGATTGAGATCTTTGTTAGAGCAAAAAATGCTTGTATCATCCGCAAAAAGAAGAGATTCAGTTAAATTGGAAGCATTAGGAAGATCATTAATGTACAAAATAAAGAGTAGAGGACCAAGAATTGATCCTTGAGGAACGCCACACTTTATAGTTTCTAGATTTGAGGTATGGCATCCAAACTGAACAAATTGTTTTCGATCCGTTAAATAACTTTTCATACATTCAAATGCATTTCCACGAATTCCATAATGATAACATCGCGCAGAATTCTATTGTTCTCGGCGACATGTACTTACGACCGAGAAGTTAAAGTGAGGACGAATAATTATAACATTGCTAATTATTCTGCGAGAGAGCGATTGTGATTGGCTTTTGACAAATCGGTTTGGGAATACTCTACTCCCACATCACATGAAGCACATGTCAATCACTGTCAACTGCTCGCTTTATGGGAATAGTGGACTCCCAAAGCTCGTTAAAGAAGGTCATCACACTAACTAATTTGTCATTACCGCCCCTGAAGTTCAAAAGCAAAGCCTTTCGTCTGTTCGATCTTGTTGACTTAAAGTGCCACTACGACGAAAATTTACCATTTCGATTTGCCACTTTTTCAGTGTCTATAGGTCAATCAGTATTAGAAATATCCGAAATAGTAAAAAATATTCCCAAATGGGCATCTTAAACCACAAATTTTAGGAGAGTTTACCGGTAAAATCCTGTCCGCCATTGCTGGAAGCCGTGCCTTTTGTTCAGCTTTAAACAAAGGTTTATTCACCGGAAGTGATGTCATACACTTAACACGACAACCTCGTGGCGCGAAATAGCGTGCATAAAAACGTAGCCAACCTCGCAAAGATAAATATAACTTTCTTCTTATGTACGTGAAGACGTTTTTAGTAGAAATATGCCTCCAGGCGTTGTGTTCTGCAGGCGAGCGTTAAGTGTATGACATCATTTCCGGTGAATAAACCTTTGTTTAAAGCAGAACAAAGGGCACGGCTTCCAGTAATGGCGGACGTGTAGATTCAATATTCGGAGCTAAAAAAATAAGACTTCCTGTCGTTGTATCGAAAAACAATTTGAACTGGTAATAATATATGAACTCTACTTTATGAATATGCAAAAACATTGATATGTCAAAATTTGATCGTAGGGGCACTTTAAAACTTATCAATTCAAAGTTTAAGATACCTTGTCTTTGTAAAAGGTTTGGGTTAAATCCATGATTCGAATTGCCGCTTGGTTTATCTCTGAGAAATTAAAGAATCGTGTTGGTGTACTTTTTTTCCCCTGTGAATCGTATAAAACGGAGAAAGTTATAACTTTAAGCATTTAGCATTTAAATACTTCTAGAGCACGTACGTACATGAGCAACGTCTCAATTTGAAGTTTGAATTTGCTTTTGACGCGCTAAGTTTATAGTTCTCATTTAATACTCTCTAAGATTTGTTTTGTCGCGTTTGCCTTTACTCAGCTTCAGTTTGAATGCACTTTGCCGCCAACTCCGCCGCGGAGATGTTTTAGCGTTTAAATACTTCTAGAGCACGTACGAACATGAACGACGTCTCAATTCGAAGCTTGAATTATTCTGAATACAACGTTATGATTTGATTTTGACGCGTTAAGTTTATAGGTTTTATTTAATGCTCACTAAGATTTGTTTTGTCGCGGTTGCCTTTTACTCAGCTTCAGTTTGAAAGTACTTTGCCGCCAACTCGGCTGGGCGATGTTTTTAGCTTTTAAATACTTCTAGAGCACGTACGAACATGAGCGTGAATTATTCTGAATACAACGTACGCTATGATTTGCTTCAGATGACGCGCTCAGTTCCAAATGGCATCAGTGAGATATTAACATATCGTCTTTACAGGAGGCGGAGCATTCAACTGAAGACTAACCGAAGCGTAGAAGCAGGCATATTCAAATGAGGATTTCAGAAGCCATCTTTGAGAGATTTCATGAAGGTGAAATTAAACCTTCAAAACATATTACTAATCGTGGTCGGTTGGCGCTGAAACTTGGCAGTAAAGGCCTTCAGTATATGTTCATGATTTTGCGCCCTTTTGGTTTTTAGAAGCGGTTTTTATTTGTTCGTAAATCGCTCTCGCATATCACTAGTAGTAAATTTCCCCTTTAAAACACACGAAAAACCCTGAAGTTCCGTGTCATTTTCATACTCGTAAAATATGTGTTAGGTGAAATATTTTTGCGGGATGGTGAAGTTTATCATCTTATCTACATTTTGCGCCCTTTTGGTTTTTTGTAGCGATTTTCTTTCCTGTTGAAAGGAAACCAAACCTTAAGCCACTATCGCCATTTTGTACTGTTTTCTTTGTAAATTGGCCGTCCTGTTCAAATTAATTTTCGAATTTGGCGGCGTACTGTAATTTTTAAGACCCGGATGTGTCGCGCCATTCTGCCCGATGAAGTTTGTCAAGTAAGATTTGGTGGTCTATGGTATCGAAAGCTTTCGACAAATCAAGAAATATACCTACTGTAATTTCATTTAGATCAATTGCCGAGGCAATTTTGTTAATTAAGGTAATAAGTGCTAATGAAGTAGAATGATGTCTACGGAAACCAAATTGTTTTTTATAAACATTTACGGTTAGTATTACATTTACGGTTAGTATTACATTTACGGTTGATTATTACATTTCCGGTTGTTATTACATTTACGGTTAGTATTACATTTACGGTTGATTTTTATTACATTTACGGTTGATTATTACATTTACGGTTGATTATTACATTTACGGTTGATTATTACATTTACGGGTGTAAAACGGATTGATTATCTGTCTTACGTTCGTGTTCTCTTTAAAACATAAAATTTGGGGTTTTGTAAACAACGGTTGAACTGTAGGCGACTTGCGTGCATTTCCACGCGCAGTTATTGTATGTTTTTTGTAATTAATAATATACATGAAAACAATGTCCAATTCTGATTGGTTGAGGGCAATGCAATTTCAAGGAAACACAGTGCAGAAAAAAGGAAACACAGTGCCGAAAAAAGGAAATTACGATGCAAATTTCTTTGGAAAGTAATGAAACATTTCCTTTCGACTTCTGAGAACACTCGAACAATTTGAATGAATTTGAAAGTGTGAACTATTATGGTTTGTTGACTGAATAAATTACTTTGTCACATGACTCACCAACGTCACTTCCTGACAATCTTTTTCATGTATATTATTAATAAGTAATCATACGGTTTTCTCGTGCAATTTGGAATTAATTTTCACTCGTGTGTTTTTCAAAGAGCTCAAATTGCACTCGCCCTTCGGGCTCGTACAATTTTGATACTCTTTTTAAAACCCACTCGTGCAAATTAATCCCAAATTGCACTCGATCGAAACCGTATGATTACCTATACTAAGGCTATAGTTTTATACCATCGTCCTAGAGGTCGCCGTCGTGGTTGCTTTAGTTCCCTAATATATCGATGAAATCACGAAGGATATATTCGGTGTCTTGATGTGATTCGTTGGACTTCTCTGTGATGTTGCAGAAACGCAAGTTGTTTCGTCTTCCTCAGGGACAATAAAGAGATAATCCAAGGCTGAATCATGTATGTTCAATTTATATAGGTAATCATACGGTTTCGAGTGCAATTTGGGATTAATGCACCTATCAGCGGCTTCCCCGAGGGGTCGACCCCCGGGCTAACCACGGAGATATGTGGGGGAATAAAGGAGGATTGAATGCAAACATTCCCCCTGGGGTCGGGGAAATGCTCGACTTTGTTTTAGGGTTGTAAAACTGGTTCCCGCCCGAATCGATACCCAAGCGTATTGCACTTAATTACACCAGCACTATTATTGGTCCAAAAAAGGAAAGCCTTTGTTCTAATCACAGAACTAGTAGTAATTTTGTGTTTGTCTGCCCACAGGCAGCCCAGACTCGACATATATTTCCCGCTTTTTGGGTTACCTGTGGTATGTTTCATAAGCGATCTCGGAAGAGTTTACATAATTGCTCCTTGTGAATTCTCTTTTCCGATTCCTACGAAATAAATCTTCAATAATAAAAGATTGATACTTAATGAAGTTTTGTGAGTGGTTTTGGGGTGATTTGGGGACTTCTAAAGCAGTTTATTAGGCCTCGAGGTTTTGACGGTTGGCCGCGTATCTTCCTCATAGCTACAAATATACACAAGGTATGCAGCTTCGAGGCGCTTTTCATCGATGTCACCTCACTCGCCGCCGAAATTCGACAAGAAATTCAAATCGATTTCGCCTCTGCTTTCGGCACACAAATCCAGAGATGTGTAAGCACTTCTCATCCACATTTCAGGCCAAACGACGTGAAAACGGCCTGGAAAATAAATCCCGAATTCAAAATATATCCATCGCTATATGATCTGCAGATTGATCGGTCCACAAATCAGCGGTAGACATCGCAGGCGGTGCTTTCAAGATGCAGTTGCCATGCCCACGCATGAGCTCAAACTCAAAGTAAACAAACTCTACTCATGAGAACATGTGATTGTCTTTTTCAGTATATTTCTTAGGTCATTATAAACAAAAATAGCATGATTTGTACGTGCTATTTATCACTTGCTGTATTTATGCGGTGCTTTCAAGATGCAGTTGCCATGCCTACGCACCTTGAAAGCACCGCCTGCGATGTCTACCGCTGATTTGTGGACCGATCAATCTGCAGATCATATAGCGATGGATATATTTTGAATTCGGGATTTATTTTCCAGGCCGTTTTCACGCCGTTTGGCCTGAAACGTGGATGAGAAGTGCTTACACATCTCTGGATTTGTGTGCCGAAAGCAGAGGCGAAATCGATTTGAATTTCTTGTCGAATTTCGGCGGCGAGTGAGGTGACATCGATGAAAAGCGCCTCGAAGCTGCATACCTTGGCTAGTGACAGCACAGGCTTCCCAGACTCGACCTATATTTCCCGCCTTTTGGGTTACCTGTGGTATGTTTCATAAGCGATCTCGGAAGAGTTTAAATAATTGCTCCTTGTGAATTCTCTTTTCCGATTCCTACGAAATAAATCTTCAATAATAAGAGATTGATACTTAATGAAGTTTTGTGAGTGGTTTTGGGGTGATTTGGGGACTTCTGAAGCAGTTTATTAGGCCTCGAGGTTTTGACGGTTGGCCGCGTATCTACCTCATAGCTACAAATATACACAAGGTATGCAGCTTCGAGGCGCTTTTCATCGATGTCACCTCACTCGCCAAACCGCCTCCTCGAGACCCAAAAAGCGCGACCTTGCAATGATCTGTAAGAACCAGAATGACCAAAGCGGTCCAAAATGTTCCCGACCCTACCCAAAACGATGCAAATCGCCTTTTTTCATGGGGGACCCTCAAGCGTGCAATTATACTTCCGCTCGAGGAACGGAAACAAATATATCGCCAATCAGAGAGACCATTACTAGGCCTTTTAACGAAACTGGCGGTTACAGACTAATTTTGAATTTGGAACTCGCGAAAATTTCTCACGTGGAACTGTCATAACACTCGGTGAAGACCCCAGCCAACTGTCTTGGTCCTCTGATTGGCGAGTTCCAAATTCAAAATTAGTCTGTTAACCGCCAGTTTCGTATAATTTCTCGCTTGGGGGTTCCCCCATGAAGAAAGGCGATTTGCATCGTTTTGGGTAGGGTCGGGAACATTTTGGACCGCTTTGGTCATTCTGGTTCTTACAGATCATTGCAAGGTCGCGCTTTTTGGGTCTCGAGGAGGCGGTTTGGCGATGATAAATTTGATGGATTTTCCTAAATCTCTGGTCAGATGTTGCTTGATAACTATTCCCTCCTGTGCCGAAAGCTGAATAGCGAGCGAGGAAGAAAAGTGCCGATTTTTGGGTGATCTTTGAGGTAAGTGTGTGCTTTGGCGAGGTCGACTTGCCTACCTTGTTAACTTTCTTAGAGCCACGGCCAACGGTCAAAATTACGAATCCTAATAAACTGCTTTAGAAGGCCCCAAATCGCCAAAAAAACACTCACACAACTTCATTAAGTATCAATCTTTTATTATTGAAGATTTATTTCGTAGGAATCGGAAAAGAGAATTCACAAGGAGCAATTATTTAAACTCTTCCGAGATCGCTTATGAAACATACCACAGGTAACCCAAAAGGCGGGAAATATAGGTCGAGTCTGGGAAGCCTGTGGTGACAGAACTGTAGTGTTGTGTTTGATGGCCTAATTAGCCTGCTTCAAGAGTGCCCTGAGCCAAGCCACATTTCGACGTTTTTGAACTTTCAAGTAAATTAGCATCGAATTTTAGGTACGGTCGTTCGCCTGATTTGAGATCTCCATCGCAATGACTTTGCCGAGCACAAGCTAAGTGTGACCAAGGTCTTAGTTGTGTATGATTTGTAGCTATGAGGTAGTTACGCGGCCAACTGTCAAAACTTCGAGGCCTAATAAACTGCTTTAGAAGTCCCCAAATCACCCCAAAACCACTCACAAAACTTCATTAAGTATCAATCTTTTATTATTGAAGATTTATTTCGTAGGAATCGGAAAAGAGAATTCACAAGGAGCAATTATGTAAACTCTTCCGAGATCGCTTATGAAACATACCACAGGTAACCCAAAAAGCGGGAAATATATGTCGAGTCTGGGCTGCCTGTGGTCTACCATTGTTTTACCCCCACGAAAGTAGATTGGAACAGCGCCGTTCTAAAATCAGATTATACCGTAAACTGACGGCCGCATGCAATGGCAGGTCATGGTTCTGTTTTCCACATTTTCCCAGCCAAGAAATATACAACGAAAGGGGATTTCATTTCCTTGAAACCCCAGCTCTGAAGACCTAGAGAGAACGAACGATTTACGTGAAATAATTAATCGTTGTGAAACCAATATGGCGACTCACTCAGATATATGGGTCAAGGACTATCATGCACACTCCTAATAAGTATAGGGGTGGTCTACTTTAGTTTGGGTTTACTCGAAAACCTTGACTTCATGATATATAATGTAAACCAACACTTCAATCATTTTTGTAAAGATGGTTGCCATGGTGAATGGAGCTGTGACCTTTGAACTTCCCTATTAATTGGAGCAGCAAAGTGATTCACTTGATTCACTTGCATGAAAATACCCACTAAATTAGAACCTTTTACTGTACTCCAGGAGGATTTTCTAAAATTTACTTCAGTATATAAAGGTTATAGGTCATATATCAGTTACAAGCACGAAGAGATAGACCACCCCCATGCCTTATAAATATAGCAATTATATTAGCATTTCAACAATAGCAGACAGACAGTCATTTTTTATTTGAAGTCGTATACAAATGTAGTACATTGACTGTAAACCAAAAAATTATGTGGATTCAACTATTAATAGACCAGTTCGCGGTAAAGTCCGACATTTTGAAAGGGGTGCAAACATGGCGCGAAATACAGTGTTTGTATGGGAATCCGATGCCAAATAAAATCCGTAAAATCGAATTTCTGAAATATTCCTCAGATACAGGTAAGATACCAGATAAAGGATTAACATATCGAAATTTGAGGGATGTAGCTGTGCTGGAAAGCGTGCAATCGTGTTTTCAGTTTTACATACATTGTGTCAGTGTAAAAACGAGTCAAGTTTACAGACAATTTGTATGGAAAACTAAAAACACGACTGCACGCTTCCCAGCACAGCTACATCCCTCAAATTTCGATATGTTAATCTTTTACCTGGTATCTTAAGTTTGTATCCGAAGAATATTTCATAAATTCGATTTTACGGATTTTATTTGGCATCAGATTCCCATCGATTCCCATACAAACACTGAATTTCGCGCCATGTTTGCACCCCTTTCAAAATGTCGGAATTTACCGCGAACTGGTCTATTAAATGATAATAGTGTCACACTAGAGAACTGATATATCTATGATATTTATTTATGTCTGGGTGGCATACATTCAAATATGTATTTAGCTATTAATTGCTAAGTTAATCGGTGACCCGGGGAATTAGCTAGAAAGAGAAAGCGATGATCAGATGACATTCTATTAGTTTTGGTTGTGGTCTGCTTCTCTATCTTGGCGAAAAGGTAACTTTCTTTTTCCCTGTATATAGGGGGCATTTGATGAATTTATCTACTACTTCATCTTTACATATTTGCATATTCTATCTTCAGGTTTTTTATATGGTTTTGTGTATCGCCCAATTTCTATTTCACCTTTATGGTTACTAATTCTTAATTTGGTAAGGGCTATCGGCTGTGATTGATATTAGTGATCTGGTTTAGGTAATCTTCATATTGGATTATTGATTTTCGATATGTCTTTAGTTTATTATTTTGTTGAGGTCTTTACGTAAATCGTCCTCTATTGTTTGTGAACCGAAGTAATATTGGCCTCCTTCCATGCAGGTGGTAATATAGACCTTGATCACGAAGCGACATCTTGGCACTATCAGCCTCGAGTTTGGAAGTGCAAGAACATTGTTTTTATTAAAGAGTGTGCGAAGTCACGGAGAGAGTCGCGAAGCACATTTCCTTATTACTTTAGGCGATGTCCCCTTTGTCATGAGGACCAATTGCTTTGGTGACCTCGAGAGTCTTCTGAATACCTAATTTTTAATATAAGGCCCGTTTCAAACGTCGCATCACTGCCGTGCAGAACTAACTGATCAATTAGTCCAGCCGCCGCGCTCAACCCTCGGAAGTGAGTATCGGAGGCTAGGTTTCAGCCAAACAGCCTCAGCCATTTTGGAAAAGCACAATGGTAACCGCCTAGGCTCGATTACCAGCCGTTTGTGTGAGCCCGTGTCCCTGTACCCCACCCAAGTTGGGAGGAGGATCGTGACCGGAATAGAGCCTAGCTAACAGCCGAGAGAAGCGAGTAACAGGTGATGTTTAGAGCGTTATCCATTCGTTAGAGCGAATGAGGAGAAGGCTAAAGTAATCCGTAAACCATCATCGTTTAAAGTTGAAATTTATATTTCTTTGCTAAAATGCTGGGTTTGATTTTGGAGTGGATGTCGCGGCTTCCTCGACTTCAAGTTACCACAAAATCGCACAAACTCGCAGCTAGATTTATAGCCGATTATGACGTAAGAATTATCTAGATCTTCAGTAGTGGTATTTTACTTGCTGGGCTGTCTTTCGAGGAAGCTCTCGTGGCGCGTTGTGACTTCGTGACGGAAGCACAGGCAACAAATATTTATTTTCCCGCCTTTAGCTAGCCAGTGGTGCACGCGACACATCACACCATCACGTGGCGGAATACACTGGATTTTGACGGCGACTGCCACGTGACCGGCCTGGCTCAACCAATAAGAGCGTGCGTTGTAACTAGAAAACATACAATGGTGTATAGGTAATCATATGGATTCGAGTGCAATTAGGGATTCATTTGAACGAGTGAGATTTTCAAAGAGTATCAAACTTTGAGCTCTTTGAAAAAACTCACGAGTTCAAATTAATCCAGAACATATGATTACTTGTTTTTTTAATAGAGCGGATTTCGATCGAGTGTCGAAAGCAATTCGTGATTGCTTTGGTTTTGCGTTTGCTCAGTTTTCCTATTGGCTGTGGAAAATGTTTTGTGATTATCAGCCAATCAAGTGCTAAACTAAAACCAAACGTGTTTTGGTCCATCACGGCATCAATCATCACGTCATCCACGATTGCGTTTACTTTTCCTCGTGATTGGTTCAAGAAAAACCAATCGTGAATTACTTCAGTTCGTGATTGGCTCATTGCATTTTACTTCCTCCCGTGATTGGTTCTGTGATTACTTTGGTTTTGGTTTTACTACACTCAACTGAAAACTGCTCTATTCATCCGCGTATTTGTGCTTCTGTCGTGATGTTATTCAAAGGAGTTTGCTTCGGTTTTTTAACTTCTCCCGACTGTAAATTTGGAAATCTCTCTATGTCATTGTTGTACATTGTTGCAAAAGTTTGGAAACACCGCCGCCTCTCAGTCAATCGGCCAAATCATGAGTTCTGGTTGGACGCATGCATTACATGCATGCCGATCGGCATTGGTATTACACGATTTGGTACTGATCAGTTTAGCATAAATAATGCAGCTGCTCTGGGTCGAGTAAATGAACTGATGAAGGAAAACTGAGCGGGGACTGAGCGACTTTATAGAGGCCGTGGTCGTGAATAAATCCCACACTGTAGAGACTTGGACAGGAGAAATGAAGGTAATAACAATGAAATGTGCAATGTTTTGACTACATATCTTAGATACCGACAAAGTTACGAGCACTCAAAGTTTGATTGACATGTTTAATAATCATGTTAATCCATGCGGAAAAGGGCAGAATTCAAATTTCAGTAAGATGGCGGTAAACCTGCTAAAACATTACTCCTCCCGCAGTGTTTCGGACCACGCTTAGAAAACATGACTATCATGTAAAGATAAGGAAATGTTAAGGGTACAAAACGTCACGTGACCAATGTTGCATATTTGTTGGATATACTCGTTAACGAAACATTGTAGTCATCTTTTCTAAGCTGATTTAGGTAAAAGGCTTCAACCTTAACTAAACATATCCACTCATCATCCTAGCTGTTTTAAACTCGGAACCGCGATTTTTGATTTACTGATTTCGTGTTCTAAGTCACGTGACACGTTTTACTTCACACGAACCACTTAAGGTAGTCAAGAATGGCGATACCTATTATCGTGAGAAACTTGGCGTACTTACCATACTCGGCTATACTGAAATAAGGAAAACAGTTTTTACCCAAAATTTGACCCCTGAACCAGGCCTTAAAATGCTTGAGGTATTTCCGGCTTGTAAGACGTGTACCACAAAGAAATAAAATAGCAGAACTTATTTCTCTTGAATACGAGTTTGTATAGTCGTCGGATTGATTTAGGGTTCAGTTCTCCTTTAAACAATGTAACTGGTAAGTCATGCATTACACTTTCTTTAGATTTTTTTTTCAAAACCTGCGCCATTTAATATGCTCTTTCCAACCAGTGTGATTAGTGTTACTGGTATTTGTCTCATCTACGTATTCGAATTCACTGATAAGTTCTTCTTCGTTCTTGTTTTGATTAAATAAGTGATAACAGCTATAATGTGTTTGGGCTTTGATCTAAAGACTGCATGGTAATATGAGTACATTTAATGTGATGGACTCAGCAAATATGAGTGTACACGAAAACAAGTAAACACACAGTCAGCCATTTATAATTATTGATTACCATCATTTATTGGCCACTTCATCTCTATATAGCAGTTTACAAAATGATTGTTGTTCTGCAGTTCTATGTGGCTCGCCTTTAGCTTCATTCACACTTGTAGCTTCTCTTCTATTATTACCTAAGTATAACCACTGACCTTCAAAAGAAGAGCATTATGTTAGAAAAACCTAACAGTTATCATAGAAAAAATCGATTAACGTTTAAGTAATGTTAAATATATTCGCAGCAGTGTTTTATCAGATTCAAAAACATTACTTCTAAAAGATAATAACTTTCAGCATTACTTGTTCAGTGCTAGCTACGGATTTTCACTGTAAAGTGAGGGTCACATTAATTATGCATGAAGTTAAAGTGCTTAATTGTATTATATTAAAAAAGGAAGTTGTCTCGCCGCATGGAACTGGTTTCAGAATGTATCAATTTTTAGTCGCTATAAGCCAGACAAGCTACAAGTGTCAAGAAGGCCTTAGCGGGTTTTGAACCCAACTGGACGGATTTTCATCTCAGCTCGCTTGGCGGAGTAGTTATACCCTTTCCAGTGGTACCAGTTGACACCATCAGCAGTCGAGGAGTGTGCACCGTGGTGGTACAAACCGTTCAGGTTAGAGTGATGGCAGCCAGCATACCACCACGCACCCTTATATGTGACTGCACAGTTACCACTGGACCGGCTGTCGTTGTCTCGGTCTTTGGTGCTGAAGGGCGAACCGCGTTGTAAACTCAGTGAATCACCGGCGTTACCTACAATGACAACAAGACAATGAGTAACATAGTCTTCCAGCTTGGCTTCATTGTACTTTAAAATACTTCGATAAAAAGCTCGAGCAATTAAAAAATTCAAAGGAAAACGAAACGAGAATAGCCATAAGCTTAGAGAAGAAAACTAAGTTTCTCTAATATTCCTGGAAAACATGGCCTGGTAATATGTCTGATCATGAGGAAGTTTAACATTGAGGGATGTCATGTAGAACATTAAATTAACAATATGTCAAACAACTTTCAACAGGAACACACTTTTTGTCTTTGCCACATAGACGTTTCCTCTGTTTCTTAAAGGTCTCCGTAATCGAATGTTTTGATTACTTTACCCACAGGCAGCCCAAGCTAATGATTTTTAGAAGAAATGGATGCCTTTTATGGGAATTTTTAGAAACAAATCTAAAACTTTACAAAAATGCTCAATAAAGTTATGAAATATTAGCTATGCGTTGTGAAGTCGTTCCTCTTCATCACTGGTGTGTTTATTTTTTTTATTTGAGGCACTTCTGGTAATTGGTTTGTTATCTCATAGGGAGATAAGTGTCCCAAATAAAACAATCAAACACATCAGTGATGAAGAAGAACAACTTCACAACGCACATATTTCATAACTTTATTGACCATTTTAGTACAGTTTCAGATTTTTGTAAAACATTCCAAACCGTCCCTTCTAAAAATCATTAGCTTGGGCTGCCTGTGCTTTACCAAGCCAGAGTAATGCGAGGTCATGATTCTTTTCAAATATTCGCCTATCACCTGAGTAGGTTCCCAGACTCAGTTGGTACTTGCTCTTCTCGCTTGACACCGCGAAGTAGTCGTACTCTGCGTATTTGCTCTTTCCTGTTGTATCTTCCAGCTCAACACGAAGCCTGTTTCGCCTCTGATGTGTCAATCGGTTAATCTTGTCCAGACCCAGCCAGAACTCTCCTTTAAGTTTTCCGAAACCGGTTTTGTAGTCTGACCAGCCTCGGTAGAAGTCGACTGATCCGTCTTTTCTCTTCTGGAATACTGTCCACCCACCGCCTGAGTTTTTCTGGTCACAGTACACCTGAAGAATTAAAACGATTACTTTTTACGCAGCAATATAGCAATAATCCTGTTCATGAGTCCCTTTTAGGGGGAGTATGCATGTCCTCTGTCTGAGTTTCAAAACTAGTTGTATCCCAGTCTCGGAAGGTGGGCATGTCGATCGCTGTCGGAATTTCGTCTATTCGGTTTTCTTATCAGTCTCTCTGTCGCCGCTCTCGTAATTTCGGACGTTCGTCGTTATTTCATGTCCCTCGTGTCGCTGTTTCAACGCCGTGTCGCTTAGAAGGAATTTACCGTAAATTAAAGGGCCTCGTTCATGGGATTCTCTTTATTTCAAGCTCTATCCTACAGTTTATAATAATGTTTTTTTTTTTTTTTCGTATTCTGATTGGTTGATTATACCATGGGATATGACGACATACCACGGTAGATCGCGCGCTAGAATCACTTTCCCCGAAATTTTCTTCGTCTTCTATTAAAGCCCCTTCCCGCTTGAGTATACTTCGTTTATTGTTGTACAACAAATTTACGGTCGCATTTCCTCTTGTAAATTCACAAGGCATTAGCTAAGACGATCCACAGAAATTTTGACCATGCGATGACACAAATCGTGGTAAATAACTAAGAGGACATGCTACGGTAAACTGTCGTCAATTTGTTACTTATACTGATTGCCAGAGATAAGTACAAGCGAAACAATTGTGTCGAGGACGTTTACAGAATCGGAGATTTCATCCACCGACGAATTTAATGTAAGGAATTATATTTTAAATGCAGTAGTATAACGGTATTACCATGAATTTTCCCAGACCATCCGGATCCACAGTGTAAACGCCGCTTGTCTTTCCGCCACACTTGAGAACTTCACCACAGTTCTTGGGTACTAAGTTAAACAAAGAACTGACGTTTTTAGTACTTAAAATGAACCGAGAAAACTGATACCATGGCAAAATGCAAATGGTGATTCCATTTTAATTCCAGAAAAAAAAAATTGTTTAAAAAGTCAAAGGATATTTGGTTTTTAACTTAGCCGGTACAGGAACATATACACAACGATAATTAGTGACTTTGTGGTAACTTGATAAACTGCCTTCTCTTTATCAAGTGAGTGTCTGCGATCCCTTAGTTCACGCAACGAAGTCAGTTCCTCGAATGAATACCTTTAGGGCAGTTGTGAGCAGCTCCTGTTCCATGAACCTTTTCGAGTGCTGCGAGCTTTCTTTCGATAGTCTTCAGTGCTGTCAAGATTGCTTTCATTCCAGCCGCTACAGTGCAGTGTTTACGTTTATAGACCTGACGCCCTTCTCCGTAGTAAAAAAGGCTGAACAGAATCAACCCAACACTTAAACGAAAGATAATCATGGTTTTTTCCGCTTAATCTTCAAGAGAATCGTTTGCCTGTCTTGAGGTTTGTTGAGAAAGTAAAAATATTGTAAGAAATGATAAAGAAGTAAGCTTTAGTCACTCAAAACAAGAAAAGTTGGCCTGTTTGAGTTTCTAGCCAATGTTTATCTCTGTTCGTCAATTCTTTTGTTTTAGCTATTAAGTGCCACGACACCGCAACACCTATTAAATATCGCGTGTACACAGCATTAAATATTCGGTTGGAAGCGTTTAGAATACTGTGGTACTTAACTTGTTCAAAAATTGCTTTCTTCGATATTGAACAATATTCACCGGCTCAGTGTCGGTGAATAGTGATGGGTATTTACAGCGAAGCGGCTAGCTAAATATCCACCACTATTCACCGATACTGAGGTGAATAATTATTTTAGTATATATACCACACAAGTGAATAGCCAGCACCAAATAGTTATTTTATTTTCTGTCAAATGGACAAAAACTCGCGCGAGGTGATCGCTTGGCTTGGAGGTGAATAGCAAAGGATATTCACCTCCGTAGTAGCCAATCAGAGCACGCGAAAAGCACAGACTATTCACTGCTGTGGTATATACTGAAAATAAATATTTCCTACCAAATTCCTTTATTCGCGACCGTCAGAAGAATAACTGATTCACCGAAAGTTGACACCATTAAGAACTGTGTTCTGGGTTCTTCACGCACGCAGATTTTCATCCAATCAGAACCATTTATGTACAATAACCAATCATTGAATCATGGGATACTACCATTATTCTCAATTAAGACGATTTTTCACAGGTCGGCCGAAGACCGGCAACAGTAATTATGGCTGGACCTGACCACCCGTATACGTTTTCGTATCAAAACGGAGGCGCGCTCCGTCCACACGTAAGCGATGAACAGGTGTGAATCGTTTCCTTCGAAAGCGCAGCTTTATGAAAACGCTTTCCGAATCAGATATCGGAGGCCTATCAGGAAGAACGAAGGTTTTCGAAAACGCGCGTGTAATATCAATCAAATATCTGATCTACATGTGTGCATGTGTGCGTTTCGTGTGCTTTTTGGCGTTTTCGTGCGAACGGTTGAAAACGACAGGAAAGCGATCGTGTGGAAGGGAAATAGCGAAGAAAATATTGACTGCCTTATATTAGAAAATCGTGACGGCTAGTAGCCTTGAAATGTCTTTCCAAATGTCATCGAAATCTTTTTCTCACATCGTCACATGAAAGAGACAGCGCGAGTACTTGTATATTGATTTCCTAACGCGCTATAACCAGTTGTAATCTTTGCGTTACGATCTCAATTCTTTCAAGATTTGGTTATTTTTATTCTATCGATTCTACTAAGTTAGCTAAATACATCGTACGGTGCTCACGGAGGATTTACCTTATTATTTCCATTTTAACTTTTCTTACCTCCATTGTGCGCTTTATGCATTTTCGTTTGAAAAGTTTGAAAACCACCCCGTAATGACCGATTGAGATATGACTCAGTGATCAAAGTGATTATTCACGCAACTTTCTTTTATCACTTTTGACGTTTTGTTTTATTTCTTGAAAGGCTCTATTCATCGTTTTGAATGTTTTGAAGGCTCCGTTGAAAGAGTGTATTTTAAGTCTCATTATCTAATAACTTTTGTTTATGTTTGGGAAAAAGCTTTGTTCTTTGATCAATAAGGGACCGTCGAAATATATGCTTAGCTTAGTGCCGCATTAAGACCAAAACAGTTTTGTGAACGAGATTGGAGCAAAAGCATGAGCCAACATGGCGGCCATCGCTTCTGGAGTTGAAGCAAGCTATTTGGAACCAACCAAACATGCAGCTGTTTCCAAAGACCATATAAGGAGAACACAATCGATCGATACATGTCCTAAAGCTTCTTATCGACTAAACTTAGTGTAATTTCCGACTGAGCCGTCTCAGTACTTTTTATAGTATCGTAAGTTAACGACAACAAACATATGTGGAGCAAACATATCATTCTCGTATGATGTATAATAAACAGATAACAGCATATGAAGTGTTTTGTACGAGAGTTTGAGGAAACGAACGAGCGAGTGACGTAATAATCAGATAATTGCGACTCCTGAAAATATCAAAAAGTAGAGGAGTTATTGGGTCTGCATCAAGGCTGGTGTATTTGCGAATAATATAGTGTTTATGTAAAAATTATCATTTTAACCTTGATTACATGTATAACGCATGAGCCAACCTCATTGTCAGGCTCTTTTCATCCCATACGCTGGAGTTAATTTGGTCTCGAAGAGCCAGTATAGAGTAATTCAAGAATAACCCTTTTTGTTTTAAAAATGCGCGAGTCCTTAACATTATTCGATTTATTAAGAAAATCATTATTGACCTTTGAAGAGCATCTTAAATCTGTTTTAATATCGTTATTTATAAATCTAGAATAACAGTTGTATCGTTCAAAACAACACCAAAGACAACGACCACAACACCAAATGAAACAATTTTTCTTTATTATCCTGCTTTACAGGTCAGTTTATTTATATTTATTTATATTAAGGTCGTCCCATTAAGGTTCAGCACACTTAGCAAAATAGGAGTTCTGTGTTACTCATTGCATAGTTTAAATTGGTTACTGGAACTGTTGCTTGTCATTCGTGTCACACGGTCACCTTGCTGGATCTCTTCCCTTAAATAAGAGCAAAAAATATCAAAGAAATGGCATCATATACATCGCACTCTTTTTAATCGTTCCATTTTTACTATGAGAACACGAAAAAGGTGTTTTCTATTTCGTTTACATATTAAAGTTCTAAATGCTCGCCATCGCCCGCTGCCACCTCTTGACTCCATCTCTGTTTGTGATGAAGTAATCTGCCCATCCTCCCTTGTTAGAAACATTGGTGTACTATTTGATTCTTCTTTGACAATGGAACGGTATGTTACTAGTGTCTGTAAATCTGGCTTCTACCATCTTAGGAATATTAGTCGTATCAGAAAACACCTTAGCTTTCAGTCTACTGAAACGTTAGTCCGCGCATTTGTTACTTCTAGGTTAGATTTCTGTAATTCGCTACTGTATGGTTTACCTAAACACCTTATGGTCCGTCTGCAGAGTGTTCAAAACGCCGCAGCCCGGGTGGTTACCTTAACCCGTAAGTGTGACCATATAACACCTGTTTTGTTCAATTTACACTGGCTTCCGGTAGAAGAACGGATTATATTTAAGATATTATTAACTACTTATAAGGCTCTACACGGAACGGCACCGTCATATATCGCCGACTTAATTACTGCCTATGTTCCTAAGCGTAATCTTAGATCGTCTTCCAGTAACCAGCTTGTAGTCCCACAATACAACTTGCGCTCCTATGGCTATAGAGCATTTTCTTGTGCTGCGCCTACTCTGTGGAATTCCCTGCCACAGGATATAAGAGTCTGTGACTCACTTATGAGCTTCAAGAAGCAACTCAAGACCTATTTGTTCAAGAAGGCATTTTATTAATTTTATACATATCTTTGTTTACTTTATACCATGTAAAACGCAGATTGTTTTTATCATTTTACCTATAGTTAGTCTAGCTTAGTTTTTAGTTTCTCATTTCTATAATGTTTTTAATTAGTTAGCTGTAATTGCAGGTTAATTTTTATTGTTGATATAGTTATTTATTCAATATTGTTGTGAGCGCGATTTTATTGTTACGCGCAGCCTTATGTATTTGTTAAGCGCTATTGGGCACTTATTCTCTGTGGAAACAGCGCTATATAAATAAAGATTATTATTATTATTATTAAAGTAATTGCGCACAAAAGCCTACATATCGATATCCGGTGACTGACTAACAAAATATGCAATCGATACTTAAAATTGTACTGTTAATTCGTGCATCATATTGTATTGTAGTGCATCATATTGCATTGTTCCGTAGTCTCAAATAAAACAAAAAAATAAAAAGTGCTCAACATTGGCATATATAACTATATAACTAATCTCTTGTACACGAATGCATTATCTGTCCTATATGGGAATGTGCCTTTGATTATGAGCTTAGATAATATACCGTCCTGCGTATGGAAGAAAAAAACAGAATGTATTGAAATATTGCGAGGGCCAAAGGCCCGAGCCCAAATGTTTGAGATTTTACTGCTCTCTAAAACACTGGTTTCCTGTGTTCTAGATACTAAACATTGGCTGAACCTGTTTCAGCTAATGAACAAAGTTTCACCCTTGCTCGTTTTTTTCCGGGGTGATTTCGGCTCGTTCGCTCTTTTTTCTGTGCAAATTCGGCTTGCTCAATTTTTTTGGGGGATTTGCGGTACGCCCTCCCCCCCCCAATCAATTTTCAAATGGTCCGTCCCTAAGACGATTTTTCACAGGCCGGCAGAAGATCGGCAACAGTAATTATGGCCGGACCTGACCACCCGTATACGTTTTTGCATCAAAACGGAGGCACGCTCCGTCCACACGTAAGCGATGAACAGGCGTTAATCGTTTCCATCGAAAGCGCAGCTTTATGAAAACGCTTTCCGAATCAGATATCGGAGGCCTATCAGGAAGAACGAAGGTTTTCGAAAACGCGCGTGTAATATCAATCTAAATATCTGATCTACATGTGTGCATGTGTGCGTTTCGTGTGCTTTTAGCGTTTTCGTGCGAATGGTTGAAAACGACAGGAAAGCGATCGTGTGGAAGGGAAACAGCGAAGAAAATATTGACTGCCTTATATTAGAAAATGGTGACGACTAGTAGCCTTGAAATGTCTTTCCAAATGTCATCGAAATCTTTTTCTCACATCGTCACATAAAAGTGACAGCGTGGGTACTTGTATATTGATTTCCTAACGCGCTATAACCAGTTGTAATCTTTGCTTTACGATCTCAATTCTTTTTATTTGGTTATTTTTATTCTATCGATTCTAGTAAGTTAGCTAAATACATCGTACAGTGCTCACGGAGGATTTACCTTTTTATTTCCATTTTACCTTTTCTTATCTCCATTGTGCGCTTTAATGCATTTTCGTTTGAAAAGTTTGAAAACCATCCCGTAATGACCGATTGAGATATGACTCAGTAATCAAAGTGATTATTCACGCAACTTTCTTTTATCACTTTTGACGTTTTGTTTTATTTTTTGAAAGGCTCTATTCATCGTTTTGAATGTTTTGAAGGCTCCGTTGAAAGAGTGTATTTTAAGTCTCATTATCTAATAACTTTTGTTTATGTTTGGGAAAGAAGCTTTGTTCTTTGATCAATAAGGGAGCGTCGACATATATGCTTAGCTTAGTGCCACGTTTAGTGCGTAAGACCAAACCAGATTTGTGAACGAGATTGGAGCAAAAGCATGAGCCAACATGGCGGCCATCGCTTCTGGAGTTGAAGCAAGCTATTTGGAACCAACCAAACATGCAGCTGTTTCCAAAGACCATATAAGGAGAACACAATCGATCGATACATGTCCTAAAGCTTCTTATCGACTAAACTTAGTGTAATTTCCGACTGAGCCGTCTCAGTACTTTTTATAGTATCGTAAGTTAACGACAACAAACATATGTGGAGCAAACATATCATTCTCGTATGATGTATAATAAACAGATAACAGCATATGAAGTGTTTTGTACGAGATTAATTCACTCGTTGTGAAGTTTGAGAAAACGAACGAGCGAGACTTCGAGCGAGTCTTCGAGCTCTCAGTTCATCCCATACGCTGGAGTTAGGTCTCGAAGAGCCATATAGAGTAATTCAATCTCCCCAGAGACACATCTTCCGCAGATGCTCTGCAGCTTGCCAGTTGGTATTCACTCAGTATTTATCATAAGCTTGTATTGTTTTAAAACAATGCACAAGGCATTCCACGCTAGGTTACCAGATTTTTTATGCGATCAGATATTAATTAAGAGGACTAGCCGTTATAATCTAAGAGTAGCGGATTCCCTTGAAATACCGCGTTTTAATACTAAATTCCTTCAACATTCAGTTCAGTATAGTGGATCGGTTTTATGGAATAGTGTTATTTCTAGTGATCAGTCAATAGTATATGCAGGACATAATGATCTTGAGTGTCGTTTAAATAAATTAGCGGTGTTTGAACAGTTCAAGTTTAACACTACATCTGCCTCTTCTACTAGATTTAAGAGTGATGCCTTCATTTACTTGTGATTCCACTCATTAACTGAGGCCTAGTATGAATGTATTGTATTTTTAGAAAAAACATTTTAGCAGCTCTCTTAGCATCATTATTTATTAGTAAGTTCAATTTAGTAATTTGAAGTTTATTTACTTATTACAGTTATTACATTTGTAAGTATTCTTAGTAATTTTTAGTATTGTAAATAGATGTACAGTTATATATTCTTAGTAGTAGACACACGACCCCATAAGCCTTGTGCTTTAATCATAATCGTGTTTAAATAAAGGCAATCTATCTATCTATCTATCTATCTATCTATAAAATGATGTTTAAGATTGAATGGTATGTGTGGAGACATTATTAATTAGTTGATGTGGAAATTATGTGAAAATTATGTGAAGGTTAAAACATATGATGTGGGGGTTATGTAGGGGAAAAATATATTATGGAAATGGTTTCTTTGAATATTGAGTATAAAAATATGTCTTAAGCTAGTATATAACTGTAATCATTATTGGTTAAATGATGTTCATTCTACCCCCCCCTAGGCCTGAGCGGATTGTGCTAGCATAATTTTTGGCATAATTGGAGCAAACGAGCATAAGTTTTCAAAGAAGCACTGCTCGAGCATAATTACCAGATTGAAGCATAATTTGAAGCATTAAAAGCCAAAAGCAATGCTATTACTGCTTTTATAGTGCCTTTCCTAATTATTAGCTGGTATATTTTGCTTAGATTCTACATTTTTCCAAAGCAAATACATGAATTTCACTTAACGAGTGTGCGTTAAACGTGAAAAAAGCCAAAAAGCCGTCTTTTGTTCAGAACGTGGGAACAGTCACGCCTGATTGGTTTCTGTGCCGTTGCTACTAAAAAGTCTAGGACATGTCTGGGGCGTCAACAATGCCGGCCGTCTTCGAAAAAACGTTTTTTGTGAGCATAATTGTGCAATCTTCGAGCATAATTTTTGAACTTTGGCATAATTTGGGCATAATTCGACAAAATTTGGAGCAGTGCTAGCGGCATAATATGCCACTTTTAGGAGCACAATCCGCTCGACCCTACCCCCCCCCCCCCTCCCCCTTTTGCATTTTATTTTATTTATCTAAAATATTTATATTAGAGTAAAATATTTAGAGTAAAAATATGTGAAAAATACTTTTACATTAAGGCTGCATTAGAATTGAATTGCCAAGCGTGTATTTCTGATTAACAGACTCCTTCTTCAGGGATTAGGAAGTCTGTTAGGACCTAAATCCCAGAGGTGCTCTGAGACGGTCGCGTGTTTCTGCACACTAACATGGCCGACATGCCCTTTGTCATTTGAATCTCTGGGGATTGAGTGCAAACCATCTATACGACAGTTTGGTATTCGAAAATTACCGCTGAATGGAATGACTACTGGTGCATGTACGCAGGGTTAGCCTCATTCTGAAGTTAAACATTCACAACACTGTATTGTCGTAGTTTCGCGTTTTTCACATTCTCCTTGGTATTTAAAAATGTTTAAAATTTTCAGAATGAGGCTAACCCTGCTTACATGCGTCTGTAGTCATTGCATTGTATACAGCGGTAATTTTCGAATACGAAACTGGAGTGTTTCCACTCGGAAATTAGTAATATATACTTAGAGGCACTCTCAATCGTGATCCCTCGGGCGCCTCTATTTATCTGTGATTTCGTTACGCCGCCATTGTTCTGTGGGACTGCTCATTACGCCACCATTGTTCTGTGGGACTGCTCATTACGCAGCCATTGTTCTGTGGGACTGCTCATTACCCGCCATTGTTCTGTGGGACTGCTCATTACGCCGCCATTGTTCTGTGGGACTGCTCATTACGCCGCCATTGTTCTGTGGGACTGTTCATTACACCACCATTGTTCTGTGGGACTGCCAACTATTCAAAATGCTTGATAGCATTTTCCGTGAAGGAGATAATGGCGTACACGAGAAGGTCACTGTTGAGAATGGCTCTTTAAGCATAATCTCCTGGTTGGGGGAACGTGATGTTGCCTGATTGTATTTTGATGTTATTCACTATTGGTTGTTGCGCCTCTCGCCTATTATCAGCTGATAGAAGCCTTGAGCTTATACAGTTAAAACAATCTTAAGCAACTGCCTGTAACCTCAGGGTGGACGCATGTGAGAGGTTAACATGTAGTGATTTTAGAAACAATCTCTACTGTACTTTAATTGTTCGTGACATGAACCATTGTTCGTTTAGCGTCGAGTGCATACAATATATGAATGTGGTAAGGAGTGTGTGTGGAGAATGCTCGAATCGATCTGCTAGAGGCATAATATTATTCATTCATTATTATTCAGTTCCTATGTATCCCGAATTTTGATTGGTTGATTCACCTGCAGAATTGCGCGCAAATAAGCATTTGCTGCAGATATTGTTGTGAGCATGCGCAGTGCTGTTCAACAACAAATCCCAACATGGCAGCTCGGTTTCCAGAGCGTTTAGAGGAAAATTGCGAGCATTTTGGATGCCCAAACTAGCAAAAACACACATTGTTTACTGAACAATAAAACAATTATTGGAAATCGCAAAATATGATTAATTGTCTGTATCGCGCTACCAGTTATTTGCCTGTGACTTTGGCATCGGTGAATAACTGGTAGCTCGCCACAGACAATTCATCATATTTTGCTCAGCCTCGATCAATAATTGCTTAAAGTGTCTTTGAAATGAAAAAATCGATCCCGATTTTATTTTATTAAATTATAGACTTCCCTTAGCCATTTTGTGCAATTAAAAATCAATTTGGAGAGCACAAACATAACTTTATTTCGTATCGAAGTGAGGCGGAATTGCCAAAATCTGGCGACAATTTTTACGCCGTTAAGATATGCGTGACATGCGTGATATGCGTGACGTCACTAGGTTGCGCATTTATATTCACAAAGCCGACTGCAAGGATTCTATAAAAAAATATGGCCATCTTCAAGGTTTCTCAAAGTATTACATATTTCAATTGAAAACTGGCCAAAATGCACTTATTTTGTAGTATTTATAGGGACGAATATAAATGAGCACACCTTGTGACGTCAATTCCGTCAATTCCGTCTGACTTCGATACGAAAGAAAAATGTCCCTCTCTCCATATTGACGTTTATTTGCACAAAATGACTTAAGAGAAACCTAGAATTAAATTAAATTAAATTAAAACGGGATCAATTTTTTTATTTCATTGGCACTTTAATATCCGAGGATAAAGAAACGATTTGATTGATCTATTAGTTACCACCCCAATAACCTGACCCAAAATGAGATGATTTAAAAAGAGAAGTTCTTCCATTGACAACTTGCTCATTGTTACTGATGATGTTGTTCAGGGAGAGGTGTACAGAAGCGCTGGCGGCGGACACAGCATCCAGTTCACAGGAGTAGAAACCTTAAAAGATCGACAAGTCGAGTTACACAATACCAGCTCCGACAGGTGAGAGACAGTACCAGCATTCTGATTGCAGTGCTCGCTTTTCACTTTAAGATTCGGGGGAGCATGTCTCCCACTTCTCCTGAAAAGGAGAATTCCATTTTGAAGGGGAGACAATTATAGCCTCCTTGGAATGAGAGGAGAGCATTTTTGCATCCCTTCAAACCGTCAATGTCGTGTGTTTGCACAGGGCTAATGGCCACAGGGCTGCACTATTCACCATGTGCTTCATCAAAAAATGATCCCCCCTCTAACCACTATTGTCCAGTCTCAAAAGTGGAGAGGAAAATCCAAAATGGCAACCAGAAAAACGCACACGAGTAATTCAATTAAAATCGGCAAGTTTTCGTTTTGAGAATAGAAGGGGAGACTTGGCTTACACGCCTCTGAAATTCGTGGGATATTTTCAAAATTAATGGACAAATTCTCGCGCCGAAACGCGAGCCCTGTGATTGGTTGATACTCTCCAGAAATCCATGAACAGTTGTGCCCGTAACGAAATAGCAATCTGTGGTTTTAATTATTTCTTTGGACATCTTGTTTCTTTCAAGGAAACGCCGAGCCTCTGATAGTATAGATGACAGCGAGTCCAGCTGGACGGATGTGGAAACTCGGGTGCGTTGTGTGACTTGTGTGACTGTCGTGACAGTCTGTCGTCACGCATTACCATATTCAAAATATAAACCCTGTATAACTTATAGACACAGCACTCAAATCAAGAAGTATTCTACTACTCACTTATTCACTTGATGTAGAATCGAGATTAACCCTTTCACTACCAAAGCGGAGCATGTAACTGGAAAAAAGTATTGCATGAAATGTAGACATGCTGAAAATACGATGTTTCGATGATTACTTCAAGGAATGAATGACTTCAAAGCCACAGCTGTAACAGGGTCGCTTTGGAGTAAAACTCATTTGATTTGGAGATCTTTTTACGTTTCTTCGATTTTCACGAATTTTGAGGAGCTGAAAATTGGTTCAAAAAAAACTTCTCATTCGCACTTGAAATCAAAAGCAAACAAACTCAGCAGTCAGTGGTTACAGGTACCTTGAATTTCTCCAATCACCAGCCCCCCCCCCCCCCCCCCCCCCCCTCAAAACACACCAAGCGACTGTGAACCACGCTATTCTTAACGCTGCATTTCTCTCCACCACGTTTTCCTGCACCCACCTCCATTTGCATGCTGGGTAATGGACAACAAATCAACAGGGGTCCCCCCTCTGGGACTCCTGTAGGTTTTTGTTGATAAGTCCTTTGCCCCTACAACCAAGAGCGGTGATTTTGACACAAGCCGAGGCCTTAAAGTGGCAAAAACACACCCTAACATTCAAGGATTTCATTGAATACTTTTTGATGTGTCTCAAAGCAGAAACACAACAGAAAAACCCAGTGAAATCCACTCACAAAGCTTACTAAAAGCAAGCCAAGTACATTTCAGCCGTCCTCAGACTTTATAATGTCCTCTGGCTCTCTTACGGCAGATTTCATTGAAAACCCTACAAGAGAAGCAATCCTTCCGTCGACGAGCATGCAGGATTCTTCCGAATGGCATTGTGGGAAAGCTTGAGCCCTTAGCTTACGTAAGCACTGCTTGACTACCCCGGGCTAGCCAAACTTGAACTGAGGGGGGAGGGTTGAGTTAGCATTCAGGATTTCACCAATTGAGCTCAGACACGTCCGGTAGTGAAAGGGTTAACGATATAAAAAGTGACCTTATATGTATTTTAAAGTAATATACGCGTTCACACCGTTGGCTGGCGCTAAACGAGCTTAAAACCTTGCTTCGGTGACTAACCTGTGCGAGGTAGTGTTAACCATGTGTACACAGACAGGTTTAGTCGCTGGAATAGTCGTACCATTTGCTGACTTTGAAGAACTATGTAAAAAAGTCTACAATGTTAGTAAACTGTTTGAGTGAACAAATTTACAGACAGTTTTTATAAACATTTTACAGAGTAGTAAAGTTCTCTAAATTTACTCAAATTTTACTTTTTCCATAGTTCTTCGAAGTCTAAATGGTTCGAATTTAACAGCGAGTTGGTGTTTTATATCAGCAGAACTAGTGACCAGTGTGGCGTCCAATTCAAGCTATCTTTCTATTGCTGTCGATTTACTTCTTTGCGACTGTTCGTTTGAAGAAATAGTATTCATAATCATTTGACTTAACAACACGATTATTCTTAGCAATCAAACCTTGCCAAACTACCATATTTTCCATGCCTGTACTGTATTTGATGTTGTTCTTTTCGTTTTCTAATGCTTTCTTTTCTTATATCTGCAGTGTTCGTATGCTATAGAGGGCAAGCCAGGGTTAGAGCCAGCCTACTCGCATACTGTACCTAAGTAAGTACAGCGTCGAGCGACTCCATGCTCACCTTGGATAATATATTTCTGTTGATCATCTCATACCTCGCTTGATTAGCACTGTGAAGCTTCGCGCATGCAACCTTAGCAAAATGATTGAAATTAGAGGAAAATACCCCTAGCAACGGTTGCTAGTTGCATTAGCAATATGGTCTGATCCACCAGCAACAACAAATAGCTTAAACAATATTCTACTAGCAAAAGTTGCGAGTTGTCATGAGCTTTTCGCATTTCTAAAAATTTACTCGCATTTCGTAAGTGCGCGAGCTGATTTTCGTGTCCAACAGGCTAACAAAGTTCTTCATGATTTGTATTTGATTTCTCCCCTTAGAGTTTGGCCATCTCGTATGTTTAGGTGACCCTTTTCACGTAGCGGTCATGTTGATTAGAAAAATAGATTTCCCACATGTAGCGTCACACTGAGCAGTTTTAGAACGAGGTTAGACGGAGAAACATTTTTTTCCCTTGGGCTCAACATAGTCGTTACGTAAGAAAAGTGAGTTGACCGATTTAGCTTATACATTTGTTGTCCCAATTCAGCCGGATCACGTGACACCTCTCCTGAGGAGTCAGTGCTTTGTTTTCCAATTACAGAAATTAATACATTTCCTCTTAGGTGACCTGAATTGGGACAACAAGTGTGCAAGCTAAATCGGTCAATGGCTGGTATTCGTCTACGAATAGCAGTTTCAGCGGTATTGAACCGAACGCCTCACTTCAATGTAATGAAGTGCTATTCAAACTGTATCTAAATTAGTCGTGCTTGTTTAGAGAGATTTTACTTGACCCTTGAAACAGAAACTATTAGTTAGTGTGTAATATCAAGATAAACACAAAATAATTAGGGTGTAATAGTATGTAATACCCTACTATCTATTTCACGGGTTAAGTAAAATCACTCTTAAGTGCAATGGTTTGGTGGGTAGGTATGGCCGAAAAACAGGTGATTCATTACATCGAACTGAGGCATTTGGGTCAATACCGCTGAAACTACTGTTCGTAGACGCTACTGTAATATCTCCTATTAAACTGTCAGCATGATGCAGAGCTGCGCAGCAAAAATGCGTACTGGACTATCTAGACACCAGCCCTAACCGTGTTATCTACTTTTCGTTGGTTTTCAGGCGGAAAAAGAACTGACTTGTATCGGTAGCCGTGGTCTGGATGTTGAGTGGCTGCTAGCCCGTTGGAATAACTATTTCATCATTATTAAAGACTAAGTAGTCATTTTACAGCAATAACATAATACACGGACTAGTAGTGGCTTCTATTACTCTAGAACGGCTTCGCAGATTACCGGCGGCCGGTAAA
Organism: Actinernus sp. WN-2022; assembly: GCA_030867875.1. Classification (NCBI taxonomy): domain Eukaryota; kingdom Metazoa; phylum Cnidaria; class Anthozoa; order Actiniaria; family Actinernidae; genus Actinernus; species Actinernus sp. WN-2022. Next base: position 10,588,745 of record JAOWCC010000655.1, on the reverse strand, counting down.
GAGTGGACCATTGGGTTTTCGGGGGGGTGGTAAATTTTTTTTATTACTGAGTTGCACGTGACGTCGTCGCCGCCATGTTGGTGGACGTTGACAAAAGATTCCTCGTTAGCTTCTCTTGTTAGTTCCTCCAACATGGTCGCCACGGCTTTGTTATTTGAATCTCTGGGGATTGGTTTCACGTCGTGATTTACTAACATAAGTGACCTTGAGTTTTCTTTTAACCTTCCAGGCCTTTTTTAATGAAACGCTAGCCTGAAATACAACCGCCTCGTCAGCTCATTCCAAGGGAATGGACCTTTGGATAAAGCTGAGGTGGCCGCTGTATTTCAAGCTAATGAAACGCATATTCCTCTGCCAGATCCATATATCACCCAACTCTCAGATAAAATGGTCCACTCTAAACCAATCCTACATCTAGCAACATAAAAAGCATTACATTGAATTGGAATTCCTTATCTAAAGATTAGGAATCCGCGGTATGAAATCTGCAAATCAAGTCGAGAAGCCAAAGATAAATTTTGAATTACATAATTATTAAGCAATCGTTTTTCGCATATTTTCTATGGGTAATATTTCCACTTGTTAATATTGTTTAGGGTTAAGGCTGATTCACACTTGCGACATTAGCAAAAGAACACACGCAAGCGCAGATTGTACTTTAGGGTTGGATGAATGCTTTGTTCTACTCAGTAAAAAGGGGTTAACTAACCATGAATTACAGTGTGCGTTTGCGTATGTTCGTCGCAAGCGTGAATCTGCCTTTACAGTCTCGTATCACGGTCCCGTGCGAGCTCTCATGTCTGGTAGAGACTGTTACGTTCACCGATTAATGAGGGTTTATCGGGTTAGAAAATTCAACACATACAAAAACTAGTTATTTGCCTTTATATGAACTTGCGGATAAATACAAGAATTTTCCAACCTCTGACAATATAACCCTACTAAAACCCTATCCTGAACCATAAAAGAACCCTAACCGGTCAGTAAACAAGTTTCCAGGTAAACGACGAGGTTTTAGGGCTAATTTGTGGCTAGGGTTCACAGGTAAAGGAGTTCTCAAGAAAATGGGGAAGAAAAACGAATTGAGAGCTTTTCTGGAACTCGAAACCCCGCTCTCCTGTTCGTAAAGCAGACGTCGCAACAACTACGCTAAATTACTATCGTCGCTCAAGCTCCGTCCAACTTTAAATTTTATAACCATGTAAATGATTTCCAGTCGTGTAGCGGCCACTGCAAATTAATTGTATTCTTGGCCAATTAGAGGTCGGAGCATTCCTGTATTGAGCCGCCGCTTTCATATGACAATGGCGCCATGTTGGTGGACATTAACGAAATATTCCACATCAACTTCTTTTGTTATTTCAACCAACGTGGCCGTCACTGAAAGAGGTACATCAAATTGCGTGACATGTAATTCTTTTGATTGCGTTACTATCAAAATCACTGAACTAATAACGAACCATCGTTTGACTACTAACGATTCGCTCACGTGACTCTTTGGGGCGCCCCAAATGATCACTTGACATGACTACTAAACCATAGCAGAGGTTTTCACACGCATTTCGTTTAGAGATTTGACTGCAATTTTACAGCTGTCTTTGCAGAAAGAAGGTAAATGAAAGTTCAAGCCTTGGACATTTCTTCTATCTATCTTCCAATACCATTACCCCTCTATAAGAGGATTGGTAATCTCCTATCACACACTCGACTTTCATTATTGCTGCTTCAAACAGGTACTTTAAAGAATCCGGATAGTGCGTTTTGAACGCAAACGAAACTGTTCTCGATCTCGTTGAGCCACCTACCTGTACACGGTCGATCGTTATTTGGAATGCCTGACTGCTTTTGATTCTCACGTGATCATTTGGAATGCTCCAAATGATCACATGAGCGAATCGAAAGTAGACAAACGAGTGATCGTTATTTTGGGGTTGCCAACAGTTCAGTGATTTCGGTAGTATTGAGTGCGAAGCTAAAAAAATTAAAGACTGCAATGATACGTCACTGGTGAAAAGAACACTTAACTGGGTTCTCCACACGTACGCAGCTTTTTCATCCAATCAGCTGGCGAACTGTGCCAATCACTGCGAGCACCTACATGGCATCTCTGCACGATGACGTGACACGTGACTGACCCTAAAATGGGGGGTAGACATTTTATTGTTCAAGAGGTTTAAATTACATGATAGCTTTAGTTTGTCCATTTTGTTTTTGTAAATTATAATTAGTGTACAAAATAAAGCCTTTTGTTTTATCTGAAACTTGCGTAAGCAGTAATCGTATTTCAGGGATTGAGCCAGAAGGGACAATTTGGCTCTTTTGCGAGTGAACTGGCATTTAATTTCCTTTGGAAGCAGCCAAAGCAGGTCAATTTGACCATTATTGTATTTTTTCAAGGGACAAATGTATTTTTAAAGATGGAACGGTGCAGCCTGGCTTGTTCCCTGGTATTTTATTATTCATTCATTAGGCATCCAACGGCAGTGTTACCATAAATTGGATAAGGATAAAACAACTATATAACAATATCCGATGATTTTTAGATCTGTAAACTGGGATCTCTAATATGACAATAACCTATAAATAAACATTTTTGGATAGTTGTAATATGGTCTAATAGTATAGGATGAAATCCTCGAAAAGATATTAAGGATGGAATCTATAGACATGGGATTTTGTAGTCTTGCGTACAGTCTCGTTTTGATGTTGTTTTTTCAGATTCATAAATGTCTGAGAAATATAATTCTATTTTCAAATTTCTATCCTATCCAGATTGTGCTCTGCAACTTTTGAGCAACGTTTTCTAAAGTTAGCATAATTTCAGCAACTTTTGGTTAATTTGAGCAGTGACAGAAGTTTTGAATATTTTCTAATTGATAATACAAGTAGAAACCCGTGTGTAAGAACCTAGATTTTTTTAAGTCTGGCAAAACAGGTTCTTGTATTTTGGGGTACTTGTTCACAATTTAGGCTAATTAGGTTCTTAATTTTTTAAAGAGATGTATGTAGTACAGTGTAGCTGTTGACCATAGTATAGCATGGGTGTGGTCCTCTAATACAGTATATCGTAAATCATCTGTATTATATACTTATCAAGACTTGACTTGTTTTACATGTGACTAAACTGATCCTGTATGATAACTTTTTTATCATTCAAACCAAACAATTGATAGACGTCTCAAATGTAGTGTCGAGCTACCTATCATAACTCGAATGACTCTTTCATACAAGAACCTGTTTAACTTTGCCTGGCTAAACAGGTTCTTATATTTTTGGGTACTTAAATGCCAAATTTCTGCCTAAAGGTTCTTACACGCCGGTTTCTACTGTATTGGAAATAAGTCTACTCTTAGAAACATCTTGGTGCCGTTTTGGGAACTGGACACTGACCATTGGGCTACCTGTGGTAATTTATTCCAAATATAGAATTGATGCTTCGGAAATAAAATGGCGGACTGCCCGAAGAAACTTTTTCGTTGGCTCATCAGTATCATCACTCCCCGCATCGCTTAGAAACGCGTACTTTTGGGAGCAACTTCATTTTGTGCAAATTTTCCGCAATTTACTAGCACAATCTGGATAGGCCCATCCGTTAGTCACCGTATGACCGGATTGAGCTATTTTTAGAATATGTTTCCAGGGTAACCGTGACTCCGCTGCGATCCGTGCACGCTTGCCGTCGTTATCGAGATTGAGTATGATCTATTATTGTTTGAGGTGATTTACTAACAATGCATTGTCCTGAATATGGTTTGATGGATTCTCAAAGTGAGGGCACGAGAACTCCCGTGGGATATGTTCTAAATATAGCTCAATCCAGTCACGCTGACTCAGACTTAGTATGGGAGATGGACGCTCCGATTGAAAATCCAGGCCTGGTAAATCTTGGAATTTACGAAAATGACAATGCCCAAATAGTTTTTAAGCTGATGATTGGAAAGAAAAGTTTAGGAACGTACAAGCTAGTATCTTTGTCTTGGTATCGAATCTTTGGCTGGCCCGCTACGGCTCAAGGGTAATTGAATTTTATTTTTAGTCATTGAAAAGTCATGGAAACATGGATTGTTGTTCCCAAGTTTCTGTGCGAACCCTGTTGGAAGAAGGGAGATAGGACGGGAGTTATTAACCAGCTTGGTCCTCTACTTCCATGCTGATGGTATAATAGACCTTGATCGCGCAGCAGCCATGTTGACTACAAACAATAGCTTTTACACTTATAAGAACAAAGGGTTTTGTTATCGAAGAGTGGAAAGTCTTGGAGAGAGTCTCGAAGTACATTCCCTTATCTTAAGCGAGACCAATAGCATTGGTGACCTCGATATCGCTAATCTTTATAAGGCCGTTTCAAACGTCAGCCACTGCCGTGCTGAACTGATAAATTAATATCGCAGGCTTGGTTTGAGCCAAACTGCCTCAACCACTGGAGAAGAAGAATGGTATAACCAACTAACAGTCTAAGTTTATTACAACAACCGCCAAATTTCTCGCAATCTGATTCATGGCCGTATCGCCCTTAGAGGCCGGGGGGTGCCCGTGCCCCCCCCCCCCCCCCCCATTTTTTTACACAAAAAAACAACAACAAGGTATTATCAGGTACCTGGCCCCCTCGGAAACCCAGGGGATTTTTTTGTCGAACGCTGTACAACGGCGTGTCTCCAGCCATAGCCGAAACTCGCTTGAGCCACCAACGCGAGACTAGTCAACTCGCTTTAAAAAAAATATTGCCATAGGCTCGTTGACCCTATTATAGGAATGCCATCAGAGTACATATAACTTTAAATAAGGATTATCTATGAAATTAAATATGTTTAATGATCACGTGTTGCGAAATGACTTTGTGCTCCCCCCCCCAGTTTTTCAGGGCATGCTACGGCCCTGTCATTGGCTTATTTTCATATGCAATATTTGGACAGAACAAAAGCTGACGTCATCTGTCAACGGCTGCTATAGGACTAGGAGGCTACTGTATAAATCGGATGGTGTAATTTGCGGCTCGACGGCTCGACGGCTCGACGGCTTGACGGCTCGACGGCTTGGCGGCTTGACGGAACGGCTTTGTAAGAAGTGCAGACATACATACATACACTATTTACAGAGTAGCTGAAATAAGCTAATATCTTATACACAGTGAAGTAAAATTCACTGGAACGGAGCTAGTGAAATAAATACACGAAAATACAAATGAAAGCTAAGAACGTTTCGAAGCGTTTGAAACAGGGACAATTGGCGAAAAGGCTAATTGATCTGTTTCATATAAATATAAACTTTGATAGACCCAGCTACAATTGGAGGATTTGCAAGAGCTCCAGTTTAACTTTTTTTTAACCTTTTTCAAAGTTCTCACTCGACAAAGCTTAAAGGGGAATTATGTCGTTGAGTGTGCTGCAGAAGTTTCTTTTCCCTGAAACTTTTCTCGGCTTTCTTTATTTCCCCGGGGCTCATCCCTGTCAACTTCCGTTTAATTACTTACTTGCATTTGTGTGAATAAAAGCAATAAAATTGTGTGAATGAAAGCAATAAAATTTTATTTGAGTTTTTAGTATGGGTCTGTACAATGTGCGAGGCATGCGAGCCAGCGATGCGAGCCATGCAAAAAAAATTAATTAATCAAAAAAAAAAAAGCCAGACAAATTAAAGTTCAATCGGTTATTTCCAGTACTGATGATGAAACACTCATACAAATCATTATTCAGTTGACCGGGAATAGGGAAAGTGCGTGTTGAAATGTTAAAGGAAAAAAATGGCGGGGGAAATTAAAGACATGATCTGTCGCAGTGTGGAAATTTCGAAGATCGGCTGAGCCAAGTCCAAGAGAATTTGACTTACTTTCCGATTAACGATAAAGAGCAATCATTTTTGACGACCTTTCGGAATCAGTATTCTCCAGATACAGAACCGAGATGAACAGACCGAAATAAACAGAACAGAGATGAACAGACTGATGGTTTTAATAATGCGGGTATCAGCGGCCATCCCGAGGGGGCGGCCCCCGGGCAATCCACGGGCAACCCAGGGGCTTAGCAGGGGATTTGTAGCAAAAACATGCCCCACACGCGGGGCATTAGAACGTTTTCGTCAAAATACCCCGGGGACATACCCACGGGGTTTGCACGTAATATGCTGTCTCAATGTTCAGCGGTTTTCGCCACAAGACTCACTCGATCGATCTACGTTCTTTGATTTCTTTGTCCTTGAGGTAAGTCATATCATTATCATTCAAATTAAGAGATTAAATTAAGCCATCCACTGTCCGAAGACAGAACAAAGAAATAAAGGATAATATTTGTATAAAACGATTAAGATTTTTGACACTTCTAAAACGTTTAGCTTCTAATACTTATAATATGTTGCCCAGGTTACCCCAGGGGTGGGGATTTTTGTCACAATTTTCTGCCCCACCCGAGGGGTTTTAGCATGTATTTGTCATGGCTGCTGTGACAAATGCCCCTGGGTGCCCGGGGGTCGCCCCCTCGGGATGGCCGCTGATACCCGCATAAGGACATGAATCGAATTAGTGCAGAACTGAATAAACTACTTTTCGGATTGCAAAAACAATTTATCGAACTGCAAATGACGTGAACAAACTAGTAGGATAAAGAATAAAAGTAATAAACCGGAAAAAAACCCGACAGAAACTGAACTGAACTCTGAGAGGCTATTAGGTTTTAGTTTAGAAGTCGCATGTGTGTTACAGAACTGTAGACGTTTCATTGGTTTAGCGCTATGGATTCGGGAACGCACTGAAATACAGCTAGTCGATTGTATTGTAGAGCGGCCATATCGAATGTATATTGGAACAAGAGCCCACTGGGCTTTCACTCGGGCCACTATATATTCATCAGGAGACATTTTGCATGTCCCACCTTTATGGAGGAATGGTACTCCCATAAAAAAATTGTTTTCAGTGTCCAAGGGAAGCACCATTAGAAATGTGGAGGGGGGAGGTAGGACTTCCTCAAGATGCACATTTTGTTAGTCGCTGGAAGTGGATCAGAGAAACTAAGTAATAGATTGAACTGAATTGTGATTGTAATCGAAATATTGTAAATTAGAATTAGAAAGGACTTAGCTGTGAATAACTGTGAGGGTAATGACAACAAAATAAAGCTTACAGCGAGGTATACGCTGGTATAAAAATAGAAACGTTTCATTTTTCTAGGGATCCAGAAGCAGGGGTCCACGTTTCGTCGACTGACTCGGGTTCCTGCATACGGAAAATGTGTTTTTTTCCACCTCAAAAAGCATTTACCATTGCAGGAACTCTAATCTCAATTTTCTTACTTTTTCTTGCAACTCGCATTTTTCAACTTGCAACTCGCATTTTTCAACTCGCAACTCGCATTTTTCAACTCGCATCAAACCCATTCTCCAAGTTGACTGACAACCAGTAAGCAAAGCATACACTGGCGGAAGCTGAATACTTACCTTCTCACATTCATTTGCATCGAAAACCCCAAAACCCTAGCCCTGAAAACTCTTGGTAACTCGAGCCACCGACATAAAATCCGCGGCTGAACTGATAATGAGCCAACAGGTATAAAATATCAATAGCAAAGCTTTTTGCAACAGTTGGTTACATTGTACAACGTGTCGTGTAAATGGGATTGGTGCCTGTACCAAGCATTTTGGCCAAGTGTCTACACCCCCGCGGACCCAAAAGTTTTCGGCACGACACCTATTTTTGTCGTGTACATATGAACATTTCTGGGTCCGCCGACCCATATTATCTCGGTCCGCCTGGTTGGAGAGCCGTCCTTGAGAATAATAGCATAAGTCTACACTAATTATTACCTTAAATAAAGCTTTCCAAACATAACGAAGGTATATCGGTTAATAATAATTTTATTATATGGCCATTTTGAAATCTAAAATAAAAGGTAAAGGCAGGGAAATGTTTTTTTATTTGCATTGCTACAGCGCGCGTGTAACACTCAAATGGCTTCTCCAGTACTTTTATTGAATACAAGAAACTACGCTTGGGATTTTCAAAACGATTGATAGTATCGTTGTTTTAGTCATGAAATCTAAAAAGAGCAAAGCCTATAAAGCAAAAAGGTGTTCAAAAGTGAATATGTTAATTCAAACCGGTATTTTCCACTAGTCTCCTTTGCAGCCGTTCTTAGTGTCGGTGTCATACTCGGACCGACACTAAGAACGGCTGCAAAGGAGACTAGGAATCCACCAGATCTTCATCAACTACTACATGAGGGTCTACATGTCAGTTGTCAGTTAAAATTTTGGCCATTTATCAGTTGTCAGTTAGCCCTAGTTAATCATTACTAGAGAAAATTTACAATGTTTGACCCACAAAAAAACAAATTTGTCAGTTGTCAGTTATTTTTCGGTTGTCAGTAAAAAAATCGTCATTTGTCAGTTCTCAGTTATTTTTAAGGCCGTTTGTCAGTACTATACTCCAGTTAACCCCATTCAGACCCTCCTACATGCAGCTTTGATAGGAATTCGCAGCAATTGTATGTGAGTTTTTTTTTTTTTGTATGTGAGGTTTTTTTTCATGGCTCGCATATTTTTTATTTGCATGGCTCGCATGGCTCGCATGTTGTCCACACTCCTTCATTTTCTCGCCTCCTACACCCGCGTTCGTGTATGAAAAATAAGATCGACAGTTTCACACGGTCGCGATAGATAGATTTTTAATACAACGGTTTGAACGTTTTAGCAATTCGATGGTTTTGTTTATTTGACGTGCCAGTATTTTAAGTGTAAACCAAAATGGAAGAAAATATCTAAGATCTAAGCGGCCTCCTTTGTATGTGATTAAATAATTATAAATTTCTGGGAAACCTGTCTCGAAATCCTGACTTAAGGATCCTGACTAGAGATCTCCTTCCTGCCGCCGTTGTCGGAGCAACTAACCACAGTTAAGTTTACTACGGTAAACCGGCAGGTAACGCTGCATGAGGATGCCCGTTAACTATAGTAAACTTCGTCCAGTGATTAAATTGATCATAATGTTGTCATTCCACCGTTCCGTCAAAGCCGTTAAGCCGTCGAGCCGTCAAGCCGTCGAGCCGTCAAGCCGCCAACTGGTCGAGCCGTCAAGCCGCAAATTACACCATCCGCTGTATAAATCTGTATTGCCATGCAAACTAAATACAAAAGCACTTACCAAAATCGGAGAATGGCTTAAATCGGTTTCGATGGCATGGACTGATGGAATAGGAACAACTCCATATTCAACCGACTTCAGTCTTGGCGTAGAGTCAAGGACTAAAGTAAAGAAAATCTTATAAAGTCTTCCGGCTTGGAGTGAACCAAACGAACGTTCTTCGTCGGTTCCCACTTCGCTCGCTTTGTTCGCACGAACCTCAACCACTGGCGTCTTCTCTTCTTTGCTTCTGGCCGATCATCGCTTAAAAACGGGACCTTGTGTTATAGCTATCCTTTTTTGAGTCTGGCTCATTCCTACAGCCCCCAAATACACATCTGTTTGGCATTTCAAATCGAGTTATTCGCTCGGTTCGCCCTGTTTTTACTGTCTTTGTTGTTGGTTGTTCGCTTTCTCTCACTACTATGACGTTGCTTTCCGGTTTCGTTCCCAGTCTACTTCCAGACTCCAGCTGACGGCCATTTGGGACAGGGTGCCCAAATCGGGTTGTTTTACAATGTTTGATCCCAGAAATAAGGTCGAACTATTACTTTTTTCCTTTTTTTCTCTTCGAATTATTGATAAGAAGGATGTAAAGAATTTATTAAAAATACTTCAAATTTGGGGTTATAGGCACTTTAAATGCTAATCGGCGAGAGAAGCGAGCAGCAGCTGATCAGTTTCAAGCGTCAGTCGTTTGTCAAAGCGAATGAGGAGAAGACCGGTCAGTATAATCTGCAGACTGGGTATAAAATGCAGGCTGGGTATAAAATGAAGACTGGGTATAAAATGCAAGACTGCAGACTGGGTATAAAATGCAGATTGGGAAAAATAAAAAAACTTGCCAGAAGTCTTTATCTGTTCTTCATTGGGCTCTATGCAATTTTAGCGAGTTCAGTTGTAATTCTCGATCTCCACCTAAGAGTCTAGAACATCACGCTCGAATTTTCATCCAAAATCAATGCCGACCGCACTCAAATGACGACGCTATTAAATGGCATGAGGCTCTTGGAATATATAGTGTTGTGCTATTATTTGAGGTTTAGACAAAATTTCAACAGAACTCGCTGAAATTGCATACAGAGCCCAATGAAGAGCAGATAAAGACTTCCGGTAAGTTTTTTAAATATATTTTTTCCAGTCTGCATTTTATACCCAGTCTACAGATTATACTAATATATATACTTTGTTCTGGTTTCACGGTACTTTTTTGGTAGTTTTCTGGGTATATTTTTGCTCATTTGCTTTCGGATTGGGTTACCTATGGCGCGCGGTAAAAAAGGCGGCGAGGAGAAAAGGGAAGGAGAGAGAAAGAAAGAAGAGCTCTGTCTTTCCTTTTCTGCCCCTCCTCCTTCGATTTTCATTTCGCCCCGTTTTGACCGCGCGCCATAGGTAACCCAATCCGAAAACAAATGAGCGAAAAAAACAAACAAGCCGAGTCGCTAGCAGACTAACATTGGTAAAGTGAACCGTTAATTAAAGTTTCTTTTTCTTTGCTAAAATACTGGGTTTGATTTTGGAGCCTGATTTCGCGACTTCTTCGACTTCAAGATAACGAGGTGTTTGTATGGGTTCCTTTGTTATGAATTTTATTAGAAAAGTAAAAGAAAGTTTTGCAATTAATTTGATCGACAGGTTCAACATTCTTATTCGCGAGTCACCCCGGCAAGGAGCGACGTACAATTGTATCAACTTATATCACACCATCTTCTGTCACGATGTGATCACGTGGCGGGAATTGTATGATTGCCACGTCATCCCGGATCAACCAATGAGAACGTGCGTTGTATCTAGATAACCTATGGCTATGTAACAATGGTAAATACTTCCTTTTAAGGTCGGGAATTTTAAATCCACGGTTCAGTACAATTTCTTAGTTTCTTTTGTTAAACAATGTAACTGAGAAGTCATGCATTACACTTTCTCTTGAGTTTTTGATATTTCAAAACCCTTACCATTTAATATGCTCTTTCCAACCAGTGATTAGTGTTACTGGTATTTGTCTCATCTGTGTTTTCAAATTCACTGATAAGTTCTTCTTTCGTCATTCTGGTTTTGATTAAATAAGTGAGAACAGCTATAATGTGTTTGGGCTTTGATCTAAAGACTGATAATATGGGAACTATTTAATGGACTCAGCAAATATGAGTGTACACGAAAACAAGTAAACACCATCATTTATTGGCCACTTCATCTCTATATAGCAGATTACAAAATGATTGTTGTTCTGCTTTCTATATGGCTCGCCTTTGGCTTTTTTCACACTTGTAGCTTCTCTTCTATTATTAAACCTAAGTATTAAACCTAATCTGTGACTTAGGGTCATGTTGGGGAAGGAATCCTAAAAAGGAAAACCTAAAAAAATCATAGAAAAAATCTATTGAAGTTTAATGAAAGTCAATTATATTATATTAAAAATGAAGTTGCCTCGCACTCTCGCCGCATGGAACTGGCTTCAGAATGTCTCAATTTTTAGTCGCTTTTAAAAACAATCAATATTTGGCTAAAGTCAGAGAAGCTATAAGTGTCAAGAAGGCCTTAGCGGGTTTTGAACCCAACAGGACGGATTTTCATCTCGGCTCGCTTGGCAGAGTACTTATATCCTTTCCAGTGGTACCAGTTGACACCATCAGCATGTGAGGAGTGTGCACCGTGGTGGTATACACCGTTCAGGTTAGAGTAATGGCAGCCGATAGTATACCACCACGCACCCTTATAGCTGACTGCACAGTTATACCTGGACCCGTCGTTGTCTCGGTCTTTGGTGCTGAAGGGCTTGCCGCGATGATAACTCAGTGAATCACCGGCGTTCCCTACAATAACAACAAGACAATGAGTAACATAGTCTTCCAGCTTGGCTTCATGGTACTTTATTGATACTTCAATAAAAAGCTCGAGCTCGCAATTAAAAAATGCAAAGGAAAAGGAAACGAGAATATCCATGAGCCCACTTAGAGAAGAAAAATAAGTTTCTCTAATGTTCCTGGAAAACATGGCCTGGTAATATGTCTGCTCATGAGGAAGTTTAACCTTGAGGGATGTCATGTACTACATTTGAAACAAATTCCCTGGCATTACCTGAGTAGGTTCCCAGACTCAGTCGGTACTTGCTCTTCTCGCTTGACACCGCGAAGTAGTCATACTCTGCGTACTTGCTCTTTCCCGTTGTATCTTCCAGCTCAACACGAAGCCTGTTTCGCTTCTGATGTGTCAGGCGCTCGATCTTGTCCAGTCCCAGCCAGAACTCTCCTTTAAGTTTTCCGAAACCGGTTTTGTATTCTGTCCAGCCTCGATAGAAGCTGACTGATCCGTCTTTTCTCTTCTGGAATACTGTCCATCCACCGCCTGAGGTTTTCTGGTCACAGTACACCTGAAGAATCAAAACGATTACTTTTTACGCACCTATATAGCAATAACCCTGTTCATGGGATTGTTTTTATTTCAAGCTCTATCCTACAGTTTATAATAATGGCTTGCTCATTGTCTTCGTTTTCTGATTGGCTGATTATCATGGGATACGAGGACATATCACAGTAGATCGTGCTAGAATCACGTTTCCTGGAAATTGTCTTCGTCTTCTAAGCTCCTTCCAGCTTGAGTATTCTTCGATTGTTCTTGCACAAAACCAATTTAAGATCGTTTATGGTCGTATTTCCTATTGTAGATTCACGTGGAGCTAGCCGAGACGATCCACAATAATTTTGACCATGCGAGGACACCAAGCATGGTAAATAAGAGGACATACCGAGAGACTGGGTTCGAGAGGCATGGCGTACGGACGCGTGCTATAAACGCTCTCGATATTTTTTCTCCTCGAGAAGAAATTTATAGTTATACGAAACCTATCCTTGTGTGAAATATGTCTTTAAAGATATCAGCTAAGTCGACTATTTCTCCGAAAGAAAAGTCGTCTTTTAGTCGAAGAAAAAGGGACGAACTTAGCAGCAGCGACTCAGCGAGCTCGCCTATATTGTCAAGAGATGTGAAATTTCAAAGAATAGAGTCTAATGGCGGAGCTACAGAAGAAGTGTTCGAGGTGGTCAAGGGTTCAGCAGAGGGAAACTTTGAGTATATATGGAGTGTCTTAAAGGATATTAAAAGTAATACCGACCGGTTGTTGGAGGATAACAAGGTGATGAAAACGGAATTGAAGACGATGAAAACGGAGTTTCAAGACTTAAAGAATTCTTTAGTGTTTTATCATTGCTGAAGTGGATTCACTCAAGAACGCTAATTCCACGCTGAAGCAGACGGTCAAGGCGTTGGAAAATGAAGCGAGAGAGTTTAAGCAAGATTTGAAGGAAGTTACTGACGACCTCGACGATACCGCCGATAAACTGGAAAATTTAGAGCAATATACAAGAAAATTTAATCTCGAATTTCATGGTATCCATGAGAGACGAATCAACCGAACGCCTTATTTTAAAGATTGCTGAAGCAGTGGATGTGGACCTCACGGAAGACGATATTGACATTTCTCATCGAATGTCCGTTAGGATAAAGGCAAAGAAGCGTCCTGGATACGTAGGAGTAGAGGAGCAACCAAGACCAATTATTGCTAGGTTCAGTAATTACAAGGCAAGACGCGAATTAAGGAAGTTTGGCCACGGTGAAATCTTTCCAGATGCTGGTCCTTTATTCATTAATGAAAACCTAACAGCAGTTAAAAGGAAGCTCTTCAAAGATGCAAGAAAATTTAAGTCAGATAATAAACTCCAGGGGTGTTGGACCATCGATGGAAACGTTTTCATGCGGAAAACCGAGGAGTCGCGCCCTATCAAGATCAAGGATATTGAAGATTTAGATAAGTTACTGTAACTTATTTAATAGTAATATCAATAAGTTTAAATGTTTATTTACTCTTTTAGCTATTTACGGAAGTTTAATTTTAAATTTGCAGTAAGATTCAGAATTAATTCTCGCTGTGAGATAATTGTCCATCTATTTCACCAGTCAGGTTCAATTTACATGATTTTAGATAATTGCATAAATGTGCATGTTGGTATGTGTTTGATTAGTTTTTTTATTTTCTTTCTGTTTGTTTACTCAAGCCAAATTTACCATCTTTATATTTTGATCTTTAGGTTTTCCTGTATAAATGGATGAATTTGATTTTTCTTTACTATCTTTAAATGTTCGGGGTTTGAGAGAATATACAAAGTGTAGAATTTTTTTAAATTGGATTACGAAACACAACGGTGAGAAAGGAATCACGTTTTTACGAGAAACACATAGTACTAACGATGTATCAGTTGAATGGTCCCATAGAACAAGAGCAAAGTTAGTGATGGCCCACGGGACTTCGAAAAGTAGGGGCACTGCGATTGTTTTTGGAGCAAAATTGGATTATAAAATATCCCAAGAAATATTAGATGCAGGAGGGAGATATGTGATAGTATTGTGTGAAATTCAAGGTTGCTCCCAATGTGGAAAAAAATCAAGTTGAATTTTTTAATGAGATCTTGATTAGAATTAACGAAATTGAGTACCCAGTTGAAACTAATATTATCTGGGGAGGTGATTTCAACTTCTGTTTTGATTTAGACCTTGAATCATCCGGCGGTAATCCAATTCCTAAGGTAAAGTCCATCGAGACAATGGAAACAATCATGCTTGAAGTAGATTTATGTGACATATGGAGAATTCGGAATCCCGCTTTGAAAAGGTTCACATGGAGGGGTAAAGGACAAGGTACACGTAGTAGCAGCCAACGTATACATCGTAGATTAGATTATTATCTAGTTTCAAATGAATTGCAACCTTCTATTGATAACTGTGATGTAATTCCAGCCCCTAATACAGATCATTCGGCCATTACTTTAAAATTATTAAAAGTTAAAGAGGGTAAAAGGGGTCCCTCGTTTTGGAAATTTAATAATTCATTGATAGAAAACAAAGAATATATAAAAGAATTGAAATTGGTAATAAATGATTTGAAGAAGGCCTTGAATGAAGAGAGCATCTTTGATCCACAGTTACGGTGGGAACTGATTAAATATGAGGTACGTAAATTTACAATTAAGTTTTCTAAACATCTGGCTAAACAAAAACGGAGCGTATACAGTAATATTGAGAACAAAATCACTCAGATTGAGAATACGGAAGGTTGGGAAAATGATGAAAGTAAATTAACGGAACATGATAAGCTAACAAAGGAGTTAGAAGAGTTAAGTAACTATGTAATCGACGGTGTTATAGTACGATCCAAGGCAACCTGGCATGAATTAGGAGAAAAAAATACTAGATATTTCTTGACACTAGAAAAAAGAAACAAATCTAAAACACATGTTAGGAAACTCGTTGACGCTGATAACAATGAAATTGTACAGCCACGTGAAGTACTTAAAGAAATCAGGAAGCACTTTAGTCAACAGTTTAAATTCAAATCAGGGAAGACAGAGTCTGAGTGTCTAGAATTTCTTAGTAAAATTAATATTCCCAAATTGTCAGAGGAAGAAAGAATGGCATGTGAAGGGAGGATGACTGTTAATGAATGTTTTAATAGTCTTAAGGCAATGGGATCCTCCAAAACACCAGGAAACGATGGTTTAACAAAAGAATTTTATTTAAGTATATGGCATGATATCAAGGAAGATTTGGTCAACTGCTTAAATGATAGTTTAAAAAAAGGTTCATTAACAACTTCACAAAAACAAATAATAATTACATTATTGGAAAAGCCAGGTAAAGATAATAGATTCATAGATTCATGGCGTCCAATTAGTTTAATAAATGTGGATGTTAAAATATGTAGTAAGGTTCTTAGTAAGAGGTTATCTCATATCCTTCCTGGTATAATTCATCATGACCAGACAGCTTTTGTTAAAGGGCGAGTAATAGATGAACCAATTAGAATAATTGAGGATATAATGTTTTACGCAAAGAAAAATTGTCTCCCCTTGATCATGTTTGCAGCAGATTTTGAAAAAGCCTTTGATTCGATAGAGCATCCTTTTATATTTGCAGTTTTGAAACGTTATGGTTTTGGTGAGGGATTTATAAAATGGATACAAGTTCTTTTAGAGGATAATCAAGCGTGTGTTTCAAATAATGGTACAGCTACTGACTTGTTCGCAATTAAAAGAGGTACAAAACAGGGAGATCCTATCTCTCCATATATCTTTATTTTAGTTTTAGAAATAATGGCTTTGATGATAAGAAATTGTAAAGAAATACAGGGAGTGGAATTAGAAGGTAATGTTCGGAAGTTTGTAATATTTGCCGATGATACAACTTTCTTTTTAAGAAATACTACCTCGCTAGAGAAAACGTTAGAAATGTTAGATCTATTTAGAGTGTTTTCATCTTTAAAGATAAATGTAAAAAAATCGGAAATAGGATGGATAGGGAAAGAAATTGTGGAAGAGGGAAAGTTTAAGGATTTTAAATGGGTAGATTTTGAGAAACAAGGAGTTAAAATATTAGGTATTTATTTTACTTACAACAAGGTATTACATTATAACAATAATTTCCAGCGTATATTAAGTAACTTAAGAACAATTTTATCTATGTGGCGGAGTAGACCCTTAACATTATATGGTAGAATTCAGGTAGTTCGTTCATTAGCAATATCCAAGTTATTATACATATGTTCGAAAATAGATGTGAAAGATGAGTTTATCAAATTAGTTGATTGTGAATTGAAATTTTTTATATGGAATGGTAAAAAACCTAAAATAAAGCATCAAACGTTGATAGGCGACTATGAATTAGGGGTTTAAAAGCACCTGATTTTGAATCAATTGTTAAAGCGAATCGTCTAAAATGGGCTACAGCGCTGTTAAGTATAAAACAAGAGGCATGGAAATTCTTGCCCTTAATGTTTTTAAATCAAATTGGGGGTATATTAGCAATAGATCAAAATTTTGAAAAAGAACGAATTCCAAAGTATCTCCCTGATTTTTACAAAAGTGTATTAAGATGTTGGGCGGAGTTTGCTAGGGTAGAAGTAATATATATTTCTGATATTTTGCAACAATCTTTATGGAATAATAGATATATTAAAATTGATAATAAATCAGTCTTTTTTAGACTTTTTCGAAACTCAATATTAATAGAATAGTAGACCTATTGAATGAATCTGGTGAATTTAAATGGGAAATGGTAGAGAGAAAAGGCCTCCAAGCTAAGGATTTCTTTCATTGGGCAGGTTTAGTACACTCCATACCAAGAAAATGGAAAGAAGTAGTCAAAAATATAGGTATTATAGAGGGTACTATAGATATAGGAAAAAAATACTTAAAACTTGGGCAAAAGTCGTTTGATATAGAAAATGTTGAGAACTCAAAAGAAATTTACAAATGTTTAATTGGTGCGAAGTTTAAGTCACCTACCTCCCAAATAAGTATTATAAATCGATTAAAGCCTGAGAGCCCATTAAGTTGGGAAGAGATTTATAGGCGTATATATTCAACAACGATTGATTCTTATTCACGATATTTTCAATATAGAATTTTGAACAACTGCCTTTATCTTAATTTTGATTTATTTCGTTTTAAATTAATTGAGTGTTCACGTTGCTCTTTTTGTTTAATTAACCAAGAAACAATAGATCATTTATTTGTAGAATGTATAGAGGCCAAAAATTTATATTTTGAATTACGAACTTGGTTAGGAAAGCACGATATAAATCTACCACCATCGAATCTTGTAAATATCATATTAGGGATAAACGAATAGCCACAAAACTTTATTATCTTAATGTATAAATTAGCTTTATATAAAGCAAGAGAGAAAAGAAAAATCCCTACATTAGCTCTATTTATAAACTCTTTAGTGTATTTTGAGAAAATTGAATCCAACGTAGCAAAATCAAGGAACAAAACCCTGGAACACCTTAAGAAATGGGAAAAACTGTTAATTGCAATTAGACATTTTTCTGAATAGGAATAGCTGGCTTAGAGTATTTTCTTTTCTCTTTTTTTTTTTTTTTTTTCCTTTGTCTCTTTGTCGTATAAATTTTGTGTAATGTAATTTAGTAATTAGAAATGTTTACAATAAAAAAAAAGTTTAAATTTTTTTTTTTAAAAAAAGAGGACATACCACGGTAAACTATACTTATTAATTATACTGATTGATAGAGATAAGTACGAGCAAAACAATTAGGCGAGGAAGTTTTACAGAATGGGAGATTTCACCCACCAACGAATTTAATGTAAGGCATGTTATTTTAAATACAGTATAGTATAACAGTAGTACCTTGAATTTTCCCAGACCATCAGGATCCACAGTGTAAACACCGCTTGTCTTCCCGCCACACTTGAGAACTTCGCCACAGTTCTTGGGGACTAAGTTAAATAAAGAACACTTTCATTACTTAAGATGAAAGTTCTGAGAAAACAAGAACATTTCCTTTTTCTTAACTGCTACCATGGCAAAATGCAAATAGTTTATTCCTTTTTATTCCAGAAAAAAAATCTAGTTTAAAAAGTTTAAAAAGTCATAGGATATTTCGCTTTTATCTTCGTACAGGAACAAATACACAACAATCATTTCGGTGAAGGTAAACACCGCTTTCAACTCAAAATCAATATAGGATTAGTCTACTGGCTTAATTTTTTGGGCCGCCAGGAGATGGTAGTGGCCACAAAATGTTGATTACCGAAGAATATACAATATCTACATTCGGTATTGAATCAAGCGTCACTGAATAGTGACTTTGTGGTCACTTGGTAAACTTCCTTTTCTTTTTCAAGTGAGTGTGCGATTCCTTAGTTTCAACGAAGTGTTCCTCGAATGAATACCTTTGGGCAGTTGTGAGCAGCTCCTGTTCCATGAACCTTTTCGAGTGCTGCGAGCTTTCTTTCGATAGTCTTCAGTGCTGTCAAGATTGCTTTCGTTCCTGTGGCTTTTACAATGAAGGTCTGGTACTGGTTATGCACAGTGCAGTGTTTACGTTTAGAGACCTGACGCCCTTCTCCGTAGAAAAATAGGCTGAACAGAATCAACCCAAGACTTAAACGAAAGATAATCATGGTTTTCCTCGCTTAATCTTCAAGAGAATCGTTTGCCTGTTCTTGAGGTTTGTTGAGAAATGAAAAATATTGTAAGAAATGATAAAGAAGTAAGCTTTAGTCACTTATAACAAGAAAAGTTGGCCTGTTTGAGTTTCTAGCCAATAGTTATCGCTGTTCGTCAATTCTTTTGTTTTGTAGCTATTAAGTGCCACGACACCACTACAGTTCACAAGATTAGGGAAGCGTTTAGAATACTGTGATACTTCACTTATTCAAAAAAATGCTTTCTTAGATATAAAGAAATATTTCCTACCAAGACCGTTAGAAAAATAACTGATTCACCGAAAGGTTGACGCCATTAAAAAGAACTGTCAATGAACGTATAGCACTTGACTGGGTTCTTCACGCACGCAGATTTCACTATAGTCACAGCAGCTTTTGATACGGAAACCAATCATTGATTGACGGGAGATAATCCATTTTCTCGATGAATACGATTTTTCACAGGTCGGTCGAAAATCAGCAGCATGCAGTGCGGCTTATGGCCGGCCCTGATCGAGTTCCCGTATACGTAATCGTTTCCATAGAAAGCGCAGCTTTATGAAAACTCTTTCCGAAGCAGATATCGGACATCTATCGGGAAGAACGAAGGTTTTCGAGAACGCACAATTTCTTATCTACACGAGTGCAGTATCGCCTTTAGCGTTTTCGTGCCGTGTTTTTAGCGTTTTCGTGCGAACGGTTGAAAACGATAGGAAAACGATCGTATGGACCGAAAACGTGAATGCTTTCTCGGGAAAAAAATCACTGTTTTCAAATGAAACGCATACGGATACATCCACAGGAGGCCTAAGTCTTTCTCTCGAGGCAAATTTCTTCTTCCCGACATAAAAGACGTGAGTTCTTTTATTGTGTACTTGAATGACTTGAACATGATAATAATCAATTTTGTAAAGTGTTAGTAATCCGTGTAGCTCTAAGCCTCATTAACCCGTTTTCGACATCGGGAACAAAAGTTAAGTATAAAACACGATAACTTCATAGAGTTCGCCAACTAGCGAATGTCTAATTGTTATCGTTACTAATTTAGGTCTATTAAACCTCTATTACTAGGAGTGTGGTAAATATGCTAGTCATGAAGTTGCGAGTTGCGAGTCCAAACTCCTAACCATATATTAAAAAAATACCCTAACCATCAACAACGGGTGCTCACTCATTTAGCTCACTGAATTTACGGTGTTTAGAGCTAGTCACTAATATGAGTTTTTAGGGCTAGATCACAAAACAACACGATAATTTGCTTCTCCGTTCTCCCTATATCTATGAACTAATGCAAATCCTAACCCTACATTTAAAAATACCCTAACCGTAACAACGGGTGGCTTTTAGAAATACATCACCGCTAATCAAAATCCTACCCCTACATTAAAAAATACAACTCGCAACTAGCAACTTCATGACTAGCATATTTCCCACACTCGTTTGGAAACACACAGTATCAATATGTATTAGCATGGTAACTAAACATTAATTGGCAACTGATATAATTAGCTAGTTGCCACTTAGCGACTGTTTTTACACTTGATTGGTTTTGAAGTAAAACAGTGATCGGCCCAGTAGCCTGAATTTCAGCCGTCTCCTCTCGGGAGGAACGAACTAGAGGAGACGGCTGAAATTCAGGCTACGGCCCAGCTGCCATCAAATAAACAGACATAAAATATAACAGTATGATTACGAAAGAGAAATCCAGCAACTTTTATTGGAAAATGGCGAAGACTAGAAACACTGAAATGGCTTTCGAAATGTTATCGAAATATATCTCACATCGTCACATAAAAGTGACAGCGTGGGTACTTGTATACTGATTTCCTAACGCGCTATAACCAGTTGTAATCTTTGCGTTACGAACTCAATTTAGTTTATTTGGTTAGTTTTATTGTTTATATCGATTCTAGTAAGTTAGCTAAACACATCGTATAGTGCTCACGGAGGATTTACCTTTTTATTTCCATTTTACCTTTTCTTACCTCCATTGTGCGCTTTATGCATTTTCGTTTGAAAAGTTTGAAAACCACCCCGTAATGACCGATTGAGATATGACTCAGTGATCAAAGCGATTATTCACGCAACTTTCTTTTATCACTTTTGACGTTTTGTTTAATGTTTTGAAGGCTCCGTTGAAAGAGTGTATTTTAAGTCTCATTGTCTAATAACTTTTGTTTATGTTTGGGAAAGAAGCTTTGTTCTTTGATCAATAAGGGAGCGTCGACATATATGCTTAGCTTAGTGCCACGTTTAGTGTGTAAGACCAAAACAGATTTGTGAACGAGATTGGAGCAAAAGCATGAGCCAACATGGCGGCCATCGCTTCTGGAGTTGAAGCAAACTATTTGGAACCAACCAAACATGCAGCTGTTTCCAAAGACCATATAAGGAGAACACAATCGATCGATACGTGTCCTAAAGCTTCTTATCGACTAAACTTAGTGTAATTTCCGACTGAGCCGTCTCAGTACTTTTTATAGTATCGTAAGTTAACGACAACAAACATATGTGGAGCAAACATATCATTCTCGTATGATGTATAATAAACAGATAACAGCATATGAAGTGTTTTGTACGAGAGTTTGAGAAAACGAACGAGCGAGTGACGTAATAATCAGATAATTGCGACTCCTGAAAATATCAAAAAGTAGACGAGTTATTGGGTCTGCATAAAGGCTAGTGTATTTGCGAATAATATAGTGTTTATGTAAAAAATATCATTTTAGCCTTGATTACATGTATAACGCATGAGCCAACCTCATTGTCAGGCTCTTTTCACCCATACGCTGGAGTTAATTTGGTCTCGAAGAGCCAGTATAGAGTAATTCAAGAATAACCCTTTTTGTTTTCGAAAATGCGCGAGTCCTTAAAATTATTCGACTTATTAAGAAAATCATTATTGATCTTTGAAGAGCATCTTAAATCTGTTTTAATATCGTTATTTTTAAATCTATAAGAACAGTTGTATCGTTCAAAACAACACCAAAGACAACGACCACAACACCAAATGAAACAATTTCTCTTTATTATCTTGCTTTACAGGTCAGTTTATTTATATTTATTTATATTAAGGTCGTCCCATTAAGGTTCAGCACACTTAGCAAAATAGGAGTTCTGTGTTACTCATTGCATAGTTTAAATTGGTTACTGGAACTGTTGCTTGTCATTCGTGTCACACGGTCACCTTGCTGGATCTCTTCCCTTAAATAAGAGCAAAAAATATCAAAGAAATGGCATCATATACATCGCACTCTTTTTAATCGTT
Organism: Actinernus sp. WN-2022; assembly: GCA_030867875.1. Lineage (NCBI taxonomy): Eukaryota > Metazoa > Cnidaria > Anthozoa > Actiniaria > Actinernidae > Actinernus > Actinernus sp. WN-2022. The sequence goes on along the minus strand of JAOWCC010000655.1, from coordinate 10,566,373 downwards.
CCATTTTTACTATGAGAACACGAAAAAGGTGTTTTCTATTTCGTTTACATATCAAAGTAATTGCGCACAAAAGCCTACATATCGATATCCGGTGACTGACTAACAAAATATGCAATCGATACTTAAAATTGTACTGTTAATTCGTGCATCATATTGTATTGTAGTGCATCATATTGCATTGTTCCGTAGTCTCAAATAAAACAAAAAATTAAAAAGTGCTCAACATTGGCATATATAACTATTTAATGTTCAAATTTCGTGCATTGTACAAAATCCAAGCATGTGATTGGCTAATGAGCGTGCATTATTGGTGACCACAGCACTCGACCCAGACCCTCTCTTACCTAGGGAAAGGGAGACCTAGTCCTTCGCTTAGTTACGTGTGTGGACGGCTTGGTAAACCTAATTACAATCGCCTATTTAACAGTGAAAATGCAGACAATTACTAGAAAGGTAACGGCAGGATTTATCTCTGTTGCCTGTGACAGAAGATATATATTTTTAGGCGAACATTTGCATAATCGCTCGTTGGAAATGGCTGATTTGCGAGTGCTGGAAGTACAACTTTACAACTTCAAGTCAACATGTGTCCGAGTGAACAAAAGTTTCTACAACACTCTAGTAGACTTACTTAAGAAATGGATTTTATTTCCGAGACCTTACTCTGTCAATAAGAGGAGAAAATTAAGCGAGAATTCAGTGGATGGTTCGAAAACCCAGGATTTTTGATTTGGAAAATGTTTGCATCGGAGCCGAGCACATGGCCGGAGGCCGGTTTCAAGTCAAGATTTCAATTCACTGCCCCACTGGAATCTGCAGGTTAGTTATTTTCGAATGAAAGAAACTATTAAAGAAAGCAGACTATCTAGGAGTTAAGCCGGCTAAATACTTGATATTTGAATACATGGCTCGAAGAGAAACGCTTTCGAGTTAAATGTACAATCATACTATTCGCCTCACATTATGTTTTGAGGCAAACATTTGCATAATCGTTCGTTAGAAATGGCTGATTTGCAAGCGCTGGAAGTACAACAACTAACAAGTCAACATGTGTCCGAGTAAACAAATGTTTCTACAACACTCTAGAAGTCTTACTGAAGAAATGGATTTTATTTCCGGCGACGGAGACCTTACTCTGTCAATAAGAGGAGACAATGATTGAATGAAGCGACAATTCAGTGGAAGTTTCGAAAACCTAGGATTTTTTATTTGGAAAATGTTTGCATCAGAGCCGAGTACATGGAGGCCGGTTTCAAGATTTCAATTCACTGGAAGCTGCAGGTTAGTTATTTTCGAATGAAAGAAACTATTAAAGAAAGTAGACTGTCTAGGAGTTAACCCGGCGAAATACTCGATATTTGAATACATGGCTCCAAGAGAAACGTTTTCGAGTTAAATGTACAAACATACTCGCAAGGCGTCAGCTAAACTGACCGAACGCCAAAGTAAATTATTCTTTGCAAAGTTATCTACTTCTGTTTTTATTCATTGTCTATTGAAATTACATTTATTTGTGGAGATATTTACCGTAAAATGATTTAATTCATGCAAAATATTTGACTTCTTTATGAAATTGTTATTGACAACTGATTTGAATTGAAATTCACGGCTGACAGTGCACTCAGTTTGAATATTAAAAGGGTTAGAGACTTTATGTTTGTGCTTTATCGGCAAAATACAGTCACTTGCTCACTTTACGATGAACTCAAAATTTCTTCATACTGCATTCGGCCTTCGGCCTCATGCAGTATTCATTATTTTTCGTTCATCGTACAGTCAGCGCGTGCCTGTATTTGTCGATAAAGCACTCACAAGCAGTCTCTAACCCTTACATAACTAATCTCTTGTACACGAATGCATTATCTGTCCTATATGGGAATGTGCCTTTGATTATGAGCTTAGATAATATACCGTCCTGCGTATGGAAGAAAACAGCATAATGTATTGAAATATTGCGAGGGCCAAAGGCCCGAGCCAAAATATTTGAGATTTTACTGCTCTCTAAAACACTGGTTTCCTGTGTTCTGGATACTAAACATTGGCTGAACCTGTTTCAGCTAATGAACAAAGTTTCACCCTTGCTCGATTTTTTTCCGGGGTGATTTCGGCTCCTTCGCTCTTTTTTCTGTGCAAATTCGGCTTGCTCATTTTTTTGGGGGGATTTGCGGAACCCCCCCCCCCCTCCCAATCAATTTTCAAATGGTCCGTCCCTAAGACGATTTTTCACAGGCCGGCCGAAGATCGGCAACAGTAATTATGGCCTGACCTGACCACCCGTATACGTTTTTGCATCAAAACGGAGGCACGCTCCGTCCACACGTAAGCGATGAACAGGCGTTAATCGTTTCCATCGAAAGCGCAGCTTTATGAAAACGCTTTCCGAATCAGATATCGGAGGCCTATCAGGAAGAACGAAGGTTTTCGAAAACGCACGTGTAATATCAATCAAATATCTGATCTGCATGTGTGCATGTGTGCGTTTCGTGTGCTTTTAGCGTTTTCGTGCGAACGGTTGAAAACGACAGGAAAGCGATCGTGTGGAAGGGAAACAGCGAATAAAATATTGACTGCCTTATATTAGAAAATCGTGACGACTAGTAGCCTTGAAATGTCTGTCCAAATGTCATCGAAATCTTTTTCTCACATCGTCACATAAAAGTGACAGCGTGAGTGCTTGTATATTGATTTCCTAACCCGCTATAACCAGTTGTAATCTTTGCGTTACGATCTCAATTCTTTTTATTTGGTTATTTTTATTCTATCGATTCCACTAAGTTAGCTAAATACATCGTACAGTGCTCACGGAGGATTTACCTTTTTATTTCCATTTTACCTTTTCTTATCTCCATTGTGCGCTTTATGCATTTTCGTATGAAAAGTTTGAAAACCACCGCGTAATGACCGATTGAGATATGACTCAGTAATCAAAGTGATTATTCACGCAACTTTCTTTTATCACTTTTGACGTTTTGTTTTATTTTTTTGAAAGGCTCTATTCATCGTTTTGAATGTTTTGAAGGCTCCGTTGAAAGAGTGTATTTTAAGTCTCATTGTCTAATAACTTTTGTTTATGTTTGGGAAAAAAGCTTCGTTCTTTGATCAATAAGGGACCGTCGAAATATATGCTTAGCTTAGTGCCGCATTAAGACCAAAACAGTTTTGTGAACGAGATTGGAGCTTCTGAAGTTGAAGCAAACTGTTTGGAACCAACCAAACATGCAGCTGTTTCCATAGACCAAATAACGAGAACACAATCGATCGATACGTGTCCTAAATAGAGATTACTTCATGGTTGGTGAGTGCGTACGATTTTTATTCACGAGTTGTGAAGAATTACAAACGAACGAGCGAGTACTGAGATTTACTCCAAAATAAATTGTCAAATAAAAATCGCGCGAAATCAACACAAACACCACAAAAAGTTGCGAACGCTTTTATTTCGAGCAAACTGAATGTAAAAAAATTCCTATCAACATTAAAGTTTTTTTCAATAACTCGGAAAAAAGTGAAACAAAATTTACTTTTAAACAACCAGTCTTTAAATGAAGAAATGATAATAATTTTTTTAACTTTAAATGGGGCCGTTCAAACCGTAGTTTGAAAAGTTCAGTTGACTGTTTTGCGAATTTCTAATCAAAGTCAGAATCTAGTACATTTAGTCTTTTGTACCTCTTTGGAGAAGACTCCACTTCAGCTTCTTGGATTGCCAACTTCGGGGATTGATTGAGGCTGTTAATAGAAATGCTGAATTGACCTCCATGAATAACAGCGCCCGTGAAAAGCGACATCGCTTGCTGGTTATCACTTATGTTGATAATCTGCTGCCGTGCTAGCTGAATGAATTTCAGTCGAGCATTCTGCAACTTGAGATGAATTGGTTTTCTCTAAGCTATGCACATTCCCTGTCGTCAGTTCACTCAAAGTACGAGACATTTTTACCTGCTGTTTTTCAGAAACCACTGAATAATTTGTGACACTTTGAAGATTTTTATGTTCCGACAGTTGCACATCACCCCAACACATATCACGATGTTCTTTACATCCACGGAGCCCGAAGTGGACTGTGTTGGTGAACCAAACTGTATTCAATAGACACTCAGGAGTTGACTTTCCTAATAATTCTTTGTCGTACAGCAGTTTTACTTCGTCCTCTGTGAGGGGAACTGAAGCGTTTGGTTTACTACCTTTGCCTTTCTTCTTGAGATCATTTTGTTTTGACTTTAGGCCGCTCGTGCTTTTTCAAACTGGACGTCTTTTATAATGCTGTAGCCGTAATTCTTCTTCTTTAAATACCGTTCGAAACTGGCAATCATAGCACGCAACGAATTGGGTTCATAATCTTCGTTGTTTTCTTTCTTTCTTACTGTTATGATAAATTCGCTGATGAATGAATTGAGCTCATGTGGGGGAATTTCTTCTACAGGCCTCATTGACTCATCCGTTTAGCGTCAAAAATTATTTAAGCAAAGCGACATTCTGTTCAGTTTTCTTCTTGGTATTTTCATTTACTTGTCCTTCGATAAGTTCCTCTACTGGAGTTATATCTGCAAACCTTGAATTGCTCGAAGAAGACGCCGCGATTCACTTTTTGCTTAGTGAAGCCGCCAGTGAAAGGCGGCAAAACCGATACGACTTTTGTCACTAGTGAAAAATTTCGTCTGCGGCCTCTGATTGGTCATACGATATTTTTCACTAGTGAGAAAAATCGTCCGACCAATCACATTGCTTGTAGTCCGTAACGGATCATTTTTATTTGACAATTTATCTTGGAGTAAATCTCAGTACATATATAATAAAGCTTCTTATCGACTAAACTTAGTGTAATTTCCGACTGAGCTCTCACTACTTTTTATAGTATCGTAAGATAACGACAACAAACATATGTGGAGCAAACATATCATTCTCGTATGATGTATAATAAACAGATAACAGCATTAATTCACTCGTTGTGAAGTTTGAGAAAACGAACGAGCGAGACTTCGAGCGAGTCTTCGAGCTCTCAGTTCATCCCATACGCTGGAGTTAATTTGGTCTCGAAGAGCCAGTATAGAGTAATTCAAGAATAACCTTTTTTTCCAAAAATGCGCGAATCCTTAAAATTATTGGGCTTATTAAGAAAATCATTATTGATCTTTGAAGAGCATCTTAAATCTGTTTTAATATCGTTATTTTTAAATCTAGAAGAACAGTTGTATCGTTCAAAACAACACCAAAGACAACGACCACAACACCAAATGAAACAATTCCTCTTTATTATCTTGCTTTACAGGTCAGTTTATTTATATCATACTAAGGTCGTCCCACTTAGCAAAATTGGAGTTCTGTGTTACTCATTGCATAGTTTAAATTGGTTACTGGAACTGTTGCTTGTCATTCGTGTCACACGGTCACCTCGCTGGATCTCTTCCCTTAAATAAGAGCAAAAAGTATCAAAGAAATGGCATCATATACATAGCACTCTTTTTAATCGTTCCATTTTTACTATGAGAACACGGAAAAGGTGTTTTCTATTTCCTTTACATATCAAAGTCATTGCGCATAAAAGCCTACATATCGATATCCGGTGACTGACTAACTCAAAAACTTAAAATATGCAATCGGCTAACTCGAAAATACATGGTTTGGGGAGTTATTTTGCCTTCTAAAACAAATAAAATGAGTCATAACCTCTTCTTACGCTAGAGTCAAAGTTAAGTAACATCTAATCTACGACTGGTAACTCTGTGGAGTCATTATGTTAAGATTTCGAAGGGTCTAATTTAGATTTGCTTGCGGGATTTGAAATGAATTTTTACAAGGCGTTCCAGGTTTATGGACGACCAAGCAGAGGAAAACTGGGTTTATCTTGAATACGCATGTCTGAACTGACTTGTTACTGCTGTATTCAAATGGGACAATATATTTTCAGCATTTTGATGTGTAGATCATTGAGGTTTCCCGAGTTTAGAGTGGATCAAGTCGCTGTTAAAATTCCATTTCGTACTATTTTTTCCGCTTGAGCCTGACCTTTGGTATAGCGGAGCTGCAGTAGGAGCGATTTTCTCCGGAGAGTCCAAAACGAAAGCAGAGAATTCTTCTTCGTATAGTTTTGTCTATTTTATGTACGTGTCAGCTTTTAGCTAGCCTGCGTTTCATCCGAACAAAACCTTGTTATTGTCGTCAAAACAAAACGGCTGATTCGGATGACGATTATAAATGCGAGAATAATACGTTATTTTTGTAATGAAAAAGCTGATGTCATAGGAAAATGGCCGTTACAAATAGAGCGAGCAAGATTATTTGTATTTAAAGTAGAGCGGGCAAGATGATTTAAAAGTTGTACAGGTTGATAGGTTAATTAAATAAAACTGTTTTAATACAAGGAGATGTTGGCTATTTTTTATTTTAGTTTAGCTGGGGTTCTAAACTGACAAATGTATAAAATGATGTTTAAGATTGAATGGTATGTGTGGAAGACATTATTAATTAGTTGATGTGGAAATTATGTGAAAATTATGTGAAGGTTAAAACATATGATGTGGGGGTTATGTGAAAGTTAGTGGAGGTTTAGATGATGTTGGGTTCATGTAGAGGTTAATTAAGATGAGGTTATAATTGAGTGATAAAAATAAGTATTTGAATATGGTATGGTGGACTTAAGGAGCTACCTGGTTCCTTCCTGTATGGAACAGTTGTAGGTTATGCAATGTCCTCCTCGTAGGAGGGCAACCGAGCCATCTGAACGGTCCAGGTTAGGTGGTACCGAACCCCATCATACAAGATGATGTCAACAGTGTTAGTGTGCTTGTGTAAGCAAGCACCACCAATTCATACTTATTCTAAAAATGTTGGACTGTGGGACTGTTCATTACACCACCATTGTTCTGTGGGACTGCCAGCTATTCAAAATGCTTGATAGCATTTTCCGTGAAGGAGATAAAGGTGTACGAGATGCGAGAAGGTCACTGTTGAGAATGGCTCTTTAAGCATAATCTCCTGGTTGGGGAACGTGATGTTGCCTGATTGTATTTTGATGTTATTCACTATTGGTTGTTGCGCCTCTCGCCTAGTATCAGCTGATAGAAGCCTTGAGCAGTACAGTTAAAACAATCTTAAGCAACTGCCTGTAACCTCAGGGTGGGCGCATGTGAGAGGTTAAAATGTAGTGATTTGATTGATTTTAGAAACAATCTCCACTGTACTTTAATTGTTCGTGACATGAACCATTGTTCGTTTAGCGTCGAGTGCATAGAATATATGAATGTGGCAAGGAGTGTGTGTGGAGAATGCTCGAATCGATCTGCTAGAGGCATAATATTATTCATTCGTTATTATTCAGTTCCCGCTATGTATCCCGGATTTTGATTGGTTGATTCACCTGCAGATAATTGCGCGCAAATAAGCATTTGCTGCAGATATTGTTGTGAGCATGCGCAGTGCTGTTCAACAACAAATCCCAACATGGCAGCTCGGTTTCCAGAGCGTTTAGAGGAAAATTGCGAGCATTTTGGATGCCCAAACTAGCAAAAACACACATTGTTTACTGAACAATAAAGCAATTATTGGAAATCGCAAAATATGATTAATTGTCTGTATCGCGCTACCAGTTATTTGCCTGTGACTTTTGCATCGGTGAATAACTGGTAGCTCGCCACAGACAATTCATCATATTTTGCTCAGCCTCGATCAATAATTGCTTAAAGTGCCTTTGAAATGAAAAAATCGATCCCGTTTTTATTTTATTTTATTAAATTATAGACTTCCCTTAGCCATTTTGTGCAATTAAAAATCAATTTGGAGAGCACAAACATAACTTTATTTCGTATCGAAGACAGGCGGAATTGCCAAAATCTGCCGATAATTTTTACGCCGTTAAGGATATGCTAATCACATGCGTGACGTCACTAGGTTTGCGCATTTATATTCACAAAGCCGACTGCAAGGATTCTATAAAAAAATATGGCCATCTTCAAGGTTTCTCAAAGTATTACATATTTAAATTAAAACTGGCCAAAAATGTACTTATTTTGTTGTATTTATAGGGACAAATATAAATGAGTACACCTTGTGACGTCACGCATGTGATTATCCTATGTTTAACGGCATAAAAATTGTCGCCAGGATTTTGGCAATTGCGCCTGACTTCGATACGAAAGAAAAATATGTTCGCTCTCTCCATATTGACGTTTATTTGCACAAAATGACTTAAGAGAAACCTAGAATTAAATTAAATTAAATTAAAACGGGATCTATTTTTTTATTTCATTGGCACTTTAATATCCGAGGATAAAGAAACGATTTGATTGATCTATTAGTTACCACCCCAATAACCTGACCCAAAATGAGATGATTTAAAAAGAGAAGTTCTTCCATTGACAACTTGCTCATTGTTACTGATGTTGTTGTTCAGGGAGAGGTGTACAGAAGCGCTGGCGGCGGACACAGCATCCAGTTTACAGGAGTAGAAACCTTAAAAGATCGACAAGTCGAGTTACACAATACCAGCTCCGACAGGTGAGAGACAGTACCAGCATTCTGATTGCAGTGCTCGCTTTTCACTTTAAGATTCGGGGGAGCATGTCTCCCACTTCTCCTGAAAAGGAGAATTCCATTTTGAAGGGGAGACAATTGTAGCCTCCTTGGAATGAGAGGAGAGCCTTTTTGCATCCCTTCAAACCGTCAATGTCGTGTGTTTCCACAGGGCTAGTGGCCACAGGGCTGCACTATTCACCATGTGCTTCATCAAAAATTGATCCCCCCTCTAACCACTATTGTCCAGTCTCAAAAGTGGAGAGGAAAATCCAAAATGGCGACCAGAAAAACGCACACGAGTAATGAAATTAAAATCGGCAAGTTTTCGTTTTGAGAATAGAAGCTGAGACGAAGTGTCAAAAGAGGGGAGACTTGGCTTACACGCCTCTGAAATTCGTGGGATATTTTCAAAATTAATGGGCAAATTCTCGCGCCGAAACGCGAGCCCTGTGATTGGCTGATAACTCAACAGAAATCCTTGGACAGTTGTGCCGGTAACGAAATAGCAATCTGTGGTTTTAATTATTTCTTTGGACATCTTGTTTCTTTCAAGGAAACGCCGAGCCTCTGATAGTATAGATGACAGCGAGTCCAGCTGGACGGATGTGGAAACTCGGGTGCGTTGTGTGACTTGTGTGACTGTCGTGACAGTCTGTCGTCACGCATTACCATATTCAAAATGTATACCCTGTATAACTTATAGACACAGCACTCAAATCGAGAAGTATTCTACTACTCACTTAGTCACTTGATGTAGATCGATATTAACCCTTTCACTACCAAAGCGCAGCATGTAACTGGAAAAAAGTATTGCATGAAATGTAGACATGCTGAAAATACGATGTTTCGATGATTACTTCAAGGAATGAATGACTTCAAAGCCACAGCTATAACAGGGTCGCTTTGGAGTAAAACTCATTTGATTTGGAGATCTTTTTACGTTTCTTCGATTTTCACGAATTTTGAGGAGCTGGAAATTGCTTCAAAAACCCTTCTCATGTGCACTTGAAATCAAAAGCAAGCAAACTCAGCAGTCAGTGGTTACAGGTACCTTGAATTTCACCAATCACCATTTTTTTCCCCCCTCAAAACACCAAGCGACTGTGAACCACGCTATTCTTAACGCTGCATTTCTCTCCACCACGTTTTCCTGCACCCACCTCTGTTTGCATGCTGGGTAATGGGCAACAAATGAACAGGGGTCCCCCCTCTGGGACTCCTGTAGGTTTTTTTTATGAGTCCTTTGCCCCTACAACCAAGAGCGGTGATTTTGACACAAGCCGAGGCCTTAAAGTGTCGACGAGCATGCAGGATTCTTCCGAATGGCATTGTGGGAAAGCTTGAGCCCTTAGCTTACATAAGCACTACTTGACTACCCCGGGCTAGCCAAACTTGAACTGAGGGGGGAGGGTTGAGTTAGCATTCAGGATTTCACCAATTGAGCTCAGACACGTCCGGTAGTGAAAGAGTTAACGATATAAAATGTGACCTTATATGTATTTTAAAGTAATACGCGTTCACACCGCTGGCTGGCGCTAAACGAGCTTAAAACCTTCCTTCGGTGAATAACCTGTGCGAGGTAGTGTTAACCATGTGTACACAGACATTCAAGATCACGGCTGAAAATCCAACACAAGTTTTACAAAACAAAAACTCCGTTTAATTAAACAGGTTTAGTCGCTGGAATAGTCGTACCATTTGCTGACTTTGAAGAACTATGCAAAAAGGTCTACAATGTTAGTAAACTGTCTGAGCGAACAAATTTACAGACAGTTTTTACAAACATTTTACAGAGTAGTAAAGTTCTCTAAATTTACTCACATTTTACTTTTTCCATAGTTATTCGAAGTCGAAATGGTTCGAATTCAACAGCGAGTTGGTGTTTTATATCAGCAGAACTAGTGACCAGTGTGGCGTCCAATTCAAGCTATCTTTCTATTGCTTTCGATTTACTTCTTTGCGACTGTTCGTTGGGATAAATAGTGTTCATAATCATTTGACTTAACAACACAATTATTCTTAGCAATCAAACCTTGCCAAACTACCATATTTTCCATGCTTGTACTGTATTTGCTGTTGTTCTTTTCGTTTTCTAATGCTTTCTTTTCTTATATCTGCAGTGTTCGTATGCTATAGAGGGCAAGCCAGGGTTAGAGCCAGCCTACTCGCATACTTTACCAAAGTAAGTACAGCGTCGAGCGACTCCATGCTCAGCTTGGATAATATATTTCTGTTGATCATCTCATACCTCGCAGTGATTAGCACTGTGAAGCTTCGCGCATGCATCCTTAGCAAAATGATTGAAATTAGAGGAAAATACCCCTAGCAACGGTTGCTAGTTGCATTAGCAATATGGTCTGATCCACCAGCAACAACAAATAGCTTAAACAATATTCTACTAGCAAAAGTTGCGAGTTGTCATGAGCTTTTCGCATTTTTAAAAATTTACCCGCATTTCGTAAGTGCGCGAGCTGATTTTCGAGTCCTACAGGCTAACAAAGTTCTTCATGATTTGTATTTGATTTCTCCCCTTAGAGTTTGGCCATCTAGTTTGTTTAGGTGACCCTTTTCACGTGGCGGTCATGTTGATTAGAAAAATAGATTTCCCACATGTAGCGTCACACTGAGCAGTTTTACAACGAGGTTAGACGGGGAAACATTTTCCCCCCTTGGGCTCAACATAGGCGTTACGTAAGAAAAGTGAGTTGAACGATTTAGCTTATACATTTGTTGTCCCAATTCAGCCGGATCATGTGACACCTCTCCTGAGGAGTCAGTGCTTTGTTTTCCAATTACAGAAATTTATACATTTCCTCTTAGGTGACCTGAATTGGGACAACAAATGTGCAAGCTAAATCGGTCAATGGCTGGTATTCGTCTACGAGTAGCAGTTTCAGTGGTATTGAACCGAACGCCTCACTTCAATGTAATGAAGCGCTATTCAAACTGTATCTAAATTAGTCGTGCTTGTTTAGAGTGATTTTACTTGACCCTTGAAACAGAAACTATTAGTTAGTGTGTAATACCAAGATAAACACACAAGAAAACAAACGTGTAATAGTATGTAATACGCTACTATATGTTTCACGGGTTAAGTAAAATCACTCTTAAGAGGTGTTGGTGTCTCACAAGAATGATGGTTACAATGGTGATTCATTACATCGAACTGAGACGTTAGGGTCAATACCGCTGAAACTACTGTTCGTAGACGCTACTAAAAATGCGTACTGCACTAACTAGACACCAGCCCTAACTAGACACCAGCCCTAACCGTGTTATCTACTTCGTTGGTTTTCAGGCGCAAAAAGAACTGACTCGTATCGGCAGCCGTGGTCTGGATGTTGAGTGGCTGCTAGCCCGTTGGAATAACTATTTCATCATTATTAAAGACTAAGTAGTCATTTTACAGCAATAACATAATACACGGACTAGTAGTGGCTTCTATTACTCTAGAACGGCTTCGCAGATAACCGGCGGCCGGTAAAGAGTGGACCATTGGGTTTTCGGGGGGTAGGTATTCTTTTTGTTACTAAGTTGCACGTGACGTCTCGCCGCCATGTTAGTGGACGTTGACAAAAGATTCCTCGTTAGCTTCTCTTGTTAGTTCCTCCAACATGGTCGCCACGACTTTGTTATTTGAATCTCTGGGGATTGGTTGCAAGTCAAGAAATTTGACATGCTGTTTTTTACTAACATAAGTGACCTTGAGTTTTCTTTTAACCGTCCAGGCTTCTTTTAATGAAATGCTAGCCTGAAATACAACCGCCTCGTCAGCTCATTCCAAGGGAATGAAAAGCTGAGGTGGCCGCTGTATTTCAAGCTAATGAAACGCATATTCCTCTGCCAGATCCATATATCACCCAACTCTCATATAAAATGGTCCACTCTAAACCAATCCTACATCTAGCAACATAAAAAGCATTTCATTGAATTGGAATTCCTTATCTAAAGATTAGAAATCCGCGGTATGAAATCTGCAAATCAAGTCGAGAAGCCAAAGATGAATTTTGAATTACATAATTATTAAGCAATCGTTTTTCGCATATTTTCTATGGGTAATATTTCCACTTGTTAAATTTTGTTTAGGGTTAAGGCTGATTTACACTTGCGAGATAAGCAAAAGAACACACGCAAGCGCAGATTGTACTTTAAGGTTGGATGAATGCTTTGTTCTACTCAGTATAAAGGGGTTAACTAACCATGAAGTACAGTCTGCGTTTGCGTATGTTCGTCGCAAGCGTGAATCTGCCTTTACAGTCTCGTATCACGGTCCCGTGGGAGCTCTCATGTCTGGAAGAGACTGTGTTACGTTCACCGATTAATGAGGGTTTATCTGGTTAGAAAATTCAACACAACCACTAATTTTTTGCCTTTATACGAACTTGCAGATAAATACAAGAATGTTCCAACCTCTGACAATATAAACTAACTAAAACTCTTCCCTGAACCATAAAAGAACCCTAAGCGGTCAGTAAACAAGTTTCCAGGGCTAATTTGTGGCATTTCGTTTAGAGATTTGACTGCAATTTTACAGCTGTCTTTGCAGAAAGAAGGTGAATGAAAGTTCAAGCCTTTACGATTACCCCTCTATAAGAGGTTGTTAATCTCCTCTCTGCACGATGACGTGACACGTGACACGTGACTGACCCTAAAATGGGGGTAGACATTTTATTGTTCACGAGGTTTAAATTACATGATAGCTTCAGTATGTCCATTTTTTTTTAAATTATAATTAGTGTACAAAATAAAGCCTTGTTTCATCTGAAACTTGCGTTAGCAGTAATCGTATTTCCGGGATTGAGCCAGAAGGGACAATTTGGCTCTTTTGCGAGTGAACTGGCATTTAATTTCCTTTGGAAGCGGCAATGCAGGTCAATTTGACCATTATTATTATTATTCAGGGAACAAATGTATCTTTAAAGCTGGAATCGTGCAGCCTGGCTCGTTCTCTGGTATTTTATTATTATTCATTCATTAGGCACCAACGGCAGTGTTACCATAAATTGGATAAGGATAAAACAACTAACAATATCCGATGATTTTTAGATCTGTAAACTGGGATCTCTAATATGACAATAACCACTATCAAAGACCATCTATAAATAAACATTTTTGGAAAGTCGTAATAGTCTAGCATAAAATCCTCTAAAAGATATTAAGGATGGAGTCTAGACATGGGATTTTGTAGTCTTGTGTACAGTCTCGTTTTGATGTGTTTTTTCAGATTCATAAATGTCTCGGAGAAATATAGTTTTATTTTCAAATTTCTATCGTCTCCATACTAGGAGCGTCCATGTGTACTATATCCGTGAGTAGGCCTATCCAGTTGTGCTCGGCAACTTTTTCCAAAGTTACCATAATTTCAGCAAATTTTGGCTAATTTGAGCAGTGACAGAAGTATTGAATATTTTCTAATTGATAATACAGTAGAAACCCGCGTATAAGAACCTAGATTTTTTTTAAGTCTGGCAAAACAGGTTCTTGTATTTTGGGGTACTTGTTCACAATTTAGGCTAATTAGGTTCTTAAATAGGTTCTTATTTTTTTTAAAGAGATGTATGTAGTACAGTGTAGCTGTTGACCATAGTATAGCATGGGTGTGGTCCTCTAATACAGTATATTATCATAAATCATCTGTATTGTACTAATCAAGACTTGACTTGTTTTACATGTGACTAAACTGATCCTGTATGATAACTTTTTTATCATTCAAACCAAAAATTGATAGACGTCTCAAATGTAGTGTCGAGCTACCTATCATAACTCGAATAACTCTTTCATACAAGAACCTGTTTAACTTTGCCTGGCTAAACAGGTTCTTATATTTTTGGGTACTTAAATGCCAAATTTCTGCCTAAAGGTTATTAAATCACTAGGTTCTTACACGCGGGTTTCTACTGTACTGGAAATAAGTCCACTCTTAGAAACATCTTGGTGCCGTTTTGGGAACTGGACACTGACCATTGGGCTACCTGTGGTAATTTATTCCAAATATAGAATTGATGCTTCGGAAATAAAATGGCGGACTGCACGAAGAAACTTTTTCGTTGACTCATCAGTATCATCACTCTTCGCATCGCTTAGAAACGCGTACTTTTGAGTGCAACTTTTCCGCAATTTACTAGCACAATCTGGATAGGCCCACCGTTAGTCACCGTATGACCGGTTTGAGCTATTTTTAGAATATGATTCCAGGGTAACTGACTCCGCTGCGATCCGTGCACGCTTGCCGTCGTTATCGAGATTGAGTATGATCTTATTGTTTGAGGTGATTTACTAACACTGCATTGTCCTGAATATGGTTTGATTTGATTCTCAAAGTGAGGGCACTAGAACTCCCGTGGGATATGTTCTAAATATAGCTCAATCCAGTCACGCTGACTCCGACTTAGTATGGGAGATGGACGCTCCCGATCATGGAAATTGAAAATCCAGGCCTGGAAAATCTTGGAATTTACGAAAATGACAATGCCCAAATTGTTTTTAAGCTGATGATTGGAAAGAAAAGTTTAGGAACGTACAAGTATCTTTGTCTTAGCATCGAATCTTTGGCTGGCCCGCTACGGCTGCAAGGGTAACGGAATTTTATTTTTAGTCATTGAAAAGTCATGGAAACATGGATTTTTGTTCCCAAGTTTCTGTGCGAACCCTGTTGGAAGAAGGAAGATAGGACGGCAGTTATTAACCAGCTTGGTCCTCTACTTCCATGCTGATGGTATAATAGACCTTGATCGCGCAGCAGCCATGTGGACTACAAACAATAGCTTTTGCACTTCTAGGAACAAAGGGTTTTTATCGGAGTGCAAAGTGTGGGAGAGAGTCTCGAAGTACATTCCCTTATCATAGGCGAGACCAATAGCTTCGGTGACCTCGATATCGCTCATCTTTATAAGGCAGTTTCAAACGTCTCGCCATGCACTGCCGTACTGAACTGATAAATTAATATCGCAGGCTAGGTTTCAGCCAAACTGCCTCAACCACTGGAGAAGAACAATGGTATCACCAACTAACAGTCTTATTAAGTTTTTTACAACAACCGCCAAATTGCTCGCAATCTGATTGGCTTATTTTCATATGCAATATTTGGACAGACAAAAGCTGACGTCATTTGTCAAGGAGTGCGCGTGCGACTTTCGTTTGAAACTAAAAGTGTGTTGTAAATTGACTATTTAGTTTGTTGTTGTAAAAAACAAATTGAAGTTAGTTTTTTTACCATGTTATGACTAAAATCATTGTCAATATTAGGACAGACAAAAAACTAACTTCAATTTGTTTAAATGCTAATCGGAGAGAGAAGCGAGGAGCAGCTGATATTTCGAGCGTCAGTCGTTTGGCAAAGCGAATGAGGAGTAATCTACAGACTGGGTATAAAATGCAGACTGCAGACGCGGTATAAAATGCAGATTGGGAAAATATATAAAAAACTTACCTGAAGTCTTTATCTGTTCTTCATTGGGCTCTGTACTGCAATTTCAGCGAGTTCAGTTGTAATTCTCGATCTTCACCTAAGAGTCTAGAACATCACGCTCGAATTTTCATCCAAAATCAATGCCGACCGCACTCAAATAACGACGCTATTAAATGGCATGAGGCTCTTGGAATCGGATAGTGTGCTATTATTTGAGGTTTAGACAAAATTTCAACAGCCTCGCTGAAATTGCATACAGAGCCCAATGAAGAGCAGATAAAGACTTCAGGTAATTTTTTTTAAATTTTTTCAGTCTCCATTTTATATCCAGTCTGCAGTCTGCAGATTATACTGACCGAGGAGAAGGCTAAGCTGTAAATATCAAGGGCACCCAAGGAAGTTTTCGGTTCAAAAGCTGTTCGGGGCCGGGTTGTTCAAAGCCCGATTAGTGCTAATCCAGGGTTAATTTCCATGACAACCAATAGGTTTTGTGCAGAGTTAATCCAGGATTAACACTAATCGGGCTTTGAACAACCCGGCCCCGGGAGAGTAAGTTAGCCTAAAACTTTCGGATTTGAAAAAAATGTCCTTAGAAAATTGTTTTCTGAATTAGTGGGTAGAAAATTTGTTTTCAATCCCTAGAAAATTATAGAAGAAAAGGGAGACTAAAAGGTTTCCCCTAAAATATTCGTACGTCCCAATTCGTCTGATCAATAGAGTCGGAACAGGAAAAAAGAATCCCTAAAAAATTCGTACCTCCACAAAACTTTGCAACATGAAGTTACTTGGGCTAGAAAATTCTTGTTAAGTTCTAGACTACTAACAAATTCGTAGGCCGGGAATATTTTGCCATAGTATTTTCGGTTGACGCGATTTCCACCTAGAAAATCCGAACAGCTAATAGCTTTCTAGAATACGTCAAAAGACATAGTAGGCGCCTTAAAATGGCTAGATGAGCTGCAGACAACTGGTTTCAAACGAATTTAAAAAGGTACTCGTTGGGTGCCCTTGAAATATATACTTTGTTCTGGTTTTACGGTACTTTTTTGGTAGTTTTCTAGTTATATTTTTGCTCATTTGTTTTCGGATTGGGTTACCTATGACGCGCGGTAAAAAAAGGCGGCGATGAGAAAAGGGAAGGGAAGGGGAGAGAAGGAAAGAGAAGGAAAGAAGAGCTCTCACTCTTTCATTATCTGCCCCCCCCTCCTTCCCTTTTCATCTCGCCCCATTTTGACCGCGTGCCATAGGTAACCCAATCCGAAAACGAATGAGCGAAAATTAAATCGCAAGTGTTTTTCCTTTATTATTAATTTTTATTTGTGTCGAGATTTGGCACCGTCGACCAATCAGATTGCGCCTACTTTGGAAGTTCTTTTCACCACCGTACCAATCAGATTGCACTGTGCTGGTCACGTGAACAGTGGACAAATTTCCAGGTTTTTCAAGATGGCGGCGAGTGGGAGTTTTGACTTAGCAAAATCTTTCATATCAGCTGTTTTTTTGTGTAAACCAAAGCTTCCTTCAAGTGCAATACCAAGATTTTTGTCTTTTCTAAAGCTGAGAGGTGTTTCACGGGCTTTGGACGGGAATTTATTACATATTATGCGACATGCTTTAAGATAGACTCGTGAGACCACAGGCAGCCCAAGCTCAAAGTTTGAATTTATTTGACAGTTGAACTACGAAGGTTCAAACATCCAGAATATCTGGTATTTTATCGCACTAAATGGCAAATGAATAACACAATAAACTTGATTTGATGAAGATTAAGTTGTTGTCTCTTGAATTTGGGGGTTTGGGGGCCGATTTAACGAGTTTCTAGGAAACATGGATTCACTCTACCTAAAGTTAGGAAAGGCAGGCAAGCCGAAGCGATGGCGTGTTCACATACCTGTCATCTCCATGGCAAAAATGACCCTTAAATCCACTCAATCGACGTGATACTTCCGGATCCCATAGACAGATATCCTTGCTGCGTATCCTCCAAGTTTCATGACCAAACATTCAACGAGTACCGAGAAATGATTTTTGTCACCTCGAATTTCGCCGTCCCAAACACCTCTTCACACTTTGATGAGACACCGGAAGTCCAATCGAAAGGATGCCTCGTTTTGGAGATGAAAATTACCGTCGTTTCGCCCCCCATGCACATGTATTTAAATGTTTATAAATTCGGGAACGAAAATCCAGCATGCAGTGAGTGAGTATAAACTGAGTAAGTAATCAGAAATGAAGATTTTTTCAAACGAACGATAAATGACTCTGATGTGGAAAACGCATATTTATGTGTGGCGTACTGTTATTGACACTGGTTTTATTTTGTTCTATTTCCCGGGTCTATTTACATCTGGCCTGTATCTCTTTGTATTTGATTATTATTTAATGTTTTTTTTAGAACTGACATAATGTTATTATGTATAGAGTAGTGTATTTATCATTATTGCAAGTTTATAACATAACTAAATTTGGTCCAGAACTGAGAGTATACTTACATGCAAGTAGCACTCTTTCTTTCCCTTTCCCTTTCCCTTTCCCTTTCCCTTCCCCTTTCTTGGTACCATTATATATCCATGCAAGCTAGATCTTGTTTCAGTGTTTCCCATCTGAGGTGGTCTTGGCTTAAGATAACCCTAAGGTTATCATTGTATTTCTTATTATGCCTTATTACTCGTAAACATTTCCATCATCTTATGAGAAAATAAATGTAATTGTTGTTGTTGTTCCTCAGTTCTTGACATCAGCATTGTCACTTTCACTCGGTCATGATCAGGAGTATGAGTACTTTTACAAATTATTTGGGAATGAAAATTAATCTTGCTGCGACCCCAATGATATAAAAAGAGTGGACATTGCATGTTTATTTGTGGCCTGCCATTATAAGTTTCAGTCTCCTTCAAGATGTAGAAAATGAGCACTAGCACAGTGGCAGCTCACTAATACAAGAAAATTGTGGTCTGTAATTTATGACCTCAATCGAAAATATTGTATTGAGAATTTAGCCTGAATGTCAGCCGTCTCCACTGGTTTGTTAATAATTGAGAATTACAAATAGATGACTTTATTTCACATGTAGAATGACATTACCTAACTATTCACAGTGAATAGCAACATTATGTGGAATTTGTTGTTCTAAATTGCTTGATTTCTCATAGTTGTACTGCAACTGATATAATTACAATGCATCAAATTTGAGTGACTCAATATCGTGAAGACTACTCAAATAACCATTGCACTTCAATCAACAACACCCATACCAAGTTTTTTTTGTAATTCTAACGACCCTCGAGGAACAATAATATTGAAAAGAAAGTAATATTACACTACAGAATTGAGGGAAATTGTGGCTGAAATGTACATGCACAGCATGTATGTATGTGTGTGTTATGGCTCTATCATTTCCAACCCCCCCCCCCCCCCCGGAATACGTGGGACATTTGCACATTGACATTTGACAGACAAGAGCATTAGTAGAGAACCAATTCTCTGGCTACTCTAGCACAAACCATGTTGACACAAAATTATGCTAGAACTCCATGCAGTACATGCTATAGATGGCCCGAGTTAAGGCCACTCAGGGCCTCTTGTTCTTTGTTAAAATACTGGGTTTGATTTTGGAGCCGGATTTCGCGGCTTCTTCGACTTCAAGATAATGAGGTGTTTGTATGGGAATGTTAATTTGATCGCCAGATTCAACATTGTTATTCGCGAGTGACCCCGGCAAGGAGCGACGTACAATTGTATCAACTTATATCACACCATCTTCTGTCACGATGTGATCACGTGGCGGGAATTGTTTCCGGCGGATTTGATGACTGCCACGTGACCCCGGATCAACCAATGAGAACGTGCGTTGTATCTAGAAAACCTATGGCTATGTAACAATGGTAAATACTTCCTTTTAAGGTCAGGAATTTTAAATCCACGGTTCAGTACAATTTCTGTGTTTCTCTTGTTAAACAATGTAACAGATAAGTCATGCATTACACTTTCTTTTGAGTTTTTGATATTTGTATGTGTATATTTACTTGTATAAGACAAGCATCACCAATTCATACTTATTCCTTTCTTTTGTGTATTATTATCTTATGTGTATTGTATTTATATGTGTTTATATGTGTCAGACTAGTGTGTGTTACATGTAGATTATAGTGATAATTAATTTGAAGAGTGGGTTATTATGAAATATATTTAAATAGTGGTATGAAATTGATTAATGTGATTATGCCATGGATATGATATGGGAACTTTGAATGTTGAGTATAAAAATATATATATCTTAAGCTAGTATATAACTATAACCATTATTGGTTAAATGATGTTCCCCCTACCTCCCTTATTTTCATTTTATTTACAATTTATTTATTTCTAATTTATTTATCTTTAGAAAATATTTAGAGTAAAAATTATGTGAAAATCCTTTTACATTAAGGCTACACTAGAATTGAATTGCCAAGCGTGTATTTCTGATTAATATCTCCTTGTAAACAGTTTTTAATTAACCTATCAACCAGTACAATTTTTAAATCATCATGCTCGCTCTACATAAATTCAAATCATCTTACTCGCTCTTTTTGAAACAACCATTTCCTAAGACATCAGCTCTTTCGTGACAAAAATAACGTATTATCCTCGCGTTAATCGTCATCCTAAATCACTTAACCAGCCATTTTGTTTCGATCAACAACTCATGTTTACGGTAAGCTAAATTCACATTTTATGACTCTTAACTAATTGCACTCATTGTTATCTCTTATTGAGACAAATAACTAACTACATATAAAACTTTTAGACCCTTATTACACTAGTAAAGCCCAAGACTAAAGTAGTCATTAGAGGAAGGGTTAAACATAACCTACATTTAGAACGAAAAATTACTCTCTCTTAATCGTGAAACTTCTCAAAACCTCTGGCACCCAGGGTAAACATATAACCAGACTTCGAGCGAAAAACATGAAAAAGTAAGTAAAAACTTATTTTAGCATACTTAACTTTAACTCCATTGTCAACTTAATCTCCTTTGTCCACTTAATATAACCAAGCTCAATAATCCTACCGGTTCATTCAATAAAATTCGGCGACCTAACATTTTATAAACAAAATGGCTGACGCATAGAATTAGCCGCGTGTATTTGCGTGTTGGGTTAGGCCTGGGCCCGAGGCAGAAACACGCGACCGTCTCAGAGCACCTCTGGGATTTAGGTCCTAACAGACTTCCTAACTCCTGAAGAAGGAGTCTGTTAATCAGAAATACACGCTTGGCAATTCAATTCTAATGCAGCCTTAATGTAAAAGTATTTTTCACATATTTTTACTCTAAATATTTTACTCTAAATATTTTAGGTAAATAAAATAAAATGCAAAAGGGGGGGGGGGGGGGGGGGTAGAATGGACATCATTTAACCAATAATGATTACAGTTATATACTAGCTTAAGACATATTTTTATACTCAATATTTAAAGAAATTATTTCCATAATATACTTTTCCCCTACATAATTTATTCACATATCATATTTTATCAAATCATATCCATGGCATAATCACGTTAATCAATTTTCATACCACTATTTATATATTTCATAATAACCCACTCTTCAAATTATCACTCAACATTTTTAGAATAAGCACACTAACATTATCACTCAACATTTTTATAACAAGAGCCCATCTGGGCTTTCACTCGGGCCACATGAGATTGAAGATGAAATACACTTTCATTTGAAATCCTTTTAGTAATAACCGAAGGGAAGAATTATTAGCTGAATTTAGCAGTCTTTAGGAGCTGTGGCCGGTAGCGCGGTGACATGCATTCTCTGCTCCCCTAGTATATATATTTCTCGTGTATGCAAATTAAAGAAGTTGACCTCTACTTATTCATGTACCGCACGCTTACAATTTAGTCTGCTGTTCTCCAGGTTCAGAGTACTAATAGATGAGTGTCTCAAATATATGTTTATATTTGTCCCATATTATAAGTTGTATCCTGTCCACCTATGATGGAGCTATCATATGATATATTTCTAGCTCTACTGTTCATTCTACCCTGCGGCTCTTTATCGCAGCTCGCGTCCATATGAGGTATTTATTAACTGAAATGCCTGTTGGTTATATACCCTCCTTCCCAAAACTGATCTGCTCATTATATTACAGAACTATAAAGGGAACTGTTGGAAGCCTTTAATTTCTCGAACCGAAACCTCGGCCGTGAGAGGATTCTTGTTTAAGTTGACCTTGAGAGTCAGTTGAATATTGCTTCGCTCATCATAAATTATTCTGTGCGAGTGTCAGAAATACCCAGGAGAAATAAACAGTAGCCAAACACACGCTCAAAATTATTTTAGTGCATGTTGGCCTACAGATCACGGTGTTTGCGCTGGTATGTATTATGACCGAGAGGCATAAAACCTACGAAACGTACCTCTAACAAGAATACCGTCCGCGGATGGCAAAATCTATCAGCGCCACGAGGTCAACAAATCGACAAAGAAAATATGCAGATACACCTCACCGTACCTTAATTCATGACCTGACAAGACACTGTTCAGTTTCACTTTCACTCTCAGCTTTGCTCTTGAGTTTGAGTTCGGCTTTGTTAAAGACTTCTTATTCAGTTGCATGGTATTGTGCAGTAATAATATTTGAGTATACCAATCCACAGAGATTCAAATAACAAAGCCGTGGCGAAAGAGAAGCTTAAACGAGAAATATTTTGTTGGAAGGCTTTCGCACGAGTGAAGTTAAATAAAACATTTAAACTGCTTACATTTGAGAGATGGGACTCCAAATTTGAGAGAGATTTGCTCGCGGATCCACCATTTTGATTTACTGTATTCAATTATGTAAATAAATTAACCTGGCGATTGTTGCGTGACCAGCACAGTGCAATCTGATTGGTGTGAATTTGACCTTTAACGCATGCGCAGAAGACTTGTTGCACAGAATAAAAATTAAAAAATTAAAAAAAATTGCATTTTAAGACTCGGCGCTGCCACAGGCAGCCCGAGTAATAAGTATGAATTGGAAGTGCTTGCTTACACAAGCACACTAACACTGCTTGCTTGTACAAGCACATTAACACCACATAAATGTATAATACCTTCACCCATATAATATAAACTTAGACTTAGTTAACACCTTCACTCATAATTATAATCCTTCTATTATTCATAATAAAAACTATACTTTTTAACAATTTCACTGATACTAAATAAGTTAGAAAATAAGTAAGAATTTGGTGGTGCTTGCTTGTACAAGTACATTAACACACGAATGAGCGAAAAAAACCCAGGAGAGGCTAACATAGGTAAACTGAACCGTAAATTAAAGTTCCTTTTTCTTTGTTAAAATACTGGGTTTGATTTTGGAGCCGGATTTCGCGGCTTCTTCGACTTCAAGATAATGAAGGGTTTGTATGGGAATGTTAATTTGATCGCCAGATTCAACATTGTTATTCGCGAGTGACCCCGGCAAGGAGCGACGTACAATTGTATCAACTTATATCACACCATCTTCTGTCACGATGTGATCACGTGGCGGGAATTGTTTCCGGCGGATTTGATGACTGCCACGTGACCCCGGATCAACCAATGAGAACGTGCGTTGTATCTAGAAAACCTATGGCTATGTAACAATGGTAAATACTTCCTTTTAAGGTCAGGAATTTTAAATCAACGGTTAAGTACAATTTCTTTGTTTCTTTTGTTAAACAATGTAACAGATAAGTCATGCATTACACTTTCTTTTGAGTTTTTGATATTTCAAAACCTGTTCATTTAATATGCTCTTTCCAACCAGTGTGATTAGTGTTACTGGTATTTGTCTCATCTGTGTTTTCAAATTCACTGTCAAATGACAGTTTAAGACTTTTCTGGCCTTTCTATCCCATAATTTACTTGTTGTGAGATTATACCATAATTTCTTTATTTGAGAACTAGAGGTTAGGATTAGGTAAAAAAAAAAACCATTTTCTGGTATTTCTACTCAAAATACGGCGAAATTGCATCCACTAAGGGACGAGGTCAAAACAATGGTACTCGATAGGGACCCACTTTTAGGGGGTGGGGTATGACCCGCCACCACCAACCTTTTTGGACAGTGAGGAAGGGAGGTTGTACCCGAGACCCACCACCTTTTTGGCTGGTGAGAGATGGGGGTTGTACCCGAGACCCACCACCTTTTTGGCTGGTGAGAGACGGGGTTGCATCCGAGACCCACCACCTTTTTGGCTGGTGAGAGACGGGGTTGTACCCGAGACCCACCACCGTTTTGGAGCTGGTGAGAGAGGGGGTTGTACCCGAGACCGACCACCTTTTTGGCTGGTGAGGGAGGGCAGGACTTTTTTGACTGGCTGGCTGGCTGGCTAGGACGACCAACATATGTTATTAAACTACGACGACCGCTCAGATTTAAGATCCAAGGACACGGGCAATGCTGATGATGACGTGATTGGAATTAATGGTGGTAAATTTGCATATATTTTTAGTCTTACGGATGCTACTCCGCTTCAATGAACTGTTCTTTCCCGTAAAAGAGTATTTCTTTATCCTTCCATGCTTTTCTACTTTTCTGCTGCATGATTTACAAACGGTAACTCTCTCCCTATCTCGAACCGAACGACAACTCCGGCGAGAGACTGCTGTTTAATTGCCTCAGTCAGGATCCACAGTGTAAACATCGCTTGTCTTTCCGCCACACTTGAGAACTTCGACACAGTTCTTGGGGACTAAATAAGTTAAATAAAGAACGCTTTTATTACTTAAAATGAAAGTTCTGAGAAAACAAGAACGTTTCCTTTTTCTTAACTGCTACCATGGCAAAATGCAAATAGTTTATTCCTTTTTATTCCAGAAAAATATATATAGTTTAAAAAGTTTAAAAAGTCATAGCGTGAGGATATTTCGCTTTTATCTTCGTACAGGAACAAATACACAACAATCATTTCGGTGAAGGTAAACACCGCTTTCACCTCAAAATCAATATAGAATTAGTCTACTGGTTTAATTTTTTGGGCCGCCAGGAGATGGTAGTGGCCACAAAATGTTGATTACCGAAGAATATACAATATCTACATTCGGTATTGGTAAACACTTGGTAAACTTCCTTTTCTTTTTCAAGTGAGTGTTCGATTCCTTAGTTTCAACAAAGTGTTCCTCGAATGAATATACCTTTAGGACAGTTGAGAGCAGCTCCTGTTCCATGAACCTTTTCGAGTGCTGCGAGCTTTCTTTCGATAGTCTTCAGTGCTGTCAAGATTGCTTTCGTTCCTGCTGCTTTTACAATGAAGGTCTGGTAATGGTTATGCACAGTGCAGTGTTTACGTTTAGAGACCTGACGCCCTTCTCCGTAGAAAAAAAGGCTGAACAGAATCAACCCAAGACTTAAACGAAAGATAATCATGGTTTTCCTCGCTTAATCTTCAAGAGAATCGTTTGCCTGTTCTTGAGGTTTGTTGAGAAATGAAAAATATTGTAAGAAATGATAAAGAAGTAAACTTTAGTCACTTCAAACAAGAAAAGTTGGCCTGTTTGAGTTTCTAGCCAATAGTTATCGCTGTTCGTCAATTCTTTTGTTTTGTAGCTATTAAGTGCCACGACACCACTACAGTTCACAAGATTAGGGAAGCGTTTAGAATACTGTGATACTTCACTTATTCAAAAAAAATGCTTTCTTAGATATAAAGAAGTATTTCCTACCAAGACCGTCAGAAAAATAACTGATTCACCGAAAGGTTGACGCCATTAAAAAGAACTGTCAATGAACGTATAGTACTTGACTGGGTTCTTCACGCACGCAGATTCACAGCAATCTCGTTCCCAGAGCCCACGATCTTTTGGCCAGCGCCATTGGTCACCGCTGGCCGAATATCGCGCGGGCTCTGGGAACGAGATTGTAGTCACAGCAGCTTTTGATACGGAAACCAATCATTGATTGACGGGAGATAATCCATTTTCTCACGCTAACTTCATAGAGTTCGCCAAATAGTGAATATCTCAGTAATTGTTATCGTTATTAATTTAGGTCTAACCTCTATTACTAGGAGTGTGGTAAATATGCTAGTCATGAAGTTGCGAGTTGCGAATCCAAACTCCTAACCCTACATTTAAAAATACCCTAACCGTTAACAACGGGTGGCTTTTAGAAATACATCACTGCTAATCAAAATCTTAACCCTACATTTAAAAATACAACTCGCAACTAGCAACTGCAACTAGCAACTTCATGACTAGCATATTTCCCACACTCGTTTGGAAACACACAGTATCAGTTTCCAGTCGAGAAGATGTATTACCATGGTAACTAAACATATTAATTGGCGACTGATATAATTAGCTAGTGGCCACTGTAGCGACTGTTTATACACTTGATTGGTTTTGAAGTAAAACAGTGATCGGCCCAGCTGCCATCAAATAAACAGACATAAAATATAACAGTATAATCCAGCAACTTTCATTGGAAAATGGCGAAGTCTAGCAACACTGAAATGGCTTTCGAAATGTTATCGAAATATATCTCACACCCTCACATAAAAGTGACAGCATGGGTACTTGTATATTGATTTCCTAACGCGCTATAACCAGTTGTAATCTTTGCATTACGAACTCAATTTAGTTTATTTGGTTAGTTTTATTGTTTATATCGATTATTGGAAGTTAGCTAAACAGCAAACAGTGCTCGAGTACAGGGGCTGTTCATTTCCAGTGGATTCCTTTTCTTGTTTCCATTGATGTGCTTTATCGGTTTAAAAAGTTTGAAAACCAACCATAATTACTTACTGATATATGTCTTGATCAACGTGATTATTCATGCAGCTTTCTTTAGTTCATTTGACGTGTTGTTGAATGCTCCATCCATCTTTTTCAATCTTTTCAAAGGCCCTATTCAACATTTGAGTGGTTTGAAGGCTCTTTTGAAAGAGTTCAAGTTCAATTAAGTTCAAGTTTATTTTTGCACTATTTACATTATTGGATTTATATTATTGAAATTATTATAAAAGAAATTGAAGGACATAGCATGGCTCCTTTGTTTAAAGACTGGAGTGTATTATGTCACGTTTGGATTACGTCTGCGCAAAGGTTGTTTGGCTTTTTGCGACTCCTTGATTTGCAGTCTCGTACCCAGAGCTCATCTCCACAGCCGGTGTATCTAAAACTAAACAGTAGAAATTAAACATTTCATGATTTTGCATTAAAATTAAATATTTGATGGACACGCATTTTCTTGTTTTATCTATATAACAAATATCCAAGAGCTTCGTTTTGTTTTCATTTCTTTACTCATCATTGTATAATTGTAGTTTTTAGATAGCTGTTAAATTTCTAGCCAATTTGGAGCTCGCCTAAAAGCGAAGCTCTCAAACTTATTGTATTCCGGTCGACCTTCTACTTTCGCTCTATTTACCTCAAACGGGCCCTCAAACTTATAGCTCCTGGTGTATGCCTTTTGTTTACTATAGGGGGTTGTTGTGTGTGAGTTTGGCCGAGATCTGCTTATCTGTTTGCTCAAGCACGTGTACAACATGAACCGGTTACCCTGTGGTGGAGCACGTGTGTCAGGCGCCAGGCATACTATTTTTTTTCCTATCAATTAAACTTCCGCTATCTCTGCCGTTTATCTTCGTTTGTTTCACTGTTGTGTTCTTAGCATCAAAATCAACAGACATTATTACATTTACGATTTAAATGTTGTTACATAATTTACGGTTAACTATTTTATTACATATACGGTTGATTTTTATTACATTTACGGTTGATTATTACATTTACGGTTGATTTTTATTACATTTACGGTTAGTATTACATTTACGGTTGATTATTACATTTACGGTTGATTATTACATTTACGGATTATTATTACGTTTACGGTTGATTATTACATTTACGGTTGATTATTACATTTACGGTTGATTATTACATTTACGGTTGATTATTACATTTACTGTTGATTATTACATTTACGGTTGATTATTACATTTACGGTTGATTATTACATTTACGGATTATTATTACGTTTACGGTTGATTATTACATTTACGGTTAGTATTACATTTACGGTTGATTATTACATTTACGGTTGATTATTACATTTACGGATTATTATTACGTTTACGGTTGATTATTACATTTACGGTTGATTATTACATTTACGGTTGATTATTACATTTACGGTTGATTATTACATTTACTGTTGATTATTACATTTACGGTTGATTATTACATTTACGGTTGATTATTACATTTACTGTTGATTATTACATTTACGGTTGATTATTACATTTACGGTTGATTATTACATTTACGGTTGATTATTACATTTACTGTTGATTTTTATTACATTTACGGTTAGTATTACATTTACGGTTGATTATTACATTTACGGTTGATTATTACATTTACGGATTATTATTACGTTTACGGTTGATTATTACATTTACGGTTGATTATTACATTTACGGTTGATTATTACATTTACGGTTGATTATTACATTTACTGTTGATTATTACATTTACGGTTGATTATTACATTTACGGTTGATTATTACATTTACGGATTATTATTACGTTTACGGTTGATTATTACATTTACGGTTAGTATTACATTTACGGTTGATTATTACATTTACGGTTGATTATTACATTTACGGATTATTATTACGTTTACGGTTGATTATTACATTTACGGTTGATTATTACATTTACGGTTGATTATTACATTTACGGTTGATTATTACATTTACTGTTGATTATTACATTTACGGTTGATTATTACATTTACGGTTGATTATTACATTTACTGTTGATTATTACATTTACGGTTGATTATTACATTTACGGTTGATTATTACATTTACGGTTGATTATTACATTTACTGTTGATTTTTATTACATTTACGGTTAGTATTACATTTACGGTTGATTATTACATTTACGGTTGATTATTACATTTACGGATTATTATTACGTTTACGGTTGATTATTACATTTACGGTTGATTATTACATTTACGGTTGATTATTACATTTACGGTTGATTATTACATTTACTGTTGATTATTACATTTACGGTTGATTATTACATTTACGGTTGATTATTACATTTACGGATTATTATTACGTTTACGGTTGATTATTACATTTACGGTTAGTATTACATTTACGGTTGATTATTACATTTACGGTTGATTATTACATTTACGGATTATTATTACGTTTACGGTTGATTATTACATTTACGGTTGATTATTACATTTACGGTTGATTATTACATTTACGGTTGATTATTACATTTACTGTTGATTATTACATTTACGGTTGATTATTACATTTACGGTTGATTATTACATTTACTGTTGATTATTACATTTACGGTTGATTATTACATTTACGGTTGATTATTACATTTACGGTTGATTATTACATTTACTGTTGATTTTTATTACATTTACGGTTAGTATTACATTTACGGTTGATTATTACATTTACGGTTGATTATTACATTTACGGATTATTATTACGTTTACGGTTGATTATTACATTTACGGTTGATTATTACATTTACGGTTGATTATTACATTTACTGTTGATTTTTATTACATTTACGGTTAGTATTACATTTACGGTTGATTATTACATTTACGGTTAGTATTACATTTACGGTTGATTATTACATTTACGGTTAGTATTACATTTACGGTTGATTATTACATTTACGGTTGATTATTACATTTACGGTTGATTATTACATTTACGGTTGATTATTACATTTACAGTTGATTATTACATTTACAGTTGATTATTACATTTACGGTTAGTATTACATTTACGGTTGATTATTACATTTACGGTTGATTATTACATTTACAGTTGATTATTACATTTACGGTTAGTATTACATTTACGGTTGATTATTACATTTACGGTTGATTATTACATTTACGGTTGATTATTACATTTACGGTTGATTATTACATTTACAGTTGATTATTACATTTACAGTTGATTATTACATTTACGGTTAGTATTACATTTACGGTTGATTATTACATTTACGGTTGATTATTACATTTACAGTTGATTATTACATTTACGGTTAGTATTACATTTACGGTTGATAGACACGCCAAACGTAAAACGGATTGATTATCTGTCTTACGTTCGCGTTCTCTTTAAAACATAAAATTTGGGGTAATTTTGTAAACAGTGGTTGAACTGTAGGCGACTGCGTGCATTTCCACGCGCAGGTATCGTATGTATTTTGTAATTAATAATATACATGAAAAAAATGCAATTTGAGGGCAATGCAATTTCAAGGAAACACAGTGCAGAAAAAAGGAAACACAGTGCCGAAAAAAGGAAATTACGATGCACATTTCTTTGGAAAGTAATGAAACATTTCCTTTTGACTTCTGAGAACACTCGAACAATTTGAATGAATTTGAAAGTGTGAACTATTATGGTTTGTTGACTGAATAAATTACTTTGTCACATGACTCGCCAACGTCACTTCATGACAATCTTTTTCATGTATATTATTAATAAATAATCATACGGTTTTCTCGTGCAATTTGGGATTAATTTTCACTCGTGTGTTTTTCAAAGAGCTCAAATTGCAAATTAATCCCAAATTGCACTCGAAACCGTATGATTACATATACTAAGGCTATTGTTTTATGCCATCGTCCTAGAGGTCGCCGTCGTGGTTGCCCGGGGGGGGGGGGGGGGGGGCTACTCCCATATATGGACATGGACTATACGGGGATGATCCGCTGGACAGGGTATGGTTTTTCGAGTTTCTGGGGTATCCATTTTCACATCCACAGATCTTGAACAGGGTATGGTATTTATCTAGTGCCGTTATTTAGTCTAGTGCTTGCTGAAGACTTATTTAGTTATGACACTCATTATACAAGATCACAATAAACACTGACATCCAAGTATAGATAATTTGTTATTTGTCTTATAGAGAGAAAATTTTAACACTTTGTCTTGAACAGGGTATGGAAATTTGATTTTTTTTGTCTTAAACAGGGTAAGGGTTTCAGAGCCCCAGCGGCACACCCCTACCCAACTTTAGGTAGAGTACCCCCCCCCCCCCCCCCCCCCCGGCGTGGTTGCTTTAGTTCCCTAATATATCCAATTTTCAGGGCCTCCTTTAGTTTGGTATCGATGAAATCACGAAGGATATAATGGGTGTCTTGATGTGATTCGTTGGACTTCTCTGTGATGTTGCAGAAACGCAAGTTGTTTCGTCTTGCTCAGGGACATTAAAGAGATAATCCAAGGCTGAATCATGTATGTTCAATTTGTATAGGTAATCATACGGTTTCGAGTGCAATTTGGGATTAATGCACCTATCAGCGGCTTCCCCGAGGGGTCGACCCCCGGGCTAACCACGGAGATACATGGTCAGAAATTCAGGCCATTGTGGCCGGGGTATAAAATTATGCAAATCTGCCTGCCCATCATAAATTACTTGTTCTCAGGCTCGCTCAGCCATTATTTCAGGCCAAACACTCTGCTCGAAGCGAATTGCGAAAGCGGTCGAATTCGAAAGTCTTCTAGTGTTTATGAACTGCGTGGTTGGAAAGTTCTAGCTATGTCGGATTATTATAAGTAGAGCGGCTAATAGCCAAGCGGGAGGTAAACAGTGTAACCGAGTACGTTTACAGGGAATACAGTCACGATTTAGTTTTGCATATTATATTTCAATGCCGCGTTATTTTTTTAGCCCTACCAGACAAGCTCTTATATATGAAAGTTATAATAGAGCCAATGAAAGAACAGTTAAGAATATACCAGTTCCCAGGCTTGTACAGCCAAACCGAGAGAGAAATGGCGGACAAAGCGTTTCGAAGAGAGAGGCAAGAGATGTGCAAAGGACTTACGTGTTTACGGCATTCTTCCCTGCCGTGGCCGTCGAAAAACCTTAAAATTACTCATATTTGTTCGCAATTCGCAGCTCGAGGATAATGTGAAGTTATATTTGGATCTATCTGGGCAATATAACGTCTTTTAAACTACTCGGCTGAATCGGGACAAAACAATAACCACCCGAGTTTTATATTGTAAAGTTGATCAGAGCAACCATCATAACGGCTGAAAGGAAGGAGATTGCTGTCAACATGGAGGTCATAACATGGAGGTCAGTTAACTCATTTCAGATTCTTTTCGCAGCCATAATTATTCGTTATAACTTGAAAGAATACAATTTTACGGAAGGCAATATGATTTAGAAATTGCTAAGATCGGAATAAATGAGCTTCGCTATAATACCATCTCCCAATGTATCCCCCCAAAAAAACTTCCATACAAACTACTGTAAAATTCTGAGCAACTCCGGTTCTGTTTATTGATGAAATTTAATGCCTAGTGCGCACGCGTGGCATGAATTTCTGACAATGATGTGGGGGTATAAAGGAGGATTGAATGCAAACATTCCCCCTGGGGTCGGGAAATGCCCGAATCAATACCCAAGCGTATTGCACTTAATTACACCACAGGCCGCCCAAGTTCTGACTGTATAACAGGGTTTGTATGGGAGTTCTTCCGATAACTCACAATAATAACATAAATCTTCTGTAATACAAGGTAAATAAAGGAAGAAGACTTACTTGAAGTTGTTTTAATTTGTCGTCCTATGTGTGTTTCAGGTCGCTATATAGAACGGTGTTTTATGGAATTCTTGAGTCATACGCTTCACCCCTCTAACCAGAGGGGAAGGCTGAACACTCGATACAACCACGGCCTTCGCTCGAGGACGAATTTTCCACAAAATATCAATCCCATCGGCGTTTACTCGGCCGCGGTACAATCCATGGACATTAATTATCCCTCAGAAGTCCCCAGGCTTGATAACTCCTTTCCAGACCCGTTAGATTTGAACGATTTTTGAAGCAATTCGTGCAGCTTCAAACGGTCGACAGATCGTGTAGTCCATTGAATGGTCCTTCTTGACAACGCGTTTTGGTAACCAGGCCGTTACAAATTATTTCTTTCCCTGACAGGGACATCAAATTCATTTGACACTTTCTAATCCCTCCCTCCCCTCCAACGAGACCACTGGACAGCGCCGGGCAAATTTTTTTTTGGGGCCCCAGTTCAGATCAGTGAGCAACTTTTCCATGAGGCATTGCGCGCCCAATCCAAGATGGCGGACAAAGATGGCGGACAAAGATGGCGGACTTGGGGAAAGGAAATTGTTCTGGGGGTGGTGCTAGTAAAATTTTGACAACTGTGATGACGTAATTCAAGAATCCACGTGTATTGTCATTATGAAGGGAGGAGTGGGTCAGTAAGAAAGTAGCTGGCGGCAACTTCACTTTACAGAAGATTATTACGAATTTGCACGGATCGTGGGATTTTTAGTATTCTTACTAACCTGGATTTTTCTAAATGGAGCCGAATAAGGGGACATCAATCGAAAAGCTGCAAGTTGAAAGGTGAGAATTTTAAGTTTCCTAATTAAAAATCATAAGACCTTGATTCTTTTCCCCATACAAAAACATTAGGATATGTTTTTGTTGGTAATGTGCGAAGCGATTTATATATATATATATTCCAGTATATATTCTCTTAAGAGAGATGACAATTAAGGGGATCTTTTCAAATATGAAAGGTAATAAATACCCGCAAGTGCTAATGTAAAATAAAGTGAATGTTTAATAAAAACGCAAAGCACAAAGATCAACGCAAGTTAATTTGCTTTCAGTTTCGTGTTCGCCTTTCACGTCTTAATTCACGCACTTGACGCGACGTTAAGAAGCAGTAATATGACCACAAATTGTATGTTGCCAGTTATTTAAAATTATATATATACTAGCACACTTGTTATATAAAAGCATGCATGTACATTTTTATATACTTGTCAGGGAGTGCTATACTTTTAAAAATTATATTTAAATATATTATACAAATTAAAAATAATATAATGTTTTCTTATGAATTTATACGACAAAACGTTTATAAAATATATTTTGTTCCTTTGTTCCTTGCATAAGGAAATTAGTTTTTTAACATTCACTTTGTTTTACCGTAATAGCACTTAATTAGGGTATTTATTAAGCTTGATCGCCTTGTTCTCTCTCAGCAAGAGAATAATTGCTTTGCACAATCGGGAAATGAATCATAAGTAATTAAAGATTGCAAGGTCTAATAATTTTTAATAAGGAAACTTAAAATTCTCACCTTTCAACTTGCAGCTTTTCGGTTCAGGATGTCCGGAAAAACGCACAAAATGTGTCAAACTAGGTATCGCAACCCGAACAAAATTGCACTGTTCAGGAAACAAGAGTTTCCGAGATTTTTCAAACCCTTATTCGGCTCCATTTAGAAATCCAGTTTAGTAAGAATACGTAATACTAAAAATCCCACCGATCCGTGCAAATTCGTAATCTTCCGTGAACTATTATGTTCCCGCCAGCCACCCACTGCGTATTATTTCTTACTGCACTGACCCACTCCTCCCTTTATTATGGCAATATTACGTGTTTCTTGAATTACGTCATCACAGTTGTCAAAATGTTACTAGCACCACCCCGAGAACAATTTCCTTTCCCCAAGTCCGCCATCTTTGTCCGCCATCTTGGATTGGGCGCGCAAGGCCTCATGGTAAAGTTGTTCATTGATCTGAACTGGGGCCCAAAATTTTTTTTTACCAGCGCCGGTGACATCCAGTGGTCTCGTTGGAGGGGAGGGAGGGATTAGAAATTGTCAAATGAATTTGATATGTCCCTCTCAGGGAAAGAAATAATTTGTAACGGCCTGGTTACCCAAACGCCTGGTTACCAAAACGCGTTGTCAAGAAGGACCATTCAATGGACTACACGATCTGTCGGCCGTTTGAAGCTGCACGAATTGCTTCAAAAATCGTTCAAATCTAACGGGTCTGGAAAGGAGTTATCAAGCCTGGGGACTTCTGAGGGATAATTAATGTCCATGGATTGTACCGCGGCCGAGTAAACGCCGATGGGATTGATATTTTGTGGAAAATTCGTCCTCGAGCGAAGGCCGTGGTTGTATCGAGTGTCCAGCCTTCCCCTCTGGTTAGAGGGGTGAAGCGTATGACTCAAGAATTCCTAAAACACCGTTCTAGCGACCTGAAACACACATAGGACGACAAAACAACTTCAAATAAGTCTTCTTCCTTTATTTACCTTGTATTACAGAAGATTTATGTTATTATTGTGAGTTATCGGAAGAACTCCCATACAAACCTTGTTATACAGTCAGAACTTGGGCGGCCTGTGATTACACCAGCACTATTATTACTTTGTTAGTAATGAGAGAATTGAACTAGTGCTAATTTTGTGTTTGTCTGCCATTGTTTTACCCCCACGAAAGTAGCTTTGAACAGCGCCGTTGTAAAACTAGATTATACCGTAAACTGACGGCTGCATGCAATGGCAAGTCATGTTTCTGTTATCCACATTTTCCCAGCCAAGAAATATAACGAAAGGGGATTTCATTTCAGCATAGCATGACTCAATTATAGTAGTTATAGTGCCGGAAATTGTTCCTATACTCTGATCTGCAGTTTGATATTAAAAATCCATAGCTTCGTCAAGGAGTGATTCTGATAAAGGAACTGACTGATATTTTACTGACTTAATTTACCAAATAGTACGATTATTACTCCTTGAATCCCCAGCTCTGAAGACCTAGAGAGAACGAAAGATTTACGTGAAATAATTAATCGTTGTGAAACCAATATGGCGACTCACTCAGATATATGGGTCAAGGACTATCATACACACTCCTAATAAGTATAGATCGATTTCACTTAGGTCACGTGAATCCTAAAAATCTTTATTGCTGATTCAAATAAAATGAAGGTGCGTTTTTCTGAAAGAGAACTAAAAATTACGTATTTTTGACAAGTTTTATCAATCTAGGATATTTCTCGCCCAAAATATAAGCGATCAAATGTGCGCCATGTTTACAGTAAAATGAATTCTGACCTAAAATGTATCTATTTGCATAGACATTCACTTATTTGACATGTTGGTTTGTATTTAGAAGGTTTTTGGCTGAAAGTTGAACTAATTTGACTCCTCAAAATACGTGACTGGTGAGTGCGTGACTCAAATCGCTTCATCGATATCTCCGGAACAAAGTCAAAGAAACCGATGAAATTTGGTGTGAAGCCGTGCTTAGGTAAGCTCTAATCTGTATCAAAAGCACAACTTGGTAGAGTTCATAGTTTCGAAGTTAGCAATTTGATGACGTCACATGAAATCGATCTATAGGGGTGGTGTACTTTAGTTTGGGTTTACTCGAAAACATTGACTTCATGATATATAATGTAAACCAACACTTCAATCATTTTTGGAAAGATGGTTGCCATGGTGAATGGAGCTGTGACCCTTGAACTCATATTTTAGGAAAGTACAATACAAAGCTTCGGAGAAATGTAAAGCGCACACAATTCAGAAGTAAAGATGGTGGAACTAATGCAGCTTACGATGTAGTTAATCCGTCCAGTTAGACATTGTTGAAATGTTTGCTAATTCAGTACAAACTTGAGGGGTATAATATTTCATACTAGCATTAATTAGCATTAATTAACCAACTTAGCATTAATTAGCCTTCCCCTTAAATAACCAACTTCCCTATTAATTGGAGCCGCAAAGTGTGCACTAACCTTGATTCACTTGCATGAAAATACCCACTAAATTTGAACCTTTTACGGTAAGCCAGGAGGATTTTCTAAAATTTACTATTAATATAGGTCATAGGTCACATTCCATGTTTCCATGGAAACTGTCACGAAAATGTGTTAAGGTTGTGACTTTATCGAATCTGTCAGAGTATCATGATCAAGAATATATCTTACAAGCATGAAAAGATAGACCACCCCCTCTTGATTTGCGGCGGCCATATTAAGACCCATGCCTTAATGTCCCTGAGCAAGACGAAACAACTTGCGTTTCTGCAACATCACAGAGAAGTCCAACGAATCACATCAAGACACCGAATATATCCTTCGTGATTTCATCGAGACCAATTTTAAAGGAGGCCCTGAAATGAGAGATATTAGGGAACTAAAGCAACCACGACGGTGACGTCTCAGTTGACGTCTAGGACGATGGCATAAAACAATAGCCTTAATTACAAAATACAATAACTGCACGTGAAAATGCACGCAGTCGCCTACAGTTCAACCGTTGTCTGCAAAACCCCAAATTTTATGTTTTAAAGAGAACGCGGACGTAAGAAAGATAATCAATCCGTTTTACGTTTGGCGTGTGTATCAACCGTAAATGTAATAATCAACCGTAAATGTAATAATCAACCGTAAATGTGATAATCAACCGTAAACGTGATAATCAACCGTAAATGTAATAATCAACCGTAAATGTAATACTAACCGTAAATGTAATACTAACCGTAAATCAGGAGCCGTAAATGTAATAAAAATCAACCGTAAATGTAATAAAAAAGGTAACCGTAAATGTAAGAACATTTCAACCGCAAATGTAGTAAGGTCTGTTGATTTTGATGATAAGAACACAACAATGAAACGAAGGAAGATAAACAGCGGAAGTTCATTGATAAGAAAAACCAAAAACAAATAAAGAGTATACGTAGCCTGACACACGTGCTCCACCACAGGGTAACCGGTTCATGTTGTGCACGTGCTTGAGCAAACAGATAAGCAGATCTCGGCCAAACTCACACACAACAACCCCCTACAGTAAACAAAAGGCATACACCAGGAGCTATAAGTTTGAGGGAACGTTTGAGGGAAATAGAGCGAAAGTAGAAGGTCGACCGGAATACAATAAGTTTGAGAGCTTCGCTTTTAGGCGAGCTCCAAATTGGCTAGAAATTTAACAGCTATCTCAAAACTACAATTATACAACGATGAGTAAAGAAATGAAAACAAAACGAATCTAAAACTTAGATATTTGTTAGATAAAACAAAAAAAAACGCGTGTCCATCAAATATTTAGTCTTAATACAAAATCATGAAACGTTCAATTTCTACTGTTTACTCAGTGTAGATACAAATCAAGGAGTCGCAAATAGCCAAACAACCTTCGCGCAGCCGCAATCCAAACATGACATAATACACTTCAGTCTTTAAACAAAGGAGCCATGCTACGTCCTTAAATTTCTTTTATATATAATTTCAACAAGAGCCCATCTGGGCTTCCACTCGGGCCACATGAGATTGACGATGAAATACACTTTCATTTGAAATCCTCTTAGTAATAACCAAAGGGAATAATTATTAGCTGAATTTAGAAGTCTTTAGGAGTGGCCGGTAGCGCAGTGACTTTCATTCTCTGCTCCCCAAGTATATATGTAATTTTAAATATTTTAGTTTTTCTCGTATGTAAATTAAAGAAGTTGACATTTTAATTTAAACACTACTTATTCAAGTAACACACATTAGTCTTCTGTTCTGTTATACTGCAGGTTCCGATTGTCTCAAATGTATGTTTATATTTGTACCATTATATATTATAAGTTGTATCCTGTCCATCCTGTGATGGAGCTAGCTATGTCAATTTGTGTGCCTCTATGTAACTTTATCTGCTGTTCTTGCTATAGCGATACTACTGTTTGTAAACACGACGTCATTTATATATTTGCATATATAATGTGGTTGGCAAAAAAAACGCGTGTTTGTATGACTTGTATGGACTGTATGGGAACTAGCGATTTGGGACTCACAAAATACATCTAAAGTCTCAATTCTGCTTCCAAGTCCAAACATGGTTATCAAGCTAAATGAAGGATTCTTCATTTTCCCCATATTAACAGACATGTAACAGTATCTTAATCCAGTAGACTCTCTCTAGCTAGGTTATTCTGTCGTAAAACATGCCTTAGCTGTGTAGTTGCATGACCTGACCCAAACTGTCAACAGTTTTACCATTGACAGATTGCCTAGTGTTATGCCAGAGAATAGATTTCTGACAATGACTCATCGATCTATCTCTCCTTGTCTCGTAATGACAACAAGAGGCCAAGTACAACCTCAACAACAAGTCTTTAAAATAACACATGCAATGTTCATTTTAACTTCCTCCGAGTGATTTAGCATTCAGTTTTGAACTGTATCAGTAGCTTTACATATTTACTGGCAGCTACCACAGCAGTGTTATGCATGTATCAGTGGATTCCCCCAGGGGTCGGTTACCCTGGGGTTTGTCCAAATGCCCAATCAAACCCCCTGGTATAGGGCACAACAAATAGTAAAAATTCATACAAGGTTGGTCCCTTTGGTTCCTAATCCATGGACCAAAGTGAGCCCCCCCCCCCCCCACCAATGGGCAACAAACAATTAATTCTGACAAGGTTCCCATGGATCCACCCCTGATGGAAGCTGCTGATACATGCATTATTTACCCATCCATTTACAACAACAATAAAACAGTTTTTTTTAAAGCAGCAGTCTTGATTATGTTTTATGTTGTATGTAATCTACTGGATTTAGCCTTGTATATTTATAATATATAAAATGTATATAGTGGCACCAAGGGAACTAGTACTACTACTACTAACAGAAGAGAGAGTCAATGTATTTAGCATGGTATTGCTATAATTGGGGACAAATATATTTACTCTCTATAATTATCTATACAACTATATAATTCCACTACACTTGAGGGTGGTCACTACCAGAGATTTGGTTGCATTCTCAGTGTTGGCCTACAATTTAACATTGTGATCCAAGAAGACACAAAGCTTTTAGAACCATTTGCAGATGTCAGAGCAAAGGCATGTACATCAAGTGTCAGTCAAGTGTCAGTCAAGTGTTGGTGTAGTACCAGTTCTCCCAGTCAGTATTTTAAGGTCCTTTATACCTGGATTTGAACTCTGACTACCTCCTGCACAACAGACTGGCACTTAACCACTGAGCTTACTGGTTTTGTGATGGGCCAAATTTTGTTCAGATAAAATTAATCGAATTCTATTAAAAATACATCTGAGACATTGAATAAATGTAGTCCATAGAGTTTTAGCATAGTTTTTGTCATAAATAAATGTTATTATTATAGCCAGAGAATAATACTGGTTCGCTACTCAATCATGCTCTTGCGATAAGTGATAATGGATATATAATGAACTACAACTGCCAAATGCTGCACATTTGCCCGGGGGGAGGGGTGTTGTTAATTCTCTGCTCCCCTAGTATATATGTAATTTAATAGTTTTCTTTTTCTCGTATGTTGACCTTTTAATTTAAACACTACTTATTCGTTTAACACACTGCATTTGAGCAGGCATATATTCATTGTTTTGAACCCGAGAATTAACCGTACTACCGTACTTCATGGTCCCTTTCTTTAGTAGTGGGTTGTCGGTCAGGTGATTGTAAACTCTCGTCATTTAGCACAGAAAATGTATTCTGATGAATAGGGATCGGGTTGTCATGTAAGAAATATGGCTCTTGAACAAACTGATAAGCTTCAGTAGGTTGGGTAGTCTCGGAACATTGTCTTCTTTTTTGTATTCTTGATTATTTTTTTTAAGTTTGAAAGTCTGATCTCAGCTTTATTAAATCCGCTTTCAACTCGCCATTTTCAACTTCTAGGTCAATAATATATTCGAGATGACAGCATCGTGATTTCGGTCTTGTATATATTATCTTGCTGCACTAATTTGTCTTCCAAATGACTGAGTTTGGTTTCTTGATTCGTGTTTTGATGTGACGAGAGTAAGAATTCATTACGCATATCAGTTAGGTCAGCCTACATGTTACAAATCAAGGTCGTTGAAGCTAGCAGCGAGAGAGTTCTTATTGCGGGCTAACAAATATTTTTATCCTCGTGAAGAATCTAAAAAATTCCGTCTCTTCCAGTTTGAATTTGACCCATGTGTATGTTGCTTTTGGAGTTTCAAGGATATGTTGATCCAAAACTACAGGCTCTTGGGGTTTTTCATTGACTTGTGAACTTGCAGGCTCTGTAATTTGTTTTGTTTTCTTAGTATACCATAAAGTGTTGAACATGTTCATGTTCTCAAGCATGTCGCGCGTGACCTCTGTTTCTTCGTTCATCAAGTTCTCTACTTTCATCTGTAATCTGGGAAACTCTATCTTTGCCCATGCCGACAATAGCGCCAGTTGAAATATCCTGAGCCTGTTGGAAGGCTTTCGCCCATGCCTTGGCACATAACTATTCCTGTTGTTAAGTAGACGTGGATGATTATAAGTAAAATCCTTCGACAGCTTGTACCGTTTCCGCTTGGTCAATATCCTCGCTGGAACGAAATAACTTGATCTCAATACTCTCTGATCCAACTTACAGTAAATTTAAATCTCTGACAGTTTTTAAGAGACTCATAATATTGGACTTGAAGTGTCCTTCGGCTCCGACAATAGCGCCAGTTG
Organism: Actinernus sp. WN-2022; assembly: GCA_030867875.1. Taxonomy (NCBI): domain Eukaryota; kingdom Metazoa; phylum Cnidaria; class Anthozoa; order Actiniaria; family Actinernidae; genus Actinernus; species Actinernus sp. WN-2022. Next base: position 10,525,118 of record JAOWCC010000655.1, on the reverse strand, counting down.
AAATATCCTGAGCCTGTTGGAAGGCTTTCGCCCATGCCTTGGCACATAACTATTCCTGTTGTTAAGTAGACGTGGATGATTATAAGTAAAATCCTTCGACAGCTTGTACCGTTTCCGCTAGGTCAATATCCTCGCTGGAACGAAATAACTTGATCTCAATACTCTCTGATCCAACTTACGGTAAATTTAAATCTCTGACAGTTTTTAAGAGACTCATAATATTGGACTTGAAGTGCCTTCACCCAAAATAAGATGTTCTCCTCGGATGTTTGAAATGCAGCACAGCGAGCCGATGGCTTATAGATTCCAATATCTATTTCTTCGAATTTTAGCTTTCCGGATCCTGGCCCCTACACTGGCTTCAGGTCGTCGTACGACAATAGCGACAATAGCGCCAGTTGAAATATCCTGAGCCTGTTGGAAGGCTTTCGCACGAGTGAAGTTAAATAAAACATTAAACTGGCTTACATTTGAGAGATGAGACTCCAAATTAGAGAGAAAGTTCCTCTGGGTCCTCCGCCATCTTGCTTTACTGTATTAAATTATGTAAATAAATTAACCTGGCGATTGTTGCGTGATCAGCACAGTGCAATCTGATTGGTGTGAATTTGACCTTTAACGCATGCGCAGAAATGCGTTAAAGGTCATCTGGGCTTTCACTCGGGCCACATGAGATTGAAGATGAAATACACTTTAATTTGAAATCCTCTTAGTAATAACCAAAGGGAAGAATTATTAGCAGTCTTTAGGAGTGGCCGGTAGCGCGGTGACTTTAATTCTCCGCTCCCATAGTATATATACATGTATGTAATTTAATTTTACTGTAAACACTAGTTCATGCAACACACCTTTACAATTTAGTCTGCAGGTCCGGTAAAACTGCAGGTTCCAGTCGTAAACAGTCGAATTTGACCAAAGTGAAATTGACCAAAGTCAGAAACAGTCGAATTTGACCAAAGTGAATTTGACCAAAGTGAAACGATCGAGCTGCTCGCGTCCGTAGATATATATTTCTTCGTTTGCACTTTTGACATGACATAATTCTTCAAATGGCACCATTGTTTTATTTCTTATGTTTAATAATACAGTTCTCAGCTGTAAAAAAAAAATAGAACATTCTATGGAAGATTTCTTGTCCTAAAGTTTGGAAACGTAACACATGCATTTGACGCTAGAAAGTTCAGTACTCGCGGAAGTACGCAAGGTTAATTTACTAGTGGCAGTTTACTAGTTTGCACTATCGGCTGTTATGGAATGGAAACATACTTTCACAGCTTAATATGTATGTCGATTGGTCAGAAGGATATCTTGTTTAAATGCTACGGTCCTTTCGGCATCAGGAATTTTTTAAACGGGAGTTTTCGTACAGTATTTCAAGCTATGCTGTAGCGCGAGTTCAGTTAAGCCACAAATGTCCGTGAAACTAATACCGTGTTCATTATTATCGGTTTTCTCTATGGGTTCTCATGTATTCAATAATTACTTCTGGAGCTTCATATGTATGTCGATTGGTCACAATGATTTCCTCTTTCAGTTTTTCCCTTTAGTTTGGACATTAGGGATATATCCTTGGAGATTTCGTACAGTTTAGCGACCGTTGTGTCGATAGTAGAAACGTTCGCTTGACACGAAAGTGCGTCAACAAACTGTCACAAGCGGTTTCATAGCAGCTCGATGTTTGACTCTCATATAGTCGATGATAACTTATATAGCTTCATATGTACGTCGATTGCTCACAAGGATTTCCTCTTTCAGTTTTTCCCGTTAGTTTGGACATTAGGGATTTATTCTTGGAGATTTCGTACAGTTTAGCGCCCGTGTGTCGAAAGTAGAAAAGTTCGCTTGAAATTTAATACATGGGAACAAAGAAAAAATAACCGCATGGGTCAAAAGGTGAAATTTTGTTGCATGAAACAAACAAAAAACGAGTGTTACGTGACCAGCACAGTGCAATCTGATTGGTGGTGAACTTGCAATTTAATACAGTACATGGGTCAAAAGTCACATTTTGTTGCACTGAACAAAAAAAAAAAAAAATACCCGCTCGCATTTTAAGACTCGGTGCTGCAATTTAATACAGTACATGGGTCAAAAGTCACTCGGTGCTGCAATTTAATACAGTACATGGGTCAAAAGTCACATTTTGTTGCACTGAACAACAAAAAAAAAATACCCGCTCGCATTTTAAGACTCGGTGCTGCCACAAGTAATAATAATATAGCCCGAGTAATAATATATAGCCCGAGTAATAATATATATCCAATAATGTAAATAGTGCAAAAATAAATTTGAACTTTTAAAAATAATTGAACTTGAACTCTTTCAAAAGAGCCTTCAAACCATTCAAATGTTGAATATAGGGCCTTTGAAAAGATTGAAAAAGATGGATGGAGCCTTTCAAAACATTCAACAACACGTCATATGAACTAAAGAAAGTTGCACGAATAATCACTTTGATCAAGACATATATCAGTAAGTCATTATGGTTGGTTTTCAAACTTTTCAAACGTAAAGCGCATCAATGGAAACAAGAAAAGGAATCCACTGGAAATGAAAAGGGAACAGCCCCAGTCCTTGAGCACTGTAACTAATTACGTAACGCATTACGAAATCAATATACAAATACCCATGCTGTCACTTTTATGTGACGATGTGTGAAATATTGCGATAAAAATTCGAAAGCCATTTCAGTGTTGCTAGTCTTCGCCATTTTCCGATGAAAGTTGCTGGATTTCTCTTTCATAATCATACTGTTATATTTTATGTCTGTTTATTTGATGGCAGCTGGGCCGATCACAGTTTTACTTCAAAACCAATCACGTTAAAAACAGTCGCTCCAGTGGCGACTAGCTAATTATATCAGTCGACAATTAATATGTTTAGTTACCATGGTAATACATATTCTCGACTGGAAATACAGTGTGTTTCCAAACTGTAACCTGTAGTAATAGAGGTTAGACCTAAATAATTAGTTACGATAACAATCAGACATTCACTATTTGGTGAACTCTATGAAGTTAGCGTGTCTTATACTTAACTTTTGTTCCCGATGTCGAAAACCGGTTAATGAGGATTACTAACACTTTACGAAATTGATTATCATGTTCAAGTCATTCAAGTACACAGTAAAATAACTCTTGATTTCTGTCGGGAAGACGAAATTTGCCTCGAGAGAAACACTTAGGCCTTCTACGTTCTTCCCGATAGATGTCCGATATCTGCTTCGGAAAGCGTTTTCATAAAGATGCGCTTTCTATGGAAACGATTACGTATACGGGTAGTCGATCAGGGCCGGCCATAAGCCGCACTGCATGCTGCTGATTTTCGACCGACCTGTGAAAAATCGTCTTAATCGAGAAAATGGATTATCTCCCGTCAATCAATGATTGGTTTCCGTATCAAAAGCTGCTGTAACTATAGTGAAATCTGCGTGCGTGAAGAACCCAGTCAAGTGCTACGTTCATTGACAGTTCTTTTTAATGGCGTCAACGTTTCGGTGAATCAGTTATTTTTCTGACGGTCGTAAATAAAGGAAATTGGTAGGAAATATTTCTTTATATCTAGGAAAGCAATTTTCGAATAAGTGAAGTATCACAGTATTCTCAACTCTTCCCTAATCTTGTGAACTGAATATTTAATATTGTGTAAAACTTGCTCGGAGGTGTTGCGGTGACGTGGCACTTAATAGCTAAAACAAAAGAATTGACGAACAGCGATAACTATTGGCTAGAAACTCAAACAGGTCAACTTTTCTTGTTTTAAGTGACTAAAGCCTACTTCCTTATCATTTCTTACAATATTTTTCATTTCTCAACAAACCTCAAGAACAGGCAAACGATTATTTTGAAGATTAAGCGAGGAAAACCATGATTATCTTTCGTTTAAGTTTTGGGTTGATTCTGTTCAGCCTTTTTTTCTACGGAGAAGGGCGTCAGGTCTCTAAACGTGAACACTGCACTGTAGCGGCAGGAATGAAAGCAATCTTGACAGCACTGAAGACTGTCGAAAGAAAGCTCGCAGCACTCGAAGAAGTTCATGGCACAGGAGCTGCTCACAACTGCCCTAAAGGTATTCATACGAGGAACATTTTGTTGAAACTGAAGGATCGCACACTAACTTGAAAAAGAAAAGAAGTGTCTACCAAGTGACCACAAAGTCACTATTCAATGACGCTTAATTCAATACCGAATTTAGATATTGTATATTCTTCGGTAATCAACATTTTGTGGCCACTACCTTATCCTGGCGGCCCAAAAAATTAAACCAGTTCATTAATGGGTTCGACTGAGCTCTAATTCTATATTGATTTTGAGGTGAAAGCGGTGTTCCTGTACGAAGATATAACTCCTATAACTTTTTAGACTTTTTAGACTAATTTTTTTTCTGGAATAAAAAGGAATAAACTATTTGCATTTTGCCACGGTAGCAGTTAAGAAAAAGGAAATGTTTTTGTTTTCTCAGAACTTTCATTTTAAGTAATAAAAGCGTTCTTTATTTAACTTAGTCCCTAAGAACTGTGGTGAAGTTCTCAAGTGTGGCGGGAAGACAAGCGGTGTTTACACTGTGGATCCTGATGGTCTGGGAAAATTCAAGGTACTACTAGAAGTAATCATAGGTATTACTATATGTTATACTACTGTATTTCAAATAACATGCCTTACATTAAATTCGTTGGTGGGTGAAATCTCCCATTCTGTAAAACTTCCTCGACTTCCTCGTACTTATCTCTATCAATCAGTATAATTAATAAGTAAGTTCACCGTGGTATGTCCTCTTATTTACCACGCTTGGTGTCATCGCATGGTCCAAATTATTGTGGATCGTCTCGGCTAGCGCCTCGTGAATCTACAAGAGGAAATACGACCATAAACGATCTTAAATTGGTTTTGTGCAACAACAATCGAAGAATACTCAAGCGGGAAGGGGCTTATAAGACGAAGACAATTTCGAGGAAAAGTGATTCCAGCGCGATCAAACGTGATATGTCTTCTCATATCACATGATAATCAGCCAATCAGAATACGAAGACAATGAGCAATCCATTATTATAAACGGTAGGATAGATCTTGAAATAAATACAATCCCATTGACAGGGTTATTGCTATATTGCTGCGTAAAAAGTAATCGTTTTGATTCTTCAGGTGTACTGTGACCAGAAAACCTCAGGCGGTGGGTGGACAATATTCCAGAAGAGACAAGACGGATCAGTCGACTTCTACCGAGGCTGGACAGACTACAAAACCGGTTTCGGAAAACTTAAAGGAGAGTTCTGGCTGGGACTGGACAAGATCAACCGCCTGACCCATCAGAAGCGAAACAGGCTTCGTGTTGAGCTGGAAGATACAACGGGAAAGAGCAAGTACGCAGAATACGACTATTTCGCAGTGTCAAGCGAGAAGAGCAAGTACCAACTGAGTCTGGGAACCTACTCAGGTGATAGGCGAGAGTAATGCCAGGGAATCGTTTCAAATGTAGGCTTGATACAGTAATCAGAAAATTCGATTACGGAGGAGACCTAGAGAACATTCTATGTGTGGCAAAGACAAAAATTGTGTTCTTGTTAAAATATTGTTTGACATATTTTTAATTTAATGTTCTGCATGACCAGTTCCTCAAGGTTGAACGTCCTCACGAGTAGACATATATTACATTAGAGAAACTTAGTTTTCTTCTCTAAGTGGGCTCTTGGATATTCTCGTTTCGTTTTCCTTTAATAATAATAATAATAATAATACAAATATTTACAGAGGGTGCCACAATCACCTGAAGGTGTTTTTCATGAGGGCCCTCTACGCTAAGCAAACATAATATTAAAAACAAGTATACTTTAAAAAACACTGAAAAACTATAATAGAAACTACTTTAAGAATTCTAAAAAACCATAAAAAAGATTTACTAATGAAATATAACTATGCATAAAAATTACAAAGACCAAGATTAAATTGAGCTAATGTGTTAGCTTGAGTAATTATAGAAGGTAAATTATTCCAATCTTTAATACAATGGTAGCCAGTTCTCTGTTGTCCTCATTTAGTACGTGATGCAGGAAGTCTATACATGTTCCTATTTCTGGTGTTATAACAATGTAAATCAGTGCCAAACCTATTATTAAACGTAATGTCAACAGAGTCTTTTAAAGACTTGAAGACCAAGGTACATCGATGAAAATGTCTTCTAAACTCTAATGGCTTCCAGCTTAAAAGCTTTAAGGCCATTGAACTCGAGTCATCTCTCCGCAAGTTAAGGATCTCTTTAGCAGCTTTATTGTGAAGTACTTGGAGGGAACTCATTAAAGTATCATTTGCTTTATCCCCCCAAACAAGGTCTCCATAATCAAACAGCGGTAGAATAAGCGTATTGACGATTACGGCTTACTTGAATTATTTAATTGCTCGAGCTTTTTGTTGAAGATTTTAAAGTACAATGAAGCCAAGCTGGAAGACTATGTTACTCATTGTCTTGTTGTTATTGTAGGGAACGCCGGTGATTCACTCAGTGGTCATCGCGGTGCGCCCTTCAGCACCAAAGACCGAGACAACGACAGTGACGGTGGTAACTGTGCAGTCAGCTATAAGGGTGCGTGGTGGTATACTGCCTGCCATTCCTCTAACCTGAACGGTTTGTACCACCACGGTGCACACTCCTCGTATGCTGATGGTGTCAACTGGTACCACTGGAAAGGGCATAAGTACTCTGCCAAGCGAGCCGAGATGAAAATCCGTCCAGTTGGGTTCCAAACTCGCTAAGGCCTTCTTGACGCTTATAGCTTCTCTGACTTTTAATGGGAAACATTTTTTAAAATAAAAAAGCGACTAAAAATTGAGACATTCTGATACCAGTTCTATGCGGCGAGACAACTTCCTTTTTAATATAATATAATTGATCACGTTGACTTTCATTAAACTTCAATAGATTTTTTCTATAGTCATTGTTTTAGGTTTTTGCTAACATAATGTCCTTCTTAGGATTCCTTTCCCCACAAAAGACCCTAAAGTTACAGGTGAATGAGTGTAAAAATAGTTCTGCGACTTTTGTAGATCAGCGCTTCAGTAATAATAGAAGAGAAGCTACAAGTGTGCACAACGAAGCCAAAGGCGAACCACGTAGAAAGCAGAACAACAATCATTTTGTAATCTACTATATAGAGATGAAGTAGCCAATAAATGATGGTAATCAATAATTATAAATGGCTGACTATGTGTTTACTTGTTTTCGTGTACACTCATATTTGCCGAGTCCATTAAATGTTTCCCATATTACCAGTCTTTAGATGAAAGCCCAAACACATTATAGCTGTTCTCGCTTATTTAATCAAAACCAGAATGATTTTTCAATGACTAAAAATAACATTCCATCACCCTTGCAGCCTTAGTGGGCCACTCCAGCCAAAGATTCGATGCTAAGATAAAGGCACATGTACGTTCCTAACCTTTCTTTCCTAGTCCACATGGCTGCTGCGCGATCAAGGTCTATTATACCATCAGCATGGAAGTAGAGGACCAAGCTGGTTAATAACGGCCGTCCTATCTCCCTTCTTCCAACAGGGTTCGCACAGAAACTTGGGAACAAAAATCCATGTTTCCATGACTTTTCAATGACTAAAAATATAATTCCATCACCCTTGCAGCCTTAGCGGGCCACTCCAGCCAAAGATTCGATACTAAGATAAAGGCACATGTACGTTCCTAAACCTTTCTTTCCAATCATCAGCTTAAAAACAATTTGGGCACTGTAAATCCAAAATTCCATGACCTGTCATTTTCGTAAATTCCATGACTTTTCCAGGTCTGGAATGCAATTTTCAAATTCCAATCGTGCTAACCCTGTTCCAATGCATAAGTGATACTGCAAGGAGCGTCCTAGACTTGCTCCAAGTCCAACTCGCTGAATTTACTGGGTAAGCGATGACTGGGTCAAAAAGCGAGCGCGAGAATCGAAGCGAGAGGCGAGTTCGACTTGTTTCACTCGCAGGAAATTGAATCGGGGGATTATGTTTTGGCGCGAAAACACTTTCAGGGGCGGAGCTTACATTTCGCGCCTTCGACAAACTCTTTCTGAGTACAATCAAATTGTAAATACCACATCCACGGTCGACTGACTTGACACGTCAACAAACAATGCCTGAACAACTGACGCTTTGTGATTGGGCAAATCTTAGTACGTCATAAGCCACGCCTTCGGTTGAAAATGTGGCGCGCTGCAAGTGGGAAAAGTCCTTCGTGCGGGGGGCGAAGAAGGACTTTGAGAAAGTCTAGGAGCGTCCATCTCACACACTAAATCTGAGTCAGCGTGTGACTGGATTGAGCTATATTTAGAACAGATCTCATGGGAGTTCTCGTGCACTCACTTTGAGAATCCAATCAAACCATATATATTCAGTACAATGCAGTGTTAGTAAATCACCTCAAAGAATAATAGATCATTCTCAATCTCGATAACTATGACGGCAAGCGTGCACGGATCGCAGAAGGCAGTTACCCTGGAAACATATTCTAAAAATTACTCAATCCAGTCATACGCTGACTTACGGAGACACGGATAGGCCTATCCAGATTGTGCTAGTAAATCGGAAAAGTCGGGCTCCAAAAAATGCCTAAAAGTTGCACAAAATGAAAATAGCTGCTACCAAAATCCGAAAAGTTGCTCCCAAAAGTACGTGTTTGTAAGAACATATATTGAGCGATGCGGGGAGTGTTGATCGCTGATGAGTCAACGAAAACGTTTCTTCGTGCAGTCCGCCATTTTATTTCCGAAGCATCAATTCTATATTTGGAATAAATTACCACAGGCAACCCAATGGTCAGTGGACTACTGTCCAGTTCCCCCCAATGGCCAAAACACGTTTTTAAACGGTTAGGGCGAGATTCTACCGCCAGAAGGACGCAATCCCAAAATGCACTGCACCAAACTACTTCATTGAGAGCAGGAACTGGTGTCTAATGAAGTAACATCTGCTAATCAAACAGCATGCAGTATAAAAGTTCTAAACAAGAGCCCATCTGGGCTTTCACTCGGGCCACATGAGATTGAAGATGAAATTACACTTTCATTTGAAATCCTCTAGTAATAACCGAAGGGAAGAATTATTAGTTGAATTTAGCAGTCTTTAGGAGTGGCTGGTAGCGCGGTGACATTCATTCTCTGCTCCCCTAGTATATATATATATATATATATATATGTAATTTAATATTTTTGTTTTTCTCGTGTATGTAAATTAAAGAAGTTGACCTCTACTTTAATATTCATGTTCATGTTACGCACGCTTATAGCAGAGCGCGGTAATTACGTCACAAGTCTAGACCCCCCGCCAAGACTCAGACAAACAAACCGCTTTTCTTGTATCAACTTACAAGAATTGACTAGCACTTCAGTTCGTCCTCTGTCTATTCTACCAGAAATGACTGCTTTCCTGGACCATATTTTGAAAGGGAACCTGATGATTATACTGTCGAACAGCTTAAACTTTGGCTGAAATACAGAGGATTGAAACAAAGCGACAAACGTTGATCTTGTCAAGCGAGTTTTGCATCTTCGCTGGCCAACCAACGAGACATGCTTACTATATAGACTGTCAAGTCCTATTTAAACTGTATCCCAAACTCATCTTTTCCCATGCAATATCGTTGTAAGACTTCACCTAAACATTGAAAAGTTACAAAGCTCAGGTTTTCCTGTATTAAGGCAAAAACAAAAGAATGTAGCCGCATGCCGAGTGCAATCATCTTCTTCAATAAAACTCATCGGAGACCAAAGCTGTTATGGCTGGAAGAGCATATACATTAAAACTATGAACTGATAGCATCCTAAAATTCGGCAATCTTGCTTATGTTGGTGTGCTCTTTCAAACCATTATGTTATTGTTTGCATTTATCGAGTTTTCAAATTTAATACCTGCAGCTCCGAAAGAAATTAACTTCATTTGTGCTCAGAAAATAAATCAAAGCATTGTAGATGTAGTCTTTGCTTCCAAAATTTATTTAGAATCCACTGATAAATTCAAATAAACTTAATGGTTGAACAGTAGTTCCTTCTCATTGTTTACTGGTGGATACATAGTCAGGGTTTCAGTAATTTATAACCACTTACGTTTCATTGCCAGACCTAGTCTCGTTGTTCTGTGCTTTTAAGGTCTCTTGTACAAACATTTATCCAATGCTGACATTTCTCACTGAATTTGCTGTAAAGGTTTTGGAACAGAAAAGCTCCTCCTGTGAGTGATCAAAAAGGCCGAGAAAAGATGAGAAACCTGATCTACTAGCGGTGTACTGATCGATGCTTCATTCTCCGAGACATATCTCTTTGAGCGCCGGATTCACTCTTACATCTCCCCCAGCAACAATGCTTGGTATAGTCACCATTACTGATATGACTAGGAATCTTACTGAAGCAGCTGAAGGCATTGATTCTTTTTTTTTTATCGAAAAAAATACGAATTCGGTCCTAATTTAGTCTGCTGTTCTGCAGGTTGAGAGTACTAATAGATGAGTGTCTCAAATTTATGTTTATATTTGTCCCATATTATAAGTTGTATCCTGTCCACCTATGATGGAGCTATCACTGTATTTCTCTACTGTTCTTTCTACCCTGCGGCTCTTTGATCGCGTCCATATCGGTATTTGTTGGACTAAAGATTATTAACTGAAATGCCCGTTTTGTTTATCTCTATTTAAAAGCTTTTACCCTCCTTCCCAAAACTGCAGTCTGCTCATTATATTACAGAACTATAAAGGGAACTGTTGGAAGCCTCTAATTTCTCGAACCAAAATCTCGGCCGTGAGAGGAGTCTTGTTTACCGTGAGAGTTGAATAACTGCTTCGGTCATCATATTCTGTGCCGAGTGAGTGTTTATTACCTACGAAACGTACCTCCAACAAGAGCGCCAGTTGAAATATCCTGAGCCTGTTGGGAGTGTTGGAAGGCTTTCGCACGAGTGAACTTAAATAAAACATTAAACTGCTTACATTTGAGAGATGGGACTCCAAATTTGAGAGAAAATTCCTCGCGCCGTCGTCCACCATCTTGATTTACTCTATTTAATTATGTAAATACATTAACCTGGCGATTGTTGCGTGACCAGCACAGTGCAATCTGATTGGTGTGAATTTGACCTTTAACGCATGCGCAGAAGACTTGCTACACGGAATAAAAAAAATTATAAAAAAATAACGACTTGCATTTTTAGACTCGGCGCTGCCACAGGCAGCCCGAGTAAAATGCGGTTGTTGACAGCAAATCCCTCGTGGCGTAAGGGATAGTGACGGTCAGGATTTCGGTTAATAGCTGGGTTAGGGTTTCGCTTCGAGTCTTCGTGGAGCCGATATTTTTTTTATATATTTGAGGGAAGCGTACTTCTAAGTGCCGCTTTAGTTTGTACCCTAGAAATATAACATCGAGAAAATTGCATTTCGACCTTCTGGCGGATGGAATCTAGCCACGACCTTTTTAAACAGCATTAAGATGTTTCTAAGAGTTGACTTATATACAATATTATCAATTAGGAAATATTAAAAACTGTCACTGCTCAAATTAGCCAAAAGTTGCTGAAATTATGCTAACTTAGGAAAAAGTTGCTCGTTTGCTAAAAAGTTGCTAAAAATCCCAAAAGTTGCTCAAAAGTTGCCGAGCAAAATCTGGATAGGCCTACTCACGGATATAGTACACATGGACGCTCCTGGTATGGAGACGATAGAAATTTGAAAATAAAATTATATTTCTCTGAGAAGTTTATGAATCTGAAAAAAAAAAAAACATCAAAACGAGACTGTACGCAAGACTACAAAATCCCATGTCTATACAGATTCCATCCTTAATCTTTTCGAGGATTTCATCCTATACTATTACAACTTTCCAAAAATGTTGATCTATAGGTGGTCTTTGATAGTGGTTATCGTCATATTAGAGATCCCAGTTTACTGAACTAAAAATCATCACATGTGAATTAGGTGTATAGAGTTGACCATTGCTTTGCGTTTCTTTATAATGCCAATGTTACAATAAATTGGAAAAGGATAAAACAAAACAATAGACCATGAGTGACCTTAACTCGGGCCACCCAGGAATATGTGAATACATTTAGTTTATGGAGTTCTAGCTTTTTTTTGACAGTGTTATACATGGTTTGTGCTTGCCTGTTTGTTGCCCCATTTCAGACCATGTGATAGTTCTCCAGAGGATTCAGTGCTTTGTTTTCCAATATAGAAATTGGTACATTTCCTCTTGGGTTATTTCAGCATTACTCAAGGGACAAGAAACAGAATAAATTAAGATGCGCAAAAACTCAAAATGCTGCTGAAATAATATCTTAGCAAACATATTTTCACTCCTGTCATAGCTTTGTATACAATATCGAAGATCTTTTCAACCATGGAAACTCAGTAAAACCATTTCAAAATCTTGGCACTTTTATATAGCCGCCTAGGCACTTGAAGTGCAATTGCATCGAACAACAAAGTCACTACCAGTGTGAGATCTGACAGCACATTAGACACAAGCTCCTGTGCATGTAACCAAAGTGAGCTTTTACCCCTGACTGATGGGCAACAAACATCTGACAAATGCCCCTGGGTTCCCAGGGTTCGAACCCTGGGGGAAGCCACAGATACATGCAATATTTACCCACCTATTTACAACAACAAAATATTTTTAGGTAGCAGTCATTATTATATTTTATGTAGTATGTATGCTACCATCTACTAGATTTAGCCTGCATATTAATATAATATATATACATTGTAGAAGCACCAAGGGAGGAGAGGAAAAGAAAGACTACCACTAGGTATTGCTAATTGGGGAGACTATGTAAGACTATATCCACTCCACTCGAAGGTGGTCACTGCCAGAGATTTGTTTGCGCTCTGTGTCGGCCTACGATTTAACATCCTGATCCAAGAAAACACGAAGGTCTAATCCATCTATTAACCATTTGCAGATGTCAGCTAGAGCATTTAGGCAGTACCTTCTCCCAGCTCTTTAGAGGTCCCACCAGGGGAACGTGGGAAGGGAAGGGACCAACACTAAGAGCGGATGCAGAGGTGGCTACACCAGGGTTTGAACCCACTACCTCTGCACAACGGACCAACACTTAAACCACTGAGCTTTAATACCACAATGTAGTTAGCAAACTGGAGCCAGTGAGTCTGTGGGCCAAACTTAGTTCAGATAAAAATTAATGAGTGAAATTATACATAAAATGATACACATATAACTGAAATGTAAAGTAAATTATTAGTTCTCAAATAACTAACTGATCCCAAATGATGTCTCGTATTTCAGAAATAAACATGCCATTTCGGCTTGATTCAAATACTCGGGGCCGGAAGTCACGTGTCAGGTTCTAATAACAAAAATACTGCAATTATTCAGTACTATTTCACCGTTTACTTGTGAACCCTAGCTCTAAATACTTGAGAACTCGTTTTGTGACGGTTAGGGTTCGTTTTGGGGACAGGGAGATGCAATGTATTCATAGGCAGTCAAACACTATTCACTTCCGGCCCCTAGTACTTGAATTGCACCTTAAAATTACTCCTAACCCGTAGAATTTAAGTGCTGGCCTCCTGTAAGATCCAAGAACTGAGAAATCGGGCCAGTTTCTACTCTATTTGAAGCCATTAACCTAATAAATGACAACACTGCAAGCTTGTATTAAAGTTTGTGTTTATACTTACAATTCAGTTATAGTGTTTGACCCGGCCAGACGACAATCTCGGACAAATTGAGTAGGAAAAAAAGTCCCCCCCCACCCCCCATTTCAGTGATGAGAGCGTAGGCAAACTGAAATGGACCATGATTTAACATCATTGAAATGGGGGGAGGGGAGGTCTTAAATTTTCAACAGATTTGACCGAGATTGTATCTGGAGGTTCAACGTGACAAAACCACTAACGTCATTAATATGAACATATCTGTCACCAAGCTAAGATTGAGACGATAATCATCGAGAGATTATTACGCAGTGACCTAAGCATAATGTATTGCAATGCTTCTATTTGTGGTCAGAGAAGTGTATAAAAGAGTACGTTTTCGGCACAATTCTTAAAATATATCTACCCGAACTAAGACAAATTTCATCAACCGTGATCACTTTATCTGTGTGATGGTATTTAAAAAGAAAATCGACTCAAAAACACTGTATTGTGTCGGTAGAAACTGACATTGGCATTGGGAAAGCGATGTAAAGTTTCAACTACTGCCTGTTTTAGAATAACTAATAAGACTAAAAAGAAGTATTTCTGCGACAAGCGGAAATAAATTAATACCAGATTAGTACTGAGAATGGCTGCAATACTAAAATAATTCTCAAATGGCAAAGTTTCTTATATTTCTCGCTTCTAGTATTGGGAGCCCTGTGCTTCACGAATGACACCACAAACTCTGTCAAACTCAGTTTCTGTTTAACCCTCAGTTCCTTAAAACTCCCTCCAAAACACGATTTAGAACGGTTAAAAGGGTTTTAGGACGATTTAGGTTACGTTTCAGACGGTTTATTACGGTTTTCACGGTTTATATCAAAACAATAAAACATCGATGTAGTTTCTCTTAATTATTACTAAAAAAAACCGTTGTAAATCGATAAAAATCGCTCGTAAACAGTGGCATATCAAGCCAAATGACATGGAAACCGTCCAAAATATTCGTAAAACCTTATAGCTAGTAGATCAAAGAAGAAAATGGGGAAGACAGTAAAATCGAATAAGGTCTTTTTCTGATACAGTCTTTTTCTGGGCAACTTACAAAAAAAATTCAGCGCTGTGGCGTAGTCGGTTTCTCTTGCGGCGCGGCTGAGAGGCCATGCCCATGGACGCGGGTTCGATTCTTGAACAAGACGAATTTTGTTTTCACTCTTTTCTTTTTAACCAGCACATCATGTCATATAAAGTTGGGAGAAAATAGCGACGAAGCCCAATACGAAGAATATATTTTCTTCCAACGCCGGCAATATAATTCGGTATCGGCGTCTCAAAATCGCAATTAGTTTTGTATCGCGATTCAACAATTAAGTAGGATATTGTTAGAAGAAAGAAGAGAATGAAGCACCAAACTCATGCTGATCGTAATTTCAATTCTCTAAAGGCGTCTTAGTATATCCATGGCAACGGTTTTACGGCTTTGAGACTCGAGTCGAGAAAACTTTCGCGACGTGTTTCGAAATCTCTTAAACGCTTCTAGGTCTACATCAATTATTGTCAAATAAACATCAGTTTCAAACATAGGCAGTCCAATGAAGAACAGATAAAGACTTCAAGCCCAATAGTGAACTCGTGGATGTAGTGACGAAGTTAGTGGATTGCTAAGAAAAGCCTTCATCTGAAAAGTATATATAAAACACTGGTCCAGTATGCTTGGAATGAACAGGAGCCATGTAATCTTTAACTTTGTTGTTAGTAGTGAAGTTCATATTGCCATTTAACTTTCATGCTATTTGGTGTAACAATGAGATGTTGATGATGTGACAACTTTCAGGATAGGTAATGAAAGTTACATGTACCTAGATATCATCCAAACTTCAGAGCTGAAATAAAGCTTGCGCGCTCTTCAGAACAAATGAGATGACTGATCCATGTTAAAAACTGGTTGGAGGGGCCCGTTTCTCGAAAGCCCCGATAACTTACCGGACCCGGTAATACCGTTAAAAATGCTAAGAAACGTATTGCTTACCGGGCCCGGTAACTGAGTTATCAAGTTATCGGGGCTTTCGAGAAACGGGCGGGTATCTGCCCAAGCCCCCCCCCCCCCCCCCCCAAAAAAAATTAATAATAATAATAATAATAACCTAGTGAAGAATAATACTCGCTTAACTATTTTGAGAGTTTTACTTACGTTTTACGGATGTAACCTATCTGAAATAGCTGAAAATGGCATTTCAGAGCTTCTATATTTCAAAATAAAATAAAATAAACTATATGTTCGTTCCTGGGCCTTCCCTGAGTAGCCTCCTTTGCAGGCGTTCTTTGTGTCGGTCTTAAACTCCCTCCCCACTAACGCCTGCTCAATGGGGCGCTACATTCCTTTCCCATTCTCTGGCCAATCACAGTTAACCTACTATAATCGGGTAGCTCGGCCCTGATTGGCTGAAATTTTCGCGCTCGTTTGGCAAACAAAATGGCGTCGTTCGACGAAGCAGTGAAGATCGTTTGTGAGAAACATAATTTGAAGGAATTAAACAAGTATCAACGCGAAGCCTTGGACCAATTCGTGCTAAAAAGAAGGGATGTTTTCGTAAACCTTCCAACTGCATGGAAGCGGAAAATCCATGATCTATCTTGCTCTGCCATTGCTTTTCGATAGCATGTACGACACTTCTGGTCATATCGTCGTGGTTGTTTCACCACTGATCAGTCTAATGAAGGATCAAGTGAGTAGCCTTGAGCGGCTTGGTATATCAGCAGTAAGCCTGAGTGATATCAAAGATGAAGAGATAAAGGACATTGAAAAGGGGAAATTCTCGGTTGTGTATGGGACTCCAGAAGCTTGGTTAAAGTGTGAACGATGGAGAAAGTTGTTGAGTAGCAGTACTTACAATTCGAAGTTGTGTGGTATCGCTGTGGACGAAGCTCACGTTATAAAACAATGGTTAGTAATTCTTATCAAGTCATTAAAAAGTTATCTGTTTACTAAGTAAAATCGACGATTAATCGAACCTTATTCAAGACAAAATGGCTTCTTTCAAAATGTGTAATAACGAAACTTAACTTATATTTCCTTTCATATGTTAGGGGAACCTCGAATAATACTGACAAGGCTGCATTTCGGGAGACCTACTCCATGCTACATGAAGTGAGAGCTCTTATAGCACCTTCAGTGAAAATGATTGCTGTAACTGCAACCTCTACAAAGCATACGAGGGAGACGATTATTGACAGTTTACAGATGGAAAACCCTTACATAATTTATGAAAGTCCAGGTAAACCAAACATTGCCTATTCAGTGTGCTATATGCCAAAAGACGAATCAGTGAATGCATATTTTCAATGGTTAGGTAAGGAGCTTAAAGAGTTAGGCATCCATACCACACGCACTATAATATACTGCCAAACAATCAAACAGTGCACCCTTGTATACTCTACTATCAAGGGAATGCTAGGGAATAAGCTGTTTACTGCAGATCTGAATGACAGGAGACATGTTTTGATGGAAATGTTGCATTCATGCACACCTGAATCGAATAAAAATCTTGTACTCAAAGCATTTCAAGAAATCGACTCCGATATACGTGTCCTGGTGGCAACCATTGCCTTCGGAATGGGCATCGATTGTAAAGGTGTTAACCGTACCATACATTTTGGCCCGTCCAAAAATGTTGAATCCTACATTCAAGAAAGTGGGCGTGCAGGCAGAGATGGAGAGCAAAGTTCATCATTTGTTCTTTATAAGGGATTAATGCTCAATCATGTGAACAAAGATATTAAAGAGTACCTCAAGACAGATTGCTGCAGGAGAAAGCATTTACTTAGCAGTTTTGATTTAGCTTGTGAGGTTGATAATCCAAGTCCCATGCACTTATGTTGTGATATATGTGCCAAACAATGCTCATGCAAAAGCCCTGAATGTGGAATTGTTACCAAATTCCCTTATGACCCAGAACAGAAGACCTCCACAAGTGACAGTGAAAGATCAAGGGATATTACTGATGAACAACTTGACATGGTTTTGACTTCACTTCATTCCTACCATAAATCATTAAAGCAACTGGTACAGACTTCTACTTTTAATGTTAAGAACAGTAATATGAAATTTCTTATTGGTTTTTCGGAATTGCAAATAGATCAAGTCATCGAGAACTGTGATAAACTGTTTACCATTGATGATGTGGTAAATTATGTAGAAATATGGGATATTGAACATGCACATAATATTTTGAGAATTGTCAACCAAACCTTTGGAGATGTATCTGAGATGGAGTATACAAGTGATGGCATCCAAGTAGGACAAGAAGAGTCTATGGAAGATGACAATGACTTTGGTGACTGGAATTACATCTTAGATGATGATGCATTGTTTGATTTAGCAATGAACAACTTATCTGCTTCTCTACTAGATGTTTCCATGGATGAGACATTGAACTGTTCTACAGGTAATGCTGACCTTCCTAGTTCAGCTTTGAGTGCATTGGACCATATGACATTAAATACATCTTGCGATGATTAAGATATTAATTCATCCCACACAATAGAAAATACAGCCAATCAGAAAGCAGAAAAGCCTATTTGGCCATATTCAACAGTCTCTTCCCATGAAATTGCAGCAATTGGATGTATTTTCTATGGTGTGTGATAAAATAGTTATACAAGAGTTTCTAATGGCATACTAGGGATATCCCACTCGTCTAAAGGCTCAGTGGTGTGTATACTAGAAAATACAAGTGACTCATGGGATATCCTATGGTATTCCACTCAAAACAATTGTATGACTGAAACTCCAACAGCTACATTATATTTTATACTCCAACAGACATATATTTCATTATAAATAGTTTATTCTATGTACATTACATGTGTAAAGACTGTTTGATCAACTGCAATGGCTGTGTTGGATAGACTTAACAGTAACAAGTTTTTACAATAGGTAATGAATTCCATTCCTCTCAGAAAAAATAATCATGTGATTAATAAAACCTCTACAACTACTGTATAAAGTAAATCCTTTAGAAAATAGAAGTGACTCGTGGAATATCCCACGGTATTCCACTCAAAACAATTATAACTAGTATATATGATGTATTATATAATTTGTTTGTAAAAAATTGCAAATTGTGTATCAGTAATTTGCTATAACTCCAACAGTTGCATATGTTTTATACTCCAACACACATATATCCATATGTCATAAATAATTCATTCTATGTACATTACATTTTCAAAGGCTGTTTGATCAACTGCAACAGCTGTGTTGGATAGACTTAACAGTAACAAGTTTTTACAGGAGAGCATAACTGAGACTCCACGCGCGCCCTAATAAAAACCTTTGGCGGCTGAATTTGACGTGTTGGTCCACATTCGGGCTATTTTTAGAACTTGATTTGAACGCTTTCTGAGACCGAAATGCATGTCAAATATTTAAAATAATTCAGTGCATGCTAGTGGATGGTGGTCTAAAAATAGCTCAAATGCGGACCAACAGGTCACATCACGTGATCCGTGTGTCTCAGTCTCCTGGTTATGCTCTCCTGGTTTTTAAAATAGGTAATGAATTCCATTCCTCTTAGAAAAAGTAATCATGTGATTATTTAAAACTTCTACAACTACTGTATAAAGTAAATCTGCAATTATACATACTTGGCTGTACTCTTGTTATAAATTTATTATTATTCTATCTAGCTTTAATGCCAAGAACAACATTTTTTTTGTGACCGTTGATCCATTTATACATGGAAGACATGTCCAAATCTCTCAGGTAATCCCTTTCAAAGCTTTTAAAATGACTGTAAGGTCTGCTGTCATTTCTTGTGTATATGTCTGTGGTCACTGCTCTTGTTATTAAGGTATCTAGGTCTGTTTCAGTGTCACTATGGGTATGTTTGCCAGAATCAGTTACCCTTTGTAAGCTGTCGTCAAGGCTTTTCAAGAGCTTTCTCATGTCCCTTTCTGCATGGCAAATGCGCTCAACTGCCTTCTCAGTGACATTTGGCCCTAGGTTCTTAATAGCTTGCTTTAGAAATCTATTACTGTGCTCCATGTCAAGATCAAGGGGCACATTCCTTCCAATGCCTCCAAATGTGTTTACTGTTCTGTTCCATGTAAACCGCTCTATATCTCTTGGACATAGAAGAGCATTTACAAGGAATGACTGGTAAAGGCATTCTAGGGCATATTTCGTACTTTGTTGTCCATCTGCCCTGAAGGACAGTAATAGGAATTTATACTGTCTGATAGTCCTATTGCCATCCCCCTCTGCAATAGCATCGAGAAAGTTAAGGAAAAATAATCCATCTTCCAACAAGGCACAGTTGTAGCTGTAAATGTCATCTCTGTTCTTTGTCTCTTTCTTGGAAGAAGTAAGAGGCAAGTTTGGATTCTCTGGTGGTGTGTGACACGAATAACTTTGCTCGTGCTTTCTTCGACTAACCCCATCATACTTAAATGTTGTTTTGCAGCCTTCCATTCTACAGGGATATCGACCATCAGAGGTTTGTGGTTGCTGGTTTGTTCTGTCCTCTTGTTCTTGTGTCAGAATAATTTGGTTACAGACGTCAGTAGATTTTTGTAGAACCAGTTCGTCAATGATTTTGGCTGATGCCTTGTGTAAATAGTGTAGCTTCTGTTCTTTGCTTGCATTTGCTATATCCTCTGGCATTGGACACTCAGTGGGGCTTGAGCACTTGTCATTGATACCTAGGACTTTCATTGCTGCAGCTATAACCCTTGACTTTATCACCAGCACGAAGAAGTCTCGATCTGCTCTGTATGCTGTTTTGGGGTCCTCTTTGACATTTCTCCTATTAATTAAGGTGCGATCCGAGTATAAAGTGCTGGCATCACTCTCAGATTTAC
The DNA here is from genome assembly GCA_030867875.1 of Actinernus sp. WN-2022. NCBI lineage: Eukaryota > Metazoa > Cnidaria > Anthozoa > Actiniaria > Actinernidae > Actinernus > Actinernus sp. WN-2022. The sequence goes on along the minus strand of JAOWCC010000655.1, from coordinate 10,504,629 downwards.
AATTGTAGAAGCGTTTGAACATTTGCTGTGAAAAGTGAAAACAATATTTTTTAGTATTTTAGCCCCCCCCCCCATTCCCAGTTACTGGAAGTATACACAGGTTGGATTAGGTGAGATGGTATATAGCTTTTATAAAATATTTGAGATAAATAATTGATTGACAATTGACACTGATTGACAATATTATTGTACAATGAATGGAATAGAGAACAAACACCAAAAGCGTGCAATACTAAATAGCACTAATTAAACAATAGAAAATTAATAGAATTTGCATAAAATACACTTTTAGTGTTTGGGAAAGTAATAATTTAGAATTAGCAGGAGAGAATTACAAAAAACTTACTGTCAAAATTTTCACAGCTGTATGCCAATCACCAATTTGCAAATTGAAGCCTTCAAGGCGTTCTTCGGCACTAAGTCCATTGCTCACTGATGCTATCACATTCACTGCTCTCTCAACTGAAAGCTGATCTCCAGTGAGAATTTGAGGATCGAATGCATTTTCTGTGATTTTAGGAAGGTATGTTTGGAATTGTTGAAGTATTTCCAACATTTCGGCATTCTCATTTTCATTCTTGAAAATCACACCCAGTGGAACCTACATTTTTAAATGTGATAAAATGTACATTAGAACTATAAACATGTATCTATATTCTCTATTACTAAGTGAAATAAATGAAGTAATGAATGAATGTCTGACTGACTGATTAAGGAATGAAGAAATGAATGAAAGGAAGAAAGATAGGAAGAAATATATGAATAAAGAACTATGGTACTGCAAATGTTTGTTCAATGTTTTACCTTTTCAGACTTTTCAGACATTTCTTTTGTGTACTTATGTTTCATGTGGTGAATGCAGGCCTCCTGCAGTTGGTTAAAGCAATTGAAGTAGTCCACAAGGATTCTTGACACAAGAACAATGTAGTTATGCCTTTGTTGTTTATAGTCATGTACAGATGGAAGGAACTTGATATTTGGAACCTCCACAATTTCTTGTTTTGGCACTTCCCATTCAAATTGGTTTCCAGACACTCTGTTTATTACAATCTTGTGGTTGACCCAATGTACATCTCTATTTTGCTTGACCATTGTCATGTCTTTCCTTTTCATCTCTAGGTCAATGTTGTCAAAAACAATGGAGTACCCTGGATGGCATGTTGCTTTATACAGTGATAGGTTGTCTTTGTTCTTTGCTAAGTTCTCTTTTTCACCTGGGTCATTCCCTTTCAATTCTTGGGCTTCATGGCTTTCCTTTACAATTCTACATTGTGCTTGTTTGAGTTCATAATCATATTCCTCACCCAAAGTATTCATTCTGTCTAATGTACCTTGATTTGAAGTGGTAATCTTCATCTTTGAAAATCTAATCAAGTTGGCCTAAAAGTAAAGTTTATAAATATTGAGATGATGAAAATAAATTAGATATAATTTTTAGGCCCAGAAAAAAATTAGATATTATTCATTCATGCAATTGTTCAGAAATATCAAACACAATTAAATTCGTCACCTCTATAGATCCGGTCTTGAGCATAATGCCAAGTGTGGTGGCAGTTGCATTCATTTGTGTATTTCTCTGTTTGAGGAGGACTGACCCTGCTACAGCCACGCTTGGTAGCCATGTTGCAATCTTAGAGCCAGCTACTGCCATTAAAAACGCATAAAAAATCGGCGCTTTCATCTTCCATTCCTCACACAATGATTGGAAACTAAAATTCACAATGTCTGATTTTCCTGTCTTTCTTAATAATGAGGGTGTTTTCCTTGAACACAGATCGGAAGCTTCCGTACAAACAAGGCGAAGAACCTTCTCAATCACAAGTTTCTTGAGATTAAGGCACTTGAGTATCGCTTTTGCAATCCTCTGTGGAGGGCCGTGAGCTAGCGCTTTTCCAAGTAATTCATACTCCTTGGGAAGAGTCTTGTTTACAGTCTTTGAATCATAGTGAACAGATAGTTTGACAGATGACGCTGGATTGACTCTTGAGCTCACAGGTCTGGGAATTCCGATTGGAGTTGACGTTAAGTTCAATAACACGGGCAATGATTTTGGAGGAGGAATACATGTAGCTTCCTGGCTACTTAAAACATCGCCATCTCTTCTCAATGTATTTGAAGTTGGTGCTTGATCCAGCAAAGAACAAGTAGTTGAAGAAGTATAAGTGGTAGTACTACATGTGCTCTGAAAGCGTAGCGATTTCACGACCTTTGATTTCGACACTTTTGACTCGTTGGAACTGCAGGCATCGACTTCGTCAGTATTCGATCGCAATCTTTTAGTTCGTGTTTTAGGGAATGCCTCTTTCAAGGTTTGCTTTACGCTGTTCAGCTCGTTTTGAAGTTTTTGAAGCTTCAATAAACGTTTGTAACAAATTCTACTGCAGATAAATAAACTCGAAGCGTTGAGATAAGTTGACACGTCGATCTCAATCGATTTCAGCAAACCTTTAAAATCAACGGACGACTTCCCAAAAAACTTTATCCTTTCCTTAATCGGCGGGATACTTGAGCATAAAAAGCATTGGCTATCAGCATCTACTATTTTTCGAGGAGTTTCCATACAAACATTGTATTGTCATGTCAAGTACTTTCGCGGGAAAAACCCTTTACTTGACGAAATATAAACTTCATCGATATAACCTGCATTTTGATTGGTCACTCCAGGACAATAGCTTAAATTTTATTGGTTAAAAGATTTTTTCAAAGAACAATGGGAAAGGAATGTAGCGCCCCATTGAGCAGGCGTTAGTGGGGAGGGAGTTTAAGACCGACACAAAGAACGCCTGCAAAGGAGGCTATTCCCTGAGTTGCCAGTAAAATATAAACTGATCGACATCTTGATATTGTAACGCCTAATTACCGTGAGAAAGGTCTCATTTCGTTGGCAGAAGGCCCAGTAAAATATAAAGTGATCGACATCTTGGAATTACCGTGGGAAAGGTCTCATTTCACTGTGACCTGTGTGTACTTTGGATCAGAATGAGCTCGGAAAGCAGCCATAAAATTTCACGAAGAACACAGTACACTCGATGAAATACTTGTAAATAAGAGTAAACGTATTCTAATTCTACTTTAGAATTGAGGTACAATTTTAAACTATACATTTATATTTGTGATTTATTCGGACGGTACAAAGTGCAGGTTGCAGGTTGCAGGTTGGGTGCAGGTTGACAGTTTTCGATTGATAAATGAAATATATCAATAGATAAATAAAATAAATAATAAATTAGCAAATATAAATAGATAAATAAAATTTATTAATTAATTAAATGAAAGTCGAACAAAAAAACTTAATATGTCAGAAAATCGTGTGTATTTCCCTGAAATCGAATCGCACATCAACGAAACTTTAAGCACAGCAACGTCTATAGTCTAAACGATCATATTATGTGACGTCATCGGTCACGTGATTAAGCAGTAAATCGTGTGTATTTACTGGGGTCAAAAGCGGAATAGGTTAAAATTCGGAGCGAGCAGCTAAAACATTATACTTCGCTGCAAGCTATTTTAGGCGATGAAATCGTTATCACGTCATTTAGAGCCAGTGGCATGACGTAATTGCGGAAGTTGCCGGAGCTCGTTTAAAAGTGACTGGGATGCCTGTGTGATTCTCACGGTAGAGGCTCTAGGGATTAAGGGATGTATATTTTTTCATTAATTTTTTTATAATTTTTTCGGGTGTTCCGGGTGTGTTCCAGGTTTTATTCCGGGTATGTTCCGTGATGTGATTTGGAAGTAGAATGAGACATTGGATGTACCGTTGTGAGGCCCAAATCAAATCGCTAAGTACCATGATATATGCAAACACGTTAAGGACGTTAATTGTTTATATACAAGATCGACGTATCGCTATACTTGCACTTGACTGTTCATAAAATTCAAATTGAATGAATTAGGGCAATAATTAAGGCTTCAAGCGACAAAGGACGTAATTGACAGCAAGCCCCCACGGCCGCCTCCGCCACGATTTACTGCTTAATCACGTGACCGATGACATCATAATATGATTGACACACCTTGTTCGTTTACAGTATAGACGTTGCTGTGCTTAAGTTTCGTTGATGTGCGATTCAATTCTAGGGAAATACACACGATTTTATGACATATTGAGTTTTTGTGTTCGATTTTCATTTAATTAATTAATAAATTTTATTTATCTATTTATATTAGCTAATTTATTATTTATTTTATTTAGCTATTGATATATTTCATTTATCAATCGAAAACTGTCAACCTGCACTCAACCTGCACTCAACCTGCACCCAACCTGCAACCTGCACCCAACCTGCAACCTGCAACCTGCACTTTGTACCGTCCGTGATTTATTACACTCACCAGTATTTTATTCTGCCTTCGATACTCATCTCCTTCAATTCAAGAACCGTTCAACGCTAGACTTCGGCGTGAGACATGTTTGCGAGTCAAGTGGCCAAATATTCCCGGGAAACCAAACCTTTTGTGCAATACAGAACCTTGTAAACAAGTCCATCATTTCATAAAGTTGATTTTTCTGCCATCACAGTGTGTAGTCTCCGTGTAAAATACTTCTGCAACTCTGAATGCCACTCGCCCGACAGCTCACAGTGCCTCAAACTCGTCCCGAGGCTTCCTCGCTCGTATTTCGAACAGCGTACGATTTGATATTAATTGATTTTTTGCTAACGGCTGGCTAGCTAGTTAGACATCATTCACGCATAAACTCGTTCCTGCGCATGCGCGCATCCACTAGTTAAAAATGATAAGTGATTTCGAATTTAAGGGTTATCTAATTTTAAAAGAAGTGGGATTTTTTTTTCTTTGAAAAAAGGCTTTTTGCTTTGACTTTGAAGTTTTATTTGAACGATTTTTGAAATTTTACTGCTTTGAGACGGTGAAATGTGTACTTTTAGCGGATACGAGTGTTAGATTTCTGACGAAAACTACAATGCCAACCTTACCTTTAGGATTGAAGAATTCTTATCTTGTAATTTACAACGATTTGAAGGTGAAATACCACGATTACTTTATTACTTCACACCATGGACTGATATCCTTCAGTGGCTTCTCTGAGTCCAGATAACACATAATCCAGACCACAGAAAGAACGCTACAATTGCTCGTTCAACTCTGTGTTCAAGAAAAACGAACCATTTCGAAATGTTCATATGCGACTGGAAAAACGCCAAAAATAAGGAAACTTGTGAACATATAATATTTATACTTCGGTAGAGAACTAAGGAGGTAATGTGTTTCAACATATAAAATAACATATTCGAGATTTTCATACCATTTTTCAAACGAAGCATTGGAAGTTACAGTAGTGACTAGACTGTTTACAGCAGTAGAAATCCTGGAACGACGAGCAATACCAAAGACTGTAGTAAATCTACAGAGCTATTATCGGGAAATTATACAATATTTCACTTGATTTGGTTATTATAGTATTACATCGGCATTTTGACGAATTTACCAATGTAAAGAAAACGAATTTTCGTTTTGTTTTAAAATGAAGTGTTGTATATACATGTAAAAAAAATATTTTTACAACAACATCCAATTTTATCGCTTTCTGATTGGCTTTCCGCTATATGCAAAATAAGTACATACAATGAAAATGACGTCACTCACAAGTTATGGTAGCTTTGCAAAGTGCTTTCACGGCGAGGTTTGTGAATTCAAATGGATGTTTAATAACTTCGCTTCCAAAAACAAGAAAGTGAGGATTTCACAAGCATTTTATTACTAGGAGAAGTTAAAAGGTGAGTCAAACTTCTTTGTAGTGTGCCATTTGGCAAACACGCCGGGCACAAATGATCGTAAAAACGGCGGGTTTTATATATATTTAAAAGTTTTCGACATAGAAGAATGAATTTTGGTAGGTGTATAAAGGAGTGTAAACAAAACATAGTCTGATAAGTTAACCTAATATAGCCATCATTATGACGACACAATGACGTCATATATCCTTTTCTAATAGGTTTCTTATAAATTTTTATTACCTCTAAAAACGTTTTATTATATCTTTTTAAAATCTCTTGTTCATGAGAATGAAATAATCGAAAACCCGTTATCGATCGGTTGAAGTAAACGAAAGTTATTAAAGTTTGAATTTTGGTAATTTTCCCGCCAAACATTGGCGGGAAATAAATAGCATAAAACCATTTATGAAAATATCGCTTGTTTTAACTTTTACAGTTCGAAATACTGGTGCATCGTATTTTGCACAATAATAGAGCTCTTTAGTAGTAACAACGTGTTCTTTTTAGAATTTTGATTTTTTTAGTACAACAGCTTAGAATTGAAGCCCCATTTTTTGCATACGTCATTATGACGTCATAAATATAGTTGTGTATCCTCAGAAAATAGCCAGTTCAATAATTTTGGAATTTTATCAATGAAATGCATTTGGCTAACACTCACAAGTCATAGTATTCTCTTTAATAATTTTTTTATAGTCGGCAATCTGATTTAAGCTTAAAGAATGACGTCACTAATAATGACGTCATAAAAACAGTAAATCGTCCATAACTTTGAATATGTTTATCGTAGAAAGTTCAAATTTTCGGCAAATTAATATATTTCATAACAGCTTTCCGATGACGTAATATTTTTGAAATGTGTTTTAAAGGTTAATTTTCACCAAAAAAGGAGGCATCCCTTATGACGTCACAAAACGTCACAATACAGAAACAATTGTCGCGAAAAATGTAGTCTTATTTTGTTACCAACCTGCCAACATTTCGTCAAATTTAGAGTAGAAGTTAGGAAATGGCGTTACTTTTACGTTTTATGTTACACTCAACCCCGCCGTTTTTACGGTTATTCGTGCCCGGCGTGAAAATGAGAGTTTTCTCTTGAGTGGAGAAAGTTTCAGCGAATTTGTAGTCAGACTTTGTGACTAGACTAGTTCTCTCAGTCTCAGAGCTCAGAAGTTTTGAATTATATAACAATAAATTTTCTGATCCAGAATAAAAAGAAAGGATTTCACATGCATTCCATCAATTACAGAAGTTAATCGGTGAACGAAATTGCCATTTGTCAAAGAAAGCTTTCTCTCGGCAACGGTAATTAGAAGTGTTTACGTTTTGACTTTCAATGGCCTTTTTCGACTCGAAAGCAGTTTATTACGCACACATTTGAAGCTATATAAGAGCTTCGTCGTTGTAAAAAACAAATCGCACACATTTTGCCATTGTCTGAACTCGTATTGATCATAGAAATGACGCAATAAAATGTTCAAAACTGAAGTGGAACAACGAGCGTAGCAAAATGTGTGCGATTTGTTAAATGTTATAATTGTTCTGTTTTCAGAAAGCCAACAATAAAACATAGTTGTGATCGAATGCCTTTGGCAAAGTAGTTTTGTGTTCATATAATTTTGTTCATGTTAGAAGTGGGTTGACACTAATTATGTTGTGTGGGATTTTAGTGTGGTTTTCTAAGAGAGGTGCATATCAAGAGCCTGCATGTGGACTTTCTCACCCAAGCTTTGCATAATAAATGCTTTTATACACATTTTATGCAGATCAAACAAAGAAGCAGTACCTCTGGTCTTGTTTATTTTCCTGTAAAATAGTAAAACTTGATTGTAGTAAAACTTGTTACGGTGTTGTAACTCAAATTTTGAATGAGGAAGGGTAACAATGTAAGTGTTGATTGGAAGAATGTGATAGTTGATTCAGTTTAATATGTGGGTTTGATAATTTATTTGGGAAAGGAAAGTCATGATGGCTATGGAGTTTAATTCCGATGAGGTTTCATTCATGATACTAACATTAACAATCAGATACATACCCAAAACATGACATAAAATAACTAATTGACTAATGATTATTATCAATACCAAGAATCTCTGCTCACAAGTACATTGCATGTTCATGTTAATTCAAATCACAAGCCTTAAGGTTTTTATTTTTTTAAAGTTAATTTTTTGACAAAATAATATTTAGTAGCTATTAAAATACAAATATTATAATAAATTACATATTTATGTATGTTGTATCTGAACCTTAAATTCAGAAAGAGTTTACCATCAGAGCATCCCTGAGCTTTAGGTTATAGCAGACTTCCTAGCCATTGTAAAAGGGTCTGCCTAATACAGAATTCACACTTGGCATTTTAAAACTTATGTTTAAAAAAATTGAACATGCATGATCATAAGCAGAGGTTCTTAGCATCAATATCATTATAATAGAACTATTATTAATTGTTTATTTCTTTACTAATACACACTGCCTGATTGTTATTATTGTTATTATTATTATAAAATGGAAGCCATTGGAAACTAGGAACATGTTCTTCATTCCAACATACTTCCCCCTCATTGCTTTCCTTTCCCAAATTAATTGTGCTTTATTATACAGACTGGACTATCTCATTCATTCACTGAGCACCTAGCCCTTCCCCCTCCTTCCTCAAAATTATCCAACTGATAAAAAGCTGATCCTATTCCTGCCTTGATGATTCATTAGGTACTGCATCAGCAATTCAAACATATACACATGATTCATCTCTGAAATAAGTTCACATAAAATAATATATACACTGTAAGGCCATCCCTATTTTTTCCCGTTTCTCATCGGTGGGGTTTTTAAAAATTGGGTCGGTCGGTCGGATGAGAAAAAAACAATTAATAATAAAAAATACGCGGAGACTGGAACTAATAAGGCGTGGTTGCACAGGCGAGGTTACAAACCAACATGGACGACGAAACCATCGATGTCGTCGTCCGTATACGCTACAAACATGGAATTACAAATGCACCGCCGAAACTATTGTGTAACCTACACTCCAGGAGCTGCTCTAGGGTTTCTTCACCCCTACCCCTCCCCCCAATTTATTTTTATTTTTACAAAAAGCCACAAAAATGGGTCGGTCAGACGATGAGAATCGGAAAATAAAATAGGGATGGCCTAAGCACTTAACAAAGACACAATTCACAGTTAACCTTTAAAATAATTTCACATAATTCATACAAATTTCATTTAAAAAATCAAGTTAACCCTTTCGCTCCTGAACCGGCCGTAACTGGCCAATATGAAGCATGTAAGTAGTAGGAGAGGCACCGAATTAGCCCCCTTTTTTGGTGAGCTATGTTAATTTTTGGTGAGCTCTCATTAATTCAATGACGTCACGGTTCTATTGTCTTGGACTCATGAATAAAGTGGTGCGCTCATGAATAAAATGGGGGTGAATAAATTATCTTTTGTCTGGGGCTCATGAATAAAGTGTGGCGCTCTCATGAATAAAATGTGGCGCTCTCATGAATAAAGTGTGGCGCTCTCATGAATAAAATGTGGCGCTCTCATGAATAAAGTGTGGCGCTCTCATGAATAAAGTGTGGCGGTTTCTCATTATCTATTGTTCCTTTGGATGAGGTCATCGATCTATTCGGGCGTCTCTAAAGCCAGCACCTGTGTCTCCGAGTCAGTACAACCCAAAGTAAAAAACCTGAAAACTCCAACTACAAGATGGCAAGGAAACCTATATCAGAAGACACTATTTGCATCGATGAAGTTGAAGTTGTCGAAAGAAACAGAGCATTTCACAGGATATCAAGTACAATACATTTGGTGTATGCTGCACTCTGTGAAAAACCAATCTATGCCGAGAAAGAAAGACAATGTGAAACAGATCACCCAAATCAAAGACAGCACGATTGCTTGATGTTATCCGAAGAGGAATCGTGGAATTTATTCTACGATAATGCAAAAGAAAAAGTCAAACCAGACAAAGTGTGGGAGATTGTGAACGCTGTTTGCTATACGCTGAACATTGAAATTCATCGCTCATGGAAAGTTTACCTATATGAACTTTACAAGTTACCCTGGACCACAGTGTATCTCTTACATCTTCAGTTCAGTAACAACGGCTCTTGTATCATTGATCAAGTGCTTGAAGTAGTGAGACGTGAAATACATCCACTGAATGACAATAAACACCACGGCTTTGGCTAAAGATATTGTGTGTCTGTTCCAGAACAATTTTTTTGAAAAGAAGAAGAGTTTATGCAGATAGATTTACTTTGTAGTGCGTTTTCTGAACAGTTACCTATGCAGATAGATTGACTTATGATAAACATCAAACTTATGGCAAAATGTAATCACCCTGGTCAAGCATACGCGTAATTATTGTAAGATTACCTTCGAATGTTAAAATACGTCGGTGTTTACAAAACAGTGTAATAAAATCTTGTTGCAACAAATCAACTTGTTTAGTATGTCATTGAAAATAGAAAATTCGTCTCTAAAACTGAACTATAATTACCATACGAATAAAAACAAACCACCAGATAAATTAAACAAAGTTTATTCAATCTCAAAAACGCCAATTTACAGTTCGTTTTCCTTATATTCGCGGAGTTGATAACTTTCTTATTTCTCAGACTCGCAATGTCTAAACCCCTTTGTAGCGTAAATAGTAAGAACAAACTACTCGTCATAGGCTCTATTTTCCTTTACAGTTAATAACTCATAAGATAATGTATACAAAATCCGGTATGGTTCATTAGATCAACTCTGCTATTGTTCTTAGGGATTAGCGATAACTGAAGGGCCTATTGTTTTGAGGAAAACTCTTGAGATGCAAATCCTTCTCTAAAACTGAACTATAATTACCATAGGAATAAAAACAAACCACCAGAAAAATTAAACAAAGTTTATTCAATCTCAAAAACACCAATTTACAGTTCGTTTTCCTTATAGTCGCGGAGTTGATAACTTTCTTATTTCTCAGTTCTTCTTGTGCCAAGTGGTTGGATAATTTAACAAGATACTTTGATCCACAATTAGGTACAGGGCAGTTTTTCAAAGTCCGATATTCCATGTCCACTCGTTGAAAGTTAGTATCAAATAGCACAAATCTACTTGATCGTCCCTTTTATCTCCTTTCATCCCTTTTGTCGCCTTTCGTCCCTCTTTTTTTCCGTTTTGAAATTGAAAAAAGAGGGATAAAAAAAGAAAAAAGCGGGACAAGAGGCGACAAAAGGGATGAACGGAGATAACTATATCCGAATGTGGACACGTCTCTTGTCTTGGGAAGATATTCTATCCAGCTTCTCTGATATGAGTGACCTGTTCCAGTCAATTTATTCTAATATTTCTAGGGTTGTTGATAAACATGTTCCCTTAAAACGTCTATCCAGAAAGGAAATTAAATTTAAAGATAAACCTTGGATTACTCAAGGAATAAAGACTTCAATCAAAATGAAAATTAAACTCTTTAAATTATACATAAGAACTAATTATATAAGAAACAATATTATCATTTCAAATTTAAATACTATAGAAATAAGCTTAAGAACCTAATTAATCTAAGCAAGAAATGCTATTATCAGAATTATTTCTTCTACAATAATAATAGATATAAAGAAATCTGGAAAGGCACCAGACAACTTGTTACACTAAAGAAATCAAACCAAAATCTTCCCTTCAATATTAAACAATGATATATTACCATTACTGATAAAAAGCAAATTGACAATGCCTTCAATACCTATACTTTGCCAATATTGGCAATAAACTTGCTGAATCCATTCCTGCTGCTGATAACTCTTTTCAATCTTATTTGTCACACTCTAATCCTGAAGGTTTTCTTATTTTCCCAACTTCTCCTAGGGAAATTCAGGATAAGATTGAATTGCTTGATGCAAATAAATCTACTGGACCTTATAGTATCTCAACAAGACTTTTAAAATTATTAAAATCTCTTCTTTCAGAGCCTTTGAGTCTGCTTTTCAACTCCTCATTTTCCTCTGGTACTGTACCAAACCAACTAAAGATTGCTCGTGTCATTCCAGTCTACAAGAAAGGTCCTATTTTTGACATGGTTAATTACCGCCCTATATCTTTGCTTCCAATATTCAGTAAAATACTGGAAAATCTTATGTACAAAAGACTTATAAACTTCTTGGATAAACACAAGACTTTGTTAGACCAACAGTTTGGTTTTCGGAGTCAACACTCCACAGTTCATGCAGTATTGTTGATGTGTGACAAAATTCAAAGAGCAATTGAAAATGGTTCTTACCCCTGTGGAATATTTCTAGATTTATGCAAAGCTTTTGACACCATTGACCACCACATTTTGGTTAGAAAACTCCACCACTATGGCATTAGAGGAATTGTAGAAGACTGGTTCATTTCATATTTACATAACAGAAGACAATTTGTTTCCTTAGCTGATATCAATTCTGATATCATTTCTATTACATGTGGTGTTCCTCAGCCTCTGTCCTTGGTCCTATTTTATTCTTGCTGTACATAAATGATTTTCATTATTCTTCTGACACGTTTGAGTTTCACCTCTTTGCTGATGACTCAAATATGTTTGCTGCTGATAAAAGTTTGTTAAACTTAGAAATAATTATTAATCAACAATTAGTAAACATAAATACATGGCTATGTGCAAACAAACTATCTTTAAATATTGATAATTTTTTTAGGTCATTTTCCATCCACCCCAAAAGAAACTTAACCACTCAGTTAAGATTTTAATAAACAATAAATCCATCAAAGAAGTAAATAGTTTAAAATATTTAGGAATTATGATTGACTCAAATTTAAGTTGGAAAGATCATATTTCTGCTGTCTCAACAAAAATCTCAAGAGGTATTGGCATACTCTCAAAGTTAAGGCATTATATAAATATTAATACACTAAGACAACGTTACTACTCTTTTATGTATTCCCATCTTATCTATGGCCTCATCATATGGGGCAATACGTATAATACTAACATTAAGCCAATTACTATACTTCAGAAAAAAGCTCTTCGATTTATGACCTTTTCAAATTTTGATGCTTACAGCAATGCGTTATTTGTCTAACTTGATATTTTGAAATTTATTGATCTCATAACCTTTCAGACTGCCTACTTTATGTATCAATTTAATAATAGCTTGCTCCCCTCGGTATGTAATGATTTTTTACTCCAGTTTCTCATCTACACTCCTATAATACTAAACTTGCATCCAAATCTTCTTACTATTTACCTTTAATCCGTACTAACTATGGTAAATTTAATATAATATATTTTGGCCCTAAAGTGTGGAATTCTCTAGAATGCTCACTGAAATCCACGACAAGATCGAGCTTCTAACTAAAATAAAAATAAATAAAAAAAAGCTGATCCAGCATTTGTTATTTTGGATTCCAAACTTACTTCATAATACCAAACTTACTTCATAATACCAAACTTACTTCATAATACCAAACTTACTTCATAATACCAAACTTACTTCATAATTCCAAACTTACTTCATAATACCAAACTTACTTAATAATACCAAACTTACTTCATAATACCAAATTTACTTCATAATTCCAAACTCACTTCATAATTCCAAACTTACTTCATAATTCCAAACCTACTTCATAATTCCAAACTTACTTCATAATACCAAACTTACTTCATAATACCAAACTTACTTCATAATACCAAACTTACTTCATAATACCAAACTTACTTCATAATTCCAAACTTACTTCATAATACCAAACTTACTTCATAATTCCAAACTTACTTCATAATTCCAAACTTACTTCACAAATTTGAACGCCATTTTTACTCGATACAATTATCATCATAACAGCATTTTTCCTGAAGAAATTAAATACTCACATCATAATACCACAAGTAAATTTTCGCACTAATGGACCCTATGCATAAGTCCTGGTAACTAGCACGTCAACGAGGCCGGTAGGTCCTCTGGAATGTTGAAATTGAAGCGCCCGGGGAGATTGTGAAATGCAGTGAACGAATGTTCAGAGAAACAATGCCGTTAATTTGCTATGCGCCTGCCTGGTTGTACTATATATAAAGAAAAATAAAGGATAAATGAGGACAGATTAGCAACATTTTTCAACTAAACAATCATGTTCAAAACGTTTCACACCTCCTGCTAGTATTTCAACTTCAACATTCCAGAGGACATACCGGCCTCTTTTTCGTGTTGTGACCGCGTGAGTTATGCATAGTGTGTATGACACTCCATATAACCGTGACTCCGTAAGTCAGCGTATGACTGGATTGAGCAATTTTTAGAATATGTTTACAGGGTAACTGCCTTCTGACTCCGCTGCGACCCGTGCACGCTTGCCGTCATTATCGAGATTGAGAATGATCTATTATTGTTTGAGGTGATTTACTAACACTGCATTGTACTGAATATGATTTCGGATTGGATTCTCAAAGTGAGGGCACGAACTCCCGTGAGATATGTTCCAAATATAGCTCAATCCAGTCGTACGCTGACTCAAACTTAGTATGGGACGCTCCTGATCATGGAAATTGAAAATTGCTATCCAGGCCTGGAAAATCTTGGAATTTACGAAAATGACAGGTCATGGAATTTTGGATTTATGCCCAAATTATTTTTAAGCTGATGATTGGAAAGAAAAGTTTAAGAACGTACAAGTATCTTTGTATTTGCATCGAATCTTTGGCTGGCCCGCTACGGCTGCAAGGGTAATGGAATTTTATTTTTAGTCACTGCAAAGTCATGGAAACATGGATATTTGTTCCCAAGTTTCTGTGCGAACCCTGTTGGAAGAAGGGAGATAGGACGGCAGTTATTAACAAGCTTTGTCCTAGTCTACTTCCACGCTGATGTTATAATAGACCTTGATCGCGCAGCTGCCATGTTGACTACAAACAATAGCTTTTGCTCTTCTAGGAACAAAGGGATTTGTTATCGAAGAGTGGAAAGTCTGGGAGAGAGTCTCGAAGTACATTCCCTTATCATAGGCGAGACCAATAGCTTTGGTGACCTCGATATCGCTCATCTTTATAAGGCCGTTTCAAATGTCTCGCCATGCACTACCGTACTGAACTGATAAATTAATATCGCAGGCTTGGTTTCAGCCAAACTACCGGCTCAACCACTGGAGAAGAACAATGGTATAACCAACTAACAGACCATTAAGGTATGCAGCTGATGTTTCGAGTGTCAGTCGTTTGTCAAAGCGAATGAGGAGAAGGCCGGTCAGTATAATCTGCAGACTGGGTATAAAATGCAGACTGCAGACGCGGTATAAAATGCAGATTGGGAAAAAAAAGATATAAAAACTTATCTGAAGTCTTTATCTGTTCTTGTGAAATTCATTAATAATTCATACTAGCCAATCCCATGTGCTAAATGACACCACATGATCGTCTCTGTATACCCCCGTAACATCGGGTTCTGTATCGAGATACAGATCCCATGGTCCGTTATACACCCCATTCCAATATGGCGGATACACGTCCGGAGCGTTGGGGCGGGACACGAAAACGAGGGTAGTTAGGCGGAAGTCGATGTGATGAAGGTCATGAGGCGGGAATTTCGCGCAAGTTTTGAAGCGAGTTTGTTTTTTCGAGAGGGTTGGAATAAGTAGATTTTATCCCCAGAGAGTTAGAAAATATGGTGGATATTCAGGCTATCGTTTTCACTGAAGAATATATCCCTCAGTGAAAATGATAGTCTGAATATCCGCCACATTTTCTAACTCTCTGGGGATAAAATCTACTTATTCCAACCCTCTCGGAAAAACAAACTCGCTTCAAAACTTGCGCGAAATTCCCGCCTCATGACCTTTTTGACATCGACTTCCGCCTAACTACCCTCGTTTTCGTGTCCCGCCCCAACGCTCCGGCCGTGTATCCGCCATATTGGAATGGGGTGTATAGCTCTAGTAGTATTCTGTATGAGGTACAGAATACTAGCTAAGCTAGTGAGGGTAGTCTCACGACCGATCACTGACTACCCCTATCCCGGGACGGGTGAAATGACAAAGTACATCTGCTCTCTTATTATGTACACACCATCTATTCCATGTGGAACCTGTTTTTCTGCACGCTACGCTCTGCTCTCTTATTGCATACACATTCTCTCTTCCGATGTGGGATATGTTTTTGTGAGAAACCAATTCATCCCACATCGATACCAAGGTGGGAGAAATCAAAGGTTAAAATTTTATGTCGCGCATATCAATGGCTTTTAGTTATCTATTCATTTCACAAGTTGTAAATGCCCATACAGATCTCCCGCTCATATTTTATCTACTACTTCATTGGGCTCTGTATGCAATTTCAGCGAGTTCAGTTGTAATTCTCGATCTCCACCTAAGAGTCTAGAACATCACGCTCGAATTTTCATCCAAAATCATGCAATGCCGACCGCACTCAAATGACGACGCTATTAAATGGCATGTTGTGCTATTGTTTGAGGTTCAGACACAATTTCAACAGAATTCGCTGAAATTGCATACAGAGCCCAATGAAGAGCAGATAAAGACCAGGTAAGTTTTTTAAATATTGTTTTCCAGTCTGCATTTTATACCCAGTCTGCAGATTATACTGACCGAGGAGAAGGCTAAGCTGTTAAATATATATACTTTGTTCTGGTTTCACGGTACTTTTTTGGTAGTTTTCTTCGTTATATATTTTCTCATTTGTTTTCGGATTGGGTTACCTATGGCGCTCGGTAAAAAAGGCGGCGAGGAAAAAAGGGAAGGGGAGAGAAGAGAAGGAAATAAGAGCTCTCACTCTTTCCGTATCTGCCCTCTCCCTCCTTCCCTTTTCATCTCGCCCCATTTTGACCGCGCGCCATAGGTAACCCAATCCGAAAACAAATGAGCGAAGAAAAAAAACACAAGCCGAGTCGCTAGGCTAACATAGGTAAAGTGAACTGGCGTAAATTAAAATTTCCTTTTCTTTGCTAAAATACTGGGTTTGATTTTGGAGCCTGATTTCGAGGCTTCTTCGACTTCAAGATAATGAGGTGTTTGTATGGGTTCTTTTGTAATGAATTTTGTTAGAAAAGTAAAAGAAAGTTTTGCAATTAATTTGATCGACAGGTTCAACATTCTTATTCGCGAGTGACCCCGGCAAGGAGCGACGTACACATGTATCAACTCATATCACACCATCTCCTGTCACGATGTGATCACGTGGCGGGAATTTGATGACTGTCACGTGACCCCGATCAACCAATGAAAACGAGCGTTGTATCTAGAAAACCTATGGCTATGTAACAATGGTAAATCTTCCTTTTAAGGTCAGGAATTTTAAATCCACGGTTAAGTACAATTTCTTTGTTTCTCTAGTTAAACAATGTAACCTATAATTCATGCATTACACTTTCTTTTGAGTTTTTGATATTTCAAAACCTGCCCATTTAATATGCTCTTTCCAACCAGTGTGATTAGTGCAGTTACTGGTATTTGTCTCATCTGTGTTTTCAAATTCACTGATAAGTTCTTCTTTCGTCATTCTGGTTTTGATTAAATAAGTGAGAACAGCTATAATGTGTTTGGGCTTTGATCTAAAGACTGGTAATATGGGGAATATTTAATGGACTCGGCAAATATGAGCTGTGCCACACGAAAACAAGTAAACACACAATCAGCCATTTATAATTAATGATTCACCATCATTTATTGGCCACTTCATCACTACATAGCAGTTTACAAAATGATTGCTGTTCTGCTTTCTATGTGGCTCGCCTTTGGCTTCGTTCACACTTGTAGCTTCTCTTCTATTATTAAACCTAAGTATAACCACTGACCTACAAAAGTCGCAGAATTATTTCTTAAATCATTCACGCTACGGGGAAGGAATCCTAAAAACGAAAACCTAAAAAAAGTATCGTAGAAAAAAAATATTGAAGTTTAATGAAAGTCAATTATATCATATTAAAAAAGAAGTTGTCTCGCACTCTCGCCGCATGGAACTGGCTTCAGAATGTCTCAATTTTTAGTCGCTTTTAAAAATATATCTATATTTGGCTATAAAAGTTAGAGAAGCTTTAAGTGTCAAGAAGGCCTTAGCGGGTTTTGAACCCAACTGCACGGATTTTCATCTCAGCTCGCTTGGCAGAGTACTTATAGCCTTTCCAGGTTCTCCAGTTGACACCATCAGCATACGAGGAGTGTGCACCGTGGTGGTACAAACCGTTCAGGTTAGAGGCATGGCAGTTAGTATACCACCACGCACCCTTAAACATGACTGCACAGTTACCACCGTGACTGTCGTTGTCTCGGTCTTTGGTGCTGAAGGGCGCACCGCGATGACCACTGAGTGAATCACCGGCGTTCCCTACAATAACAACAAGATAATGAGTAACATAGTCTTCCAGCTTGGCTTCATTGTACTTTGAAATACTTCACTAAAAAGCTCGAGCAATTAAAAAATTCAAAGGAAAACGAAACGAGAATATCCATAAGCCCACTTAGAGCCCGGGGGAGGGGGGGGGGGGGGGGGGGGGGGTGCTCGTCGGACATTTTCGATTTGACCCCTAAGAGGTACTAAAATGGGCGTGGCTCAAGCTTATTTTCACCCCTAAAAGATAATAAAAATGTAAATTGATAACAGCTTTTTTGTTCAATTGACACCCGACCCCTAAAAGGTACCGCTTTACATAGAAATGTCTGTGTTTGATGGTGGATACCCTAAGTGGTACCAAACTCCTGATTTTGACCCCTAAAAGGTACGACGAGCATCCATGTACCCCTCACATAAGGGAGTCCCCCCCCGGGACTTAGAGAAGGAAACTAAGTTTCTCTAATGTTCCTGGAAAATAATAATGTTTTGCTCATGAGGATCGAAGTTTGACCTTGAGGGATGTCATGCAGAACATTAAATTAACAATATGTCAAACAATCTTTTAACAGGAACACACTTGTTGTCTTTGCCACACATATAATGTTCTCTATAATTTCTTAAAGGTCTTCTCCGTAATCGAGTTTTCTGATTACTTTACCAAGCCTATATTTGAAACGAATTCCCTGGCATTACTCTCGCCCATCACCTGAGTAGGTTCCCAGACTCAGTCGGTACTTGCTCTTCTCGCTTGACACTGCGAAATAGTCGTACTCTGCGTATGCGCTCTTTCCCGTTGTATCTTCCAGCTCAACACGAAGCTTGTTTCGCGTCTGATGTGTCAGGCGCTTGATCTTGTCCAGTCCCAGCCAGAACTCTCCTTTAAGTTTTCCGAAACCGGTTTTGTAGTCTGTCCAGCCTCGGTAGAAGCTGACTGATCCGTCTTGTCTCTTCTGGAATACTGTCCACCCACCGCCTGAGGTTTTCTGGTCACAGTACACCTGAAGAATCAAAACGATTACTTTTTACGCACCTATATAGCAATAACCCTGTCAATGGGATTGTCTTTATTTTAAGCTCTATCCTACAGTTTATAATAATGGTTGCTCATTGTCTTCGTATTCTGATTGGCTGATTATCATGGGGCATGAGGGGACATAACGGTAGATCGTACTAGAATCACTTTTCCTCGAAATTGTCTTCGTCTTCTAAACCTCTTCCCGCTTAAGTATTCTTCTATTGTTGTTGCACAAAAGATCGTTTATGGTCGTATTTCCTGTTGTAGATTCACGAGGCGCTAGCCGAGACGATCCACAATAATTTTAGCCATGCGATGCCGACACCAAGCGTGGTAAATAAGAGTACATGCCACGGTGAACTATACTTATTAATTATACTGATTGATACAGATAAGTAGGAGCAAAACAATTAGGCGAGGAAGCTTTACAGAATGGAAGATTTCACCCACCAACGAATTTAATGTAAGGCATGTTATTTTAAATAGAGTACTAGTAGTATAACAGTAGTACCTTGAATTTTCCCAGACCATCAGGATCCACAGTGTAAACATCGCTTGTCTTTCCGCCACACTTGAGAACTTCGCCACAGTTCTTGGGGACTAAGTTAAATAAAGAACGCTTTTATTACTTAAAATGAAAGTTCTGAGAAAACAAGAACGTTTCCTTTTTCTTAACTGCTACCATGGCAAAATGCAAATAGTTTATTCCTTTTTATTCCAGAAAAAATATATAGTTTAAAAAGTTTAAAAAGTCATAGGATATTTCGCTTTTATCTTCGTACAGGAACAAATACACAACAATCATTTCGGTGAAGGTAAACACCGCTTTCACCTCAAAATCAATATAGAATTAGTCTACTGGTTTAATTTTTTGGGCCGCCAGGAGATGGTAGTGGCCACAAAATGTTGATTACCGAAGAATATACAATATCTGCATTCGGTATTGAATCAAGCGTCACTGAATAGTGACTTTGTGGTCACTTGGTAAATTTCCTTTTCGTTCTCAAGTGAGTGTGCGATTCCTTAGTTTCAACAAAGTGTTCCTCGAATGAATACCTTTAGGGCAGTTGTGAGCAGCTCCTGTGCCATGAACCTTTTCGAGTGCTGCGAGCTTTCTTTCGATAGTCTTCGTTCCTGTGGCTTTTACAATGAAGGTCTGGTACTGGTTATGCACAGTGCAGTGTTTACGTTTAGAGACCTGACGCCCTTCTCCGTAGAAAAAAAGGCTGAACAGAATCAACCCAAGCCTTAAACGAAAGATAATCATGGTTTTCCTCGCTTAATCTTCAAGAGAATCGTTTGCCTGTTCTTGAGGTTTGTTGAGAAGTAAAAAATAGATTTCCACAAAAATGCGTTTACGCGGGCGCTTGGCGAACAAAATATGGGAACCTATATATCAATGGAAAGGTTGATAACTGAAGAATACCAGTAATAGGTTATTTTATACGGAATTACTCTATATTTAAAACTACAGTCACTTTAACCCGATGTCGAAGACGTTTATAAACGCAAATTACCAGCGTCGGGTTTTTAAACTTACGAAGTAATTACACTTGTGTCAAGTTAAGCGGGCATTGATATCCAAAAGGGTGTGTGCGATTTTTGATATCTATTTTCTATGTGAAATTATTGCAGTTTAAAGTCGAGTCATTGATTATTTTTGCCAAGCCATCACGCTTGGACCGATATCTTTAAAACTAAAAACAAATCGAAAAAAGCACACATGATTTTAGAGATTAGTTATTGTAGAATCACTGGACGAAATTTAAAAAATTACCGGTAAATTCTTATATGCAATCAATTCACTTGAAGACTGCAGAAACGTTGAACAATTGTAGCCGAGAAATCGGCATTAGAAGTTCAGCAACTGATTCACACCTACTTAGAGTAACCTGAGTATCAGTCCCTCTCCCCCTTCCTTTTCACCACCCCTCCACCCATTCTCCAATCAGAAGCAACCTCCTGGAGTCTCCCAAAATTCCGCGGGAAAAACTAAAGGTAGAGTTTCAATATGTAAATATAATTACAAGCCATTGTTCTCCTTGTTGTCTCTTATTTTAATATGTGGGTTCCAGTGGTATTGTAATCTAGGAATTAGAGAAATATATATTTTTGCCGAGATGAATATTGTATGTTGATTTCCGATCAAAGCTACGCGCCGTATCTATAGCCGGCTTTTTGACCGTCAGACTTACGTTTCCATAACTAATATTCTCTCGGCTGGCTCCTATCAATTCTTCTTTATGTTCAGATGTGGATCACTCGGCACACAAGTGAAAATACGAACCCTTAGCTTGTCGAGTTTTGCGAGGACTTCTGATTTGGCTCGAAGTCGTATGCGTTGTTTGGCCTTGTTTTGATTTTCATTTTTCTTTGTTTTCCAAGCAAAGGGTATCCTGCTTGCTTTTTGGAAGACATAAGGCGAACAACCGATGGAATTACGGAATCGTGTGTGGAAAAACGTTCTCAATAAACGTAAACATTGGTATGGGGAAGCTAGCGCATAAATGATTCATTTCATACACTTTCGATACGGGCGAGTGAGCACTTGTCATGTGTTAATTGATCTGCTGTCAATCAAACAGAACATTTTACTTCCGGTTAAAAACTTCCTTTTGGTATTTCTCCGTCAATATAATTTTTTTTTGACCGGATTTTTTAGTATATTAAACACTGCTACTAAAACTACATTTCTGTGCGGGAAAACATTTTCACCATCTTTTTCGCTTTGAAGGTATCCAGTAACCTTAAAACAAGAAAAGTTGGCCTGTTTGAGTTTCTAGCCAATAGTTATCGCTGTTCGTCAATTCTTTTGTTTTGTAGCTATTAAGTGCCACGACACCACTACAGTTCACAAGATTAGGGAAGCGTTTAGAATACTGTGATACTTCACTTATTCAAAAAAATTGCTTTCTTAGATATAAAGAAATATTTCCAACGAAGACCGTCAGAAAAATAACTGATTCACCGAAAGGTTGACGCCATTAAAAAGAACTGCCAATGAACGTATAGTACTTGACTGGGTTCTTCACGCACGCAGATTCACAGCAATCTCGTTCCCAGAGCCCACGATCTTTTGGCCAGCGCCATTGGTCACCGCTGGCCGAAAAACGCGCGGGCTCTGGGAACGAGATTGTAGTCACAGCAGCTTTTGATACGGAAACCAATCATTCATTGATTGACGGGAGATAATCCATTTTCTCACGCTAACTTCATAGAGTTCGCCAAATAGTGAATATCTAATTGTTATCGTTACTAATTTAGGTCTAACCTCTATTACTAGGAGTGTGGTAAATATGCTAGTAATGAAGTTGCGAGTTGCGAATCCAAACTCCTAACCCTACATTTAAAAATACCCTAACCGTTAACAACGGGTGGCTTTTAGAAATACATCACTGCTAATCAAAATCTTAACCCTACATTTAAAAATACAACTCGCAACTAGCAACTGCAACTAGCAACTTCATGACTAGCATATTTCCCACACTCGTTTGGAAACACACAGTATCAGTTTCCAGTCGAGAATATGTATTACCATGGTAACTAAACATATTAATTGGCGACTGATATAATTAGCTAGTGGCCACTGTAGCGACTGTTTATACACTTGATTGGTTTTGAAGTAAAACAGTGATCGGCCCAGCTGCTATCAAATAAACAGACATAAAATATAACAGTATAATCCAGCAACTTTCATTGGAAAATGGCGAAGTCTAGCAACACTGAAATGGCTTTCGAAATGTTATCGAAATATATCTCACACCCTCACACAAAAGTGACAGCATGGGTACTTGTATATTGATTTCCTAACGCGCTATAACCAGTTGTAATCTTTGCATTACGAACTCAATTTAGTTTATTTGGTTAGTTTTATTGTTTATATCGATTATCGTAAGTTAGCTAAACAGCAAACAGTGCTCAAGGACAGGGGCTGTTCCCTTTTGGCTTTTCATTTCCAGTGCCGGATTCCTTTTCTTGTTCCATTGATGCGCTTTTTTGAAAACCAACCATAATGACTTACTGATATATTTCTTGATCATTATTGATCAAAGTGATTATTCATGCAACTTACTTTAGTTCATTTGACGTGTTGTTGAATGTTTTGAAAGGCTCCATCCATCTCTTTCAATCTTTTCAAAGGCCCTATTCAACATTTGAATGGTTTGAAGCCTCTTTTGAAAGAGTTCAAGTTCAATTAAGTTCAAGTTTATTTTTGCACTATTTACATTATTGGATTTATATTATTGAAATTATTATAAAAGAAATTGAAGGACATAGCATGGCTCCTTTGTTTAAAATGTCACGTTTGGATTGTGGCTGCGCAAAGGTTGTTTGGTTTTTTGCGACTCCTTGATTTGTATCTACAACTTATAAACAGTAGACATTGAACATTTCATGATTTTGCATTAAAATTAAAACAGAGCGCTGAGCTACCCAAAACAAAAGATAAGTTCTCGACATGGACGGATAAGTGATGACGAACATTCTCGGAGTGAGTTTTATTGGCCTTACGACAAAGAGTTTGTGAAGTCAGTGAAAGTCCTATCCGGTGATCAAGAAGCAAAAATTAAAGCTGTTTTGGAATGGAACTTACAAATCTACCACTAAAAGGCACAGTACCAGAGTCAGAGAGAACTCAAGCATATTAAGGCCCGACTCGCCTGTTCATTTGACATATTTTTATTTAAAGGGAGGCTTCCATCCAATCTTTGTGAAACTCGGTAGGCTGATTTGTTATCGCTATTTGTAACAATATGAACTATTGTATCTTTCAAAGTGGTGTCACGTGACTTGAAAACGACCGTTAACGGTTGAAACCTTGGGACAAAAACGGGGTACGTAAAGTGAACTTAAATGAATCTTTTTTCTTCATTTTTCTATGACTCATAATAAGGGCTTGAACGATGCGCCTTTTAATCATGTCCAGATCATAACGGAAGTAATTGATTAAAGGAAACAGGTCACGTGACATAGTAAAAAGTAAAATATCTTATGATATAAGTGACCGATACCACCTTAAAAGGCGCAAATGCAATGCAATTGTCATTTTAAGCAATGTGATAGCAAAACAAAGCCAAATTGTCCTGTGTAAACTTCCCCCATTTCAAAGAACTCGTTTTATGACGTCACCAACTGGGGAATGTCACGTGACACTAAAGGAGACTTCCATCTGATTAAGAAAGTCAAATATTGGGTATTTTCATATTTTGGACAATTTACATATAAATATATCGACAGATAATTGAAGATCTTTAAAATCTCTGCTGGGGGTCTGTTAAGGACGAAAATCCAGGCCTTAAGTTACTTGAGAAACAACAAAGACAAATGTCACTCGAAATGAACTGAAGCTCAGGTACCCACCGTGCTCAGCAGATGGTCTTTAGCTTCATCAGTTAAATCCAGAGTGAGTTAAATCAGAGACTGGAGTAGTCGAGAGTGGAGTGGTCAACAACCAGCTTTCTTCAAGCAGCTTTGCCCTGAAGACTCCGCTAAACGAACATTTTCAAAGATTCATATCAGACGTTAACCACTTCAGAAGCTGTAATTTTGTCGTAAACTTGTATCATCAATTACAAAGGTTGATCCTCGTCACTTCTTGACTCCACAAATAACAAAATAATGCCATCAAAGTCGACAATCTTTTGTTTGATTCTTCTCAGTATTTCATTTCGCGTAACTAAAATGAAAAAGGTGGGAAAGTGCACTTCGCGCGCGCCCTCCCAATATAATCAGATCTCGGGTTTTTCTGTACAGACCTCGCCTAACGGCTTGGTCCGTACTGAAAGACCAGCCTATCTGATGTAATTTTATCCAACTAGATGAAATGTTGGTTTTGGTTTTTTAAATTAAATCCAGCCTATATGATGTAATTTTAGCCAACTAGATGAATTTTTTTTTTTTTGGTTTTGCCCGCAAAGCATTCTGGGACAGTTTCGTTCCAGAAGGTTGCAGCGTTAAAATCTTTGCCACCGGTGAAACGCGCTCTATCAAATTTAACCTGACCTGTAACACCAAAATTCTAATCTACATGATTTAATGTAACCGCTGCAATCTACAATATATAGGTGAGACTAAACGACGCTTAAACGGACAGATTTAACGAACACCGCCGGACGATAGATAACTCTAACAACAAATCTAAACCCACAACAGTTGCCGAACATTTTCTTAATTCTCCTAATCACACTGCCAACGACATATTTTCTAAGAGACTCTATATGTAAGGCCAGAGAAGCGTTTTTAATCGCACAGGCGAGAACACTCGAACCTTATGGCCTTAACATCCGGGAAGAGTCATACTAGATATCTGTTTTCACCTTCTTAACATTTTTTCACGGTCTATCATATCTGTAATCTGTTTTATGACAGCTCAGTATCACGTTCAAAAATACACGCCAATGTAAATTTTCTTCATTGTACCTGAAGAAGGCTACCTGAAGAAGGCTAATTTCAAAATTCTACGTTGTGTTTCGCGAGAGTTTTCTTACCTACTAGCGTCCTCTCGCAGGAACCAGGATCGTACTAAGCGAATGGACGAGACTTGAGTTGGACTTCGCTTACTTTATTGACTTGTCCGGTGCGGACCTCCCGCACCAACCAACTAACTAAATTAAGTTATGCTGGGTAAACAAGTTATAAACCCGTTTTATCAGATGTATAGCGCGTGAACTTGCATAACTTGTACACGCAGAAGTTCTACTAATCTCTACGGGTTACTGGAAAATAACAACAGGATTTAAAACTACACCAAGTTTAAGATTGATTGACAACCAATAATTACAAAGCTAGTATTACCTTGGACTAGAGACTGACTTCAGCAAGGTAAAATATCGTCAAAGACACATTTAGAATAAAATGAACTCAGTTGAAATGCACAAGATAAAAGTGCATTGATTTAAAGAGGGATTATCCTCGATAATAGTAGTAAAAACTAACTTTAACTTAGGTTAAAGACTAAGTATAGGTTTTTGTGGGAACGCCTTATACAAACAACGTATGCTGAAACTTAAGAAGAACATCCGTAGGAATTAATATCCTAACTACAATTTAATTTCCTATATCACTATTTCATCCCTTAGTTCCATTAATGCTACTTTCTAAAAAGGCCACCAGGACACTCTGGCGCCATAATGACAGCTTACTTTGCAACGAGCCCTGCGATGTCACTTAATTTCGCTAATCTCGAGCGCCGATAATTACGTATCCATTTAGGAAACATATCCTTTTAATTTTCCTTTTATCCGTAGTAATTTTGCCATTAATATTTCATTTGAGGAACTAATATGTTTTCGGAACATTACTAGCGAATCCTCAGGACTGGATTCCAAATCCAACTGAGGAAATTGACGTTTAATTCTACCTCTCCTATTAATTATATTTTGAATATATATAATCTAGCTGTGAGCTGCTAGCTTGCTACGTTTGGCCGAACGTCAAATGACTGGCTGCAGTCGCTGTAAAGTATCCCCAAACCAACCTCAAATGTCAATAGTGACATTTGTGTTAGAAGAGGAAACTTCACAGTAATTACCCTAGGGGCCAAGATATTGATTACATGTATACATTAAGAAAACCACTATTCCTTGGCTTTTATAACGCCAATAATACTCTAAAAGAGAAACACCAAAAAGTGGTTTTTATTTCCTTTTTTATCGTGTAACAGTTGTATCGGTCTTTGCTTCTTTATAGTTATTTAAAATCATAGTTTTCGCACTAAACACGACGAACACAACATATTGTTTGCAAATTTGCGGTAAGATCTGCGAACCTTGCAAATCTGAGGGGGGAGGGGTGGAAAATCATATGCATTCGAAGTGGCTTGAATAAAGTTACAGCTTCAAATCATAATGGATTAAGTGATGTGGCAGAAATAAAACCATGGATTCTGTACTCGAAGCGACGACTGCACTGCGGCATGAACTGCCGAAGGCCATCGGTTTGCGAGGTTGTGATGAAATTAAATGCGCTTTGATGGAAAATAATCATTCCAAGGAAAAAGTTTTTTAACCCTGAGTTTAGGGCACTTATTTGGACGAGAAATGGCCCAAAATTCCGATTTATCCTTAGCAGGTGGAAAATAACCATAGACCTATGATTACTAGCATGCAAGTTGCATGGCACTACCCAACACACGCTATGACGTAGCTAGCGTGTAACAGTAACACGGTATCTACTAGTAATCATAATAATAACAAGAGGCTGCGTGCAGCCTTAACTCGGGCTGTATACATGTTTGTTTGTTTTGAAAGTATTAACGCTTAATAAAATATTGGTTGTGATAATTTCATGCATGTACACAGCTTGGAAAATATAATGAAAGCTAATTAAGCTAAACCTGGTCTGATTGGCTAAGAAGTATGGTATTTCAACGTAATAGTGAAGTTACAAACTCCAAGGAGTGGTATTTCAAACTCGGGGGACGGGGTGGAAACTCATGTACATGACGTAATTGAGGTGTGTAGCGTTACTAGCTCCAGGCTTGAGCCCAATTTGACAAGCCAAGTCTTGTTTTGGAGCAAATTATCTATCAATTCAGGTTAATTTTCATAAATGTCATGGAAATTCTGGTTAATAAAAATACCATCACTACTTTTTAATTTTCAAACTGGGTCGGGCTCTGAAGACAACACCTTACATACTACCCCACCCTTCAGTTTGAAGTTCAGTACATACAGGTCACCAAGCAGGTTCAACAAACTACAAAGCTAAAATTGAAGATTTTGGAATTGAAATAAAAAGAAATGCATAGACTGATCATCTGTGCCTCTGCTAATGGGATCTTGGGGTGATTTGATAAAGTTCAAAGTGATTTTCAAGTCTTTGGGTGACCAGTGGACTGGCGACGAGGTAAGTTTGAATCAATGAATGAAAACGCAACTGAAAATTTACATTCAACTCGCTCAAACAATTGCCCAGGAACAGCTGACGTTACACAAATACCAACAAAATAAGGCAAGTTTACTTTTAAATTTTCTTTTAATTGTTTTATTTTTAATCCATGTGACCCGTTGCTGTGAGACAGTTGATTCAAATCTTGTTCAAGCTGTCTGAAGAAAAACCCTTGTTTGTACTAATTTTAAAAACTGCTGGAATTTCATTTCAAGCTGCAATAGTTTTGTTTAGTTTTCTACTTTTCGATTGTAAAGTTTATTTAAATTTGGAGATGTACAACAGTTACTGTCTTTATAAAACAGCAAAGTGACAACTATTTTATTGTTTGATTGTGCTCGAAGAACTCCCTGAAATCAAACTTTGCTTTTTGCTAGTGTCAGCGTACCAGAAATTGACCTTTTCCACAGGTTATAGCTATTTTCTCTGAGCTTCAGTCGATTATTAAGCCTTTCTTTGAGCCGGATTTTTCAAATTTTCACTTGAATTAAAACTCAAAGAAGTATTAAACAAACTCGGGTACCTGGGAGAAGATCTGATTGTTTATATCAGTAAATTTCTAAGGTCATATTATGAACAAATAATAATATAGCATGATTTGTAGCGATATTATATTTCAAAATTGTTCGTGGCATGCCGGATATTACGAACAATTTTGAAATATCACGAACAGTATTTATGCCAAATAACCAAATATTACAACAAATCATGCTATTACCTATACTAACTCAACGTTTTACATTCGTTTTTCGATATTTACTCTTCCAGCTCGGTTTCTATTTACGGCGTTTCACGACAAATGTCAGTATTGTTTTGACAGTTTCAACTCGGTTTCCTTGCTCACATCGGTATTCTCGGTTTGTAAGTCATATCCATGCAGTTATTCTTTTGACGATTTCAACTTTTTCTTCTTGGTCGAACTCCAAGGCTCCATA
Source organism: Actinernus sp. WN-2022 (assembly GCA_030867875.1). NCBI lineage: Eukaryota > Metazoa > Cnidaria > Anthozoa > Actiniaria > Actinernidae > Actinernus > Actinernus sp. WN-2022. The sequence goes on along the minus strand of JAOWCC010000655.1, from coordinate 10,475,730 downwards.
AAGTCATATCCACTCCAGTTCAATTTACGATATTCCGGGTTTGAGTACAATGCAGTGAGGCTCGACGCGATCGTTCGACGGTAAACAGTCGACAATCGAAATCGCTCAAATGAGTTTAGCAGTCTGACCTCAGCGTGTGAACTGGTAGGTAATATCACAACGCAATACTGCAATGATGCAGCAGTAGAAGCATTTTCTTTCCGTTTTCGTTTATTATTAGCAGAAACAGACAAACAGAAACAAACAAACAGCTGTTATTACGGCTGAGCCAAATGGTCAGCGGTTTCACCCATCAGCCCTCACGAAAACGAGGCTTTCAGGTCAACAATTTCCAAATGGACAGAGATGGAGTCACGTTGAACGGAGATCACCAAGAAGATGATGCCCCAAACGATTATTTTCTAAAGAAAAGCAAGAAAAAATGTTAAGCCGTGTCTGTCCTTGGCCACTGGAGTGATTTGACGGATTTGTTTTACAAGCCTTGACTTCAGAAGCTTCTTGGGTCCGTAAAGTCAACAACTCACACGATAACTCCTCTTCGTATTCAGCCTTATGAAATCGGTTAGTCCATCCTTAGGCCACTCAGCGTCTTACAATCGCTACTAGTGCATCGAATGACGAGACAGGAATGATAAAGCAGAGTAGAACGAGGATATTTCATGGAAAATTTCACTCAAACAAGTTCAAAGCTGAAACAGCCTCAAACGAGTCGATGACCCGATAAGATGGGTGAAACCGCTGACCGTTTCATGGTATTTGCCTCAGTCATAATAACAGCTATTAAAACCTCGCTTTTCGCAGAGCAAGATAAAAACTTGAAACTTGAACTTCGCCGCAGGACATGTCACATGACATGGCGGCCATGTGTATGTGTTCACGTGGACAGTGCAATCTGATTGGTTGATGGCGAAATAGCTCGACACCAAAAATAAAGGACTACTTGGAAAACTCGACTCGGGCCTGTACACAGGCAGCCCGAGTAATAATAATGTATTTAGCATCGGTAAAGCAGGGAGTGGTTGCCCAATCTCCTGAGCCAGTAGCCAACATTCAAGGCTCTAGTTGATTTGGGGCTCTGGTTGATTTGGGGTTCCTGTGGTGGCAGAGAGGAGGAGGAAGAAGGAGAAAGAGAAAGGAGAGCCTGCGAGAAGACCCTGTGCTTTTTATATTCGCCTCCATGACGTAACATCCCATTGTAAGTCACACTTTTCACAAAGGTTTCGCCGAGATTCTGTTGTAAATGTATCCTAGCATTGAACCCCTTGTATTTCTACTGCATGTTTGATAATAAAAACCTGAGAAAAAGAGAGAAAACAGCAGAAAAATGACTACGATTTGAGTGAAAAGTGTTCAATTTTAGCTCGCGCGCGCTGCTTACACCATTTTCGAACAAAGTGCGGGCGCCCCTTCTAGATTCAACCAATCAGTTTAGAGAACTATTCCCGTTCGTGTACGAACGGGAATTTCAAAAACACAGGGTCTTCTTGCAGGCTCTCCTTTCTATTTTTCCCGGCTTCCCCCTCCTCTCTCTCACCACGGCAACACCAAATCAACCAGAGCTCAAAATCAACTAGAGCCTGTAAGCAGGCTACTGAGCCATGGGCTCATGATATAAACGCTCGACAAATTAATAGTAACAAATTATAAAATATGTAGTAGGACAATAAAGGGCAAACATTACAACATAAATGAAATCGTTATGTAGGTCAGTTACTAAACGTTTGGAACTCTGTATCTCTGTCTTCCTGTTATAAGGTGTATCATTCTGGTTTATCCAGAAAACCAAAAGAAATCCAAAGGAAAAGGTCCCAGAAAAGGAAGGGGGAGGTTCGATAATGAAATAAACAAATGTAGTGTCTAAAAACATATAACCCTCGCCGGACAATAAGTATGAAATATTTTTAACCTTTACCCTTTTGCCCCTTTCCCCTATAACCCTCTTTTCAGTTGATAATTTTGTTATGAACCTCGATTTTTGGGGGTTAAACAGATTATGACCTTTCCCACTTTTTCCACCCCTCCCTCCTGCTAACCTCTGACAAGTCCAAAATGGGACGCCAAAAAAGCAAAGGAATGTGGCCAGATTTGAGGCTAGCCTAACCTCTAGCCTAACTAGGAGCATCCATCCCGCATACTAGGCCTATGTCACAGCGTTTTCACAAGTTAGGTTATTTTTAGAACGGATTCCCGCTATTGTTAACTTGCAATTATTCCTAAGGGAATCAAATCACAAAAGCGTAGCAGCCATGTTGTTTGGTATAACAAAAGTAGCTAATGAGGCATCTTTTGTTCCGCCATAAATGCAACCCACCAATTGGCGGGGGAAAATAATCTAAAAATAGCCCAACTTGTAAAAACGCTATGACACCTGTATATGAGATAGGGACGCTCCTGGTTATGGGCTCCTGCTGCTTCTATTTCGTTCCAGAGGAGTGATACGGTTGGGGAATGGTTTTTGGAAAGTTTCCGTGTTACGCATCTCGGCAGAAGCGGCCTCGTGCTTTTGTCTGTTTCTTGTGCTTGGATCCCCTGGTAAAGCACTCGCTCTCGTTTTTGATCTATTACTTCACAGCCGAGGTTACAGTAGATCTAGGACAGTTTCCCATACAGTAAGGACATTAAAATGATTTCATACGCCCTTCAAACGAATCTAACCCCCACAAAGAATCCTGGATCCGACGGTTGTTGTTAACCAGCATGGGTCCTGTATTTTTTGTGAACCGAAGTAATATTGGCCTCCTTCCATGCAGATGGTAAAATAGACCTTGATCACGCAGCGACATTTTGGCATGCAGCCTCGTCTCTGCCTTGAGTTTGTAAGTGCAAGAACAATAGTTTTTTTTTTATTAAAGAGTGTGCAAAGTCACGGAGAGAGTCGCGGAGTACATTTCCTTATTAGCTTAGGCGATATTCCCTTCGTCATGAGGACCAGTAGCTTTGGAAATACTCTTTTTCTGGTTTCAAGGTATTTCCCCCCATTTCGGATAACAGTGCCTTTCCTAGCCTGCCAGCGGCCTCGCGGCTCTACTGGGTGTTTTTTCGCTCATTTGTTTTCGGATTGGGTTAGCTGTGGCGCGCGGTCAAAATGAGGCGAGGAGAAATGGGAAGGAAGGGGGAGGGGAAGGGGAGAGAAAAACCTCTTACGTTTTTCCTTCTCCCCCCTTTCCCTTCACCCTCCTCCCTCCTTCCCTTTTCACCTCGCCCCATTTTGACCGCGCGCCATAGGTAACCCAATCCGAAAATAAACGAGCGAAAGTAAACCGTAAAACCATCATCGTTTAAAGTTGAAATTTATATTTCTTTGGTAAAATGCTGGGTTTGATTTTGGAGTGATGTCGCGGCTTCCTCGACTTCAAGTTACCACAAAATTGCACAATTAAACTCGCAGCTAGATTTATAGCCGATTATGATGTAAGAATTACCTAAATTTTCAGTAGTCTGTGGTATTTTGTTTGCTGGGCTGTCTTTCGAGGAAGCACTCATGGCCCGTTGTGACTTCGTGAAGAAGCACAGGCAGTTAAAATTCGGCTACAGATTGACTGCATTGTAATCCGTTTGTATGAGTTCCTTTGCAATGAAATTGTTTGGAAAAATAAAAGAACGTTTGGCAATAAACTTGATTGACAGGATTCAACATTCTTACCCGTGGGTCACCCCGGCAAAGCTGACCCAACTTTTGCCCAAATTTTGGTAAACAAATATTTCTTTTCCTGCCTTTAGCTAGCCAGTGGTACACGTGAGGCCAAATTAAACACTGATCATGAAAAGGTTCAAAATTGGCTTCGTGCTAATAAGCTTACTTTGAACACTAAAAAGACCAAGTATGTTATTGTGGGCAGTCAGTATCGGCTAAACCATTTAAACCATAATTTTGATGTCAGTGTTGGTGGCCAGCAACTCAAGAGAGAGACGAGCTATAGATATTTAGGCGTGGAGGTTGACGAGGCACTAAGTTGGCGGAGTCATACCGATACTATATGTAGAAAGGTGTCTGCTGGCTTAGGGGCCATAAAACGAATCCGCCACCTTGTGCCTCGCCAAACCCTGCTAAAAGTACATGAAGCTCTAATACTTCCCTACTTTGATTACTGCAGTGAGGTATGGGGTTGCATGGGTAAAGGCCAATGTGACAGACACCAGAGGCTTCATAATAGGGCTGGCAGGCTTATTACTTCTTCTGATTACAATATTAGATCTACCGATATTCTACAGAGCCTCGACTGGGACACCCTTGAGATCAGACGCACAAAACAACTTGCAGTTAGTGTTTTTAAATCAATGAGAGGCCATTATCCTTCAGGAATTAGAGAGCTTTTTCAAGCGACATCCAGCATACATCACCATAACCTGAGGGGTAGTGATAATAATATGTTTATTCCAAGACCTCGCACTGAAGCTGCAAAGCGGGCTTTTAGTTATAGAGGGGCTGTTTTGTGGAGTGACCTACCGGATGATTCTAAATCCATGACGAATATAAACGCCTTTAAGGATACCTTGGACTTTAGATAAACAGCAACTGTTGATTGTTGGATTTTTGGATTACAGACTTTTTATTGAATTTATTAAAGTTATAGATTAGTTAGGGTGTTTTCCATAGTGTAGTAGCATGTAGTGGTTTTCCTTTGACGGCTCGCTGGAAGAGCATTGTAATTATTATAATGAATGCGATTCTGTTATATTTAATAAAGCTTATGATGATGATGATGTGACACATCACACCATCACGTGGCGGAATACACTGGATTTTGACGACTGCCACGTGACCGGCCTGGCTCAACCAATAAGAGCGTGCGTTGTAACTAGAAAACATACAATGGTGTATAGGTAATCATATGGATTCGAGTGCAATTAGGGATTCATTTGAACGAGTGAGATTTTCAAAGAGTCAAACTTTGAGCTCTTTGAAAAAACTCACGAGTTCAAATTAATCCAGAACATATGATTACTTGTTTTTTTTAATAGAGCGGATTTCGATTGAGTGTCGAAAGCAATCCGTGATTGCTTTGGTTTTGCGTTTGCTCAGTTTTCCTATTGGCTGTGGAAAATGTTTTGTGATTATCAGCCAATCAAGTGCTAAACTAAAACCAAACGTGTTTTGGTGCATCACGCCATCCACGATTGCGTTTACTTTTCCTCATGATTGGTTCAAGTAAAACCAATCGTGAATTACTTCAGTTCGTGATTGGCTCATTGTCTTTTACTTGTGGTTTTGGTTTTACTACACTCAACTGAAAACTGCTCTATTCATCCGCGTATTTGTGCTTTTTGTCGTGATGTTATTCAAAGGAGTTTGCTTCGGTTTTTTTCAACTTCTCCCGGCTGTAAATGTGGAAATTTCTCTTTGTTATTGTTCTACGTTGTTGCAAAAGTTTGGAAATACCACCGCCTCTCAGTCAATCCAAATCATGAGTTGTGGTTGGACACATGCATTACATGCATGCCAGATCAGGATTGGTATTACACGATTTGGTACTGGTGTTTAGCATAAATAATACAGCTGCTCTCAGCCAATCAAATTCATGAGTTGTGGTTGGACACATGCAGTACATGCATGCCAGATCAGGACTGGTATTACACGATTTGGTACTGGTGTTTAGCATAAATAATACAGCTGCTCTCAGCTAATCAAATTCATGAGTTGTGGTTGGACACATGCATTACATGCATGCCAGATCAGGATTGGTATTACACGATTTGGTACTGGTGTTTAGCATAAATAATACAGCTGCTCTCAGCCAATCAAATTCATGAGTTGTGGTTGGACACATGCATTACATGCATGCCAGATCGGCATTGGTATTACACGATTTCGTACTGGTGTTTAGCATAAATAATACAGCTGCTCTCAGCCAATCAAATTCGAATACTTGTTGCATGTATATTATTACTAATTTTCTATCTAAGCATGAGTTCGTTGGTTTTTGACGGAGCATGATCGAGCAGTGAGGGGATTGTACCAAAACGTTTTGTATTTGTGCCAAATACCACTACAAACCATGCTAGTACTATTACAAAATACTTCATTTTAAGGTTAGGCATTTTAAATTCACTGCTTAAATCCACAGTTAAGTACAATTAATTCACATACAATAAACAATGTAACTGATAAGGCATGCATTACACTTTCTTTTGAGTTTTTTTCTAAACCTGCTCCATTTAATATGATGCTCTTTCCAAGCTAGCAGTGTGATTAGTGTTACTGGTATTTGTCTCATCTATGTATTCGAATTCACTGATAAGTTCTTCTTCGTTCTTGTTTTGATTAAATATTAAGCGAGAACAGCTATAATGTGTTTGGGCTTTGATCTAGAGACTGGTAATATGGGTACATTTAATGTTATGGACTCAACAAATATGAGTGTACACGAAAACAAGTAAACACAATTAGCCATTTATAATTAATGATTAACATCATTTATTGGCCACTTCATCTCTACATAGCAGTTTACAAAATGATTGTTGATCTGCTTTCTATGTGGCTCGCCTTTAGCTTCGCGGTTCACACTTGTAGCTTCTCTTCTAGTAACCTAAGTATAACCGCTGACCTACAAAAGTCGCAGAACTATTATTACAATCATTCACGCTACAATGAGGTCTGCCACTTTAGGGTCTCTTGCTGGGGAAGGAATCCTAAGAAGCGCATTATGTTAGAAAAAACTAAAAACAGTTATCATAGAAAAAAATCTATTGAAGTTTAAGTAATGTTTAATAACTAATTCGCAGCAGTGTTTATCAGATTCAAAAACATTACTTCTAAAAGATAATAATTTTCAGCATTACTTGTTGCTAGCTACGTTGTGCGTCACTGACATGCGCAGTTGGAATACGGAGCGAAACTTTGGGTCGGTTAGGCCGGTTGCGTATGAATAACTGTGAGCCAGGGGGCCTTTGTTTCAAGTTCTTCGAGCCATGAACTGATTTAAGGATTTTCACTGTAAAGTGAGGGCCTCATTAATTATGCATGATTTTCGAAGTGAAAGTTAAAGTGCTTAATTGTATTAAATTAAAAAAGGAAGTTGTCTCGCCGCATGGAACTGGTTTCAGAATGTATCAATTTTTAGTCGCTATAAGCCAGACAAGCTACAAGTGTCAAGAAGGCCATAGCGGGTTTTGAACCCAACTGGACGGATTTTCATCTCAGCTCGCTTGAAGGAGTAGTAATCCCCTTTCCAGTAGTACCAGTTCACACCATCACCATACGAAGAGTGTGCACCGTGGTGATACAAACCGTTCAGGTTAGAGTGATGGCAGCTAGCATACCACCACGCACCCTTAAACATGACTGCACAGCTACCACTGTAGCTGTCGTTGTCTCGGTCTTTGGTGCTGAAGGGCGCACCGCGATGTAAACTCAGTGAATCACCGGCGTTCCCTACAATAACAACAAGACAATGAGTAACATAGTCTTCCAGCTTGGCTTCATGGTACTTTACTGATACTTCAATAAAAAGCCCGAGCTCGCAATTAAAAAATGCAAAGGAAAACGAAACGAGAATATCCATGAGCCCACTTAGAGAAAAAAATTAAGTTTCTCTAATCTTCCTGGAAAACATGGCCCACTTAGAGAAGAAAATTAAGTTTCTCTAATGTTCCTGGAAAACATGGCCTGGTAATATGTCTGCTCATGAGGAAGTTTAACCTTGAGGCCGATGTCATGCAGAACATTAAATTAACAATATGTCAAACAATCTTTCAACAGGAACACTTTTTTTGTCTTTGCCACACAGACTTTTCCTCTGTTTCTTAAAGGTCTCGTAATCGAATGTTTTGTTTACTTTACCCACAGGCAGCTCAAGCTAATGATTTTTATAAGAAATGTATGGGAATTTTTAGAAAAAAATCTAAAACTTTACTAAAATGCTCAAAAAGGTTATGAAATATTAGCTGTGCGTTGCGAAATTGTTCCTCTTCATCACTGGTGTGTTCATTTTTTATTTGAGGCACTTCTGGTAATTGTTTTGTTATCTCATAGGGAGATAAGTGCCTCAAATAAAACAATTATTAAACACATCAGTGATGAACAGGAACAACTTCACAACGCACAGGTAAGATTTCATAACTTTATTGATCATTTTAGTAGTTTCAGATTCTAAAAAACATCCCTGTGCTTTACCAAGCCAGAGTAATGCGAGGTCATGATTCTTTTCAAATATTCGCCTATCACCTGAGTAGGTTCCCAGACTCAGTTGGTACTTGCTCTTCTCGCTTGACACCGCGAAATAGTCATACTCTGCGTACTTGCTCTTTCCCGTTGTATCTTCCAGCTCAACACGAAGCCTGTTTCGCTTCTGATGTATCAATCGGTAAATCTTGTCCAGACCCAGCCAGAACTCTCCTTTAAGTTTTCCGAAACCGGTTTTGTAGTCTGACCAGCCTCGGTAGAAGTCGACTGATCCGTCTTGTCTCTTCTGGAATACTGTCCACCCACCGCCTGATGTTTTCTGGTCACAGTACACCTGAAGAATTAAAACGATTACTTTTTACGCAGCAATATACCAATAATCCCTTTTAGGGGGATCGGAGTATGCATGTCCTCTGTCTGAGTTTCAAAACTAGTTGTATCCCAGTCTCGGAAGGTGGGCATGTCGATCGCTGTCGGAATTTCGTCTATTTCTCTCTGTCGCCGCGCTCTCGTAATTTCGGACGTTCGTCGTTATTTCGTGTCGCTGTTTCAACGCCGTGTCGCTTTATAGTAAGAATTTACCGTAAAAGGGCCTCGTTCATGGGATTGTCTTTATTTCAAGTTCTATCCTACGATTTATAATAAAGAATTGCTAATTATTTCGTATTCTGATTGGTTGATTATACCATGGGATATGACGACATACCACGGTAGATCGCGCGCTAGAATCACTTTCCCCGAAATTTTCTTCGTCTTCTATTAAAGCCCCTTCCCGCTTGAGTATATTTAGGGTCGTATTTCCTCTTGTAAATTCACGAGGCGCTAGCCGAGACGATCAACAGCAATTTTGACCATGCGATGACACAAATCGTGGTAAATAACTAAGAGGACATGCTACGGTAAACTGTCGTCAATTTGTTACTAATACTGATTGCCAGAGATAAGTACAAGCGAAACAATTGTGTCGAGGACGTTTACAGAATCGGAGATTTCATCCACCGACGAATTTAATGTAAGGAATTTCATTTTAAATGCAGTAGTATAACGGTAGTACCTTGAATTTTCCCAGACCATCCGGGTCCACAGTGTAAACGCCGCTTGTCTTTCCGCCACACTTGAGAACTTCACCACAGTTCTTGGGTACTAGTAAGTTAAATAAAGAACTGACGATTTTATTACTTAAAATGAACTGAGAAAACTGATACCATGGCAAAATGCAAATGGTTTATTCCATTTTAAATCCAGAAAAAAAAAATAGTTTAAAAAGTCAAAGGATAGTTGGTTTTTAACTTCGCCGGTACAGGAACATATATATACACAACGATAATTAGTGACTTTGTGGTAACTTGATAAACTGCCTTCTCTTTATCAAGTGAGTGTGCGATCCCTTAGTTTCAACAAAATGTTCCTCGAATGAATACCTTTAGGGCAGTTGAGAGCAGCTCCTGTTCCATGAACCTTTTCGAGTGCTGCGAGCCTTCTTTCGATAGTCTTCAGTGCTGTCAAGATCGCTTTCATTCCTGCCGCTACGGTGCAGGGTTTACGTTTAGAGACTTGACGCCCTTCTCCGTAGAATAAAAGGCGGAACAGTATCAACCCAAGACTTAAACGAAAGATTAATCATGGTTTTTCTCGCTTAATCTTCAATAGAATCGTTTGCCTGTCTTGAGGTTTGTTGAGAAAGTAAAAATATTGTAAGAAATGATAAAGAAGTAAGCTTTAGTCACTCAAAACAAGAAAAGTTGGCCTGTTTGAGTTTATCTCTGTTCGTCAATTCTTTTGTTTTAGCTATTAATTGCCACGACACCACAACACCTATTGAATATCGCGTTTTCACAGCATTAAATATTCGGTTGGAAGCGTTTAGAATACTGTGGTACTTAACCTGTTCAAAAATTGCTTTCTTCGATGTTGAATAATATTCACCGGCTCAGTGTCGGTGAATAGTGATGGTTATTTACAGCGAAGTGGCTAGATAATATCCACCACTATTCACCGATACTGAGGTGAATAATTATTTTAGTGCAGTTGACTCTCTTTGAACGGCCACTCTCGTAAGCGACCATCTCCCGTATATATACCACACAAGTGAATAGCCAGCACCAAATAGTTATTTTATTTTCTGTCAAATGGACAAAAACTCGCGCGACGTGATCGCTTGGCTTGGAGGTGAATAGCAAAGGATATTCACCTCAGAGCACGCGAAAAGCACAGACTATTCACTTCTGTGGTATATACTGAAAATAAATATCTCATACCAAATTCCTTTATTCGCGACCGTCAGAAGAATAACTGATTCACCGAACTGAGTTGACACCATTAAGAACTGTGTTCTGGGTTCTTCACGCACGCAGATTTTCATCCAATCAGAACCATTTCTGTACAATAACCAATCATTGAATCATGAGATACTACCATTATTCTCAATTAAGACGATTTTTCACAGGTCGGCCGAAGATCGGCAACAGTAATTATAGCAGGACCTGACCACCCGTATACGTTTTCGTATCAAAACGGAGGCGCGCTCCGTCTACACGTAAGCGATGAACAGGCGTTAATCGTTTCCATCGAAAGCGCAGCTTTATGAAAACGCTTTCCGAATCAGATATCGGAGGTCTATCAGGAAAAACGAAGGTTTTCGAAAACGCGCGTGTAATATCAATCTAAATATCTGATCTACATGTGTGCATGTGTGCGTTTCGTGTGCTTTTAGCGTTTTCGTGCGAACGGTTGAAAACGACAGGAAAGCGATCGTGTGGAAGGGAACAGCGAAGAAAATATTGACTGCCTTATATTAGCAAATCGTGACGACTAGTAGCCTTGAAATGTCTTTCCAAATGTCATCGAAATCTTTTTCTCACATCGTCACATGAAAGAGACAGCGTGGGTACTTGTATATTGATTTCCTAACGCGCTATAACCAGTTGTAATGGCTGGCGTTACGATCTCAATTCTTTCAAGATTTGGTTATTTTTATTCTATCGATTCTAGTAAGTTAGCTAAATACATCGTACAGTGCTCACGGAGGATTTAACTTATTATCTCCATTTTAACTTTTCTTACCTCCATTGTGCGCTTCATGCATTTTCGTTTGAAAAGTTTGAAAACCACCCCGTAATGACCGATTGAGATATGACTCAGTGATCAAAGTGATTATTCACGCAACTGTCTTTTATCACTTTTGACGTGTTGTTTAATGTTTTGAAAGGCTCTATTCATCGTTTTGAATGTTTTGAAGGCTCCGTTGAAAAAGTCTATTTTAAGTGTCATTGTCTAATAACTTTTGTTTATGTTTGGGAAAAAAAGCTTTGTTCTTTGATCAACAAGAGCCCATGCATCTGGGCTTTCACTAGGGCCACATGACTGGATTGAAGATGAAATACACTTTCATTTGAAATCCTCTTAGTAATAACCAAAGGGAAGAATTATTAGCTGAATTTAGCAGTCTTTAGGAGTGGCCGGTAGCGCGGTGACTTTCATTCTCTGCTCCCCTAGTATATATGTAATTTAATATTTTTGTTTTTCTCGTATGTTGACCTTTTAATTTAAACACTACTTATTCGTTTAACACACTGCATTTGAGCAGGTATATATTCATTGTTTTGAACCCGAGAATTAACCGTACTACCGTACTTCATGGTCCCTTTCTTTAGTAGTGGGTTGTCGGTCAGGTGATTGTAAACTCTCGTCATTTAGCACAGAAAATGTATTCTGATGAATAGGGATCGGGTTGTCATGTAAGAAAGATGGCTCTTGAACAAACTGATAAGCTTCAGTATAGGTTGGGTAGTCTCGGAACACTGGAGACCTTGGTCTTTCATTGTCTTCTTTTTTGTATTCTAGATTTTTTTTTAAAGTTTGAAAGTCTGATCTCAGCTTTATTATATCCGCTTTCAACTCGCCATTTTCAACTTCTAGGTCAATAATATATTCGTGATGACAGCATCTTGATTTCGGTCTTGTATATATTAACTTGCTGCACTAATTTGTCTTCCAAATGACTGAGTTTGATTCGTGTTTTGATGTGACGAGAGTAATAATTCATTACGCATATCAGTTAGGTCAGCCTCCATGTTACAAATCAAGGTCGTTAAAGCAGCGAGAGAGTTCTTATTGCGGGCTAACAATCCTCGTGAAGAATCTAAAGAATTCCGTCTCTTCCGGTTTGAATTTGACTGATGTGTATGTTGCTTTTGGAGTTTCAAGGATATGTTGATCCAAAACTACAGGCTCTTGGGGTTTTTCATTGACTTGTGAACTTGCAGGCTCTGTAATTTGTTTTCTTTTCTTAGTATAATTATAAGTTATACCATGGCATTTCGGGGTATTAGTGATTTAAATTGCCCCGAGAGCCGAGGGAAGATTTGTAAAACTTTTACAAATCTTCCCGCGGCTCTCGGGGCAATTTAAATCACTAATACCCCGAAATGCCATGGTATAAGTTTGTTATACCATGATCGCCGAGGAACGGAACAAAGTTTTGAGAAGTTTAGTTTTCTCTGCCGAAACTAAAGACGTCGCAGTCGAGTTGCTTTCGAAAACGTTTTGTTTAATGCTTGACTGAGCGCCATTGATTAAACGACCCTGGCTTCCCCTGGGGAAAAGCGTGTTGTTTTTGAGAAGAATAACACTAAAATACAATGTAATTATGCGGTTGACTAAATATTCAAAGAGCATGAATGGATTTTAATTACGTCACGTTTATGGTTTTAAGTATCCCACATGGAAGAAGCGGGTTTGAGAAATTAAGAGAAGAATATGCAGATTGAAATAGGTCATCCCACATGGATTACATTGAAGGTTATGATGAAGACAGGTCAGTTTGGATTCAGTATTTTTCATCCGGGAACGCAGGGCTAGTGTTACAAGAGGGGAGCAGGAGTTGATGCTTTTGACCTTCTCACTTCCAGCCTGCATTCTCTAATTTTCCCTCATTACGCATGCAGGGGAAATTTCGAAATATGCATTGTCTCGAAATTTCCCGGGAAATTTCGAAACAATGCATATTTCTAAATATCCCTGCCATCAGGGAAAATTAGTGGTTTAAATGTGCCTCGGAGAACAAAAGAATTCGAGGCTACCATGGTATAACATAAAGTGTTGAACATGTTCATGTTCTCAAGCATGTCGCGCGTGACCTCTGTTTCTTCATTCATTAAGTTCTCTACTTTCATCTGTAATCTGGGAAACTCAATCTTTGCGGGTGTCTGGAAAACGAAGACCTAGAAAGCGAAGACCGAAGACCTGGAAAACGAAGACCCCATAAATAATATAACATGATATGTTAAATGCTGCTGCTATTGTTAATTGGAAATCGCGAATCGCAGTTGAGCCGTAAAAGTGCGTTGGGGAAGAAATGATCTTTGTTTTACGGATCTGAAATATATCGAAAATATATATACGTCGGTTAGACACATGCAATTTAATCTCAATTGGATATAGGCACGAATAAAAACATTAGCTGCAGTTATTTACGCTAGGGTCTTCGTTTTCCTTTTAAATTGAACAATCGGCATAAATATGGTAGCTAGAGAATTCGAGCGACTAGCCGGGAAGACACAAATTGGATATAAATTGGATATAGGCACGAATAAAAACATTAGCTGCAGTTAGTTACGCTAGGGTCTTCGTTTTTTTGCCCATGCCTTGGCACATAACTATTCCTGTTGTTATGTAGACGTGGATGATTATAAGTAAAATCCTTCGACAGCTTGTACCGTTTCCGCTAGGTCAATATCCTCGCTGGAACGAAATAACTTGATCTCAATACTCTCTGACTGTATCAACTTACGGTAAATTTAAATCTCTGACAGTTTTTAAGAGACTCATAATATTGGTCTTGAAGTGCCTTCACCCAAAATAAGATGTTCTCCTCGGATGTTTTAAATGCAGCACAGCGAGCCGATGGCTTATAGATTCCAATATCTATTTCTTCGAATTTTAGCTTTCCGGATCCTGGCCCCTTCACTGGCTTCAGGTCGTCGTACGTGTCGTATATAAAATCACTGGCCATCTGTGTAAAAAAAACGCGGTCCTTCGGCTCCGACAATAGCGCCAGTTGAAATATCCTGAGCCTGTTGGAAGGCTTTCGCACGAGTGAAGTTATAAATAAATAAAACATTAAACTGGCTTACATTTGAGCATAGTTAATAGAGTGGAATGGTTAGGAAACCCGGCAAACTTCAAAAGGGCTAACAAAGGCGCTGCGATTTAGGTTGGAAGGGGTAAGACAAAAGATTGTGCACGGTTATAGTTCATTAGCGTTCCCTGAACGAATGAACTCACACGTTTCTATTGGCTGATTGATCTTTATTAAGGTGGCCCGCGGCTATTTATTTTGGAAACGGGGGTCTTTTTAAATCGCGTATTTGAATAGCTAAACATTATTCGATTTCTGAGATATTTTGAACTTTTAATAAAGAATCCTCGAATTTTATAAAAAGTACAATTAGAAAGTGATTAACAAGGAATTGCTGAAGATATAAGCGATTTTCCAAAACGTTGTTTTTTAGGAAAGAGCGTATATTTCAAAACCCAAACGATGGATTTGTTCCATTTTACTTTCAACGAGTGCCCAACCTCCAAGGTCTGTGACAGGCAAGTTTCAGGTTAATCGGCACCATACAAGTTTCTCAGCAAACGGCTGACCAATTTTAACCTTAAACTATTATGCTCAGGCATCTGGTTCAACTGCCGGAGAAATATTACAGTAATAATTAAATCGTACATACCATATGGAAGTTCAATACCACTTGAAACTTCTGTGCCAAAGGCAAGAAGATCGGAAAACTGCAACTAACGTTATGCGGCGAACGAAGTAAGATAGGTTATTGCTGAATATCTGCGAAAATCGAGAAATTTGTATTCTTTCGGCGTCAAAACAATTCACTCGTTTGTTTTTCTTAATTTCCTAATATGACTTACAGTAGCATATTTTAAAGTACCTTACCGAGTTTCAGCGCGCTTTGACCATACGCTTTTGAGAAATAAAGGCTGTAAACTTCAGCTTGTGCGAGACTTCTAAAATCTAAATGCTTGGAAAACCCCTAATGTTCGCTAATTTATTCAATGGGTTTGTTTTGAATTTCCGCACGGGTTCTGCCACTTGGGAATCGCGAGGCAAGGAATAATTAAAATTATAGTTGAAATTAAAATGGGACTGTGTGCAGTAACCCATGAAACAGGTGTTACGTGTTATGTCCACATGGTAGTAAGTAGCGACAAGGGGAGAACTTTGAAGAACGTTTCCACAGTAGGATACTCCTTGGCACCAAAACATTACTCAGCCTGGAACTATTATTACAAATACCTTTCTTACACTTGCAAAATTAATCCTCATTTTAATTTCAATATTAATTTTAATTATTCCTTGCCTCGCGATTCCCAAGTGGCAGAACCCGTGCGGAAATTCAAAACAAACACATTGAATAATTTAGCGATCATGAGGGGTTTTCCAAGCATTTAGATTTTAGAAGTCTCGCACAAGCTGAAGTTTACAGCCTTTATTTCTCAAAAGCGTATGGTCAAAGCGCGCTGAAACTCGGTAAGGTACTTTAAAATATGCTACTGTAAGTCATATTAGGAACTTAAGAAAAACAAACGAGTGAATTGTTTTGACGCCGAAAGAATACAAATTTCTCGATTTTCGCAAATATTCAGCAATAACCTATCTTACTTCGTTCGCCGCATAACGTTAGTTGCAGTTTTCCGATCTTCTTGCCTTTTGCACAGAAGTTTCAAGTGGTATTGAACTTCCATATGGTATGTACGATTTAATTATTACTGTAATATTTCTCCGGCAGTTGAACCAGATGCATGAGCATAACATTTTAAGCTTAACATTGATCAGCCGTTTGCTGAGAAACTTGTATGGTGCCGCTTAACCTGAAACTTGCCTGTCACAGACCTTGGAGGTTATATACTCGTTGAAAGTAAAATGGAACAAATTCATCTTTTGGGTTTTGAAATATACGCTCTTTCCTAAAAAAACAACGTTTTGGAAAATCGCTGATATCTTCGGCAATTCTTTGTTAATCACTTTCTAATTGTACTTTTTATAAAATTCGATGTTTCTTTATTAAAAGTTAAAAAAATCTCAGAAATCGTATAATGTTTAGCTGTTCAAAAACGCGATTTAAAAAGATCCCCGTTGCCAAAATAAATAGCCGCGGGCCACCTTAAAAACTTTTACATTCATCCCACGCAAGCTTCATCGCCAGGTGGTGTTGGCGCTACGATCGCAAAGCACGTTGGTCCATTTCACAAAATCGCTCATTGCGCAGAAGCTGCCGTCGAGCGAACATCTCTGAGAGAGCTGTTTGAATCGGTTCGATCGTCGAAGAGCGTTTTGTTCGGGTATTAAAAAGAAAGTTGTTCCCTCACTGGGATGAATTACCTCCTACAGTTTATCAAAAAGTGTGTGAAAAGCGCCACAGAGCAATTCAAAGGGAAAAAAGCGACAGTCTCCAGCTCCACGAAACGTCGTTATGAACAAGAGCCCATCTGGGCTTTCACTCGGGCCACATGAGTCGTGCTTTAATTCGCCTGTGAGAACGTCAAAAAAACAGACTGGTCTATTAATCGCTTTTATGGCATGACTATGATAACGCAGGATTCGAACAACAGAATACTGGCAATTCAAGTGTATAAATGCAATACTATGACATGTTCAGACTTTGAATTTGATTGAAAATAGATCAAAAACTCGGGGAAATGTCCGGCTAAAACTGTATGAATAAATGTGAAATGAAACATAAATTTCATACGGCAAGAAAAAAAATTGTAATTCCTATAAATGAGAAAGCTCTTCTATTAAGCCGCTTCTCGTATACACAGACTGTTTCACAAAAAAACATTTGCGCTTATCGACACAAGAATTCAGTTGACCTTTCAAATAATTTATTCTGAGGTACGCATACTCTAAATCACAGATGTTAAATAAAGCGATAATTAGAAGAAAAGTACATTAACAGACAAACAGAGAGGAAATTTATTCAAATCAAAAAGAGTTTACTTACAGTACTTACGTAACTGAACTTTCGTTTTGGATCTTTTGGTAGTGTTGTTGACAGCACCGACCTTCGTGCACATATGCACTGAATCGGAATGAAAGTCGAAGCCTACCTCGAACTTAACTTTCAGCTAACCTGTTTCCTTTCATTCCACAATGAATAATAATCTCATAAAGTAAGCCCGTAGCTTTCAATAAATTTGCCAGTGTCTGAATGAAACAGCTAGATCTTTTCCAATTTCTCTCACGAGTCACGGCAGAAGACAGTCTCAAGCTACAAAACTTGAATTTTGATCCTCTTCACAGTAACGTAATTTAACGTCTCAGATATTATATATATGCCCTATTTCAGCTAGCGCTGTGCATTTCAAATACTTTTTCCTCTCTCTTTGCTGGCAGTTCATGCTTCTTGTTCGTGTAGTTGCCGCATTTCAGTTGGCATACACTGAAAACATCTGCTTAACTAAGATTTGTAACAATCTTAGCGGATCATGTAAATATTCCGCTTGGCTCAATTGAGGGTTTCTGCCGTCAAAGTTCATTTTTTGTTTCAGTTTTCCCCATATTAGCCGACATGTATAATGTCTCGAGCTCTCAATCCAGTAGAAAGACTCTGGTTATTCTGTCGTAAAACATGCCTTAGCTGTACAAGACCGCCCACGATGGAATAGATTTCTGACAATGACTCATTGAAAGTGATATCTCCTTGTCTCGCCAAGTCTGAGAGCTTTGAACTTTCTTATCTCAGCGCGCCTGACGAGATCTAACCTTTGATTATAATTCGATACCCGTTGATATCGAAACGTGTTTGGATATTGTATTTCGCTTACGTTTCTAAATGTACATTGGATCTGTCCAAACATCGCTGATCGAATGTATTACGGCTCCTGGTTGTTCATGTATTTTTATGGTCAACAAGAGCGCCAGTTGAAATATCCTGAGCCTGTTGGAAGGCTTTCGCCCTCGCGGGTCGACCATTTTGATTTACTGTATTCACTTATGTAAATACATTAACCTGGCGATTGTTGCGTGACCAGCACAGTGCAATCTGATTGGTTTGAATTTGACCTTTAACGCATGCGCAGAAGCCGTCCGACATCAAATAAAAAAATTATAATAATAATAACGACTTGCATTTTCAGACTCGGCGCTGCCACAGGCAGCCCGAGTAATGAGTTGAATACTTTTGCCAGCTTTTAATAGGTGAGTTTAGTTTTTTCCTTCGCCCTTTTTCTTGCATAAATCATGGATCAAAATATTGAGTCGAAGCTTGCAATTAGTTCGGTGTACATGTAGTACTGCTTGAAGTGGTACTAAATTAATAGGAGCGTTCATTTTGTCAGCCTTTGCTTATATTGTTTGAATTGTTTATAAATTTATTATAAACTTTTATATTTCGAAAGATAAGCCAACACTTCATCTTTGACTGGGAGATGAGACCCTGAGTTAATGCTCAGACTTCCCCTCCTAACTGATTTGATATTTCAAGGATCACACAAGTTTCGATTTCATCGGTACATAAGCAGTGGACTGGTACAAAATGTACTACAAGTACAATGGTTTATGATGAGCCAAGCTAAGCTTATATGTTGTAACTACATTGTAGGTTGTGTAAAACAAACAGATCATACTACACAGCCAAGTCCAGAATTGCTTTAAACATGATAGTCAATGCAACAAGTTTCCTAGTACCCTTTATAACATTTGGCTTTTGTTTCTTTTGATACAGGAACAGAAGAGAGTGACATTCCAGCTGCTAAACCAGCATATAATTCTACCGAGACAAATTATTATTTCAGAACAATATATATTGCCTGTGTAGCAGTGCAAGGGAGGGAGAGGGGGACAGTGGAGCTCCTTGTGCTGGCTAAGAACAAGATTCCCATTAGCTATAGTCCTGTTCAATAATACATTTAAGCAGTGGTGTCGGGAGGGAGAGGGGCAGTTGCTCCCCCCTTACCCCCCTCTGCCCAGTTTCAGAAGAGAGAGACATAGTTTACATGCATGTGCATACATAGTTTTTATTTAAACACAGTCTCTTCATGTTACATGCTCTCCCATGGAGCCATGTATAAAGGTAAAAATTACGATAATGAGTAAAAATATAAAAGCTAAAACTAAGATATTCAAATGTTCTAATCGCTAATTAATATAATCATTAAATGTATTTACAGTTGACCTAAGTACCTCTTAAAATTGTATAGGTCTGTCTGGTTTTTGGCTGCAGCTGGTAAGCTTTTCCAGAGAACGGCCCCCTGATACTGAAAGCTGTGTTTACTAGCTTTAGTCTGTGGATGTTTTATGAAAATATTATGTGCTGAATTTCTTAAATTATGGGAGTGTACAGTGTTTGAATTTGCAAATAGTTTATGCACATAGTCTGGTGAAGTCCCGTTTAATGTTTTAAACATTAAAGTTGCAAGTTGTCTGCATCTTCCCTTCTCAACATTGCCCCATTTAAGCTCATCCAGTAGCCCAGATGACGGTTCATCATAATTAGAAAAGGTAATCACTCTGGCAGCTCTATTTTGTAGCTTTTGAAGGTGATCCAACAGCCCTTTACCACACGAGGTTCCCCATACTGCACTACAGTACTCGAGATATGGTAGTACGAGGGAATTGTACATAGTATTTAAAGTTTCAAATGGTATAAGGCTTCTAACTCGTTTCAAAGCTCCAATCCCTCCTAAAAGTTTCTTAGAAATTTTATCCACCTGTTGTTTCCATGTTAGGGACTCATCAATCTCAACTCCAAGATATTTGTAAGTTTGTTCTCTCTTTAAGGGTTTGTGATCAACTTTGATTATGAAATTATGTTCAAGGTGTCTTATTTTATGCCGACTTGCAACTATCATCAACTTAGTTTTTACTATATTTAAACTAAGTTTATTTGCCTTTAACCATATGTGCACCTTATTCAAGTCATGGTTCATTTGTTGCTATAGAACATTTGGGTTTGCATCAGCTACTGTAAGGCTGGTATCATCAGCATACATTCTTACTTCTGAGAATAGATCACAAGAGGGGAGATCATTAATATAAGTTATGAAGAGAAGACAGAAGTCATCAATGAAAATGTCTCAGAATTCATCCCCCCCCCAGTTTCCCCCAATTTTAAGGGCCTCCCTATGCCCCAGCACTTAAGCATTAATTAGCTTTTCTATAATTCAGGTTGATTTGTCCTATGAAATAATTAGGCTACATACATTGTACATGTAAATATAATTTTTTGTTATTGTTGCCATTTATATTAAATTAGATAATTTAAATATTTCCACATGTGGTGAATGTAGGTGCACAGAATCAAATAATGCACTTATCAGCAGCTTCCCCCAGGGGTAGACCCCAGGATGATCAAGAGGATTGCAAAAAGGGTGGAACAAACTTCACGATTTTCCCCAGGGATGGGGAAATGTTATTAGTCAAAATCCCCTGGGTCACGTTTTCCTTAAACAGAAAATCCCTCTTATGTGAGATTATAATCTTACAAATTCCCCCTTCCTTATCTTGGAACTTCAAACAAAGTCAAGCATTTTCCCTTACCCAGGGGCAAAACTTACATTCAATCCCCTGTTATTCCCCAACTTATCCCCCTGTTCGGCCTGGGAGGGCTTATGTCGATGGAAGAGCGAATGTTCAGTAGAGACCAGTATAAAATTCCCTTTTATTCTCCACAAGGAACTGGGACACAAGGCGGGAAAACTAAAACATATGACATTAACCATCAAGGAGCGAAAGTTCAAGAATAAAATAGTTTAAATAGTATGGTACCTTCATAAGGTTTAATTACATTCAAGAATGGAGTAATGCAACTACTGCAGTAATACTGACTTTTTTTTTGGGGGGGGGGGGGGGGGTGGGCTTAATTAATTTCGTCTTCAAAATGGGGGCTTATTAGAAGAGGGGGGCTAAATAGAGGATTTACGGTAAGTGCATAATAATAAATTATTTGCTTAAAAAAGTTGTGAATAGCTCTTGCTTTCCTCTCATTTGTTGCACTAGCCGACCTCAAGATTTTTGAGCTGGCTTTCCAGGGGTATCTCCTGTAGCACCACCGTGACCTCTCTTGCTGGGCTGGTAATTATTCTGTCATATGTTAAAATAATTAAATGAATAAAAATTGAGGTAATAGCTGACATGTAGTGACAGTTGAATAACAGTACAATGCCACTTTGCTCAGTATAATTCTTTTTCTCAAATTTTCATACAAACCTAAACTGAACCCCCAAACTGATTTAAAAATTAAAATATTTTTCCAACCCAAAATCATTCATAGAACGAGTTTAAATACACCTGAATTATTATGAAGAATTTAGCGAAGTTTTCAAGTATCTTTTTAAGTGGCACTGCAGCGGTGTTGTATTATGCAGTTTAGCCTAATCGCCAAAATTTTCCCAAATTCAAGTCAAAAATTCAGATCGAAGATAGGTGGCGCTTAGAGGCGCTTTTATACAGTTTTAATCATACACATTTGGGGAATGATTTCCCAACTTTAGAGGAACATTCGTCAATGGATTTTGTCAAAGTTTCCAAGTCTCTAGTGCGTGCTTTTAAGAATCTCATTCACATTGAGAAGTAATAATTTCCACTGTAAAATATAGGGCTAAAAGTACTATAAACACCACCAAAATGACTCGATGATCAAGATAAAACGATAAACGGATACTTCTAATTTCTATTCATGTTAAAATATGTGACGAAACGTAGAAGAAAAACTCATGACCAGCGTTTGACTTACCGCCAAAATGACACTTTCCACAGTTGATTCGCCGCCATCTTGAAAACTTGACTTTTTGGAAAAAAAATTGCTTTGCGGTCGTAGCGCCAGCACCACCTGCTTCATCGCTGTATCATTTTGTTGATAGTTTGTGTCTTTCCGAAATTTTTCTTTTGTCTAGATTCTACATACTTGTGTGCTTTTGAACTAACAAGTTTACCATGTACGCTTGCTACGCTTCGCTACTGCCGGAACGCAGTAAAATACATGACGTCAATGATGTGTTGCTATGATAACACCGATGTTAAACAAACCTACATTTTTGGAACGTTTATTCTATTTCTAGTAAATGGGTGAAGTGGCTAGCCCGACCGAGCTCTGACAGTGGAGGGAAAATGAAATGGCTTACAAGGCTTTGAAGGTTTGAAATTCATAGCCAAATGTTTCGGCAACTTCCGCCCAAGGGATTTTAACAAAATTTGCACTGTGCGCGTGTTAACAGTTTCCAGTTGTTTGAAAAAAATCGTTTGACTAGATTTCGAGTAATGGCTTAAATGTCAAAAGAATGGCGATGACTGACATCACAATTATGTCATTATTATGTGCGTTTTATATAAATTCTGTTTGTAAGAAATTGAGTAGAATCAATCAAAAATCTTAAAAGTTACGACATTTTGTTTAAATAAGCATTGCTCAACTTGTGAGGTGAGTTCTTGGAGGTAAAAAGGATAGCACTTTCCGAACAATGAAGACTAGAATGGCGACAAAATTATTGGGGGGAGGGGGGTCTACAACCCATCAACTCCCCCTCCGTGGTCCCTGACAAAACAGACCAGTTAGTTGCCTGCTATATGCCGATGATCTAGTGATACTTGCAAATCCTGTTCAAGGCATGCTGCAATATCTAGATGAATTAGGCGATTACTGCAGCCTCAATAATCTGGCAGTTAATATGGATAAAACTAAAATTTCGATTTTTAATAACACGGGAAAAAGCATGAATAATTATACGTGTCCTCATATAAGTACCTGGGCCTAACCTTCAGTGCATTCGGAAACTTCACTTTAGCCAAACAGGAGTTTAAAAAATTGCGGTAAAAGCCTTATTCGAACTCCGCAAAGAAATGGGAGATCGCTTTAGAGCGTTAACATATATAGAGCTGAAGTTCAGCCAATTCTACTATATGGGAGCGAAGTATGAGGAGTTGAGTCCAACAACAAATTAGACAGAGACCCTATCGAACAAGTACATATTAAATTATGCAAATAGTTTAGGAGTGTCAAAAAATGCAACAAACTGAATGCATGCCAAACCAGGAGCCCATTACCGAATTAGGAAGATTTCCCCTTAAAACAGAAGCAATATTCAAGAGTTTACAGTTCTGGCTGAAACTGCAAGTCTGCGATACCGACAAACTTGCAGTGGACGCTTTTTTGGACTCAAGCCTTTTAAATAATCCTGCAAGTTGGTACAAAAAAATAAGTGAGAGTCCTCAAGCTCGGATTTGAAAATCTCTTAGTCCCCTCGAACACTATCGCCGACAACACATCAATAACTGATTTGTAAGCCGAAACTTATAAGCGAAGGCTATGCGACATAGAGTTCCAAAATTGGCTGCCAATCAGATAAATAAGCTAAGGAGGCTACAGAAACATTGCCCGGCTTTAAAGCAAACTACCGCGGCTTGAAGAATATCTACGCATAAAAAAACTTGAAGCATAGAACGGCTCTAATAAAGGTTAGGATAAGGAATCATGCTGATTTAGAAATTGAAAAAGGAAGACATGCTAGGCTATTTAAAAAGGTCGATGAAAGTCTTTGCAAATTCTGCCTGCCTAGAAAGGAGATTGAGGATGAAGCTCATTTCCTCGTAAAATGCAATAAATATAACCATTTATGAAATGCGTTCCATGCTTCAATGCAAAATGAATTCCAGATAAACATAGAAAAGTGCTCCGAGGAAAGTCGGCTAAAAATAATGTTAAGCCCCAACAATAGGAGAGCAGCTACATGTACAGTTGAAAACTTCATATGCGAGTGGTGTGTAGTGTCCTCAAAGAACTCTGATTTATTCTGCCGCGACCCTTATAATTCTGAAAGCCCCCAAACACTTGTAACTCAGTTAAGTGCACATTTATTTGGATTAATGTCTACGTACAGATTTATACGACTCCAAATAAAAACTATCTATCTATTTGACCGTCGGAAAACTTCGAAAAATATCCTAAAAAATACCAAGCCGTGAGAAATTACCCACCCCAAAATATACCTTATAGTCTAAAAATCACCCTAAAATACCAAATAATAATTGACTATTTTAAGTACATTGTCATTTATTGCCAAACATCAAATACATCACTTTGTTCCGAGTTTTTATACCTTACTTGGGTAAGACCTGTACAGGACCCGAACAGATCCCAGGACCCGAACAGATCCCCAATTGTACCCGAACAGATCCCAGGACGCGGAAAGATCCCCAATTGTACCCGAACAGATCCTGAAGGATTTATAGGAATGGACTTATGGAAAGTGGATGGAACGTGGTAAATTTTGCTAATATATTCCTTACTTTACAAACCTGAGACATGAAAGGGCAAAACGGAGGCACGCACTGCAAAACATGGTCTTGGCAGAACTTTTCGAACTGGGATGCATTATCAGCTTAGCGACTGATCAATATTCATAGTAAACCACCTGTCAATCATTCTCAGCAACAGCGCCTAGCATTATTATGCAGATTGCCTCTACTGGAAAAAACGTCTCTATACACTGACATGTATACAAAATATTAGAAAGAAAGAAGAAAGACGTACAGGGAATGGGGGATGAATGGACGAATGAACGAACGAATGCTAGCTCTCTATCCGTTTTTAAAACTAAGCTTGGATAGTATTTACAAGATTAATGTTGTTTTATTCTTTATTTTGCATTTTATTGTGAATCGGATATATTTTATTTATTTTTATATTTAATAACTTAATGTTGGCGTCATAATTGCATCCTGTATATAGTTGCTGCCAACTAAATAAATGTAGATGAAAAGAAAACAGGTTTGAGTTACAATGTATGTCATGTTCAACAATTCACCTTGTCGGAATTTAGTTGTTGTTTAACTTATCTCTGATTGCCGTAATTTAATGAGGCAAAATGAGTCACATTCGTACGCTAGCTGCGCGAATACTGGTTAAAATTGTTAAAAAGTTTACCACATTCCATCCACTTTGAGCGATATGAAATCCTACATTATGCCGACGATCGAAAAATTCCCGAATCAAATCCTCCTCCATGTTGGGACCAATGACCTAAGATCCAGAGACCCGAGCGCGATTGCCAATGCTATTGTGGATCTGGGCAGGAAAATTGAGGCTTCTTGCAGTGCTGAAGTTATCATATCTGAATTGACAACACGCAGCGATGCTTTCAGCGAAGCTGCCAAGGCCGTTAATAAACGTTTGGAACAATCTTGTAAAACACAACATTGGAAACTCATCCGTCATGAGAACATAGATTACACAGGACTTAATAGAGGAGGCCTCCATCTAAATAGAAAAGGTAATGAACTAATATACTCTAATTTTGTAAATAGCCTTTCTCATTGAACTCCTGTTTCCATAAATGCCGATAAACCATCTACAACCCCTGCAGTTGATGATAATTCTAATTTATCTCCGGAATCTCTCAGCTTTCTACCTTCGAAGCGCGGCTTTAAATTAGCTGCTCTAAACATTACCAGTTTGCCTAAACACATTGATGAGCTGAGAGTTTTGCTTGCCGATTGTCCTATCGACGTTTTGTCCATCAATGAGACAAGGCTTGATCAATCAGTTAAAGACCATGAAGTCTATATTCCAGGTTATGAAATAATTAGGCGTGATCGAGAGAAAAATGGTAGGTTCGGAGGCGGCGTTTGTTTTTATGTCCGCTCGAATATAAATTTCTCATTACGCCCCGATCTAAGCGTTGATCACCTGGAAAATCTATGCATAGAGATTCGCAAACCTCGATCCAAGCCTTTTCTCATTGCTACTTGGTATAGGCCTCCTGATTCATCGGTCGAAGTTTTCTCTCTTTTCGAAACCCTAGTTGGTAAACTTGATGCTGAAAATGTCGAATATTATTTAATGGGTGACTTTAACTGTAACATAGCCTCGCCTCATCCCGACAGCAATACAGGTTTACTAACTAGTTTGGCTGATGTTTATGGCCTCCACCAACTTATAAATAATCCAACGCGTGTCACTAAAACATCTTCCACGCTGATAGACCTAATTTTTACAAATTGTCCTGACAGGGTGGTTTGCTCTGGTGTCTCCCATATAAGCATAAGCGACCACAGTCTTGTCTTTGCATTTCGTAAAATCTCAATTGATCCACCTTCTAAGGGGCACTCAACAATAACCTATAGGAAGTTTAAAAACTTTGACTCTGCTAATTTTCGCAGAGATATTTCTTTGCTGAATTGGGAAAGCGTAAACATCTATGAAAACCCCAATGATATGTGGGAAACATGGAAAGACCTTTTCTTTCAATGTGTCAACAAGCATGCCCCATTGCGCACTAAACGAATTCGCGCATCTAAATCGCCGTGGATTACACCACAATTGAAAAAACGAATGCACGACAGAGACATTCTTAAATTGAAAGCCACTCGATCTATGTGCGAAAGTGACTGGTCGAAATTCAAGAAATGTCGCAATGCTGTTAACAGTGAAATCAAACAGGCTAAGGAACAATACTATAAGAATGCGCTCCATGACAATGAAGGTAACTCACGTGAGACTTGGCGGGTCATTAATGAACTTACATCAAGAAAGTCACATAGCTCCTCTGTGAAAGAGATAAAGCTTAATGACAATTCTATTTGCGATCCACACGAGCTGTCATCTACCTTCAATAGCCATTTTTCTTGTGTTGGGCCGAAGCTTGCTAGCGACATTCCTTACAACGAAAACAATCCATCGCATTTAGATTATCTCAAGGTCACTGACCATAGATTCGAACTTAAAACAACTGACAGTGCCAAAGTGTTCTCGTTATTATCTAAGCTATGCAAATCTAAAGCGACTGGATTAGACAAAATATCTGCTCGACTCCTTCGGGAATGCGCAGATTTGATCGCTAGTTCTCTTTGTTTGATTTTTAACAGATCCATTGTCTCGGGTGTTTTTCCCAGTGAATGGAAATGTTCTAAAGTAATTCCATTATTCAAACATGGAGAACGTTCCGACTTAAATAATTATCGACCTATTTCTATCATCCCCGTCGTGGCAAAAGTTTTTGAGAGAATCGTTTACGATCAGTTTTATAGCTATCTAACTGAAAATAATTTAATCTCAAGCAATCAGTCGGGGTTTCGATCACTTCACTCCACTGTTACGGCCTTACTCGAAGCCACTGACAACTGGGCTCTCAATATTGACAAAGGCAATGTTAATGCAGTGGTATTCCTTGATCTTAAGAAGGCTTTCGACACTGTTGATCATGCCATTTTATTATCAAAATTAAATGTTTATGGTGTTGGAAGCGCCTCACTTAACTGGTTCAAATCATATTTGGATAGTCGCAAACAAAGATGCTTCGTAAATGGTTCTCTCTCAGACACCCAACCCCTAACCTGTGGCATTCCCCAGGGAACTATCCTAGGTCCTCTCCTCTTTATACTTTACATAAACGATTTGCCTAATTGTCTCTCTCATTCTCAACCTCGGATGTACGCCGATGACACGCACTTAACTTTTGCCAGCAATGATATCAATCACATAGACCATGAGTTGAACCAAGATCTTGTGAGGGTTAGTGAATGGCTCGTTGCAAATAAGCTCACCCTTAATAAGTCCAAGACTGAATACATGTTAATAGGGTCAAGGCAAAGGTTAAGTACGTTTGACAGAGCTCCCTCTCTTTTTATTGATGGTGCCTCTATTAATCGGGTTACATCCACAAAATGTCTTGGAGTGCATATTGACGAACACTTATCTTGGAATGTGCACATAGACAAACTTAACAACTAGGATGGGGGTATGCCGCTAGGATGGGGGTGTACCTTACCCTGTTCCAGACCAAGAAATTGTATTTTTGCGACTCTGTTCCAGCCGACTCTTATCGCAAGAGACGGAAAATTCCATACTCATAACGTAGCAGTATCCGTTTCACGATGCATAAATTAGTTGCAATTCTCAGAAGCCGAATGCGAACAACAGAGTTCTTTTCAAGGAATATAACTACCGAGGCTGCTCGTTTGCTTGGCAGTGTATCACCGTCATGAACAACCATGAAATTCAAGCCTATATATAATTAGCGTGTGTTGGTAGCTCGTTTGTTTCGTTCTTTCAGCGGCTCGGCCCGATCAAGAGAATTTGTCCTACAACTGTCAAAACATAATAGTTGTTTATAATTTCAAAACCTACACACAGCACAGCAGGCCACTTTTCAAGCCAGCTCTTTTGCCAGGTCAGTAGCCGAAGAGGTTAGCTACAGAATGCAGCGGTTAGTTTCAGGTATACTACCGAGGCTGCCCGTTTGCTTGGGTGAACGGCCATCATGTTCGTGATTCATAGCGCACTTATATGGGGCGCCGTTTTGGACATTATTACGAACAGTAATAGATCCGTAACTTCAAATATTCATGGCAAACTTTTTATTGCGTGTAGTTAGATTACGTTTGTAATGCCAAACGTAAAGAAACATGCTAAACTTTTTGTCGTATACTTAATTTTCTTGTATAACCATGGCAAACTTAAAACAAACGTGCCATACTAAACTATGACACATTCGGACCAAATACAACTATACGTGGTCTTTCTCAAATATACATGCTAAACTTTTCATTCCGTATGGTATGATGCACCGCGCGCTTCACATGCAAACACACTAGTACCTAGGTCTCGCGCGGCTATCTCTCCTCGTGATCTTTCTTGTTCTGTGGCTGCTTCAAGTTGGCTGATCGTCCAGAGAATTTCAGAGAAGCACTAAGCAACATAGCCCGCCAAGCCAGATTGCTGCTGGCCGGAAATGCCAAGTACGCGTGCAGCAGAAAAACTCACATCAGTTGTAAGCTTTCGTGTAACTATTTGTCCATAGCAGGACTTAACGAAATTGAACCCTGTACAGTACCCTGTAAATCAGGGAACAGCTCCCTCATCTTTGCTCCAAGATCTTCCTCATCCATTGACTTGTTCAGGGGAAATCAGTGCACAACAAACCCGTCATTTTCGAGGTGACAACGGGGTTGATGTGTCGGCATAGCTTTTGTGCAGGAAGAGGGAAGCAGCACACAGTCAATCTTTATACAGTGGAACCCCGATTTAACGTACCCCGATTTAACGAACAAATGTTTTCGGCCCGGCCAGAGTCACAGTAAAATGTATGGAGAAGAACCCCGATTTAACGAACCCCGATTTAACGTAATCCCCGATATAACGAACAAAATCTGGAGGACCGAACGTAAAAACTACCCCGATATAACGAATAAAATGTCATCACGCCACAGAAGACGAATCCGGCAAGAGATGAAACCGATAATATTTTGTTTATTCTCTAAGAACATTGTCAGCAGCTATCCATTACATGCCGCTAAACAGAGTGTTATCGTTGCCATCTAATCCGCTTTATCTTCTTTGTCTTTAATGAGATCAGACGGGGAAGTGTTGGACAGTGAAGCAGAACGGTAAATTTTAATTATTACCTATACCCCGATCTAACGAAGCTTTTGGTCATTTTTCCACAAATTCGTTATATCGGGGTTCTCGATTTAACGAAACCCCGATCTAACGAACTGTTTTTTCCGGTCCCCTGCGCTTCGTTAAATCGGGGTTCCACTGTATACTATAGACCCTATGCATAATTTCTGGTGACTTGTATGTCAACGAGGCTGGTAGGTCCTCTGGAATGTTGAAATTGAAGCGCTCAGGGAGATGTGTGAAATGCACTGAACATATGTTCAGTGAAGCAATGCCATTATTTTGCTATGCTATACCAGCCTCGTTGACATGCAAGTCACCAGGACTTATGCAGTCCCTTCTTCGAAGGCGGATTTTTGTATACGTAACAGTTCTAGTCGAGGCTATCCCGCTCAGTCGACAATTAAATGTCGGAAATGAGCGAACTAGCTCTGCAGCTGCTGCTCTAGCCGGTCTTCAGTGGCGTTGTACATGGCTGATTCGTAGTTGTGTTTATTGTGCTGGTACTGCTAATACTGGAACGAAGTGATGGCTCACTAAGCCTCTGCTCGATCGGCAGTACACTCCTATTGCTATTATTACCCAGCAGCAATCTGGCTTGGTGGGCGATGTTGCTTAGTGCTTCTCTGAAATTCTCTGGAAGATCAGCCACTTTGATCTTGAAGCAGCCACAGAACAAGAAAGATCACGAGGCGAGATAGCCGCACGAGACCTAGGTACTAGTGTGTTTGCATGTGAAGCGCGCGGTGCATCATACCATACGGAATGAAAAGTTTAGCATGTATATTTGAGAAAGACCACGTATATTTGTATTGTGTTCCGAATGTGTCATAGCTTAGTATAGCACGTTTGTTCAGTAAGTTTGCCATGGTTATACAAGAAAATTAAGTGTACGAAAAAAAGTTTAGCATGTTTTTTACATTTGTCATTAAAAACGTAATCTAACTAAACGCAATAAAAAGTTTGCCATGAATATTTGAAGTATCTATTTATACTGTTCGTAATAATGTCCAAAACGGCGCCCCATACACTTACATGTAATTATGTTTATTCATAGCCCAGATTCACTGTCTGAACGATTTATCCGGCAACAACAACTCATCCAGTGTTCTGTGATAGCTCAGTGTGTGTAGGTTTACTGATATGAAATTATAAACAACTATGAAAGAACTCAGTATAGCGTATGCAAAGGAGCCAACAACAGCACCGGCACACGCTAAATAGGCTTGCATTTCATGATGGTGATCCACTGCCAAGCAAACGAGCAGAATTGCAACTAATTGATGCATCGTGAAACGGCTATCTGCTACGTCATCAGTATGGAATTTTCTGCCTCGCTCCCCAGATGTCTCGAGCGATAAGAGTCGGCTGGTTTCCCAGGCTACCCTGTTCCAGACAATATGGCAAAAATGGTACCCTGTTCGAGACTAGAAACAACAAAAACGCGCTGTTCCAGGCAATATGTCAAAGTATATCCTGTTCTAGACTCGAAACAAGAGACTATGTGGCTATGTTGTATGAGATCTGTGTGACTAGGACCACATTCACAATTATCACAAGAAGCTGCTTATTAAATCCTTTGGACCATTCATCCCGTATATTGATGATCGGAAACTAGTCAGTCCACAATTAACCACCTTTAGCTGGTATACAACATCTTCCCTGTTCCAGATCAAAACAGAGTGATTTATATACCCTGTTCTAGATTAAGAAACATCAAAAACCATACCCTGTCGAGTGGCACGTACCCGTATACCCCGGGATGAATACTAACATTATTATTTTTGTCTGTGACCCCAACGACACCGAAACGACATCGAACCGGATGTCTTAGCTTAGGCCTAGGAGCGTCCGCTCACAATAAAATATACACCTCCCCCCTCCTATGGGGCTCTAAGTGAAGACTTTGAATTATATAATTTCTATATTTTTTCGACACTTTAAAATTAGAGTTAGTGACCGTAAATATTTTGTTGTGTCTGTGAGTTGGGGGTAGCCGGGCTCTGCCTGAAACTAAAGTGTTTTGAATGTTCTTGGATACCCGTCGGGGAGAGGGAGGGAGGTAGCTAAAAATAACATACAATCCTGCCCACCAGAATAAATGATAACCGGTCCCTTTATGACGTCTAACTGAAGACATTCGAAGCGTTCAACCGGTTCAAACAAAGGTCAGGATGCACGCAACGTGTGACAGATGCGATGGGAGATTAACATTAAAGGTTTAATGTTAGCTTCATTTACCTTATGTCGGGATTGTAATTCCAGCAGTGTCTTATCACGGCTAAGGTATGTTGTGTGTTTTACTCACAGTATAAGAAATGCCTGTGATTATTGTGTAGGCGTTAATCGGGACCAATATCCACGCCTAAAGTGGTGAATGTTTTGGTGCTGTAATTTCACGAATAATTTGTAATAATCGGTTGTAAAACTGAAAGAGTTCCGAAAGATTAAAGCGGGCAAACGTTTAATAATTATTTGAATAGGTAGATCACATTAACAATTACGGGCTCTAGATATTATGGAGCGATCCGTTTCTTTTTATTCCATTCATAAGCACAAGTGTTCCCATGCAGAAAAAGCTAACTGTTGCCATCTGTTGAATTTATTTCATTAATTGAATTTGAGATTGTCATTTCACTATGTATCATGTTGATAAACAGAATTGATCCAAGGAGTCTTCGATCACGGAAGCTCTAAAATGAAAAACAAGCTACAACCCATGCAATCCAGCTAAGAACTTCACGAAGGAGGTAGCATACAAGTAAGTGAATAACTAATGAATAGTTCAATATTTGTCGTTTGAGCTTATCGCATATATCATATTTCAAGTACAGTGTCTTATAATATACCATCGACTAGAAGTGTTCAGAAATCTAACTAACCAGAATGTTTTAATATTTCGGCGGATTGTCTAGTTAGTAAGTAACCTCTTTATAGGAATAATATTCTTATGCAATGCTGAATAATGTCCTCTAGATAACTGTACAAAGTACTGGTATTTGTCGTGTTTAAAAAGAGAGGTTTTCATGTAAACAAATCGGCCTGCTATAAATTAAAACTGCTTCAGTTGCTGAAGCACAGAGAGTTCTTATGGAAAGCCGCCAGGATTACTCAGTATTAAACAGTATAAAATAAGCCATCTTGCGTAAATGATATTGTATTTGCTATTGCTAACACATCCCTGTGTGTGATAACCTTACTTAGTTTATAAGAAGTTCTGCACATTCGCACGTTCTAGTGATGAACCTCTTGGATCCGTAATACAATATCTACTGTTGCAACGGCGTCAGTATAATAATTTGGAGGAAACTGGGGGATGAAATTGTCGTGTTTTATTACGATCTTTCGCCGGTCCATCTAGAAAATAGTTACATACTTTATTTTACCGATTTTAGCGTTCGAATACGGCGACCAAAGGCCGAAGTTTAGCTCCATAAACTAATGCAGACCCCCAACCAAGAATCCTCAACTATGGTGGTATTGGGTTGTCATCAATAAAAGTATATGTAAATATATCATTTACGAAACACTTTTCTTTATTTACAGAATATATAAGCTTGATTTTTTGTACTTGTTTGGCAAATAATATACAATAAACATAACCGCTTTTAATTTTCACGTGATTGAATTTAAAGTGACTTTATATTTCGTATTTTACGATTTGATAACAATTCTTGATATCACGAGTACTTACAAAGTACTATTTTAGTACCATCGCCAATTCACATCATCAAGAGGACCCTCGTGCGCTCATGGAAAACTATATGCTCTACATGTAACTCTTCGCAGCCAACTCGAAAGCTTTATGCTACATTGGCTGCTACACATTACATATAATAACTCATACACTTTAATATCCATAACTAGTTCAAAAAAAATCATGAATGATTAATGAAGCAAACACAAAGGAAATCAATGATTGTGAATACATTTTATATCTGATAAAGTTTCATCCTAATTTACATAAACTTTTAGCTTGGATTTTCTCGGCCAAAATAAGTCGTATCGCCAATTAATATAACTGCAAAAAAAGGTATCTTTACCCTCTTTACATGTAAATGTTTTTGAAGTCGTTTAATATACTCACAGCTAATTTTGGGACTTTATCAGTGATAAAAGTTTATATAACATTTCATCCTACTAAACCTATTTTCTTTTTGTCATTCCATTGAGATGTGCGTCTTTCTTTCATTGCATTCTTGAAGCGTTTTTGAAGCCGTTCAAAACACTCACACCACATGTTTTATCAAGTTTTATAAAACACTACTGTTTGTGTTTTAAACAGTACTTCTTAACTCATTCTATACCTTCCGCTTTTTTCTTAATGTTTGTTCTGTAAATAGTGTGAAATAAAATAAAATTGTCTCTCCAGGAATATTACATACTGTGTTTAGTGTTATACCATATGTTTGTAATCTGTTTTATTAGATTTTAAGTGTTTTGGGCTCGCAGTAATAGACTAGGTCGCGGTTAATTCCGACATTTTGAAAGGGATGCAAACATGGCGCGTAAGTATATTTAGATTATTAAGCAATTATTGGACGAGGCTGAGCAAAATATCACGAATTGTCTGTGGCGAGCTACCAGTTATTTCCGATGCCGAAGGCAGAGGCAAATATAACTAGTAGCGAGACACAGACACTAGACCAGTTCGCGGTAAATTCCGACATTTTGAAAGGGGTGCAAACATGGCGCGAAATACAGTGTTTGTATGGGAATCCGATGCCAAATAAAATCCGTAAAATGGAATCTCTGAAATATTCTTCAGATACAATCTTAAGATACCAGGTAAAAGATTAACTGATCGAAATTTTAGGGATGTATATAGCTGTGCTGGGAAACGTGCAATCGTGCAATTTCAGTTTTCCATACATTTGTCTGTAAAAACGAGTCAAAGTCCGCGGTTAAATTTACAGACAATGTATGGAAAACTAAAAACACGATTGCACGCTTCCCGGCTCAGCAACATCCCTCAAATTTAAGGGATGTAGCTGAGCCTTAATCTTAAGATACCTGGTATCTTAAGATTGTATCTGAAGAATATTTCAGAGATTCCATTTTACGGATTTTATTTGGCATCGGATTCCCATCGATTCCCATACAAACACTGTATTTCGCGCCATGTTTGCACCACTTTCAAAATGTCGGAATTTACCGCGAACTGGTCTATTAGCTCACGCTGTTGCAGTCACCCTGCCTGCTGTTTATTTTCTCTTTGTGTTTGTAAATAGTTTTTCTTTCCCACTTTGTTGTTTTCTTTTTTATTGTTGTAATTACATGGCAAAGCTAATAATAACAATAATAAACGTATTTGTAATGTAGATTTGCTGAATTGTAATTATAAAATACTAATAATGTAATTAGTATTTAAATATATTTTTTCAACATTTCCGCCAAGAGCAAAGCTCATCGAGGGAACTATGTTAGTTAGCCAGTATTTCTCTAACATGGGTACCAGGCAACCTCGTTTCCAGGGCCCTTTGTGAAATGGCCCTGGGAACGAGGTTGGGTACGAGGCCCTCCCCCACCTCTCTCCCGAGGATTACACATGTATACCAGGGGAGGGGTGGGTGGTGAGCTTCTCAGGAACCGGCGTGATTCCCATGATAAAATAATAATAATTTAAAAATCCCAGTTTCTGTGTTTACTTACTATTATCTAAACAAACATGAACGAAACCCGGGCACTGGTCATCAAACTCAAGCTGATAAAGTCCTGTGGCCCCAGGAAATGTTACTCCCACTTCAACGGATCTGACTTGAGACTGAACAGAATGACGCTTTATTTCAAATTTGTCAAGGTATCTCACGCGAACTCCAGGTTCGATTCCTTGAAAAACTCATAAGAAAATTAAATTGAATCATATTGGTCATCGCTTAAACCGCGAGTTCGGGTTGTCCAATATGTGCGCATATCTTATTAGTTTCGCTTAAAATTTCGCTTTTTCTCAACTCAGGTTTCCTAATTTCTTTGTATAATCTAAATCATTTAATCTTATTAGGTTCGCTTAAGTCAATTTTATCTGCCAGAGGCATACGGATTCGAGGTCGGCGTTAGCCAACAAAGCAATAATGTTTTACTAAATAAAATGTAAGAACTCTTGTCCTCCCTTCAAATATATTTGTACACACGGCAAAGGTACGAGAATAGAGGAAATAATTATTGGGAATTTAACTTTAGAGCGTAGTCAGAGCTAGAGAGGAGAACGAGAGAGATATCCGTAAATTGTGTTAATTAGAGTGGTTTCGTATGAGTAACGGAAATGGTTTCTCTTTTGTTTTTGTCTTTCTTATGCATGGCTGAGGAAATAACTACTTTTTAACAAGGGGAAATGGGGGGATTTAAAAAATATGGCAGGCCCGTAGCCTTAGCGTAACCGTATTGTAACTTACTGTACTGTAACTCTGGATTCCAGGTTTCTGTTAAAAAATACTCCTCCCCGGAAACCCTTAATTTTGGATAACCATGTATACTATTTGGGTACTACTTGTAGTACTCGGTGCATGGCATCTTGGAATGTTTTGAGAAGTTTGCAGTGTATTAGGGACGTGTCATTATCAGAAGTGTTACAATTTGGTCGGTACTATCATGGAGTATGGATTTAGCGATCGTAACGATCACGTGACTTAATATGGTGAAATTGTATGATATCATACTTCACGGCTTTTTTGTTTACTGATTTCAAGTATTTTTTTCATTACATGTGATGTATATTCCTAGGTGAACAAGTAAAGAAATTTGAATTTCTGGTCGTTGTAGGCAATCAAACAGAAACAGCAGCGATATGGTTTATTGGCTTTGCCAGGACTTGCTGGAGTTATATTCTGGCTAACTGAGGAGCAAGTCCATCATACATATCATACACGAGGGTAACCTATAGCGTCATTAGTTTATACCAAAACAATGAATAATATTGGATATAGAGAACTTATCCCCACTATCAGAGAGTCTGAAACAGTGATTTAAAAAGTATATATATATATCTAGCTAACGTCGGTAACCCGGCTTCAATCTAGCAGACTGTTATCCCAGGAGACCGACAGTGCAGTCAGCTTTATCCCCTTCCATATCAGCTCACGATTAAGCGAATTCGAAGATATACAGGCTATTCGGATCATTCTGGAAGAGTCGGTACATATTTGCATGTCCGCGGCAATCTATTTTTTTTTACCCCAGTCTTTCCAGTTAAAAGTAGTTACCAGCCTCCCTGAATTAGCGCGGTATTTTTAAGGGTTAACGTTTTTAAAAAAAGTCAGTTTTTTAAAGGAATATACAGTCCAGGATTACGGTACTTTTCCAGGAATTTTGTAGGGTTTTACGAAACGTGGAGCGTATAGCATATTGAAAGGTTATCGTTAAGTACTCTTGTTTTTCAATATCTATTTCCAGACTCAAGTCAAGTGCATTTCATCTTACCGTAGCTCTTTGACGTGTACAATGGGCGCCATCAAATACGTAGAAGCCATCACGCTGGGCATCATCAACATACTAGCCTTAGCCGGTAACCTCTCTCTCTATTACGTCGTTCTGAGGAAACAGAGCATGCGTACTCGAACAAATTGGTTCATCCTTAATTTGGCAGCCGCTGACCTATTGGTGTCCGTAATCAACATGCCGCTGACCATTGCCACCGTGGTATACGAAGATTGGGTGTTTGGTGATCTTGTGTGTACTATGACTGGCTTTACCAATATTCTATCATTCATTGGATCTGTCATGTCACTTGCAATGATCAGCATAGCAAGGTAGGTTCACAGGAAGATGAACGTGTTTAGGCCATAAACTATTGCTATTCCAACTCGGGGCTCTTTGTGAGGGTCAATCTGAGTTATTACCCCTTGACGGACGGGACTTATTAATCGTCTGTGGACCATCGTACTTTTACATACATACATACATACATACATACTTTTATTAACATCTCACCTTGGGGCTTTTCATGTTAATTTACAACCTTTCGGACTCTCTACAATACAACGGAGTTGATCTTGCTTGAAAATCCTTACAATAACAACCGGGGGAACCAATCAATGCGCGCCTTCTTTGAATGTTGCATGAAATGATATTAGAGTGATTTTACGTATATAAACCTGTGAAACAAAATATAATAGTCAGTATACAAGTATATAGAAGGGAAGGTTAAACAAAAGTTAATAATGGAATTAGGGTCTAATCATTTTTATTTTCTTCCCTTAAAACCCTTCTTATTACCTAGACTATAAACTCTAGTATAATGTGTCACTTCCTCGCATCGCGCATCGCAGTCAAGTCGAAGCCGCATTCTTTGGATGTCCCCTGAGTTAATATCGTAAAATATAGTTTATAACAAAACATTTTCTTTCTGATCATTATTATCAGGTACCACAAGGTTGTCATATGGAAGTCATACAGCAGATTCTTCACAAGCCGACGCTGTTACGCGTACATCGCTTCAGTATGGCTGATATCTATCAGTCTGGCCATTCCACCTCTCATCGGCTGGGCCGAGTACAGCTATATCCCTGGTAAATCCTATTGCTTTGTAAACTGGCCCAGAAGCATTTCCTATACGTTTTTCATGATCGCAATATGTTTATTTGGCCCGCTTACAACAATGGTATTCTGTTACTGGAAAATTTGGAAAACGACTAAGGCTTCACAGCAAAATATGTCGGCCCATCAGGTTGGAAACGTGAGACAACTTCAAGAAAACAGATTGCAGCTGACGGATTTGAATCAAGCCAAGGGTGAGACAAGAAGTATGACCCGTGGTATGCGCTGTTCCGAGTCAAATTCGAACATCCCAGTACTCACTAGGGCCATCGTCTTGGATCAGTTTGACAACCGCTCGAGTTTGTCGGACATGGTCCCCGAGACCGAATCCTCCACTGCGCATACCCCTGAGATCAAGTCAAAGTCCAGAGGAATCTTAAAAGCCTTGAAGATTAGGACAAAACACGACATGAAGCTCACTCGAACTCTCATAATTGTCGTCGTCGTATTCGCTATATGCTGGACGCCCTTTGCGATTACCATGGTGGTAGAGGTCTTCAACTCCCATGCCATCCCCCGAGGGGTTGACTTTGGGACGTTGTTGCTGGGATACGCGAATAGTGCATGCAATGTTATCATTTATATTGGCACAAGCAGGCAATTCAGACAAGCTTTTAAAGAGGCTTTTGGAATTGGGAAGTTACCAAGTGTCTTCTGCTGCCGAAACACTTAAACCAGCTAATGTAGACTAGTTCTATTAACCGGATTTCTGGAAAAAGAACCTGTAATATATGCATTGTTCTCACCCGGATTGACTCGCTTTGACATTTCCTAACGATCGAGGTTACTCTGGCATGAAGAACCGTTATCTGGAGACTCGAGGCAGCCGTACGCGTGCACAACGTACTTCATTGTTGTCCCAGTTCAGGAGAGCCAGTTTAACTCTGTAGAAGTCATGCAGTGGTCTCTGATTATGATGACGATGATGAAACTTTATTAACGTGTCAAGTACTTCTAGCCGTCCCAGAGGGTATACTAATCGGGGACACTGACATTATTCATAAAATCATATCCAAATATTAGAGGATTTTGACAGAAGAGTATTACTTGTACAGTTTCATCCTGAATGTTTCGTACCATGCGACTAAGAGCATGGAAATATGAAATCACAGTTGACCACTGACCATCATACTACATGTGTCATTGCCATTTTTTCAGCCAGATAAAAAAATTGCATTTTAATAAAAATTAGAGAGTTCGGAGTTTCAGTTTCAGAGTTTCAGCAAAACGCGCACCGATTGGAAACGGGATAAAAATTACAGAAAGTAATCTTTGTAATCTGCCTGTCTCTTTTCTTAGGTTTTCTTCACCTTTGAAGTCCCTATCAGCCCAATTTTGTTATTACTAATAGATCTATATTACATCAAGTGAATAAGTGATTGTTAAGAATGTTTGATTGGAATGTTGCGTCTACGAGTTATAATAGTTTATATTTGGAATATGCTAATTATGTGATGTCACAGGAGGCTATTAAAGGTAGTTTCTTTCTCCTTGTGAATGAAACTATTTCTGATTTATACAAAATATTTGGTAAAATAACTGATATAAGGCCCAAATATAACTTGGATGGGTAGAAAAAGTTATTTATCTCTGCCAGTAAATTTTTGTATAATAAATTAGGCCTACTGTGACATCACATAATTAGCATATTGGAAATAGAAACCTCTATCTCTCATAGCTATAGACGCAGCAATCAAATTACGAAATACTTTACTATTCAACTGTTTACTTGATGTAGAATTGATTTTAATTATAACAAAATGGGCTTATTGGCACTTTT
This sequence comes from Actinernus sp. WN-2022, assembly GCA_030867875.1. Classification (NCBI taxonomy): domain Eukaryota; kingdom Metazoa; phylum Cnidaria; class Anthozoa; order Actiniaria; family Actinernidae; genus Actinernus; species Actinernus sp. WN-2022. The sequence goes on along the minus strand of JAOWCC010000655.1, from coordinate 10,435,889 downwards.
AATCGCGTGGATTTAAGATGAATAGAGACTTTAAAAAGACTCACCTTTTCTAGGAACGCGCGAAAAACAAGACAGTTGTACTTTTTATCCAGACTCGTTCCAGGCCTGCGCATTTTATTCAATGTCATGCTGAAGCTACAATCTCGTTTATTCAAGTAAGCATTGAATGGACCTTTTGCAGGAAACAGTCACGTGCTGATATATCACCACTTCAACAATCAGTAAATTGCGCTGGTGATCCGATGTGAAAGGCTCTACTGGAAACAGTCACGTACTGATATATCATCACTTCAATAACTAATGAATTGCGCTGGTGATCCGATGTGAAAGGCTCTACTGGAAACAGTCACGTACTGATATATCATCACTTCAATAACTAATGAATTGCGCTGGTGATCCCATGTGAAAGGCTCTACTGGAAACAGTCACGTACTGATATATCATCACTTCAATAACTAATGAATTGCGCTGGTGATCCGATGTGAAAGGCTCTACTGGAAACAGTCACGTACTGATATATCATCACTTCAATAACTAATGAATTGCGCTGGTGATCCCATGTGAAAGGCTCTACTGGAAACAGTCACGTACTGATATATCATCACTTCAATAACTAATGAATTGCGCTGGTGATCCGATGTGAAAGGCTCTACTGGAAACAGTCACGTACTGATATATCATCACTTCAATAACTAATGAATTGCGCTGGTGATCCGATGTGAAAGGCTCTACTGGAAACAGTCACGTACTGATATATCATCACTTTAATAACTAATAAATTGCGCTCGTGATCCCATGTGAAAGGCTCTACTGGAAACAGTCACGTGCTGATATATCATCACTTTAATAACTAATGAATTGCGCTCGTGATGCCATGTGAAAGGCTCTACTGGAAACAGTCACGTACTGATATATCATCACTTCAATAACTAATGAATTGCGCTGGTGATCCCATGTGAAAGGCTCTACTGGAAACAGTCACGTACTGATATATCATCACTTCAATAACTAATGAATTGCGCTGGTGATCCGATGTGAAAGGCTCTACTGGAAACAGTCACGTACTGATATATCATCACTTCAATAACTAATGAATTGCGCTGGTGATCCGATGTGAAAGGCTCTACTGGAAACAGTCACGTACTGATATATCATCACTTCAATAACTAATGAATTGCGCTGGTGATCCGATGTGAAAGGCTCTACTGGAAACAGTCACGTACTGATATATCATCACTTCAATAACTAATGAATTGCGCTGGTGATCCGATGTGAAAGGCTCTACTGGAAACAGTCACGTACTGATATATCATCACTTCAATAACTAATGAATTGCGCTGGTGATCCGATGTGAAAGGCTCTACTGGAAACAGTCACGTACTGATATATCATCACTTCAATAACTAATGAATTGCGCTGGTGATCCCATGTGAAAGGCTCTACTGGAAACAGTCACGTACTGATATATCATCACTTCAATAACTAATGAATTGCGCTGGTGATCCGATGTGAAAGGCTCTACTGGAAACAGTCACGTACTGATATATCATCACTTCAATAACTAATGAATTGCGCTGGTGATCCCATGTGAAAGGCTCTACTGGAAACAGTCACGTACTGATATATCATCACTTCAATAACTAATGAATTGCGCTGGTGATCCGATGTGAAAGGCTCTACTGGAAACAGTCACGTACTGATATATCATCACTTCAATAACTAATGAATTGCGCTGGTGATCCCATGTGAAAGGCTCTACTGGAAACAGTCACGTACTGATATATCATCACTTCAATAACTAATGAATTGCGCTGGTGATCCGATGTGAAAGGCTCTACTGGAAACAGTCACGTACTGATATATCATCACTTCAATAACTAATGAATTGCGCTGGTGATCCCATGTGAAAGGCTCTACTGGAAACAGTCACGTACTGATATATCATCACTTCAATAACTAATGAATTGCGCTGGTGATCCGATGTGAAAGGCTCTACTGGAAACAGTCACGTACTGATATATCATCACTTTAATAACTAATGAATTGCGCTCGTGATCCCATGTGAAAGGCTCTACTGGAAACAGTCACGTACTGATATATCATCACTTTAATAACTAATGAATTGCGCTCGTGATGCCATGTGAAAGGCTCTACTGGAAACAGTCACGTACTGATATATCATCACTTCAATAACTAATGAATTGCGCTGGTGATCCCATGTGAAAGGCTCTACTGGAAACAGTCACGTACTGATATATCATCACTTCAATAACTAATGAATTGCGCTGGTGATCCGATGTGAAAGGCTCTACTGGAAACAGTCACGTACTGATATATCATCACTTCAATAACTAATGAATTGCGCTGGTGATCCGATGTGAAAGGCTCTACTGGAAACAGTCACGTACTGATATATCATCACTTCAATAACTAATGAATTGCGCTGGTGATCCGATGTGAAAGGCTCTACTGGAAACAGTCACGTACTGATATATCATCACTTCAATAACTAATGAATTGCGCTGGTGATCCGATGTGAAAGGCTCTACTGGAAACAGTCACGTACTGATATATCATCACTTCAATAACTAATGAATTGCGCTGGTGATCCGATGTGAAAGGCTCTACTGGAAACAGTCACGTACTGATATATCATCACTTCAATAACTAATGAATTGCGCTGGTGATCCGATGTGAAAGGCTCTACTGGAAACAGTCACGTACTGATATATCATCACTTCAATAACTAATGAATTGCGCTGGTGATCCGATGTGAAAGGCTCTACTGGAAACAGTCACGTACTGATATATCATCACTTCAATAACTAATGAATTGCGCTCGTGATGCCATGTGAAAGTCTTTACTGGAAACAGTCACGTACTGATATACCATCACTTCAATAACTAATGAATTGCGCTCGTGATCCCATGTGAAAGGCTCTACTGGAAACAGTCACGTACTGATATATCATCACTTTAATAACTAATGAATTGCGCTCGTGATGCCATGTGAAAGTCTTTACTGGAAACAGTCACGTACTGATATATCATCACTTCAATAACTAATGAATTGCGCTCGTGATCCCATGTGAAAGGCTCTACTGGAAACAGTCACGTACTGATATATCATCACGTTAATAACTAATGAATTGCGCTCGTGATGCCATGTGAAAGGCTCTACTGGAAACAGTCACGTACTGATATATCATCACTTCAATAACTAATGAATTGCGCTGGTGATCCCATGTGAAAGGCTCTACTGGAAACAGTCACGTACTGATATATCATCACTTCAATAACTAATGAATTGCGCTGGTGATCCCATGTGAAAGGCTCTACTGGAAACAGTCACGTACTGATATATCATCACTTCAATAACTAATGAATTGCGCTGGTGATCCGATGTGAAAGGCTCTACTGGAAACAGTCACGTACTGATATATCATCACTTCAATAACTAATGAATTGCGCTGGTGATCCGATGTGAAAGGCTCTACTGGAAACAGTCACGTACTGATATATCATCACTTCAATAACTAATGAATTGCGCTGGTGATCCGATGTGAAAGGCTCTACTGGAAACAGTCACGTACTGATATATCATCACTTCAATAACTTATGAATTGCGCTGTTGATCCGATGTGAAAGGCTCTACTGGAAACAGTCACGTACTGATATATCATCACTTCAATAACTAATGAATTGCGCTGGTGATCCGATGTGAAAGGCTCTACTGGAAACAGTCACGTACTGATATATCATCACTTCAATAACTAATGAATTGCGCTGGTGATCCGATGTGAAAGGCTCTACTGGAAACAGTCACGTACTGATATATCATCACTTCAATAACTAATGAATTGCGCTCGTGATGCCATGTGAAAGTCTTTACTGGAAACAGTCACGTACTGATATAACATCACTTTAATAACTAATGAATTGCGCTCGTGATGCCATGTGAAAGTCTTTACTGGAAACAGTCACGTACTGATATATCATCACTTCAATAACTAATGAATTGCGCTCGTGATCCCATGTGAAAGGCTCTACTGGAAACAGTCACGTACTGATATATCATCACTTCAATAACTAATGAATTGCGCTCGTGATCCGATGTGAAAGGCTCTACTGGAAACAGTCACGTACTGATATATCATCACTTCAATAACTAATGAATTGCGCTCGTGATCCCATGTGAAAGGCTCTACTGGAAACAGTCACGTACTGATATATCATCACTTCAATAACTAATGAATTGCGCTGGTGATCCAATGTGAAAGGCTCTACTGGAAACAGTCACGTACTGATATATCATCACTTCAATAACTAATGAATTGCGCTGGTGATCCGATGTGAAAGGCTCTACTGGAAACAGTCACGTACTGATATATCATCACTTCAATAACAAATGAATTGCGCTCGTGATACCATGTGAAAGTCTTTACTGGAAACAGTCACGTACTGATATATCATCACTTCAATAACTAATGAATTGCGATCGTCATCGCATGTGAAAGTCTTTACTGGAAACAGTCACGTACTGATATATCATCACTTCAATAACTAATGAATTGCGCTCGTGATGCCATGTGAAAGTCTTTACTGGAAACAGTCACGTACTGATATAACATCACTTTAATAACTAATGAATTGCGCTCGTGATGCCATGTGAAAGTCTTTACTGGAAACAGTCACGTACTGATATATCATCACTTCAATAACTAATGAATTGCGCTCGTGATCCCATGTGAAAGGCTCTACTGGAAACAGTCACGTACTGATATATCATCACTTCAATAACTAATGAATTGCGCTCGTGATCCGATGTGAAAGGCTCTACTGGAAACAGTCACGTACTGATATATCATCACTTCAATAACTAATGAATTGCGCTCGTGATCCCATGTGAAAGGCTCTACTGGAAACAGTCACGTACTGATATATCATCACTTCAATAACTAATGAATTGCGCTGGTGATCCGATGTGAAAGGCTCTACTGGAAACAGTCACGTACTGATATATCATCACTTCAATAACTAATAAATTGCGCTGGTGATCCGATGTGAAAGGCTCTACTGGAAACAGTCACGTACTGATATATCATCACTTCAATAACTAATGAATTGCGCTCGTGATACCATGTGAAAGTCTTTACTGGAAACAGTCACGTACTGATATATCATCACTTCAATAACTAATGAATTGCGCTCGTCATCCCATGTGAAAGTCTTTACTGGAAACAGTCACGTACTGATATATCATCACTTCAATAACTAATGAATTGCGCTCGTGATGCCATGTGAAAGTCTTTACTGGAAACAGTCATGTACTGATATATCATCACTTCAATAACTAATGAATTGCGCTCGTCATCCCATGTAAAAGGCTTTACTGGAAACAATCACGTACTGATATATCATCACTTCGATAACTAATGAATTGCGCTCGTCATCCCATGTGAAAGGCTTTACTGGAAACAGTCATGTACTGATATATCATCACTTCAATAACTAATGAATTGCGCTCGTCATCCCATGTAAAAGGCTTTAATGGAAACAGTCACGTACTGATATATCATCACTTCGATAACTAATGAATTGCGCTCGTCATCCCATGTGAAAGGCTTTACTGGAAACAGTCACGTACTGATATATCATCAATTCAATAACTAATGAATTGCGCTCGTGATGCCATGTGAAAGTCTTTACTGGAAACAGTCACGTACTGATATATCATCAATTCAATAACTAATGAATTGCGCTCGTGATGCCATGTGAAAGTCTTTACTGGAAACAGTCATGTACTGATATATCATCACTTCAATAACTAATGAATTGCGCTCGTCATCCCATGTAAAAGGCTTTACTGGAAACAGTCACGTACTGATATATCATCACTTCGATAACTAATGAATTGCGCTCGTGATCCCATGGGAAAGGCTTTACTAGTTGGCAAACAAACTCGGTTCCAAACACTGTTTTAGAAATATCTACAATCGATTGGAGGTGGCTGGAAAATTAGATTTGCAAATACGTTTTGCTAATAACACTACCGATCTCGTACAAGTGCCTTTAAATAAATCAGTTTTTTTTGCCATCCAATACATCCACGTGATTGTATTGCTGCAAAAGGTCCATTACTTTAAAGTGCCACTACGATCAAATTTTGACATATCAATGTTTTGCATATTCGTAAAGTAGAGTTGATATATTATTACCAGTTCAAACCGTTTTTCGATACGACGACAGGAAGTCTTAGGTTTTTGAACGCCGAGTATTAAATCTAAACGTCCCCATTACTGGAGGCCGTTCGCATATTTCTACTAAAAAACGTCTTCACGTAGACAAGAAGAAATTTATATTTATCTTAATTGCGAGGTTGGCTACTTTCTTATCCACCCTATTTCGCGCGACGTGGCTGTCGTGTTGCACGTATGATATGACTTCCGCTGAACAATGGAACGGCTTCCAGTAATTGAGGACAGGATTTTACCAGTAAACTGTCCTAAAATTTTGTGGTTTAACTTGCTCATTGGGACAATTTTTTTATAATTTGGATATTTCTAACACTGATTGACATGTTGATACTGAAAAAGTGGCAAATCGAAATGGTAAATTTTCGTGGTACTTTAAACTGAGTGGCAAGTCGTAGTGTATCTCTAGGTAATATATTTCATATATTCCCTTGCTTATCTACCATTAACAATAGACTGATTGCATTAAACCAGTGATAATTATAGATTATAGACAATTAGTCACTTTATGAATTTAAAACAATCCATTGATGTCTTTGTTTCTTACGCAAAAAAAGACACCATCTATTAGTAGAACCAACTAAATTCATTGCCTGACGAGGGAATTCCACGTTAAATTTCACGGGGAAAACCGAATCTCTAAGCATGCTCAGGCAATGAATTTCCTTTGGATCCCATAGCATTTACGAAATAAATAAATAAACAGTTTGAAATTCTTCTGTGAATTGCTGAAATCCCTGCCACTCGTGCCAGGAACCCACCATAACTATGCCTGGCCTAGCCCGCGTCGCATCTGAACTCAACCCCGGTTAAGTCCGTCTGCGAATCAGCGACGGAAAGCTTGTTCTAGACCCTCAGCAGCGTACCTTGATTTCAGTACGCGTTCTGATTGGCTTTTAAAAATGCTTTTTCTTACACGTCGTCTGACTGGCTATTTTTAAATGTAAATTAGCCGAAAGTCGCACTGGTGACAGGCTGGTGACAGTTGAATGGCCAGTCAGAAGACGGGTAAGATAATAGTTCAGCGCTACAAATGCTATAATCGCACTCCGCAGGGAGGTGAGTCAATTCCAATGTTTCTAGCCCTCAATTTGGCGTTAGTCTAGACGAAATGCTACGCGATCGTCTAGTTTGTGGTTAAGCGATAAGAAAATCCAGAGGAGATTGCTGGCTGAGCCAAAGAGGCAGTAGCCATTGCCCTAGCTATAAAAGCTGCCGATAAAGATGTTTCGGATTTGCATAAGAATCAGAACACTGCTAGCAAGGGTACTGCTCTAAAGAAACACAATCAAGAAATAAAATGCTATCGCTGTGACGGGAAGCACAATGTAAATGAGTGCCGTTTTAAAAATGCTAAATGTTATTCTTGTGGAATTTCTAGCCATATCCTGTGCATATCGTAAGAAAAAAAAGAGCAAACTCGTGGTGAAAGCTCACGCAAACCACAGGGAACCCATCATCTAAAAAGGAGTGGTCACACCCTGAAGAGACTGGGGATGAAGTAGACTCAGATGAAGGGTAAACTACCGACGCATATTCCTTTTTCCAAATAAGTAGCAACCACTCATCCCCATACAAAGTAAACATGAAGATTAATGGTGAGACTAACCATGGAACTAGATACTGGGGCATCCCTATTCGTGATTAGTGAAAGCACTTACAACAACCTATGGGAGGGAGATAAGCAACCCCCATTGGCGCAGTCTGAGGTAGTCTTACGTACCTATACCGGTGAAGAGTTAAAACTGAAGGGGCAAGTAGAAGTAACTGTGTCCTATGAAGACGGGGAAATGGAGTTGCCTTTGTTTGTGGTAGAGCGGGGGGAAGGGCCAGTCTTACTTGATAGAAATTGGCTAGAGAAGCTAAATTTCAATTGGCCAGTCATCAAATAGCTATCACAAACAAATAGACAGTTGGATAATAACTAAATAATCACTCTCAATTATTTGGGGGAGACCTGGGTACTGTCAAAGGTACAACGGCTAAGATTCAAGAAGATCCAACTGCCACGCCCATATTTAACAGAGCAAGGTCAGTTAAGAGAGAAAATAGAGCATGAACTTGAACGACTGGAGAAAGAGGGGACAATCGAACCAGTCCAGTATTCCCAGTGGGCCACGCCCATTGTGCCTGTGATGAAACCAAGTGGTACTGTGAGGGTATCTAAGATACCCTATCCCAAAGATAGATGACCTGTACACTAAGTTAGCGGGGGGTAAGACATTCAACGAACTAGATCTAAGCCATGCATACGAACAAATGCTTTTGGATGAAGATTCCAAAGAGTTTGTGACAATCAATACCCACAAACGGTTATACAGGTATAACCGGCTTCCTTACGGCGTCAGTTCCAGGCATCTTACACAGAACTATGGAGTGACTACTACAAGGAATACCCTGCGTAGCAGTCTTCCTCGATAACATTCTCATCACTGAACACACCGACGAAGAGCACTTAGACCACATAAAGAAAGAACTAAAAACGTCCCTAGATGCAGGTTTACGACTCAAGATCAAGAAATGCCAGTGCATGAAGGCGTCTCTTTGGACACCGCGTACATGCTGAAGGTTTCCATCCGGTGGAAGCTCATTAAAGTAAAAGCTATCAAAGAAGTAAAAGCTATCAATTGGCCAGTCATCAAATAGCTATCACAAACAAATAGACAGTTGGATAATAACTAAATAATCACTCTCAATTATTTGGGGGAGAGCTGGGTACTCTCAAAGGTACAATTGGCCAGGTGGCCCACTAACATCTCTGAGCTGAAGTCATTTCTGGGAATGATCAAATTATGGGAAGTTTCAACCCAACTTTTCATCCACTTTGGAACCATTCCACGAGCTCCTTCGTAAGGAAACGCCATGGAAATGGGGATAAGCGTCAGGAGAAGGCATTTCAAGTTTCCAAAGATCTCTTGCAGTCATCGTCCGTGCTGGTGCACTATGATCCCCAGAAGTTGGTGCATTCTTGCGATGCATCACCGTACGGCATCAGCGCCGTGCTGGCACATGTGATGGAAGAGGAAGCGGAGAAACCCATAACGTATAGTTCGAGAACATTCTCCCAAGCAGAGAAGGGGTACTCGCAGTTGGATAAAGAAGCCTTGGCGATGGTGTTCGCGGTGAAGAAGTTTAATCAATTTCTATATGATCGGCATTTCAAGGTGTACACTGACCATAAGCCACTGCTAGGTTTGTTAAGCCCAAACCGAGCCATTCCACCCATGGTGTCCGGAAGTATTGAGAGATGGGCCTTAACACTCGCAGCATATGAGTACTAGTTAGAGCACCGACCGGGAAGAGAGAACAGCAGTGCGGACGCTCTAAGGCGATTGCCACTTCCGAAAGAAACTAAGATGACACCAGTACCGGGCGAAGTCATCCATCTCATGGACACCCTGTACGCAAGCCCCGTCAACGCGCTGAAAGTGGACAGCAGTGGACAGCCGGTGACCCAGTACTGTTACAGGTTCTACAGTTCGTACTGCAGGGATGGCCAGTATATGTAGAAGACGAGGCATTGAAGCCGTATTTCAAACGTAGAGATGAGCTGAGTGTACATGCGTGGTGCCTGTTGTGGGGGGCATAAGAGGTAGTGCCGCCCCGGAGAAGAAAGGAAGTAGTGAACACTCTACACGTTCTTGGGTAAGATGTTCTTGCTAGTCATGATGTCCAAATGGTTACCGGGTGCGATAGTCGAAGAGACAGGTCCTGTGTCAGCCAAGATCGAGTTAGGAGATGGTCTGATTGTGAGAAGGCACCAATACCAGATACTTTCAAGATAAGTGCAGAGTAAGATAGATCCTGTCCTGCCACAAGAGAAAGGTGAGGACGCACCACCTGAAGTTTCGATCCAACAGAGCGATGCGGCAGAGAGAAGTTTAACGTCACTGGCTCCTGCTGTGACCAGTCCAGAGTTTTCCACGTACGTGCGATGATCCTGTTACGACACTGCCTAGGCGTTACTCATCCAGAGAACGTAAACCACCAAAACGTTTTCAGTGAGAACTTATAAGTGACACTGTGATAACTGCCGTTAAGTTTGAGATATCGTCTTCTCCAGTATATAGAGACTAGGGGGAAGGATTGTAGTGTCCTGGACAGTAAAAGTATTAGCTCGCGTAGGACTGGGCCTGAACCTAGTCATGTGACATTGTTACATTTTGCTGTCGTCGTTGTTCAGAGAAAAACATGGCCGTAACCATCATAGTTTCCCAGCATGCTTTGTGGTCAAAGTGGTTGGATTTAGTTTGCAGTGAAGTGCATATGGAATGAATGGCTCGGTGCCGGGCAAGTTTAAGTGTCCAGAGACAGAAAGTGAGATTAGTGCAAACATGAAACTATATATAACTTTGATGTAAAACATGCATTTTTGTAAGAAAAGCTGAGCCGAAGAAATAATTTATACATCTCTGAAATGAAATATTGGTAATTGTAGTTAACACAAAGAAAGGAGGATTTAGAAGAAATTATTCATTGTTAATATGCCAAATGCAGCTCAGTATGATCATTTCTCTATACATTACTGATGCTGTGTGGGAATCTCAGGGCCGTGCTCTTTAAACTTAGTAAGACTGAAACCCCTTAGCAAGTAACCAGTAAATTAAAGTGTCACAGAAGTGGCTACTGGCCGGCTATAAAGGGTTAATAATTATAATTTGTAATCACACAGAGGGTTAAAGCGGGAACGAGAAGCTTTTGAACTTATTTTAAAATGTCAAAATCAAGGTCAAACTGAGTCTCCTTTGCAGTGATAACAGTGACGACAAATACCATCGACTATTCTCTCAAAAGATCCTTTATAAATTCGTAAAATAAAACAGATTAGTTAACCTACCTATAATTTTGTTGTTGTCATGAAATGGTTGTGAAATCCTTATTGATTTGCTTTTAGGAGCAGAAGTGCGCACGAGCTGAAGGCGACTAGTGAAAATTATCTGCAAACTTTGATCAGCGTGAAGTCTGTTGCTAAGCAACCAACTTCCAATCAGAGGCCAGTAATCCGGCCCTTGATCGAGAAAACATGCCCTCTCGTAAGCCAATCAGAATTCAGTAATTAAGCCCCCTATGTTATAAATATAGTTAAGGTTTGAAAACCACAGCAAAAACCGTGAACGATCAGTGGTATTTCATGTCCATGGTTGCCACTTCATGGGTAATACGATGTGCTCATGCGTCAGTTACCGAGTTTGAGAATGTTTGGATAAATGTTTTTTTTGGGACGCCGTCTTCCAAAGCCATATGTACATTCTCTCTTAGTTTTGCGATTTTTGTTTTAAAGATGGCGACATGTTTATTATCAAACCAATCTTCCTCAACCACGGTAACGTACTCATTTTAGTGTGAGCTTTCTTGAGATGTTGTGCACTTCTTAATCAGATTATTTTTTTGACACTCTGTCCCAGTCCCCTCCTCAACTCCTGCACAAATATGCGGTGAGACATGTTCAAAGAGCAGTGAAAAAAAGAAACTTGACTACATTTTCTGTGGTTTTTGATCATTTAACTTATGAAGTTAATTGTGTAGTTCCAGAAAATATCCATACCCCCCCCCCCCCCCTCCCCATGGAAGGGATTTGGTCTTTGGCCCCCCATCCCCTCAGTGGATCTTCCAAAATGGGCGCCCAAATTGTATCTCCCCTCCCCTAAGGAATTTCCAGACTTTTGCCACTTTTGCCCTTTGGAAATTCCAGCTATGATTGTATATAAATAAAACAAACATGATTATGATACAATACACGAGATACAAATAATTACTAGTCAGTATAAAGCAGAATACCTGTTCTTAGCGCATGAGGGCTGGAGTTACTAGGCAAAAACGATCGCGACTTGTATGGCCAAATATTGTATTACACTTGCATAATAATTACCCAAGAGACTGCCAATAGCTTTTATACCACTTAATTCGGTGCAGAAATGAGTTTTTGCGTGCAAAACGCTCGTCAGATTGAGTGAGAGAGAGAGAAAAAATGGCCGCTTTCTTGTTTTGTCGTCTTGCTCCTCAGGAATCGCTTTGGCTTTAAGGAAAGGCACTTAAAATGGATTGTCTTGAAAGTTCTCTAAAACAGATAAAAGATTTTGAGACAACTTATTTGAATTCTACAGAAAAAACGCAATGATCATCGAAAGACGTCAGTCACGCGGTTACGATTACATGCGTTACCCTCTGGAAAATATAAGCCTTGGTGTAACCCCCCTCCCCACTGGAAATTCGGGCAGATTGACCCCCCCCCCCCACCCGTCTGGAATTTCCAGTCCCTTCAAGGGGGGGGGGGGGGGGGGGAGAATGGATATTTTCTGGAACTACACATTGTACTTTGTATTTCTTGTGAAGTTCAAAATCAATACTAATCGCTTCTCTGACAACTGTTTAGCCCTTTTCTGATTTCAAGTTTGTCCATAAAATCGTAAATGAGAGTCAGTGTGAGCCCTCTAGACAAGCTTTTATTTGCTTTTGGGGCAAACACATACAAAATATGTGGGCTGAAATATGTTTAAATAAATATTTTATTTTTAAACGGGCCACATAAACTACTGTACCACCCCGGCTGCACAATACAGGCAATTAGCACTATGACACATTTGAATAATACAACTACCAGAAACATTTGCGAGGATTGGCAATACCACGATCGAATAATGTTATCAGTAGTGTTTGTAAAAGAAGTGCTGCAGACTATTTATAGACAGCTGATTAGGGATTCAGATCTTTCGAGATGGTTTGAGTGTAAATAACCTGAGAACATACAAAAGAACAAAAGAAAGCATTAACTGAAACCAGAATCCGACATGCATGAAATTAAGTTTTAATGAAACCGACGCTTTGTCTGTTTGTAAAGATGCTAAGTTCTGTCAAAGCATATTGAATACATTTTAAAGTTCTATCGATATATATCATAGCAGAAAAATATTCCCGATCTGTCCTTTAGAAATGATGACGATGTATAAATATATGATTACTTGCATATAGCTAACAACAGATCAGCCGGTAGTGTTATGTACAATCACTGGTGCAATCATCCTTAACAAAACGGAATAATTAATGATGTAAATGTTGTGTGACTTTGAATGTTAATAGGCATGCAAGAACGATTGTCTTATGAGACTGAAGAGTACTAAAAATGGATGACATCCAACGGCAAAGAGCACCTCACGCTGGAGACGATGTTGCTGGAAGTATGCTTCATAAACAAGAAGAGCAGGACACTGGTTATTCCACGGCTAATATACTTCAAAGTGGTGGCTTTATGGTGTTAGCATTCATGACTTACAATATATGGTCCGTCACGATGATTGCAGCGGAGGACATTCTCTCCTCGTCTCAGATTCCTACACCAGTCTATACTATCTGTCAAAGTCTACCATACTTCCTAATCGTTTTATGTCTATCGTACTTCATCGACAAGGTGTCTTTGATGACGAAGGCGGTGGTTTCGTTCCTATTTTCATCAACTGGTATTCTTCTTATGGCGTTAATGACGTCCACTTGGCTTCGACTGGTTGGTGTGGCGTTAATATCTGCAGCTGTTGCTGTCTCTGAATCTGGGTTCTCCTCAGCGACATCTTTCCACAGCGACCTGGCCATTTATGTCTTCAGTAGTGGCACAGGGTTCGGGATCTTCACTGGAACCGTTTATTTCACTGGTAAGTTCGAGTCGCAGAACTTGCTTAGTAAAGTAAATAGAGAATAATGAAATTTATCTTCGAGTGTTCAACTCGATATCTCACGAGTGAACGCAGCGAACAACACGAGAAGATAGGTTTTATATCTCCAAGCGTCCATGTATTTTATTTTATTTTATTTATTTTATAAACAATATACTTGGACCTGGGCCCAGTTGTTCGAAGCAAGGGTAAGCACATGACGTGGAAATCCCTGATTGGCTGAAAGGCGATATTCACACGTAAAATTATCGTATTTTTACGTGTGTTCAACAACAACATTGCAGTTATTTACACTCTAATATAACAATATTAGGAAGTATATAAATGTTTCTTAGAATATAATGAGTGTTACGGAACCTGGAATAGCTTTACAAAATCTAATCGAGCCAGGCACCGTTGAAGATACGATATTTCTCAGTGCTGGAAATCCTTGTAAAACACTGTAGTTTATAGAATAAATTCACTTTATTAATATATTATGGTAACACGTTTACCGGAGGTGTACCGCTAGCATGAAACTCAGTAATTTATCACAACCCTACTCGGGTTCAGTCTTATCTCGTCTGTTCATAAGTTCATTCATAATAGCGTTGCGCACAGATGACGTCACAAAATTTAGAACCCCCGCCAAGACTCGGACAAACAAACCACTTTTCGCGTTAGAACTTACGGCAATCCCTTTATGTAGGACGACACGAATTTTTACCAAAAATACAATAGAATACAATTCAATACAACAATAGAACGCAACACAATACAATACAATAGAATACAATTTGGAGCAATTTGTGTCGTCCTACATCAAGGGATGGCCGAACTTACAATGATAATTGACCAGCACTTCAGTTTGTCCTCCGACTATTCTACCAGAAATGACGGCTTTCCTGTATTATATTTTGAAGGAGAATCTGATTATTATACTGTCGAACAGCTTAAACATTGGCTAAAATACAGAGGATTGAAACAAAGCGATCAATGGTAATCTTATCAGGCGAGTTCCACCGACCGGAGTTTGGAAATGGGTGCAAACATGGCGCGAAATACAGTGTTTGTATGGGAATCCGATGCCAAATAATTTCCGTACAATCGCATTTCTGAAATATTCACCGTCACAGGTAAAAGATTAACTGATCAAACTTTGAGGGATGTAACTGTGCTGGGAAGCGTGCAATCGCGTTTTCAGTTTTCCATATATTGTCTGTAATGCACTTGTCAATGTTTAGCTTTCCATACATTTGTCTAAATTTTCCCGCGTATTTGAACTCGTTGTTATGCACTTGTCAATGTTTAGTCCAATAAAACGCTATTACTACGTGTAATGATAAAGTTTGGTCTCTACTAATAATATAGCGATAATAAAACTAGTCGTAAATAATAGCTTAAAGACTTCTCTGAATAAGTAAGGTACTTCAAATATGATGTATAATGTACCGTATTATGTAAGGGTTAGAGACTGCTTGTGAGTTCTTTATCGACAAATACAGGCACGCGCTGACTGTACGATGAACGAGAAATAATGAATACTGCATGAGGCCGAAGGCCGAATGCAGTATGAAGAAATTTTGAGTTCATCGTACAGTCAGCAAGTGACTGTATTTTGCCGATAAAGTACAAACATAAAGTCTCTAATCCTTTTAATATTCAAACTGAGTGCACTGTCAGCCGTGAATTTCAATTGAAATCAGTTGTCAATAACAATTTCATAAAGAAGTCAAATATTTCGCATGAATTAAATCATTTTACGGTAAATATCTCCACAAAGAAACGTCATTTCAATAGACAATGAATAACAACAGAAGTAGATAACTTTGCAAAGAATAATTTACTTTGGCGTTCGGTCAGTTTAGTTGACGCCTTGCGAGTACATGTTTGTACATTTAACTCGAAAAAGTTTCTCTTGGAGCCATGTATTAAAATATCGAGTATTTAGCCGGCTTAACTCCTAGATAGTCTACTTTCTTTAATAGTTTCTTTCATTCGAAAATAACTAACCTGCAGATTCCAGTGAATTGAAATCTTGAAACCGGCCTCCATGTGCTCGGCTCTGATGCAAACATTTTCCAAATAAAAATATCCTAGGTTTTCGAACCTTCCACTGAATTGTCGCTTCATTGTCTCCTCTTATTGACAGAGTAAGGTCTCGCCGGAAATAAAATCCATTTCTTCAGTTTGGACTGCTAGAGTGTTGTAGAAACTTTTGTTTACTCAGACACATGTTGACTTGTTAGTTGTTGTACTTCCAGCGCTTGCATATCAGCCATTTCTAACGAACGATTATGCAAATGTTTGCCTGAAAACATAATGTGAGGCGAATAGTATGATTGTACATTTAACTCGAAAACGTTTCTCTTGGAGCCATGTATTCAAATATCAATTATTTAGCCGGCTTAACTCCTAGATAGTCTGCTTTCTTTAATAGTTTCTTTCATTCGAAAATAACTAACCTGCAGATTCCAGTGGCAGTGAGTGAATTGAACTCAATAACTAACCTGCAGATTCCAGTGGCAGTGAGTGAATTGAAATCTTGACTCCCGGCGAAACCGGCCTCCGGCCATGTGCTCGGCTCCGATGCAAACATTTTCCAAATCAAATATCCTGGGTTTTCGAACCATCCACTGAATTCTCGCTTAATTTTCTCCACTTATTGACCGAGTAAGGTCTCGGAATACAATCCATTTCTTAAGTAAGACTACTAGTGTGTTTTAGAAACCTTTGTTCACTCGGACACATGTTGACTTGTAAAGTTGTACTTCCAGCACTCGCAAATGAGCCATTTCCAACAAGCGATTATGCAAATGTTCGCCTCAAAATATATATCTTCTGTCACACAGGCAACAGAGTTCAATCCTGCCGTTACCTTTCTAGTAATTGTCTTCATTTTCACTGTTTAATATGCGATGAGGTTTTCCAAGCCGTCCAAACACGTAACTAAGCGAAGGACTAGGTCTCCCTTTCCCTAGGTAAGAGAGGGTCTGGGTCGAGTGCTGTGGTCACCAATAATGCACGCTCATTAGCCAATCACATGCTTGGATTTTGTACAATGCACGAAATTTGAACATTAATATAATGATAATCATCTATAAGGTATCCATACCTGTCCATAGCTGTCCATAGCGGTCCATAGCCGCCCATAGTTATATCCTTAGGCATCCATAGCCGTCCACAGCCGTTCACTGCTGTCCATAGCGGTATATACCCGTCCATAGCGGTATATACCCATCCATAGCTGTTCATAGCGGTCCATACCCGTCCATACCGTCCACTGCTGTCCATAGCGGTCCATACCCGTCCACTGCTGTTCATAGCCGTCCATACCCGTCCACTGCTGTCCATAGCGGTCCATACCCGTCCACTGCTGTCCATTGCTGTCCATAGCGGTCAATACCCGTCCACTGCTGTCCATAGCGCTCCATACCCGTCCATTGCTGTCCATACCCGTCCATACCCGTCCACTGCTGTTCAAAGTCGTCCATACCCGTCCACTGCTGTTCATAGCCGTCCATACCCGTCCACTGCTGTCCATAGCGGTTCATACCCATCCACTGCTGTCCATAGCGGTCCATACCCGTCCACTGCTGTCCACTGCTGTCCACTGCTGTCCACTGCTGTCCACTGCTGTCCATAACCGTCCACTGCTGTCCACTGCTGTCCACTGCTGTCCACTGCTGTCCATAGCGGTCCATACCCGTCCACTGCTGTCCATAGCCGTCCATACCCGTCCACTGCTGTCCATAGCGATCCATACCAGTCCACTGCTGTCCAAAGCGGTCCATACCCCTGCATAGCTGTTCATAGCGGTCCTAAGCCGTTCATAGCTGTCCATAGCGGTCCATAGCGATCCATAGCCGTCCATAGCCGTCCATAGCCGTCCATAGCCGTCCATAGCCGTCCATAGGCGTCCAGAGCTGTCAACAGCCGTCCTTAACTGTCCATAGCCGTCCACAGCATAGAACCGTGGTCGCGCAGTGGTTAAGTGCTTCGCCTCTCACCTCTGTGGCCCAGGTTCGATCCGCGGACAAGGCGCAATATGCGAGTTGAGTTTGTTGGTATGTCGCCCTTGCTCCGAGGGTTTTTGGCAGTTAATTATTTATCACACATTTTATGAATACTCGTATATTTAGCCCTCAGTTTCCTCATGTAAATACGTTGTTAACATCAACATTTCATTTTTTTACCATGGCAACTATATACATTATTATATTAAGAACAACGAGGAAATATAACTGCCAAGTTTAATTTTGGTTTCTTTAACATATTTAGCCAAGCCATATATGATTGAGTAGTGTTCACCCTCCTCTAATTGAAAGCGCTATGATTAAAAATGTTCGTTTGAAGCAAACTGTTGACGAAATCGCCTTTCTTTTTTACCGAGATATTTCATGCCACCACTATGTACTATGACTTATATATAATACTTTAGGTGTGGTCCAACTAAATTAAAATTCAGGTATATAAAACATTACCCCACATCCGTTGGAATGCATACCATTTAGCCAAACAGTTTCGGTTATTCCAGTTATTTTTCGTGACTTTCAAAAGCTTCCTTTTCAGTTCTTATTGATCCAAACATTCTCAAATTCGGTAAACTTACTAATTTTGGCGTGATAGTTCTTGTGATGGGGTCATTTCTTAATCAGTCCCAGTCCTATCCTCAACTGCGGAATGGCTAATAGGGCAGTGGGGACAGACCTACAAAGCTGACAAACTTTGTCAGCTGTCAGCGCCGACAAACGCCGACAACGCCGACAAAACTTACAGTAATGAACTTACAGTACTAACTTCCAGGCCGGGAATAACTTCATTCGTTCGCTATTCAATATTTTGTGTGCCATTTTCAGTGGAAACCAAACTTAAGCCCGCTGTGTTGGACACGTGGTACTCATAAATGCTGTGGAAAAAATATGACAGCCCCAAAAATTGTATTGCTGGTATTCTTAGTACAAGGGTAGGTCTAAATCTTGATGTGGATTTTATTCAAATCGAAGGTGCCTCATTGGAGATATTTGGATTCAAATAACAGGTAGTATTGCAAAATGTTGTGTGACATGGGAAATGATTGGCAGCTTTTGGTACGGTAGACATGTATAATTCAAAATTAAGACACCCTGCTGTAAGCTAACAAGGGATACAGAATTGCTCATGTGAAATAAGAATAGAAACCATTAAATTATGTGAGTAGAACAGGTCTCTACTTTTGTTGCTTTCTTGATAGTATTTAGGGGTCCCCCCTGAAAAACCAGGGGGTGGTCCTAGGCTTCCTTGGGAAAAATCCATGACTTCCTAGGCAAAAATCGAAAATGCAAACCACTTGAAATTCTTGAGTTTCTAGATGAATCTTTAATCTGACCAAGTTTCACTGAAATCGGTGAGATGGCATGTGTCACCCCTGCCTTGCCCTCTCATCTCATGATTAAATGCTTATAATAAATCGTAAATGCTTATAATCACAAGTCTTTAATTTTATCGTACATTTCTGCTTTTATTTAATTTTCATTAAAAAAAATATACTGATAAATTCAATAAAATATATATTAATGTAATAAATATATATTCATTCGATAAAATATATTTATTCAATAAAGTATATATTCATTGTATAATATAATATATTCATTCGTTAAAATAATTTATTCTGATTTTGTTTCTTACTCAATGCCTACCAGCAGCATTAGTTTTTTTCCCGGGCGACAGGCGAGCGAACAAGTCGCGATTGGTCGACTTGTTTCCCTCGGAGGGATTGGATTTGTGTTTAGCGCCAAAATAACCGCCAAGTTAATTGGAGGCGGGGCTAGACAGAGCAGCTAGCTGCTTTGTGTGGCGACTTTATAATTGACAGGTGTCACTGCACTAAAGCTGTTTTCATTGGCTACTATTACGATTTACTCAACAACTAAAATAGGCTATGGATGGACAGGCAAAAGTATAAGGGAATCTATTCATGTTTAGTGTGATTTTGTTTCAGGCCTAACAACGTCTTTGTGCGTTAAACCAAGTACGGCTCTGCTATTGGTGCTCAACATTCTACCACTTTATCTCGTCATTTCCTGGCTTATGACGAGAAACACCAATTTAACAAAGACGAGCAACCCAACACAACACGGCGGTCATGTTGAATACACTCGTGTTGGTGATGAAGCCGAGGACACCCAAGAGTACCTTACATGGAGAGAGAAACTACAGGCGGCGAAAGATTGCGCTCACCTTGTACTGTCAGCTGCTATCATATTTTTCGCAACTTACCTTACAATGCAATCTGTCGTGACTACAATTGCTTTCAAGAACTCTTCAATTCGTCCAGAGTACTACTACAAGTACTATACTCTTGCTTTTGGGATTGGTCAAATGATAGGTCGATCGTATGGTCTCGCGTTATATTGTATAAAACCAAGTTGGAGCTTTGTTACTCAACATACATGGATCTTTGCCACTGCGGTAGATGGAAACTTAATTATCTTGATTTTAGCAAGTTGGTACCGATTTCTTCCAAGCTTTATGATTGTGACGCTTCTCACTTTTATGACGGGTGTTGGTGAAGGAGTTGTTTATCTCAACACGTCTGCGATGGCGGGGAAAATACGAGAACGCGCTACAAAGAATTTTCGCGCGCTTTTGTACTTGTTGCATTGGGAGGGGGCGTCCTCGTAGCCGGTTTAACAGGACTTTTGGTAGAACCAGTTTTACAGGAACATTGTACACACGTGACCAGGGATGCGAACGTTTGCCTGACACGAGCACTTTATGGCTGGAATGGAACTGTTTGTTAAAGCTATTAAGGGGCGTTTGTAGTCGCAGTCCAAGTAGGGAAGTTATTTACAGCAATTTTCGTATGAACTAACGAAACTCGCGCACATGTGGGATGGTTAAAATAACAATAATAATAATAATAATAATAATAATCTTTCCTTCAAACATAAAATACGTATCTTATGTTACAATCAATCGAATAGTAAGAAAAGCTAACTATAATAACTAAAATATTATTGAGTTCCTAAGTATCCCGAATTTTGATTGGTTGATTCACCTGCAGATAATTGCGCGCAAATAAGCGTTTGCAGCAGATATTGTTGTGAGCATGCGCAGTGCTGTTCAAGAACAAATCCCAACATGGCTGCTCGGTTTCCACATCGTTCAGAGGAGGAAATTGCGAGCATTTTGGATGCCCAAAGTACTGAATAATAAAATAATTATTGGAACTCCAGCTATCGCAAAATATGATGAATTGTCTGTGTCTCGCTACTTCTGCCTTCGGCATCTGCAAATACTGAACTGGTAGCTCGCCACAGACAATTCATATATTGCCTCGTCCAATAATTGCTTAATAATCTAAATATATTTACAATAATTAAGAATAATTAGCAGGTTGTACTTGAAATAACACGATTAATAAAACAGTCTTTGTATCGTGTGGTGCTCCCTTTAGGAAGTAGACTAAACTTATTTCTAAGGTTATACCGAGTGTCTTCATTAATTTTAGGAAGCAGATTATTCAAAGGATATTGCTCAATTTTCTTACTTTATTAAAAATCTGCTTGTCTTGACTCTCTAGCAGACTATGCACCGTAATGGATTTAGAACAACGATCTAGAAAACACTGAATGGTAGAAAGTAAGTACAGCATCGGAAGCACCATAAACTGATAGGCCATAATTAATATCAGGTAGAACAATACTATGAAATAGATTATCTATTTCTGCCTGACTATTGCTGGATATAGTTACTTTTAAGGATCTAAGTATACAAATATACATTTAATGGCCTTGTTGAGCTTACTTAATTCTAACTAGAAACGTTTTAGCTCTATGTCACGTCGACTCCATTCCAATTCAATCCGTATTGATATATAATCGCCGATTATATAATCGCCATATATAATCGCCGTGACCCCATAAAACGCACCAATACCCACGATTGCTCTCATCTGACTTGATAGCTCAGTTGGTAGAGCGCCAGGTATGTAACCTGGAGGTCGTTGGGTTCGAGTCCCACTTGGGTCAAAGATTTGTTCTCTTTCCCTCGTAGGGCGTGCACACTTAGCACTACAGCTTACCACTTTACATCACATTCTTTACACTTACTAGTGCTACGCGGCAAACATGATTTCATATCATAACTACATATACATATATCATCGCCGTGACCCCATAAAACGCACCAATACCCACGATTGCTCTCATCTGACTTGATAGCTCAGTTGGTAGAGCGCCAGGCATGTAACCTGGAGGTCGTTGGGTTCGAGTCCCACTTGGGTCAGAGATTTGTTCTCTTTCCCTCGTAGGACGTGCACACTTAGCACTACAGCTTACCACTTTACATCACATTCTTTACACTTACTAGTGCTACGCGCCAAACATGATTTCATATCATAACTACATATACGTATTGATATTGCCCGAACTCAATCCATAGTGAAGTTCGATTCGATCATGTTCGATTGAGTTACAATAGTTCGATTGGTTCGATAATCGAACACACAAAAAGTTGGGTTCTATTACGTTCGATTGCCGAACTCAATCGAACTCAATCCATAGATTCAGTTCGATTGCGCTCGATTGCCGAACGATCGATTTACTACGCCGGGTTGATATAAATAACAAAATGTGAACCAATCGAACTATTGGAACTCAATCGAACTTAACCTATGGATTGAGTTTGGGCAATATCAGTACGGATTGAATAGACCCTTTCAGATTGCCTGTTTGTGGCCCCCCCTCCTCCCATTTCAGACCACATGACCTTTTCCTTGAGTGATGCTTTTTTGTGTTTCTGTATCCCCAGAGTAAATGTACCAATTTCTATAATTGCTGGTTTTCACTTGACGTCATAGCCGCCATGTTGGTGCCCTTAAACAATAGATTCTTCGTTAGCTTCTTTTGTTGGGGCACCAACATGCCCGCCATGCCCTTTGTCATTTGAATCTCTGGGGATTGAGTGAAAACCAGCAATTGGAAAACAAAGACTGAATCCTCTGGAGACCTATCACGAGGTCTGAAAAGGAGCAACAAACAGGCACGCTGAAAGGGTCTATTGGAATGGGGTCGACGTGACATAAAGCTAGAAACACAATCTACCTAAAACTGATCCAGTACAGGAACGGGAATTTATTGTACGTTTTTTTAAAAAAGCTCTCTGAGAGTTCTCTTTTCAAGGTTTCTGTTTACCAATCGATTATCGAACGTTCGAATCACGAATGTGTTCTATTGACCATTTTTTGTGAGTTCGATTTAGTTTGGCAATAGACCAGTTCGCGGTTAATTGGGGTGCAAACATGGCGCGAAATACAGTGTTGGTATAGGTAATCAAATGGGGACGAGTGCCTATTAGAGATAAATTTCACGCGTATTTGTCAAAATCGAAGTAATTTCCCAAGCCGCTTCGGCGAGAATTATAGATTTTGACAAACACATTTTTGAACTACTTGTGTTATCCTAGGGTACCCTGGCTAACTTGAAGTCACTCGTGTTTACTCGTATTCTACTTTTGTTCACTCGTGTGAAATTTTAGATGGAATCCGGACTGTATGTGCGTACTTTCGCATCTGATTGTGCGTTTGTAATGTGCCAAACACGCAGGTATGAGAGCGTCCGTGTTAAAAAAATATACGCCGGAGTCCAAGCTGCGTGCAGCTTCTTTTTTTTGTTTGTTCTGTAAACGACAAGTTCAGACCTTTGCGGCTAACAATGTGGAGCGAAGACGCTGTAATAGGCATGCGCATTAAACGTTATTGATTTCTGTAACACTGTTTACATCACATAATATCGTTACCGTATAATTACCACTGTACGAATCTGAAATGAGCTACGCGTTGGACTTCGAGGCGCTACAGCTCTTTTTAACTACTTTTTACTCGGGCTGCCTGTGGCAGCACCGAGTCTTAAAATGCAAGTCGTTATTTATTTATTTTTAATCCATGTCAGACGGCTTCTGCGCATGCGTTAAAGGTCAACTTCAAACCAATCAGATTGCACTGTGCTGGTCACGCAACAATCGCCAGGTTAATGTATTTACATAAGTGAATACAGTAAATCAAAATGGTCGACCCGCGAGGGCGAAAGCCTTCCAACAGGCTCAGGATATTTCAACTGGCGCTCTTGTTGACCATAAAAATACATGAACAACCAGGAGCCGTAATACATTCGATCAGCGCTGTTTGGACAGATCCAATGTACATTTAGAAACGTAAGCGAAATACAATATCCAAACACGTTTGGATATCAACGGGTATCGAATTATAATCAAAGGTTAGATCTCGTCAGGCGCGCTCAGATAAGAAAGTTCAAAGCTCTCAGACAAGGCGAGACAAGGAGATATCACTTTCAATGAGTCATTGTCAGAAATATATTCCATCGTGGGCGGTCTTGTACAGCTAAGTTTTTTTTTCGACAGAATAAGAGTCTTTCTACTGGATTGAGAGCTCGAGACATTATACATGTCGGCTAATATGGGGAAAACTGAAACAAAAAATGAACTTTGACGGCAGAAACCCTCAATTGAGCCAAGCGGAATATTTACATGATCCGCTAAGATTGTTACAAATCTTAGTTAAGCAGATGTTTTCAGTGTATGCCAACTGAAATGCGGCAACTACACGAACAAGAAGCATGAACTGCCAGCAACGAGAGAGGAAAAAGTATTTGAAATGCACAGCGCTAGCTGAAATAAGGCATATATATAATATCTGAGACGTTAAATTACGTTACTGTGAAGAGGATCAAAATTCAAGTTTTGTAGCTTGAGACTGTCTTCTGCCGTGACTCGTGAGAGAAATTGGAAAAGATCTAGCTGTTTCATTCAGACACTGGCAAATTTATTGAAAGCTACGGGCTTACTTTATGAGATTATTATTCATTGTGGAATGAAAGGAAACAGGTTAGCTGAAAGTTAAGTTCGAGGTAGGCTTCGACTTTCATTCCGATTCAGTGCATATGTGCACGAAGGTGGGTGCACTACCAAAAGATCCAAAACGAAAGTTCAGTTACGTAAGTACTGTAAGTAAACTCTTTTTGATTTGATTAAAATTCCTCTCAGTTTGTCTGTTAATGTACTTTTCCTTCTAATTATCGCTTTATTTAACATCTGTGATTTAGAGTATGCGTACCTCAGAATAAATTATTTGAAAGGTCAACTGAATTCTTGTGTCGATAAGCGCAAATGTTTTTTGTGAAACAGTCTGTGTATATGAGAAGCGGCTTAATAGAAGAGCTTTCTCATTTATAGGAATTACAATTGTTTTTCTTGCTATGAAATTTATGCTTCATTTCACATTTATTCATACAGTTTTAGCCGGACATTTCCCCGAGTTTTCGATCTATTTTCAATGAAATTCAAAGTCTGAATATGTCATTGTATTGCATTTATACACTTGAATTGCCAGTATTCTGTTGTTCGAATCCTGCGTTATCATAGTCATGCCATAAAAGCGATTAATAGACCAGTCTGTTTTTTTGACGTTCTCACTGGCGAATTAAAGCACGACTTGATACTAAGAGGATTTCAAATGAAAGTGTATTTCATCTTCAATCTCATGTGGCCCGAGTGAAAGCCCAGATGGGCTCTTGTTAATCTTATGTTCTTGTAAAGGAACTATTATAGATAAAAAAATACACCAACAACGTAATACATTCGATCTGCGCTGTCTGAGCAGATCTAATTATGCATGAGCGAAACACAATCTCAGCTTAAGTGTATCTAAACATGTTTAGATATAAAAGGCATCGAATTATAATCTCAGGTTAGATTTCGTCAGGCGCGTTCAGATAAGAAAGGGCAAAGCTCTCAGACAAGTCGAGACAAGGAGATATCGATCAATGATTCATTCTCAGAGATATATTCCATCGTGCATGCATGCATGGGCGGCGCGGGAGAAGCGTTGCGTGATGACACAAATAACAGCTGCGAGGGAGACTATCTGTCAATGGTAAAACTGTTGACAGGTTGGGTTAGGCAACTACACAGCTAAGGCCCTGTTTATATGGAAGAAACGTTGTCCCGGGTGCCCGAGACCACTTTGTCTTGAGCGAGTCTGGGCACGTAATATTGGATTACGCATGCTCTGTGTGTCCCGAGTTGACCCGGTTAGGCGAGCCAAAGTGTTTATATGAGAAAAAGTTGGCTCGCCCCCCCTTGTGAACCGAGTGCCTCGGGGAGGAGGGTGACCCTCCCCCCCCCCCCCCCCCCTCCCGAGCCAACTTTCCTTCATATAAACAGGGCCTAAGGCATGTTTTAATACGACAGAATAACCTAGCCAGAGAGTCTTTCTACTGGATTGAGTGACCTTATACATGTCTGTTAATATGGGGAAAACTGAAGAAACCCTCATTGAGCTTTATAACCACGTCACAAGAACAATTCCTCCGGTAAGAATTTTACAAAATGTAGTTAAGCAGATGTTTTTAGTATACCCGTATGCTGTGCTCGTTTTAAGGCTGAAGAACTGATAAACTAAAGGGGACCTCTTTAAAGAAGTTTATCGACTCGTAATAATTAATTGCATGCATTGTGTCATTGATACTGAATTGAACCGAACTGCGTCGAACAAACAGTAACTTAAGCTTTATATACTATTGTACTGCATCGGCTAAGTTTTCCCTTATCTGAGTCCGAGATGTAGTTTGAGTCTTGTCATCTGACTATATCGTATATTTAGTTTAGTTTAGGTGTTCTAGTGGAAATTGTGAGCGAATTATGTTGGAAGACAAATTGCAAAACACGATAAATAGTACTCGGCGTTAACAGAGAAGTTTGTGCCGTGTCTAGTGCCCGGGGGGGGGGGGGGGGGGGGAGGGAGGGGGGGGGACTCCCATATAAAAGGGGTAGGGATGCTCGTCGGACATTTTCGATTTGACCCCTAAGAGGTACTAAAATGGGCGTGGCTCAAGCCTATTTTGACCCCTAAAAGATAATAAAAATGTAAATTGATAACAGCTTTTTTGTTCAATTGACACCCGACCCCTAAAAGGTACCACTTTACATATAAATGTCTGTGTTTGATGGTGGATACCCTAAGTGGTACCAAACTCCTGATTTTGACCCCTAAAAGGTACAACGAGCATCCATGTACCCCTCACATAAGGGAGTCCCCCCCCCGGGTCTAGTGTGCAAAAACTTCACACAGTTTACCCTGCGAGCAGAGGTTTCTCAACTCTTTGCGTTTGAGAAACCTCTACTCGCAGGGTACACACTCACCCCGCGGTGAGTTACACACTGTTCCGTCGAGCTAAACTTGCCAGTAAAACTACTTCGGTCCGAGATGTAATTTGAGACTTGTCATCTAACTATATGGTATATTTAGTTTAGTTTAGGTGTTCTAGTGGGAAATATTGTACATGTGAGCGAATTAACTTGGAAGACAAATTGCAAAACATACAATAACAGGAGCTCAGCGCAGAGCGGACATGGAGAAGATTGTGCCGTGACTAGTGTGCGTTAACTTTACACAGTACTACTTCGGTGTCTGCCGCTTTAGAAAACGGTCCCCGTTCGCAACAATCATTTATTATGGTGAAAATATTACGAGTAAGCGAGTAATAATTGCGTTTACCGGCAATGTTTGGCGCGGTCGTAGACTACAACGAGACATTTCTAAAAGGTCAAGACATGCAGACGGCAACCGGAAGTGAGCTATGCGAGAATATATACCGTAGAGTTCCGAAAATAGCGAGGGTTGTTACTTTCAATTTTTGCCCTGACCAGACGTTACTTTCGAGGGGTCGCTACTTTCGGGGGGTCGTTACTTTCGGGACTGTACGGTAACATCGTACAGCCGTCCGATTGAATGGCGTTCCCCTAGGATAACACAGGTAGCCCGGAAATATAAAGACGGAACGCACTGATAACACAGGTAACCCGGAACAACTAAGCCGATAACACAATTTTTATTATTTTGTTATTATTATGATTTTGTGTTAATAGTCCACTTCCGCGATATGCTTTACTTATCACGCACAAAGGTTTCGATACGAGGCCCCGTGCTAAATGAAATATATTATTTTCAAAGAGAAAACAATAAATTTAATTTAGCACGGGGCCTCGTATTGAAACCTTTGTGCGTGACAAGTAAAGCATATCGCGGAAGTGGGCTATTAAATCATGAAGCGGTAGTGTACTCATCTTCGCTCGTTTGAGTTATAGTTCAGATCCTAATAGTATTTGGATCCTAGTATTTTTGGACTAACTGCGTTTTCCTAGGGTATCCTGGCTTACGTGAAGTTGCTCATGTTTCTTCGAGTTCTACTTGCGTGCACTCATGTTCTACCTGTGAACAAGTGAACACAAGTGGACATTATATATAGTAGAGATATACAACGCTGATTGGCTAAGCGAAATATGAAATGGAACCATCTGATGTAATGAGATGGTAATGTCATAAACAAAGGCAATGCGACTTGTAGCTATAGTGATTACAAGGAGAAAAATGCATGTGTATATGTAAAGTGAGAGCATTATATTTCATCGCGTTTGTTCATTCCGTGCGGCCGTTCTAAAGTGTTAGCCTTAGAGAGGTGTGCTTCCCTAGCTTTACGGACACTGTCTTTGCTGTTGTGAATAGTTTCTAACGGGATGATCTGTAAGTCATGAAATGACTGTTTGGTTTTTGAAAAATGTTCCGAAACGGCGGTTGGTTGTGATATTCCTTTCGTTGATACAGTGTTCAACTGATCCGTGATGTTCTCCAAATCTGTCACTAAGATTGCGTTTCGTTCAACTCCTATATATTGGCAAGTTTTATTTTCGTTCAAGCATTATTTCCACTCGATCATGTAGATAATATTTTTTGAAGCGCATGTAAAGTGATTGTTGATTGGTCGTTGTAACCAGTAGAAGAGAAAGAATAGGAAGTGCGGCCATATTGAATGAAGGGGCATGTTTTGCATCAGTTTGTGCGTTCGCAGCGGAAAATTCCTGGTCACTTCTTGTGTCGTTTTTGAAAGATTGGCTTTTACTAAAAGGTCACGGAGGTTATTAGTTCTAAGATATGCCATAAAAGGCTGAGAGGAGAAGATTTTCCTGCATTGCTTGGATGAGTACAGAATGTATTTTTTTTATTATGGTTGAAGCTTTGGTTATGGCTGGGTTGTAGGTAATTACGAATGGTATTCTAGCTGTAGATTTCGTATGGTTGGATTGCTTAAGAGCTTGTTTACGGGTAATATCTATCGCCGAGTTAATTTGTTTTCTAACGTCATGATGATTATATCCTCGTTTGATGAGATGCTTATCCTAGGGTACCCTAGGATAACACAGGTAGCTCGGAAATACAATGAGGGTATCACACTCCTTGTATTTTTGGGCTATCTGTGTTATCCTAGGGTACCTTGGCTTACTTTAAGTCGCTTGTGTTCTACTTGTGTTCACTCGTGTTCTCACTCGTGTGGATTGTTAGACGAGAACAACTGTGTATGCGTACTTTCGCATCTGATTGTACGTTGTAATATAAAAACCATGCAGGTGTCTGAGATCGTCCGCGTTACAAAAGATACGCCGGAGTTCAAGCTGCGTGCAGCTTCTTGTTTCAAATGTAAATTAGCCGCAAGTCGCACTGGTGACAGGCTGGTGCCAGTTGAATGGCTAGTCAGAAGACGGGTAAGATAATAGTTCATTGCTACACGTTCTATATCGCACTCCGCAGGGAGGTGAGTCAATTCCAATGTTTCTAGCTAGCCCTAAATTTGGCGTTAGTCTAGATGAAATGCTACACTTGGACTCATGAATAAAATGCGGATGAATAAATTAAAAGGGGGTGAATAAATTATCTATTGTCTTTCCGCATGAACAAAGTGCGGCGCTCTCATGAATAAAGTGCGGCGCTCTCATGAATGCAAGGGAGGTGAATAAATAATCTATTGTCTTTCTACATGAACAAAGTGCTGTGGTTTCTCATTATCTATTGTTTCTCTGAATGAGGTCATGCTTCTATTTTTGGGATCCTATTGTTTGCAGGCGCTATAAATCTAGGACCGATCGACCCGAATCCATTCGAAATTGATTGAAAAAAAGTGAAACATACCTTGCAATATCTAATCCCGTTGTAGCATAAACAGGAAGAACATACTACTCGTGATAGGCTCTAAACTGTCTTTATTATTTTCCTTTACAGTTAATAACTCATAAGATAATTGCTATTGTTCTTAGGGATTAGCGATAACTGAAGGGCCTATTGTTTGCAGGAATAAACAATCTTATAGGCAAATTCTTCTCTGTAACGAAACTACCACAATTAACATAATCAACAAAACAAACTACTCGGAAAAATATTTTATTGATTCAAACATAAGGGATAAGATTTACAATGCAAATTTAGCTCCAAATCCACTCCACCGTGACCGAACGCTAACTGTTGTCTCCAGCTCTAATACAATGTTAATACTTGTAGGGATAAGGCTTCCGCATTCGCATTGATCGTCTAATGCGATTGGCTTTTAGATAAGGTCCAACACTTCTTCGGCATCATCATCCAAGTAATTCTTGACTTCCAAACGTCGGCGTTTTCTTCTTTTTCGTAGCGGAGAGAGTAGCTTTTTGGTAGATGAGTTCAAAGAAGACAAATAAATATTAGGGAATGGGGGTTCGTATGTTTTCTCTGAATAGGGCACTGTGGCTGTTTCAGACGAATGTAGGTGTAATTGTGGCGGTATAGTTGGTGAGCTCAAAGAAGACAAAGAAATGTTCGTGGCTGGGGACTGATATACGTTTGCTGAATACGGCACTGTGGCTGGTTCAGCTGAATCTAGGTATACTTGTTGCGGTGTGATGGGTGTATCGGCTATTTCTTGTTCTTGGGGTTGGTTCCATTCAAAGAAAAGAAGCAACTACTAGTGCAAGAGGGATGTGGATTTATTGAACATTTGTTAGCCCCTATTCTCACTGCATGGGCTTCTCAGTCTGATGGTATAAATAGGGGAGTCTTAGGTCTTTCAAGATCATTTGCTACTGAAGTCACTCTACGGTGAACATGAAGAAGAACATTGACTGGGAAATTGAAGTAAGTGACATGCCTCTTTCCCTTTCCCCTTTCTCTCCCCATTCCCCCTCCCTTCACGTTGTCTACCCCAGGTCTACCCCAGTTCTACCCTCTTTTGTTTTGTCAGATTTTTTAGTTTTTTTTTAGTATCCAGGGCCTGTGAATAGGCTAAGTCTGGCGAGTTAGAGCACCGACCGGGAAGAGAGAACAGCAGGGCGGACGCTCTAAGGCGATTGCCAATTCCGAAAGAGTCTAAGATGACACCAATACCGGGCGAAGTCATCCATCTCATGGACACCCTGAACGCAAGCTCCGTCAACGCGTTGAAAGTTAAGCAGTGGACAGTCCGTGACCCAGTACTGTCACCGGTTCTACAGTTCGTACTGCAGGGAGGGCCAGTATACGTAGAAGACAAGGCATTGAAACCGTATTTCAAACGTAGAGATGAGCTGAGTGTACATGCGTGGTGCCTATTGTGAGGGTCACAAGTGGTAGTGCCGCCCCAGGGAAGAAAGGAAGTAGTGAACACTCTACACGAAACACACCCGGACATTTCAAGGATGAAGAGCCTAGCGCGAAGTTACGTGTGGTGGCCAAAGATGGACGCCGTTCTAGAGGATAAAGTGAAGAGTTGTGAGGTATGTCAAGCATACCAAAAAGTGCCAGCTCAGGCATTACTACATCTCTGGGAATGGCCGAGCTGTCCATGGTCACGCGTCCATATTGACCACGCCGGACCGTTCATGGGTAAGATGTTCTTGCTAATCATGATGTCCAAATTGGTACCGGGTGCGATAGTCGAAGAGACAGGTCCTGTGTCAGCCAAGATCGAGTTAGGAGATGGTCTGATTGTGAGAAGATACGAAGACCAGATCGGCTTCCAAGACAAGTGCAGAGTAAGATAGATCCTGTCCTGCTACAAGAGAAAGGTGAGGACGCACCACCTGAAGTTTCGATCCAACAGAGCGATGCGGCAGAGAGAAGTGTAACGTCACTGGCTCCTGCTGTGACCAGTCCAGAGTTTTCCACATACGGGCGATGATGCTGTTACGACACCGCCTAGGCGTTACCCAACCAGAGAGCGTAAACCACCAAAACGTTTTCAGTGAGGACTTATAAGTGACACTGTGATAACTGCCTTTAAGTTTGAGATATCGTCTTATCCAGTATATAGAGACTAGGGGGAAGGATTGTAGTGTCCTGGACAGTAATAATATTAGCTCGTGTTGGACTGGGTCCGAGCCTAGTGATGTGACATTGTTACGTTTTGCTTTCGTCGTTGTTCAGAGAAAAACATGGCCGGAACCATCACAGTTGCCCAGCATGCTTTGCGGTCAAAGTGGTTGGATTTAGTTTGCAGTGAAGTGCATATGGAATGAATGGCTTTTTGCTGGGCAAGTTTAAGTGTCCAGAGACAGAAAGTGAGATTAGTGGAAACATGAAACTCTAACTTTGATGTAAAACATGCATTTTTGTAAGAAAAACTGAGCCGAAGAAATAATTGATACATCTCTGAAATGAAATATTGGTAATTGTAGTTAACACAAAGAAAGGAGGATTTAGAAGAAATTATTCATTGTTAATATGCCTAATGCAGCTCAGTATGATCATTTGTCTATACACATTACTTATGCTGTGTGGGAATCTCAGGGCCGTGCTCTTTAACCTTAGTAAGACTGAAACCCCCTTAGCAAGTAACCAGTAAATTAAAGTGTCACAGAAGTGGCTACTGGCCGGCTATAAAGGGTTAATAACTATAATTTGTAATCACAAAGAGGGTTAAAGCGGGAACGAGAAGCTTTTGAACTTATTTTAAAATATCAAAATCAAGGTCAAACTGAGCCTCCTTGCAGTGATAACAGTGACGACAAATACCTTTATAAATTCTTCAAAAACTCATGAATAATTAATGAGAATTTTGTCCAATCAGATGAAGCAAATCAGTCACGTGCATGCTCCTTTATACCTGATAAAATCTCATCATTCTAAAAGGCCCGCGGAGGGATTTGAATTCTGTCCCAGAGGGAAACGGGGTTAATGATTGAGATATGTAGTTATGATATTGAATCATGTTTGCCGCGTAGCACTAGTAAGTGTAAAGAATGTAATATATAAAGTGGTAAGCTGTAGTGCTAAGTGTGCACGCCCTACGAGGGAAAGAGAAATAATCTCTGACCCAAGTGGGACTCGAACCCAAAGACCTCCAGGTTACATGTCTGGCGCTCTACCAACTGAGCTATCAAGTCAGATGAGAGCAATCGTGGGTATTGGTGCGTTATATGGGTTCACGGCGATTATATATGTATATGTAGTTATGATATTGAATCATGTTTGCCGCGTAGCACTAGTAAGTGTAAAGAATGTAATATATAAAGTGGTAAGCTGTAGTGCTAAGTGTGCACGCCCTACGAGGGAAAGAGAAATAATCTCTGACTCAAGTGGGACTCGAACCCAACGACCTCCAGGTTACATGTCTGGCGCTCTACCAACTGAGCTATCAAGTCAGATGAGAGCAATCGTGGGTATTGGTGCGTTATATGGGGTCACGGCGATTATATATGTATATGTAGTTATGACATTGAATCATGTTTGCCGCGTAGCACTAGTAAGTGTAAAGAATGTAATATATAAAGTGGTAAGCTGTAGTGCTAAGTGTAGTGCTAAGTGATTGAGACACTGGAATTTCTATTAATGTTTCAGCTTTCTCATTGAATTATTGCTAATTAGGATGAACGTTTTATATAAAGAATACTAATGAACATGAAATTTTATATAAAGTTTCATCCTAATTAAGAATTCACTGATAAAGACCCAAAGATAGCAAAAAGTACACGGAACATAAGGTACCTAGATAATAAATGTTGCACTAAATTTACTAATATCAGCAGACTACCGAAATACACAGATAATATTTTTAAAATGAAGTTATCCAACTACCATTACTTGTTTACCGAGCCACTGTTTAGTTCCAATTATTAAACCAAACTCAAAGCCGTAAAATAATAAAAACGTGCATTAAACTTACATATTTTGTGCCGGAGTCAAAAATTTAGAGTCTGCCGTCATGTCAGTCACATCGCTTTCCAAGTCTTGAACTTAATCGAGGTAAACCACGACACAAAATCCTTCAAGTACAGGTTCTTCCTGCATTGCGAAACGCCGCTTCAAACAACATAGTATGGTAATTTCTTCATGTAATTCCCTTGAGATGTTCGTAATTGGAGGCGGTGATTACTCGAATATTTTGCATGGCGTTGTGAATACAAAGGTTCAATGGTTCATTAAGTAACCATTCCCTTGAGCTGTGCGTCTTTCTTTCATTGCATTCTTAAAGTGTTTTTGAAGCCGTTCAAAACACTCACAGCACGTGTTTTATCAAGTCTAAAAATGCTCGGGCTTCGCCCTCGAATTTTTAAACTTGATAAAACACTGCTGTTCGTGTTTTAAACAGTACGTAAAATAAAACAGATTAGTTGACCTATCTATAATTTTGTTGTCGTCATGAAATGGTTGTGAAATCCTTGATTTGCTTTCTGGAGCAGACGTGCGCACGAGCTGAAGGCGACTGAAAATTCTCTGCAAACTTTGAGCAGCGTGAAGTCTGTTGCTAAGCAACCAATTTCCAATCAGGGGCCAGTAATCAGGCCCTTGATCGAGAAAACGCCCTCTCGTAAGCCAATCAGAATTAAGTAATTATGCCCCCTATCAGGTTATAAATATAGTTAAGGTTTGAAAACCACAGCAAAAACCGTAAACAATCAATGGTATTTCATGTCCCGATGGTTGCCACTTCATGGGTAATAGGATGTGCGCATGCGTGTTACGTGGTAGCACGTCGTTGGTTTGATCCTTTGTTAATAATTTACATAAAAACATTTCTTGACTTATGAATTTACGACAACAAAGGCACACATGTAGTCAAGGAAGCCGTACAAGTGCAGGCAAAGCAACCGTTTTTATTTCATCGAATCAGAATGAGATTTAAAAAATGTTGTTATGGTAACCCTGAAATTGCACTGAATTACAACTGTGCATTGAATTATCCGGAAATTGGCCTGCTCTCAGCCAATCAGAATCGAGAAATTGTGTTGAGTATATGATTAAGAAATTAACCCCATGGCCGTCACAAGAAAGACCAAACTAAAATGAGTTTTAGTGTTACCGAGTTTGATAATGTTTGGATAAATACGAACTGAATGGCAACCTCAAATAATCGTAAAAATAAGATCGCCACATGTTTATTATCAAACCAATCTTCCTAAAGCTCGGTAAACTTACTCATTTTAGTGTGATATTTCTTGAGATATTGTTCACTTCTTAATCAGATTAATCAGGAGCCATTACCAGGAGCGTCCATATATACTATACCCGTGAGTCAGCGTATGACCGGTTTCAGCTATTTTTAGAACATGTTTCCCGGATAACTGCCTTCCGACTCTGCTGCGATCGTGCATATGCTTGCCGTAATTATCGAGATTAAGAATGATCTATTGTTCTTTTGAGGTGATTTTACTAACGCCGCATTGTCCTGACTATGGATTGACTGGATTCCCAAAGTGTTGGCATGTGAACTCCCGTGAGATCTGTTCTAAATATAGCTCAATCCGATCATACGCTGACTCACAGACCAGACGACGTGCGCGCTACGATCGAATTGCATTGTGGTAGTAGTTTTTACACAGCAAAGAAAAAAACATGGCGGACGGTTGTAGATTTCGGTAAGTTTAATCACTCATTCCATATAAATTACTTTACATTTTAATGCTATCTATGATACTAACTGATAGTTAATTATCTGATGTACTTGTTCCGGATGAAATACGTGAAAAATATTATCCCTGCGATCAATTTGTTGGCTGAGTAAAAGCATGAACCGTTTTCAAAGTTTCTGTTTGTAATTTGATGAGCATATACTTTTTGTCCCATAGTTTACTAAAAACTCAAGATAGATTACTAAAATAGCTCAAATATTACTCTTGGAATATAACATTGTCACGTAGTATAAACGCTCCCCATCGCTCCCCGTGGGAAATATGTGTTTTCGTTGTTTAAAGTTATCGCTTTTTTATGTCTCACAGTCACTCACGATGAAGAAACGATCGTCTGTTGTGGAGGGAAATACACCAGGGAAACCTGCTTCTAAGCATGCATGTGTACCTAGTAATTCAAGGAGAAGCCTCTTTGGAAACGACGGACAAGAAACCAAAGAAAAAGAAATAACAAGAACAAATAGTCCATGGTCTCTAAAAGAAGAAGTGGCATTAGTTCAATACGTATGTTTGTATTTGGCCCGATTCACATACTAACTTGTGGCCAAAACACAAGAACAACAAATTTTGGGATAATTGTGCTTCATCTGTAAATAACTTAAACAATTCCACTCGAACAGGTAAGCTATACTTTCACATGCTACAACAAAATAATTCTGGAAAGTAGTGATGATTTAAGCTTATAAACAAGAAATAAAAGGGGTATTCTGTGGATAGATTCAAGTATTTTTTTCCAATTGATAATTGACATTCATTTTTTTTCTTTAAAGGAGCCTCATGTAGAACAAGAGTTGTGAAATGTCTCAGCCAGAAATTCCCCACCCTTTCTGATGCAGAGGAAGCAATGAACATAGACTATTTTGAAGACCGACCAACAACAACAACACCAAAAACACCAACTCAGCACAGACCTCAGCAGGAAGAGATTGAAAGCTGTTTGTCACCAGTATGACAAAGCTGTTAGGTCGAGCGTAAGCAGCAGACTGATCTCACAAGAGTTGGACCTCGTGCTGTATTGTAAGCCCCTGTAGGGGGTGTGAATAATTGACTCCCACTCCGCATGCATTGTGCACGTGCTTACCATGTGCTTTGTATAGTATTACATTACCAATACGGGTATGACATAAAACTTTTATTGTCAAGCCAATAACCTCTTTATGTCCTTCCCTGAATTGTGATTATATATGGACCTGCTGTCAATGTTGAGCTCGGTTTGCGGGACAGAAACACAAAACTACTGAGTTGGATTAATCTGGCTATATATGTGCAAATGTTGAGCACAAAAAATTAGCCGCTTTAATAACTCATTAATATTTATATCATTACAGATCTTATTTTTAGAAAAATATAATTTGCCCAGCAAAGGTGGGGACTTAAAAGCGCCAAGGACCTTCTTGGGATAAAGGAGGTAACCCCACCCCAACATGACAGCAGTTCCACCTGGCAGAATAGCATGCTTGCTAGCTATTGTCAGGCTATGAATTTGAACAGCAACTCCATAATGATGTAGAACAGTGCCCCTGCTACTGTCCGACTATAAATTAATGTACATCGATGTACTGATATATACATGTATGTAGAGCATACTTGATAAAGTTAACAAAACAATGTTGCAGAACAGTGCCCCTGCTACTGTCTGACCATAAATTAATGTACATTGATGTACTGATATATATGTACAGCATACTTTATAAAGTTAACAACACAATGGTGCTGAACAGTGCCCTTGCTAACTGTCCAACTATAAA
Source organism: Actinernus sp. WN-2022 (assembly GCA_030867875.1). Taxonomy (NCBI): domain Eukaryota; kingdom Metazoa; phylum Cnidaria; class Anthozoa; order Actiniaria; family Actinernidae; genus Actinernus; species Actinernus sp. WN-2022. Next base: position 10,398,497 of record JAOWCC010000655.1, on the reverse strand, counting down.
TTAATGTACATCGATGTATACTGATACTTATGTACAGCATACTTTATAAAGTTAACAACACAATGGTACAGAACAGTGCCCCTGCTACTGTCTGACTATATGAACTGACAAACTGACTGTGTCACTAATATGAACAACATCTGATGCAGAACAGCTAGATAGTGCTCATGTCCAACTAGGAACTGACAAACTGTCATTTTGATGCAGAACAGATCCCATGTTACTGTCTTATTATAAATGCTACTCTACTCCTACACGTCATATGGGAGAATGTCAGGGAGGCCAGAAAAAAACTATCAAAAACCCTTTTGGGATAAAAGGACAGGAAATCTAGGTGGAGCCAAGACAATAAATTTCTCCAGTCCCTCCACAGGACACAAAACTTAATTATTTATTGTAAGTTGACTGAGAAATATAAGAAACAGCCCCTGCGATGACCCGGGATTCATCCTGTTGCTTGTAAACTGGCAGTGCAGGAAGACCAGAAGCTAGTACTGACAGGGAAGACTTATCACGTACAACTGCCTGTGAAAACACAGCTACCATGCCAGTTGCTGACCATCAAATGATTGTACAATGGGTTGTTGGTAGTTACCGGTACGGTAGTAGGGATTGCTCACTTTCCCTGGACACCAATGTTCTTCGTTGTCACACGTGTAACCAATTTACAGCAGAAACAAAGGCACAGCTTCACCCTCACACCATGTGTTGATGGGGCCTGGCAGAACGTGATTCTGTGGAGGAAAATAAAAAGAGGCAACCACGAGGGCAAGCCCTCTAAAAGGCTTAGTACAAGGGTGAAGTGACCTTGATAACAAAAGGCCTATAAATTTAACAAAACCTGAATTTTAATATAACCATCACATTAACAACAATAGTAAAAGCAATATAATGATAATATAATAACATAGCAGTAGCAGCAATAATAGTAAGAACAATTATTATAGTAATAATAACTTACAATACATGGTACCAATAATAATTTACCGATATAGTGATGACAATAATGAAAATAGTAATAACAATAATAATAACAACTAATAATAATGAGTGATCATTATAATAATGTTATGGGCCATCACATTAACAACAATAGTAAAAGCAATATAATGATAATATAATAATTACATAGCAGTAGCAGCAATAATAGTAAGAACAATATTAATAACAACTATACATTTTACCAATAATAATTTACTGGTATAGTGTTGATGGCAATAATGAAAATAGTAATAATAATAACAACTAATAATAATAATGAGTGATAATTATAACAGTGTTATGAACATGTCTTTCAACAGCACCAATAAATTCGTAGTAAGCACTAAATTATATGACAACACCAAAATCACTCTGAGGGATTAAGATCGCACTCAAGTTTGAAATAAATGCAATCGTCTTCAAACTGATTGCAAATGTTGCTGGCAATGACAATTATTCCTTACATCCCTTAGGTTTCCTACAATGTTGTCTAAGTATTAAATTATAATGATAGTGGTAGACAGTACGATTTATAAATAACTGTAAGAACAGCAAGAGTAATAATTGTCTTATATTGCTCATTCCTGCACCCTATTGGTGACAGTTTGCTCCTGTTCTTTGGCAAACCACCACTTAATAATAATATTATCAAGAAAATAATAATAATAAAATCAATCATAATAATAACTATAATAATAACAATTGATAAGAATAATGGCTGGCACCTAGCCCTGGTACCACATACAGCATGGCATCTGGGAATTGGAAGCAGCACGGCATTAACATCCAGGAGGCATTCTACAAAATAAAAATAAAAAGAGATGGCACCCGGTCCACCACTCCAAGAATTAGTTAAAATCGAGTATTGTATGCTATAGACAGGCACAATACATGTAACAAAACATAACCATACATAACCACAATGCACATACATTCACAATTACAACATGAGCGCAGCAGGGTAAGCATGGCAGACAGTACAACATAATGTCGCCGCAAATTGCAAACCCCATATGCTGCAAAATAATATATAGGCATACTGAAAACAACATGTGGTTGGCAATGCAACAACATGCACTGTGCTCTAGCCAACAGAGTAATAAACACTGATGAATACAATAATAATAGCATTTATTTAAACACAGAGCTAGTATTGGAGATACTGCGGCATTCAAAGCTGATGTGGCCGCGATACAAAAGGAACGATTAAAACAAAATTATTTAGCTATAACCTTATTGATTATGTAAATTACAAGATGTTGATGGGAAAATAGACTGCTACAAAGTACATGTGACTGACTTACTGCTTGAGTGACTAACTAATTCACCGATACCTTAATTTGAGGAACTTAATGTGAGTACATGTAGGTATAATACTAATAATACTAATAATATTTATTTACCCACAATACATTTACAGCGTTGCTGATGTGGTTGTGCTTATAACTATGCTATTCTACCCTAATAATAATAATAAAACTAATTAACTTATACTTACTCTATTCAGTTATTTAAAGAAGTTCAGTATTTCTTTTAAGATTAATTTTAAAACTATTTAGTGATGCAAATGGTAGGTGAATGTCTATCAATAAGTAAACACTTGGATAAGTAAACATGAATAAGCATGCATGAAACAAAAATAAAAATCAGCATGTGTATGTGAAGTGTACCCATGGATGAATACAATGCAACAACATGCAGCAACGATAATGGTCTTGGCACGTGCACAAAGGAATGCAGACTAAAAGGTTGGCGTTTGTGGGTGGAGACAGGCTGTTTTTTTTTTCAACGATTCCACACTACGGTGGATTCCGTAGTAGTATTTATCGTCAAACCAACCTTGCCACAGCCATAGACAAGCAAGTCTGAGTCTTCTGTTATAGCCAGGTCTGCAAAGCCTTCTTTTAGTATTAGGCTATCTGAGCATCGGACTCGTAAGGGGAGACAATGTATTCAACATTTTGGCTTAAACATATCTATAAAGATAAAGATAAACAAAAACTTATCAATAAACTTTAAAGTTTACGCGGAAACTGAACAGACTTTCGTCCAGACTTTCGGCAGAAAAGGAACACCAGAAAAATACTGAACATTCAGACTCAGACGACGTGCAATGTGTCCATATCGCCATTTGTTTTGACCTTAATACACTCACACACATCTTCGTATGTTATCGAGGCACCTTGGCCAAGCAAACGATTAGCACATTGGTTTGGAGATCCGCCGTCTTCAGACGTTCTTCTCTTTCTCTGTTTGACGCATATAAAACAAACAAAGATATATTAATTTCCACAAGAAATTTCGGCATTGGAGATGATATTAATTAATTAGAATATTATTCTTTATAATACCTTTGTCTTCTGTCATTTTCTTCGGTCTTCGCTGGTAGTTTTTGCCCGTCAAACACTACTAACGGAGTAACTCCAGCTTCTTTGAATAACTTCAAATATCTTTAAAAAATTACGGTTGCCCTAACCAAAAGAGAAATAAAAAAGTAAAAGCTAAATATAAAAGACGCATAAAGCAGATGACTTTCTATATAGATAGAAATTACGGTTGTCAAAAGCAGAAATAACTACAGTATAAGTTTGACAACGCGACATGTAAAATCTCTCACCTTTCACGAGTTCCAGTTTGTGACAAACTCACATATAAATCCTTGTGAATCCAGCAAGAGCTATCTATTGCTGCTGTCTTCCCAGCAAAATCACTCAACTTAACTTTTTTTTATGATCTTTCAAGTAAGGAAATAAGCCGCTTATCCCCATACGGAAAAGAGCATTCAGTCAAAGCGCAAAGAGCGTATCAGTTAGTATCGTGGAGCCGTCTAGCCGTGGAGAAGTCCTCACTCGACCGCGACCAAATGCAAATGATTCGAATTTCAATAAACGACCATGATCCTTTGCGATCGTAGCGCGCACGCTCCTGGATTAATTTTCGACACTCTGTCCCAGTCCCCTCCTCAACTCCGAAATGGCTAATCAGGTATCAAACCTGCACAAATATGCCGTGAAATATGGTCAAATGGCAGTGAAAAAAGAGACACTTGACTACATTTTATGTGGTTTTGATGATTTAACTTCACTTTTTTGTGAAGTTCAAAAACAATATTAATCCCTTCTCTCTGACAACTGTTTAGCCCTTTTCTGATTTCAAGCCGGTTTGTCCATAAAATTTTAAATGAGAGTCAGTGTGATCTCTATAGATAAGCTTCTATTTGCTTTTGGGGCAAACACTTATAAAATATATTTAAATAAAAAAAAAAAAAAAACCGGGCCACAGAAACTCTGTGCCCACAATACAGGAAATTAGCACTATGAACATTTGAATAATACAACTACCAGAAATAGCAACGAATACTGTTATCAGTAGTGTTTGTAAAAGAAATGCTGCAGACTATTTATAGACATGCAGCTGATTAGGGATTCAGATCTCTCGAGATGGCTTGAGCGTAAATAACCTGAGAACATACAAATGAACAAAAGAAAGCATTAACTGAAACCAGAATCCGACATGCATGAAATAGTTTTAATGAAACCGACGCTTTGTTTGTTTGTAAAGATGCTAAGTTCTGTCAAAGCATATTGAATTCATTTTAAAGTTCGATCGATATCATAGCAGAAAGATGTGATTTTGTTTAAACATCTCGCTAATATTCTGTCCTTTGGAGATGATGACGGTGTATAAATATATGATGACTTGCATATAGCTAACAGTAGATCAGCCGGTAGTGTTATGTACAATCCGGCACTGGTGCAATCATCCTTAACAAAACGGAATAATTAATGTTGTAAATGTTGTGTGACTTTGAATGTTAATAGGCATGCACGAACGATTGAGACTGAAGAGTAATAAAAATGGATGACATCCAACGGCAAAGAACACCTCACGCTGTAGACGATGTTGCTAGCAGTATGCTTCATAAACAAGAAGAGCAGGACACTGGTTATTCCACGACTAATATACTTAAAAGTGGTGGCTTTATGGTGTTAGCATTCATGACTTTCAATATATGGTCCGTGACGATGATTGCAGCGGAGGACATTCTCTCCTCGTCTCAGATTCCTACACCAGTCTATACTATCTGTCAAAATCTACCATACTTCCTAATCGTTTTATGTCTATCGTACTTCATCGACAAGGTGTCTTTGATGACGAAGGGGGTGGTGTCGTTCCTATTTTCATCAACTGGTATTCTTCTTATGGCGTTAATGACGTCCACTTGGCTTCGACTGGTTGGTGTGGCGTTAATATCTGTAGCTGTTGCTGTCTCTGAATCTGGGTTCTCCTCAGCGACATCTTTCCACAGCGACCTGGCCATTTATGCCTTCAGTAGTGGCACAGGGTTCGGGATCTTCACTGGAGCCGTTTATTTCACTGGTAAGTTAGAGTCGCAGAGCTTGCTTAGTAAACAACAACATTGCAGTTATTTACACTCAAATATAACAATATTAGGAAGTATATAAATATTTCTTAGAATGTAATGAGTGTTAGGGAACCTGGAATAGCTTTACAAAATCTAATCGAGCCAGGCACCGTTGAAGATACGATATTTCTCAGTCGGCTGGAAATCCTTGTAAAACGCTGTAGTTCATAGAATAAAGTCACTTTATTAATATATTATGGTGATACGTTTACCTGAGGTAAGCTCAGTAATCTATCACAACCCTACTCGGGTTCTTATCTCGTCTGTTCATAAGTTCATTCATAATAGCGTTGCGCACAGATGACGTCACTTTAGACTCCCGTGCCAAGACTCGGACAAACAACCCACTTTTCGTGTTAACAAGAATTGACTTACAAGAATTGAACTTACAAGAATTGACCAGCACTTCGGCAATCTTATCAGGCGAGTTCCACCGACATTTGGAAATGGGCGCAGACATGGTGCGAGTGTTTGTATGGGAATCCGACGCCAAGTAATTTCCGTAAAATCGCATTTCTGAAAAATATTCACCGTCTACAAACTTAAGATACCAGGTAAAAATAAAGGATTAACCATAATTAACTGATCAACATTTGAGGGATGTAGCTGTGCTGGGAAGCGTGAAATCGTGTTTTCAGGTCCAAGTACGCGGGAAAATTTAGACAAGTGTATGGAAAACTGAAAACACGATTACACGCTTCCAAGCACAGCTACATCCATCAATTTTGATCAGTTAATATTTTACCTGTTATCTAAAGTTAGTAGACGGTGAATATTTCAGAAATGCGATTTCACAGAAATTATTTGGCATCGGATTCCCATACAAACACTGCATTTCGCGCCATGTTTGCAACTATTCGTTGCCGCAAACCACGTTTATTTTAATATAGTCAACTCTAACTATCCAAAATTCATGTTTTCCCAGAAAATATCACGGTACGACTTAAACTAAACGTTGAAAAGTCAGGTTTTTCCGTAAGATGGCAAAAACAACGAAAAATATAGCCGAGTGCATTCATCGGCGAATGTCATGGCTGAAAAATTACCAACTGTGCAAAGTTTTGAGCAGATATTTTAGATTCAGACTGTACAGACAAAGTTATGAGCTAACAATTCAGTTATGGTTCGACAAATTTTACAGACGAGTATGTCCACCACCATACGTAGATTTAATTGCCTACAAGACACATTCCGTGCGATATCTCCTAAAGAAATTTTAAAACTTAATTTGTGTTCATAAAATAAATCAAAGCATTGTAGATGTACACGAGTCTTCGATTCAAAAACGTGTTTAGAATCCATAAATTCAAGTAAACAATGGTTGAACTGTAGTTCCTTCTCCGCCGCTATGTTTACTGGCGGGTATAGTATGGGATTTCAGTAATCTATAGCTCAGACAAACTTCCGCTTGTGTTTCATTGTACTCGTCTCGTTGTTGTGTGCTTTTGAGGCCTCCTGTATAAACATTTATCCAACGCTGATATTTCTCACTGCATTCTCTGTGAAACTTTTGGAACGGAAAAGTTCCATCGAAAAGGCCAAGAAAATATGAGAAACCTCAATATACATCTCTGAGAGATATCTCGTTGAGCGATTTATGAAGGTTTTTTCACATCTAGAGTCACTCTTACATCTCCCCCAGCAACAGTGCTTGGTAGTCACCATTACTGATATGACTGGAAATATAATTTAAGGTACTGCTTCTTTTTAAGATCGAAAAAACTACGAATTATGTTCTAATACGACTCTCGAACTCACTGAAATACTGTAAACAGCGGCGTTTGTTTGTCCGAGTCTTGCGGGGGGTCTCGGCTCAGACAATCTACTTTTAGATACTGTGCGCAACGCTATTCTTACTCTTTATTTCATCTATTGTGGGGCGGGGTTATTAGCTGTGACTTCTGTGTCGTGTGCTTTTTACCACATATTGGAATATTGCTCGTATTAGAAATTTTTTATCTTCCAAATTAGATTTTTGCAATGCATTAATATATGGCCTTCCTAAACACCAAACACAAAAACTTCAGTATGTACACAATTCAGCGGCTCGCCTTGTCACCTATACGCGCAAATATGATCATATTACGCCTATTCTTAAGGAACTTCACTGGCTGCCAGTAGAACAAAGAATAACGTTTAAAATTGTAAAATTGTATTACTGACTTTTAAGGGTATTAATAACATTGCGCCATTGTATCTTACTGAACTTTTAGAACCATACATACCAGCTCGCTCATTACGCTCTTCATCTAAGTATTTCGGTACCTTCAAAGGTACCGAAACATAATCTTAATTCTTATGGTTTGAGGGCATTTTCCATAAGCTTCCGTAGCAACTCCTACGTTATGGAACACCCTTCCTCTGGACATTATAGAAGCACGAAATCCTTAAGTTATTTTAAGAATAGAGTTAAAACATTTATTTTTAAATGTGCATTTAATTATGACTGTTAAATAGTATTTTTAACTTAGTGTTTTATTAATCATTGCTATACTATAGTTACTGCACATTTTTATTGTAAATTGTACACCATATGAACTGAGATTTAAATTTAGAATTTTCTGTAATATTGTAAAGCGCCATTGTACATTTAGTGGAAATGACGCTATCCAAATGTATTTTTTATTATTATTATTATTATTATTATTAATTGTTAACTTTACAGTCCTGACGCGTTACTTTCCCGTCATCACGTCGGAACATGGCTTCCCTCAATCATCGAAGTGGGAAGGCGCTATATATAGCTACAAAGAAAGCTGTTGGGGTTTGTCAGGATTTCGATTCAGGATTTCTTCGAATTCGCTAGCAGAGGTTTCTCAAGTTTTCTCGGCCTTTACCTGTGGCTTTTCTCTGCCAGGCTTTCCGTAGTTAGGGCCGTTTTGCACTCGGGAATTCCTGGGAAATTTTTCAATTACATAAAAAGCGGTTCGTGGAATATACACGAAATTCAGCGTTTCGCCTGCTTAAACCTTTAAGTTATCCAGTTTTAATTTTCTCTCAACAAATTTGGGTGCGTTTCTTTGAGAGAATCCAAGATCGGACCTAATACGGGGTTACACGGATTAAGGTGCGTTCCTTTGATCGAATCCGAATCCGGATTTCGAATCCTATAACGGATTTTCTGTTCTGTTCGACAAATCTGAAAATGGTTTCGAATCACTCGAATCCAACCTGAGTAAGGATTCAAAGGATTCAAACCATCTCCGGATTCTTTGGATTTGTAATCCAAGCGTTCCATTGAGATCATACAGAAGGCCAGCCGTATTCGAAATAATAATAATAATAATGCACTTATATAGCGAAATTAGCATATGGAAAATGTTCAGATGCGCTTTTACAAAGTCTCTACTTGATATCAACAAACTAATAATTAACTAACTAATTAAGTAATACCAGTCCAATAAAATGCTATTACTACGAGTAATGATAAAGTTTGGTATCTACTAATAATATAGCGATAATAAAACTAGTCGTAAATAATAGCTAAAGGTCAATCAAAGACTTCTCTGAATAAGTGAGGTACTTCACATATGATAAGTATAATGTACCGTATTATTAAAATGATAATATCTATCCTGTCCCTAGTTATCCATAGCTGTTGTCCATAGCTCTATCCATAGCCGTCCATAGCCGTCCACAGCCGTCCATAGTTATCCTTAGCCGTCCATAGCCGTTCACAGCCGTCCACTGTTGTCCATAGCGGTCCACTGATACCCGCCCATAGCTGTTCATAGATAGCGGTCCTTAGCCGTCCATAGTTATCCATAGCGGTCCGTAGCCGTCCATAGCCGTTCATAGCTGCCATAGCGGTCCATAGCTGTCCACTGCTGTCCATAGCTGTCCATAGCTGTCCATAGCGGTCCATAGCGGTCCATAGTGGTCCATAACGTTAACGGTCCATAGCAGTCCATAGCTGTCCACTGCTGTCCATAGCGGTCCATAGCTGTCCATAGCGGTCCATAGCGGTCCATAGTGGTCCATAACTGTCCATAGTGGTCCATAGCGGTCCATAGTGGTCCATAGCTGTCCATAGCGGTCCATAGCGGTCCATAGTGGTCCATAACTGTCCATAGCGGTCCATAGCGGTCCATAGCGGTCCATAGCTGTCCACTGCTGTCCATAGTGGTCCATAGCTGTCCATAGCGGTCCATAGCGGTCCATAGTGGTCCATAACTGTCCATAGCGGTCCATAGCGGTCCATAGTGGTCCATAGCTGTCCATAGCGGTCCATAGCGGTCCATAGTGGTCCATAACTGTCCATAGCGGTCCATAGCGGTCCATAGCGGTCCATAGCTGTCCACTGCTGTCCATAGTGGTCCATAGCTGTCCATAGCGGTCCATAGTGGTCCATAGTGGTCCATAACTGTCCATAGCGGTCCATAGCGGTCCATAACTGTCCATAGCGGTCCATAGTGGTCCATAACGTTAACGGTCCATAGCGGTCCATAGCTGTCCATAGCTTTCCATAGCGGTCCATAGCTGTCCATAGAACCGGGGTGGTGCAGTGGTTATTATAAGTGCTTCGCCTCTCACCTCTGTGGCCCAGGTTCGATCCGCGGAGACGGCGCAATATGCGAGTTGAGTTTGTTGGTATGTCGCCCTTGCTCCCGAGGGTTTTTGGCAGTTAATTCTCTATCACACATTTTATGAATACTCGTATATTTAGCCCACAGTTTCCGTCCAACTTCATGTAAATACACCAACATGGCCGACATGCCCTTTGTCATTTTAATCTCTGTGGATTGAGTGAAAACCAGCAATTCAGTTCGTATTGATCTAAAAATTCGAAAATTCGCTAAACTTACTAATTTTGGCGTGATAGTTCTTGTGATGGGGTCATTTCTTAATCAGATTAATATTTTATCACTCGGTCCCAGTCCTATCGTCAATTGCGGAATGGCTACTAGGGCAATGGAGACAGACCGACAAAGCCGACAAACTTTATCAGCTGTTAGCGCCAACAAACGCCGACAAAACGTACAGTACTAACTTCGATCTAGCCAGTACAGGGCTGTGGGGACAGACCGACAAACTTTATCAGCTGTTAGCGCCGACAAACGCTGACAAAACGTACAGTACTAACTTCGATCTAGCCAGTACAGGGCTGTGGGAACAGACCGACAAAGCCGACAAACTTTGTCAGTTGTTAACGCCGACAAACGCCGACAAAACTTACAGTTCTAACTTCGATCTATCCAGTACAGGGCTGTGGGGACAGACCGACAAAGCCGACAAACTTTATCAGCTGTTAGCGCCGACAAACGCCGACAAAACTTACAGTAATAATGAACTAACTTCCAGAGCGGGAATAACGTCGTTCGTTCTCTATTCAATATTTTGTGTGTCATTTTCGGTGGAAACCAAATTTAAGCCAGCTGTGTTGGACACGTGGTACTCATAAATGCTGTGGAAAAAATATGACAGCCCCAAAAATTGTATTGCTGTTATTCTTAGTACAAGGGTAGGTCTAAATCTTGATGTGGATTTTATTCAAATCGAAGGTGCCTCATGGGAGATATTTGGATTCAAATAACAGGTAGTGACCATATTGCAAAATGTTGTGTGACATGGGAAATGATTGACAGCTTTTGGTACGGTAGACATGTATAATTCCAAATTAAGACACCCTGATGTAAGCTAACAAGGGATATACAATTGCTCATGTGAAATAGGAATAGAAACCATATGATTAAATTATGTGAGTTGGGCAGGTCTCTATTTTTGTTGCTTTCTTGATAGTATTTAGGGGTTCCCCCTGAAAAACGAGGGGGTGGTCCTAGGCTACCTTGGGAAAAATCCCTGACTTCCTAGGGAAAAATCGAAAATGCAAACCACTTGGGATTCTTGAGTTTCTAGTTGAATCTTTAATCTGACCAAGTTTCACTGAAATCGGTGAGATGGCATGTGCCACCCCTGCCTTGCCTTCTCATGGACAGAAGTCTGTAATTAAAACAAATCGTTTTTTAAGTTAACTTTTAAATGCTTATAATAAATCGTAAATGCTTATAATCATTGTCATTAATCTTTAAAGGGGCTATGTCATGGTACTGCGCATGTATCGAGTAATCGCTCGGTTGGTGCTTGTTAATTGGATACAAACAGTTAAACTTCCCTCCTTCAATGCTTGATTGAAAGGATTTTCAATATTTTCCCTGGAGACTGTTTATATAAACTGTTTGTTAGTCATTTTTGCTTTGATTTTAAGCATCTCACATGGCCGAGAGGTTCGTTAGTTCATATCAAAATCGGTCGAGATAGCTGTTTCTGGCCCGGAACGCGAATGTAAAGTCTATTATCGTGACACAGCCCCTTTAACTTTATCGTACATTTCTGCTTTTATTTAATTTTCATTCAACAAAAATATATACTGATAAATTCAATAAAATATATATTAAATAAATGTAATAAATATATATTCATTCGATAAAATATATTTATTCAATAAAATATATATTCATTGTATAATATAATATATTCATTCATTATAATAATTTATTCTGATTTTGTTTCTTACTCAATGCAGCAAGAGCAATGACGGTGATTGGTCGATCTGGAAACTCAAAGCATATGTGCCATTTGAGTCCATGTACTCCCAAGGTTTCCAAAATGTTTTTGAATTTTAAATTTCCTCTGCAATGTCAGATGAACTAGCTCTTGGCGAAACGGCTAACGTTTCCTCTACCAATCTCAGTTATTCTGTTCCACCAGTTCCGATGAATTTCAGAGAAACCACATGCACAGCTTCAGTAAACGATTTCTGCTACACAGATCTGACAAAGAAAGAGGTTAGCAACATTCGCAAATCTGCGAGTATCCAGCTTTATACTTCCGTGCTTACTTCACCGTAACCACTGAGATGGTTACTTACACAAAAAACTCATTCCACATATATGAGTGAGAAAACAAAACAGCTTCAACACTGAAAACAGAAACCACTTGGGATGTGAAAACGATTTTCATCAGCGATTGTCATTGGTACTGGAAAAAAACGTGGCTACGCAGTCGGGCCTTCTATAGTCACGTGACGCTATCGAATGAAGATATCTTTTATCGGTTATCAACCCAAATAATTCATCTAATTGGATGAAATTACATAGGATAGGCTGGTTGTGATTCCTTTATCTATTGGCTACGTATCAAACATTAAACCACGAATCTATGAATTACAAATTTTCCATACCCTACCCCCTGGAAACGGTATACTTCATAGAAACGTGTTCGGAATATCATTCATAACAAAACCGATCGCTTTCCAATATTTCAAGTCCTGAAAAGAACTACAAAATTAAATTTAAATGGTTACCCAGGCCCCGCTCGGCCAAGAGAAAGGGTGGTGGATTTTTACGTGTAGAATTACTAGAAAGGAATGTCATAAGCGACAAGGGGTTTTCACCAAAATGTTACCCATAGAAAACTGCAAATGATCCTCTTAGGTTGGTTGAAATATACGTTAAGGAGCAGAAATGAGATAAAAAACAAAATTTCAAAACGGCTTAACCCCCCTGAACTTCATTTGCGCGAGTAATTACGCAAATATTTGATCTAGTTGGATGAAGTTACATAAGATAGGCTAGTTGTTATAGATGGTTTGCACTCAATCCCAAGGAATTCAAATGACAAAGGGCATCGCGGCCATGTTGGTGTCCAGAACGAAAGAAGCAAACGAAGAATCTATTGTTACCTGTACACCAACATGGCGGCTATGACGTCACGTGCAAAGGGTCTATAGGCCACTTTGACGATGTTGCGCACGCATTGAAAACAAAAGCATGTGGCCCGCCAAAAACCAGAATGTGGCCCGCCAAAACTCAATGTTGCATGACAATCTTTTGTTTTCTTGATTGAATGTATATTGTTCTCAATGCGCGCGCAACATCGTCAAAATGGCCTATTCCTTTGACTATGCGCTACATACCGAACATTAGTTAATTAATTAGTGATTGTTTTATTTCTATAATGATTATCGTTTAGAATTATCACAATATAAATATTATTAATAATAAAGCAGATTTCGTGGGACAAAAATACGGCATGCCGGTTGCCTGACTGTAAATTACTGTATCGTAATTCTGTAGTTTGATTGGATCCATAAAACAGTGGGAAACCATTTCAACATTACGGCATATAGTACAGTATCCGTGCCGTAAGTCATTGCCGTAACTATACCAGCAGCATTAGTTTTTTTTCCCGGGCGACAGGCGAGCGAACAAGTCGCGATTGGTCGACTTGTTTCCCTCGGTGGGATTGGATTTGTGTTTCGCGCCAAAATAACCGCCAAGTTAATTGGAGGCGGGGCTAGACAGAGCAGCTGCTTTGTGTGGCGTACTTTATAATTGACAGGTGTCACTGCACTAAAGCTGTTTTCATTGGCTACTATTACGATTTACTCAACAACTAAAATAGGCTATGGATGGACAGGCAAACGTATAAGAGAATCTATTCATATTTAGTTTTTTTTTCAGGCCTAACAACGTCTTTGTGCGTTAAGCCAAGTACGGCTTTACTATTGGTGCTCATCATTCTACCACTTTATCCTATCATTTCCTGGCTCATGACCAGAAACACCGATTTAACAAAGACGAGCAACCCAACACAACACGGCAGTCATGTTGAATACACTCGTGTTGGCGATGAAGCCGAGGACATCCAAGAGTACCTTACATGGAGAGAGAAACTACAGGCGGCGAAAGATTGCGCTCACCTTGTACTGTCATCTGCTATCGTATTTTTCGCAACTTACCTTACAATGCAATCTGTCGTGACTACAATTGTTTTCAAGAACACTTCAATTCGTCCAGAGTACTACTACAAGTACTATACTCTTGGTTTTGGGATTGGTCAAGCGATAGGTCGATCGTATGGTCTCGCGTTATATTGTTTAAAACCAAGTTGGAACTTTGTTACTCAACATACATGGATCTTTGCCACTGCAGTAGTTGGGAACTTAATTATCTTGATTTTATCAAGTTGGTACCGATTTCTTCCAAGCTTTATGATTGTGACACTGCTCACTTTTATGACAGGTGTTGGCGAAGGAGTTGTTTATCTCAACACGTCTGCGATGGCGGGGAAAAATACGAGAACGCGCTACAAAGAATTTTCGCGCGCTTTTGTACTTGTTGCATTGGGAGTGGGCGTCGTCGTAGCCGGTTTAACAGGACTTTTTGTAGAACCAGTTTTACGGGAACATTGTACACTCGTGGCCTGGGATGCAAACGTTTGCCTTACACGATCACTCTATGGCTGGAATGGAACGGTTTGTTAAAGGGGCGTTTGTAGTCGTAGTCCAAGTAGGGAAGTTATTTACAGCAATTTTCGTATGAACTAACGACACTCGCGCACATGTGGGATGGTTAAAATAATAATAATAATAATAATAATCTTTCCTTCAAAGATAAAATACGTATCTAAGTATCCCGAATTTTGAATGGTTGATTCACCTGCAGATAATTGAGCGCAAATAAGCGTTTGCTGCAGATATTGTTGTGAGCATGCACAATGCTGTTCAACGACAAATCCCAACAAATCCCGGCTGGATTTCCAGAGCATTCAGAGAAGGAAATTGCGAGTATTTTCGATGCCCAAAGTACTGAATAATAAAACAATTATTGGAACTGCGGCTATCGCAAAATATGATTAATAGACCAGTTCGCGGTAAATAGTCCAGTTTCGTATTCGAAAATTACCGCTGAATGTAATGACTACAGACGCATGTACGCAGGGTTAGCCTCATTCTGAAGTTAAACATTCTTACATGCCAGCGAGAAGACTACAACAATACACAGAGTTGTGAATAGCCCACCTTCTCGCTGGTATTTACGAATGTTTAACTTCAGAATGAGGCTAACCCTGTATACATGCGTCTGTAGTCATTGCATTCAGCGGTAATTTTCGAATACGAACTGGACTATCCGACATTTTGAAAGGGGTGCAAACATGGCACGAAATACAGTGTTTGTATGGGAATCCGATGCCAAATAAAATCCGCAAAATCCAATCTCTGAAATATTCTT
Organism: Actinernus sp. WN-2022; assembly: GCA_030867875.1. Taxonomy (NCBI): domain Eukaryota; kingdom Metazoa; phylum Cnidaria; class Anthozoa; order Actiniaria; family Actinernidae; genus Actinernus; species Actinernus sp. WN-2022. Next base: position 10,383,077 of record JAOWCC010000655.1, on the reverse strand, counting down.
CAGATACAAACTTAAGATATCAGGTAAAAGAATAACTGATCGAAATTTAAGGGATGTAGCTGTGCTGGGAAGCGTGCAATCATCGTGTTTTCAGTTTTCCATACATTGTCTGTAAATTTTCCCGAGGACTTTGACTCGTTTTTACAGACATATGTATGTAAAAAATGTTTGTATGTTTGCACCCTTTTCAAAATGTCGGAATTTACCGCGAACTGGTCTAGTGTCTGTGTGTCGCTACCAGTTATATTTGCCTCTGCCTTCGGCATCGGAAATAACTGGTAGCTCGCCACAGACAATTCGTGATATTTTGTTCAGCCTTGTCCAATAATTGCTTAATAATCTAAATATACTTACAATAATTAAGAATACTTAGCAGTACTAAATAGTACTATTCATTCTTTTCGCCTGGTGGCCATCTTGGATTCAAAGCGAGGCAATCCAGGCAATCGTTTGTTTTTGCCAGGTCAGCCTCGTAGTGAGGGATAGTCAAAATGAGGCTCACCTGGCAAAAACAAAGGATTGCCTCGCTTTGAGTCCAAGATGGCCACCAGGTGAAAAGAATGAATTATGGTATAACATCAGGATCCCATAACCATGGTAGCCAACCGATGTCAACGAGGCCGGTAGGTCCTCTGGAATGTTGAAATTGGAGTGCCCGGGGGGATTGTGAAATGCACTGAACGAATGTATTTGCTATGCGCCTGGCTGGTTGTACTATAAAGAAAAATAAAGGATAAATGAGGACAGATTAGCTACATTTTTCAACTAAACCATCATGTTCAACACGTTTCCCACCTGCTAGTATTTCAACTTCAACATTCCAGAAGACCTACCGGCCTCTTTTTCGTGTTGTGACCGCGCGAGTTATGCACAGTGTGTATATCTCCTATACAGGTGTCACAGCGTTTTTACAAGTTGGGCTATTTTTAGACTATTTTGTTTATACTAAACAACATGGCTGCTACGCTTTTGTGATTTTATTCCCTTTGAAATAATTGCAACTCAACAATAGCGGGAACCGTTCTAAAAATAACCTAACTTTTTCTCTTTCCCTCGTAGGGCGTGCACACTTAGCACTACAGGTTATCACTTTACATCACATTCTTTTCACTTACTAGTGCTACGCGGCAAACATGATTTCATATCATAACTACATATACATATATAATCGCCGTGACCCCATAAAACGCAGCAATACCCACGATTGCTCTCATCTGACTTGATAGCTCAGTTGGTAGAGCGCCAGACATGTAACCTGGAGGTCGTTGGGTTCGAGTCCCACTTGGGTCAGAGATTTTTTCTCTTTAGCACTACAGCTTACCACTTTACATCACATTCTTTACACTTACTAGTGCTACGCGGCAAACATGATTTCATATCATAACTGGCAAGTATCTTAATTCTTGTAAGTGTTTCTTTCATAATAAAATTGTAGTTGTTGTTGTTGTTACTACATATAACTTGTGAAAACGCTGTGACATAGGCCTAGTATGCGGGTTATGGGCTCCTGATAAAATATAATGTACACGTGAATGAATACGGATTATACAGCCAAGTTGTACTTGAAATAAGACGATTAATAAAATAGTCCTTGTATCGTGTGGTGCTCACTTTATGACGTAGACTAAACTTATTTCTAAGGTGAAACCGAGTGTCTTTCGTTTTAGGAAGCAGATTATTCAAATGATGTTGCCCAATTTTTCTTACTTTTCTTACTTGACTCTCTAACAGACTATGCACCTTAATGGCTTAGATATGTATTTGCGTTAAAACAACGATCTAGAAAACACTGAATGGTTGTAAGTTTAGCATCTGAATGTTGAGAAGAATGCTCCTAGTGCCTGGAAATGAGGCAATCTTCCGCTCGACAAATCGATCTCAGTCTCAAGCTAGCAAACGTCACTCCTTCACTTTCGGGTTCGACCATCATTCAAATTTTTTTTTTCACTCTAAAATTCTCAACCGAGTACTGAAAATACTGTTTCGGTATACCTCTGATGAAAAGGAAGATGTATTTAAGGACGGTGCCTACTAATGTCAGCGCGCACGCCGTTCTGCGCATCTTGCGTCCCGCGAGTCATCCCGGGAGACAGGCTATTTTCAGAACTAATTTGAAAAAGCTGTGTTAATTGTGTGATTTGACAGACCGAAAGATATATGCTTGAGGAATGAACAATTTGGAAAATCTTTAAATTTCCACTACACGGCCATGAATGGTATTAAAAGAGCCGATCATCTTAACTCTTAAGTGATGCGCTGTTGTCTTTTCGCCCTTCGCCTTTGCCTTAGGCTTGTCGATGCTTTCGTCAGTTTCTCCAAACATCGGACTCGGCAGTATAAACAATGTGTGAATACGGTCAAATAAGCTTTGTGAAAACTGGTAATCCTCTTGGAAATCCAAAGAAGAATGAAGAAGGAAGGACTGAATGGTGTTTGAGCACAAAGGAAGCAGGAATAGCTTTGATTTTCAATGACGACTGCCTCTTTTCCCCGCCGCCATTTTGAAAATCCCTCCCTTAATTCAATAGAAGGAACTAATTTTCAGACTTCTATGGAGGGCTTGGTACAAAATGTCAATTATAACTTTTTTAAACGTGTGGATACCCCCATTGTTCTTTTTGTAATCTATAATATAGAAGCTAAACAACGTTTACACATTTTTTTGTCTTTATACAATTGAAACCGGCTTGATGTCCATTTTAGCAAACATTCTGTTCATGGTCACTAATGAGGCTTACAAAGCAAAATTTGTAAAAAATATGATAATTATTGTAAGATAAATGGTTTAATTGGTATCCTTTGTGAAGAACGCTATGTCTAACGATTTTAGTTCTAATATTTTACCAGATAATCCAAACTATTAAAATAATTTAAAATATTTTCTCGGACAAAGAAATATTTTGTGTCAGCACTTTTTTCGATTTTCATCTTTAATTATCTCTCTTAAACGTATGGGTACCCCATACTTTTTTTTCGATTTCAAAAGCTCCTTAAGGTGTTCAAACAATCCATATAGATTTTTAGAAAACAAATTGGTTTGTAATTAGTAGGCACCGGCCTTGAGGCAATATTTATTGCCATTTTCAGAAACCGAACATTAACCCGAAAAACGGAAAATTATCTGCCAGGCGTCTCTCCGATTACATTACTGATATGGTCGGCCGCGAAAATACTGAAAATGATCGTAACTAATCAAAGTAATCAAAGTCATTGATATTTTGCACATATTTATATTTTTTGTTAAATTCCTTTAACCAAAATGTCAATTTATCAGCTAACAATAAATTTTCAATTATCAGTGACAGTTAAAAATGAAATTATCCTTATTTGTCAGTTGACAGTTAAATTTTAGCCCGTTTTTCAGTTGTCGTTTAACCCCATCTAGACCGCCTCCTTCTCGAAAGATTGATTGATATGCAAGACCTAATCTTTTTGATACCCAGTCGGCTGTCGTCACGATACCCGCGGGTCACTTTAATATAAAACTAAAATTCATATATTGAGGATATTACACGGTGGTGAGAAAATATAAAGTTTATCCTCGAGAGTCGAAAACATTTCACGAGTGAGCGCAGCGAATGAGTGAATTGTTTTGGACTCGAGAGGATAATCTTCATATCTTCAAACCATTGTGTAATTTTCTTTTTATTATATGGACAATCAAACTGCTCTAAAAACTATTATCTATTCATTTTACTTACTGTTAGTACAAACTTCTTCGTGATCTTTCTAAGCTGTTCTGGGGACTGAGTTTCATCGGGTTTTCTTGTCTCTTCGTTGCAGTCAAGAAAATCTTTAGAGAGTTTTAGATCGTATTTGGCTTTTTGTGCTCAGAATATTCATTGTCGTGCAAAACATGCCGCCATCTTCAGCATCTTTGTAGCTCAAAAGGCGGCAAACATGACGTCATCGATATTTTCAATAGTGAGGATATGGAAAATACGCCACTCAATACCCGGATGTAGTTTCGTATGAGTGGTTTATTTCCCAGTAAAACACAGTCCATATAATAAAAAAACTCTTGCTTCTTTATTAACACCAATGTTCAATACATAATTTTATCGTGAAAGGTTTCTGTCCGTCATCATACTAATTATGCAATGCTCAGTCACGAGTTGTAATTCCGTGAATTATTATCCAACTGCGCATGCACTCAGTGAAGTCCAAATAATGCCCGAGGGAGCCTAAGACGAGTACAGATATCCTGCGATGTTGTATAGCAGTTATTTATACTCTAAAAAAAATCGTCACTTTCTGTTTAGAGATACAAGCTTGGTAATAAGTCTCTTATTAGCCAGTTTAGTATGTAGTCAGCGTTGGTATCCTGCGAGTTGCGAGTTGCGAGTTGCAAGCTGCGAATTCCAAGTTGCAGGCGTTTTCGTTTTATTGCGATCGGCTTTGTACACTTTCCCGTCTGGAACATGTCAATACACTTCCGACAATAAAACCGGCTCAGACTGCTTTTAAAGTGCACCTAACCCCTTTTGCAATTTTTATACATATGAAACTTTGAAAGGTTTTGAATACATTTGCGAATAAACGTTTGGCTTACAGAGAATATTCTATGTTCTAGGCTTGTTTGAAATGGTGAAAATTTGACCTTTCCTGACCCATGACCGCGTAAGAAAAAGCCTGGGTCGATTCTGGATCTTACGTTTCAAAGATTCATATGTATAACAATCGCAAAAGGGATTAGTTGCACTTTAAGCGAATTAGGATGTCGATTTCAGCTCATGTACCTGCCCATTCAAGTCAAAGAAACCCGATGAAATCTGCAAGCACCTACTGTGGGTATATCTTTATGTACTCGAGATGGAAGAGCAAATTAACTTAATACTGCAAGTAGGACTAACAAGATCACAAGGGGTATAGATAACCCTTTTTCTAGGGCCTTCATGCGGCACCCCGAAAAGGGGCAGGCCAAGGAATACATACATAAGATTTTATTTTGATACGCTGAAACTTGCAGGAATGGATCGTCAAAAGGAAAGATCATCCTAAGCCTGCAGTGACATCGCTCTGGGGTACCATGTTACAATAAAATATCATTGAAAGGAGACCTATACTTAGCAGTAAAAGGTCTGTACTGTCCTCCAAACCAAGCTGTTGAAGTAACCACGACCTGCAGATACTGTATTAACGTGGATTGTGCTAAAACTGAGATAGAGATCAAGGTCTAACATTTTACCACTAACAAGCAGTGTTGTGTTATTAGACCCCAATGCTAAGTCAACGGATGCTGAAACGAGGTTTACTGCCGCCAGAGGATTTCAAACTAAACTAAAGAGCAGAGTCGGACATGCCGAGAAAACTTGGACATTTACGCTCACACTTCTCGAATATTAATTAGTCGAATTAGTAATATTAAGTAGTCGAATATTAATTAGTCGCTATAGTAAGAGCACTTCCGCTAAGTACAGAGTTTGTATCTGACATTTAATAGAAAAACGTATTTTTCGTTGGTTATCTTTAAGTTGGTTCCAAGTTCTTTGTTATAAACACTTATTAATCAGAGCAAAACTTGCTTACGCGCGAGTTCTATACTGTGGCAATAGCCTGGAACCTGCGTTGTTAACACCGCCACTTTTATATTAAAATGTGTATACACTTCATGGTAGTGTTTCGTTCCATTATAGTCCCCTGCATGCATAATCATTTTCTCTACTGTTTTACAGTATTATGCAGGGGGACTTAATATGGAACGAAACACTACCATGAAGTATATACCTTAAAATGTTTATATTGAAATGGCTATGTAGCCTTTCCTTCTAGTATCCAGGCTCCAGAAAGTGTTTTTTCTACTTTCTTTTCAAACTTTAAACTCATATCGCAACTCGTAACTCGCATGCTACCTACTCTCGTGTGTAATATGGCGAATATTTTTACTCGCGAATTTGTATTTTTACTCGCCTTTCGGGCTCGCCAAACTGATAGACAATAGGTGAGACTTAAATACCGAGAACGGAGGCAATAAGCCATATACATCCCGAGGGCCGTAGACCCGAGGGATGTATATGGCTTATTGCCGACGTTCGAGGTATTTAAGTGTCTTATTTCATACTTGACGAGGTACTTGAGCGAGCCCAAGACGGAGAAAAGGTTCTAAATCATTATAGGGATATTTAGTAAGTTTGGCTGAAGCCAAGGTTAATGATTCCTTGGAGAAAATAATAAAACAAATTCCTTAATGCAAGCGCAATTGTTATTCATGAGGCTTTATTTTCCGTACATACCCCCATACAATCTTAAAGCAGGGGAGGGATTTGAATTCAGCAGGGAAAAGTGTGGTTGGTGAATTGAATTGCTCATTATAAATGCAAGGATGTATGAGAAAAGTTCCATACATCCCGGGAACTTTTCTCATACATCCCTTGCATTTATAACGAGAAATTCAATTCAATTCATCAACCCACTTTTCCCTGCTGAATTCAAATTCCTCCCCTGCTTTAAGATTGTATGGGGGTATGCATGGAAAATAAAGCCTCATGAATAACAAAAAAAAACGTCTCAAGTATGAAATAACTCGTAAAATGTCCGACCATACTACACACTAAATGCCTCCAAGGCGTTGTGTTGTGCAGGCGAGCGTTGAGTGTATGACATCACTTCCGCTGAATAACCCTTTGTATAAAGCTGAACAAAGGGAACGGTCTTCAGTAATGGCGGACGTTTAGATTCAATATTCGGAGTTCAAAAAATTAAGACTTACTGTCGTTGATATCGAAAAAAAGATTTGAACTGGTAATAATATATCAACTCTACTTTATGAATATGCACAAACATTCATATGTCAAAATTTGATCGTAGTGGCACCAAGAGCCAATAACCAAGAGCATCCATATCTCATATAGATAACACGGCGTTTTCACAAGTTGGGCTATTTTTAGATTATATTTGCCGCCAATTAGTGTGTTACACCAGTGGCGGAACAAAAGATGCCTCATTAGCTTCTTTTGTTATACCATCAACATGTCTGCTACGCTTTTGTGATTTTATTCCTTTAGGAATGATTGCAACCCAAGAATCGCGAATCCGTTCTAAAAATAACCTAACTTGTGAAAATGCCGTAGCATGGACTTTAAACTAAAACAAGAATATGTTTTGTATTTTGACGAGTTGGTCGCCTTTGTTTTGTTTTCGAAAACCTGCTTTTCCGCTACTCGCTCTCTATCACAGAATAGATAGTGAGTAGGTTAGCCAATCAGATTGCAGGATTCGTGATAGAACACTAGTTGGTTTCTACTAATTGGATCTATATAACGCACGAGTGACTTGATTTTCATTAAACACACACTCCTTTAGGTGAGTGTGTATACATAGAAAAATAAGTCACTCGTGGAATATTCATGGTACCACAGGAAAGCATTGCCTAATTATTTTATCCCATGCTCGTATAACTTACTGACGAATCTTCTAACTTTATAAAATCAAATTTAAGTGAAAAAAGGGATTTCTACTTCACTAAAAAAAGCCCAAAAAAATCAAAAATCGTCTCGAGTTGACCTGGCGCACGCGCTGCATAACGCGTTTTCGGCGGGAAAATAACTGGAAGCTGTGACCGGACACGCTGCAAATTATGGCTGGGAAAACTCTGTTGTATGCAACCAGTGAGATACCGCCGAATATGCAATGAATTTCCAGCCTTATGAGAAACTGTATTTTTCATGGCATTGGATAAAATTGTGTACGCAACATTCACTGGCAAATGTACTATACATGTGCACAGTAACTTTGTTCTATAAATCTTCTAACCTGTGAGCCTGTAGTCTTGTATATATATGCATGGTTTGTTGTTGCTGTCATATTGTTAAAGTGCCACTAACCCCTTTTGCAATTTTTATACACATAAATCTTTGAAAAGTTTTAAGTACTTCTGCGAATAAATTTTTGGCTTACAGAGAATACTCTATGTTCTATGCGTGTTTGAAATGGTTAAAATTTGACCTTTCCTGACCCATGACCGCGTAAGAAAAAGATTGGGTCGATTCTTGATTTTACGTCATCTAATTCATTCGACTCTGCAATAATTTGAATAAATATTTAGCATTTTGTCTAAAATCACTGTTTTCTTTACTAACAACCCACAGACTGTGTATATTCTCTAGAAATCGATCGATGTTGCTGTGATAGAAAGGTGCCATGGAGAATAATGCATTAATGAGGTGACGTAAGATCAAGAATCGACCCAGGCTTTTTCTTACGCGATCATGGGTCAGGAAAGGTCAAATTATCACCATTTCAAACAAGCATAGAACATAGAGTATTCTCTGTAAGCCAAAAAATTCTTCGCAGAAGTACTTAAAACCTTTCAAAGATTTATGTGTATAAAAATTGCAAAAGGGGTTAGTGGCACTTTAAGTTTGTCTAGTGCTTTACGGAATCGGCAATTTCTGATTTTATAAAATTTAAAGATTCAACAGACAGTTTATGTTGACGATTCTATAAGAACAGTGGAGTAAACACTGTAGCAGTAATGTTGGCCGTGTTGTATGGGTAGATGCAGATGCAGGCGCAGGTGACAGTTTCTCCGATACAACACGGAGACACTCGTTCTGTAAACAACTTATGAATCAATACTTTTTAAACTATCTAAGAAGGAACAATTTTATGAAATTTTGATGAAAAGCATAGTTTGGTGCTATAGTTGCGTCACAAACATGCGTAGTGTACAGAAAACTGGGACCCATATATATATAACGATGAGGGGGTCTGTGCTATGCATCAAGACAGGAGTTCTACCTAGACATTTTATCCCTGGGTAGGGGAGGTCAGTGGTCGGTTTGTGAGACCTCGCTTCAACAGACACTAGCATAGAACATAACAGAACGTATTATTAAAGGACTTTGTCACGGCGAGAGACTAGTACACGGTTATTATCAGCGATTCTCATATGAACTGACGAACCTCGCGCGCATGTGGAATGGTAAAACTCAAAGCAAATATTGAAAAGTAAAAGTAAAATATTGAAAATACTTTCGATCAAGCATTAGAGGGAGTTTAACTGGTTGTAATCAATTAACAGCCACCAATCGAAATCTGACTCTATACATGCGTAGTACCATGACATAGTCCCTTAAAACATCAGTGTATCTATCAGTGATAGAAGTGTCTCAGTATTAGTGATACATACGTTAATATTTTATTAATCACTATCTGATACTACACTGATGCTTTATTGAATCAGTTCTGTATTGGGGTGTCAGTCAGTGCACAGGATTGGCTGCCTGCCTAATTAATTATTAATGAGGTTTACAAGGTTGGTTAGTGTGCCACTGTATCAAAACCATGCCTTAATGTACGGTGCAACACTAGAGCAGATTTCGTATGAATGGGACAAAAACACGATATGTCCGTGTGCTGCTTAAATCGAACTGAAGCTCCATGCCAAGTTTCTTTACAACAAAACTACAAATATAATACCCTGAGATAGACTAGAAATACTATGTGAATGTTCAAATGTGATTGACAGAGGATGGCAAAGATTAAAGTGGATTCGGTTTACGATGAACCGATTTCAAGTTGCCCTACATTTATCTTAAATGCAGTATTTTGATCCACTCGAATCATTGCCAGCCTTCATCAAACTGGACTCATTTTTTCCAGTATACCTGGAAGCATACTCTGCTAATCTGAGTAGTTATGTTTATCTTTCGTCACGATGAAGTTTATCATTTGGTACTGACATAACTCTTTTAACAAATTAAGCGCGCTTTGGTGTCATATTATATTGGCCATCCATTGACATAATTCCTAAGAATATTCCAACAAATTAAACCGGATCCATCCTTGTGTGCTTTCAGTCAGGGACAAGGGCATTCATTGGAGGGGGGCTGATGCAAACATACCCTGTCACTTGGCCTGTTTGTCGTGCTCATCTCAAATTCTCTTTCATCAAGAGATTTTCATATAAATATTATATCTTCTCTTGCGTTAGCAACACAAAGGAAACAATACACAAGGGAGCATGTCATCTGAAATGGGACCAAAAAAATAAGGTATATAGATCTAAAAATAATGGAAACCTTTGTTCTTTCACTTCTGAACTCGACACAGAGACGAGGCTGGAAGTGCAAAGTTATTGTTTGTAGACAAAATGGCCGCTACGCGATAAAGGTCTATTGAGAGAGGTCCTCAAATTTACAGCAAGGAAATGTTAGCTGTTTAATGGGGGTGGAGTGGAGGGCGTTGGAGAGGGGGGAGGTGACCGGCTTCTTTCGCGCAGACACAATTCACAGGTTATACTCACATAAACTGAAAAATATCATCAGTGTAAAGCCTCCTCCGCAGGCAACTCCCGTAAAATAGGATTCCTATGCGGACCGGGATTCCTGAGGTAGGAGAGAAGGGGGAGGGGGACCTGAAACTTCCACAGGAAGCCCGCTCAGACGATCCTTCCACCACAGGAATCCCGGTGATTCAAATTTCTTATTTCCTATTATTTAGGAGTTGCCTGTGGAGGAGGCTAATCAGTGTCCAAGAAGTCTGAACATAGAAGTGCTGTTGGTTTAATTTTGAAAAATATTGTTGAATAGATCTTAAAATGTATTTTTTTTATAGAGATGATAGTATAGTAACTCTAAGAGAGAGTAAAATGATTTGCAATAGCACAGATTGTCAGATACAATACATGGCTATTGCTTACTGCGTATTTAAGACGGTATGTTTAAATTTACAAAACTTGTGAAAGTGTTATCTGTATATTGGCTCTTCTTAATATTTATGTGCATATAATTAGCTACTCGAAAACGAGGCTATCCCCGCATCGTTGCTTAGCTGAAAAGCAAAATGGGTTCGCGGACGGAACATTTTTGCGTTTCTCTATGCGTTGGAGACAAAAGAAAGAAACCTGAATTGTCCTTTCGAACTAGGATGCACGTTGCGGCATCCTTGATGCCGGGATAGCCTCGTTTTAGAGTAGTGAATTAGATATGAATTGGCTCTTCTCACATGGCGGCCATAGACAATATCGTAACTCCGCCGTCGGAGTGCACTCTGGGATGGATATCTCAATTTTCCATTATTGTCGTTGGGCGGCCATCTTGGATTTAACAATGGAAACTGAGATATCCATCCCAGAGTGCATTGCGACGGCGGGGTTGCGATATAGTCTATGTTGAGTCCCAGGAGGATAACAACCTTTGTTGTTGCTCGTCTAAACTCGTTCTGAAACTGCTCAGTTCGAAGCTAACCTTGTGAAACCTCTTTCTAGCCGTCATGGCTGCCTTGAGAAAAGAACGGGTACATTACATTTTATGCAATAACCGGGGGAGAGGAGGCATAAAAATCACGTCAAACTTAGAGTGTAGGGTCAGGATTTAGCATCACGAGAGTCCATATTTGCACCAGCCCAACCCTCTCTAATTAATGACAATTAACGACCGGTCCCTTGTATGTCTTTAGACCGGTATATACGACAAGCATTTTGGGCACGGCACTCCTCACATGGGCACGGCACTCCTCACATGGGCACGGCACTCCTAACATGAGCACGGCACTCCTCACATGGGCACGGCACTCCTAACATGGGCACGGCACTTCTAACATGGGCACGGCACTACAAACAGGCGGACCGAGTTTACCTTTTCATAAGGTCTCAGAATCCCTAGATTTTCGGGCACATTTCGTACCAGGAACATTTCCATTTACACGACACATAGGGATGCCGTGGCGATAATATTTGGCTCTCGTACCAAGAATATAGGAGTGTCGTACTCAAAATGCTTGTCGTGTACCGCGGGCTCAAGTATGACCTTCGCTCAAAATAGTGTCCAAAGAAGTCACTAATACTCTACATTTTCCCGTCAATTCTCTTCCTGATGTAATCATATCTTTCATGCAGTTTAGTAATATATGCAGAAGTCAGTCTTTCTCCAATGCAGACAGCATGTTTTAACTTCTCTTCAGTATATTCCAGTGCCAAACGGCCGTGTGAACCATCGTAGATAAACAAACTGTTTCCAACATTATACGGCAAGACATAATTATGCCTCATTAAAACACCCATGTATGCATCTTCCACCTGAAATTTCGTCACCTTTTTCGAGGTATCCACAAGGCCTTGGAGAATATTCCATGAGAATATATAAAATGGACCGATGCAATAATTCGGGTATATCCCTTGATCGAACTCAGTTTGGTTAACGAACCAATCATTATCTTCCTGGCGCTCGATTTTTTGTTTATAGACAACGTATCCTGCATAAAGGTTCTTGGGTACCTTTACGTCTGTTTTTAGCCAGTGAATCATGCGTGGAATATGCACATATACATCATCATCCACTTTAAAAATATACTCCGTTTTAACATCCAAAGCCCAAGTATATGCACTCCAAACCTTATACACCATATTTCGGTAACTCTCTTCAATAGGAGCTCGATAAATGTCACCTAGGATCGCAGCCTCTTGAGTTATTCTTCTGTTATACTTTACTGAACTTACTCCAACCATAAAAACACAGTATATAATAACCTTAGATAATCCTCTCCTTTTGTATAGCGATCGTCCAGCTTTCCCATCTTGTTTAGAACTCCTCCATGTGTTTGCCCAGGTTGTACGAATCAACTGTCTTCTTTCAAACCCCTCTGGTGTTGAGGTCACGAAAAACAAAACAAAAATATCAGGACCGGTAAGAACTGGGTGTATTACCTCGGTGAAATTCCTGGTTTCTGAGTTATTGGATTCCAAGGTATATTTTTCCAAATCTGGGAATGTTTTTTGAAATAGGTCCGGACCATCGTTGGCCAGATCCTGAGCTGTAAGGAGACGATAACCATCGTTTAGTTTCCCTTTAGGAGGTCCAAAAACGAAATGTAAAAATAAAAGTTCCACAACAACGACCAAGATAGTCCAGAAGAGTATTTTTCTCATAGTTAGTGCATTTATTTGCTTTTGTCCGCATAACTCCATATCGTAGACCTGCTCCAATCAGTACCTAATGATGATATTCGAAGTATAGAAGGCTTTGATGCCCTAAGTTGAGCTAGCAATGGTAACTATATTGTACGTCAATTCTTTCTTGGATGTCAAACAGGGAAGGATGGTCGCCTTGATCTGTTTTCCCGTATTCTTTCCAACGACTTTGGTACAGTAGACGATATTGGACTAAATAAATGTTTGGCAACTAGAGATAATATCAACTCTAACAACTGTTTGCCAATGTATGACAGGTGTGTTGACATTACTTCTAGTATTTAGTATATGTCCTATTTCAGCAGATATGTCCTTCAAGACTTCAAGCACTGCAGGTTCTCTAAAATAGATAGAAATATATTGAGTTAGTTTTGTAAGAACAAGAGTACTGAATGTTCGTGGATTAACTAAAGATGACTGATTTACCGTTTGACTGGTACTTCAAAAATTAATCATCTCAGCCAGCACAAACGCTAGGATGATATAGTTAACGTTGTCGATATTTTGTACATGTTTATCTTCACAATCGATTTTCTCTGATCGAAGCCGTCTCACTCCGTTTCTAAATCGAAAAAAGCTAGAGAACCTGGGAGTCGATCCTTCGAATGGCTGTATTTGAAAATATTAGACTGTTCAACGGCTATAAGCCCCGAGAAAAAAACTTAACCGAACAACATTCACTCTGCGAAGGAACATGAACACTTGCCATTTATTTTACAGATCAAAAATGACTGCCTTTAGCGTTTGAATAAGGGAAATAGAGATTAAAAAGACTCCTTAAGCTCTTCTGAAGGCAGCCAGCATTCGATCGATGAATTTATGCAAACAACTAGTAAAACTAGAAATCGCACTGATTGTTTCCCAGACTGACCAAGATAATTTCTTAAAGCATTCAATAAAGGAACTGAGATACCAGTAGCTATTTTGAGCGAACTTTTAAGTGATATATATGGGTCTACATCATCTAAAAACCCTAAAAAGATTAGGAATAATTCCATATTTTGGATTTGTTTATCGAGAAGTAAACACCAAGTAATGTCACATTTCAGTGAGCACATAGTGAACATATTTATTCTTATTACTTAAGCTACTAAAAAGGAATCCATTTGGTCCTTTCACCCGCGAAATAACATTGGTAAACCTTCTTTAAAGCTGTTTGCATCTGATTCTGAATCTCAGTTAGAAGACATATAAGTTAAACACGCATAGAACAACAATCAAGTAGCAAGAGTAGATTTCTAATTATTCAATTCAGTGATGCTTTACTTCGCCGAAATGCAGTTAGCACGATTTCCAACGTTATCGATATCACATACCTTATAGCTATAGGTGCGAAGATTTGTCAGGTACTGTCGTTTGAAATGGTTCTTGTGCTGTCGGTTTTTGGGACATAGAGTTGTCGGAGCAATAATAATAATAATGTATTCAGACACTTGAATATGAATTTTAATGAAGCGTTTGTAGTTAACGTTAGACATGTGTTTTGTAGTTTATGCATCAATGGTCACTTCAGCTTATACTACAATAGAGCAGTTCGTAAGCTTTAGTTTTTCGTTCGCTTAGCTTTTCTACTGGCTGAGAAAAATGTTTTGTAATTATCAGTCTATCAAGTTCTAACTAAAACCAAAGTAACATTGTTTTGGTCCGTCACGCAATCAACTTTAGTTTTACGGAGAGTTCAACCTCGTCCCCAGTGTCTTCTCGGTCAGCCATACAAGATGGCGGCTACTCCAGAGAAGCACTGATACAGCCTTGTCCCTAGGCCTTCTCGCTTGATTTTGTCTGAGTGGGTTAATGGGATCCCTGTGGTTTGTAATGGCTTGTGACGTCACTGTTCACTATAGTAGAATTCCATCCAACATGGCAGCCACGGACTCGGTATACATTTGCTCGTGAAGAGCTTGAGCAAATATCAAAGCATGGGTTCGATTCTTTAAGAGAGTTTTGCTTGGATTTGAAAAGCACTTTGCCTGATTTGGCGTGGAGGAAACCCGCTCTAGGTGAATATCGCGTTGAGTTTCACGGCTCAACAACTTCTATCCATTTGACGAAGCACAATGAGTTCAGTTCCACTGGAAAAAAAAATGAAGATGGCTCTTGCTGCTGTCAGTCTCTTTTCTCTGCTAACATCGGGCAGCGAATCCAAATCTGTAAGATGTTCAAACAGCTTGGACTCAAGCATGTTAAGGCCTGGTTCAGGGGTCAAATTTCGGGTCAGTAAAACCTGTTTTCCTTATTCCAGCACAGCCTAGTATGGTAAGTACGCCAAGTTTCTCACGATAATAGGTTTCGCAATTCTTGACTACCTTAAGTGGTTTGTGTGTAGTAAACCGTGTCACGTGGTCTGTCACGTGACATAGAACACGAAATCAGTAAATCAAAAACGCGGCTCCGAGTTTAAAACAGCTAGGATGATAAGTGGATAGGTTTAGCTAAGATTGAAGCCATTTATCTAAATCAACTAAGAAAAGATGACTACAATGTTTCGTTAACGAGTAATTAAGAGAACATATGCAAAATAGGTCACGTGACTTTTTTGTACCCTTCATATCTCCTTATCTTTACATTATAGTCATGTTTTCTAAGCGTGATCTCAAACACTGCGGGAGGAGTAATATTTCAGCAGGGTTACTTTATGTTCATATGCTATCGTCGCAGCCGCATTTCCCTTAAACGATTTTATATAATTATGACGTCATCGATTACGTGATACGACAACCATCCACTTAACAAATTTAAGGAAGTTGATATTAGTGTTATGGTGTAATTAGATTTAGTTTAAACTGTTATTTCTGTGAGAAAACATGTTTTAACATACACCTATTTTCCGTTAAATGAACCAGGCCTTAACATGCTTGAGGAAGCGAAGTGCCAGGTATTTTGTTGAATAAAGGTGAATAAAGTCTACTTCACGAGTGAGTTTAGTAAATTACTTAAAAAAATACACGATATTCCATAATTTAATTTTTAATACTCCGACTGCATTTTGCCAGTTTTACCATTTGAAATTACACAAACATCAAACATTTTAGAATAAGAAAACACAATGTGATTTTACTATCACGTGATGCATGCAAGTCTTTGAACTATTTTCTCTCTTGTCATCACTGAGTGGTCGCCATCTTGGGCCCATTTTTGCGAAATTTTGGGCCCAGCTGGGTAATAAGTTCATGTCCTAGATACAACAATAGGTTAATTACGTTCTATTATGTTTCGGTCATAGAACGTCAGTAACATATTGGTGTATCTAGGACATGAACTTATTACCCCCAGCTGGGCGAATTCTGCTAGGCCTTCTGATTGACAGTTGGTGACGTCACAAGCATTACAAACCACAGGGATCCCATTAACTCACTCAGCCAAAATACCAACCAGAAGGCCTAGGGACTAAATAATGTGATGTAAAGTGGTAAGCTGTAGTGCTATGTGTGGACTAGGCTGGCATTGGTATAAAATCAACTAAAGTCGACTGAGGTATGCTAACCGCCGTGGAAAGCGGGTAGCAGCTGACGTTTCGAGCGCTAGCCCTTCGTCAGAGCAAAAGAGGGAATTGTGGGTAGGGAAACGTAACGGTTTATATAGTGTTGAGTGCATGATTACCCCAGAGGAAACATGTACTTGAATCAGTTGGGATCAAAGAAAATTGCGCCAATGCATGATTACTGCTGAGGAAACATGTGCTCGGATCAATTGGGATCAAAGAAAATTGCGCCAATAGAAATGCTAATAGTTGTAACAGGAAGTGTTGATGAGTAAACGAAGGGTGAGTGAATACGTGAATTCTGAAATTAAATGAACGAAAAGCGTTCATTAATACCGTGAGGTGCCAAAGTGCTTAATTTGAAAATAAAGTTCAAGTGTCGAGTGTCGGTAGGACCTTGATGCAGAGAAATGCCGCATACAGTGATGTGATGAATGCAATGACCAGGAAGATTAAAGTGATGAGCTACAGGTTTGGCGAGATCCTTGCTGTTAGTTCTAACATCTAGCAAGTGTTCGCGGAATCGGCCTCCGAATCTTCGCCCTGTTTATCCGATGTAGAGTTTGCTACAAAGTGTGCAGGTGATATAATAAATAACATTACAGGAAGTACAATCAAAATTATCAGTGACTTTAAGAGAGCCTTGTGGTCCTGAAATAAATGTTGTATTGTATCGTGTCCTAGAACATTTAAAAGTGCCTGGTTGAAGATCAGGCTGTAGTGATCCTTTGACTAGGGAATCACGGAGATTCTTGTCACGTTTGAAAGAAATGAGAGGAGGCTGCGGGAAAATAGAGGCGGTCTCTGGATCACTCTGTAAAATCTTCTGGATAATTTTCTTCATAGTCAGATTAAACGGATGGTAAGTCAATGGAAACGGAATCTTATCTTCAGTCTTCGGTTTGGACGGTAGCAGAGCTGTTCTTCTGTCGATTTCACGGGCGCGGTCCAATGCAGTTGTCACAACAGCGTTAGGATAACCGCGCTCGACAAAGAACTGGTGCCTCTCCTTGGACTTTGAATTGAAGTCGGATTCATCGCTGCACAAACGGCGAAGCCTAAGGAATTGAGAGTACGGGATAGAGGTTTTAACATGTGAAGGATGAGATGATGATAACAATAGATAACTGTGCGATAACAGTTGGCTTGTAATGAACAGTAGTGGTTAGACTATTGCCGCTAACAGAAACATTGACATCCAAAAAAGTGATACAAACATCTGAAATCTCCCATGTAAAGTCGAGAGCCGGATGAAAGTTGTTAACAAAATCAATAAACCATTCTAGATCCCGTTTACTACAAGAAGTTGCACCGATGCAGTCGTCATCGATGCAACGACCGAAAAAAACAGGCGTTGGACGGTCGTATACTGATCAAACATTTGTTCCTCTCACCTACATAACCAACAAAAACGTTAGCATAACTGGGGCCCATTTTCGTGCCCATAGCTACGCCGTTAGTCTGCTTGTAAAAGTCACCAGAAAATGAAAAGCAATTGAGAGTAAGAACGAGCTTGGCTAAACGAATTAGAGTTTCGGTGCTAGGTTCCAGGATAGTTCGGCGGTCAAAAAAGTGTTTAGTCCCTCGTCATTGGGTATGACAGTGTACAGAGACTTAACGTCCATAGTGAATAGGAGCTTATTGTCGGTATGAAATGTAAACTGGTCAAAACTCTGGAGTGCATGGTTAGTTAAAGTAGGAATGTAAATACAGCACGAAACGAGCCATCTGCTTATCCAGGTATTACTAGAAATTAATTCACTAGGACAACTACGAGCAGAAACAATAGGGCGGCCGGGATTGTTAGCTTTGTGGATATGATCTTAGGTAAAAAGTAAATGTGTGAAGTTCTAGGAGTATTAACGATAAGGTTACGAGCAGTATGCGGGAGTTCGTGTTTAGAAATTAAACCATTAATGGTCTCCTTGACGAGCTTTTGATTAGCCGGAGTGAGATCGTTTTTAACCTTAATGTAAAAATTAGTGTCGGCGAGTTGCCAAAAAGCTTCCTGCTTGTAAAGATCGGTGTGTCAAACAATTACCCCAGAGAAGACCTTGGTGAAGGCTGGATCACGTGATCAAATAATCTCAGATTTTGGGAGTATTTATCACGTGATTTGACGATCTAAGAGGGCGGCAAAGGGCATCTGGGATACGTCATGACGCGTACAAATCATAGGTGTCCCAATCCGGAGTGAACGTAATGCGATTAACGGTATTTCCACGCGGTGAACGATGCAGTGAAAACAGGTCTACTAAACGGCTAGAAATGGACTATACTTGGATAAAGAAACGGTGTAAGGGTACCAGAGAATGTATCTAAGCTAGAAGAGAATCCTACAGAGCCGTTCATTTCCCCCCGTTAGCATTGAAACGAAGCGCTCGATAGCACATGTTCAGATGTAATGGCTTCTCCTAGCTTGAACATGCATGGCAGTTAAAGTGCATATAAGCCCTAGCCAGTCATCTTTGATGTCGATTGTACATGAAGTGGATAGTCCAAAGGTAGAATATGTCTTGATTTGGGTGTCACGTCTACGAGATATAAAGGTTTATATTTCCAATATGCTAACGATGTGATGTCATCACCGAGATCACTTATTATACAAAAGCATGCTGGTAGAGACAAATTACCTATTTTTAAATTCTAAGTTATATATGAAGCTTATCAAAGTGATTTTACCTCCAAAAAATTCTAAATTAGAAAATAGCTTAATTCACAAGCCCAAAGAAATTCAGCAAATGTCGGTGATGACATCACTCATTAGCATATTGGAAATATAAACCTTTATATCTCGTAGACGCAAAACCCAAATTAAGAAATATTCTACCGTTGGACTATCTATTTTTTTTCTGCAAAATCGCATTAAAATACACTCCATTTTAGGGAACTTTATTAATCTCTGCAAAAAAAACTGCAACTTGAGCTGAAATAATATTGCCTTCTCTGCAGTTCAGAGCATCCAATTTCCCTAATATGTAGTTCAGAATACCCAACTTGCATATTGCCTGCTCTGAAGTTCAGAGCGCCCAACTTCCAAATTACCAGTGAAGTTCAAATTATCCAAGTGCCTACTCTGAAGTTCAGAGCACCCAACTTGCCTGCTCTGAAGTTCAGAGCACCCAACTTCCAAATTGACTGCTCTAAAGTTCAGAGCACCCAACTCCCAATTTGCCTGCTCTGAAATTCAGAGTATCCAAGTGCCCTACTCTGAAGTTCAGAGCACCCAACTTGCCTGCTCTGAAGTTCAGAGCACCCAACTTCCAAATTGACTGCTCTAAAGTTCAGAGTATCCAAGTTCCCTACTCTGAAGTCCAGAGCACCCAACTTGCCTGCTCTGAAGTTCAGATCACCCAACTTGCCTGCTCTGAAGTTCAGAGCACCCAAATTCCAACTTTCCTGCTCTGAAGTTCAGAGTATCCAAGTTCCCTACTCTGAAGTTCAGAGCACTCAAATTGCTGGATATTCAAAACACAATACTTTCGAAGTAAACGAGGGATATTCTCAACTGAAGAACTTAAGTTAAACTAAACTGGTGAGCACATCGAGGATTAAGACAAATAAATTATCTTCAATTCTGACAATGGATTTTTGAATTTGTCAGAAATGTTCGAAAGATCGAGGTAAATATTTTGATTATATATATATATATAAGATTAAAGTGCTTCAGTATCTCTGGCACTTTTTCGGACTATCATTCAAAGAACTATAAACCGCACATAATGCATCAAATCAAAGATAGCGGGTTACTTCCAGATTTTATTATGACTACATTTCGTGGCATGTTTTTACAAATTGATCGAGTCGGGTTTTGCTCCGCCCGTGAACCTGAAAATATATTGATCGACTTATCTTTTCTGCATGGTTTACATCAATGTCTGAAATGGACTGCGATGTAAATGATTTTAAAGCTTTTTCTTAACATATTACTCTTGTCTTCTTCTGCGCTATCAAACATGCAAAATACAGTGGCTATTTTAAGACATCAACACAAGTTCAAATGCGTTCGATTCCTGATCAATCTAGTTATAACATAGGATAAAACGAAAATTAATAGCAAAGTGTACAGAAGCAAAATGAGATCCCATCTCTGTTCCCCCTACCCCCTCACGGGCGCTGTAGGATTTGGGAGCAGAGTCTCTGCAGAATCCCACCCATACCGGTCCACCCGTACGTATGAGGTTCTCAGACAATATCACCTTCAGCAGCGTTTTTTATTGCTAAAATTGGAGGCTTCAATCATCCATGTGGGAGACATTAATGGTGGACACGAAAGTTGTTTGCAATAAACCCGATATATTCGTGAATGGATATGTAAGAAATGAAGGTTTTAAGTTAATAAAAGTAATAGATGGACATGTAATTTGTTTACTATCAATCCGATATCCTCTCAAGTGGATATCCCATATGATACTGACAATTTTAGATAATATAATGAAAATAGGGCTAGAAAATGTTATGTCGCTGCACCCCCTGGAATTAATTTTTCAATGAAATAATGTCAAAATTCGTGCTCTACGATAAAAGCTGCTTTAGATAACATTAATTGTGTTTATTTATCTCCTGTTATTATTCATTTTTTTATATCTATTATATTACACTAGTGGATACCGCTAACGATAATCCAACATGCATATGTGTGTTAGACGCTAGCTACGTCGTAGTGCGTTTTGGGTAGTGCCATGCAACTTGCATGGTAGTGATCATAGGTGTATGGTTATTTTCCACCTACTAAGGCTCAACTGCAATTTTGGAGCACTTCCGATCCCGTGGAAATAAGTGGCCTAAACATCGGCGAAAAAAGTTTCTCCTTGAAGCCATTGTTATTTTCCATCCAAGTGCATCGAATGTCATCACAAGCTCACGAACCGACAGCCTTCCGCAGTTCATGCCGCGTGGCAGTTGTCGCGTCGAGTACAGAAACCATGGTTTTAACTCTGTAACATCACTTAATCCATTGTGATTTGAAGCTGCAACCTCATTCTAGCCACTTCTAAACGGGGGAGGGTTCCATTATTAACAGGAAAGGCATAGGATTTTCCACCCCTCCCCCCTCAGTTTTGCACGGTTCGCATTGCTTACCCCACATTTGCAAACCAATATGTTGTGTTCGTCGTGTTTACTACCAAAAGCATTATTTTTAAGCTGCAAATTCATCCTAGCCACTTCTAATGGGGGAGGGTTCCATTATTAACAGGAAAGGCATAGGATTTTCCACCCATCCCCCCTCAGTTTTGCACGGTTCGCATATTTTACGCCGAATTTCCAAGCAATAGGTTGTGTTCGTCGTGTTTACCACCAAAACTAAGATTTTAACGCTGCAACGTTATTTAATCAAGTTCTGGATTGGGAAATACAAAATGAAACTGTCCCAGCATGCCTTGCGGCCAGAACCAAAAGGGCGATGGATTTTTATGGGTAGAAAGAAACATCGTAGAGACATGGGGTTTTCCCGAAAATGTTACCCATACAAAACTGTAGGGGGTCTTCTGAATTTGGTTGAAATCAACATTCAGGGGGAGAAATGGGAGCCAAAACAAAATTTGAAAACGGCTTAACCCCCGCTGAACCTCATTTGCGCGAGTATTCTCTAAAAAAATCATCTAGTTGGACGAAATTACATAAGATAGATTGGTTTTATTCCCTTTAACTATGTGCTACATACAAAAACATTAAACCACCTAATCTATGAATTACAAATATTCCCTACCCCACCCCCCTGGATATCCTATAATTCATTTGTGAAAGCAAACGTGTTCGGAAAGTCATTCATGACAAATCTGATCGGTTTCTAACATTTCAAGTTCAGAAAAAATCAGCAAATTAAAGTTGAATGATTACCCAGGCCCCGCTCGGCCAAAAGAAAGGGCGATGTATTTTTACGGGTAGAAAGAAATGTTGTAGCGACATGGGGTTTTCGCCAAAATTTTAACCATAGAAAACTGCAGATGGTCCTCTTTGTTTGGTTGAAATCTACGTTAAGGTGGAGAAATGAGAGCAAAAACAAAATTTCAAACCGGCTTAACCCCCTCTGAACTTCATTTGCGCGAGTAATTACGCAAAAAAATATTCTAGTTGGATGAAATTACATAAGATAGGCTGGATTTTATTCCTTTACCTATTTTCTACATACCAAACATTAATTATTTAAATAATGATCGTATTATTTCTATGATTATCATTAGGAACAAGTGGATACCGCTAACGATCATCATACAATGGTTTCCACCCCTCCACCTTTATTTTTGTAAGCTTCGCAGATCTTACACAAAATCCGCAAACGATATGTTGTATTAGTCATGTTTAGTACGAAGACTATGATTTTGATGCTGCAACTTCATTCAATCCCTTTCTAATGGGCCACGGGGGAGGGTACTACTATCATATATATAGTTAAGGTTAGAAAACCACAGCAAAAACCGTGTACAATCAATCCTGCCAGACGTTGGATCAAAAAACAGATCTTGATCAGCAAGAAGAAGAAAATATAATGATAAAGTGTCCGAAGACTACTGAAATGCTGATCAAATACAACGCTTGTCGAGGTTTATACGATATTTCGGCTGACCAGTACCAGCCTTCTTCAGGTTTATTTTACACCGGAGGTCACAAATGGATACAAGGCTTATATAAATTGTTAATTACGTACCTATGAGAGGAAATTACAAAATCGATGACATGTGTTTTATACAATAGTAACACATAAAAGGAAATTACGAAATAGGTTTGAAAAGACAGTGCAGATACGAGTAACAGCCGACAATAAAGGTCAAACGGTGAAGTTACATTTCATCACGTCTATTCATTCCGAGTGGTTCGAGGGTTTTAGCTTTATAGATGAGATATGATTCACGTGCTTTTCTCACGGAATCGCGTTTAGAATAGATTACTTCTAAAGGTATAAGGAGCATGTCAGTACTAGAATGGTTAGGGCTGAGAAAATGTTCAGAAACGGCTGTAGGCTTAGATTTGATATTAGATTTATCTACATGTCGTCTGTGTTCGTTAAAATGGTCTTTGAGGCATCGTTTTTTCTCTCCGATGTATTGTGAATTACAGTAGTGACATTGAACCATGTAAATTACGTTTTTAGTATTACATGTAATGTAAGATTTGATATGGTGAGTTTCGCCAGTGGAGGAAAAAGTGTATTGATTGAGGCCATGTTCGATGTAAGGGCAGGTAATGCAGTTTTTACCGCAGCGATAAGAGCCGGGTGGCAGTGGAGAGGTGTTCGTAGTGTTAGGTAACTGAGCTCTTACTAAAGTGTCACTTATGTTGTTACAGCGGCGGTGGGCTACTAAGGGAAGATTTTTGAAAATTAATTTGGAACGTTTAGATGAATAGAGAATGTTGGAGTGTTTATGAATTATTGATGAGATGCTGGATTATATGTAATGATAAAAGGAATACGGTCTGCATCTGGCTTGGGTTTGTTTTGTAAAGCATCAGTGCAAGAAATGTTAGATGCACGTTGTATTTGTGTCTTAAGGAAAGTAAGAGTATAGCCGCGTTTGTTAAGGTATGTTATTAATTCATTAGTGCATTTCTGAAAGCTATCGTCCGAAGAGAAAATACGGCGAAGGCGAAGTGAAAGGCTATATGGGATAGAGTATTTAGTGTGACCGGGGTGACACTGGACGTTTTAAGAACACAGACGACCTGTAGATAAATCTAATATCAAATCTAAACCTACAGCCGTTTCTGAACATTTTCTCAGCCCTAACCATTATAGTACTGACATGCTCCTTATTCCTTTAGAAGTCATCTATTCTAAGGGACGGACCATTAGATATTAGTGGGGAGGGGTTGGGCAATTTGTTTGTGTAGGATTTTTTTTTTCGCCGTACATGAAGCCGAACATGAAGCCGTACTAGAAAATTATGTTGGCCAGAAGTTGAATTATTTCTCAGATCTTGCTACGAACATGAGTAAAACAAAAACCTACTTTTACGTGTGGTGGCACGATGAAGACGCTGGGATCAGCACATCTTGCGACGAGTGTAGAGAAAGCTACACGGGGAAAAAAGGCGGGAACAACAAAAAGTGTAAAACACTTGAAGAAGCGGAGTCGCTGAAAGGAGAAAAATTGAAAGTTATCTCAACCAAAGGAGAGGAAAACCTGAAGAATGACACAAGTAGTGGGGACATCGACAACCCAGCTCCAACAAACGACAATGAAATTACCGATCAGAGCCGAGAACCAGAACATGAGATCCAAGATGGCGACTCCACTCAGCCACAGTCAAACATCCAAGTTCCTATACATGAGCAGTTAATCCTAAACATGGAGGAAAAGCTTCACGATATGCTCGAGTTCAAACAATTACAATCTGAATTTAACGACAAAATCGAGAGCTCTCTGGTTAGTGAAATTCAACATCGGGAAACCGTGGAATTATTTCTCAATGACACAAAAGTTATCCTTCAAAATCAGTTTAAAGAATTTGAAATCAAAGTAAACGAAAGTATCTCAACGGTCAGGGAAGAGATCATTGATGAACTCGACGCAAAACTGAAACCGTTGTCTAAACAAATCGAAAAATTAAAACATGAGCTGGCGACGATAAAGAAAACAAAAAATCCGCCTCGAGAATCGATCTATATCATCTCAAACCGAGGAATCTAGTGAAGCCCGTGAATCGAACTACGTGAATATTCTTCCTAGCGTAGAGAGAAGCAACCGTTATGCTGTTTTAGACAGTCAAACCAAAGAAACCCCAAATAACCCCGTTAAAGATATTCCTCGACAGAGACAAAACAACTACCCTAGACCACGACAGGTTTCTACTGCCTTCACTCCGGAAGAGCATAATCAGTCTTTAAACCATACAGAAAGTAATGCCGGGCAAATCCTAATGTTATGCGATTCAATGTTGAGAGGAGTGAGACAAAATAGGCTATCAAGAACCAATTGTACATAAATAAACAGTATGTCCAGGGTGGTTTGACGGACCTTATCCAATACGTAAGCCAAATGACTGATCATGCATGCAGTCATCATATCAGAAAGTACTTGTTCACTCGGGGACAAACGACATCCAAAAGAAAGATGCCGAAGTCATCGTAGATGATACACTGAAGCTGATATCACAAATAAAAGCTAAATGGCCCGAATCAGAAATTATAATTTCTGGTATCATTCTTCATCGAACTGACGGGGCTAAGAACGACAGGATTATGTACGTCAACAGACGTTTACAAACCCTATGCGCTGATGTAGCAAATGTTACCTTTATGGACAATATAAACATATCACACAGACACGATTTGGGAGACCGAGACCGGTATTTTTCGACGATATACATCTGGACAACAACTCGGGGACGAAAATTCTTGCTTCAAACATAAAAGCACACCTGGGTTTGCACAGATTGAATAACCGGCCTGTAACTTATTCATCAATCCCACACGACTCATTCCAGCCTCAGAATGCGCAGTACAGAGGCCCACTAGAGGATAGACCACAATATAACGTTCAGGAGAGACCAGATCAGACGAGGTTTACTATCCCAGCACAATCTCAATCTCAAGCTCACAGTCTGAAGCGGCGGTACTTCCAAACACACTCCGTATACAGACCAGATGGCGTACCCCAGGGACCAACAACAACAGTAAGAAGTTTGATTCAACTTTTAGGCCAACAGCTTAACATAAATACCTAAGTGCAGCATAACATTTAAGTTATCATAATGCCAGACCAGTTTATAAGAACAGGGCTTTGGAATATACATGGTCACTCTCACAGAGAACTTGGCAATAAATTACACTTAGCAAATTGTCAAGAGTTCTTAAAACAACATGACATATTTGGCATTGTTGCAATTGAAACACATGCAAACGCAAATTCGGATCTATCTGAATACCTGGATTTATCCATCGAGCAAAATTCCGCGAAAAGAGAGGCAAAAACATTACGGTGGTATTGCCATTTATGCATCAAAAAAGAGCTCGCAAAACATGTGACATATATTCCAACAGGGAATGAAAATGCCATATACTTCCTTAAAAAGGCTTTTCAAAGACAAAATACAAATACGATACAACTACAGTGTACATGATAATTTGAATTACATCTATTAATTTAACCTATTTTGAGTTTGATAAAATTTGCTCTTCAGCTTTCGCTTGAAACTTAAAACGTCTTTACTTAATTTCAGTTCATTATCTAGTGAGTTCCATATCCTTACTGTTCTGTAATAAAAACTTCTCTGACCACTCGCAGATTTGAATAATTAAGGGTGTAGATTACATAAAGATTCATTCAATATATTAGACAAATATATATTCTTAGGAACAGTATATCTAAGCCCTGCTAATTATGAAAGACAAACAAATAACAGTCTTCTAGATGACTTAGAATTATAAATTTCAGAATTCTCGCAGAAAGGTTACATAATCATACAAGGAAATCTCAATGCTAGAACCGGTCTTCTCCAGGATATTGTAGATACAACAAATCTACACAATCTGAAAATGAGGCGGCCACATTTATATCTCCAAGACATTCTGAAGACAATAGTACAATCGACGACAGAGGTAAACAGCTAATAGACATGTGCATTACAAATAACCTAAATGTAATCAATGGTAGAACTCTCGGTGACCGTAACGGCTAAAAGACATGCCATCAACACAATGGGTCCAGCCTTGTTGATTATGGGGCGCCGTTTTGGACATTATTACGAACAGTATAAATAGATCCGTAACTTGAAATATTCATGGCAAACTTTTTATTGCGTGTAGTTAGATTATGTTTGTAATGCCAAACGTAAAGGAACATGCTAAACTTTTTGTCGTATACTTAATTTTCTTGTATAACCATGGCAAACTTAAAACAAACGTATGACACATTCGGAACACAATACAACTATACGTGGTCTTTCTCAAATATACATGCTAAACTTTTCATTCCGTATGGTATGATGCACCGCGCGCTTCACATGCAAACACACTAGTACCTAGGTCTCGCGCGGCTATCTCGCCTCGTGATCTTTCAGTTGTTCTGTGGCTGCTTCAAGTTGGCTGATCGTCCAGAGAATTTCAGAGAAGCACTAAGCAACATAGCCCGCCAAGCCAGATTGCTGCTGGCCGGAAATGCCAAGTACGCGTGCAGCAGAAAAACTCACATCAGTTGTAAGCTTTCGTGTAACTATTTGTCCATATCAGGACTTAACGAAATTGAACCCTGTACAGTACCCTGTAAATCAGGGAACAGCTCCCTCATCTTTGCTCCAAGATCTTCCTCATCCATTGACTTGTCCAGGGGAAATCAGTGCACAACAAACCCGTCATTTTCGAGGTGACAACGGGGTTGATGTGTCGGCATAGCTGTTGTGCAGGAAGAGGGAAGCAGCACACAATCTGTATATACTATAGATCCTATGCATACTTTCTGGTGACTTGTATGTCAACGAGGCTGGTAGGTCCTCTGGAATGTTGAAATTGAAGCGCTCAGGGAGATGTGTGAAATGCACTGAACATATGTTCAGTGAAACAATGCCATTATTTTGCTATGCTATACCAGCCTCGTTGACATGCAAGTCACCAGGACTGATGCAGTCCCTTCTTCGAAGGCGGATTTTTGTATACGTAACAGTTCTAGTCGAGGCTATCCCGCTCAGTCGACAATTAAATGTCGGAAATGAGCGAACTAGCTCTGCAGCTGCTGCTCTATCCGGTCTTCAGTGGCGTTGTACATGGCTGATTCGTAGTTGTGTTTATTGTGCTGGTACTGCTAATACAGGAACGAAGTGATGGCTCACTAAGCCTCTGCTCGATCGGCAGTACACTCCTATTGCTATAATTATCCAGCAGCAATCTGGCTTGGTGGGCGATGTTGCTTAGTGCTTCTCTGAAATTCTCTGGACGATCAGCCACTTTCTTTATCTTGAAGCAGCCACAGAACAAGAAAGATCACGAGGCGAGATAGCCGCACGAGACCTAGGTACTAGTGTGTTTGCATGTGAAGCGCGCGGTGCATCATACCATACGAAATGAAAAGTTTAGCATGTATATTTGAGAAAGACCACGTATATTTGTATTGTGTTCCGAATGTGTCAGTTTAGTATAGCACGTGTGTTTTAAGTTTGCCATGGTTATACTAGAAAATTAAGTGTACGAAAAAAAGTTTAGCATGTTTTTTACATTTGGCATTACAAACGTAATCTAACTACACGCAATAAAAAGTTTGCCATGAATATTTGAAGTTACGGATCTATTTATACTGTTCGTAATACTGTCCAAAACGGCGCCCCATAGTTGATTTATTTATGTAATCTGCAGCAATGAGATAATACAAACATTCCAGTACCTAATAGTGCACAACTTAATCCCGCATCTATCTGATCATAATCAGTTAACATTCAGTCTGGGTTTACAGCGCCAATGTGAAAAGTTAACAAGTGTTAAAGTGCCTATGAAGCTTATTTTTTTATTTTAGATATCAATTCTACATCAAGTGAATAGTAGAATGGTACAATATATCTTGTTTTGAATGCTGTGCCGCTGAGTTAAGGAGGTTTTAATATCCAAAATGCTAATTACATGACGTCAGGGGAGGCATCAATTATTATACAATTTTTTTTGTTACAATTAAACAAATTTTTAAAATTATCAGTGTTATACCCATGGTTGAAATAAAATGATTTTAGAAATTTGTTTTCCTATATTAGTAGAAACGCCCATTCACAACCACTAAGAAGTGATTGCAGATACCTCCCCTGGTTTACAGCGCCAATGTGAAAAGTTAACAAGTGTTAAAGTGCCTATGAAGCTTATTTTTTTATTTTAGATATCAATTCTACATCAAGTGAATAGTAGAATGGTACAATATATCTTGTTTTGAATGCTGTGCCGCTGAGTTAAGGAGGTTTTAATATCCAAAATGCTAATTACATGACGTCAGGGGAGGCATCAATTATTATACAATTGTTTTTGTTACAATTAAACAAATTTTTAAAATTATCAGTGTTATACCCATGGTTGAAATAAAATGATTTTAGAAATTTGTTTTCCTATATTAGTAGAAACGCCCATTCACAACCACTAAGAAGTGATTGCAGATACCTCCCCTGACGTCATGTAATTAGCATTTTTGATATTAAAACCTCCTTAACTCAGCGGCACAGCATTCAAAGCAAGATATATTGTACCATTCTACTATTCACTGGATGTAGAATTGATATCTAAAATAAAAAAATAAGCTTCATAAGCACTTTAAACATGCAAACAAAAGGAAATTAACAAACAAAGTTCTATGGATTGAAGAAACCTCAAAAAACGTATCGGCCATATTACAATCAGAAATATACGAAGAAAGAATTCAGCGCTTGTTGTAAAAACATTTTGAACAAGACGTTGAAAAATCAGTTTCGGAGTTAAATGAGCTTCTAATAGATGCTCTATCAGACGGAAAATGTTACAAAAATACCTATAAACAACAAAACGATAAAAAGGTGACAATCCATGGTTCGACGAGGAATGTAGAAATGAAAAAGAAAATATAATGAACTTGGGTAAACTGATAACCAGATTTCCAAACGATCAAGCACTTAAGTACCCGCTTTCTCAAAAGAAGGGCATCTTCTGAAAACTTTTACGGAGAAAAAAGCACCGGGCTGAAGTTAGCTGCCAGCTCAAATTGCTGCCAGCTCGACTCGTAGAAGTTAGCTGCCACTTCGTAATTTCAAACGCGGAAGTGGACATTTTAACTGCGATGTGATCTATTAACATCTACTAACTCAATACCAAACTTTCAAACGTTTTCCTCAAAGCACAACCGATTTATAACCATAAACGTTTACTCATTTTACCCGAACTTGACTTCCGGTTTGTTGCACTGATTTGTAACAGAAATATGTGGTTTCGAATCATCGTTTACCTTTGAATCGCGGGTTTTATTACTGTTCTATCTGTGTAACAGTTACAAGATATGGTTAGATTTCTTTATATTGAACACCACAAATCGCTGAAAGTTGTAAAAGTTGAAATAAATGAGCGAGAAGGCGAAATATAAAGATGTAACACGATGCTTATCAGCCTAGCTTGAACTTTCGATCTCAGGAATTTGTATATCTGTTGCAATAACTATCTGACTCAGGTCAGTCATTCACGAACATTGGCAATAGTTTCCTTTTTATATATTTCATTTCTTTAAAATATTACTAACGCAATTAGTAGTTTAATAACCATTCACCAAAAAAAGCAAGCTTCTTTCTGCTGTCTTGCCGGCAGCCGTTTACGTGATACGGTATCTTACCTACCCTGCACTAAGCAGTCACTCACATCAAGGTTTCACAACTAAAACGATTTCTCGCTCAAAGCAATCAGTCCTAACCTTTTCAGTATGTTGGAGCAAAAATTAAACTTTTATACCTATTTGAAATGAAATCCATCACAGTAATTCATCTTTCAAATTTCATACATGATTGTTGTGTTTTAAATATCTTGCAAATCATTTTTCAATCAAGCCTCCTCTAGTTTGGGCAATATTCGGTTCCATGCACTGAGTTTCGATTATTCGCAGGATCTATTTCCGTCTCTTTGACTTTTCGTTCGCAAATCTAATACAGAACTAACCACTACTTCTAAGTCATTTTCACAAGTACTAGACTACTTTCCTCCAAATGCCAGAATGCCAGAAAACTACGATTTCATACTTGAAAAAATATGGGAATATATATAACGGCTATATTAGTTCTTTTCTTAGGATTTTAAAGCCACTCAATTGGTCGGTATTTATTATATATATGTAAATTAATATTTTTACCTATATTACAGTGACCAAGGAAGCCGTTACCCAATGACTCAACGGCTTCATTTTCGGTCCGTACATAGGCAAGTGACCAAGGAAGCCGTTACCCAATGACTCAACGGCTTCGTTTTCGGTCCGTATATGGGCAAGTGACCAAGGAAGCCGTTACCCAATGACTCAACGGCTTCGTTTTCGGTCAGTACATCCAAGAATACACCGACCAACTTTGTGGCTTCAAAAACCTTCCTATGTACATACGAAGGTTTTCACAAAAGAAGCCGTTATCCAAACTCTCCTTTCGGATCCCCGGGTTATTTTCGACAGTTAAATATTTATAATTGGAGGTTTCGTACAGTTTAGCGACCGTGTCTCGAAAGTAGAAAAGTTCGCTTGTCACGTAAGTGAATAAACTGACTTGCTGTTTCATAGCAGTTCGATATTTTGACTCTTATGTAGTCGATAATGATTTCTATAGCTTCATATGTATGTCGATTGCTCACAAGGCTATCGCGTTTCAGTTCATGAGTTCATAATGAAGCGGATCGTGCTAAAACCTATCTGTCAACGGTTAGCCAATCACAGTGCTGCGTTCGTGGACGAACGCGGGCTACTCTGAAACACCGGCCTTCCGGGCAGGCTCTCGTTCTGACACACTCGCCTCCGCCTCGCTCGGCCCACAGGTAACCCAACATTTCCACCTATTTCCGAAAAACCCAAGAGCTTGTAAGCAGGCTAAATCGTAAAAAAATCAGTAAAAAAATGCTGTTTTTGTGATGGTTTTGTTTTTGCACCTCCAATAATGGCCACAAATTAGATAAACAAATTACGCTTCCGAAAAACATGGTAATTCACACAGTTTTCATCGAAATAAACGTAAATGATAAAAACTGATTTTAGTTAAGAATTCGTTATATCTATTATATTATATACACAAGGGATACTACACTTTGAAGGGTTTCAAAGTAAACTCCATGTTACGCTTTGTTGGAAGTAATAATTATGATAAGGATAGAAATACTACAGAAACAAATCTAGGACTTTGTTACCTCGAAAGCTTGTTTTTCAAAATAATTTTGCGTATGATTCTCAGAGAGCAATATTATCTTTATCATATAAGAAACCAGTGTGACACGAATGTTCTTCATTTCAACTGACCGTGAGATGGATAGATCTTTTCGAGATATGCAATATGCCCGAAGGCTGGTCCATATTGATTTAATGATACTCTGCTTTTCTCGCGTTCATGTTAATATAAAAGTGGACAAACGTTAAATAAGGTAACCGATGGGCTGCTTTTAATATTTTTCATAAATTTCTTTGAAGTATGATATGATAAAAATAAATATATATGCTTGTTACTAAGCCAGTATTAATAATACGTTTGTGTGCAGAAGCTAAAAATAATATTGTGATTCCCAGACGGTAACATGGTCTATATCCAAGCAACCAATATATTGCGAATTTACTTACTTTCAGCTGGCCAGAAGTCGAGATATGCAGTCTAGAATGCTTCAAAACTGGTCGATATTTATACAGATTAAAGATGCTCTGTTTGTTTCAAGTTGATCGTGAGAGAAAATGATACATGCAAGTGTCTCCGGTCTCGCTTGTTCAAGTCACTTGAATGACATTCCAGACACATCATTGGATAACCATGGCAAGGGAATGTCATTGATAAATTAAGGGCATAAATAGGGACAGTTTAGGCCTTTGTATTTCACTTCAAGAATTAAGCTTCTCAAGAATAAGGTGAAGAAAAGGACAATTTTACAACAACATCCAATTTTCTCGCGTTCTGATTGGCTCTCCGCTATATGCAAAATAGTACATACAATGAAAATGACGTCACTCGCAAGTCGTGGTAGCTTTGCAAAGTGCTTTCCCGGCGACTTCGCTTCCAAAAAACAAGAAAGTGAGGATTTCACAAGCATTTTATTACTAGGAGAAGTTAATCGGTGAGTCAAACTTCTTTGTAGTGTGCCATTTGGCAAAATGAGAGTTTTCTCTTGAGTGGAGAAAGTTTTGGCGAATTTGTAGTCAGTCTTTGTGACTAGACTAGTCGCGTAGTCTCAGAGCTCAGAAGTTTTGAATTACATAACAATAACTTTTCTGATCCAGAAAAAAAGCAAGAAAGGATTTCACATGCATTCCATCAATTACAGAAGTTAATCGGTGAACCAAATTGCCATTTGTCTAAGAAAGCTTTCTCTCGGCAACGGTAATTAGAAGTGTTTACGTTTTGACTTTCAATGACCTTTTTCGACTCGAAAGCAGTTCATTACGCACTCATTTGAAGCTATAAGTGCTTCGTCGTTGTAAAAAACAAATC
This sequence comes from Actinernus sp. WN-2022, assembly GCA_030867875.1. NCBI lineage: Eukaryota > Metazoa > Cnidaria > Anthozoa > Actiniaria > Actinernidae > Actinernus > Actinernus sp. WN-2022. Next base: position 10,349,602 of record JAOWCC010000655.1, on the reverse strand, counting down.
GCATACATTTTGCATTGTCTGAACTCGTATTGATCATAGAAATGACGCCATAAAATGTCCAAAACTTTGCAGTGAAACAACTCGCTACGCTCGTTGTTCCACTTGAGTTTTGAACATTTTATGGCGTCATTTCTATGATCAATACGAGTTCAGACAATGGCAAAATGTGTGCGATTTGTTAAGCTTAAGGTGAATTGGCTCAAAATAATTATTGCATCAAATACTTCAGAAGTGAATACATGTATATCGCTATATAGGATTCAAAGAACTTGTATATCCTAAGACAAGTGTTCTAGACGGCAACTTGTGTTCTTATTTTCCATGACGTCGTATATTCTGGTTGCTTTACCTCTATCACTAAAATGTTCGCTAGGATTCTCTTTGAGCAATTTAAAAACTGTATTGAAAGTTTAATTATAAGTATTTTGCCAGCATGTGGAAAGGACGAGGTCATTTAGTTAACATTTCTCGACGAGTTGGAATACTAGAATCACAAAAGTGAACTGATTATCGAATTAGAAAACACGTTTAGCTTTGAAAGCGTTTTTTGGGTGCTTCAAAACGACCTTGCTTGAGAATACCAAATTTACGGAACGTTATCTTATAAAGTCGAGAACGTCCCTAGAATATATATAAGCCAAAAATGTACCCTTCCTATTGTTGTGCTGTTTTATCGACATTTAAAATGCGAAACTTTGTTTGGAAGGCAAAGTACAGGCTCTACCGCACTAAATGCACCTTATCACCGTGAAAACTAAGGAAATGAAATATGGGAAAACAGTACATGTCCTACTGAACTAACCACACCTTAGAACCGTGAGATCATGGTCTAAAAATGAAATATAGGAAAATATTGCATGCTTTACCGAACTAAATACACATTATTTGGTGAGCTTATGATTTAAAGAAATGAAATATTGGAAAACATTACATGTTGTCCCGCATTAAATACACCTTAGGACAATGAGATTATGGTCTAAAGAAATGAAACATAAGTGCTCTTAAGTGGATATCAAAGAAATTGAGTGCGTAGCCAGTCCGATATGATCTCCAGTGGATATCCAACATGATACTGAAAAATTAACGTCATTCAGGTCAACTGCATGTATATAGCTGAAATGGGAGTGGATATCAAAGAAATTGAGTGCGTAGCCAGTCCGATACGATCTCCAGTGGATATCCAACATGATACTGAAAATTTAACGTCATTCAGGTCAATTGCATGTATATAGCTGAAATGCGAGTGGATATCAAAGAAATTTAGTGTGCATTAATTTGTCTGATATGCTGAAAATGAAAGATCATTTAATGAAAATGGGGCAAGAAATTATGTCGCCGCACGCCCCTGGATTTCACTTTTTAATAAAATGTTAAAATTCGAGCTCTACTTCAAAATCTATATCAGATAATTGTGTTTCTTTATCTCCTATTGCTATTCATTTTATTATATCTATTATATTACACTAGTAGATACCACTAATGATAATCCAACATGCGTGTTAGACGCTAGTTACAACATAGCGCGTTTTGGATAGTGCCATGCAACTTGCATGGTAGTAATCATGGGTGTATGGTTATTTTCCACCTACTAAGGCTAAACTGGAATTTTGGACCACTTCTCGTGGAAATAAGTGGCCTAAACTTCCACGAAAAAAGTTTCTCCTTGAAATGATTGTTATTTTCCATCCAAGTGCATTGAATGTCATCAGAAGCTCGCGAACCGACAGCCTTCCGCAGTTCATGCCGCATTGCAGTCGTCGCGTCGAGTACATAAACCATGGTTTTAATTCTGCCACATCACTTATTCCATTGTGATTTTAAGCTGCAACTTCATTCTATAGCTAGCCACTTCTAAATGGGGGAGGGTTCCATTATTAACAGGAAATGCATAGGATTTTCCACCCCTCCCCTAGTTTTGCAAGGTTCGCATTTATTACCCCAAATTTGCAACAAATATGTTGTTTTCGTCGTGTTTACTACCAAAACTATGATTTTTAAGCTGCAACTTCATTCTAGCCACTTCTGAATGGGGAGGGCACCGTTGTTAACAGGAAATGCATAGGATTTTCCACCCATCCCCCTCAGTTTTGCAAGGTTCGCATTTCTTACCCCAAATTTGCAACCAATATGTTGTGTTCGTCGTGTTTACTACCAAAACTATGATCTTTAAGCTGCAACTTCATTCTAGCCACTTCTGAATGGGGAGGGCACCGTTGTTAACAGGAAATGCATAGGATTTTCCACCCATCCCCCTCAGTTTTGCAAGGTTCGCATTTATTACCCCAAATTTGCAACAAATATGTTGTTTTCGTCGTGTTTACTACCAAAACTATGATTTTTAAGCTGCAACTTCATTCTAGCCACTTCTGAATGGGGAGGGCACCGTTGTTAACAGGAAATGCATAGGATTTTCCACCCATCCCCCTCAGTTTTGCAAGGTTCGCATTTCTTACCCCAAATTTGCAACCAATATGTTGTGTTCGTCGTGTTTACTACCAAAACTATGATCTTTAAGCTGCAACTTCATTCTAGCCACTTCTGAATGGGGAGGGCACCGTTGTTAACAGGAAATGCATAGGATTTTCCACCCATCCCCCTCAGTTTTGCAAGGTTCGCATTTATTACCCCAAATTTGCAACCAATATGTTGTGTTCGTCGTGTTTACTACCAAAACTATGATTTTTAAGCTGCAACTTCATTCTAGCCACTTCTGAATGGGGAGGGCACCGTTGTTAACAGGAAATGCATAGGATTTTCCACCCCTCCCCCCTCAGTTTTGCAAGGTTCGCAGATCTTACTCAAAATTTGCAACCAATATGTTGTGTTCGTCGTGTTTACTACCAAAACTATAATTTTAACGCTGCAACTTTATTTAATCCAGTTCTGGACTCGGAAATAGCAAATGAAACTGTCCCAGCATGCTTTGCGGCCAAAAAATAAAGATTTTTACGGGTAGAAAAGAACATCGTAGAGACATGGGGTTTTCACCAAAATGTTAACCATGGAAAACTGCAGGGGGTCTTCTTAATTTGGTTAACATTAATGTTCAGGGGGAGAAATGATAGCCAAAACAAAATTTCAAAACGGCTTAACCCTCCTGAACGTCATTTGCACGAATATCACACACACAATTTCATCTAGTTGGGCGAAAATACATAAGATAGGCTGTTTTTTACATCTATATGTATTCGCTACATACCAAACATTAATTATTTAATGATCGTATTATTTCTATGATTATCGTTAGGAACAAGTGGGTACCGCTAACGATAATGAAACATGCAAAATATAGTCGCTACTTCATTTTTAAGATATCAACACAAGTTGAAATGCGTTCTGATCAATCTAGTTATAACATAGGATAAAATGAAAATTCATAGCAAAGTGTACAGAAGCAAAATGAGATCCCATCTCTGCTCCCCCTACCCCTACTATCACGGGCGCTGTAGGATTTGGGAGCAGAGTCTCTGCAGAGTTCCACCCATACCGGTCCACCCGTATGAGGTTCTCATATTATATCACCTTCACTTTTTATAGCGCTTTTTATAGCTGTAATTGGAGGCTTCAATCTTCCATGTGGGAGACATTAATAGATGGACATGAAAGTTGTTTAATATCAACGCGATATATTCGTGAATGGAGATGTAAGAAATGAAGGTTTTAAGGTTATCGTATAGCTTCAGAGCCGAATTTAAAAAAAAAATCACGTAAAAACTGGTTGAATTTTCTTTTATCTAGACGGAGAAATATCAAAAAGAAACATTTTACCGAAGATTGCGTTACATATTTTGATTGACAGCTCATACACCACATCAATCGTCATGAGCATTCAACCGTAGCTAAGCGCGGGAGTAGTTGTTTACTGTTCAGTTCCGGAGCCCGCTCTGTGGCTTGTTGTCAGCGTTGCATCGAATCGTTTCTCACATAAATATGTCATCATAAATTTGAAGCGTATTCGCTAAAATTATCCGTAGATGTCTTCTTCAAAATCAAAGAAATGTTCGAAATTATATATTCTTATTACCACTGGCTAAACTATTTTGTTGTACATTTATAGGCCACTTGATTCCTCTTAAGTATTTTTACAACAACATGCCCAATCTCTGACATTTTCCGGAGCATATATTCACGAGCTGATTCTTCGGGTAATTTATCTGCCCTCGTGCTTTTCTTTCGTCTTCCGCATCCGTTTGGTCTGCTTTCATTGTGCTTTGGTTTTTCCTTCTTCTTGTCATTAGCTGGTTTATCCTTTGTCGTTGCAATTGCCTTATTCTGGCGTTTGACCGGTTTATTATTGGTTTTGCCCATAATGAAGAGTGATTGAAAACGCGAAACTAACTCAACTGAACGCGAAAACCTTTGATTGTGTTGCTTTCATGCCGCTGAGAAATTGGTGGAAACTTTTGACTGTGACATTTCCCAGTCACTGGTTGAACATCATTGGCTGCTTTTTATAGGTGTTTGATTGCTGCGAAAGAGGCGGGGCACCAGAATCAGTTTTCTTGACTTTCTATTTTCGTTCTAAACATAGTTTGAAAAAAGCTCCAACTCGACGCGAATTTGTGCGAATTTCTTCAAATTTTCACAGATTGTTCGCAATTATATCAGCTAAAAAATTTGTCGACGATTTTTTTCATTTTCAAAAGAGAGGCGCTGAGAGCGATTCTCGCATCTATACTTGGATTGTGCGTTAGCAGTTTCACGAAGACCAAAATATCTTCAGAACGGCTTCGAATTTCCACAATCGCCGACACGGTTTCGTAAACAAGGTCTGTGGGAGTCCAGAAAAGCAAACCGATCTTAAATTCATTAAATTGCCGTGGAGTTGGAGCTCTTGGTAACCAACTCGCTTGTTCGGAAAAGAGGTTTATTTTAAAAGCGCACTTTTATCAAAATTACAAACCTTAGGTATATCGTTGTAGCCAATGTTATAAGCTTTAAAATGAGGTATAATTTATCTAAATACGACAAATATTCGAGACGCTACTTAATTTTATCCGGAACAGTACCCTGAAGGTATACGATAACCTTAAGGTAATAAGTGATAGATGAATATCAACCCGATATATTCGTGAATGGATATGTAAGAAATGAAGCAAGGGACCGACCATTTAACGTTTGAGGGGGGGGGGGGGTGGGTGATTTTGAAAAAAAATATCCTGCAAGCGGAAAAGCTTTGTTCTGGATCCGCTTTTTTCGCAAAAAAAATTGGTGCAACAACACTGCTAAAGAAAAAAAATCGAGCACAGACAAGAACACCCATCCCCCCCCCCTCAAAAGTCAAATGGTCGGCCCCTAATATGATCTCAAGTAGATATCGAAGTATTCCTGAAAATGTAACACAATATCATGAAAATAAGGCTACAAAATATGTCGCTGCACCCTCCTGTATTTCACTTTTCAACAAAATGATATCAAAATTCGATCTCTACATCAAAAACTACTTCAGTTAACATCAACGAAAAAGATAAATATTAATTAAGGTGTTTGTTTAATATATCGATCATAAAGCAGATTCAGAGAGAGAAGGGCTGACTGTTTGTCAACTAAAGTCTAATACAATTTGCCTATAAAACTATCAATAGCATTGCAACATTTACCTTTTTTGCTTGAGCGGGTATCCAGAAACGTTCAGACCAAACGCTATCTCGCAGTCAAAGGTATATATAGATAGACCCTTACATACAAAGCCTAACTTTAATTTGTTACAATTAAACGCCATTAAATGTTGTAAATGATGTCTCGTATAGTAAACTCTACACCTTAAAGTGCCAATGACATGAAAAAATCGATCCCATTTTTATTTCATTTCATTAAAATATAGGCTTCCCTTAGCCATTTTGTACAATGATAAATCAATTTGGAGAGCGCTAACATAATTTTATTTCGTATCGAAGTCAGGCATAATTGCCAAAATTAGGCGACAATTTTTATGCCGTTAAAGATATGCTAATCACATGCGTGACGTCAGTAGGTCCTACATTAATATTCACAAAAGTAAAAATATGGCTGACTGCAAGGATTCTATTAGAACAATTATGGCCATCGTCAAGGTTTCTCAAAGTATTACATATTTAAATTGAAAACTGGCCAAAAATGTACTTATTTTGTAGTATTTATGGAGACGAATATAAATGCGCAGACCTAGTGACGTCACGCATGTGATTACCATATCTTTAACAGCAGAAAAATTGTCGCCTGATTTTGGCAATTCCGCCTGACTTTGATACGAAAAAAATATATGTTCGCGCTCTCCAAATTGATTTTTAATTGCACAAAATGAATAAGAGAAGCCTAGAATTTAATAAAATAAAATAAAAACGGGATCGAATGTTTATTTGCTCAGTTTTGATTGAGCAATTTGCAGTGAAGCAAACAATACCCGTGTTGTTTGCTTCACTGAAAATTGCTCAATCAAAACTGAGCAAATATTAATTAAGGTGATTGATAAGTATATCACTTATAAAGCATTTAATAATATTGTTAGAAGACGGACGGCGTTCAATTTCGGGATCTTTACTTCTGGTTTTATTGGAGCTTAGCTTCATTAACTTCTATAGAACGTGCGCCCGTGACGTCATCAAAATTCTAAAATCTAAACTATAAGATATATAACCCTGTTATTTTAATATGATTTAGATATTTGTATTCTCAGTATTCTTCGAACATTTTACATCGATACGGTGTTTCATTTTTGAGTTACAGTATTTTGAATTTTGTGACAGGCAGCTCAGCGTGTTTCCTAAATGTCATGAAAATCCATATATTTCGGCCAATTTAAAATGTTAGACTGGATAAACCTTTAAAAGTGATATCTAAAGTGTTTTGAAGTGAACGCTAATCATATTGATGGGAAAAACAGCTTTATTTGTAGAGGACGTTTTCAGCCGCCATCTTGGTGTACCAAAGTGGTATACCAACAGTGTCAGCATTTTCAATGATACTTTTATAGGCAAATTGTTTAAGACTTCGTTGTTGCACAGCCCTTCACTCTGGAGAACCATTTATCACGCAATCTATATTTCTAATATTTTGTCATTGAAGTCATATCCTAAAATTTACTATAAATATAAATATAGACTCCAGCAGGCATACTCTCTTCTCCAATAGCATCAAAGAAAGCCAAGAACTAGAGAACTGCTGTACAATATAGTAGTATTACATAGTATAGGTCGTTTTCACTGACGTCACAAAAAAAAAACCGCAAGAAAAGACTGATATTAGTAAAATAATTTAAATGTTGTGTATAGAGCAGGTAAAAATAAAGAAATGACCGAAATTTTGGAGCAATAGAGTATTTCGTAACCGAGCTGTCGAACAATTTAGTGTAATTAGTATGCGGCGGCCCACCATGATAAATTACCACTTATACCGTATATCATATTCGTGTTGTTTGCTTCACTGAAAATTGCTCAATCAAAAAGTAAATATTAATTAAGGTGATTGTTAAATACATCAATTATAAAGCATTTAATAAAATCCCGGTTCAGAGAGATAATGCCTAATACAATTTCCCTTTAAAACTTTCAATAGCATTGCAACTTTTATCACTTCTTCACTGAGTGGTTTCCAGAAACGGTCAGATCAAACGCTCCCTTGTGAATAATCAGGTAGGCCCTTAGAAATAATACTACAACTTCAGAGAACTATAAAGAATAAGCCAGCTGAACAAGTGCTATTTCGAGACTGAATAAGGTTTTAAATAGGGCGTATCCGGCCCGCTCCAAGCTAAGTTTTAAAGAGCCGTTCAAATTGAATTATGGAAGTTCTTCTGATACGAACTGTAGTGGTCTAAGATCTATTTCGTCTTCGGACGTTACCACGTTGATGTTTATTAATTTACAGCCTTTGTGAAAACTGAACAAGATGATGAAGCTGATTTTGCTGATCTGTTTGTGTATTGTCGTCACTCAAGGTAAGTGATATATAGAGCCCGCTAATGTGAATAGGTGAGACAATTTTCACTTACCGTTATTTCATAGTTTTCTATCAGTGGAATATGGGTGAATATTTTACGAGAAATGTGTTTTTTGGTATACAACGAACCTTTATGATCGTATAAATAAGAAATGGGAAAATCTATTTGTCATCAGAAAGAACGGATTTGAAGCTACTATACGAAATACTTTTTCAAACATTTTCTTGAAAGCCAACGGTTGTGAGTGGCGGACGCCTCCACAGAAACCAACACACTAATTTCCAATTCGATCTGTGGTTGAGCCGGGTCCTGACTTTGATCAGCCCCAGGATCCATTACCAGGAGCGTCCATCTGCCATACTAGGTCTGTGAGTCAGCGTATGACCGGATTGAGCTATATTTAGAACAGATCTCACGGGAGTTCACGTGCCCACTCTTTGGGAATCCAATGAAACCATAGTCATGACAATGCAGCGTTAGTAAAATCACCTCAAAGAACAAAAGATCATTCTTAATCTCGATAATTACGGCAAGCATATGCACGATCACAGCAGAGTCAGAAGGCAGTTACCCGAGAAACATGTTCTAAAAATAGCTCAAACCGGTCATACGCTGACTCACGGGTATAGTATATATGGACGCTCCTGGTAATAGGCTCATGCCAGCCCCTATTGTTGTTTCAGGTCTCGTTAAATCTTGTTTAAATCTAGCCATAAAATATGAAATACAGCTAAATGCTGAGCTTTTTCTTCATATTAAATAATGGGCTCCTGACACTAATCTAATTTTTGTATAATTTTTTTTACAAATGGCCATGTTTCTCCGTGTTCCATTAAAATAACCCACACAGCACTTGAATGGGTTCTCTACATGTAGTTATACGCAGCTTTTCATCCAATCACGCAAAAGCTTTTTAGCCAATCCCAGCAGAAGCTTTTAACAATCACTGCAGAAGCTTTTTATCCAATCACAGCAGAAGCTTGTTATCTAAATCACAGCAAAAATGTAATCCTATCAAAGCAATTAACATTTGCTTCATTGATGGGAACCGTTTCAGTTTTTAATAAAACATTTCCTGTTTCGGTCGCGTATCAGGAAAAATGATAGAAACGACATTTCATTGTGTTAAAAAAATTGTACAACACTGATTCATTTTTTTCATTTTTTTTCTAGCATCAAACCTACATCAAGACTTCAAACAATTAATCAGGCCCAGAACGCAATGCTGTGGCAGTGAACAAAGAAATGAGATCCTTACCAGACTTGCTGTTCTTCGACGGGAAATGAATCAAATGTTTACAATGAATTGTGAGTTCCCTACATCACAACAAATGTAATTTCTAACGTTTGAGCGACGCAGGAGCGATACAAGTCAGATAATTGATATTCTGCCGAGACGGTAAAGTGGTTTGTATACGAAACAATAGCATTATGGCTAATGCTTCTAACATATATAATGATTCGAGCGGAAAATTAGTCATTCCTGTCCAATCAGCTCAACTTTGATTCATTTAGACTGTAGTAAGTTGTTAGTAGTCAGTTCTCTAGCCCTCGGATAATTCGGGTTGCTGCATTAGGTCGAGGTATACGTCTCCACTCGTTTCCACGTTTTTGGCCACAACCCCAGGGTAGTTTTTTCGTGGTTTTAGCGGTTTTTCGTATCTGGCAGTTCCATTAGTGAAGAATACAAATAATATTAATTAGTTAATCGTATTAGCTTATCGAGTTGTCTGGCGACTCCCCACAATAAATTATCCTTATGCAGTTTAATAGTGTAGTCAGAATCCTAATCTTTCGCTATTTGTATCAACATAGCAGAAAATAAGAGAGTAGAAGGATTGTGTACAACATTTACTGCTTTTCTATACTTAAATACGGCTCGAATTCCCAGTTGATTAACTGTCACAAACCCACTGTGGCTGCCCCAATGGCGACCACTCCAAGTTTGGTGGCTTAATTGCTCGCACACTGAGTAAACACTTTTAACGCACGGTAATTACTCGATAAGTTTACTAGAAGCTCCAATAACTTAACGACCACTGTAAACTTGTACTATACATACAAGCGAAATACTGTTTGTTACTTGTAAATAAACGAACCAATACCGATATAAAGAGAGAGAGGTTGAAAAATCGTTCGTTCCCCAGCTGGTGCAGAGCGAGCGAAACTGGAATTTTACAATACCTCGTGTCCGCACCAAACCGAGGCACACGCTAGATGTAACAGGAAGTAAAAATGACCTGAACCGGAAATGAACAAAGACAAGCCGTGACACCGAAAATCCACGGAAAGAAAGCAATGTTTCGAGACAGGCCGTGAGGGGACTGAGGAAGACAGCGACAGCCAGCATCTTTTAAAATTTATGAAGTAGAAGATGGGTGTCCATGTAATTGACGCTCGAAGTTTTTTGCGTTCCAAGCATTCATAGATGCCCTGCCTTATATTTATACTGCAGAGGTCCGCACATGCAAAGCGCTCCCTCCAGATATGTAGTATATGAGCGGAATGTTGTATATATATATATCGGCCTGTACACTGATCTCGAACCGAAGGCGAGAGATATTGAAACTATTGTTTCAGTAAAGCAACGGCATCATCTAACTGGACAAACCGCGGCGCAATTATATCTATACTATATATATATACACTCGTTTAACAGGTTTACGTGACACGTAAACCTGTTAAACGAGTAATACGTGTGCGCAGTTTGCTTGAAAGTTTTAATTGAATGCTGGTGAATTCGTTCTGTATTAACTACTTTTTTCTGTGGCTTAGCGGGTGTATTTACCCGCTGTGAAGTTTGTTTTAAACTTTGATCGAACTTTTGTGTTATTGGTCAATTACTTTTTAACTCATGAAGGCTGAAAGCCGAAACGTTTGAAGTTGCCAGTCGTACTTCGTAAATTCTTCATATATATAGATAAATAAATGTTTCGATTAATTCTATCAAACAGTGCTCGATACAATGCTGTAGAGCAATAATACTAAGGATTCGGAGTATTTAAATTCTTGGTTGAATCATATTTCGCTCTACAATACTGTTTCGTGGGGACCAAAGTCCTCACTCGTCAGGAGTTACTTCGTGAATATAATATATATACAGTCAATGCCAAAAAGGTTGTCCAGCAGAACATAATATAATACTTTAATATCCATTGTTTTGGCCTATTGTCTTGGTCTAGACAATACACGCTTGGCACAAATGACCCTAAAATCTGTCACTTTGCTATATTTTCAAAAGTTTTCAACATAGAAGATTGAATTTTTGTGGGATGATGAAGACCGACGACCTAAACAAAATCCGTTGATTTGATCTACCGTAGACATATTGATGACGTCACAGTTACGTCATGTATCCATTTATAATAGGTTTCTCGATGTTTTCAATTACCTTGAACATCAGTAAATTTTATATTTTCGATTTCCCATCATGTCGACAACAAAGAAACCGAAAACCCGCGTTCGATTGGTTACGGAGGGAGAAAAGTTATTAAATTTTGAATTTTGGCAATTTTCCCGCCAAAATTTGGCGGGAAATATTCAATGCAGAACCATTTACAAAATAACTTCTTTATTCATCTTTTAGAGTTTAAAATATTTGTTTACGATAATCTAGCAGTCAAAAGAGTAAATATGTACCCACAACCGTATGTTTTTAGAATTTTCGATTTTTGAGAGGAAATACTTTAAAATTCCCAGCGAAAAAGAGGAAACGTCATTATGACGTCATATATTTTTGAAAACGTCTTTTAAAAATAACTATTCAAGTATTTTTCGGATTTTAAAGAGGAACTGTACTTACTGTACACTGAATAGCCACAATATGGTCTTTTTATGTTTATTCAATTTAGAAAGCATGACTGATGTCAGACCCATGACGTCAGAAAATGTGACGTCACAGGAAACGTCAGTTCTTAATAACTCAGCAAATATTTATCGTAGAGACTTCAAAATTGCGGCAATCAAAAACACATATTTATGTTGTTGTGATAAGATGCTTTATTTCAAACGTATAGGTAACGCAGAATTTGACCTTAAAAGGAGTCGTTCATTATGACGTCACACCAACGTCAATATACAAACGTGTTTGATCCTAAAGACGTTATTTCATTTTAATATTAACATACGAAAATTTTGTTAAATTTGACAGCGAATTAAACAAGATGTGCTGGTTTATATATTTTTGGCTCGCTTTTAGTGATCGATTTTGAGGTAACTTATGCCAGGCGTATAGCCCAAAACAATGGATATTATAGTATTATATTATGTTCTGCTGGACAACCTTTTTGGCATTGACAGCAATTTTCATAAATTCTGACCCCCCCAACTATATCGGGTGCATTGTAGGTAAATGACTGCCGATCGAGCCTCCGCAAAAGTACCAGTTTACGAGATGTAGAGATATCAGACCGGTAACCAGACCAAACGTTTAACCAAGGATTTTTCTATATTAGATTTTAACAGATTTCCTATGTTAGATAATACACATTATATTTATTTTCTAACACAAACTCTTCAAATGTGAAATAACGAAACACAAGGAGAAATTTTAACCGGAGCAACTGCCTCGATTTACGCCACACGAACAGCTGGTTGTAGAATCCTTCGTTGTCATATTGCAAGAAATAGCATGGCAGATCAATACCGAATGCAACTAGCTGAGAGCCGGTATTACTAGTCTATACCTACTATTTCAAGAATACTTTGGCGATTTGGCGTGTTTGCCGTGGTTTCGATTTGTATTTATAAATGTCACGCAAACACATGAATTTTCGTTTTTAAAATAATTCTATAACAACAAATTTTACTTATTTTAGATAGCAGTATTCTGTTAACTGGTCTGCATTATTTGTATTCTGACGCATCCAGTGCAAAGAAATATTTAGCACTGGAACAACGCTGTGTTTACAAAAAAACAATAGTCCTGGACTGATGTGATCTTGTGGGCTTTAAAAGGAAACAAAGTGCACCGGCATTTTATCAAACGAGTTTCACATCTCTGAATGTCACAGAAGAAAAGAATGGAAAGAAGGGAAAGAGTCAAATATAGAGCTTATAATGTAACACAGAATTACACGCTAGACAGATGCAATTTCTTAACGAATCAGAATCTAAATATTTCCGTTCATCGTTTGCTGGCTCCGAAGCTTTTTGGAGCACACATATGACAGGATTCTCTTCAAAACAAACCGAGAATGATTCGAGATATTGTAATTTTAACCTGGCGTGTGTACCATTTTCTGCCGAATAAATCTTCTTTTAATTAATATGGAGCTTCTTAAAGCCATGAAGCAAATATAAATACTACTAATTTTAAACGGGCAGTTATTATAAAATATCTGCGGAGAACTGAAACTGAACTGAGAACAGAATGCAAATCGCAAGTTCGATAAAGTGAAATAATTAATGTCAAAATTAAATCGTAAACCCTAGAGTGGTTATCTTTCTGCAAACTGCTATTCCACTGTTCGTGTTTTTGTCTGAGTGTGCATAATATTTGCACATCGGAACTGTGTTAAGTTTGGTTTTGAAAACCACATTTGATATTTTTCATTGAAACAATAACTCTAATTAACGTTCTGAAAAAATGATTTTGCACGCAATTGTGTTACTTATATCAATGCAGAGAACTAGAGCTAAGCTTTGAGAACTGTTTCTTGTTAAACTAAATCACCGAAGTTCCTTGAAAAGTAGGTAGACTATACCGGCACTGTGCCAGTAGTATTATGTATTCATCTTCCATATTATTTCTTGTAACGACAACAACGGATTCTCTAAGATTTGTTCCATTAGTAGTGTTGGTTCCTGGACTCCACATTCAACAACAGTAAAAGTACCAGTTTACGAGAGAAAGAGATATCAGACCGGTAACCAAACTAAACGTTTAACCGAGGCATTTGTTTTCAATATTAGATTTTAACCGAAGCATTTTCTATGTTAGATAATAATATTTATTTCCCAACGCGTTGTTGAATGTGGAGTCCAGGAACCAACACTACTAATGGAACAAATCTTAGAGAATCCGTTGTTGTCGTTACAAGAAAAAATAAGGAAGATAAATACAGAATACTACTGGCACAGTGCCGGTATAGTCTACCTACTTTTCAAGGAACTTCGGTGATTTAGTTTAACAAGAAACAGTTCTCAAAGCTTAGCTCTAGTTCTCTGCACTGATATAACACAATAGGCCTTTTGCAATAGACAGTCACGTGACTTGTTGGCCCATAGTAACGCCATACTGGGTTGCAAGCTAACCAGCTCTCCCTTGACAACCAACAGAGATTGACTGAGCCGTGGTATCATAGCTGGACTTCGAAGCGTTTTTTCGTCTTACTTACTAAATTCATCTCGAAATAAGTCTTATACAGAACAAAAGTAAGGGTTGTTCTTTACTTTTGATCCGGTATTTTGTCAAATATGCGGCGCAAAATAGAGTTTGGACGCTCAAACGAACTCACCTCGAATCTCAGGCATGGCAAACATGGCGGCCGCTAAACACAACTTAGTGAACTCTTTGGAGCAATTATAGAATACCCCGCAACTTGGATCATTAATAATTCATTTTCTCAAATTTTCATACACACCTTCTAAAAACCCAACCCTGAAATAAAAAAAAAACCTAACCATTTTCGACTCCAAATCATTCATAGAACGACCCTACATACACCTGCACTATAATGGAGAATTTAGCATAGTTTAGCACAGTTTTCAAGTGATCTTTCGAAGTTGCGGGGTATTCTATAATCTCTAGGCGCTCGTTCATGTACTTAAATAAAATCCTGTGTTTAACTTTAATTAAGGCTATATTTAAGCTATGAAAATATTCATAAATGTTGTATTATTTAAAATTAAATGTTCGTTTCCTTTGCCTTAACTTAGAAAAGGACAGGCTATGGCTAGCTACATGTACTTGAGGAGATGCAGAAATTATCTTAGAATATTATTTTAGTTTGATACTGAATCTGTGGGTGTTACATGTCCAGTTTTGAAGCAAAGAAAAATATCAGGACTTTGATAAGTTTTATTTGTCCCTACTTAGTCATTGGAGAGAATGTTATATATTTTGTTTCTTATTTTGCTATTAGCCAGTAACAGGCATACATTATTAACCACTCGATCACTATAAAATTTTAATAATATTAAAGGAACACTATCAATTAACCCAAAAATGATAAACATTCTCATGACTAAAGACACAAATATTACCCTGCAAGCAGAGGTTTCTCATCTCTCTGCCAGGCATGAGAGTATGCAGTGTACTAGCCAAGAAAATTTGAGACAATTTTGATAAAGGATGGCAAAGATTTGAGTGGATGGAAAATACTGCTTTTAAGAGAAATTTAGAGCAACTTGAAATATGTTCACTGTAACCGAAATCAAGTTTATAGAGGCCCGGTTATTAGGGGGAGGTGGGGTGCTGTTATCCCTTATCCCTATATTTTTCAGGATAGTTAATCACTTATCCCTGAGATGCAGATGGCTGTTATCGATTATCCCGATGGACTTTGGTTATCCCTTATCCCTACTGTTTTCTGGTTTGTTATCCCTTATCCCAGTCATTATGTTGCTATATAGTTATCCCTTATCCCCAATACCCCTAACCAGGCCTCTTCATAGAATTAGCTTTTGTAATCCACTTAGTCATCCTTTATTGAAAAATTTTGAAAACCATATTATCCGGGCATTCACATAGTATTACTCTTCGAATTCAGGGTGTTATCAGATTGTAGTTTTGTTTTAAAGAAACTTGAAGATTCAATTCCAATGACAGTGCCCCTTTGACATCCATTAGACCATGTAAAAATATATATTAGATTAATAAACACTATCAGATATATTCCTTAATTTTTTTGGTTTTATATGCCTTGCTTCTTCCTGGGGGTACTCCCATATATGGACTATACGGGGATGATCCACTGGACAGGGTATGGTTTTTCGAGTTTCTGGTGACTCTTAGACAGGGTATCCATTTTCACATTGACAGATCTTGAACAGGGTATGGTATTTATCACTTTTGACATGACATTTATCTGATGTAAACATCATACTCATTACCAGATCTAGATATCGATTTGTAATCAGTTTATCCCTGACCTCTAAATAAAACAGTCGACTTTATAGACACTTCTTGTGGATTCTTGTTGTATTTTCGTCTTATAGAAGGGTATAAAATTTTAACACTTTGTCTTGAACAAGGTATGGAAATTTGAGGTTTTTTGTCTTAAACAGGGTAAGGGTTTCAGAGCCCCAGCGGCACACCATTACCGTATGAAGTATAATGATTGATATCCAGATTTACGATGCCTAATTTGCACTTAAAGAAAAACACCAAGTCTAAGTATTCCAACCAGTTAAGCTTAATTAATTTAACAATTAGATTAAATAAAATAAATTAAATTCTTAAGTTCTTTATCATTTTCTAGCATGTCACTTTTTGAAACATTAGAGTTGATGTGTTTGCTGCAGGAAGCTTACAATATGTTTAATAAGTTCTCAATATTTCATGTCACCATACCAAACATAGACAAAATATAGTTGAGAAAAACTGACTCCCTCTTTATAAATATTAAAGAAAAAGAGCTAGCCAGAAAACATACCGATTTACAGGTGCCAGAGCACTAACTGATTGCTATATGGTTAATTATAGACACATGATAACACAAGACCAGTTCTTCAAAGTTAAATATTTTATTTATTTTTCATTTTTTCTTCTAGAACTTTCACAGTGCAAATACAAAGCTTGGCCTTCCTGTATGTGGTCATATCGACCATTGCATTTTAATACTGACACTGTCACCATTCGTCAATGTTTCGTGTACTCTCCAAAGTTATAAACCTGAGAAATTAACGCCGTAATTACTGGTTTATATAACGTAGTATAAAAGAAAGAAGGAATCTGCTCAACTATTACAATACTATTCGTTTAATTATGACTACTTTACCTTGTTGAGCGGCCGCCATGTTTGCCATGCCTGAGATTCGAGGTGAGTTCGTTTGAGCGTCCAAACTCTATTTTGCGCCGCATATTTGACAAAATACCGGATCAAAAGTAAAGAACAACCTTTACTTTTGTTCTGTATAAGACTTATTTCGAGATGAATTTAGTAAGTAAGACGAAAAAAACGCTTTGAAGTCCAGCTATGATACCACGGCTCAGTCAATCTCTGTTGATTGTCAAGGGAGAGCTGGTTAGCTTGCAACCCAGTATGGCGTTACTATGGGCCAACAAGTCACGTGACTGTCTATTGCAAAAGGCCTATTGCGTGCAAAATCATTTTTTCAGAACGTTAATCAGAGTTATTGTTTTCAATGAAAAATATCAAATGTGGTTTTCAAAACCAAACTTAAACACAGTTCCGATGTGCAAATATTATGCACACTCAGACAAAAACACGAACAGTGGAATAGCAGTTTGCAGAAAGATAACCACTCTAGGGTTTACAATTTAATGTTGACATTAATTATTTCACTTTATCGAACACGCGATATGCATTCAGTTCTCAGTTCAGTTTCAGTTCTCCGCAGATATTTATTTTCTACTAACTGCCGGCTTAAAATTAGTAGTATTTATATTTGCTTCATGGCTTTAAGAGGCTCCATATTAATTAAAAGAAGATTTATTCGGCAGAAAATGGTACACACGCCAGGTTAAAATTACAATATCTCGAATCATTCTCGGTTTGTTTTGAAGAGAATCCTGTCATATGTGTGCTCCAAAAAGCTTCGGAGCCAGCAAACGATGAACGGAAATATTTAAATTCTGATTCGTTAAGAAATTGCATCTGTCTAGCGTGTAATTCTGTGTTACATTATAAGCTCTATATTTGACTCTTTCCCTTCTTTCCATTCTTTTCTTCTGTGACATTCAGAGATGTGAGACTCGTTTGATAAAATTCCGGTGCACTTTGTTTCCTTTTAAAGCCCACAAGATCACATCAGTCCAGGACTATTGTTTTTTGTAAACACAGCGTTGTTCCAGTGCTAAATATTTCTTTGCACTGGATGCGTCAGAATACAAATAATGCAGACCAGTTAATAGAATACTGCTATCTAAAATAAGTAAAATTTGTTGTTATAGAATTATTTTAAAAACGAAAATTCATGTGTTTGCGTGACATTTATAAATACAAATCGAAACCACGGCAAACACGCCAAATCGCCAAAGTATTCTTGAAATAGTAGGTATAGACTAGTAATACCGGCTCTCAGCCAGTTGCATTCGGTATTGATCTTCCATGCTATTTCTTGCAATATGACAACGAAGGATTCTACAACCAGCTGTTCGTGTGGCGTAAATCGAGGCAGTTGCTCCGGTTAAAATTTCTCCTTGTGTTTCGTTATTTCACATTTGAAGAGTTTGTGTTAGAAAATAAATATAATGTGTATTATCTAACATAGGAAATCTGTTAAAATCTAATATAGAAAAATCCTTGGTTAAACGTTTGGTCTGGTTACCGGTCTGATATCTCTACATCTCGTAAACTGGTACTTTTGCGGAGGCTCGATCGGCAGTCATTTACCCACAATGCACCCGATATAGTTGGGGGGGGGGTCAGAATTTATGAAAATTGCTGTATATATATATATATCGCTGCCAAAAAGGTTGTCCAGCAGAACATAATATAATACTATAATATCCATTGTTTTGGTCTATTGTCTAGACCAAGACAATAGGCCAAAACAATGGATATTAAAGTATTATATTATGTTCTGCTGGACAACCTTTTTGGCATTGGCATTGACTGTATATATATATATATATATATAATTCCAGAGGTTATTTTTGTACTCGTATATCTAGAGTGCTCAATACCGTTAAGTAGAGCGAATGTAGAAACAGTTAACTGGTCACGGTTGTATTTTTGCTTCTGTTTAATGCATAGAGCTGTTTCGTAAAGGGTCGAAGGCCCTTCACTCATCAGTGCATGGTCAGAATGATTTACAAAGAACATTCTATAAAAACATCATTACGTGTCACTTAGTTTCCATGGATACTTAATATATGTAAAATTCCGGGCGTTCTCAAGAGATACTTATAATGTTTTACGTTGTATTGTTCTAACTTATTTCGTGCGTTCTAAAGGAATTTTAATTTACATTGCATTGTTCAATAAGGAGCTCTAGTTATTCTACATTATAATTAGAAAGTTGTCTAAATGCGTGACTTGTTGTATGTTTTTCTCATTCAAACTTATTAAAAATTTAAAAATTTATTTCGTATTCCTCAGTAAAAAAATATCTTGTAGGGTGTTTTTCCCATAAAACCTTATTAGAAAAAACTTATTAAAACATTATTAAACAAACTTATTTTAAAAAATAATTTCGTATTTTTCAGTAAAAAAATATCTTTATGCCTACATTTGGTTACTAGCTCGTTCCGTTTGTTTAGGGTCGCGGTCTTAGGCTTACATACAATAAAAAAAAATTCAGCTAGGCATAAGTTGCACTTCTTATTAGTGTTCGAGTAGTGCGGGGCTCGGCATAGTATTTTCCATTTAATTGCATAGTCCAAATTGTTGTCCTTTAAGTGCCATATGTGCTTGCTTAGTTCTGTTGTATTTCGCTTTGATTCTGTTTTGAAGGAGGTCTTGTGATTCGCTAGCCTATATATATATATATAGATTGTGGGTTGTAGATAGATTAAAGGCAAGACACCACTTTAATATATCTACAACCCACAATCTATTACCCTCTGCATTTAATGCATTGAGCACTATACCGACAGTATATACTCAAGCATCCATATTTGTATATATATACAGTCAATTGCAGAAACGTTGTCCTACAATATACACATACCATCTGTAAGTACAAATCATATTTAATGCCAATAAAATATACATGACATTATGAGATGTCTTCAAAAATATATGTTTCAATAGGCATGACCCAAGAGGTATCTGAAGAATGCATTTCAGACGTGATTGCACAATGGGAAATATATCTATAATATATATTTGTAGATTAAATACCTAATGTATGCCAATATATGCCGATTAATATATATTTATATTTCACAATGTGCAATTCCGCTAGAAATGCATTATTCAGATGCCTCTTGGATCCGGCCTATTGAAAACAATATTTTTGAACACATCCCATAATGTCATGTTTATGTCATTGTCATTAAATATGATTTTTACTTACAGATGGTATGTGTATATTGTAGGACAACGTTTCTGCAATTGACTGTATATATATATATATATACAGTCGATGCCAAAAAGGTTGTCCAGCAGAACATAATATAATACTATAATATCCATCGTTTTGGGCTATTGTCTAGGCCAAAACAATATACAGCCGCGTGCAAAAATTCTGACCCCCCATTAAAATTATATACTTATATTGGTTGCATCATGGGTAATCCAAAAATGTGCTTTTCAGTCATTTTTCTAACAAAAAATATATCAGGTAGTACTGAAAAATGTACGAGTAAAACATTTTTAGATCATATGGGTCCATCAGTTAAAGAAAACAAGTGCTATTTTCAGTTTTAGTTGTACTAATTTATTCCATGCGTTTGCCACTGGGTCCGGTCGACCGAAACGCTGCTATGACTTCAAGTAACTCACTGTATTCTGAACTTTACTTTCTCCACGTCGCACTAGCTAGGTTTATTCTAATTCCCTAAATGAAGCTGAAGTATTCACTAAATTGCATTCAAACCTTGGAGCCTAAGTTTAAGTTTATTATCAATTTGAAACACGTTCTATTTTATCTTATGGCAGTTCCACCAGTCGTTTGCAATTCTGCCAAACAAACTGAACCAAATTCAACACTTCAAAGCCAAACGCAGCTAAAATATTGTTGCCGTTTAATGAAGTCTGCAAAAGAGCTAAAATTTCACTGGGAACACATACACCAGTTTTCTTTTGCGTTTTTTTTGCGACGTAATTATTTCGCATATGAAGTATTGATCAAACATATTTTATTTTATTCAGAATTGAATGCGGGCGGTTTTCGTTTTGATGTTCGCGATGCATATTTAACAGGAGCCCATCTGGGCTTACATTCGGGCCACATGAGACTGAAGATTTCATTTGAAATCCTCTTAGTAACTAGGTATTGAATACATAGAGTTCTCGCATATTTTGTCATATATGGTTTGTGCTAGGGGAGCCCGAGAATTGGTTCACTACTGATGCTCTTGTGATAATTTATTATATATAATGGCACTAAAAATGTCAAAATGCCCCATGTATGCCCAGAAAGGAGGGGGTGGGGGTCAGGTTTGGAAATGATAGAGCCAAAATACACACAACTATTTGTTCATTACAGCCGTAAAATAGACAAACATATACAAAGATACATTTCTTATCATGTTGTTGCGGTTGAAATACCGTCGTGAGATACATTTTGTGCCAGGCCAATCAGAAAACATGTTTTGGAGAACATCCCATAATTGTCAGATTTTAGCATTATTGCACGTAAAGGTACTTACAGTATATGTGTATATTTGTGTAAATGAAAAGGGACTACGTTTTTGGGATTGACTGTATATATATATATATATATAAATATATGTAACTTGTAATAAACTTGTAATAAAGATCCAAAGCCTGATGCCAACGGATAGTCCAGCTACGAGGATCCCGACAAGGATTCGTAGACCGTGCTTTGCGAGGAGTTCAATAAGATTAATAAAATGGCAAAGACCGTCAACTCATAAATGTAAAAACTATATTTAGAATTGACTGTATATATATTTGCCACGTTAACAAAAAATAGCCTTAGACAGGAAGACTAAAAAGTGCCACTACAACGAAATTCCACCATTTTCTTTTCTACTTTTTTGTCTTCCAAATCGACACAGCCGTCGAAAATTCCAAATCAGTGAAAAATATTACGAAAGGACCAAATTATACCATGAATTTTACAGAGAGTTTACCGTCGAAATCACGTCCGCCATTACTGAAGTGTATTCCAAATACTTCGCGATTTTCGACCAGCGGTTTGCTGTCGTGACGTCATTTTGTCAACGTGCCGCTCTTGTAAATGCATATTTCCATTCATGATCACTACTTCGTCTTTCCTTTCCTTTTTAGAAAAATAGTATAAACATACTTTTCTTATACGTTCATGCGAAAGTTTGTTTGAAACGTAGCCCCGCATGTTGTTGTGTTGAGAAAGTTACGTCACGTCCGCTGGAAATTAGCTCTGTCATATAGCTCTGTAACAGGAACGGGTTCTAGTAATGCGGACATAAAAACTAGATTCGAACCCCAAAAATAAGACTTCCCGTCGTCATATAAAAAAAACCGGTGTGGAATAGCAACTTTACTTTACAAATACGCATTGAAATCCAGTAAAAGCTCGAGAAATGGCGGCACTTTGAAATTTAGGTTACACAAGTTGTGGCACGTACGTTAAGACAAAACGAGCCTTAGACTGGACGACTCCTTTCGTGTTAGCATGCTTCATGTAATATATATATTCCCGTTTGTATATATATTCTCTTTTGGGTAATAAAACCGTGCTTCGTTAGAATCCACCCGTATCCAGTTAATATCACAAACCCTGATAAACACTAACATAACGAATACGTGATTCCGGGTACTGGGAACATGTAACGAACACGTTCAGTTCAGCCTTTAACATGTCGCTATTTGATTCTCTCTATGTTCAGCCTTTGATGTTAAATTCCCGCGACGTAGTAGCACTGATTACGTCATTCACCGAGGTGTACCCTCCATGCGAGCTGTGACGGTGTGTTTCTGGGTGAAGACCGCTGACAAGAAAACCGGAACACTGGTCAGTTATGCAGTTCCTTCAAGTACCAATGAAATCATTATCGAAAAACACAAGAGCTTCTACTTTAATATTGGAGGTAGCTACGTTGGGTAAGCATCGAGTAATAGAGTACACTTCTAGACCTGTATTCCGATTGGAACCATTATTCTGTATTTCTATTGTTTTTATACTGCTCGTTCTTTGGGTCATGGTGTTTTATATTGTTAGGTTAGCCAATAATGTGGCTCGTTTCGAGCGGTACTGTCTGGCTCTAAGCATACCCCGATAAGGGTGAGGTACTCATTTTTAGTATAGGTGTTTCACTGAGATCTAAACTCCCCTAACCAGTGACAGGCTTGAAAATATTCATTTCCATACCCATTTCTTGACTAATGCTTCAAGTTGCTCCCCCATTCCAGACCGGAAATAGAATAATACTCTTGTTTATTTCCACTGGCAGAAGTATGAATAGAACCAATAAGCAATAATTTATAGATCTCAATGCAATCTCCAGCACATTCAAAGCCTTGCTTGATGAAATTCAATCAGTTTGCTAATGAAATACGTATTTTAACTAATATATTAGAACTGGCGTGGCTGCTAACGATGTTAAGTGGCACCACATCTGCGCAACATGGGAGAACACCGCTGGCTCCTGGGTCCTTTACAAGGATGGACAAGCTGCAGCGAACGGAAACGGCCTTTCAAAAGGTCACTTGATCCCTGGTGGAGGTAGTCTGGTTTTAGGACAAGACCAAGACTCTGTCGGCGGAGGCTTTCAATCTCACCAGTGCTTCGTCGGTGAGTTGACCGGAGTGAACCTATGGAGCAGAGTACTGGTCCCGAGTGAGATCGCAAAGTTGTCCGCAGTTTGCGCTGCGGGAGATGGTGACGTGTTAAAGTGGCGTGACGTCATAGCGGGTATTCGTGGGCGTACACAAGTCATGAGACCATCAAGTTGCATGGAATGATAATGTGCTGTTCGTGAGTCTGCTGTGTACGACTTGTTCACTAAGATAGAAGAAATATAATTTAAAACAGTACAGAATGTACACAAATAGTAGAAAGTAATACAGTGTATTGAAATGTTGCATAAACAAGTTACATAATGCCGTTGGGGACAGTTAAAGGTATATAAGGATAAATTACTATGTAAGAATCACTGGAAGGCATCTCTTTCATTGCTTCTTAATTCTTTAGGGCAGGGATACGTTTAAGAGTAGAAGACATGTTATTGACTACTGGTGTATTTACACGTGTACAACTAACATCAATAAACGAGATTCCCGCCTCTGAAGCTGTGTATAGATGGGTTGCACTCAATCCCCAGCGATTCAAATGACAAAGGGCATGGCGGCCATGTTGGTGTACAGAACAAAAGAAGCTAACGAAGAATATATTGTTAACTGTACACAAACATGGCGGCTATGACGTAGCGTGCAAAGGGTCCATTGTGGTAATGAAATGTTTTATACTCGGTTCACAGAGTGAATGGAGTCAAGAGAACCGATCTCCCATATTGTGGTCTCTCCCCATGATAGTCTGCGCCGATTTATTTTTAGCCTGCATAAATTAGTTGGACTATTTTTACCACTCTATCCAATTGGTTGTTGTTGTTACGTGTCCGAATGGGCCGGCGCCGTTGAGATCAGAAGATCAGAATGCATTCAGTCTATTATTCAGCAACCGAAGCATTAACAATTTTCTATTTTCACGACAATAACTGTACAGGTTTATATTTATTACGGTGGCAAAAGCATGACTTTTATCCGATTGTTACGATATCAGTAGGTTTTATTTCTATAGTTTTAGCGAATTCAGTAAGCGTCTGTTTACGATAATTTCAATCTCAGTCAGTCAGTGTTTCAATTACGAGTGGCATTGATAAACTTTATTCTAATTTTTGAGAGATTTTTTTTTTATTCAATTCGCCCGCTAACAAACTGAACGTTTAAATAATTCTAAGCTTCAAAAAGAGCAAACGATCCGTCTAGTTCTGAAGCAATAGCAACAACGATGCCCGTGCGGGTTGGTCGTTTATTCTAGGTTTGGGGAAACTTGCCGCTGTAACAGCGGATTGGTTCCGGCCAGGGAAATGGTTCCGGCCTTTACTATTTCCCTAGGGTTTTGGTTCCCCTTTGGGGATATGGTTCCGGGGTCATCATATTTCAGGGTTTTGGTTCCGACATATCAAAAGGCCAGCTTTTTCGTTCCGGTCGGAACTAAATCCCTAGGGTTGCACTGCAGTTCATCACCATTGTGCAAACTGCACATGGAGAACCATACCCACATAAAACAAAACAAACATCACCCGTCCCTTTGAGTGGTGTGACGTCATCAGTCACGTGCCTTTTAGCAAATCGCTTTATATCTTGCCTCGGTTTAGCAAAACAACAACCAAACTACTGTCACATAGTGACAGACACAAAACAAACATCACCTGTCCCTTTGAGTGGTGTGACGTCATCAGTCACGTGACTTTTAGCAAAATCGTGTATATATTGCCTCGGTTTAGCAAAACAACAACCAAACTGCTGTCACATAGTCTCAGACACAAAACAAACATTACCCGTCCCTTTGAGTGGTGTGACGTCATCAGTCACGTGACTTTTAGCAAATCGCTTTATATATTGCCTCGGTTTAGCAAAACAACAACCAAACTGCTGTCACATAGTCACAGACACAAAACAAACATCACCCGTCCCTTTGAGTGGTGTGACGTCATCAGTCACGTGACTTTTAGCAAATCGCTTTATATCTTGCCTCGGTTTAGCAAAACAACAACAAAACTGCTGTGACATAGCCACAGACACAAAGCAAACATCCTGACCCGACCCATTGGGTTAGTACGTCAGGGGCGTAGCCAGGGGGAGGTTCCAAGGGTTCCCCCCCTTCGGAATTCCCCTCCCCCCTCCTGGGAAATCCCCTTCTGCGGAACTCCTGGCTACGCCCCTGTACGTATTGGGAATTAGCTAGAATAAACGAAGGCAAGGAAAAGAATTGAAAAGGAAAGCAGTGTTACAATGATGAAGGCAAATTTATTGAGTAACATTCCATTTGCTCTTAAAAATACCGCAAAGGGCTGAAACAACTAACTCAAGTACGTTAAGGCCTGGTTAAGACATGAAAGTGAGGCTAAAACGATAATTTTCACTTTAAGTATCTACCTTAATTACCAACTACACCAAATTATGCAGACTCACATAACTCGTCCACTTCGATATTTTGAGGACCATAATTATGCAAATGAGATGTCACGTGGCCTCTACACTGACTTTGGTTTTACTTAAAATTTCAGTAGCAATTGGGGCAATGAGTCAGTTCTTGTCACTTCAAGGTGCACACAGTTTTCCTGTTTCTCTGGTGTCTGCCTTTAACTAATCTGCCCTCATAGTAGAACTAATTTTTATCTATAAGGGGATATTGAATAAAACAGGTCACGTGACCTTGTACTCGATTTATTGATCAGCATTTTTCTCCTTACCAATAAATAAAAGTCATGGTGTGAGGGCAGATTTATGTGTATCTTTAATTCCCCAATATTTAAAAAACCAAAAACGGTTCTTAAAAGGATTTTTCTCATTACCCCATTTGCAGTTGAACGTTCGAACGAAGAAGGGTCACGTGACATGTCACATGACTGCAGTTTCCACTTTAAAGTTTTAAGGTCCACGAGTTATGTTAGTATGTGCAAAAAGTTGCTAAACAATTCCTCAAAAGTTGCTTAAAAAATCGAAAAAGTTGCCGAAAAGTTGGTGATTTTTCGCAAAAGTTGCCAAAAAGTTGCTCATATTTTTAAAAGTTGCCGAAAAGTTGCTCCCAATTTCATTTAAAACTTAGTCTTAAACGTCCAAAAATTGTTCAAAAGTTGCTAATTTTGCTGATATATTACTTGGAAGTTTTAAGTGACGCACTGTTGTTAGCATATTTCTGATTAAACAACAACATATATATATTGGTGTTTATTAAACAATTTTACATTATTCAAAGCTATATATAGTTATATACACTGTCAATCATACTTTCACACACACTTTCACTACTTTCACTCCCAGAACTGTCAGAGTTGGAAACATTTACGTACGCCATTTTCTTTTAGCTCGTGTATTAAACCGCTGACTCGCTGACTGCTGACTCACTGACCTTTGGACTGTGTTGTGTCCCAGGCCTCTCAGACTCCCAGAGACAATATAATCATATAGTCTACACCACTTGGATAACTACCATTTCTCAGGTAGTTAACGATGTTCTCATACTGCTCGGCATTCATTCTCGAGGGTTCAGTATCTCGGGTGTTACCTACGCTAAACCTTTTTCTTTTCTGGTTGGGAATAGCTTAACTCTAGTTCGCGTGTTCGCGTGTATGACTGACTGTCTCACGGACTTCAGTACGCATTCTTTATATTGCAAAAGTTTTAAATTACCTCTGTTTCCGTGAAGTAAAAAAAAAGGAAGTTTACTTTAGATGTTTATCACATATCACCTCAACTTTTGCTTCACGCCAACTTTCCACCAAAAAAGGAGAACACAAGTAAACACTAGCAACATTAACTACTAATTTATTTTTATTTCAGGTAAAAAGTACGTAAGCAAAAATATTTCGGCAATCAAATAAGCAGTCATGAGCGGAACTTACATGTTCGCCCGTTTTTAGTCGCGCCGAACTTAGCTAGATCAGAAGGAACCGCTTTACTGTGGCCGGCGTAAGTCTTATCGTTGGGCATACTTTGAATAGCTATTCTCACGTTACACCATGCAATCTCGATATTTACCATCTTAACGATTAACACGTGTCCTGTAGATAAAACGTCTTATATGTCTTATAAAACGTCTTATAATAATAGCATCGCACCCTTTTCCAGCATGTAAAAAACCCTCTCCTAGCCTGGTGAAAACAGGAAGAGCACAGGCTTTGCCGCTCCTTCCCAGACCCGTAAATTGCTCCATACATCAAGAAAGCCGGGTAGACAGGGCTTGGTATATAAAGTTACCAAGATACGGTGATACAGTGATACGAAGATCTAAAATTTCATTTTTTTAAGCGGACGCTAAATATAAATGGCCCACGCTAAATACAGGTTTCACTGCATTTAATGAGAACCTCGATTAATCGTAGATCCAGTATGAAACGGACTGCATGCAAGAGCTCAAGTGACCCAGACAACATGCAGCCGTGGCGTGATCGACGCTAATTCGTGCATTAACGGTATTATCTTTCAGCATGGTTGAGAAAACAGACGTCACGAACCCAGACAACAGTCCTCGTTAAATGCAGTGACACCTATATTTCAGTAGTGGGGGCATTTCTAGTTTCCGCTTAAAAAAAATTGAGATCTTCGTATCACTGTATTTCAGTAACACTTTATATGAGGTTATATACCAAGCCGGGTAACTTCATCTAGCCTCCTCCTTTGCTCAGAAACTACATCTGAAATCTTAGTAGCACGGCGGCAAAAGTTCTCTGCGAAATTTGTGAAAGGCAAATTTGTTCCCGGCGGTCTTAGATTGCATTCAAAAAGATAGGGTTTTGCCCAACTGAGCCGAGAAGGGACTTCCGACTTTTGAATTAAAATTTCCCACTTCTGAGTTAAGAATTTTCTAACACCCCGTGGTTCAGATGGGTCAGTTGATACAGTAGTACGACACAAAGCCAACGCAATTTTTTTTATAATAATATATATTTTTTACTTTTTATCTGATAATCCAGTGATCAGCACACGCCTATATCAGCGTTAAGTCGTAGTTGTATTTCTCCCAAGCGTTTCGTTTGATCACTATATATACAAACTTCTTCAGGGAGTACTGAACTAATAAACGGGCTGAACAGGGCCTATAGCAAACGTGCTACGGAAATCTGTGGTTATACATGCGTAAGCCTGAGGCAGGAGAGTCCCGTAGATAAATAAATATGCTAAAACAATATTTTTGAGGTTGGATTAACGTTAGTTCAGTACTCCCTGAAAACGTTTGTAGTAATCAAACGAAACGCGTGGGAGAAATAAAACTTCAACACATCGCTGATACCGCGCGAGTTATACAAATTTATTTTGTCAAAAATCGTTTGCAGAGGCCCTTGTACACTCCTAATCGCGACACCAGACGGTACTGTGTTTCTGAGTGGCATGGCGCGTGAAATCAACACTGACAAACATACTAATCACGGCAGATAATATTAATGTTACTGTTCAAAGCATTGAGAGCAGTCAGCTGCCGCGGCACATTTCCCGTTTACATCTTTGTGCTAATCACAAGCACCATGCTTAACGTTGATTTTAAATCGAATGTTTTCATAGCCTTAGCCGGAAGTGAAGTCTCACAACCATATTGGAAATACCAAAATATTTCCGTCTTCGCAAAATCAGTTCTTCCTCAAATCAAATTAAAATATCGAAACAAATCCTGAACATCGGTCTAAAAACGTATCCAGAATGCCCTCCTTTCTGCTAAAGGGACGGGTGATGTTTGTTTTTTGTCTGTGACTTGTTACACTTGTTTGGCTGTTGTTTTGCTAAACCGAGGCAAGATATAAACGATTTTGCTAAAAGTCACGTGACTGAAGACGTCACACCACCCAATGGGTCGGGTGATGTTTGCTTTGCGATTGTGTCTGTGGCTATGTCACAGTAGTTTGGTTGTTGTTTTGCTAAACCGAGGCAAGATATAAAGCGATTTGCTAAAAGTCACGTGACTGATGACGTCACACTATGCAAAGGGTCGGGTGATGTTTGTTTTGTGTCTGTGACTATGTGACAGCAGTTTGGTTGTTGTTTTGCTAAACCGAGGCAAGATATAAAGCGATTTGCTAAAAGTCACGTGACTGATGACGTCACACTATGCAAAGGGTCGGGTGATGTTTGTTTTGTGTCTGTGACTATGTGACAGCAGTTTGGCCGTTGTTTTGCTAAACCGAGGCAATATATAAAGCGATTTGCTAAAAGTCACGTGACTGATGACGTCACACCACTCAAAGGGACGGGTAATGTTTGTTTTGTGTCTGAGACTATGTGACAGCAGTTTGGTTGTTGTTTTGCTTAAAAGAAAACGGTAGGAACCAAAACCCCAGAGAGGAACCACATCCCTAGCTGAAATAGGCCTCATTAATGCAAAATCCTAGGAATACGGTTCCGCCCGGAACGAAAACCCTAGGGATTTGGTGCCACCAGGAACCAAATCAGGTAGGAACCAAAACCATGTTACACCGCCATGCTCGCTCCAAACTGAACGTTTACGGCTTCATTTCCTTTGATAGTTTCTCGAAATTCAGGACACTTCCAGTTTCTTTTCACGGTTTCCAGGTCACATCCGAAGTTCTTACCGGTCTGGCCTAAAGTGCCACTACGACGAAAATTTACCATTTCCCACGTTTTCAGCGTCAATCGGTCAATCAGTATTAGAAATATCCGAAATAGTAAAACATATTTCCAAATGGGCAAGTTATACCACAAAAGTTTAGGAGAGTTTACCTATAAAATCCTGTCCGCCATTACTGGAAGCCGTTCTCAGTATTCAGCGGAAGAGATGTCATACACTTAACACGACAACCTCGTAGCACGAAATAGTGTGCATAAAAAAGTAATCAACCTCGTAAAGATACATATAACCTTATTCTTGTGTACGTGAAGATGTTTTTAGTAGAAATATGCCTCCAAGGCGTTGTGTTATACAGGCGAGCGTTGAGTGTATGACATCACTTCCGCTGAATAACCCTTTGTATAAAGCTGAACAAAGGGGAACGGCCTCCAGTAATGGCGGACGTTGAGATTCAATATTCGGAATTAAAAAAATAAGACTCCCTGTCGTCATATCGAAAAATGATTTGAACTGGTAATAATATATCAACTCTACTTTATGAATATGCAAAAACATTGATATGTCAAAATTTGATCGTAGTGGCACTTTAATACAGCCTAAGGTTTCCCAGTCAAATCCATACCGCAATATTTTTGCCTGGTTCAGTTCAAGTTACACTCCAGCCCAACTATTTGTACGGCATAGAAATTAAGGCACT
Organism: Actinernus sp. WN-2022; assembly: GCA_030867875.1. Lineage (NCBI taxonomy): Eukaryota > Metazoa > Cnidaria > Anthozoa > Actiniaria > Actinernidae > Actinernus > Actinernus sp. WN-2022. The sequence goes on along the minus strand of JAOWCC010000655.1, from coordinate 10,318,943 downwards.
GGTAAGCTTATAATATTAAATTTCAAAATTCATTTTCACGGGTCTTACTGAAAAACAAAGCACTGAATCATCTGAAGAGCTGTCATATGATCTGAATTGGTACAACAAATGTACAAGCTAAATCGGCCAATTCAGAGCCAGGTTTTAAGCTTCGTATAGTTTGTTTCGCACCATCACCCATCGATGGAGCGAGTAAAATCCGTGAGGAGCTGGAACCGAATCTTAAAATAGCATCGTGACGTCCACTGGGCTAAAAATAGTTTGATGCAGACTGTCATAGGGTACGGAGATCGGTTATATTAGGCCGTGATGGTCTCTTGTTGGAGTGTAACAATAAAATGTTACATACACCTAAACCCTTGTGTGTTTTGTGGCAAAATATATGGGTGCTTAGTTGATATTTACTCATTTACACTGCGATCAGATCGGTTTGGGTGCGTGTGTGTGACACTTGCCACATAATTTGCTTGAAAACCTGAGCCGGTTTATAAAAAAAGAACTCACTTGCAGCCAATGTTTCAATGAGTGGGCTCCGCGTAACTGCGTTTATCGACGATTAATAACATGTATAATTATATGTTTTGGGTTTTTCTATTCTCCATCATTTGGATAAAGCTTCCTTCTTCAGGAAATGTGCCGCTACACTTACAATTTTCACTGGAGAGGGTAGAGTAATTCGGTGTCAGGTTGTTGGGTACGTTGCGTAATCCGACCACAATACTTTGCGGGCGGTGATAACGATTTGAAGATATCTCTTCCTTTCGCCAAAATACGTTCTGGTGAGTGACATAACTAATGATTTTCAGTATTTATTCTACTCACATTACCCCACTGGTCAGTGGACATCCCTTGGATTTTGGAAATAACTATTTCTTATGTCTTAATAGGATCGAAATTGTAAAGAAATCCCGCGAAAACTGAACTTCCATAATTTCATGATCACGGGAATTTTATTTGGCTGAATGGGGAATACAAGTACCCTGGGTGCCAGAGGTTCTACTTCTCGTCGATCCTATACTTTGGCTTAGAGAGGGCAGTAGAACCTATGGCACCCAGGGTAGAGTACAAGCCGTGGCGTGCACCGATTTGTTGTCAAACTATCGCTTTCATTTCAGTCACTATTTCTGAAATTATGCATAATTCCAGAGTTAACTGATTTTGATGGGTCTTGTGGATTGCTTTGAATCGCATCTCGGGAAAAATATAAAATCAGCGAACTTGATTCTCAGCACAAAACCGCCAAGGTCGTGTTTGGAACGGAAGTGGGCTTTGTACAGAAACTTTACGTAAACAGTAGTTCGGTATATGTGCGGGATTCCTGGGATTCTAGCAATAATGTTAAGATTGATTCGGAAACGATTCTTCTGTTCTACATTAACAGTGTTGAAAGTACGACGAGCTCAAATTCGACGTAAAATGATTAGTCTTACATCGGAGACAAAGATGCCTAGGAGTTATTGCCAGAGATGCCAACCCCTGGAGTTCTAAAAGCGGGAGATCACTGCTCGTATGGATCTGTCTGATTTGTAACGATCGCGTCATGACCAAAAAGGACTGCCAAGGCAAAAAGTATTTTATTTATTTATTTAAGTCTCATTTGCGAAAAAGCGGGAGATTTTGGACTCAAAGCGGGAGAGCGGGAGATGAGGCTAAAAAGCGTAAGTCTCCCTCCAAAAGCGTGAGAGTGGGCATCTCTGTATTGCTCTACTGTCAATAACAACAGTAATAACCAGGTCACTTGTCCTGCTAAGCCTTCTTATACCCTAAAGTCGTCATTTAGAAGGAAAAAGGCAACTTTGGTGTGTCTGTTGGCGAGGAAGCTGACAGGCCAAATACATTTAGTTTCATGTAAAATCGTAAGTTAATTTCTCCGTTCAACTTCATCTTTCATCACTCAATAGGCCAAGGACATATGTAGGCCAAGTACATTTAGTTTCTTGTAAGATCATAAGTTGATTTCTGTTCAACTATATCTAGCAAGAAGCATTATATAACTGGAAATACTAAGTGATGTTAATCTTGGCACATCCCAAGTTCATTATTCAATAGATTGACAATGGCAAACAAATTTAGGTTGCGGATAATCATAGAAGACTAGTATATACATGTTTTGTTGTTTTACCTTTCAAATTGAATTTGAAACATAAATGGACGTTGAAATTTGTTTGCTCTATAAATACCTTTAATAGTAACAAGCCCTAGCTCTGTATATGTACATTTAATGTATAAGGGTTTATATGGGAATTTTAAAATCTAGCTTTTCGATAAATATTCTATAATAAAAATGAATAGAACTTACCTGGTGTCTATAAGCTGTGTCTGTACGTCGTTTCAGCGAATTTGGGCGAATTTTAAATCCCTTACTCTACATACTTGGATACAGAGTGACCATGTCGGCGAACGGACGTGAAAACGAGTGCTCTGACCTAAATCCTAATTCTGATAAACCTGCGAGCCCAGTTACACTGAACAGCTTTTTAGGAATGGAAAGCAAAAAGAACATGTTTACTTGGCATGGTTCTGTGGAAGAGCTGAAGAATTTCTGCGTGAAAGAATTGAATCTAGATCAACCAAAGATCACAAGTTGCGAAAGATCAACTTCACTCAAAACTAAATGTGCTACGTTTACGCTTTATTCAAGCACGAAGACCCTTCAAATTCAGGGAACGGATCAAAAGGAGATTAAAACTAAACTGCGGTCTTTAATCGGGCAATCGGATAAAAGCAATCTTGGCCAACAGGAAGATAGTGGTACCAAAGCCACTGAAGAACCGAGTGAAAGTAGTGAAACGAACAGGGAAAACAGAGGAAATGAGGAAGAGGTTCTTATTAGCGGCAAAGAGCATTCAGACGGAAGCAGGGCTGGAAGAGAAAATCGAGACGAGGATGAAGAAATCGGTTTTCGCGCCAAATCTTCAAACTCTGAGTATGCTAATGAGACCAATTCAAGAGTTGAATATCAATTAGTTGAAACCAAGCAATTACTAGAAAAAGTCTTAACTGATCTAAGTGTTTTGAAAGATTCTTATGCTGCTCTAATGACTTCCAACAATGACCTAAGGAATGAACTCATTAGTCTTCGCCAGGAAGTGTCATCCGTTGGCCAGCTCGTCCAATCAGAGTCACCCACTAGCAACCAGGACTGGGTAGGCGTTAGAAGAAAAAAACATGGTCCTTTGAGCGTTCATAATCAGTACGACCCTTTAGTGATCGCGGATGACGAAGCTTCATATCAGTACATGAGGCAGACAGAAGCTATTCCGGTAGTTCCTAACCATGAATGTCAACTAAAGGCCTATCAGAAGAAGCAAAAGGACAGACATCAAAGAGAACGGAAAACCCACAACGAAAATAACCCGAATGGTAGGAAAGTCCTGATCATTGGTGATTCGATAGTAAAGAACATAAGCCCCAACAAGATAAATAAAGCATGTGGCAGACAAGTTGTTTGCAAGTCGCTAAGTGGAGCTAGAGTCGATGAGGTTCAGTCTGAAGCCCGTTCCTTTATGGCCGAGGGTGATAAAGACAAGAAGAATGTACTCATAATACATGTAGGAACAAACGATCTAGCGAGAAACAGAGTTAAAAAGGTGGAGAAGAGTCTTGAATGCCTAGTAACAGAGTTCAAACCCTCCGTAGAGGCAATGGCCATTTCAAGTGTGACTACAAGACTGGATAACCCAGTGCTAATGAGGAAGGGAGATGAGCTCAATAGTTCGATTAGGGCAATCTGTAAGAAGAGAGGCATTGGCTTTATCGATAACAACAACATCGGAGCTCAGCACCTCAATGGTTCGAATCTTCACCTAAATCCAAATGGCGACAGGAAGTTGGGCAGCAACTTTTGCGGGTACCTGAGGTCTATTTGCGGTAATGAGGGCCAGAAGACGCATTTTCAAGGGTCCTACAAAAACCACGATCCAAGAAATTGGAGAGCGTACTTGGATCACGTAGCCCAAGTAACCTCATCTATGCGGCTCGCATAAATCACCAGGAAGAAGCATCGGTCGAATCACAAGAAATAGGACAATTAACCCAAACTAACAACCAGCGGCACCACTGTAACAATACTGATACTAGCTGCAGTCCACCAATCATCCCACCCAAACTAAATAGTGCAACACACACTAATATTCATTTAATACAAGGTGAGCCTATTAAGCCTAATACATTTGAATCGTTCAGCAAAACTAGAGGCTTTAAGATGGCCTTCATTAATATAGCAAGCATTCCCAAGCATCTTGATGAATTAAAAATTCTTCTTTCATGCCAGAACTTGGATTTGCTTGCTGTAAACGAAACGCGCCTTTCTGAAGCTATCACTGACTCTGAAGTCAACATAGTAGGCTATAATATTATCCGTCGCGATAGATCTAGATGTGGCGGTGGTACCGCATTATACTTACGAAATACCATTAATTATTTAGTTCGTAATGATATATTTGAAGATTCTCTAGAAGCTATCTCGGTTGAAATTCTCAAGCCCAAAAGCAAACCTTTTATAATTTCAACTTGGTACAGACCTCCAAGTTCTCTGATTAACATAATGGATTTGTTTAAACTGGCATTGAGAAAGCTCGACAATGAGGACAAAGAATTTCATATTTTTGGGGATACTAATTGCGATCTATTAGATATTGAACCGGATAACCACACTAAGCAGCTCAAAGATCTCCTACAATTATTTCAGTTGAAACAAACGATCCTTTGTCCCACTAGAATTACAAACACCTCGAAGACGCTTATTGATCATCACATCACAAATGAGGTGCAGAAAATATCGTATTCAGGAGTTTTAGATGTTTGCTTGAGCGATCATAATATGATTTACGCAGTTCGCAAAATTGGCGTCCCTCGAGGCCCTCCTAAGATAATCGAATCGCGCCAGTACAAACACATGAACAAAGACCTTTTTATTCGGGATCTCGCTGACCAGCCATGGGAAAGATTGACCTCTATTGCTGATCCGAATACCTTTTGGCACGAATGGAAATCGATTTTTTTAGGAGTACTAAATAAACATGCGCCGTTGCGCAAAAAGAAAATAAGGAGTCGGCCCGCCCCTTGGATGACTAGAGACATAAAAGAAAACATGCTACAACGAGATTATTTGAAGAAAAGAGCTAATAAATCTGGTGATCCATCTGACTGGTCCAGATACAGAACTGCACGAAATGAAGTTCATCTAAGTATCAAGAGAATAAAGTCTGAATATTATCGTGCTCAAATTGACATAAACTCAAATAATCCGAAAGCTATGTGGAAGACGTTGAACGACCTGAGCTCCAGGAAAAAGGCTCAGACTGTGATAAACGAGTTAAAAGTCGACGGAATAACATACACAAAACCCCAAAATATAGCAAATAGTTTGAACAGGCACTTCATTGAAATAAGCGCAAAATTATCAGCCGACAAAGTCAATACAACTAATGTTACTTTTGAGGAATTTATACCACCAGTAACAAGTGTGTTTGAGTTTAACCTTGTTCCTGTTAACAAAGTTACTAAGCTTATTAAAAACCTTAGTGGTTCCAAATCACCTGGCTTAGATAGAATTCCTCCAAAAATCCTAAAAATGGCAGCCCCTGTTCTATCACCATCTCTAACCTATTTGTATAATTTATCTTTAGAAACGAGTATTTTTCCGATAGATTGGAAAAAGGCCCGTGTAACACCTTTATTTAAATCGGGTAGTAAAAGTGACAGTAATAACTATAGACCTATTTCCGTATTATCAGTAGTGTCTAAAGTATTTGAAAGGATCGTCTACGATCAAGTCTATAGCTACCTAACTTCCAATAATTTACTATCTAAATATCAATCTGGGTTTCGCTCATTACACTCAACTGTCACAGCCTTACTTGATGCAACTAATAATTGGTTCGTCAATATGGATAGTGGCCTCTTGAACTGCGCTGTTTTTCTTGATATAAAAAAAGCCTTTGATACTGTTAATCACGATATTCTTTTAAAAAAGCTTCAAATTTATGGTTTTAATCAACTTGCAATCAATTGGTTCGGATCCTATCTGCAAGACAGACGCCAAGTCTGCATTGTAGGCGACTCGTTCTCGGACGAAGGGGTTTTAACCAGCGGCGTACCACAAGGTTCAATTATTGGGCCATTATTATTTTTAATATATATAAATGATTTACACCAATCAATACATTATTCAAATTGTAAAATGTATGCCGATGATACCAGTATATGTGTATCTGGAAAAGACATACTTGAAGTTGAATCAAAAATTAATTATGACCTAAGCAAAATCAACGACTGGTTCACGGCTAATAAATTAAATCTTAATACTGTGAAAAGCGAGTTTATGATTATTGCCAATGCTCAAAAACAAAGAGCCCTGAACTCTATACCAGTCATTACAATTGGAGGCACACAACTTAATAATGTCTCGAACACAAAATACTTAGGTATGGAAATTGATGATAAACTTTCTTGGTGTAATCATGTTGATAAAATCTGTAAAAAAGTGTCATCAGGCATAGGTATGATAAAGAGAATGAGGCCATATATCAATGTCGAAACGTTAAATGTCATTTACAAATCTCTCGTCCAATGTCACTTTGACTACTGCAGCTCTGTGTGGGATAATATTGGATTGACTTTAGCAAATAAACTACAGAAACTACAAAATAGAGCTGCGAGGGTAGTAACAAAATCTTCTTATGACATACGGTCCCGTATTCTTCTTCAACAACTTGGATGGGATGATCTACAAACTAGAAGAAATAAACATATGGCAATTATGATGTATAAAATCCATCACGGTTTATGTCCTGACTATTTATCAGAGTTATTTACAAGTAGATCAATGTCCACACACTACGTTTTAAGAAGTGTTAGTCAGAATAATTATTCTATACCACGCCCTACTCGTGAATACCTAAAAAAGAGTTTCAGTTACAGTGGTGCCCTATTGTGGAATCAATTACCTAAGGCCCTTAAAGACTCTGTATCTTTAGACGCTTTTAAAGCATCTATTAGTAAAAATTAATTTTTATCCTTCAATTTTATTATTATATTTAAGGAAATTTGATTATATATAGCATTAGTACTTATTGTAAAACAATTATCCTAGAGTATTTTAGTCTTGTTTTTACTACACCTATATAATACCTATATAATTAGTGATATTAGTTACTAGATATTTATTTTAGTGCATTCCTCACGGCTATCTGAAAAGCAGCTACGCTGATGTATATTACCGTGTTTAAATAAAGATTTATTATTATTATTATTACTAAAGAAGAAAACGACGTACAGACACAGCCTAGGCACAGCTTATAGACACCAGGTAAGTTTTATTCATTTTTATTACAGTATATTTATCGAAACGCTAGATTTTTTAATTCCCATACAAACCCTTATACATTAAATGTACATAAACATCACTTGGGCTTCCTGTGATGTCATTATTAAGACATGAAAGTTACAGTTTATGCATGTGTTCATTTTAATTCACCCTTTCAAATGTCATAATTAAGTTCATTGACTGGTACATTTTCATTTTATTCAGTTAAGAAATATTTGTTTTTATTTCTTGTCAATCTGTATGTTGTAGAATGATATCAAATAAAAATTTGATCAATTGTCATCTGAATAATGCAATTTTTTAAACATCTCCAAGGTAGTTACTAAAAGCGGAGAATGAGAATTTACCAGTTAACCAGGTTTACTTGTTTGATACAACTCTAAATTAGTGACCATAGGTTCCCGTTGGTTAGGCTATTGAAACATTTGGGGACATGATAAGAGTACTTGGATTTAAATATATATATATTGGTTTGCCTGTGGTGCGGAGAAGTTTCTGTCAAAACTCTAACATTAACTAATTTAAAGGCACTGTCAAGCCAAAAATGATAAACTTCCTCATGACGAAATGCAAAAAATGACCAATCGGATTAGCAGATAATGTTTTCGAAATGTACTGGAGAAAATGAGACCATTTTGATTAAAGATGGCAAACATTCGAGTGTATGAAAAATACGACTTTTAAAGGGGCTATATCACTGTATTGCGCATGTCTGAAATGTGTTACATTGGCGCTTTATTGGCTAAAACAGTTAAAAAGCTCTTCCAGGACCTTACTTCAATTGTAAGATTATGTGATCTTTTCCACGAAAGTAAGACCTGCGCCCAAAACCGATGACAATTCTTGGTTTGCAATCAATCCCTTCAGATTCAAAAGACAAAAACACGACGGTCATGTTGGAGGAACTAACAATAGAAGCTAATGAATAATCTTTTGTTTAAGCTCCTCCAACATGGCCGCCGTGATGTCACCTGCAAACCAAGAATATTTGCGTATTTTCTTTGACTTAATCCATTCCACATGTGTGATGTGGTCGTTTGTTTATATAGATCTCGCTGAACGTATCTGAAATTAACTTCGTTCCGGCCTGCAACAAAACTCGCAGTGACATAGCCCCTTTAAAGTGCCTATGAAGCTTATTTTTTTATTTTAGATATCAATTCTACATCAAGTGAATAGTAGAATAGTACAATATATCTTGCTTTGAATGCTGTGCCGCTGAGTTAAGGAGGTTTTAATATCCAAAATGCTAATTACATGACGTCAGGGGAGGTATCTGCAATCACTTCTTAGTGGTTGTGAATGGGCGTTTGTACTGATATAGGAAAACAAATTTCTAACATCATTTTATTTCAACCATGGGTATAACACTGATAATTTGAAAAAATTGTTTAATTGTAACAAATAATTTTGTATAATAATTGATGCCTCCCCTGACGTCATGTAATTAGCATTTTGGATATTAAAACCTCCTTAACTCAGCGGCACAGCATTCAAAACAAGATATATTGTACCATTCTACCATTCACTTGATGTAGAATTGATATCTAAAGTAAAAAAAATAAGCTTCATAGGCACTTTAAGAGAGATTGACAGCAACGTTAAATCGGTTCACTGTACGATGTAACTGAGTTTCAAGTTTCTAGAATAAGCTTTTGTAAACCACTTCAAATCTTTGCAATCCTCCATCAAAAACGTATGAAAAGCATATCTGGACATTTTCAGGGCATTTCTCTTGAACACGCCCAGGATCATGTTGACATTCTCCTCGCAGATATTCGAGTGCCCACATAACTCGCTTCTCGCATCCGCGCCTTGCAAGCAATAAAAGCGCAGCACTCGCTACCTTTTAGGTATACTAGTTTTAGTATAAACATACTAGTATTCTATATGCACACAAAAAAGAACTTTTCTGCTTTAAAGAGGTTAATTCAAAGATTATTTTGATGCCTTTAGATACAGGTTTTTACCTTGTTGCTTGTAAAACTTCCCATCTTCAGTTTCACCACATGGCAAACAATCGCTCACAGAAAGCGAGACTGAAAAGGTTTTGCTGTAAATTTTGCATTTTTGTGCTCCATAGCCATAAGCGAATATATTTTCTGTCTTGATAAAGTCAATGTAACCCGTTTTTCTGTTCTTTCAGACCAATGATTATCTCACTCGCCTCCACTCGCTGATAAATTCTTACATCTTCCATGTTGATTTTTTAGGAACCTCGTTCTCGTGTAACCTCCCGTTCAGGGCCCGGTTGTTCAAAGCCCGATTAGTGCTAATCCAGGGTTAATTTCCATGACAACCAATAGGTTCTGTGCAGAGTTAATCCAGGATTAACACTAATCGGGCTTTGAACAACCCGGCCCAGGACCAGTATAACGTGGCTCCTGATTGGTCAACATTAGGAAACTGCATATATAACACAGATTGTCATTGGACATTCGCTACTCATTGTCTATCACATTCGCTACTGACTGTCTATCACAGGATAGGTAGTAAGTAGAGGAGCCAATCAGATCGCTGGATTTGCAATAGAATACTAGTATGTCCATACTAATGCCGATTAGCTCATTGATTAACCGGCGGTCTGTCGAGCGGGAGGTCGCTGGTTCATACCCGGTCGGACCACCACTGAGGGTCTTAAAATAATTGGGAGAATGTGCTGCCTTATGAGTTTGCTCTAATATTTGCAAATTGTTAGACATTCGCGTCTTCTCAGATCAGGAAGTTAAATTGTAGGCCCCACTGTGAACGCAAACAAATATTTTGCAGTGACCACCCTCAGCGGATATAGAATTTATTAAAAAAGTTTCCCCAATTAACAATACTCCATGCTAAAACATTTTTTGTTTAAATTGCGTTCGGCGCATGTAAAGTTGCGTGACACGAAATGTAACGATAAACTACAGAAACTCCAAAATCGCGCCGCACGAGTTCTATTGAGCGCTTCATATGACTCCAATGCCTAGCAATTATTCAAAAAGTTGGGTTGGAAGAATCTCAAAACCCAGCGTCTAGCTCATTTGGAAATGATGGTATTGAAGTCCCCGAATGGTTTAAGTCCAGAATACCTCTCGTCCAAATTTATACCTCGCAATGAACTAACAAATTATAATCTCAGAGATTCTTCCAATAAGCTTGCTGTTCGACATTCGCGTACAAATTACTGCAAACGAAGCTTTAGCTAAGGCGGAGCGGTTCTGTGGAACAGCCTTCCTGACTTACGAAACGAGAGATCTCTTTTGACATTCAAAAAGAAAGTTAGGCCCAGTTCATGAGCCGTTCTTTAAATTGTTTCAATTAGGTACACGAAAAGAACGCTGTCTGAATTGAATTGGAACGGCCTATTTGATTTGGAACGGCTCAGGCGTTCAGCACGGCTGGGTCAGCCGAAAATTACGGCTGTAGGTCGAGTCCGATTCAAACGCCGTGCTATCCATGAGCCGTACCAAATGCATAAGTTATTTTAATGATATTCAAATGTTATCCGTGAGTTGTGAAGTACTCCGGGCTCTAGAACGGCATTTGATTCATACGCCATGTACCGTAACCACGAATTATTACAGGGTTTAAACACGTTAACCGGCTAACATGTAGTTCAGTTATCTAACACGTGGCCCTCTCTTTACTTTAGTCGTACGGTTTTACGTCCTTTTTCGAGAAGACGAGAAGGTCTAACCGATTACTGTTCGATTATGTAAAGGCAGCACCTTCTACTCAGTTATTTTAAGGCCCTGAGTGTTGGTCCGGCCGGGGTTTGAACCCACGACCTCCCGCTCAACAGCCCGGAGCTTAACCACTGAGCTAACCGGGAAGCAATTGTTATTCAAATTAAGGTAAAGCGTGCATGTCATTTCCTTCGCCTGCGGAGCACGATGAAATGCAAAAGAGTTTGCATTCTTCGCCTTCTCGCTTCACCTGCAGACAGCAATCTACGAAGTGCGAACATTCGCGCTCTGACCACTGAAAAAAAAACATTAATAGCTTCGCCAAAACCCATTTGACATTAATGGAAAGAGTTCCACTTTCCTGGAAAAAGTGGAACTCTTCCCACCAATGTCAGATGGGTTTTGACGAATTCGCATTAATGTTCTTTTTCCTGTGGACCTCGCTATCCGCCATCTTACAATGTAGGAAAAATATTCTGGTCTGCATCGCTGTACTTTAAAGTCGCAGTGTCACGGTACTGCGCATGTGTGAAAATCTGATGATTTTAGAATTACGTTCCGGCCCGGAACGAAGTTCTCAGAGGGGTGAAATATCGATTTTTAAATCGACTTCATCAGTGTTCTTTTTGAACTCATCCTTGCCTCCTTTGGTCATTTATGGAAATGTAAGATGTGCTTAAATAAGTTTTAGTTATTTGTTTATTCAAAATTAGTCGTTGAGACTGCAACACAACTAAAACAAAAAAGCATAAGTGATGCTTACCGGCGGGGAAAACGGCCACTCAGTACTCTGAATATAGCAGCCGAAAAACGCAAGAAATTGGAAACTTTTTGGTATTCCAACCAGAAGCGAAGAGGGTTTGGATGTCCAGTAGAGTTCACGAAACACATGGCAACTTTTCAAGTCGTATTATAATGATATGGCAGTTTTCAACAGCGATACGAAGAAATATATATCTACGGCTTAGAAACGCTGAAATTATATGAAATGACCGGGAGTGCAAAGCCTGTACAAAAAGTTAGATAAAACCTTTCTTTGCTGGCAAAACAACCTCATGAACTCAAATACGATAGCCTTGTGAGCAATTGACGTACATATGAAGCTATATAAGTTTATATTATCGACTACGTGAGACTAGTCTGCAAACATCGAACTGCTATGAAACCGCTTGTCAGTATTCGCACTTTCGTGACAAGCGAACTTTTCTACTTTCGACACTGACACGGTCGCTAAACTGTACGAAATCTCCAAGAATAAATCCCTAATGTCCAAACTAATGGAAAAAACTGAAAGAGTAAATCCTTGTGAGCAATCGACGTATATATGAAGCTATATAAGTTATCATCGACTACATGAGAGTCAAACATCGAGCTGCTATGAAACCGCTTGTGACAGTTTGTTTACGCACTTTCATGACAAGCGAGCTTTTATACTTTCGACACTGACACGGTCGCTAAACTGTACGAAATCTCCAAGAATAAATCCCTAATGTCCAAACTAACGGGGAAAACTGAAAGAGGAAATCCTTGTGACCAAACAACATACATATGAAGCTCCAGAAGTGATTATTGAATACATGAGAACCCATAGAGCAAACTGATAATAATGATCTAACGTGCTATTAGTTTCACGGACATTTGTGACTACGTACTAAACTCGCGCTACAGCATAGCTTGAAATACTGTACGAAAACTCCCGTTTAAAAATTTCCTGATGCCGAAAGAACCATAGAATCTTAAACAAGATATCTTTCTGACCAATCGACATAAATATTAAGCTGTGAAAGTAAGTTTCCAGTCCATAACAGCCGATAGTGCAAACTAGTAAACAGCCACTCGTAGTCCGAAAGTACTGAACTTTTTAGCGCAAATGTATGTGTTACGTTTCCAAACTTTAAGACAAGAAATCGTCCATAGAATGTTCTATATTTTTTACAGCACAGAACTGTGTTATTAGTTATGTAGAAATAAAACAATGGTGCCATTTGAATAATTATTTCATGTCAAAAGTGCACAACGAAGAAATATATATCTACGGACGCGAGCAGATTGTTTCACTTTGGTCAAATTCGGACTGTTTCCGACTGGAAACAGCAAAAAATACAAGCAAGTAATGAAATATAGATACCATTCTTTACTCAATGCTGTTTACCTTGGATGTAGGAAGAATAAAATCCTTGTAAATCTCGCCATATACTGTGCATAACTACAATCTGTGAATACGGCTAACACCCGAACAGTCTGGCGTTTCCTGCAAATTATTTTGATTGATTCTCATTGGATGTTACACAATGCAGCTGTCAATTCAATGTCTGGAGACTGTGACATGCGCAGTACCGTGACACTGCTCCTTTAAGCCTGGTCATTGAATAAATTAGGAACGGCTAATTAAGAACAGCGTCTGAATCAACAGGTGGACCTTTGTTGATTTGGGTCGACCTAAATATCAATTAAGAACGGCGCACGAAAAGTACGGCATTTGAACTAGGCCTTAGTTGCTACAACTTCTCCAATTTCTCCTTGTAGCTATTTTTAGATTTTTAGATCACGGCGCTCATGGAAAGCAAGAACTTATTACTCGGGCTGCCTGTGGCATGCACGAGTCTAAATCTGCAGGCCGTTTGTTTTTTCGGTGCAACAAATTTCTGCGCATGCGTTAAATTATGCATTAATTGTTGGCACTAATAGATTTCTCTCCAGTCCAGTCGCCAGATTCTGCGGACGCTATTCTGAACTCCTGAACTATGAAATATGTAAACAGTGGTATGAAATTGATTGATGTGATTATGCCATGGATAAGATTAGATAAATGTGATGTGATTTTAATTCACGCATGTGAACAATATTATGGAAATGCTTCTTTGAATAATGAGTACATGTATAACTATAATCATTACTGGTTAAAATGATTTTACCCCTCTCCTCCCCGCTTTTTGGTTGGGCTAATAACTGATATTCAGACTATTTTTTTGCCATTATTACATATTTTGTAGCATTTTTACATCAATTTATTTCACCTAAAATATATTGTACAATGCATTTAAATAAATGAAGTCAGATATGTTTTGCTCTCCAGTACAACCACGTGATGTGTTAGCTGCAAAGGGCCTATTGGTTTGAAATCTGTATTCGACGATTTATATATTGTTTATTTTTGTTATCGCGAACAGAGAACAAATCTCTTAACATTCCAAACCAGGATATTCACAAAGTTAGTAGTCAAAGAAAGTGAAAATTATCTTTCTTGTTCTGTTCCATTTTTCATGAGAAATGATGTGTTTTGGCACTCGACTGAACAAGAAGAAACCGACTCTTGCAAGTCCGAGTAATTCAGTGACAAAAACAACTGCAGCGAAAATGTGATTCTGAACGGAAAAGTTGAGACATTGTGGATTTTCTGTTTTAATTCATGTATATAGTATTCGTATTCATAAACAAGAAAAGCTTAAATGACTGCCTTCAAAGTGAAACAGCACGAAAAGCACGGCTACAGAACGCTACTAAATTCGTGGTACAAGGCACATTTTGGAAACTAGTAAACTAGTAAACTGAACACAACAGTTTGAAAACAAACCTATTTATTGTGAGACTGAAAAATTCAGCATTTACATTTGGTAATTTGCTTATAAAGTAAGAAACACTTAATACTTACAAGTTTGTTCGTATACACGTCCAGCTCTCTTTGTCAGGTTTTACATTATCACTTATCGTCAACAGGCTGCCGGTTTTCTAAATCTTTCACAAACATTCACAATTTTGTATGCTTTCTTGGTAAAGATTCATGAAGATTTGATTGAAATTAAGTGTACCTAAATAAAATACAGTTATTGTTGTTAAATGGAGTTTTGATGTCGGAAAACCAAATGTTGTGAACGCCACGTGGCTCAACTTGAAGTGAAATCTCTGTCTTTAGCTTATTTCTATTTGCTCTTCAGCTTACCACGCAATGGGTTCCTGGCGCGTAACGGGAATTTCAGCAAGACTCAATCTGATGATATCAAGAGAGCATAAGCAAGAGAGGGAATTATTTTTAGTAACCGGAAGCAGCTCGTCAATACACACCGCGGCCATACAGCGGTCAAACGTCTGCGCGTGCGTATTACGGTCAGTCTGGTGGGCGGCCGGGCGGATTTCCCGCGCAAAATTTACCTTGACAAAATATTACAGCAACCCGGCGTTTAAAAAAAAACTCTCCTTATGAATTCTACCCCCAAAAGTTAAGAAAAATACGTGAAAGTTAAACTTTTTATTTTCACAGTCGACGGGAAATTGAACAAACTTCAAACTGTGAGTTTACCAATTTTTTTCGTAATTTACCAAAAAAGTTCTCAAGATTTGAAAATGGGTATGTGAACAGTGACGGCCGCTGGCTCGCTTTGAATTTGTTTTGGAATGTTGTTGTTGTTGCAAGACTTTTGACACATGCGCAGACGTTTGACCGCTGTGTGGTCATGCACTGTTGTGTGCTGACACGAGACATCGCAGCTGCTTTTCGCGAGTGCAGGGAAGTTTGCTCATATCATATGCATATTCTGAACGCAACAAGTGGTATTTTCAGTCGATCAGGGTTTTCGAAGATGCTATGCAGTCAAAAGTGGATAATAATTTGCGGCATTTATCCACTTAAAGCTGGCGGGTTTGCATGATCGACGACAAGTATATGCTTCTTCATTCCAGGACAACTCAGTTTTATACACTTTCTTAACTGAATGAAGCGGCAGCACTTACTACCTATTAGATTATATGTATCTAATAGATACTAGTGTATCGTTAAGGGTTAATCAAACGGGATGTCCCGGGATTCTTCTAATTCTTTATTAGTGTGTTTCTTGTCTCTACATTCTACACTAGGCAGCATTTCTCGGCCGTTTAATTTACTCCACGCAGATCCAGTCTTATTAACATATATTTCAAACAGGCTGTCTGTAGTGCTGTGAAATCGTTTGTTTTGGTGGTCAAAAACAATATTTATCATTCCTTGGAATCAATTTTGAATCAGACAGTACTTTATGCCTTCCGCATGGCTGCACAGGTATAACCACAATCCATTGCGGGCTGTGAATGTCCCATGTCGTTTGTTCTAACTTAAATTTAACAGGCAAAGATTTAAATGACACACCCCATAGAAAGGAAAACCTATGTTCAAGTGCATATAAGCCCTAGCCAGTTATCTTTTATATCGATTGTACATGAAGTGGATAGTCCAACGGTAGAATATTTCTTGATTTGGGTGTTGCGTCTACGAGATATAAAAGTATAAAGATATAAATTACCTATTTTTAAATTCTAAGTTATATTTGAGGCTTATCAAAGTGATTTTACAAAAACAAATTCTAAATTAGAAAATAGAAAATAGCTTAATCCTTAATAACGAATATTATGGAGGAGGGCACATTTCGGTCCGTTAAGATTTCAATAATGACAACAATCGATCATTTAGCCATTTATTTATTGAATAATATTGGAGGAACACACATAATTAGCATATTGGAAATATAAACCTCTATATCTCGTAGATGCAACCCCCAAATCAAGACATTTTATCGTTGGACTATCCATGTACTTCATGTACAAGTGATATCAGAGATAACTGGCTAGGGCTTATATGCACTTTAAGTAATGGTCCAGATAAGAACTGTAGTAGAATCCATTGTTCTGTGGCAATGAGGCTCCCCCACATACGATTTTGCTTGAATATGCCTTAAGTGCTTTAGGAGGTATCTACAGTCCAAACTGCATCTAGAAAATAAAGTATTTCTTATGCTATTGGCTCTTTTTTCTGTGAAAACGCAGAGAAGCCACCATACAGCCAATCGGATATAGAGAAAACAAAGGATTTTTCAATCGCAAATTTGAGAACTTTTCCCACACACGATATTCTTCGAAATTATACCATGGTTAGTTTGATCAAAAATAAATTTAAACCACAAAAAAAATCGAATGAAAATGCAATATTTCGATGGGTTTCTATTGAATTTAGAAGTATCAACCAATGAAATTACGAGAAAGAATAATATAAAATTAACACTTTTAACATTCCTTGCCGTAGACACTACAGTTCTTATCTGGACCATTACTTAAGTACTTAGGTGTGTTTATCGATGGCTCCATATCCTGGACATGCATGCTTCTTATGTCTGTTCGCGAATTGCAAACACATTGGCATTATCTCTAAACTTAGGCATTACGTATCTCTTCAACAACTGAAGAAACTCTATTACACTGTCATCTATTCCTATATTTTATATGCAAATCTAAAATTAATTAATAATGACCTTTTTATACCCCAGCATAGACACTGATTAATAAAATATATCTACCGATATAACACGGCGCCACATTTTATAACTATCAATTCTAGATTGGGTACGTGATAGGCGTGTTCTCGCAAATCATTGCCTTTCTGACTCTGGCCGAACAGTGGATAATTAACGTGAGCGGCTGGTCTACAATTTGTACTTCAACCTATCAGTCACAACTTCTAACAATCATGCATATATAACCACCCGCGATATATACCATAAACAAGTAACTTTTAAAGAGCAATCGGCAAATATGAATAAATCGTTGCCTTTGTGATGTGGATTGCCTACAAATAAAACTAACTTTGTTTACACACCGTATTATTCGGTTTCTACAAGTGTAATTTTAACTACACAATCCAATTTTCATCAGTTACGGGCAATAAATATGGTTTTGCATTTAAATCTCAGTTGCTTCAATAATAGGCCTTTTGCAGGAAATTGTCACGTGCTGATATAACACAGTCACGTGCTGATATAACACAGTCACGTGCTGATATAATACAGTCACGTGCTGATATAACACAGTCACGTGCTGATATAACACAGTCACGTGCTGATATAACACAGTCACGTGCTGATATAATACAGTCACGTGCTGATATAACACAGTCACGTGCTGATATAACAGTCACGTGCTGATATAATACAGTCACGTGCTGATATAACAGTTAACGAATGAATGAAGCTCGTGATCCCCATGGGAAAGGCGTTGCCATGGATGCTGGAGGGCAAGCTATCTTTAAAAACGCTGTTTTAGAAAGATCGATAATCGATTGGACGTGAAAAATAGCATCTACAAACAGGTTTTGCTAATATCACTACCGATCTCGTACAAGTGCCTTTAAACATATGAATTAATATATTTTTGCCACACAGTACAACCACGTGATTGCATTCCTGCAAAAGCCCATTACCTAGCATAAACACATTCAGAGTAAACACATTTACATTGTGTGACATATGTTTCTGCTATGGCCTTGATTATAGCAATGAAAGTCTGGAACGATTTTATTTTTGGTTCCGAGGGGTAAGGGTACTCCCGCAACGTTATGACGATGGTTTGCCGCCCAGTTTTAAATCCTGCGCTGCTCAATCTGTGGTTTCCCGACCTGTGCCTCAAGACTTACAACTTACAAGCGACTGCTAGTCAAACTAATCCACTACCAGTTCCCGTGGAAGTTGCAACAGTTTCGGCAAAGGACAACCCGGCGGTTTTACCTCCTCTCGCTTTCATTGGATGTAGCCACGCTCGAGGTACAGTATGTTCGTTCTTCTTTGGCTTCGTGCCTTCTACAGTTTGGCTTTTAGCTTTCTACCATCCGTATTACCGGTTATTGCATTTTCTGGTAGTCTTGTCTTGATGCAATTTAGAATTTGTCGTTATAATGTCAGTTTGTTTATTCGTCGTTGTCCGTATGCCACGTGCTCTCCCAGTCAGTTCCCACACGGTGAACGGAACCTTACTTCGTTTTCATTAAAAACTGTTAGTTCTTTATTATTTTATTTTTTCCTTTGCAGACGGTATTTCATTTCATTGTTATGTCCCTCTGGACCTTTGTGCATGTAGTTGCATTTTGTTGCTTACGGCATTTCGACGCCGCTGCTCTACCTACCTCTACCTCTGTGTATTTTCAAATTCGGCACACTGTAATTTTGTTCTATCTTTTCTATAGTTTGTGCCGTATGGCCTTTTATCCTACCACGCAGTTTTGTTTATATATTATGTTATTGTTTTGTTCATTAATTATTCTGTTTCATTTCTATGGTTTGGCGTTACGTGTGTTCCTACATTTTAGTGTTTGTTCGTTGCTAGTTTTAGTTTATTATTATATTTTCATTAGCCCTGCTGTTCAGTTTAACGTAAACCTTTCTACGCTTTGTGCGGGCTGGATTCCTGAATTTATCTTGTTGCTGCAAATTAATTCCGCTATTGCAGTGAATATTATCTATTTTAGCCCTGCTTCAGCGTAAACGTTTCTACGTTTTATGTGGGCTATATTCAGTTTTATTCTGTTGCTGCCTCATGACTATTACACTGAATATCATTCCTTTTTCTTTGGTTTATGGAGGCTGAAATTTCATTTTACCTTCTACTACTATGGTTGTTACCACGGTTTTATGTTATGTTATTTAGCCCTGCTTATCTGTAATGTACGCCGGATTTCAATGGCTTGCATGGGCTGAATTTTGTTTCTGTCATTCCTCCCTGACAGGTTAATCTAGGACTTTTGCATGGCTTGTGCGGGCTGAGATCGGAAGTTCTTCCTGTATACGTTGTAGCTTTGATTTATTTGATTGTCCGATTATTATATTCAGTAATGACTCGGATATACCCGCTTTATATTTCTCCGGATTCCGCATTTTGAGGCATTATTCTGGCAATTTTGTAAACCTTTGTTCTGGCCCGGTTTATTGCCGCCATTTACACATAGTTAATAGAGTGGAATGGTTAGGAAACCCAGCGACCTTCTTTGTTATAGGTCTTTGTTAGCTTTTTTCAACCTTGAACGTGCACAAAAGACAATAGAAATTCCAATGTGTTAATCATTCAGCCAATAGAAACGCGTGAGTTCAGTCGTTGAGGGGACGCTAATGAACTATAACCGTGCACAATCTTTTGTCTTACCCCTTCCAACATAAATCGCAGCGCCTTTGTTAGCCCCTTTGAAGTTTGCCGGGTTTCCTAACCATTCCACTCTATTAACTATGATTTACATTGATAAGCCTTCTCTGTATTGAAAAAAAACAGGTTTTAAGTTTGTCGCCTGTTTATAACTTCGTGATTCTGCCTCATTTGTGAGTCTATTATTCTATCCCGTGCCTATCTAGACACGCTATTTATATACCATTGTTTGATATCTTAGCAACTTCAGCAGAGGATCAACGTCCTGGAGCAGTCGCAGAGCACGACCATTGATTCTCTTCTACTGACGGTTACGTCTTATGGTTGCCGTCACCTGGAAGACTTCGATAAATATGAGGCCCTCCGCCTAGCAAAGGAGCTCATGGCTGTTGCTAAAAATTCGGGCATGTGAAGGCCTCCAGCTATGATATCATTGCCACCACCGTTCGAGAGAAAGTGCATGTTGGTACTGAGCAATTCAGGGCCTATTTCTTGGCCATTTTGGCGGATAAAGAGTTCTCCCGTATCATCTATACAATCCTTCGCCCGTACCGTACCGTATCGCTTCTCACCGAGATGTCAGGCCTCGTAGTGCGCAAGTGGTATGTTACCGATCTAATACGCCTGGCCACAAGTTGCCTCAGTGCTGGAAGCGGCAGGGTGGTCGCAAACGCACCTTCACGCGGAGGTCTAGTGTCGGATAGCGGGCGAGTGTCCACATGATCTTTGTGCTGAAGTCCTTGACTGGATCAAAAATCTCGAGAAAAATACTTTTCCCATTTTAAGGGGAATTACAAGGCGATGGAATATGACTGCACTTCTCCTCCGCCGCGAGTATTTTCAAACCACTTATCATGCAAGAGCTATGCCCAATTTATTTCCGATACCCTGTTGGACACACTGTCATCGTGTGCTATCTTCCAGTGGAGATAGGGGAATTCTCATCCCATCACTTGGTTTTGCCGCGTACGGTAGAACTTTCCAATCCAAGATTATGTAATGACGACAGGTTTTTGAACGCGTGGTTGGTGGATCGGCCATTTACCCTTGATAACCTGCAGAATTTACCCAAGTACATCAACAAAGATTTCTATCATACCGTCTGTGATGGTAAGTCCGGATATGTTCATATCCGGATCACTTCTAACAGTCAGACCTATTTTGGATTCCAATGGGTGGTTGATACTTTGTTAGCCGATGTCTTCCTTTCGGTTGGAAGTTTTATCGGTTTATGTGTGTCACTCCACAGGCCTCCTGGCTTCACACTACCTACGTTCATTGGTATCCCTTCTTCACTATACATTGATGACCGGAATAAAGGCCAACGTTCCTTCCCCAGAGCGACTGTTCCTTTGGCCTATGACAACTTATCACTTCGTGATGACGTTAATCTAGCGCTGGCGAACGCTGCCATCGTCGTCACCTGCCACACCCTTATTTCCTTATGCTACTTTAGTGGTCTAAAGAAGTCATCCTAACGCCCTCTAAGCAGGTTACGCACTTCAGTTTCGACTTCGAGAAGCAGGCTTTTACTCTTGTATCGCAAGAAGGATAAATTATTAGCCCTACTAAAGTAGGCCTTACAATCCGATGCATTGGACTTGGTATCCCTCCAAAGATTTTACGGGAAATGCTTGTCCATGGCTCTTGCGGTTCTGGGAGCTAGATTATACACCAACGAAATTAATGTGGCTATTTCCCTTGCTGGCGTTTCATCTAGGCTGTTTAAGGTTTCCGCAGCTCTACATCTAACACGGGCCCTCTCTTTACTTTTATTTTAGTCCTACGATTTTACGTCCTTATTCGAGAAGACGAGGTCTAACCGTTTACTGTTCGATTATGTAAAGGCAGCATCTTCTACTCGGTTATTTTAAGACCCTGAGTCAATAAAGTCGTATAAAACTATAAATAGCATTGCATGCAACATTCACCTTGTTTGCTTGAGTGGTTTCCAGAAACGGGTCAGACTAAATGCTACTCGATAGACCCTTACATACGCAGCCTGACTTTTGTTAAAATTAAACGCCATTAAATGTTGTAAATGGTGTCTCGTGTAGTAAACTACCAGTATTATACCCGTGTTGTTTGCTTCACTGGAAATTGCTCAATAAAAATTGAGCAAATATTAATTAAGGTGATTGATAAGCCATATCACTTATAAAGCATTTAATAATTTGTTAGAAGATGGAAGGCGTTTCGGGATCTTAACTTCTGGATTTATTGGATCTTAGCTTCATTGACTTCTATACTAATACTACTATATTTAAGATGTAGAAAACATTTCCCGTGTTTCTATAGAGTTTTATAATTATATAGATACGATAGTACGCGCGCTCTGATTGGCTAAGAAGCCATGTTTTATCAGAGTATATAACATGGTTAGCCGTGTTATATAGTTTTCAACTGGCGGTTTCCTTTCATCGCGCGCGTAAATCTATATTATAAAACAGATAAAGAAGCCTTAAATCCATGTTTTATACTATCATAAAACACTCTGGTCATTTGAGAACACTCTAGAAATGTTGAAAGCACGCGCCTTCGGCTTGTGCTTTAACATTTCTCTCATGTTCTCAAATGCCCATCGTGTTTTATGATAGTATATATAAAACATGGCTAAGGCTTCTTTATTTGTTAAATAGAAACACGAGTGGGAGTTTGGGAGAACGGGAAATGGCAGTGGGAACACGAGCCCGAAGGGCGAGTGTTCCCACAGCTATTTCGAGTTCCGTTCAAACTTCCACAAGTGTTTCTATAACTCTATAGAAACAAGGGGAACATCTTTTTTATTTCCTTTATAAAATAACCCACAGAAAATGAGTACAACAATGGAAAATCACGCATTTATTAGTATCATGAAAATGTAAATTCTCTTAACCACGCAATCAAAACTGAGCGCGCGCTCAACTTTCTATGTTTCTATAGAGTTATAGAAACACGGCTTTCAGCCAATCAGAGCGCGCGTACTATCGAATCTATTTTATAAGCTACTATATTGTACAGCAGTTCTTGGCTTTCTTTGATGCTGTTGGAGCAGAGAGTATGCCTGCGGGAGTCTATATTTATAGTAAATATAGATTGCGGTTAAACGGTTCTCCAGAGAGAAGGGCTGTACAACAAGAAAGTCTTAAACAATTTGCCTATAAAACTATCAATGAAAATGCTGACACACTTTGATAAACGTACCACTTATACCGTATATCATATTTGTGTTGTTTCCTTCATTGAAAATTGCTCAATCAAAAAGTAAATATTAATTATGGTGTTTGTTAAATATATCCATTATAAAGCATTTCATTAAATCCCGGATCAGAGATAATGTCTATAAAACTATCAATAGCATTGCAACTTTTATCACTTCTTCACTGAGTGGTTTCCAGAACTGAACGGTCAGACCAAACGCTCCTTTGCAAATAATCAGGTTGGTTCTTAGAACTCTGAACAGCCTAACTTTTGTCAAAGAGCTTCAGTCTCTGCCATGTCAATCATGAAGCCTTTTAATTTGGTTAAAGTTTAAATTGGTTAAAGACATTCTTATAAAGTCCGGTTTTTGATCACTTCCAGAACCAAGTCACATTAGAATTTGAAACTTAAACTAACCCGGCGAAGAAACGTTCATTCTTCGCAACCTTGAAGACAAAATGTTGCCCGGTTTCAAATCATGATATCAATGAAACAAATAATACTACAACTTCAGAGAACTATAAAGAATAATCCAGCTGAACAAGTGCTATTTCGAGACTGAATAAGGTTTAAATAGGGCGTATCCTCCAAGCTAAGTTTTAAACGGCCGTTGATTATGGAAGTTCTTCTGATACGAACTGTAGTGGTCTATGATCTATTTCGTCTTCGGACGTTACAACGTCGGTGTTTATTAATTTACAGCCTTAGTGAAAACTGAACAAGATGATGAAGCTGATTTTGTTGATCTGTTTGTGTATTGTCGTCACTCAAGGTAAGTGTTATATAGAGCCCGCTAATGTAAATGAATAGGTGAGACAATATACTTACTGTTATTTCATAGTTTTCTATCAGTGGAATATGGGTGAATATTTTACGAGAAATGTGTTTTTTTGGTATACAACGAACCTTTATTATCGTATAAATAAGAAATGGGAAAATCTATTTGTCTTCGGAAAGAACGGATTTGAAGCTACTATACGAAAGACTTTTTCAAACATTTTCTTGAAAGCGAACGGCTGTGAGTGGCGGCCGCCTCCACAGAAACCAACACACTAATTTCCAATTCGATCTGTGGTTTAGCCGGGTCCTGACTTTGATCAGCCCCTATGGCTGCTTCAGGCGGGTCTCGTTAAAATTCAGCCTTGTTTTAAAGCTAGCCATAAAATACCGATCTGTATTTCCTAAAAAAAATTGAAATACAGCTAAATGCTGAGCTCTTATTGGCTGACGTATACTATTTATAGAATAATTCTTCATATTAAACACTAATCTAATTTTTGATTTTTTTTTACAAATGGCCATGTTTCTCCGTGTTCCATTAAAATAACCCACACAGCACTTGAATGGGTTCTCTACATGTAGTTATACGCAGCTTTTCATCCAATCATGCAAAAGCTTTTCAGCCAATCACAGCCGAAGCTTTTAACAATCACAGCAAATTTAAAGCTTTTTTATCCAATCACAGCAGAAGCTTTTTATCCAATCACAGCAGACGCTTTCTATTCAATCACAGCAGAAGCTTTTTATCCAATCACAGCAAAAATGTAATCCTATCAAAGCAATTAACATTTGCTTCATTGATGGGAACCGTTTCAGTCTTTAATAAAACATTTCCTGTATCGGTCGCGTATCAGAAAAAAGGGTAGGAAAGACATTTCATTGTGTTAAAAAAATTGTACAACACTGATTCCTTTTTTTCCTTTTTTTCTAGCACCAAACCTTCATCTAGACTTCAAACAATTAATCAGGCCCAGAACGCAATGCTGTGGCAGTGTACAAAGAAATGAGATCATTACCAGGCTTCCTGTTCTTCAACAGGAAATGAATGAAATGTTTACAATGAATTGTGAGTTCTCTACATCACAACAAATGTAATTTCTAACGTTTGAGCGACGCAGGAGCGATACAGTCAGATAATTGATATTCTGCCGAGACGATAGAGTGGTTAGTATACCAGACAATAGCATTATGGGTAATGCTTCTAGCATATATAATGCTTCGAGCGGAAAATTAGTCATTCCTGTCCAATCAGCTCAACTTTGATTCATTTAAATTGTGATAAGTTGTTAGTAGTCAGTTCTTTAGCCCTCGGATAAATCGGGTTGCTGCATTAGGTCGAGATATACGTTTCCACTTGTTTCCACGTTTTTGGCAACAACCCCAGGGTGTTTTTTTTCGTGGTTTTAACGGTTTTTCGTATCTGGCATTGCCATTAGTTAAGAATACAAATAATATTAATGAGTTAATTGTATTAGCTTATCGAGTTGTCTGGCGACTCCCCACAATAAATTATCCTTTTGCAGTCTCTTGTTAGTGTAGTCAGAATCCTAATCTTTCGCTATTTGTATGAACATAGCAGAATAATAAGAGAGTAGAAGGTTGTGTATTTCTATACGTAAATTAGATCATCCAATCACGGCTCGAGCGAAATCCTGTTTGTTACTTGTAAATAAACGAACCAATACCGATATAAAGAGAGAGAGGTTGAAATATCGTTTGTTCCCCAGCTGGTGCAGAGCGAGCGAAACTGGAATTTTACAATACTCGTGTCCGCACCAAACCGAGGCACACGCGAGATGTAAGTAAAGTAGGAAGTAAAAATTTGACCTGAACCGGAAATGAACAAAGACAAGCGATTCGGCCGTGACACCGAAAATCTAAGGAAAGAAAGCAATGCTTTGAGAAAGGGCCGTGAGGGGACTGATCCAGTAAAAACCGAGTGAATCTGCGAATAATTTGCTACGATTTATCGAAGCCTGAGGAAATTCGGAAAGTGTGTGCTACCTCTGGAGTATAAGACAAAGTCTGATGTCAAACATGGTCTGTTTTGTCGGCGCGGTCTGCAGTACAATCAAGTTGGCCATAATTTGTGCTGAACTATATCCACCGATCGAGTGAATCTGCGATCGAAAATTCTGTTGGCTTGCTCGCTGTATTGGATTCTGCTTTTCGCTGTACATACAGATACGAAAACTACAAACAG
The DNA here is from genome assembly GCA_030867875.1 of Actinernus sp. WN-2022. Classification (NCBI taxonomy): domain Eukaryota; kingdom Metazoa; phylum Cnidaria; class Anthozoa; order Actiniaria; family Actinernidae; genus Actinernus; species Actinernus sp. WN-2022. Next base: position 10,292,857 of record JAOWCC010000655.1, on the reverse strand, counting down.
TACCTGGCCTGAGTTTTCTAAACGCCCGTATCTTGTGTAAGTCAGTTGTGACACTACACATCAGTGACACATGCTTGTGTGCATCGGCTTTGTTATACAAATTAACACTACATTCAGGCAAAGAGTTAATCTATAATGACACTTTGATATGCCAAGGAACTTAAATATCAACACAGTACAAGGTGAGGGAAATTCATGATCAAAGTACTGAGTTCATTGCTGTATTCAATTCCCTAATCATTCTGTAACTAACAACACCACTCAATATTCTGCAGCCAACCACCATGTTCTCACTTGAAAAATAATTTCGGTTTATGTTCTACACTGGAGTGTACTTAATATTGTGAATACTAGGAACTGGAATGCAGTTTATACACATCTGAATAGCCGTAGCTAGCTATAGGGTTGATTGTGTTCTACACTAACTCCAATTATTGCTTTACACTGTATACCACACAGCAAAATGTGCTACAAATGCTCAAATGAATGATAACCATATAAACCACATGTATAAGCACCACATGCATCCAATGATTTAATGTTACACAATATAAATATTTAAAGTTTTATACCCATATGCATCCCCTTGTATATTAATTTATAAGTCGAGACATTCAAAATTTCCACATTAGTTAAAAACAAGCATTTTTGATAAGGATTATTTACAATTTACACCCACATCATTGCAGCAATCTTTCAGGCTTTTGTGTTACCACAGGAAGCCCAGTCCTTTCTCTTACAAAAACTATGTCGAACGCACTTTAATAATCTATGATTACTTCTAGTATATATATTCCCTTTTGTATATATATAAAACCGTGCTTCGTTAGAATCCACACGTATCCAGTTAATATCACAAACCCTGATAAACACTAACATGACGAATACGTGATTGCGGGTACTGGGAACATGTAACGAACACGTTCAGTCAGAAGCTTTTAACATGTCGCTAATTGATTCTCTCTATGTTCAGCGTTTGATGTAAAATTTCCGAAAACTGGTACTACTGATTACGTCATTCACCGAGGTGTACCCTCCATGCGAGCTGTGACGGTGTTTCTGGATGAAGACCGCTGACTAGAAAACTGGAACACCGGTCAGTTATGCAGTTCCTTCAAGTGAAAATGAAATCATTATCTATGACTACAAGAGCTTCGACATTTATATTGGAGGTAGCTACGCTGGGTAAGCATCGAGTAATAGAGTACCACTTCTAGACCTGTATTCCGATTGGAACATTATTCAGTATTTCTATTGTTTTTATACTGCTTGTTCTTTGGGTCAGGGTGTTTTATATTGTTGGGTTAGCCAATAACGTGGCTCGTTTCGAGCGGTACTGTCTGGCTCTAAACATACCCCGATAGGGGTGGGACATTCCACACATTTTTAGTAAAGGTGCTTTACTGAGATCTAAGCTCCCCTATCTAGTGACAGGCTTGAAAATATTCATTTCCATACCCATTTCTTGACTAATGCTTGAAGTTGCTCTCCCATTCCAGACCGGAAATAGAATAACATATGTGTTTATTACCACTGGCAGAAGTATGAATAGAACCAATATGCAATAATTTAAATTTATACATGTCCATAATATGGCCCATCTCAATCTCCAGTGTATAGTTCTTTCCTGATTGGAAATAAAAACAAACATTCAAAACCGCTGGCTCCTGGGTCCTTTATAAGGATGGACAAGCTGCAGCGAACGGAAACGGCCTTTCAAAAGGTCACTTGATCCGTGTGGAGGTAGTCTGGTTTTAGGACAAGAACAAGACTCTGTCGGCGGAGGTTTTCAATCCCACCAGAGCTTCGTCGGTGAGTTGACCGGAGTGAACCAATGGAGCAGAGTATACTGGTCCCGAGGGAGGTCGCAAAGTTGTCCGCAGTTTGCGCTGCGGGAGATGGTGACGTGTTCAAGTGGCTTGACGTCATAGGGGGTATTAGTGGACGTACACAAGTCGTGAGACCATCAAGTTGCATGGAATGATAATGTGCTGTTCGTGAATCTGCTGTGTACGACCTGTTCACTAACTAAAGACAGAAGAAATATAATATAAAACAGTACAGAATATACACAAATAGTAGAAAGTAATGCAGTGTATTGTTATGTTACATAAACAAGTTAAATTAGTATGTAAGAATCACTGGAAGGTATCTCTTTACCTTGCTTCTTAACTCTTTAGGACAGGGATACGTTTAAGAGTAGAAGACATGTTATCGACAACACATAAACCTACTTGGTCAGCATTGTATACTGGCGTATTTACACATATCCGACTAACGTCAATAAACGAGATGCCCGTCCCTGAAGTTGGTAGTATTGTCGTGTACCGTTTAACCAACTGCGTCATAAAATTCCCTTTGTTACCCACGTTCGCTATGAATAATTTGAGACTCAGAAATTTTATACGAACATCCGAATCGACACGATTATACGTTATCCTCACTATAAAAAAAATACCGCCTGAACCGGGATTCGAACTCGGGCCGGCCGGTTAAGAATCAATACAATGGCTTACCACCACCAAAACCCAAACCCTAACCATTAGACCACGAGAGAATTCCGGCGCTGATTGCAATCGTTTCTTTTACCAGATTTATATTAACTTCATTAGCATGTTCATAAAAATTCTATTATAGTATAATATATACTATAATAGCGGTACAACAACCCTCCGAGCGCGCGAGGTGTGATTTCGTTGTCGAATGGATATGATTTGCTTTTACCGCAAAGTTCAATTATTGCGCGCAAATTGTTTATTATATAATGTCGTATTTAAAATGCCGTGTGTAGCATACGTATAACGCCAGTGAATTTGACGAAATTTGAGGATTCACTGACACTACTTCAGCTTTTGGGGCCGTTTTCTTTGTTACAATTGACACTCGCTTTCGAATTTGCCGCTGGCAGCTAATTAAAGTGGTATAATAAGCCCCGGATGTGTCGCGTCATTCTGCCCGATGGGATCTCAACGGTACACGACGATACTACCCTGAAGCTGTGTGTAGATGGTTTGCACTCAATCCCCAGAGATTCAAATGACAAAGGGCATGGCGGCCATGTTGGTGTACAGAACAAAAGAAGCTAACGAAGAATATATTGTTAACTGTACACAAACATGGCGGCTATGACGTAACGTGCAAGGGTCCATTGTGGTAATGAAATGTTCTGTACTCGGTTCACAGAGTGATTGGAATCAAGAGAACCGATCTCCCATATTGTGGTCTCTCCCCATGATAGTCTGCGCCGATTTATTTTTAGCCTGCATAAATTAGTTGGACTATTTTTACCACGCTATACAATTGGTTGTTGTTGTCACGTGTCCGAATGGGCCGGCGCCGGCGAGATCAGAATGCATTCAGCGTTTTATTCAGCAACCGAAGCATTAACAATTTTCTATTTTCACGACAGTAACTCTACGGGTTCATATTTATTACGGTGTTGCAAAAGCATGACTTTTGTCCGATTGTTACGATATTATAGATTTTATTTCTATGTTTTTAGCGAATCCAGTAAGCGTCTGTTTGTGATAATTTCAACCTCAGTCAGTCAGTGTTTCAGTTACGAGTAGCATTGATGTAAGTTAAACTTTATTCTAATTTTTGAGAGAATTTTTTTATATTCAATTCGCCCGCTACAAACTGAACGTTTAAATAATTCTAAGCTTCAAAAAGAGCAAATGATCTGGCTAGTTCCGAAGCAATAACAACGATACCCGTGCGGGTTGTTAATTTATTGTAGGTTTGGGGAAACTTGCCGCCATGCTCGCTCCAAACGTTAAGGGCCCATTGACATATTTCGTTGTTACGCAACACCGTTGCTATGCTCGCAGGAGCAGATGCGATTTTGACTTCCGGTTTACGCTAGTTTTATGCGTGTCCACCGGCCACCTAGCCTGATTATCAGACGATACGAGGTCGTCCGCTCACTTCCTCCCCCTCACCGTCTGATGGACTTCATAGACTTTCGTGTTCCTGACGTCATAATGTCAACCAATCAGAACGAACTTTACACTTTTGCCAAAGTCTGGAATTTAAGGAATGTGCTCGCATATTTTTCTGAATGGCGTTGAAGAAGAACTTGATCATTGTGTCGACCGAAGTTGTAAAGTTTTCAGGATTTCGAAGCGATATCCAGAGCAGAAGAAAGCATTGGAATCGTTCATTTATGGAAACGATGTGTTTGTGAATCTACGTACGGACTTTGGTAAATTACTAATCTTCCTCCGCTTATATAGATCTCATGCATTTAATAGATCTCAAACATTCTCCTAGGTTTTTGGCTTTTAGAAGACCAAATCTTTCATGGAATATTATGATTTTTCTGCAGGAGTGAACACACATACTGAGTATGTTATGGAAAAAGTTTCATGGCACTTGGGAGAATATTTTTGTTTTCAGAATTATGAACACACTTCCGTAATTTCATGTACGGCGGGCATCTAAACTTTGCACAAAAAGTCCGGTTAAAACAATCTCTGATACCAAAAAACCTACACTAGGACAACTTTAGGGTCTTATGTGACTAATCGGCATACATATCAAGCTTCAAAACGTTTTAAAAATAAAAGTAAAAGCGTAAAAGTTCTAAGTTTACAGTAACAAACTTTACGGCAGTGAATCGAGTCTGATATTTCTTGTATGTATATTTTCTGTCCTGTCCTGCAAATACTGCACGCAAACTTCCGTTTAAAAAGTTCCTGCTCTCCAAAGAACCACAGCAGCTCAAACAGGATGCCATTCTGAGAAATCGAGAGAAGTTTGAAGCTGTATATAATGTTTTTTCCAGTGCATGAAAGCTGATAGATCCAACTAGTAAAAGCCGCTACTGCACGACTGTTCTACACTTTACGCTTCAATTCTTACGCGTGTTCGTATTGGCTTATTGTAAAAACAAAGGTTGATGACGTCAGGAACATGAAAGTCTATGAAGTCCATCAGACGGGGAGGGGGAGGAAGTGAGCGGACGACCTCGTACCGTCTGATAATCAGGCTACCGGCCACCCGATAGTTTTAATACTTACACATGTTTATAAGTTTTATTCGTGGTTTACCTGAAAGGTTTTCATGAATGAATGAAGTAAAGTGTTCAAAAGTCGGAGCAAGCCGTAGCAGGTGCTTTTTGTCGCTGGAAAATGAAAAGCTTGGTTTATCGTGTGAAAAAAAAAATACTTGACAAGAAACTCAATCCGATAATTTTGAAGGAATCGTTGGATTCTCAGATGGATTCTCAGATGTAGCTGAGCTCTTCCCGCTGTTGATAGACTTGAAAGAAACATCTTGTAAATAGTATCTATAGTTGTCAAAGATATAGAAGATGAAATGGCTACTTCCAGCGAGCCGATGGCTTCTAAAACCACGAAGAAAAGTACGGCCACTCAACTGAGAGGCAGGTTTTAAACTCAAATCTTCCACAAACATGCACACTTTTGTTTCCAGATAATGCTTTCGGGTTCCTGGTAAAGTTGTGATTGAACCTCAGTGTAACTAATTAAAATACAGGTCAGTTTTCATCCTTAAAAAAATATTTTTGATGTCGGAAAACAAACTGCTGTGAACGCCATGAGATTCAACTTCAAGTGAAAGTTGTCGAATATCGGTCTAATTTTAGCTTGATTTCTATTGGCGCTTCGGTTTGCCGCGAAATGGGTTCCTGGTATGTGCTCCACTGCCAACCTCGTGACCAGGGTCTTCTCGGTCAGATCCAAGATGGCGGCTACTCCGAGAGAAGACCCTGGTAAACGCTGAACTGTCACGTATTCTGATTGGCTCTTCGGTTATAACACAAGGGTTGTTCTAACGATGCTTTTTATTGGCCAAACGGACTGAATCTAGAGAGATGAATTTGTATATAGATTCGATTGCTCAAATTTTATCAATAAAACGATTTTAAATAACCTTAAAACACATTGTGTAGGTAGAGCAATAGATGAAGTGCATTACTGGGTAGTTTTCTGGAAAGTTTCATCAGTGAGAAAGCCAGGAGAAGCCGTTAAATCTGAACATGTGCTATCGGTCTCTTCGCTTCAACGCTAACAGACAATAAACGGCTTTTTAGGATTCTCTTCTAGCTTAGATACAACCTGGTAGCTTTGTGATACCCTTCCACTGTTTCTTTATCCAAGTAAACTCCATTTCGAACTGTTTAGTAGACCTGTTTTCACTTCGTCGTTCGCCGCGTGGAAATACCGTTAATCGCATCTCGCTCACTCCGGATTGGGATACCTATGGTTTGTAGGCACGTGTCACATTTCCATATTTAGCTTGGCCGCCATATTGGATGCCCACATCACGTGACTAAAATCTCCAGGATTTCTGGAGATTTTTGGTCACGTGATTCAGCGTTTACCAGGGTCTTCTCTCGGAGTAGCCGCCATCTTGGATCTGACCGAGAAGACCCTGGTCACGAGGTTGCTCCACTGCCTCCACACAGTCCGAAGGTCATTGCAGACAATCAAGCCAGCTCATTGCAGACTGGAGTATTCAGCCAAGCCACAAAACGGGCCCGCATTGTCGGATGAAATAGGAGAAAATGCACATCCTGTTCGACCAATTATTGTAGACTTTACTGCAACAACAGTCCTGCGACAATTTCACGACCACAAAACAGGCACACTTTATTTTTCACTTCCGGTTTCTATAAAAATCCTAAACATTTTGCGCGCTTTCACTAAACACCAAACATTTTCCCGTTAAAATGTTGTTGACCACGTTCTCCATACTTACAAAGCGAGGAAATAAGCGATGGATCGATTAAATGAGTGCTAGAGGAATGTAAGAAAGGGTTTATTGAGGTAAAATGCTAAAAGTTTGGATTTTCGAAGAATTACGAGGTATCGAAGAGTCGCCACGTGGACTATATTAGCTAATGGCGTCTTGACTGTGTTTCCCGCCTTCTCAATATTTATATAGGGGAGGAAAGAAAAAGCCCAGAAGTGCCTCCAACCAGAAATAAACACATCAGTGATGAAGAGGAACAACTTCACAACACACAGGCAAGATTTCATGACTTTATTGATCATTTTAGTACAGGTTTAGATTTTTTCTAAAAATTCCCATACATTCCTTGTAAAAATCATTAGCTTGGGCTGCCTGTGGTGTAATTAGCAATCATACCGTACTATATTGTCTAATCATCCAATATGATAAATCCTATGGGAAGTGAAAGTTATAATCACAATTCTCAGCACGTGAAAATACATAGTCAAACCGAGGCTTTGGCTTGGACGGGCAGTTTCAGTGAGCAATCAATTCTATATTGAGAAAGATTTACTTTTATCGGCCGTTTTATCGCTATCCCAGGGCCAGATAGAGGCCTTGCTAGCCTGCAGAACAGGCGTTTTGAGGAAAGACCCCAGTAGGTCTTGCTATCGAAGTGAGTTCGTTGTGAAGCGAGCGGAGCGTGTTGCGAGAGAAAATAAGCGCCTACCGCCATAGTTACAGAAATTCGAATTCTGTCCCTTTTCCGCATGGATTAATTAACATGATTATTAAAACATATCAATCAAATTTCGTGAGATCGTAACTTTGTCGATACCTAATATATCAACTCAAAACTTTGCACTGTCCGTTGTTTTTACCTTTATTTGTCCTGTCCAAGTCTCTACAGTATGAGATTTATTCACGACCACGGCCTCGCTCTATAAAGTCGCTCAGTTTTTCCTTCGTGTACTCGACGCTGAATGCAGTTTCCCTTGAACAGCCTCACCAGAAGCGAAAATTACTTAAGGAATCTACTTAATTTCTTTCAGTTCTACACCTACATCGTAGAGGGAGATGGCTTTTAGTCCCATGTATAATTTTAGCTTCGATTAACTGGTCCTTCACGATGCTTTGCAAATCAGACAATGACAATTACTATCGAAGCGCTGACTTGACTTCCATGGCAAACAAATGGAAAATAAGAGTTTTACCCGTCGATAAAACCGCCAAAACATCTCGCCTATTAAGTAGAAATGCAGACTATTCACAACCTGCTTTTGTTCTTCTAAATTGTTTCCTGAATTAACGCTCAACCGATCGGCATCGTTTATCGACGCCATTTATCATTCGTGCATGTAGTCGGGAGGAATGTGCAAAAATTCATGAGACAGCCACAATAATTAATGTGTGACTGCATGCATTTTCACGTGAAGTTTTCATTTTAACTAGTTATGGTGCTCAAGAAGAAAGCCAGCGATGACGTAACAATAAACCAATCACGAATGTTCATTTTGTGTCTGCACGCTTTTGTAAATTAATACATTGTATCTGTTCTCAAATAAAGTTGTTGTTCAATTCAAGATTGAAAATGAAAACCCTCTGGAAAATTCCCTCATAGGAATTCTAGCCTTTTCATAAAATTCTGCAGTTAAAGAGAAAACAACTCGGCCGGTAACAAGCAATTCAACGGAGTTTTATCATGAGACATTTGCAATCTAGCAATGTCGAGCGAATCTGTAGACACCGAATTCCTTGGCCGAAGCTGTCAGATATTTAAGTTCTATGAGGGCGACTCAGGCTTGGAAGTCCAAAAGCATTTTGAAAAATCTTTGCGACACGTTTTGGTAGAGAATGAAATGGCAACTGGGCAACACCAGAGAGATGACTCCCTTGACGGTAAGTTTACTGATGCTAGAGTTTAGCACTTCTTCATAATCTATTTCTTTATTATCTGACTAGTAAATGATAAAGGCTAATGTAACCCTAGCTAGTTTATCTAATTCTTAATCTGTGCTACACTGTAGTGAATACGAAAATATTACTTATAATAGAGAGTTGAAATGCAATTGGTATATTTAATTTAAATCGAATTTGTAATTTGTAAACTACTCTTTCCTTCGTTTGTTTTGTCACATTTGTGAGTAGGGAATCCTTTTTAAACTACATTTTGCAAGCAAGTGTAAGACGCCGATACTACGATTTAAGGTGTAAACGAACGTTTGGCTCATTTTAAGTTGATTTTCTTTCAATTGAACGGATGCTAGATCGCCTCGGGAGAAAAACAAATTCAGTGACTGAACAGAGCTGATATTGCATTGTCCCAGTACAAGGGTTTTATTTTGGATTGTGTACAAACTTAGTACATTGATTGCTTGTTCCAAATAAAGTTAGTGCTACCATAATTTCAAAAAAGATAATGGATATAATTTGTAATTGGCTTTACAAGTGGTACCGACTATTAGAGCTGACGTCTACATTTTTTAAACATATACGAATTGTATAATATTTCTTGATTTGAATATTGCGTATATGAATTGGTTTCTATTCCAATATGCTAATTATATGATGTCACAAGAGGCCAACAATAAATGAGGCCTCTTGTGACATCACATAATTAACATATTGGAAATAGAAACTAATAGGCCTTTTGCATCAATTGATCACGTGACGATTTTCCATAGCAACGCCTGTGTGGAGGGCAAGCCATTCTAACATTCCTTGACAACAGAGAGAGCGCCAGCGTGAAACCTCAATATTAGAAGTTCTGCCGGTTCCTTTGTTATTCGTTTTCAGCCCACATTTATCAGAACTATTTAGCTTTAAATCTTAAAGTTCAGTGTTAGAGGATTTTAAGAGCTGTAAGACGATCAGAAACCGAACCGGACTCTACGAGTTACTCGCAACTACCCTGCGAGCAGAGGTTTCTCATCTCTTTGCCTTTCCTGTCGCCGAAGGAAACCTCTGCCACGATCACGAAACGATTGCTTTTCCCGTTGAACATGCGCACTTGCAACCTCCAAAATATTGGAGGTAAACCACGTGATAAACCAGTTCCAAACCGGTTTTACCTGTTTGTTATCGCTCGGGCATGACTTTTTGGCGATCTTCGCTGGTTCTGCAAAAGCCCACAGTATCCTTCGCAGCCGTTATTTATGTCATCGCGCAGATTTTGTTTTGCCGACGATTGATACGAAAGGGCTTCAAACTCCAGCTTTGTTTTCTTCTTATTTTGCCGAACTGCTCAGAAGACCTCGAAATTACCGTTCAATAAACTACCTTAATTTACGGTAAAGATTCGATTAAGCGCCCTCCTTCAAATAAGCGCCCCTCTCGAATAAGCGCCCCCCTTTCCACTGCGTTTTCTGAAATAAGCGCGCCCTCCCAAATAAGCGCCCCCCCTCCCCCTCTCTCGATAATAAGAAACACGTGTTATCGGTACAAAGTCAACTTCGCCATTTTATTTATCACAAGCTGGTCGTTTTTCTTAGTGTTTCTACTTTGTATTCCATGTGTGCGCAAAGTTCTTTCAATCGGTGGATCTCTCTTTCAAATCTTTCAAATCTTTCAAAAATGAAATAAGGGCCCTCTCCCGAATAAGCGCCCCCTCTCGAATAAGCGCCCCCCTTCGACCCTCAAAAATTAAATAAGCGCCCCGGGCGCTTAATCGAATCTTTACGGTATCCTAAAGAAAGCTTTGATTTATACCATCGAAGAAGGAAATATATTTTATTTTCTCCATTTCGCCAACAATAGGAAATGAACAATCGGCTGAAATCTACAATGAATTTACAATGTTTATCGTCTCGTTTTTCTCGGCCAATGGAAATCCAGATACCGTGGCGCATGCTCAACGCGAAAAGCAATCGTTTCGTGGCAGAGGTTTCTTTCGGCGACAGGAAAGGAGAAACCTCTGCTCACAGGGTAAGCAACATGATGGCGGCTTCTACCTGAGACGGTAAGAAGCTGACTTCGGGAATGTACTTTTCTTCCACGCTTTAAATCGTTTTTATATTCTAGAAAAATTATGTGATGACAGGAGATGTATCTATTTAATACTCTACCATAGCTGAGGAATGAGATGCCAGGAGACGCTGGTGTTGTATAAACTGGAACTCGCGCTACCACTGTTGTGTGCCACAAATATACAGTGGTGATTCATGCTACAACGATGGACTTTCCTTTTGTCGCAAAAATTCCCCAGTAAAGACATGGGATTAAGGTCTCTGTGAATCACCAAACTTCGAAGTAACGAGCGGCTTTATTTCAAGATTACAGACTCTAGTGTTGCTGGTGATTTGAAAAAAAGAGAACCTGTCACATAGGAAAACCAGCTACTCAACAACCTATAATATATCAAGTTGTTATTCGTACATCAGTTTATAATATCCCTGTAGCCTGTAACGCGTTCCAATTCATACAACACCAGCGTCTCCTCGGCTATGGTAGAGTAACAGATACATCATTCTCCTGTCATCACATAATTTTTCTAGAACATAAAAACGATTTAAAGCGTGGAAGAGAAGTACATTCCCGAAGTCAGCTTCTTACCGTCTGTTGAGGCCGCCATCATGTTGCGAGTAACTCGCAGAGTCCGGTTCGGTTTTGGCTTCATAAAGCTATTTCTGATCGTCTTTAATACGGCTCTTAAAATCCTCTAACACTGAACACGCTAGCCCAGTCAACAGCAGCTGATTTACACAAGGGGCGTGACAGAAATATAAAATTTACAAAATATTTAAATATATTATGAATATAGATAAAAATATAATGTTTGACTATTACGTAATAATGATTAAATATTTATAGCTGGTATTTGTGAGCGGCAATTTTAGTCTTGGAAGAAGGGAATGAGTTGGAGTCCCTAATTTCGTTATGGAGCGAGTCCCATATTTTAGCCCCATGCACAGTACGAGAAACTCTTTTTCATACTTTCGGTTTTGGGTAAAGGTTACGGCAGTGAGGAATTCAGTGGAGCCCCTAAGATTGTATTCAGTGACCTCAGATTTCTGTTTAAAAAGATCCACAAGGCAAATTGGGGCTTGACCATTTATGACTTTGTACATTTCTTTCGCCTTATTTTTAGCCCTTTGAGTTTCAAGTGTTTCCCACACTAGAGCATCTAATGCCTCAAGGTGGGGAGCATCGTTTCTCAAATTCAATATTATCCGAGCAGATCTATTCTGTAATATTTGGAGTGTCCGTGACCGAGACTGTCCCATACCTCACTACAGTAATTGAAATGGGGGTTAATAAGAGCATTGTATATATCAACAAGGTATCTCTATCTACAAAGTCCCTCACTCTGCGTAGAACTCCTATTCCTGAGGACACTTTTTTAGCAATTTGACCAACATGTTTTCCCCAGGCCAAATATTGATCAATCTCAACACCTAATACCCTGCTATTGAAGACCTGTTCAATTTCAATCTTTGCGGGCTGTTTGACAAGATTTCTAAGTTTAAAGTGGGATCCAATCAGCACAAATTCAGTTTTCGCTACGTTGAGACTCAATTTGTTTGCCAGGAGCCAGCCATTTACATAGTCATGGCCATCTCAAGTTCCTCTAACGATCCCCCTGAAGCGGTTAAATTCGTGTCATCAGCAAACATACGAAATGTTGAGTGCTTTAGACATTCCGGTAGATCGTTAATATATAAGAGGAAGAAGAGAGGGCCAAGGATAGACCCTGAGGGATTCCACAAGTTATCCGACTTTCGGAGGATACCGAGTCATTTAGCTGGCATATTTGTTTACGATCAGTTAAATATGATTGCAATAGATTTAAGGCATTTTCGGTTATTCCAAGGATTTCCAATTTACGTAAGAGTATTTCATGATTTACTGTATCGAATGCCTTTTTTAGGTCTAAAAATACGACCAAGTTAAACATTATTTTACGATCCATATTAACACACCAGCTGTTAGTACAGTCAAGAAGAGCTGAAACAGTTGAGTGTAGCTTCCGAAAGCCAAATTGGTGATTAGAAATTAGTTTATTGCTAGAAAGGTACTAATTACACAAATAAGGGCTGCTGAGTTTGTACTAAGCAGCTCTAAAAATACTGACCCTCCCCCTTTGTGTAGCATGAAAATTCGTGACCCTCCCGCAAACAAAGTCCGAAAAAAGTATGACCCTTCCCTAAAGAAAAAAAGATATACATACTGTAATTTGTGTGTACACTGTTTATTTAATTTCACTTTTCTAGGTTGCATATATTCTCATTATATGACTTTATTACTACCTAGCTCGATTTAAACCCTAATCTAGATTTAAGAGCTCATATCCTTAATATGTTTTGAAATATTAGTCTTTCTTTGGCTCTCATATTTGTAATAACTAGTATACCTAATAGGTAGTGGATGATCAAGGGCACCCAACGAAGTTTTCGGTTAAAAAGCTATTCGGGAGAGTAAGTTAGCCTAAAACTTTCGGATTTGAAAAAAATTTCCCTACAAAATTGTTTTCTGAAATACTGGCTAGGAAATTTGTTTTCAATTAAAAGGTTTCCCCTAAAATATTCGTACGTCCCAATTCGTCTGATTAATAGAGTCAGAACAGGAAAAAAGAATCCCTAAAAAATTCGTACGTCCACAAAACTTTGAAACATGAAGTTACTTGGGCTAGAAAATTCTTCTTATGTTCTAGACTACTAACAAATTCGTAGGCCGGGAATATTTTGCCATACTATTTTCGGTTGACGCGATTTCCACCTAGAAAATCCGAACAGCTAATAGCTTTCTAGAATATGTCAAAAGACATAGTAGGCGCCTTAAAATGGCTAGATAAGCTGTAGACAACTGGTTTCAAACGAATTTCAAAAAGTACTCGTTGGGTGCCCTTGGATGATGCCGCTCAGTCAAGGATGTGTTACTGGGTGATAGAAATGGCAAGGTGTTAATAGATGAATAGATTTTGTAGATTTTGGGCTGAAGCCTGTTTGAGCTGTGGTATGTTTTCTCAAAAGTTGTCACGATTTATTTTCATTTTGTTCCGACATATCAACGATTCCCGGTAAATTCCCTGAGCCTACCAATTCCCGACATTTTCTTAAGATTCCCACTCAGCACAAAAAAAACTGCTGTTCTCCCTCGCCCGGTGAAGTTTATATGTGGCAGTTTTAAGATCATTAAAATTTCCAAGGGAAACTATCAGACGATAGCCCCGAGACTAAAACGCTACAGTAAACACCCGCGTATAAGAACCTAGTGATTAAGAACCTGTAGGCTAAAATTTTGACATTTAAACCCCCATTATATAAGAACCTGTTGAGCCTAAAAATTGAAACGGGTTCTTATTTGGAAAATCAGAAAAAAATTGAAAAAAAAGAAAAAAATGTTTTTATATGGCAATCAGACTGTGCAGAATCTCTTGTAATTTCAATTTAAAAAAATTGATATACTGTACACAAATACTTGCCTCTACTGATTATATATTTATATAGTTTCAGTGAGTACACTGGTAGACTCACTATCAATAACAGTAACAGTTATCAACCATGGTAGAATACATAAGGAAGGGACCACACCCATATAGACTACAGTCGTTTGACCAGCAGCAAGCACGTTTTCCTCTTAAGAAAATAAGAACCTAGTAGCCTAAATTCTCAGACACCAAATATATAAGAACCTTTTAAGGCTAACTTGGAAAAATGTAGGTTCTTATACGCGGGTGTTTACTGTATTTGTCTTCGGTAGTTTAAAATCGAGATTTAAACTGTATTTTAATTTTTTCACTCGACGGTATGTGGAGCATCCTCCAGTGGATGACCGAATTGGCGATACATTGACAAGGTTAATGATAAACGAGTAGCTGCTTCTGAAATATTCGCCGGTATTCCATAGAAAACCATGAAATAACCATATTATCCTAAAAATAACAAATTTACAAGAATATTTATCACGAAAACAAAGTAACTTACCGGAAACTTACCGGACGATGATAGACTGCGAATTTTTTCGCCCGAAAACACACATTTCGAGTGGCGGCCGCGCGCAACTGAAGACTAATTATGTATTCAAAATGTTGAATTCTTATTGGCTGATAGAGAAAGGGTGCAAAATTTCCTGAATTTTGATTGGTCTTGATCTAGCCATCAAATACGCCTTTGCATTTCATAGTTGATCTCTGATTGACTGAAATATAATATTTATAGGATAATGAATATTACGTGAGTGCTAGTCATGAATGTAGCGTATGAACTCGTGTTTATGCCACAAATGGTGGAGCGTCTTCGTGACTACATCACATCGTTGCTTCTATCATAGCGCCTGGTACAGCATACAATAAAGCGATGTTGATTTAATTAGAACTTGTCCTTTAGATCCAGAAATTAAAGTACTCGTATTATTCAAATTCACGTTGAAATCGAATGGGGCCTCGCGCACGATGTTGGTGATCACCTTTTCACATTTTACAGTCTAACGCTAGATTTAGTGTCTAATTTCACTATGCTTTAATGTAGAAGCTTGATTTTTCACAGGAAGATGATGTAGTTCGTGTGCACCAAGAGGAGTGAAAATCGTTTTCTGAAGTTTCGAAACGATTTTTAAAAGCGCTTTTTTTCTATAGCACACCACTTAATTTTAGCTGTTTTTGACCTATTTTTCATCCCGATAGAAAAACTTAGAAGTCACTCACCTTCGATACGA
This sequence comes from Actinernus sp. WN-2022, assembly GCA_030867875.1. NCBI lineage: Eukaryota > Metazoa > Cnidaria > Anthozoa > Actiniaria > Actinernidae > Actinernus > Actinernus sp. WN-2022. The sequence goes on along the minus strand of JAOWCC010000655.1, from coordinate 10,277,509 downwards.
GCCCCAACATCCGGCAAAAGGTTATACATTTGTGATGCACATTAACTATAGTTTCATTTGCACTTCGTGTTTTTTGTGGTTTGTTGATGGTTTTACATACACAATCCATTTTATAGCGTTAGACTGCCATTTTAAATGCACAAAATTGCCAGATTCGCGTATCGTGCCCTCGGGGCTCGATGTTCGGATCGAGCATAGAGGCACGATTATCGAGCCTTCAAAGTTCTAGATCGTGCCTTTTACGTTAGGCTCGATGAGGGCACCATTAGGGCTCTATAAAGGCACGATAATATTCAGGCAAAGGCTCGATGAAGGCACGATCCAAAGCTCGATGAAGGCACGATGCCAGGTTCATAACATTTTGCATAATCATGTCACTACATACCCTGGGTTCCAGAGGTTAAATGTTTTGCCTTTTGTTGGTAAATTCGGTGAGCGCGCGGAAGGCAAAACATAATAGAACTAAAGTTGAAGCAGTATGTGGTTTTAAACTGCGAGCCATACTATTAAAAACTGTAAGCTTTGAGTATATAGTTTCGAAGAAAGAAATGTTGCTCAGATTGACCATACATGTACATCTATCAGCCAAGGAATTAGTTCCTATTTTCATTTCTTTCTTAATATGTACAAATATATAGTTTCTTCATTTTGGATGCACCATTTGACAAGTATACTTGAGAAGTTTTTGATGAAGTATGGCAAAGATTCGAGTGATGCAATGTGTTTTTAAGAGAGATTTAGAGAATCGGTTCACTCTGTGTAACCGAAATCAGTTTCTAGAATAATCGCGGTTTTTTCAACTGGTCCACTTAATCTTTACAATCCTATATCAGGACATTCAAATGGTATAATAAATTATCTCTTTATTATATGGCAGCTCCGTGGGCAGGCAAGACTCCAAGAGGACTCTGAATGCTGCAATCTGAATGGTTGCTCAGCGGGCAAAAAAATTCATCTTGACCGCTCAAGATTTTCCTAATTCCTTCACAACCATTCGTAAACAAATGGCGATAAAACCCATACATTTTGAAAGAAACTAAACAACTTGTCACATGAAGGCAAATACTAATTTAAAGTATCTTTCTAATTTCCGTTGTTCGGCTAAAATTCAACTTTATAGAGCAAACTAAAGAAGCGGCTTTCCGACTCTCGCAAGTTCGATGAAAATGACTGCAGCAAAAACGAATGAATTGAACGTTAGAAGCTGGATTAGTGGATAAATAACTTTTTACATGTAGCTGTCAAATTAAATACACAAAAGCTGAAATTGCTGTACATGCAGACTTCAAAAAACACAATGAAAAGTTCAGCTACCTCAACGCTTCTAAAATCGCAGTACAAAGAAATTATTCCGGGAACACGCGTAAACTAACTTATAATTAGCACACAGTTTCATCAAAGAAATCAAATTGTTTTATTACATATGCATATGGGTTGAGAAATTCAGAATTCACATTTGGTAACTGGCATTTAACACGAGAGTGTTTACTAGTTAGTACTTACAAGTTTGTTCGTATTCTTCTACAGCTCATTTTATCAAGTTTTTCAGTGTGCTTATCGTATCGCCACTCAACTCTAGTGATTTCAACGTGCCTGTTTTCAACTTTTAAATCTTCCACAAATATGCACATGTTTGTCTCCAGATAATGCCATTCGGGTTCTTGGTAAAGATGTCATTGAAACTCAGTGCATCTGAAGTGAAGTACAGGTCAGTTTTCATCCATAAAAAGCATTTTTGATGTCGAAACAAAAAACTGTTGTGAACACCACGAGTTCAATTTCAAGTAAAACTCGTCGGGTCTCGGTCTAGTTTTAGCTTAATTTCTATTCGCTGTTCAGTTTACCGCGAAGTGGGTTCCTGGTCGGCGCGTCAAAAAGTGTGTTTTAGCACTATTTTCGCCATATAATAAAAACCTTATTGACCAAGCTTTTCCAAATTCGATAAAATCCATACATTTTGAAAGATACTAAACAACTTGCAGCAAAAACGAATGAATTGATGCCAGGCTCGATGTAGACACGATCCAAGGCTCGATGCAGGCACGATGCCAGGCTCGATGCCAGGCTCGATGAAGTCACGATCCAAAATCATTCAAGGCTCGATCTAGGCTCCATGAAGGCACGATAGATGCACGATGAAAGGAATGCAGGCTCGATATTCGAGCAACGTGCATCAGCCATCGTGCATCGAGCATTTCAGGAAGGCTCGATGCACGATGTATAACGTACGATGTACGTTGTGAAGTTTTTGTTACGCGAGTGATCACCAACACCGTGCGCGAGGCCATGGAGTTACAGTCTTCGATATTGATCTAAACATACCTTAGAATTATGTATGTGAATCACTGAGAGACATGTGAAGTGAGTTTACTAAGGAGGTGCGTGAGATTGGGCCAATGAGAGGGATGGAAACTGCATTAAGAATATAGTATATTCTTATGTTATATTTCATGTTATATTTTATGTTTTATATGAACATAGTATAAATATATGAACATAGTTTGAATATTGCTTTCTCTTTCACTGGTACAATGCATGTTTACGGATCCGGATAATTTGTGCATCTTTTTTTAAACTGTGACATGATTTATTACACCACTCAAACGTAATCTTAGTTCCAAACGTGATCGGATGGATAGTAATTCCCTAAAAACAGTTTTGCAAAGTACCGCAATAGAGGGTTGTCACTCAATCCCCTGAGATTCAAATGACGAAGGGCATGGCGGCCATGTTGGTGTACCTAACAAAAGGTACATCAACATAGCGGCTATGACGTCACGTTAAAACCCTCTTTAGGGAGGTTACGTCATATGTCAGGCATCATAACAATACATCTTCTTTCTAATAAAATAAACAAAGGATGCGAAATGGGATTTCCAGCGACGAGAAGAGGAAATAGTAGGTTCCAAAACTCAACCTTTCTTATTATATACCCGAGTATAGCCTCATAGGAGGTTCTTGTTACGGTTAAAATAATATGAGTGTGGTTAGCTTTGTTAAAGTGAGGTCAGTAAGAGGACACAGCATAGTTTAATTATATTTTTCTCAGTATTTACTGATATTTTATGTTACATATGAAAATACTTTCTTTTTCACATTGGTATTTTAGTGTCACCCACATTACCCATGAAGCACCGCAAACTTCCAGCCTCATTCTGGTGCGAACCGTTCTCCTCTTTTCCACCAGAATGCTTCACTGTCGGCACCGAATCCCATAATAATCTATACAGAGAAGGTTTCGTAAGTGGTAAGTACACTGCTGAGACAAGAGAAAGCACCTCTGCAATAACTACAGTTAACCTTCCCGTGCAGGTTCGAACGTTTCAGGCTGACAATCCCGGTCTTCCATCTTCGCGGCTTGTCTCGTATTCTCAGCTGCCTCTTGCAGCCATGAATGCGTCCAACGAACAATTTGCGCATACTCAGGAAGTTAAACCGCAATGTTCGGCTTACTATGTTCGCGGGCCCACAACTGGACACGGATTCAACCCAAGATACAACTCTCTTCTTGTTCAGCCGAAAGTTCTGCCCGAGTTGCCTGCTATCCAAGGAGAACCGCTTAGGCCTGGGAACAAAACTGGCTAAATGCAGTGTTGTTAACATGGACCAAGTTTAATTCAGTTTGTAGTACTGAAGCAACTAAACTTTGATTGATATAAGTCAACATTTACGTATTTAAACTCCTAATTACAATTTGCTTAAAGAAGATTTCGTATGAGTGGGTAAGTTACAGCAATGACTTATAGCACGGTTACTGTACAACATACGTTGACGTTGAAATAGTTTCTCATTGTTTTTGTCTTTCTGATCCGATCAAATTATAGAATAACGGTACAGTTAGTTACCGTACAGTATGCTAAGATAAGGTTACGGACATGTTATAGAATAACGGTAGAGTTAGTTACCGTACAGTAAGGCTGAGATAAGGTTACGGACATGTTATAGAATAACGGTACAGTTAGTTACCGTACAGTATGGTAAGATAGGGTTACGGACATGTTATAGAATAACGGTACTGTTAGTTACCGTACAGTATGGTAAGCCGATAGGGTTACGGACATGTTATAGAATAACGGTACAGTTAGTTACCGTACAGTATGGTAAGATAAGGTTACGGACATGTTATAGAATAACGGTACTGTTAGTTACCGTACAGTATGGTAAGATAGGGTTACGGACATGTTATAGAATAACGGTACAGTTAGTTACCGTACAGTATGGTAAGATAAGGTTACGGACATGTTATAGAATAACGGTACTGTTAGTTACCGTACAGTATGCTAAGATAAGGTTACGGACATGTTATAGAATAACGGTACTGTTAGTTACCGTACAGTATGGCTGAGATAAGGTTACGGACATGTTACAGAATAACGGTACAGTTAGTTACCGTACAGTATGGTAAGATAAGGTTACGGACATGTTATAGAATAACGGTACAGTTAGTTACCGTACAGTATGGTAAGATAAGGTTACGGACATGTTACAAAATAACGGTACAGTTAGTTACCGTACAGTATGCTAAGATAAGGTTACGGACATGTTATAGAATAACGGTACAGTTAGTTACCGTACAGTATGGTGAGATAAGGTTACGGACATGTTACAAAATAACGGTACAGTTAGTTACCGTACAGTATGGTAAGATAAGGTTACGGACATGTTATAGAATAACGGTACAGTTAGTTACCGTACAGTATGGTAAGATAAGGTTACGGACATGTTACAAAATAACGGTACAGTTAGTTACCGCACAGTATGGCTGAGATAAGGTTACGGACATGTTATAGAATAACGGTACAGTTAGTTACCGCACAGTATGGTAAGATAGGGTTACGGACATGTTATAGAATAACGGTACAGTTAGTTACCGCACAGTATGGCTGAGATAAGGTTATGGACATGTTATAGAATAACGGTAGAGTTAGTTACCGCACAGTATGGTAAGATAGGGTTACGGACATGTTATAGAATAACGGTACAGTTAGTTACCGTACAGTATGGTAAGATAGGGTTACGGACATGTTATAGAATAACGGTACAGTTAGTTACCGTACAGTATGGTAAGATAGGGTTACGGACATGTTATAGAATAACGGTACAGTTAGTTACCGTACAGTATGGTGAGATAAGGTTACGGACATGTTATAGAATAACGGTACAGTTAGTTACCGTACAGTATGGTAAGATAAGGTTACGGACATGTTATAGAATAACGGTACAGTTAGTTACCGTACAGTAAGGCTGAGATAAGGTTACGGACATGTTATAGAATAACGGTACAGTTAGTTACCGCACAGTATGGCTGAGATAAGGTTACGGACATGTTATAGAATAACGGTACAGTTAGTTACCGTACAGTAAGGCTGAGATAAGGTTACGGACATGTTATAGAATAACGGTACAGTTAGTTACCGCACAGTATGGCTGAGATAAGGTTACGGACATGTTATAGAATAACGGTACTGTTAGTTACCGTACAGTATGGTGAGATAAGGTTACGGACATGTTATAGAATAACGGTACAGTTAGTTACCGTACAGTAAGGCTGAGATAAGGTTACGGACATGTTATAGAATAACGGTACAGTTAGTTACCGCACAGTATGGCTGAGATAAGGTTACGGACATGTTATAGAATAACGGTAGAGTTAGTTACCGTACAGTATGGTAAGATAGGGTTACGGACATGTTATAGAATAACGGTACAGTTAGTTACCGCACAGTATGGCTGAGATAAGGTTATGGACATGTTATAGAATAACGGTAGAGTTAGTTACCGCACAGTATGGTAAGATAGGGTTACGGACATGTTATAGAATAACGGTACAGTTAGTTACCGCACAGTATGGCTGAGATAAGGTTATGGACATGTTATAGAATAACGGTACAGTTAGTTACCGCACAGTATGGCTGAGATAAGGTTACGGACATGTTATAGAATAACGGTACAGTTAGTTACCGCACAGTATGGTAAGATAGGGTTACGGACATGTTATAGAATAACGGTACAGTTAGTTACCGTACAGTATGGTAAGATAAGGTTACGGACATGTTATAGAATAACGGTACTGTTAGTTACCGTACAGTATGGCTGAGATAAGGTTACGGACATGTTATAGAATAACGGTACTGTTAGTTACCGTACAGTATGGTAAGATAAGGTTACGGACATGTTATAGAATAACGGTACTGTTAGTTACCGTACAGTATGGTGAGATAAGGTTACGGACATGTTATAGAATAACGGTACAGTTAGTTACCGTACAGTAAGGCTGAGATAAGGTTATGGACATGTTATAGAATAACGGTACAGTTAGTTACCGCACAGTATGGTAAGATAGGGTTACGGACATGTTATAGAATAACGGAACAGTTAGTTACCGCACAGTATGGTAAGATAGGGTTACGGACATGTTATAGAATAACGGTACAGTTAGTTACCGTACAGTATGGTAAGATAGGGTTACGGACATGTTATAGAATAAAGGTACAGTTAGTTACCGTACAGTATGGTAAGATAGGGTTACGGACATGTTGTATTTTGTCCCAAACATACGAAATCTGCTCTACTTAAACTTCCTTGTTGAAACAGAAAATAAAACAGATCCTGATAAGGTTTCAGCGTTGTCATTTTCTTTATTTTTATAAGAAAATATTTATCTCGAACAAACCAGGACAGAGCGCAGTCATGACATCCGTGCAACAGGTTTTGCAACATCCTTTGCTTGCGGATATAATCCCTCGAGCTGATCATTAGCATTAAGGTATGGGATAGTACATTTTTACCACGCTCAGTTTTTCGTGTTCTGATTGGCTTAATTATTACCACTGGAAATAGGAGATCCCACGGATTGTGTCTTTGCTCGCGCCACGGATTGTGTGATATGGCACGCTAGAATCACAATTTCCATCGTTTTCAAGGCTCTTCCGCTGACTATTTCTCGTTTGTTGTTGTAAAAAACTAATTTACGATAGTTTCCCGTGGTATGTCCTCTTATTGATACCCTGATTCCAGTGATTTTCTAGAGAGAGAACAGCCACGGAGAAAGAGCCGCACAGTGAACTCGCGAAGCAGAGATCAGCGAACTGCGAGAACCTCTGGTATCGGTGGGTGCGAATCGCACTTTAGGGTCAAGATCTGACTGTCTTTTCTGGTTGGAGGAATATTTAATGAGCTCCACAAGATTGGTTAGATATATTGTTTTCAGGGACGGAAGGATATGTAATCATTGTAGATATCGTATGGTCAACTAGAGAGGGGACGGGAATTATTTACGTTTAAATTTGCTGGCTCAGCTTCGAGCGAAGTCTGCTCGATCTCGCACGTAGCAGATTGTAGAACATTGTAGTATTCGTATGGCGATTCCTCAAAGCATCTATGAAGACATCATATCATCTGTACTAAAATATCGCTTTCCCAAGATAACATCACCGAATGATGAGCAAGATAAAGTGTTATTTGGCGTTATAAATCAGAAAGACGTGTTCGCCATCCTACCGACTGGTCATGGCAAGTAGATAATTGTTCAGTTGCTATACCAGATATAAGCAAAGAATTATCAATGAAAGGGTTCAGTTATATATAGTTGTTATCTGCCCCCCAAAATCATTGGTGGACTCTCACATTGATCTAAGGTCTTCTCGAACTTTAGAATAGTTCTGACAGATCACTCGTAAAACGCCATTTAGGTCGGTATTCGTTGGCCAGTAATCTGATCACAGTCTCTAGCGTATCGGGAGAACAGATGGATGACCTCCGTTTTTCCAGCGTTGCATGCGAGGCCATTGGCTGTACGCCAGATCATGATGTCATTGGTGCAGGCCTCACGTTTTGACAGTTCGATTGAGAGAGTTGAATGACACGTAGAGCTGTGTATCGTCTGCAAACATCATGCGGATCAGTTACTACATCCTCAAGTGGAGCAAATAAAAGTGCAAGTAAAGCCATAAAACAACATTAACCCTGCCTTTTTTCTCCAAATTCTATTTCTAATATACTTCAGTTGTCTAAATTAGTTTTCTTCGAGACCCTGGAGCAGCAATTCAACTAGAATAAAAGTTACCCGAACAGTCAAGTTTCGTCGAAAAGTACCGCTGAATGCAATGACTACAGACGCATGTACGCAGGGTTATCCTCATTCTGAAGTTAAACATTCGTAAATACCAGCGAGAAGGTGGGCTATTCGCTGGCATGTAAGAATGTTTAACTTCAGAATGAGGCTAAGCCTGCGTACATGCGTCTGTAGTCATTACATTCAGCGGTAATTTTCGAATACGAAACTGGACTATTTACCGCGAACTGGTCTATTCATCATATTTTGCGATAGCCGCAGTTCCAATAATTGTTTTATTATTTAGTATCACGATTCACTGATCACTTTGTTTACTTTTGAGACGCCAATATAACATGGTATTGCGTCTCAGAATACCAGCCTCTGATACCATCCAGCAATACTAATTATTTTGGTGTGAAACATTCCACAAGCAGCCACTGAAAAATAACTAATATCACTGGCTTCCATAAAAAAATAAATTATTGGGAAAAATAGTTATTAAAATTAGCCATGTTAAGGTTACCGTAGACCTTGATGGCCTGTTCTGGGCTTGTAGTTGTTGCACGGTTGCGTAATGCAGTGAATTCGAAGTTGCAGTCTCACCCAAGCTAGCTTCGACTTGATTCACTCGGTTTACGAGTTTCTTGAAATCAGCTTTTAGTGTATTAAATGTTTTGCCCTTTACCGCGGCTTCTGGTGTATCCTCGACACTGAAGGGTTTAGATTTCTCATCTTCACCGCCAATTACTTCAATCTCTTCAGGTTCGTTAGCTTTCTCAAGCACTATCGGATGTGTTATTCATTTGTTTTCAGTCAAGATTGCAGATGCGTTATAATGATAAACTCAAATGCACCACTCTTGTCCTACCGGCACTAGAAGTTTATAGTTTCTTAGCAACGCATTTCCCACCAATCAAGTTAAATTTCGCGCTCCTCCCTGTTTATTCCCAGAGGGAGTACTTATGTGTCACCTCCATGACAAGCAGGAGTTCATTTGTTGTTCTAATTATAATAAATGCTCAGGAATCACGTTTTAGTAAATTTTGTTTCTTTCATTGAATGACATAGTAGGTTTTCTCCGACCAAATTAAAAGAGTAACATATCATTTTAAAGTTTATTTCTAGGGCTACCAGAATCCGATGTTGACTTTTTTTTACTTTTTTTTCTCGCGCTTGACTAAGCTGTTCAGACTTCTTCGTATAAAATTGAAATAAAAGTTGCCTTTATTCAGAAAGAACACATAGTAGGATTTTTAAAGCGGAGACTTTAAAGAACTCTACCTAAGGGTCAATTGGTGTTCCTTTAATAAAAGGCCGATATTGACTTTTGTGTAAAATGAAAGGAAAAACACTAGTAGCTACTTTTATGACACTACCTGACGCAGATTCGGCAATTTTCTCTGTATTTGAATCTCAGCAGTTAATGAGCTTGACGCGTGACTGATTTCGGCAGTTAATGAGATGTGCATATCCGATATGTCCAACCATTCTGGGCAATGTCTCCACTATAGCCGATTCATCTACGTCTGTGTCACTTAGGAACTCGTCCTGACTTTCCTGAGAAGACTCTTGACTCTCAGTTGTATTCTCTTGACCATCTAAGCTATTCTCTTCCCTCGCTCCATCGCCATTAATGGCGACTAACAAGCGTTCCTCGAACATTGACTTTGTTCCTTTGGTGTCAAGTCCCAGTTTCGTCAGTTCAGACCTCAGTTCAGCGACTTTAACTTATTTATTGAAGCAGGTGTTAATTCACTCATTCTGAATGATGTGAAAGTAGCAAATTTAATAAAATCCTGGTTTACTGTAGCTGACAGCGGAGCCGAACAAAATACCTAACGTCTTTACTGTTCAAATGACAAGGATCATAGGTTTGCGGGAAACTACGACCAGGACATCCAAAAGCCCTATCTCAATTATAACGCATATATACATATCGCATGTGCTTTAGTTGTCACATGTTTGCAGACTGTGCAGTACTGATATCGTTCATCGCAATAGTCCTGTTTCGTATTCGAAAATTACCTCTGAATGCAATGACTACAGACGCATGTACTCAGGCTTAGCCTCATTCTGAAGTTAAACATTCTTAAATACCAGAGAAGGTGCAAAATGCGAAACTACAACAATACGCAGAGTTGTGAATAGCCTACCTTCTCGCTGGTATTTATGAATGTTTAACTTCAGAATGAGGCTAAGCCTGAGTACATGCGTCTGTAGTCATTGCATTCAGCGGTAATTTTCGATTACGAAACTGGAGTATTGGAGTTTTCATTAGAAATGTTGTTTCAGCTCGTTTATGGATAAACTAATACGGAATCCCAGCACTTTGTATGCCCTATGACAACATCTACAGCCGGAGTTCGTGCTGGTTCGCTGCAATTTCTCTAAGGCTTTGTCGTCGCTTTCGCCTTTTACGTGACCTTGATATCACAGGCTGCTTTTTTCTCTTACATCGCTTGAAAACACTTTTCTTTTCACTAGGTTTCCTAGTTTTTGCCATGATAGCTAGCAGACTAACCTGATCGTTTGGTAAAATTAGCAACGCAGTACTGTATGTTGGAATGTAAATCCAAGTAATACGAACCATTTCAATTCCCGCGAATTCTTTGTTCATTCACAACAACCCCAGGGGTCGTGTTTAATTGGCTTGTTGGGTTAACATGTTGACAGAACCTTTGATGAAGTGTGAACTCGCTGTAAAACTTCCGAAGCTATAAAGTGTCTTAGACCACTGACGAGTCTCCCTTTTGGTCGAGGGTCGAGTGTAGTATGTCGAGGGTCGAGGGTTCTTTGCCGAGGGTCCCTTTTTCCCTCAAAAATATTTTCCTTATATTACGAGGGCAATAAAAAATACTAGAAATGTATTTTCATATTAAGACGGTCAAGAGAACTTTGGAGTCTGTAGTTTATCAAACACGGCTTTGGCAGCTTAAATGTTTGTAAGTTTTCAAGTTGCGGATGATGCTTCCTTCGCTTATCATTTAATTTTAGCGTCGACTATTTAGTATCATAAAAAGAGAAAGCTTGCTTACTTGCTTGATTGTTCTGAATATGAAATTCCAATGCTGAATCCCGAAGGGCGAGGAACATTCCCTTAGCAGTGCGGCTTCGTGTTTAAAGTGTATATGAAATGAAATTTTGTTTTGAGTTTTTCTATCGTTCATTATCTCCTAAACATCAAAGCAAAAGAAAATTGCGAAGAAAAAAATTATAAAGCTGAGATTTCGCTTCGCAAAGTTGTCATACATGCACTTGAAATATGGTTAGGAGACTGGGGCGAGTCAAGCTCGTGATGACGTAAAAACCGTGACACACTTGATAGCATATTCGCATAGACGTGAACAAGCTCTATAAACCTGCGAACCGTCCTTGCTCTTCAAAACCGTCCTTGCTCTTCAAAACTAAAGTAAGATGTCAGAAAGCGAGCAAAATTATCTTCATCTTCGAGTTCAGAGAGTGGAAGCCACGATTTTGATGAAGTGGAAGTAAGGGCGAACGGATTTCAACCGTACGAAGATGAGCCGCTTGCGTCGTTGTGGGCTCGAGCGATGGGGAAGACGACGACGAAAATTATGTCTCTGGCGGTGTTGTGCTCTAGATCCCGGTAAATCAGTGGACTACAGGAAGCCTTTGTATCGGAATCCTCCGCTCTTCGGGAGCAACTACAGAATGCAGGGCCACTTTTAAAGCCCCGTCATATTCATATTGAGCTAGTTTGCTCGTGGCCCTGTATTATATTCTGTAGTTTAGCCTCCCCAACTCGTTTTTGTCAACGTATTAAAATGTGACAAAGCACGAAAACTTCCAGGTTCGCAGCAATGACAAATTCACGTAGGTCCTCTTTTGAAAGACCGAAATGGCAGAGGGTACCGTCGTCGTGCAGGTCAGTCTGAAAACGAGTAAGTATTTTTTTATATATTCATGTTGGGAAATGACAGTACTCTATACAATACGTATTTGTGGCTAGTTTTCCCTTTGTCCCTCCCTGGGGTTGAAAATGGGTAGGATTTTATTTAGTTTCAGGGTTTGGTTTTTAGAAGGTGTGTATGAGAATTTGAGAAAATGCATTATTAATGAACCAACTTCGAAATATCACTTGAAAAGCCCTTACAAATTGTGCAAAATTATCCATTTAGCTCAGGTGTATTTACACTCGTTCTTAAAGGTCCGTACACACGAAGGGACAAGTCACAGGGACAAGTCCCGGGGACAAATCTCTTGTTGCGTACACACGAAGGGACAAGTCCCAGGGACAAGTCCCCTCGTGTGAACTAGGAAAAATCTTGTCATTTTGTCCCAGGGACTTGTCCCCTCAATTCAAACCAGTTTGATTTGAAGGAACAAGTCCGGGAACAAAATTTTGTCCCGCAACAATATTTTTCCTAGTTTAGACGAATTTGAGAAAATGCATTATTAATGAACCCAGTGGTGGGGTATTCTGCAATTGCTCCAATATGGCATATTATACATGCCTTACTATACTGCACGACAGGTGGGGATATTACCAGGCAATAGTGGGGGAAATACCAGGGTTTTGCATAGTTTCTTACACTGACCCTCAAGCATTTACCACATATTTGAGGAATTTGTCTGGGGTAGGTGCAGGGGAATTACTGCACATATGCACGTGACAAAGCAAAGCACTCCAGCTACTGGAAGTCAAGGCAAATTCGGCACTCTTTTAGAGGCTTGGAGATGAAAATGTAAAGCATATCGACAGACAGGTTCATCAGATTCCTGCCAAATAATAAGCAGATTAGGTGAGTCGTGAAAACAATGGGTCGTAAAAATCATGTTTACGATTACGACTTGCATGATGTCAATATATTATGTGAGTCCTAAAAGTAACTTCCTCCTTGCAGAGTAATGAAATATTCAGAATAAATACTTGTACCTAAGTTAGATATACAAATGTGGCTCCACCTTTTGCACAAACAAATAAATAATGAAATACAAATAACGACATTACTATTATAGCAACTATTCTAAGGGAAAGCCTACATTAAACTTTATTCTTGTAGCTTCCTACGAGCTGTTGCATACAGATGGCTAATCTGCTGAATTTGTGGTTATATTAATATATGGGCTGGGACAATACCAGGCCATTGCCAGCCAGCTGTGTTTATGACATACGGCAGAGGTTTAATACACCCCATCACCAGGCAAGCAGTTACCAGCCAGCAGAAGCAAGGGCACCATAGTGTTGGTGTATTCATAATGTACCACAATAGCTAACTTTATGCATTGCTGCATGTTATTCAATGAAACTTCTATCAACATAAATGCATCAGTCAACGTCACTTATTAGCAGTTCAAAGAGAGGTACTAAGTTAAAATGGAAATTATATACATGTATATAAAGTGTATATATATAATAGAGAGTTTGCATAATGCCAAGTGGTAATAATGTGCATGATAGATCCTTAGCCTCTCTTGGGTGTAGAAAAACAAAATGCTTGTAAGTTGTATCCACTGTTACTCGCTATAAGGATGTGCCATGCATACAATTGTGCCTCCGTTAATTGAATTCTAAGCATGCCTGATACCCCTGGGAATTTCACTATTTATAATATTTCTTGCAAATGTTCCACTGTCGGACTTACAAAGCCTTACTCAAGTACTGTAAAAAGTGTTAAAATAAACAAAATCCCCATCCCCAGGACTGGTTGGTTGGTTGACCAATGCCCCACCCTTTCCCGGATAGGGGAGATTGGGCACACTTGGAATTGATATACATTAGTGGTGGTGTGTGCTTTACAACTGAGGCTTTCTTTGGTCTGGCTGTTAGACAATATGACTTGCTAAGATCATAGTGATATCACTCTACCAGTTGTAAAAGGCTAATATAATACAATTTATTATTTACAACTTTGCTTTTTGATAGTGGAGGATGGTCAGTTATATGGTCAGTAACTATTCACAAGAACTTTTAGGGTCTCCCTTTTTTGGGCTGTTCACATTTGCTGCACACAGGAGCCTTTCGTTTTTGGGTAGTTTTGTTTGTGGCTGTTGTCACAGTAGACTGGATGTCAGCTAGCTTGTAAAGCATCTTGTTTATTGGCTGTTAGACATATACAAAACATATGTTGACTTATACATGTATTATTTAAAACCATCCCTAGATAAAGTGGTGAAATGATTCTTGGTATTTTGAAGGATCATGAAATGTAAGCCTTTTGTAAAAATAAAAAGCTGTATATCAGCAAACTAATATGTCGTGAAGGACTTATTGGAAATTTAATTAATTGCAATAGAAGAATAAAATGCATGTTCTCAGAAAGGCTTTTTACTTTTTGTGCTTCATTACAATTACCGATCTTGTCAGATTTACAGAATGGCAATATTGAAGTTCAGTTTGCATTAAATTCTACTTAAGAATTGTCTAATATGGACCTTTTTCACACTGTGCCATGTTTAATCCCAGGAGAATAAAAAACCCGGTTATTGGGCTAATGTTTGTGCAACCGGCCCAGGTGACGATATCCTGTGAAAGCAGCCGCATCTCTGTCAGTGCTCCGCATTTCTTTGGGGGAGTCCGTCGGAGTGAGCACAAAAGGTGTCCACGATTTTCCAGTGTTTGGGGCTTGCCGTTTTCATGCTCTACGTGAAGGTGTGTTTGAACGGCGGTGAGAACTCTTCATTTGTTTTACTAATTTATTTAGTAATTTGGGGAAACTTAAATAAAACCCCTTATATATCAGTTATGGATATTATATGTTGCTAAATCTAATGGTGTGGTCTAATTTCTTTTAACATAAATTAATTAGAATTGGAATTCTAACCTGGATGATGCTCTTCAGCGTGCTGAATACTCAAACAGATAGCCATTCCAGCACTCTATATTCCTTTATAAGAAATGAGGAGAGACTGCAGAATACCCTACCACTTCAGGAATTGAATCGAATGTACAAGTTTATCAATAATTTATTTTCCATAGTTGCATAAAATTACTGTTCACAAGGCTTCTCATTGTTTTTTTTGTCTCGGTCCTTTCAACCACCGTAGTAGCTTGAAGTGTAGTTGATAATATTTAGTTCCGGCTCGTAACACATACCGTTCATTTTCCATCTTCTCCTTGCAAGTAGTTCTAAGTTACTAGGAAATATGCTAGGGAATAAGTAGAGGGAAAATACATTAAACTGCAAGGGGAATATATATTAAATCATTGTAAAAACGCAAGGGATATATTATGTTAAAGAATTGATAATATGCAAATGGTTATATATTTCCCCGCAAAGAACAAAGAAACTGAGGTGTGATGTAAAAATTGGAGACATGACTCTCCCCAAAGAACAAATAAAACAGAGCCATGTGGAAAATAAGATAATGTTATAGATATCAAGCTCAAGAATAATATTATAAGCTTTACAAGACTATTTTACACAGACCTCACACCGTCCTTTTGCGCATTAAAAAGAACTTTAAATGACCCAGGTACTACATAGCAAACTATAAAAACAACGATACATTGTAGCTACCGTAAAGCTATTCTAAATTGTAGCTTTCATGTGATATCGTCGATTGTGTATAACATTACTGTATATCTAATCAGAGGCGGGTTGCAGCGATTAAAAATTGTAATACGGCGTGCGATGCGCAACGTTCACTAAACATTGTTATCGAATATTCACAATTTTATAAATAGTAAATTTCGTGGAAATTACCGTTTAAAATGACCTCCATTTCTTAATTGAACTATGTCAATACCCATGTGAGATTTGCAGATGAAAATATTTCGGATACACACAAACTATAATATGATCTAACAAAACCTAGGCTTCACGACATGTAAGTGAACTCGACCTTCGCATGAGCATTTCAATAGAAGGACGTAGTTGTTACGCAGTTCCTACTGTGTTGTAACTATTATAGTAATCCACAAATTACTGGTTTGTAACAGGGCGGATTTAGTAAGACAATAAGTAATGCATTGCAACAGCACTACTTGAAAGCCAGCAATTACGTTTTTTGTAACGCACTCTGTTGTAAGCCGATAAGTACTGAATTGTAACAGCACTATTTGTAGGCCAGCAACTACGTTTTTTGTAAGGTACTGTAGTTGTAAGCCGATAAGTACTGTGTTGTGAGTTATCAACTGTATTGCACTAACGACGTAAGAATATATTATGTGTGAAGCAGTAATTAGAGGTTCCATTGCATGGCTCGACGTTTAATGCAGGTGGCTTTTTATAACTCACGTGACATGAATCAATTACAACCTTCAAATCGCATATCTATTGATTATTTAATGACTAAACTAACACTTTAGCTGAACGTGCTTGATTTTCAAATAAATGCACGCTCGATCATTTCTTTCCACGTAAATTAAATTTGATATTGTAAAACAAACAGAAGATGGTTATCTAGTCTGGCGTTAATTCCGCTCTAGACTTTGTTTTCTTTATTTGAGTGAAGCAAGAAACAACTAACCGAAGCGGGAAAACAAATTAAAGGAGTTTGAGAAAGTCTAATTCCGACATCGAGCGTGCATTATTTTGTTAAATAGAAGATGGAGAACGGCCTTCCATTTGTTAAATGTGTGTATTTGATGAAATGAAGAATCAACAGATTACATCACACGCCGGGCACAAATGATCGTAAAAACGGCGGGATTTATATATATTTAAACGTTTTCGACATAGAAGAATGAATTTTGGTAGGTGTATAAAGGAGTGTAAACAAAACATAGTCTGATAAGTTAAGCTAATATAGCCATCATTATGACGTCATAATGACGTCATATATCCTTTTCTAATAGGTTTCTTATACATTTTTATTACCTCTAAAAACGTTTTATTATATCTTTTTAAAATCTCTTGTTCGTGAGAATGAAATAATCGAAAACCCGTTATCGATCGATTGAAGTAAACGAAATTTATTAGAGTTTGAATGTTGGTAATTTTCCCGCCAAAAATTGCGGGAAATAAATAGCATAAAACCACTGATGAAAATGTCGCTTGTTTTAACTTTTACAGAATTGCTGGTGCACTTAGATGCAATACTTAGCGATAATTGTTTTCTAAAAATAGTTTATACTTAAAGCTGATGGGCCAAGCCCCAGTATGAGATATTGATATTTATGGAATTCTGGTTATAATTACAGGAAGAAGTCAATACAAGCAAATACGCCCAACGTTTCACCGTTTTTTTTTTAAGTAGGCATGCGTATCAGACTAATCGTCTCACTTTTACAACAATATATTAACATTTTCTTTCTTTCGTAACAAGAAAAGCTCATTACACGTGATTAGTCTATTTTCAATAATGCAGTAGTAATCAGACCTGAATGGGATATATCTTCACAAAAAAACTTATATTTCAACCCTATAGTAATAATTGTTACGATGATGTGTTCTAAGGCAACATGTTTTACTGGCTAAAATTATGATTTTGACATATTTTTGCATGGACAAATTGGATTTGTGTTGACTTTGACTATAAATGCATTGTCCAGGAGGCGCCGGTTATAACGCGGACTCGCAATTCAGGGATCCCGAGTTCGATATCCAGTACATTCGAACTATGTTGTATTGGCACTGTTTGTAAGCCACTAATCACTGTACTGTTATAGAGATGAGTTGTAACCCAGTATTCAACTGTGTTGTTAAAGAGTTCAGTAAAAACTGTAAACCAGTAATTACTATGCCATTAAAGATTCAACTGTGTTGTTTTGTAAACCACTAACCACTAATCAGTTGTAAGCCAGTAATTACTGTGCTGTTAAAGAGATCAGTTGTAAGCCAGTAATTACTGGGCCGTTAAAGAGATCAGTTGTTAGCCAATAATTACTGTGCTGTTAAAAATATCAGTTGTAAGCCAGTAATTACTATGCTGTTAAAGAGATCAGTTGTAAACCAATAATTACTGTGCTGTTAAAGAGATCAGTTGTAAGCCAATAATCACTGTGCTGTTAAAGAGGTCAGTTGTAACCCAGTGAGTACTGTGTTGTAATGATGCTGAGTTTAAAA
The DNA here is from genome assembly GCA_030867875.1 of Actinernus sp. WN-2022. Taxonomy (NCBI): domain Eukaryota; kingdom Metazoa; phylum Cnidaria; class Anthozoa; order Actiniaria; family Actinernidae; genus Actinernus; species Actinernus sp. WN-2022. The sequence continues at coordinate 10,259,482 of JAOWCC010000655.1, read as the reverse complement.
ATAAATTACTGCGTTGTAACTGCGCTGAGTTATTAAGCCAGGTACATTTATAAAGTGTTTGTATGTTTAGCCAGTCAGTATTAATACAGCCTTTATTATAAGTATAGTTTATATGAAAACGGTTGTTCGCTTACAGTTGCAGTTGCATAGTTACGTTTGTAAACATACAAAACTCCGCAGCCGATGCAATATTGAGGTTTGTTTTAGGTGCTCAGTAAAGCGTGCTGTGTTTTGTCACGTCCTCTCCGCTGCTCGATTCAGGTATCTTCTAGAATTCGAAACCTAAACTAGCTTATATGGTCAGTATATAAACGTTATATAAGCTTATATATAGTTGGTGTTATTCCATACATGCATATGTAGGCATCCATTGTGCACGGTTTCGCCATATTCTGGCACAACACAAACGTTGGAACCTTGGCTACAAATAAATGGTTTATACTAGCGTATTCACGGTTCTGTTCAGTGTAATTCGATGAAGCTCAATGTCTGATTTAATGTACATAAAAGTGAACATCAGTACTCGATCGATAGTCGCGTGGCCTTCTGAGAAGAAACCACAGGCGGCCCACATGCATGTTAATTATATAGGTTTGAGAGAGGCTGGGTCCTAGTAAATTGGCCGTACAAGAGTGCAGTACATTCTGGAAACAACTGGTTACAATGCAAAGTAGTTACTGGGTTACACCGTGCAGAATAGGTGTCTTCCTCCACGCCGCCGCCAAAACCTGATATACTCATGAGCGTTGCCGCTGACCGATTTATAGTACTGTAGTTACCAGTCTCTTGAGACACGACTGTACTAGTACTCGTGGAACAACCGAGGACTAGATCGATTGATCTTCCTGACTATTTTCATAATATTATTTAGTACTATAGTATTATTTTTCATTTATTAATGCATAAGCAATTGACAGGCTAACTTCCCCACAAAGTTAAAGACTATTTAAATAGTTATCCGCATCTGAGAATATTTCCGTCCCGCTCTGCTTTATGTTTTACCCACTCGCTGCAGTCTACGGCAAATGAATCAACTCATGACACTAGACTTCATAGGAAGTTAAATTCAGTTAAATCCAATAGAGAGTATAGTAAAGTTCAACTTCCATGTGGGAGTTAAACGAACTCCTTTATTGGGGTGAAAATAACTCCAAAAAGTTACTCCAGTCACTACATAAGTTATTTTAACACCCTTGCATGGAGTAAAAATAACTCCCTGAAAATACCAGTGTAGAGGCCTTGTACTGAATGAACTTTTTATATATCATACGTTTATGCATTGGACACTACCTTTATTGTAACAGTTTCATACATTATAAGATAGTCAATACTTGTGATAACCAATAAAGAAATGGTGAAATTAATCTAGAATAAAGGTTGTTATTACTATTGTTTATAGTTCGTGTTTCTAACCGTTTGTAAAATAGTCAGTATAACCATTATCAATAGCTACAACCAAAATATATATTTATTTCAACCTATTGTAATTGTTACGACCAATCAAAATAGTTACAACTTGGGCATGATAACCAATAAAGAAAAGGTGAAATTAACCTAAAATATAGCTTGCTATAACTTTTATATATAGTTGTGATTTTGACCGTATATAAAATGGTGAAAACAAACCTTTAAAATAGCCGCAACCAAAATTAATAGTTATTTTAACTAGTCATTTTTACAGTGCACTTCGCCTTCATTGCTGCAAAGATATCAATAACAAATGTACCAGTTGTAAAAAAACAAAGGCATATAAATATTGCCATATTTCCCGTATTCTTTGGGAAATAATTAATATCGTTTATGTTAACGCTAAGCTAAATAAACTCAATAAAGTGTTCAATTGGAAACAATCTACCAAATTTGGCATTTGCATCGATCAAGGGAAATCTTCTTGGACGTACCTGTGTACATCTGATTACAAGTCGTCAACTGTTCTATGGAATACGAAAGTGACGTAACGCGCGCGGTTACTGGTTGCAAGTTAAAAAAAAAACTCGAGTTGACAATGCGCTCGGAGCATTCTGTACACGCCTGCCTCTTACACTTCGCCATCTAAAACGCAAGGATAAGGATGCCTGTGCGTTGTAGGAGAGCCAGGCTAATTTGGGAATGGCTAGTTCAACTATTCTCTTTCTCATTCGGTTTTGCTTCATGGCTTGACCACCGAAGGTCGCTGTTGTATTTTTTAGATGAATAAGTAAGGCGACAACCTTGTTGTAATGACATGAAGATTTTCTGGCTCAATCGTAATATAATTAAAGCGGGATTTGCGATTGAGTAAGGAATATCATAGTGCCTGTTTGCGATAGTTTATGGTACGCTATCTATACAATCTAAAACCGGTCTTTGCAGTAAGTGATGGTCAATTCAACGCAGCAGTTTCAATTATCTTGTAGTTAATCTGCAATACTCTAGATTCTACTCCACTTTAATTCCCTCTTCTTGTTCCCTGTTGCTTATATTTCCTTCGTATAGATGGTAAAATTTGTTCTTAGCTCGAGCGGCGAACAGAGTCAATACAGCGACAATCGAATATCCGTTGTCATCTTAGATTTTCTAATTTCGAGACATACATTCCCGTGTCCGTCGATTTAGTTTTCGTAACTTTTCCAAGAATGAACCGATTTTGCTTGCGATTTTCATCGGAAAGGGAAAAGGGCCGCAAAACATCGGAATGGAAAACAGAAACAAATCTCCGACGGGGCAATGCCATAGTGTTAATACGTTTCGAGAAGTCTTATATCAAGTTTTCGCTTTTTCGTTTTCCTTCGTTACTGAAAAGATATAAACTGAAAAAATGAACTAGTAGTATAAAACAAAGGCATATAAATATTGCCAGAATTCCCCTATTCTTTGGGAAATAATGAATATCGTTTATGTTAACGCTAAGCTAAAGAAACCCAATAAAGTGTTCAATTGGAAATAATCTACCAAATTTGGCATTTGCATCTTGTAGGACGTAGCTGTGTACATCTGATTACAAGTCGTTAACTGTTCTATGGAATACGAAAGTGACGTAACGCGCGGTTATTGACGTCACAATAGATTGTGGCTGGTTGCAAGTTTAAAAAAAAAATCGCGTTGAAAATGCGCTCGGAGCATTCTGTACACGCCTGCCTCTTACACTTCGCCATCTAAAACGCATGGATAAGGATGCCTGTGCGTGGTAGGAGAGCCAAGCTAATTTGGGAATGCTTAGTTCAACTATTCTCTTGCTCATTCGGTTGGCTTCATGCATTGACCGCCGAAAGTCGCTATTGTATTGCAGATGAATAAGTTATGCGACAACTTTGTTGTAATGTCATGAAGATTTTCTGGCTCATTCATATTATAATTAAAGCGGGATTTGCGATTGAGTAAAGAATATCATAGTGCCTGTTTGCGATAGTTTATGGTACGCTATCTATACACTCTAAAACCGGTCTTAGCCGCAAGTGATGGTCAATTCAACGCGGCAGTTTCAATTATCTTGTAGTTAATCTGCAATACTGTATATTCTACTCCACTTTAATTCCCTCTTCTTGTTCCTTGTTGCTTATATTTATTTCCTATAGATGGTGAAATTTGATATTAACTCGATCGGCGAACAGAGTCAATAGAGCGGCGATCGAATATCCGTTGTCATGTTAGATTTGCTAATTTCCCGACATAAATTGCCGTGTTCGTCGCTTTGGTTTTCGTAGCTTTACGGACAATGAACCGATTTTGCTTGCTATTTTCATCAGAAAGCGAAAAGGGCCGCAAAACATCGGAATGGGAAACAGAAACAAATCTCCGACGGGGCAATGCCACAGTGTTAATACGTTTCGAGAAGTCTTATCAAGTTTTCTCACAAACCGCATCTCGCTTTTTCATTTTCCTTCTGCAAACATATTATTTGAAAAATGCACCAGTTGTAAAAAAACAGAGGCATATAAATATTGCCACAAATCACCTATTCTTTCGCAAATAATAAAAATCGTTTATGTTAACGCTATGCTAAAGAAACCCAATAAAGTGTTCAACTGGAAACAATCTACCAAATTTGGCTTTTGCATTGATCAAGGGGAATTTTGTAGGACGTAGCTGTGTACATCTGATTACAAGTCGTAAACTGTTCTATGGAATACGAAAGTGACGTAACGCGCGCGGTTATTGACGTCACAATAGAGCGTGGCTGGTTGCAAGTTTTGCCGAAAAAACTCGCGTTCTCAATGCGCTCGGAGCATTCTGTACACGCCTGCCTCTTACACTTCACCATATAAAACGCAAGGATAAGAATGGCTGTCGTTGTAGGAGAGCCAGGCTAATTTGGGAATGCCTAGTTCAACTATTCTCTTTCTCATTCGGTTTTGCTTCATGGCTTGACCACCGAAGGTCGCTGTTGTATTGCAGACGAATACGTAAGGCGACAACTTTGAGTCGTAATGACATGAAGATTTTCTGGTTCAATCATAATATAACAAGAAGCTGCACGCAGCTTGAACTCCGGCGTATCTTTTGTAACGCGGACGATCTCAGATACCTGCGTGATTGGCACATTACAACGCACAATCAGATGCGAAAGTACACGCGCACAGTCGATCTCATCTAAAATTCCAAACGAGTCAGAACATGAGTAAAACATAGCGCCCCTAAGTGCAACTCGTGGATGGGCAGTGAGCTATTTAGTGCATATAATAAAAGTCACGTGACCGATGACGTCATCGTTACGTCATCACCACTAAGTGAATCGTGGGGAAACAATACCTTTAAACTGTCTGGCATTAGAAATGAGGGAGATATGGGCATGTACTTAAAATCATGTGACCGATGACGTCAACGTTACGTCATCGCCTCTAAGTGATTGAAAGCAACCCAGTACCTTGTCTGTCCAGGTTTGTGCAAGCTGACATTAGAAATGAAGGAGATATGCGCATGTACTTAAAATCACGTGACCGATGACGTCATCACCACTAGGTGCTTGATAGGGACCCACTACCATGCCTGTCCAGGTTTGTGCAAGCTGGCATTAGAAATAAGGGAGATATGGGCATGTACTTAAAATCACGTGACCGATGACGTCATCGCCACTAAGTACTTGACAGGGGCCTACTACCATGTCTGTACAGTTTGTGCGGGCTGGCATTAAAACGTCAGATCACTATCAGATACGAAAGTATGCATGCACAGTGTCATCACGTTGCAGCGCCAGAGTAACAAGAAGCTGCACGCAGGGGAACTAAACCCTAAAAATGCAAAGATGTAATCGAATTAAATAATTGTTCTATTTAATCGCGTCTATCTCAAATCTTGCATTTTGTGACGTCAGTTCCCGACATTGAAAAGTTGGACTAACGGCTCCTAATTAGCAACGAAACCGCTGGACTGGGTCGATAAAGGGAAATTTGCACTGAATTGAGCCGCCACACGATCTAGATTTATCAGCGGAGAATCGAACATGAAAACTCTCTCTTGAAACTCGCACAACACAGAAAAATAAAATAACAGGACTTGTCTTTGAATACATCTTTGTTTAGGCGTTGTGAAGACAAGTAGAACAGGAGTGTACAAAGTATAACACCAATAAACATGAGCAACTTCACGTAAGCCAGGATACAACAGGTAGTCCAAAAATACTAGGATAAACTATAACTCACACGAGTTAGAACACGAGCAAAGATGAGTGCACTTGCGCTTCATAATTTAATTAACACAAAATTATATTAATAAAATAATAAAAATTGGGTTATCGCCTTAGTTGTTCCGGGTTACCTGTGTTATCAGTGAGTTCCGTCTTTGTATTTCCGGGTTACCTGTGTTATCGTAGGGGAACGCCATTCAATCGGACGGCTGTACGATGTTACCGTAGAGTCCCGATAGTAGCGCCCCCCCCGAAAGTAACGACCCCTCGAAAGTAGCGTAGTTTTTGTCCTTCAAATAAATTTCGAAAGAACGACCCCCCGAAAGTGGTGACCCCTCCAAAAGTAGCGACCCTTTACATAAGTTGGTGTCGGTTTCATTTTAGTCCCATATCACTCTTCTTAATATTTATGCACGTATCTAATTCACTACTCGAAAACGAGGCTATTCCCGCATCGAGGATGCCGCAACCTGCATTCGAGTTCGAAAGAACAATTGAGGATTTTTCCTTTTGTCTCCAACGCATAGAGGAACACAGCAATGTTCCGTCCGCGACGCCACTTTCGTTTTTAGCTAAGCAACGATGCGGGAATAGCCTCGTTTTCGAGTAGCTAATTATATGCGCATAAATATTAAGAAGAGTCAATCCGCAGCGAAGCAATTAAAATTATTTTTACACTTTATTAAAAGTACAAAAGTTCGTAATCCGACTTGCGAGACCTCTATCTTTCAGAACATAACAACATAACAGGAGTCTGAGTCAGTAGTTTGCGAGACGTTATCACATTGTACCTGATATGATTAGCCGGCTTGTTTTCAGGAATTTTCTAAATAAATTTACCCCTGGAAAGTAACGAGCCCTTGAAAAAGTAACTACCCCTCGAAAGTAACGTATGGTAAGGGCTGTAAAAATTAACGACTTTCGGGAGTCTACGTATATATACGATATATATTCTCACATAGCTCACTTCCGATTGCCATCCGCATGCCATAATTTTTTAGATATGTCTCGTTCTAGTCTACGACCGGGCCAAACGTTACCGGTAAACGCAATGACTTGTATGTTCGCTTACTCGTAATCTGTTCACCATAATGAACGGGGGCCGTTTTCTAAAGCGGCAGACACCGAAGTAGTTTTACTGGCAAGTACTGTGTAAAGTTAATACACACTATACACGGCAAAAACCTCTCCATGTCCGCTCTGCGCTGAGCACCTGTTATTGTATGTTTTGCAATTTGTCTTCCAACTTAATTCGCTCATAATTTCCACTAGAACACCTAAACGAAACTAAATATACGATATAGTTAGATATCAAGACTCTAACCTAACCCTAACCAAATTACATCTCGGACTGGATAAGAGAAAACGTAGCTGAAGTTAAAGTTCCTGTTTGTTCGACGCAGTTCGGTTCAATTCAGTATCAGTACTCACAATGTAATTAATTATTAGGTCCCCTTTAGTTTATTTCTTCAGCCAGAAAACGAGCACGCTATAGCATACGGATATACACTAAACAAACATCTTGTAAAACTCTTACCGGCAGAATTGTTCATGTTACATGGTTATAAAGCTCAATGAGGGTTTCTTCTGTTTTCTCCATATTAACAGACACATATAAGGTCTCTAAATCCAGTAGAAAGACTAGCTAGGCTATCTGTCGTAAACATGCCTTAGCTGTGTAGTCAGTTGGACCCATTGACAGACGGTAGTAATGGAATAGATTTCTGAGAATGACTCATCGATCGATATCTCCTTGTGTCGCCATGTCTGAGAGTTTTGAAATTTCTTATCTCCGCGCGCCTGACGAAATCTAACCTGAGATTATAATTCGATACCTGTTTGGATACACTTAAACTGAGATGGTATTTTGCTCACGTTTTTAATTGTGCATTAGATCTGTTCAGACAGAGCAGATCGAATGTATTACGTTTTTGGTGTATTTTTAGGTCTATAACAGTTCCTTTACAAGAATCATAAGGTTAAAAAGTAGTTAAAAAGAACTGTAGGGCCTCGAAGTCTCACGCATTGCTCATTTTCCATTCCCACAGTGGTAGTTATACGACGATGATATTATGCGATGTAAACAGTGTTTAATAAATCTATAACGTTTAATGCGCATGCCTCCTGCTTTATCGCTCGATCACAGCGTCTCCGACCCACATTGTTAGCGGCAAAAGTCTGAACTGATCAACTTCTGTCGGCGATAGAACAAAAACAATTAAATAATAATAAAACAAGAAGCTGCACGCAGCTTGAACTCCGGCATATTTTTTGTAATGCGGACTATTTCAGATACCTGCGTGTTTGCCAATTCAACGCACAATCAGAAGCGAAAGTACACACCCACCATTGATCTCATCTAAAACGAGTCAGAACACGAGTGAACAAAAGTAGAACATGAGCGACTTAAAGTAAGCCAGGGTACCCTAGGGTAACACAGGTAGCCCAAAAATACTAGGATCCAAATACTAGTAGGATCTGAAATCTAATTCCACACGAGTCAGACGAGGAGTGAACATGAGTGCACTAGCGCTTCATTTAATTAATACAAAACATAATAATAATAACATAATAAAAATTGTGTTATCGGCTTAGTTGTTTCGGGTTACCTGTGGTATCAGTGTGTGCCGTCTTTGTAGGTTCGGGTTACCTGTGTTGTCCTATTGTTATCAATGCTATATGTTATATATTGTTATATATACTCTATGTATTTTCGGACTATCTCTGTTATCTAGGGGAGCGCAATAAATTGTTGTAACATGGCTCACTTTCGGTGGCCGTCCGCATGTCTTGACCTTTTAGACATGTCTTGTTCCAGTTCTGACCAATCGACATACATATAGAGCTGTAAAACAATTTATTCAGTCCATGACAATTGATAGTTCGAACTACTTCAAAGTCGCTAGTCACGCGCGAAGCGTGTTACATAGTGCGATGTTGATCAGTTGGATGTTGAGTGCCAACTTCAATTGGCAGAGGTTTCTAGTGCTTCGAGCTATCAATTGGTCAGGAGTCTATGCTCTTTGTGATGCTGAGGTTTTTTGGCCATCAGAAAGTATATTTAACTTACTTTTCGTACAGTGTTTGGACGAGATTGGCCGGTATTAGATTTTACGCAAAATTGTCAACATCATTTATGTTGCACATCTAAGAACATAACTTTTTTTCTTTTGCATAGTTAGCATCCCTGTTTACTGCTGCATAAAAATTAGACAATTACAATCAATATTCCTGGTCCAAACGTTTCGAAAACTAATACATAGTGTGGAAGTCCGTGAAGTGACTAGTGACTTTGAAGTAGTTCGAACTATCAATTGTCATGGACTGAATAAATTGTTTTACAGCTCTATATGTATGTCGATTGGTCAGAAGGCTATCCCCGTAAAGCTTCTGTGGTTCTCTGGGCTGTAGGGTATTTTTAACGGGAGTTTTCGTACAATATTTCTTGCCTCTACTTTGTACATATCACGCTTCACACTAGAGCCATATTCAGTTACGTTGTCACGGAAGTCCGCTAAAATTAAATTACTAGCTGGTTTCCAGTAGTTCGAGCTATCGGCTGTCATGGACTGAAAACGTACTTTTACAGTTTCATATGTATGTCAATTGGTCAGAAGTCTATGCTCTTTGTGCTGCTGAGGTTTTTTGGGCATCAGAAAGTATTTTTAACTTGCGTTTCGTACAGTGTTTGGACGAGATTGATCGATATCAGATTTTACGCAAAATTGTCAATGTCATTAATGTTGTACATCTAGAACAGAACATTTGACCAAATATTTTCAATGTTTTACTTTCGCATAGTCAGCATCTCTGTTTGCTGCCGTATAAAAAAATAGACAATTTCAATCAATATTTCTGGTTCAAAAGTTTCAAAAACTAAGACATAGTGTAGCGCGTTTAACGCTAGAAAGTTCAGCAGTCCGCAGGTCTGTGAAGTAACTAGCGACTTTGAATATTCTTTAAAATGTTTTCATATAAACGATATCCAGTCTTCAAGTCAGTTTTCCAAAACGATTTTCTAGTTCTGTTTACGATTATACAGTTATCCAACTCCAATACGATTTGATCTCCCGATAAACCCGCAGGGGAAGCCAGAAGGCACTCTGTCCAACATCCTGCCACAACGCCGGTGAGATCCGCAAATGAGCACTTCCAAAACATACCAAATGTCAGTTGAGAAAACAATCTTACGAGTTTGCTAGAAATGTCCGGCAGTCAGCCTTAGTTTTTTTTTTAACCATCAATTTTGCATATAGAACGCAAGAGACTGCTTGTAAAAATGTGACCTCGTTTCCAGACATGTTTTGACTTGTTCTAGACTAGGAAAACACAATTAATTGATAAAATAACGCCCTGTCCTGTCATTCACTTTGATTAGTTATCAGCCGACAAGACGGACAAGTTATCTCGAGTTGTCTCATACAGCTGACCCCGTTATCTAAACGTGTTTGCATACACTTAACTTGAGATTGTATTTCGCTTATGCTATTAGATCTGTTCAGGCAGCGCAGATCGAATGTATTACGTTGTTCGTGTATTTTTACAATTCCTTTACAAGAAACATAGGATTAGAAAGTAGTTAAAAAGAACTGATAGCGCCTGAAAGTGTCACGCTTTGCTCATTCCACATTCCCGTAGTGGTAATTATTCTGTGATGATTTTATGTGATGTAAACAGCGTTAAATAAATCTATAACGTTTAATGCGCATGCCTCCTGCTTTATCGCTCGATCACAGCGTCTCCGACCCACATTGTTAGCGGCAAAGGTCTGATCTGATCAACTTCTGTCGCCGATAGAACAAAAAATATATTAAAAAAAAGAAAAAAAAGAAGCTGCACGCAGACTGAACTCCGCCGTATCTTTTGTAACGCGAACGATCTCAGATATCTGCGTGATTGGCACATTACAACGCACAATCAGATGCGAAAGTACACGCGCACAGTCGATCTCATCTAAAATTCCACACGAGTCAGAATATGAGTAAAACATAGGGCCCATAAGTGCAACTCGTGGATGGTCAGTGAGCTATTTAGTGCATATATTTAAAGTCACGTGACCGATGACGTCATCGTTACGTCATCACCACTAAGTGAATCGTGGGGAAACAATACCTTTAAACTGTCTGACATTAGAAATGAGGGAGATATGGGCATGTACTTAAAATCATGTGACCGATGACATCAACGTTACGTCATCGCCGCTAAGTGATTGAAAGCAACCCAGTACCTTGTCTGTCCAGGTTTGTGCAAGCTGACATTAGAAATGAAGGATATGGGCATGTACTTAAAATCACGTGACCGATGACGTCACCACCACTAGGTGCTTGATAGGGACCCACTACCATGCCTGTCCAGGTTTGTGCAAGCTGGCATTAGAAATAAGGGAGATATGGGCATGTACTTAAAATCACGTGACCGATGACGTCATCGCCACTAGGTACTTGATAGGGACCTACTACCATGTCTGTCCAGTTTGTGCGAGCTGGCATTAAAACGAGGGAGATATGGGCATGTCCTTAAAATTACGTGACCGATGACGTCATCGTTACGTCAACACACCTAAGTGAAATAGGGACCCACTACCATGTCTGTCCAGGTCTGAAGTGTCTAGCATTAGAAGGGCCCGTCAATAAATCTTCTCCAGCATGAGCAAATCTTTTCGAAACCTTCCTGGCCGCGTATCGTAAACATCCGTACCATATCTTCGGTAAATCAAACGTCATTCTGAAAGCCAACGGCGAGTCGTCGATCCACAGAAAAAAACGATCAATAAATTATCTCACTCGAAGTCCATTAGAAATACGATAAATAAATTACCTCGCATCCACATAACCCCAATAACTCGTTCTTCACATGCGTGCATCCACGAGTTAAATACGAGTGAATACAAGTAGAACACGGGTGACTGCATGTAAGCTAGGTTACCCTAGGATAACACAGGTAGCTCAAAATACTCGGATTCAAATACTATTGTTAATCTGTTCTAAAATCCGATCTAAAACTCCACAGAACATCAGTGAACACGAGTGTATAATTGTTCATTATTTAATTTAAAAAAATTATAATAAAAAATAATAATAATTGGTTTATCGTCTTTATAGTTGTTTCAGGTTACCTGTGTTATCAGTGTGGTACCCTCATTGTATTTCCGGGCTACCTGTTTTATAATAGGGTACCCTAACTTAGTTATTTCGGGTTACCTGTGTTTTCAGTGAGGTACCCTCCTTGTATTTTCGGGATACTTTTGTTCACATCGTTATTAGTATGCACACAGTCAGATCACTGTTCGTAAACACGCACAACCAGTCAAATTGGATTAAATGGACAATCAGCTACGAAAGTATGCATGCACAGTCTCATTACGTTGCAGCGCCAGAGTAACAAGAAGCTGCACGCAGGGGAACTAAACCCTAAAAATGCAAAGATGTATTCGTCTATCTCAAATCTTGCATTTTGTGACGTCAGTTCCCGACAATGAAAAGCTGGACTAACGGCTCCTAATTACGAACGAAACCGCTGGAGGTCGATAAAGGGAAATTTGAACTGAATTGAGCCGCCACACGATCTAGATTTATCAGCGGAGAATCGAACATGAAAACTAATTCTCTCTTGAAAGTCGCACAACACAGAAAAATGAAATAACAGAATTTGTCTTTGAATACATCTTTGTTTAGGCATTGTGAACACAAGTAGAACAGGAGTGCACGAAAGTAGAACACGAGTAAACATGATCAACTTCACGTAAGCCAGGATACCATAAGATAACACATGTACTGGTAGTCCAAAAATACTAGGATGAACTATAACTCACACGAGTTAGAACACGAGCGAAGATGAGTGCACTTGCGCTTCATAATTTAACAAGACGCCCGTTGGGCATTATACTCGGGCTTTCAGTTAGGGAGGAGGCAAAATTTTCTAAAACAATTCATGTAAAAAATTGATGACTTTGTGAAAACATTAAAAATGGCACTTGAAATTAGTTTCTAGCATTAAATGCATGTGTTATGTTTCCAAACTTTAAGACAGGAAATCGTCAATACAATGTTCTAATAATTTTTGTACAGCAGAGAATTGTGTTATTAAACATGTAGTAGAAATAAAAAAATGGTGCCATTTGAAGAATTATTCTTAATGTCAAAAGAGCATAACGAATAAATACAACCTTAACTTGGGCCACTTTTAATTTTAATTAAAATACATGGAGTTCTAGCATATTTTTGTGTCATACATGGTTTGTGCTAGGGGAGCAGGATAATTGATTCACTACTCATGCTTGTGATAATTTACATTGCAATCACATATGGGAGCTTCTAATTACAAAGTTTTACTGATAATTAAATTGAGGCTTCATGAGGGTTGTCACTGAAGGGACTGGTCAGAAATTAGCATGGGGAGGAGGTTGAGATTTTTTTGAATCCCCAAAAATGGAGGGTCATAAATCATGGGAACTCAAAAAGGGGTGATAATAGGGGAGAATTAAAGAGTCAAAATATTTCATACTCATTGTCCAGGGAGGGTTATTTTTTTATTTCATTCTCTACCCACACCCCCCTCCCCCTCTTGCATCTCCCCTACAAATTTTTGACTAGTCCCTAATATTTTTAGCCTGGCTTTGAGAGAAGAATAAATTACTTTAGATTATTTTTACAAGAGTTACATATATAAATTATTTTGAAGAAGAATTGTGATTCTTTGTCTCCAGAGAAGCCATATAATAAGAATATTATATTAGTCATGTAAAAAGAATCCTATTTTACACTGTGCCTGTGAAGCGAGCTTCCATGGAAAGCAGAAAGCAAATTGCAGCCATGTTTGTAACATTAACAGTAGCTACATGTGTTTGAGAAAGTATACATGTGGCAACACAAGACCTGAGTGATAAATAGTGAACACGAATGATTAATTGAATGCAGTTTATACACATCTGAATAGCTGTAGCTAGCTATAGGGTTGATTGTGTTCTACACTAACTCTAACTATTGCTTTACACTGTATACTACACTGCAAAATGTGCTACGAATGCTCAAATGAATGATAACCACATGAAACACACATGTAGATATAGCCACATAAGCATCGCATCCGATGATTTAATGTTACACAAAGATAATTACCGTTTTATACCCAGATACATCCCCTTTTATATTAACATATAAGTCAATACATTCAAAATTAGTTAAAAACAAGCATTTTTGATCAGGATTATTTACACTGTCCACATCATTGCAGCAATTTTTCAGCCTTTTGTGTTACCACAGGAAGCCTAGTCCTTTCTCTTCTTAAAATATGTTGAACGCACTTTGATAATCTGATTACTTCTAGTTTAACTCCTGTCATAGCTTTGTATACAGTATCGAAGCACTTTTCGATCATGCCAGAGTGCGAGTTCTGCACACATGTATGCTTGTCTTCTATAATTTTCTAGGGATTGAAAACAAATTTTGTAGCGAGTATTTCAGAAAAAAAATTATAGGGACATTTTTTTCAAATCCGAAAGTTTTAGGCTAACTTACTCTCCCGAACAGCTTTTTAACCGAAAACTTTGTTGGGTGCCCTTGGTTTGTGCTAGGGGAGCAGGATAATTGATTCACTACTCATGCTTGTGATAATTTACATGATTGCTATCACATGGGTGTACTAGATGGCAAACAAATCTTAATTCATATATTTAAAGGCACTTGTATGAGATCGGTAGTGTTGTTAACAAAACTTGTTTTGTAAATGCTATTTTCCACCTTCCAATTCTCAACCCCCAAAGGTGGTCACGGTCCCTTACGGGAGCTTCTAATTACAAAGTTTTACTGATAATTAAATCGAGGTTTCATGAGGGTTGTCGCTGAAGGGACTGGTCAGAAATTAGCAGGGGGGAGGGGGTTGAGATGGAGGGTAAAATTGTTTTGAATCCCCCAAAATGGAGGGTCATAAATCATGGGGAACTTAAAAAGGGATGGTTATAGGGGAGAAACGGTGACAATATTTCATACTCATTGTCCAGGGAGGGTTATATATTTTTTAGACTTTTTGATTTCATTCTCGACCCCCCCCCCCCTCCCCCCCCCCCCCCCCCCCTGCATCTCCCCTGCTAATTTTTTACTAGTCTCTAATGTTTCATAAAATATTGTGTGCGTTGATTTCATGCATGTACACCACTTGGAAAATAACTATTTAAAGAGGGTAACACTATTAAACTAGTATACCCAGAGAAATGTGTGGCCCTCAGAGGGTTTCTGCTCTCTTTGCCTTTCCTCCGAGTAGCACTGAACCTCTCGAGACCTGTATTCTGATTGCACCCATAATACTATACTTCTATGGTTTTTGTACTGCACTTTCTAAAGGTTAGGGTGTTTTCTATTGTTGGGTAGGCCAATACTATCGCTCGTTTCGAGAAGTTCCACCCGACCTCTTTCCTGCCGCGGAGAGAAACCTCTGCCCACGAAACGATTACATGCGCCACGGTATCTCGATTTCCATTGTCCGAGAAAAACGAGACGGTACACCTTGTAGATTTCAGATTGTCCATTTCCTATTGTTAACAGCAAGAGTCAAGGCGAAGTAGAGAAAATAAAATAAATTTCCTTCTTCGGGGATATAAATCAAAGCTTTCTTTTGGATAAATTAAGGTAGATTTATTGAACGGTAATTTCAAGGTCTTCTGTGCAGTTCAGCAAAATAATAATAAGTCAAAGCCGGAGTTTCAAGCCCGTTCGATCGTATCAATCGTCGGCAACCATAAAACTGCGTGACGACATAAATATAAACGGCTTCCACTCGTTTTTTCTATCACCGAGATGCCGACGCTGGCCTAGAACAACAGGAATCGGGTCATTTACTGCTATATTTGATGCCATTACTTTTAACAGAAACGAATATTAAATAACAACAATGCAAACTGGTAAGTTTCGTTGTTTTACTTACATTTCGGTACAAATATTTCACAACGTCACTTCGTCAGGCCACATGCGATCAGGAGCGCCACCTATAATCCCTAATCCTTTCGTAAAATGTGAGAAATTGCCATCCAAAGTCCTTCTAGAAAAACTCAACATCTTGCCACTGAAATCCATCGAAGAAACACTCTTGTCTTTTTGACTCTTGTGTGTTCGTCGGCTCCGACAAGGGCACCAGTAGCAATATCCTGAGCCTGTTGGAAGGCTTTCCCACGAATGAATTTAAATATTTCCCACGAATGAAGTTAAATAAAACATTAAGCTGTTTATATTTGAGAGAAGTGAGAGCGGACGACCTCGTACCATCTGGTTTCCGCGATCTTGTTTTAACTGTGTTAAGTTCTGTAAATAAATTAAGTATCCCGAGCGATATCGAATCTGATTGGTTCATCCTGTCACGTGTTGAGTCAACGCGTGCAGTGTGATTGGTTGACCGCGCGAAAGCTCGACACAGAAAATAATAAAAATAATAATAAAAATAATAAACACTTGCGAAACTTGACTCGGGCCCAGCCTACGCTGGCCCGAGTAATTAACACAAAATTATAATAATAAAATAATAAAAATTGTGTTATCGCCTTAGTTGTTCCGGGTTACCTGTGTTATCAGTGAGTTCCGTCTTTGTATTTCCGGGCTACCTGTGTTAATATGGGACTGAACGCCATTCAATCGGCCGATAGTAGCGCCTCCCCCGAAAGTAACGACCCCTCGAAAGTAGCGTAGTTTTTGTCCTTCAAATAAATTTCGAAAGAACGAAACCCCAAAAGTGGCGACCCCTCCAAAAGTAGCGACCCTTTACATAAGTTGGTGTCGGTTTCATTTTAGTCCCATATCACTCTTCTTAATATTTATGCACATATCTAATTCACTACTCGAAAACGAGGCTATTCCCGCATCGAGGATGCCGCAAGTTGCATTCGTGTTCGAAAGAACAATTGAGGATTTTTCCTTTTGTCTCCAACGCATAGAGGAACACAGCAATGTTTCGTCCGCGACGCCATTTTCGTTTTTAGCTAAGCAACGATGCGGGAATAGCCTCGTTTTCGAGTAGCTAATTATATGCGCATAAATTTTAAGAAGAGTCAATCCACAGCCAAGCAATTAAAATTATTTTTACACTTTATTAAAAGTACAAAAGTTCGTAATCCGACTTGCGAGACCTCTATCTCTCAGAACATAACAACATAACAGGAGTCTGAGTCAGTAGTTTGCGAGACGTTATCACATTGGACCTGATATGATTAGCCGGCTTGTTTTCAGGAATTTTCTAAATAAATTTACCCCTGGAAAGTAACGAGCCCTTGAAAAAGTAACTACCCATCGAAAGTAACGTCTGGTAAGGGCTGCAAAAAATAACGACTTTCGGGAGTCTACGTATATATACGATATATATTCTCACATAGCTCACTTCCGATTGCCGTCCGCATGTCATGACCTTTTAGATATGTCTCGTTCTAGTCTACGACCGCGCCAAACGTTACCGGTAAACGCAATGACTTGTATGTTCGCTTAGTCGTAATCTGTTCACCATAATGAACGGGGGCCGTTTTCTAAAGCGGCAGACACCGAAGTAGTTTTACTGGCAAGTACTGTGTGAAATTAATGCATACTAGACACGGCAAAAACCTCTCCATGTCCGCTCTGCGGTAGCTCCTGTTATTGTATGTTTGAAATTTGTCTTCCAACTTAATTCGCTCATAATTTCCACTAGAACACCTAAACGAAACTAAGTATACGATATAGTTAGACTAGCTCTAACCTAACCCTAACCAAATTACATCTCGGACTGGATAAGGGAAACGTAGCTGAATTAAGTTAAAGTTCCTGTTTGTTCGACGCAGTTCGGTTCAATTCAGTATCAGTACTCACAATGTAATTAATTATTAGGTCCCCTTTAGTTTATTTCTTCAGCCAGAAAACGAGCACGCTATAGCATACGGATATACACTAAACAAACATCTTGTAAAACTCTTACCGGCAGAATTGTTCATGTTACATGGTTATAAAGCTCTATGAGGGTTTCTTCTGTTTTCTCCATATTAACAGACACATATAAGGTCTCTATATCCAATAGAAAGACTCTAGCTAGGTTATCTGTCGTAAACATGCCTAGGTGTGTAGTCAGTTGGACCCACTGACAGACGGTAGTAATGGAATAGATTTCTGAGAATGACTCATCGATCGATATCTCCTTGTCTCGCCATGTCTGAGAGCTTTGAACTTTCTTATCTCCGCGCGCCTGACGAAATCTAAACTGAGATTATAATTCGATACCTTTTATGTCTAAGCTGAGATTGTATTTCGCTCACGTTTTTAGTTGTGCATTAGATCTGTTCAGACAGAGCAGATCGAATGTATTACGTTGTTGGTGTATTTTTAGGTCTATAACAATTCCTTTACAAGAATCATAAGATCAAAAAGTAGTTAAAAAGAACTGTAGGGCCTCGAAATCGTCTCCGACCCACATTGTTAGAGGCAAAGGTCTGAACTGATCAACTTCTGTCGCCGACAGAACAAAAAAAAAATATACATAAATATAAAAAAGACAGACTGCATTTTAAGACTTTTTAAAGCGGGATTTGCGATTGAGTAACGAATATCATATCATAGTGCCTGTTTGCGATAGTTTATGGTACGCTATCCGGCTATACACTCTAAAACCGGTCAGGCCTGCTCTGGGGTCAGGCCTGCTCTGGGATATAAACTCGCCTTAACTAGCCTTAACTCGCCCTAACTCACAAAGCCAAAAAATGGAAATTTTCGTTAAATCGCCTTAACCCGCCCTAACTCGCAAAGCCAGGAAATAGAAAATTTCGTTAAATCGCCTTAATTCACCCTAAATCGCCTTAACTCACCCTAACTCGCAAAGCCCCCCCCCCCCCCCCCCCCCCACCCCCCCCCAGTTTTCCTTTGCCTTCATTGGCAAAGCTAACAATGATAATCACTAAACATGAGTTACAATTTGAGCCCCATTCACTGAAATTCATGTCTACAAAGATGTTAATACATACATGTGATTTGTGTTCACATGTGTGAAAAAGAAATTAGTGTAGGCTGTGGCTGAAGTCAATGTACAGTTTGTCACATATGTAGTAACACCTCTGTTGTATGATGTACAACCTGTGGATTTATCCAAGTCCAGTATGGCAAAATATTTAAGTAGAGATGGCGAGACAGAAGGTTGAGACTAATATTAAAAGTTTTAAAAGTGTTTTATTACCGGTATAATGCACCAGTCAATGTAAATCACCACCTTCCCCAGGCTACAGATTAGTGGGACTTGGATTTTGAACCTGGCAAAATATGGTTTAGCCCTTGCCCACCGGCACCGGGGTGTTTATATGAAGAAAATCCCTGCTTTTGCTGTGAAATGCCTTGAACACATACTATCATACAATTTTGAGCCCATGCAGTAACCAGGGACAGAGATGATAAAACATAGATGATACTCAACACCCCAGGGTGTTACATTGGTCCTAAAGTGGAAACTTGTCCCTCAACGTATTCGCTATGCCCCACTAATCCAAGGCCTGGGGAGGGAGGTATTTATATTGACTGATGCATAACGAACAAATAATCCTCCAATCAATAAATTACACAATAATATAAAGAGCTTGGGGGGACTTTAATTGCTACATGGAAAATATTGGGCTTGCACGTGGCCCTAATACACACATCTGATTGGATGATTATTTGCAAGGATGATAAATATAATATAAATAAATAAATAAAACGTTGGTTATCTTCTCGTGTCAAAATCAAACATTTATTTTTGCACTGTTCATTGTGGTCACTCGGGAAATAAGTTCAAGTTTAAGCTTTAATATTGCTACTGACCAACATACTTGTCCAATACTCTGACAAATTTATGCATGGCATTGTTTTGTTTGTTATTGTATTGCATCGTTCTACTATTGTATTGTATTGTTAAGCTATTGTCATGTCGATATAATACAAAACAATAATATGCATAAATTTGTCAGAGTATTGGACAACCCTCCTGATCAAAGATCAGCAAAAACATCATATCGTCGCGCCAAATCCATTGTTTGCTAAAATCCCCGAGTAAAATAGTTTATGCTAATCAAAATAATGTTTCTTTAAATTGCTTACTTACCAGAAATAATGCAAATTTGCCGTTCCTTTTCGTATAAAACCAAAACCAAGCATACGTTCACCCGCCATCTTGAATACACGATCAGCTGATCTAATTATCGATTTATATTGATTGGAGTTTGATTGATTATTGATTGCCCGGTTCCAAGATGGCTGCTATCGAAGTGGGAAGCGATACAATTGTTTGTTTGGGAAGAAAGGTTAGTCAATATACATGTAACAATATAACCTAATCTGCATAAAATAGTAGAAAATAGTAGAGGGAAGAGGGGACACTTAATCTGGACAACACCAGAACATGCAAAACTTAATGTTTTTGTATTGTCCACACATGTTAAGAATTTTGTTTTACAATTCTATACATGGAATTAATGATTGTGAGGTTAGTTGAAGTTAATTGGTTAAAAAATGTGAGTCACAAGCAGGTGTTATTTTATTTGTTATTTTGCTTTGAAATTACTTAATCTGTTTCACGATTCTAAAGCAAAATCAATACCTATGCTTGTTGAAACCAAACCTTGCTGGTGTATTTATTATACAGTTGTGCGCTGTCAATGTCAAAGCTATTGTGCTTCTTTATGTTAGCATGTGAGCTGTGTGAGTGATCGAGTTGAGTCAGTGATAGTTCTTTAACTGTATGATTCATCATTTTGAATATAAATGTGTGTTAAGTTTATGCATGTATTGTATTCACTGTATTAATGTTGAGTATGTGTGTATGTTAATGTTGTATATGTATGGATTGGTGGAATTGGGGGATTATGGATGGTTGCGTGGATTGAATGATGAACACAGTTATGTATTCACTGAGTATGTGAACATTATATATTGTGTATTATGTATGCACATAATTATTTATTTACTAGTATGTCAATATGTATGTGCAGGTAGCCATGCAGTGCATGTGTGCAGGTAGGATAGGTGTATATCTACAAATCATGCAATAATAAATATACATGTGCGTTATTAATATCGACTGACTATTTCAATATTAACCGCACAATTGCCTGACAGATAAATAACAAGGATATTTTTCTGACTTAACCTTAATTTTATAATTGATATAATAGTTAATATATATATTCATAAATATGTAGAGATATATGTTGTGGTTCAAATTATTTTTGGTTCAAAGTTTTTTTTAAACCAGTTCAAATTGTTTTAACCGGTTCAAAATTTTTACACTAGTTCAAAATTTTTACACCAGTTCAAAATTTTAAAACCAGTTTATTTTTTAACATTCTAAAAGGGAATTTATGTTAACTGATGTTAGGCTTATTTTAAATGCTGGATTTGGGATCCTAAATTAGTGACTACATGTAGCTCTAAACACCCTAAAATTATGGGTAAGGTCGCAGCTTCTCGGAACATATTTCTTGATTGGATAACCAAAACAATAGATGTTATTGTTTGCTTCGTTCTATTAATCTTTGTTCTCAATATTGTTTGTCGGTGAAGGTAGTAGCAAATTGGAGCAAATCTTACGGGCGCTGCGAGGCGACCCAAAATTATTAGTGACTAGCTCTAAACACCCTAAATTAGTGAGCATCCGTTGTTGACGGTTAGGGTATTTTTAAATGTAGGGGTAGGGTTTGTATTAGTTCACAGGACCATCGAAGAAGCATTATTATTCTGAGTTGTTCAGTGATCTAGTTCTAAGTGTAGTGACTATAGCTCTAAACACCCTAAATTAGTGAGCATCCGTTGTTGACGGTTAGGGTATTTTTTTAATGTAGGGGTAGGGTTTGTATTAGTTCACAGGACCATCGAAGAAGCATTATTATTCTGAGTTGTTCAGTGATCTAGTTCTAAGTGCAGTGACTATAGCTCTAAACACCGTAAATTAGTGAGCATCCGTTGTTGACGGTTAGGGTATTTTTAAATGTAGGGTAGGGTTTGTATTAGTTCACGGGACCATTGAAGAAGCATTATTATTCTGAGTTGTTCAGTGATCTAGTTCTAAGTGCAGTGACTATAGCTCTAAACACCCTAAATTAGTGAGCATCCATTGTTGACGGTTAGGGTATTTTTAAATGTAGGGGTAAGGTTTGTATTAGTTCACAGGACCATTGAAGAAGTATTATTATTATAGAATATACGGTGGTGTTCAAATCAACGATTGCTTCTGTGGCGCATTGCGTTAGGCGAGTGGATCATCGAGTAGCTGAAGTTAAGCCCGATCGGGCAGGGTTAGTGTCAGTGGATGGGTGACCGCCAAGGAAAGTGGTAAGTAAGTGGTACAGTAAGGTAAGTAGTTAGAGGGGCAAGGGAAAAAAGGGAATGGAATAGGTTGGCTTTTTTTTTTCCAGGGGAGGGGTGGGTAGGTTTTTTTTTCTTTTGAAAAAGATAAACCAGTTTTCAAAATTTGAACTAGTGTAACATTTTTGAACTGGTTTAAAATTTTTGAACTAGTTTAAAAATGTTGAACCAAAACAAATTTCCAACCACAACATATACATGGGATGAATATTTAACAATTATTCACCGAAGTGGAGGTGAATAGTGGTGGATATTTACTGAGCCGCTTCGGTGAGGTAAATATCCACCACTATTCACCAACACTGAGGTGAATAATTGTTTTAGTTTCGGGTGAATAACCAGCACCAAATAGTTATTTTATTTTATTTCAAATGGACAAAAACTCGCACGAGATGATCGCTGCTTTGCTCGGAGGTGAATATGATTTCATATTCACTGTTTGAGTAGCCAATCAGAGCGCGCGAAAAGTGATATTCACTGGTGTGGTATATACTAAAGATGTATGTTTGCAGATGTGTTTGCAGAAATTAGAAACATGTTGGCTAGGTCATATATAATTTCTGTATTAATTCCCTAACACAAATGAATTGTACATGTATGTATTTATTATTTGGAGACCAATATGGCAATGGTGTAAAACAATAGATTGTGTTGGGGAATGCAGAATACAGATTAACCAGACAGCTTTTTAAAATTGATGCTGTATAGGGTATTTAAATTTTATGAATATACTGACTTACCATATAAGTTTAATAATTATTTAATTGGATCTGTATTTCATGTATATATTAATTATTGCAATTTTTATATTATTATGGCAGTGGTGAATTTCCTAAACCTGCCTTAACTCACCTTAGCTCATCACATACACTAAATCTTGTAAGGAGTTTTCCCTAAAAACCCTTAACCCACCTTAACTTGCCACATACAAATTTAAGTATATTTCCTTATACTGCCTTAAATCGCCTTAACTCGCCTTAACTCGCACAACCTCGCCTTAACTCGCCGCGAGTTTAGATCCCAGAGTAGGCCTCCGGTCTTAGCCGTAAGTGATGGTCAATTCAATTCGGCAGTTTCAATTATCTTGTAGTTAATCTGTAATACTCTAGATTCTACTCCACATTAATTTCACTTTAATTGTGTTCGAAGTATTCTACCCACTTAAACATTCAATTTGATAATTAAAACGAAATAAGTTAGATAGATTAACGAACGGGACACTCCCATTTGACACACTTTTTACAAAAATGCAGATAGTTATTTCAAATAATTCCACTTAATAATTATGATGTCTTAAAGTGATTTATACACGTTACAGACGTTTTTCCGTTAATATAACTAAATTCTACGAATATATCTCACTTTATAGTTTTCGGGATATGTCCCTTACGCCTGAGATTAAAGTAATGCTAAAATCAGGAGAATCATTAAACGATTTGGTCATTGTGAGCCTCGTGTGGTATTGTTCTCAAAATAGCATCAGTCGTAAAGATTACTTTTTATCGTCAAAAAGTCGCAAAAATCGATTAAGGGACAATTGCCATTTTACGGACTTGCATGGGTCAATTTCGAAAAACTTGAATAATTCCACCTAAAAACAAATTTAACAGCCCAAACCTCAGGGCAGCTTCTCCAAAGAGACACGAACATGCTATATGAATTTTACGGGCTTACGATGGGTAGTTTAAGAGTTATAAGCATTCTACCATTTCTGATATTTTTTTTTCGCTAAGATTACACCAGTTATTGACGAGATGTTGGAAGTTAGCTGGACTTAATTTCAAAAACCTCAAAATCCTTTGTCCCGCGTCTTAAACGAACTGTGTTATGACCTGTGTTTCTTGTAAAGGTGTGTATTTCAGCAGACGACACGCTCTGAAAGTTTCAGCATTTTAAGTTAAAATTTGACTTTTTAGACAAGCATTCGGGAAACGTCCCGTTTTTAGGGTTTTGTTTTAAAAACATACATTTCCTTAAATGCTACAAAAATGATACACCTAGGGCAGTTGTAAAAGCTAATGATCTTACTTATCCTCGTATTTGAGGTATTTTTAGTGAAAATTATGGTTTTATATAAGACTAGTCGTAGCTATCGCTAAAGTGCCAACGAAAACAAAAATCCAGAAAAATTGCCTCCGCCTGATTTGAATATGATACGCTGATAATTAATGAGAATAGCAATTATATTTATAGTTTGTTTATATTTTAATAAATCACGATGGAACACTTTGTAACCAGTGCATGTGCATTAGAAAACTTAACTGTATATTTCACTTCATAGTTATTCCTGACATTTTACTCTTATGGCACTTTGAGAATACATAAAATACAGTGCCTTGCAGCATATAACAGCCAGGCGATGAGGGAGAGCAAACGAATTTAGAGCTGTAGAATAAGAAATATGGTTAGAGCCTAGAGGATACGGAGTGCTCGACACTGAATGTTTTGAAAGTTTGTCAGAGGGGATATTAGTGCTCCAACTGGGCTTATTAGGGTTGGCATTGTTGCTGTACCTAAAGAAACAAGAGAAAACAAAGGGTTTATCATGTTTATTGTATTTATTGAAATCATTGTTAACGAAAGATGCATATCAATTTCATTAAACAATTACAAGTATAACACATCTTAAATTGGCTCTGACTTTGGTTTACAGGACATTACATTACATTTTAACAGAGTGATCGAGATTTTTACTGCATATCCACATATCCTCGGGCATCGGCTCTATATTGCTGCTGACTCGTTGGCAATAAACCCAAGTGTTTACAGATGTAGAAATAATTAGTATCAAAGAGATTAATTGTTGGGTTGACCATGAACTCAATGTTCACATCTCTAGTCCTCTAGGTGTCTGAGTCAATGTAAACATATTGCTGGACTAACTGGAACTAACGAGAAAGAGATATCAACCTTTGTAATAACGTTTGAACACTACGTTCGATGTGAACACGCTGGTTCGATGTGAACACGCTGGTTCGATTTGAGCACTTTTTGCTCGATTTTGAACCAAATGGTTCGATTATTCACGGTACAGAATTACTCACAGTTCAACACCACAAAAAGAAAGCAAATTATTTAAGCAAATCAGAATGTTTTCAATGCGAAGAAAGGAATACATTCGTATTCAGCACCGCCACTTCGACGATCAACACGACCACGTGAGATTCTCGTGACGTCACAATACACTCGCGCTCTCATTGGCTCTGACTTTGGTTTACATTACATTACATTACATTACATTTTTCACAGAGTGATCGAGATTTTTTCTGCATATCCACATATCCTCGGGCATCGGCTCTATATTGCTGCCGCCTCGTCAGCCTCGCCTCTTCGCTCGGCTGACTCGTTGGCAATTATGATAAAACAAAATCGCGGGATAAAAAGTGGTCTAATGACACAGTAGCATTGCATTGCATTGTATTGTATGATGACAAATTACGTCTTGGAGTGGAACCATATAGAGTGTAAACAGGAGGGGTCCAATTATTTATCTGTGTACAACATATTCCAGAATACGAGGCGAAGATACACTGTAATTTTGACAGAGCTGATTTAGCCCCAAAAATGGGGCCGAATCGGTGAGTAAAATATGGCACCTTTTTTAAGTCTGTTTCAGACATAATGGTTAGAGCTGATTTGGCCCTTTTTGGGGCCCTGATTTGACCCCTGCCATTAGGGCTGAAATGAACCCTGTTTGGTACTGTTTTGAAATTCGAAGGGTCTGAAATGCTTTTGAGAGGTTCTGAATTGGATTTTAAAGGTTCTGAATTGGATTTTGAAAGGGCTAAAATAACACCTCAAATTGGGTTGTTTCGACCCCCATCTAGGGCTGTTTGTATTCTGTAACAAGGACTGATTTGACCCATTTAGCAGTGGCAAAATGGTTTTTAATGGTTCTGATTTGGACTTGATTGGGGGTAGAGTAGGTCACTACCGCAAATGGGGTTGCATCGACCCCATCTAGGCTGTTCGTATTCTGTAATCATTTACACTGGATGATTTGGCAAATTTACACCTTAAATACAGATTTTAGAAATACAAATAATCAATTCAGACAATAACTTAAGATTTAAAATGAATTGCCACTTTAATTCAAATTGAAGATGACCTATAAAATAGCCGTAACAAATGCTGTTTGTACCCTGGAAGATTATACTTTATACCGAGATTATAAAACGCCACATCATTATAAAAAAAAACGAAAAGAATAAAAGGAAAATACCCTTGTGTCTATTTCCCAAAACTTGCAAATATTTAATTCATACCTTTGCCGGTGCATTGCAAAATTATGCAACAGACACTAGCGTCTCTCCCCTGTGAGTAAGATAATTATGTTAAAAACATAAAAAACAGGCCAACAAACCAAAGATGGTATCTACGATTTTGTGGCTAGGAAGGGTGTACATTACATGTATGCTTCCCTCACAAACAATATACAAATTGTCCATATCATAAAGCTCTCAGACTACCACATCTTGAGGCAACTTCAGTTCTTTGCTATTGATTTTAAAAATCCAAATTCCCTAGATTCTTGAGCAATCTTTGGAAGGAAAAGACTCTTGCGTGTATTTTAATATATTTTCCCCAAACTTGCAAGTATTAAATTCATACCTTTGCCAGTACAAAATGATGCAACAGACACTAGTCTTTTTCCTTCCCAGTACAATGAGGGAGTATTGCTCAAGAAATGAGAGAATTGCTGTCCCCTGTAAGTAAGATGTTAAAAAATAACCAGGCCAACAAACCGAAGATGGCATCTACAATATTGTGGCTAGGAAGGGTGAACATTACAACCAAAAACAGGTAGAGTGGAAACTGAGCTCGAAAAAAGGTTGATGTCTCACCACTCACTCTTCATATGTCTACAAGTCAAAACATAAAGGAATGTTAGCTCTTCTAGGAAAGTGTCTGAGAAAAATCACAAGCTTTCGATCTTGGGCGACTCTGTCTCTATGACCATTATTTGTGTAAAAAATTAACGGCACAAAATCCTACATGAAGTAAAGTGTATCAAGGTTTCTTATTTTTTTATAAACCATAAACTTTTAAAATAGCAGTGGGGTATCGCGGCGGGGGGGGGGGGGGGGTCTAGGGGTTCCACCCCCCCCCCCCCCCCCCCCCTTCCCTCTTCAGAATTATGCTTTTGAATGTGACATTGAAAGTTACAAAAAATGCTCAAAACTATAGTTGACCTCCCCTTTTGGGGGGCTGGACCCTCCTTTTCAAAATCCTGGCTCCACCTATTTAACAATTAGACTGCAAGCTAAAGGGTTCTATCCACTGATAGTTGATGAGGGGCACAGCCCCGAGCCAACTGTCAAAGTCGATAAAAACCGAGAGCGAGCCAGTCTAATCCACCATACCAAAAAAGATGGTGATGGTACATTTAACCACAATTCCTTGCGAACCTAAATCAGCCACCACAACAAATAGAATTTGTTTACTTGCATGAAAGTTATCACTTTGTTAACAGCCTTATACCTGCATAGTTTGAAGTTTCTCCACCCCTCTTTAGGAATTTTATGAGGAATTTTAGGTTTTCTGCACACTAAGAATTGTGGGTAAATGTACCGGCTGCCATCTTTTTTGGTAATTAAGTGGATTGTGTTAGCATAACATAGCTATCGTTCTATCAAATTAATATCAATTGACTAACATCGACGAAACCTCGCTAAACAATCAATTTTTGTCCTGCACGCACTAGTCAGATCTTGTGCTCATGAAATCTATCGAACGACTGAAGTCACTGGTCTAGCCAATCAGATTTAGAGATTTCCCAATAGTCGGCACGGCTGTGTTATGCTAAGAATAGATATTTTTACTCCATATAAAGGAAGATTTATTCCCCATTTGAACTCGAAGCTCTTATCAAGACTTCTAAAACTGTATATTTCAACAGAATAACTGCCAAAGTCTGGACATTTTGACGTTGTATCTGTACCAATTTGTCGAAGAGTCACAGGCAACATATAGACCTCTTTTCGAGATCAGTTTCCACTTTACCTGTTTTGGTAGTATGCTTCCCTCTCAAACAATATACAAATTATCCATATCATAAAGCTCTCCAACTGCCACAACTTGATTTTTAAAAGCCAAATTTCCTAGATTATTGAGCAATCTTTTGAAGGACTGGGAAGGAAAAGACCCTTGTGTCTATTTTAATATATTTTCCCCAAACTTGCAAACATTAAATTCATACCTTTGCCAGTGCATTGCAAGATGATGCAACAGACACTAGAGTCTTTTTCCTTCCCAGTCCAAGGAGGGATTTCTCAAGAAATGAAAGAATTGCTATCCCTTGTGAGTATGATATGTTAAAAACATAAAAACAGGCCAACAAACTGAAGATGGCATCTACGATTTTGTGGCTAGGAAGGGTGCACATTATGCTTCTATCACAAACAATATGCAAATTGTCCATATCATAAAGCTCTCCGACTGCCACAACTTGAGGCTGGACAAACTTGCATACCCCCTCTTCAATAGGCTTGTTCCTATGCAAGAAACAATAAGAGCTGGCATCAAATATAATTTACAAATAGTACACGAGGACCACTTTTTCATATTTGTACAGTTAACAATAATATCATGAGCCCAAAGTTGAAGTAACTGTAAACCTTTAGTTATAAAACGAGAGGGAGTGGAACACATGTACAATTGTTTAAGGTGGCTCGGTACAATCGAATAGATGCCCCTGGCTTCTATTTAAAATTCGGCCTTGACGACCCGGCATTTATTTGAGACTGGCGTTAATTCGAGACCCGTCATCTAATCGAGTAAATACGGTACATGTACTGTATATCCTCTATTAAACCCCCTTCGATTCTTCTAAAAAGCCCCCCTTTTAAGGCCCAAAGTCTAATAAGCCCCTCCTCTCTTTTAAGCCCCTCCCCCTCCCACCTCAAAACAGACTCAATAACTGACAGTATTACCAGTACATCACTACCGTACATACAGTATCATGGTGATAATTAATTAATGTTTAATTCGATGTACATGTACAAGTAGTTAATAAGGATATTTTGATTATGGGAAGGTACTCATGGCTTGCAATAAAATGAGTAAACTGATAACCTATTAAATAAAATACGCCACTCCCCCCCCCCCCCAAAAAAAATGTGCCTGGAATTAAATAAGCCCGAGGTGGCTTAATAGTAGCCTGCGTCGCATCCGAACTGAACCCCGGTTAAGTCCGTCTGCGAATTAATGAACGACAGCTTGTTTTGGACCCCCAGCGGAGTAGCACGATTATATGTACCC
Organism: Actinernus sp. WN-2022; assembly: GCA_030867875.1. Lineage (NCBI taxonomy): Eukaryota > Metazoa > Cnidaria > Anthozoa > Actiniaria > Actinernidae > Actinernus > Actinernus sp. WN-2022. Next base: position 10,230,295 of record JAOWCC010000655.1, on the reverse strand, counting down.
TCCTCTGATTGGTTTTTAATAATGCTCATTCTTACACGTCTTCTGAATGGCCATTCAACTGTCAACAGTGCGACTTACGGCTAATTTACATTTCAAAATATGTCAGATCACATTGAGAAAAGCAATGGCATCTGTACAATATCAGTTTGACATCAATATTTGTTTGTTAGAACAAGAGCAGTTGACTGTAGTTGAGTTCAGATGTGGCACATACTAGATCTTTCCAAGCTGCATGGGATATTTGTTTGTGTTCCTCGAACGAGCATTTTGTCGTGACAGATTCTATTCAATGTGTTGGGCAAGTTTCCTTTCATGTGGAAACTAAACCACAGCCAGCCTATTATGTTACATTACTTCAAAACCTGACCCGAAATTGAAATAAACCTACCCTTCTCCGATAGTAAAACACAGGGAAATGACGACTGAGCTCATCTAGGGCGATAAATCCCAAGTAAACAGCTGACTCAGATGCAAACGAACAGTCTCAACCGAGTAACCTCTGACATGAACTGCCCATCATAGCAATCTCCGAGGCTGGCTTGTTCTAATGTCAAACTGATATCGTACACATGCCATTGCTTTTCTCAACGTGATCTGACATATTTTGAAATGTAAATTAGCTGTAAGTCACACTGGTGACAGTTGAATGGCCATTCAGAAGACGTGTAAGAATGAGCATTAGTAAAAACCAATCAAAGGAGGGTACATATAATCGTGCTACTCCGCTGGGGGTCCAAAACAAGCTTTCGTTCGTTAATTCGCAGACGGACTTAACCGGGGTTCAGTTTGGATGCGACGCAGGCTACTTAATAAAGGAATTACGGTACCTACATGTAAGATACTTACTGCTACATGTAAGAGAGTGAAAACCTCTTCCTGTAACCCCTGCTTCCCACATTTGTTTCAGCAGTTTGTTGAGTTGAGTTTGCTGTTATTTATTTCTAGGACAGAAATTATGTTATAATTTATTCATGATAGACAAAGAATAGCTGAGCCTCAACATCTTTAATACAGGCACTGAAACGACAGGATTGTGGTGTCTGCATTACAGTTGAGCCTCTAGATAATCAAAACCTTCATAACATATATTCCATTAAAATATGGAGCCAGCTCTGTTAAAAAAAAGTGCATATTACATGAATGTACATCGTGCAAAGCTTTAGACATGGTAAGAGAATGTCTCTGCCCTTCAGAAATTCCACAAAACTCTAAAACTAACATATGGCTATTCAATACAACACCAAAAACAAAAGGAAATGCTGGATGCGAGAGTTGAGTTAGGAAAGAAGCTTTAATAAATATTAAGCAAATGTACAGACACATTTAATAAATATGAAGCAAATAACAGCATTAGATACGTGACAAGCAATGCATGTTAGTAATGAGATTCCAAAACACAAGGCTTTGCACTCATAATGCATATTCCTCAGTCACATATTCATACAATAATTATATGCAGACAGATTTAACAAAATTAATATGAAGCAAATAACAGCATTAGATATGCAACGAGCAATGCATGTAACTAATAAGATTCCAAAACACAAGGCTTTGCACTCATAATGCATATTCCTCAGTCAACATTAACATAATAATAATAATTATGTACAGACACATTTAACAAATATGAAGGAAATATCAGCATTAGATATGTGACGAGCAATGCATGTTAGTAATGAGATTCCAAAACACAAGGTTTCGCACTCATAATGCATATTCCTCAGACACACATTAATAGAATAATTATATGCAGACAGATTTAATAAATATGAAGCAAATAACAGCATTAGATACGTGATGAGCAATGCATGTTAGTAATGAGATTCCAAAACACAAGGCTTTGCACTCATAATGCATATTCCTCAGTCACATATTCATACAATAATTATATGCAGACAGATTTAACAAAATTAATATGAAGCAAATAATAGCATTAGATATGCAACGAGCAATGCATGTAACTAATAAGATTCCAAAACACAAGGCTTTGCACTCATAATGCATATTCCTCAGTCAACATTAACATAATAATATTAATTATGTACAGACACATTTAACAAATATGAAGGAAATATCAGCATTAGATATGTGACGAGCAATGCATGTTAGTAATGAGATTCCAAAACACAAGGCTTCGCACTCATAATGCATATTCCTCAGACACACATTAATAGAATAATTATATGCAGACAGATTTAATAAATATGAAGCAAATAACAGCATTAGATACGTGACGAGCAATGCATGTTAGTAATGAGATTCCAAAACACAAGGCTTTGCACTCATAATGCATATTCCTCACTCACATATTCATACAATAATTATATGCAGACAGATTTAACAAAATTAATATGAAGCAAATAATAGCATTAGATATGCAACGAGCAATGCATGTAACTAATAAGATTCCAAAACACAAGGCTTTGCACTCATAATGCATATTCCTCAGTCAACATTAACATAATAATATTAATTATGTACAGACACATTTAACAAATATGAAGGAAATATCAGCATTAGATGTGACGAGCAATGCATGTTAGTAATGAGATTCCAAAACACAAGGCTTCGCACTCATAATGCATATTCCTCAGACACACATTAATAGAATAATTATATGCAGACAGATTTAATAAATATGAAGCAAATAACAGCATTAGATACGTGACGAGCAATGCATGTTAGTAATGAGATTCCAAAACACAAGGCTTTGCACTCATAATGCATATTCCTCACTCACATATTCATACAATAATTATATGCAGACAGATTTAACAAAATTAATATGAAGCAAATAACAGCATTAGATATGCAACGAGCAATGCATGTAACTAATAAGATTCCAAAACACAAGACTTTGCACTCATAATGCACATTCCTCAGTCAACATTAACATAATAATATTAATTATGTACAGACACATTTAATAAATATGAAGCAAATAACAGCATTAGATACGTGACGAGCAATGCATGTAACTAATGAGATTAAAAAAAACAAGGCTTTGTACTCATAATGCACATTCCTCAGTCACACATTAACACAGTCACAATTATATATAGATTTAATAAATATGAATCAAATAACAGTATTAGATATATGATGAGCAATGCATGTAACTAACGAGATTTCAAAACACAAGGCTTTGCACTAATAATACAATATTCCTGTCACACTTTGGTTCAATTTTTACATTGTCTTGAGTAATCTGTGCTAACACATAATGCTCACGGCTTGTGTTCTGAAATTTTTGACTCTCACAAAATGGCAGTTCAACACACTATGCATAATGGTAGCTCCTCATCGCATAAAATTGGAGGTCATTTCCGGTGTATTTTCTAATTTGCATAATATCTTGGCGTCAAATTTCAAGTTTCAAGCTCATTAACTCCGAAATTTTACAGTAAACACGCGTGCAGCCGTACTTTCATAAACGTATGGCAAGATAACAGCACGTATCGAAGAAAAGTTAACATCGGGAAATAAAATCATTACGACAATAACACAACTTAATTTAATCCTTACCTCTGTACTGTAGGTCTATCTAGCGATTTTCTTTCCATGAATATGGCCCCGAAATGGCCGCGTCTTGTATGGAAATGAGTCCGTCGCGAAGAAAACCAGCTTGTTGTGCTTTACGAAGGGCCACAATAAAATAGTTAACATCGGGAATCTGATGTACTTCTAAAGCCATTCAAGATACTTGTATTTGTTTGCCAATAAATTAAACGTATTATGCGATTTCTCAAGGTTTTTTGGGGTCGCTGTAAGGGCCGTTTGTATGAGACAGAACTGTATAAGTACCCCAAATTGCCCAAGTTCGCGAGCGTTTTTCTCTTGCCAGAAGGCTTTCTTCGTCAGCCATATTGGAAAATATAGTAGCCAGGCCTCCGTTACTACAGAAACCGAGCTGCTTCGTACCTAGTTTCAAGTTCAAACACGGTAAAACTCAGCCAAAGAGCGCTTCCGAGGACTGGCGACTTGGACGCGTGGGACCTGAGTCCAATATTTTTTTGCGGGAAATAAAATAGTTTTCTCTCGCTCGTGAAAAATGTTCCTTCCCTGTTTCAATAGTAAATATACAAATTTTATTCGAGTTTGTTGACAAAACCAGTTCACTAAAACGGAGAAAAGCAATAGAGTTGTTGTGTGCTTGTTCTCAGTCTTCCACACGGTCATGACCTGATTTTAGGGGCAATTGTACGCGATGTGGGCCTTTAATGCGATTACCAAACCACAGGCCTCCGCCACTCGTATAATGCATATTCCTAAAACCTATTAAAATTTTAAAACATTTTGTTCATGTAGATGCTACACAAGAGCAAAGGCATTTGTCTGTATTGTAAAAATTAAGTAGCAGTTATATAAAGCTTTAAATGCAAATGAGGGCATTAAAATAAAAAAAACATGGAATGCTGCATTTGAATCATTATTTTGTAAGTTTACAGATTGCACCTAACTTGTACAGTGTACCAGTTAAAATTAAAACCACAAGGATGTGTCACCCTAATAAGGCATGATTAAACAATGCATGAGAGAACATGAGAGGTGGTGTGAGTTCAAACTCTCACATTCATTTGAACATAAGGGGTGGTCAGATTGGTGCTAGTGATTGTGATGTCACCTTTTTAGCAGGTACTAGCATGCATTCCAAGCTTCGACCATGGAAAATGATTATTCCTCCAGTGCTCCAAACAGGAAGTTGACAGATATCAGAATCAGAAGTATTGTGCTAACTAAAGCCGGTCTGCTAGATTGTGCTGGGTAAACAAATCATCCTGCCTCCTATAAACTCTAGTTGATTTTACTGGATCCTACAGTGTAGTTGATAGCAGTTTAGTTTAACTGACGAGGTCATCCTGTTAAAAATATTATTATTAACTCACGGGCTCTCATGTTTGACTCATAATGCTGATTTGGTCTCTTATGTGCTCTCACCTTTTCTCTCTTAGGAGCTAGTGCTAATGTACTAGTAGGGCTGGCTGTAAGGGACTTAGTTCCTTTAGTACCCTACATGTAGGTGAAGAATTGACCAAAAACCTTTAGTTTTCTATTGGGCTCCGTTCAATATCCGTAACCTCCCTCTCTCTCGAGGGGATCTGGCGAATTAGTGTGGAATAAATCTTATACATAGCTATAGCGGATGATGTGTAGATTGTGACTACTGGTGAAAATATCCAGCTTAATTTTAAACAATATGCTAAAAATTTTGGTAATTCAAACGTCGTGCTACCGCCGTGTCGAACTATTAAAATACTAATAGTAATAGTTCGACACGGCGGTAGCACGACGTTTGAACGTACAATATAATACGCAGAAAACAGTAGTATTTTACCGACTTTACAACCGTACCTTGTGAACCGGATAGACTGTCTTGATCAGAATTGGAAGAGTTATCAATGACCAAGAAGTCGGCAGAGAGATCGCCATATTATAAATCCCATTATCACCATCATCAGTCGTAGCATTCTTCTGGGAAGACGGGCCTGAAATGTATAAAAAACACACACATGAACTAATAATACATACTAATACACCAATTTAAAGTTGAAAAGTTATATTGTAGTTATTTAAAAACAGAATATTGCTGAAAAAGATAATTATGCACTAGTTAAAACGCCTAAAACCGTAGAAGTTTGCAGTGCCGTTGTTCCTCGTTGCTATAATTGCGCCAAAATGTCTACGCATGCTCGCTAGCACTCAACCGCTGAGTTTGTATGCGGCGCATAAGAGCGCGAAAACATATCACGTGGTTTCACTCCAAGAAAGCACATGGTTCACTGAACTACTGTACCTCAGCCTTTCCTTTTCATCTTCGATAATCTTGCCTGCTTTCTTCTTAACGAGCCGACGGTCTTTAAAAAGTCTCGTCCTCAAAACGTCCTGCAAGATCTTCGCCGTCGAGGAAATTTTTGTCTGTGAAAGTTGAAATTTAAGCAGTCAGTCAGCCCGAGGACACCACTGTGAGCCTCTACGGTTAGCGCAATATCAGTTTGAGATAATTTTACTTACTTGCAATTCTTTCGATGGTGTCAGGCTTGAAATTATTTTCCTCCAGCCAATTCTTGACCTGTTCGCTAGAGAAGGTTCGGTCGAATTCCGTTGACATTGCGTAGCCTACAGCTACTGACTGGTCTGATTCGATGGCTCTTAGGGCGAAATGACTCAGCTTACCACTGTTTGAACAGTGTCCTCTACGCGGGGAAATCAGCGAAGAAAAGAGGCAAAATGAATGCCGGGCTTGCGATTTATACCCAAGAGTAAATTACAGTCACGAGTCTTTCCGAGAAACCAATAGAATTAAAAGAAGCTGACGTACGTAATATCTGAATACCCTGCACCGGACCAGCAATTCATGATCCTTCGTGAATTTTGAGGAGGGGGGGAGAAAACACTGAGCTATTTAGGGAAAAATAGTTAACAAGTACATGCTTTTGCTACCAGCTATCCACTATAGTCATTACAAATTTGACGGGTGGCCGTTCCCCCCCCCCCCCCCAAATAGGGCCGAAACATCCCAATTGTACAGTTTAACCCTTTACTGTGTTGAAATGACTAAACCAGGGCTGTTTTGGGAAAAAGGGGGCTGTTTTAAATATTGAGAGGGCTGAATGTTACATAGGGCTGAAACAGCTCTTGTGAACAATTTGACCCTGTACGGTGTTGAAATGACTAAACCAGGGCTGTTTTGGGAAAAGGGGGGCTGTTTTGAATATTGAGAGGGCTGAATGTTACATAGGGCTGAAACAGCCCTTGTGAACAATTTGACCCTTTGCGGTGTTGAAATGGCTAAACCAGGGCTGTTTTGGGAAAGGGGGGGCTGTTTTGAATATTGAGAGGGCTGAATGTTACATAGGGCTGAAACAGCTCTTGTGAACAATTTGATCCTGTACGGTGTTGAAATGACTTTGAAAGGGGCTGTTTTGGAAAATTATAGTACTGTTTTGAAACGTCATGGGGCCATTTTGGTTTTCTTTGGAGCTATTTCAGCCCCCCTTGGTCACAACAGTCCAACAAGGGGCTGAAATAGGTACTCTGTCAAAAGGTCTGTTTTGGACTTTAGGGCTAAATCAGCTCTGTCAAAATTACAGTGTACAGTGTTACCAATAATTACTGATTGAGAACGTCCATAAAGATACGATTCAAACCATTTTAGACAGTTTCCAAGAAGGTAAAATAGGTTCTAAGTCTTTCTATCAGAATCCCATGGTCTGTAGTCTCAAAAGCGGCTGACAAATCGAGTAGTACCAAAATAACGTCTACACGGAGATCGACGGATCTTAATATATCAAAAAGTGAACGTATCAGTGCCAAAAGTGAAAATGCTCAAAGTGTTAGTGCTCAAAGCGAAACTCGATAAGGCAAAAGTACACTTGTGCTAAAAGCGAAATTCGATAAAGCGTAAGTGCTCAAATCGAAAGTGCTCAAAGCGAAACTCAGTTTGATTTTCTGTCATAATAGATTTAACTTTTGAGTTGTTGTAATTTGACTTTTTATGGCCGCCGTCGTACTCATTGGCTCCATAATGGCGAACCTTTCCGGCCGTTATTAATCAAAGCCAGCTAAATTTCAAAATTTCGCTACTTTCTCCCTAATAATCAATTCGCTATTCTTAGAAGTCTCGTTGAGACTAGTCCAGTCCATAAAAAGCCTGAGAGCAATGTATGTTTAATCGGGCGGCGGTGTCTTTGCCTATAGTGATTTTGGTAACAAAACAAGTATCTATTCTGACACCTCGCGAGCTACATGATTTTTTTAATTGTATATCAATGACTTAAATAATGTTTCTAATGTATTAGAGCTTATTCTATTTGCTGATGACACGAATATATTTCTCTGTCACAAAGACCCTGTTTACCTGATCAATACTCTGAATGCTGAAATAAACAAATTATCAGATTGGTTCAAGGCAAATAATTAAACTTAACTCTCATTGAATTTAACAAAGACAAAATTCATGATATTCAAACCCAGACAAAATAGGCAATGTCATAATCTTCAGTTGGTTATAAACAACCAGATAATTGATCAAGTAAAAGAAACCATGTTTCTAGGGGTAATACTAGATGAACACTTATCTTGGAAACCATATATATCTCATATAGCCAACAAAATATCGAAATCTGTAGGAATCATTTTTAAATCTAGTTTTTACCTTTCCAAAACGTCTTTACGAACACTGTATTATGCAATGATTTATCCTTACCTTCAATATTGTAATTTAGTCTCGGCTTCTACTTACCCATCCAATTTTCGTCGTATAGTACTACTTAAAAAACGTGTCATTAGAATCCTAATGAAGACTAAATTTGATGCTCACACTGATCCTATTTTCAAAGAACTAAACATAATTAAATTCCATGACATTCTTTTGTTACAGATAGGTCAATTTATGTACTCCTACAAAAATGGTATTTTGGCAATTAAATTTAACAACATGTTTTTAACAAATGATCAAGTCCATAATTACAACACTAGAAATGCTCCAGCTTTTTGCACTCCCTTATGTAAAATCAACATAAGGCAGTTTTCTGTATACTTTCAAGGTCCAAAGTTATTTAATTCACTTGATACTGAACTTATTAACTCCGCCTCCCTTTCTCTTTTCAAAGTAAATTTTAAATCCTATCTCTTTCGTAAATATTAATCATGATTAATTATTATTAAGAATACAGATAACGCAAAAATAACAAGGAAAAAACGCCAGTTCGTCATAGTTACTCGTTATATCTATCTACTTGCTGTTGTTTTAAGAGGAAGCCTAAATTCACATAAGCCCTTAATGGTTTCTTTTTAGGCTTCCTCGCCACTAACCTTTATATATTTTACTTTGTATTATCTACTTTGTAAATTCTATTAGTGGCGAATAAAATACAATACAATACAATACAAATACTCCAGTGTTGATCTAGATTAGTAAAATATCAACCCAAGAACCAATATATGCATTGCCAGAAATGGCGCTCGCGCATGCGCAATAAATTTGTCACTTTCTGACTTTGAGCCGAATATCTGACTTTCAAATTTCTTTCAGAATGATCACGAATAAAGAGTTTTTCCACTGTAGCCGTTATAAACGAACGAATTGACGTTTTGCCGCGCTCGATTATAAAACTAAAGTGGTCAATATTTCTTTAATTGCAAGAACTAAACAGAAAAAATGAAATCCAAGTGCGGGGTTTTTTCAATTCTAAAAACCTGCGGACCATTTACGAACGTGAAGGAATTCGACAATCTTACCTAAAATCCGTCAAACTCCTTGTAGCCGTTCATCAGGACAGCACTTGGGAATATTTGCCACGCTCGATTTCGAAAGTTTGAGTGTTTCTCTCCAACATATCAAAGATCGAATCCAAAAAGACAGGTTTTTCTTGCGGGGTTTTTTGGTTATTTTCCGGGAAAAAGTCCTCCGACATGAATGCGACCGTTACCATTCTTGTGGAACTCAGAAAACGAGGCACGCGCCCGACGTTCTGCTCAGAAAAACGTCTGTTTTCGAAGATTTAACCTGCCACCTGGTCCGCCATATTGAATTTTACCATGGTTTTACTCACACACCCCCTGAGGAAAACCTATATAAGGTAATGCTGTCTAAATTTGGATTATTGTAAGAGAATTTTCCACGAGAAAATCCCGCGGGATAGTCCCGCGGGATGCACGAAAATAGAAAATTGTGCGAAGCATAGGATTGTTCGAGTCCCACCAAGCGGCAGTTTGTCGATTTTGCGTTACTATGGTCAGTTTCGAATAGTACAATGATTGGTTTAGATAATGACAATAACGATCTGGAAAAATTCACTTGCCAAAGCGTTGAAATCACCAGTCGAACTTTGCTTATGATCGAGCGACTGCCGCCATTGTCATGACAACAGAAGAAATCCGAGATTGATTTCCAGCCAACAAGCAACAAGCAATTTTTGTTATATACCTTGGGTAATTACACTACAGGAAATATTTATAACTTTGCTTTGAAGTTATATAACTTTCTTTATCGCTGAAACTGTGATCGTGTGTTGGAAGAGCCGAAGTCGGGGACTGGGTCTTATTATCAGTTGCACTTGAAGCACTGTAAATACATGCGTTTTTATTATTTAAATTCCTTTTCATGCTCATCACTATTTAATAGTTTATTGAATAGTTCTCAAAAATAGCTCTTAATAGTTTCTGAACAGTTTCTGAATGGCCAATATTACGGACTGGTCAGAAATAGCAGGGGGAGGGGGTGGGGACTGAAATCAAAGTCCCAAAATATATAACCCTCACCAGACTAAGTACATGTTTGACCTTTCCCCATATAACCAACCCTTTTTCAGCTGCCCATTTTTTTGACCCTCTATTTTTGAGGGGGTTTAAAAATTATGCCAATTCCCCCTTTCTTCACCCCCCCCCCCCCCCCCCCCCCTGCTAATTTCTGAACAGTTCCTTAATACATGTCAGGTGGAGGGGGACTTTGTATAATAAATTGATAGGTATGTGATGTCGGCTCCAGAATCAGAATATGCATGATATTAAACTGGGATGAACAGAATTTTTGTTAAAAAGTAATGCAGATTGGCAAATATTGTACCAAACCACCTGGATTTCCATTTTTTTCACTTCATATATGCATGTACACATACATGGACTTGGCGTTTCCCTTGAAGTACAGATATCATTGTGATATCAAGTAGGGAGCTGTTGGATATTCATGCATTCAATAACATTGAAATATTTGTTTAAAATGTGTCTTCATTTTACTAGAAATAAAACAAATATAGTTCATATACAAGTACATGTATAATTGAACTCAAACAATACAACAGTGCTAAAGGTCACTACTAGCTCTGGTCTTAAAAGATTTGAATTGAACTGAATTTGACAAATGCACAACAGACTGACTTAAACTCATTTCAAACATCCTAATTTTTTGCCAAATTAAATATTATATTTGAGATAGTGGAGCATGCTAATGATGGCACATTGGGTCCATGACATTGTTTACTATTAAGCCCAAAAGTTACCCTCGTCAAATAAATAATTTACCTGCATTTTAATGCTTTAATTACAATTTTTTAGTGGAGTCAAAAGTAAAGTGGACCTTAGGCATTAGGCTGTAAATCCTCAACAGGCTCAGTGGTAAACACAAACAGAGTAAGCAGCTGCGAAAATACAAGAGTCCAATTTCAAAAGTCAGATGGAGGAAATATAGCTGCCAACAAACGAAAAGTAGACAGTACCAGAGCTCCAGGGAGAGCTGGAGGTTTCAAATCTAATTGTCTGTAAAAATCAATTTAGCCACGACCATCAATCAAACACTGAGTTTTGTCTCAAACAAAGCTTTCAAATGCATGGCACCTACATGTAGACTTATTAATTCTAGTAAGGTTGCACATGTTTTTATTGGTTGATGGCCAGGTGGATCAAATTTTACAGATGAAAATTGTAAACTACCAGGGTCACACCTCAACGAAAATGGTAATAAGTGTTGTACTAGGTAGTTTTCATTAATTTAGAGTTCAAAGTTTAAATTATATCATGACTCAAATACAATGCAATGCCCCTATTACAGAGAAAAACAGTTCTTCACATTACACAACACAGGGTCAACTGACTTTTGACTTGACCTCTAAAAATATTTTCAGGTCTTATAACTCCATAAAAATTCACAGTAAACAGAGAAAGTATTACAAGTTTTTGTTGCAAATGTATGATTTGGCGCGAGTGTTGAGTTTAATATGTTGGGTTTGGCTGTTGCAGAAATTCATATTATCTCTATTGGTGAAGTTCGGTTGGCTGCTATAGTTGGGACTTCCTGCCATGTTGCATCTGGAAATAAATAAATAAATATATACTTGTAAATACAAATAGCATTAATTATATATTCTTCAAATACTAAGATGTAATGGAGTACTGGTGACATATGGCTAATTGTTTGAACTGATACTAGTCCAGCCAGCCAACCTTAGATCTGAAGGACCACGTTGACTAATAATATCATAAGGAAAATACAAGATGACCAAATGTGGCCATATATAACCTTAAAAATCAACTCTATGGTTACACGAAACAGGCTGCTAACCAAGTTAGGCAGGCTGGCTCAGCTTTGACAGGCTAATTTTTTTACAATGTAATCACATTCACCAGACTTGCAGTAACTTCACTTGATTGAAGTAAGTCAGCAAATGAGTCTGCAATTGATTGATATTTTGTTATATGTACATGACTGTACATGTACATCTAACACCATGCAATTCAAGGATGAAAGAAAAACTTCACAAGTTGCAGTGGTATAGCAGCCATTTTGATAATGGCACCATTTCCCTCCAAATGCTTAACAGTCCCTTGATGGATATGACTCGCCTCATGTAATGTTTGGGCTTGAAACAATCAGGTGACTAAAAAAAAAAAAAAATGAAAAGATCTCCAAATAAACAGGACCATTTTTAATTTTGAACACTGCCCCAAAAAAAACTTTGTTATTTATGGCTGAGGGGGTGCAGTGTTTACTTATCAACCCAAGCACATAAAAAATGACCCCCCCTCCCCCCTTGAAATTTAATTATAAAAAAATGACCCCCCCTCCTAGATAATAGATAGATAGATAGATAGATGTGTTTATTGGCACCATATACAAAATTGTACATAGGTCTCAGACCTGCTGAGAAAGCTAACAAACGTAAGGTACAGGTATAGGAGTAGTTATTTTAACTATTATTTTTGCGTTTTTTGAAGCAGTCATGTATATATTTACAAACTTCTTTTTGTAATAATAAAGGCGGATCTATTAGTAAATTAAAAACTACATTTTCGTCTTGATATTTCGGTTTCTGTAAATTTAATTTTATATTCACAACATTGATTGTGTTTTCCCTTAAGTCATTGTAAAGGGGGCATCTCAATACAAAATGTAATTCGTCTTCTACTTCTTGTTTGTCACATTTTTGGCAAATTCGTTCTTCTGGTTTTAGGTAGGGCCTAGAATGTCGACCTTTTTCAATTTCGAGGACGTGGTTACTTATTCTTAGACGAGTTAGAGCTACTCGATGATCAATGTTATGAACATTACAAAGGTATGGCTCAAGCGAATAGTTCATTTTAAAAGTACGATAAGTACGAAGTTTATTGCGTTGTCCTTCTTTTCTATCATCGTCGTTGATTTGGCTTAGCCAGCATTGGTATTCGATATCTTTTAATCTTTGTTTGAATAATTTTTCATAAGGCTTTTGAATTGCTGGGTTGACCGGAGGATCATTCCAGATGTCTCCGAGACCAACCGTACATATGGCAGTTTTCATTTTCTGATACCAATCAGTTTTATTATTACCGTCTCTGCTATCTATATATGTGTCCTGCGATAAACATATACGTTCTGGGTTATTAAGCTTGAGCCAGAACTTAAAAACAAGGAGTTATTAACTCCTTGTTTTTGCTTCCACCGAAAGAGGATATCTTCCAAGCTCTGCTCGGCAAGCATTATTAGTTGCACTTTTGCTTACTCCTAGTAGAAGTTTACAGAACTTTGTGTGCACTATTTCTATTGGGTCTCTCTCTGTAGACTTTGTTATGTCTGCCCCCCAGATTTCACTGCCATAGAGAAGAATTGGTTTAATTAGGCAATCAAAGAGGCGTAAAGTCAATTTAATATCCGTTCGGAAATTTTTACCCATGGATTTCTTCAGTTTAAATAAAGCCTTCAGCGCTGTCTTTTTCAGTTCAGTTTTAGCAAGGTTAAAACTACCTATCGTGCTAAACATTAAGCCGAGGTATTTATACGAAGTAACGTTCTCAATTTCATTTCCCCGGTATCTAAACTTATACTTGTTCATCGATTTACCGGTATTGTTAAACACTAAGATCTTTGTTTTTTTTAAGTTAACTTGCATTCCGTTTTCATTAGTAAATTCTTCAACACCTTTCAGATAGTTTTGTAGCTGGATAGCATTGTTTGCCATAATAACAAGGTCATCCGCATATAGTAGACAGTTAATATTCATTCCATTTATTATCAGTGGTTCATTCTGATCAGCTTTTTCTGCAATTGTTTTAGGAAGGTCATGTAGGAATAGATTGAACAGTGTTGGCGAGAGAATGCACCCTTGCTTCACACCTTTAAAGCATTGAAATGTTTCAGTGATTTGGCCATCAACTTTGACAGCGGCACAGTCATTGTTGTACATTGTTTTCAATATTGACAAAAAGTCACCTGTAATCCCTGTATCCTCTACTTTCTTGAATAGCTTACTTCGGGGGATCGAATCGAAGGCCTTCGAAAAGTCGATAAAACAGGTAAACAGCATATTCCTTCTTTTGTTGGGCTTGCTTTTTACATATTTGTCGATTAGTGTTTTTAATGTAAATATACTATCTATGGTACTATGCTTCTTTCGAAAACCTCCTTGTTCTTTTTTTAAAATATTATTCTTTTCCAAGTAATTGCATAGTCTTTCATTTAAAATTGTCGAAAATATTTTACTAAGACTTGATGACAATGTAATTCCCCTATAATTGTTGACGTCATCTTGGTCTCCCTTTTTGTGTAGGGGAATAATTAGGCCTGTACACCATTCCTTTGGGTATTGACCCGAACTCAACACTTTATTAAAGATCCTAAGCAGTGGTATTTCTAGATGATTTTTAGCAAGTAGAATTACTTCATTCAGTATATTATGTATCCCGGGCGATTTTCCTATTTTTAATTTCTTAATTGCGGTTGATAATTCTTGTTTACTAATTTCATAGTCTAGTGGACCTTTAGTATTATAAGTGCATTCAGAAGCGGTGGTGTTTGTGGCCTCATGGGGTGGATTTACAGAATTTCCGTTTAGCAGCTGATTTTGTTGCTTGAAAAAATCATAAAACACTTCAATTGCGATCGAGTTAGATTTTTTACCTTTTTTCGAAATATTAAAGATGCGATTTATATTTTTCCACGTTTCCTTAGCGTTACTAAAATCGATTTTTCCAATGTTTTTTTCTCTGTAACGGTATTTCTTTTTCTTGCAGAGATTCTTAAACTGTTTCTTTTTCAGAATTAAGTCATTCCGAAGTGTTATGTTGTCAGGGTGATTGCTAACTTTTTTACCCAGGGATCTTAAGTTGTGTTTTTCTGTTTTACATTCCTTATCAAACCATTCCATGCTCTGTTCTTTTTGTATCGTTTTTGACTTTTTATATTTAAGACCAGAATCAAGACTTAGCTGGAAAAGAAATTCGGTAGTCTCCTTAATTGCACTGGATGTATCGTTTGTTTCACAGTTTTCAGATAGCTTATTTAGTTTATATAAGTATTCAGGGGTGTCAAGGAGAGTGGTTATGCTTTCCTTCGCCCTGTCATCCCATATTATTCGTTTATGTAATGATTTGGAGCAGGGAGCGTCCATGGCTATATTTGGAGTCTGGGCGGATTCTCTCGATACTCTTAAGGAGTAGGATATCGAGCAATGATCCGAAAGATATGGAATTAATGGGTTTACTTTACAATACTGGAAGCTTTCAATCAGACTTTCATCACTAATGACAAAATCAACTGTACTGCTGCCATTATATTTAAAACAAGTTTTCATTCCTGAACAATCACCTATTATTCTTCCATTTAGAAAGCGCAGGCTTAATGATGTCCAGGATTTAAAATTACCCCCCCCCCCCCCCATCATGTTCACCTTTTTTCACTTGTGTTCGATTTTTACAATTCGTGTTCACCCATGTGTAGTTTTATTAAATTTATAGTCAACTGATTAGCTAATAATAGGACCTTTGCACATGATACAGTCACATTTTGATATCTAAACTTCATTAACAAATGGAATTGAGCTTGTGATCCCACAGGAAAGGCTTTTACTGGCTAAATCTCAGTTTTAGAAAGATTGACAATAACTGAAGGTGGAAAATAGAATTTACAAACAGGTTTTGCTAATAACACTACCAATCTCGCACAATGTCTTTAAATAAATGTAGTCATGTGTTTTTGCTAGCCGGTACAATCACATGGTCATGATTTGTATCCTGCGAAGGGCCTATTGTGGTCACACGCTTATCTTAGTCAATGTCCATATGTCTGTAAGATAATAAATACTAATAAATATTTTATTTGTTATAGCAGGCCGAGTATTACAGCTTAAAGCTGGTGGGGGCCTTTAGTTACACCTCACACACCCCTCGCTACATTAACAAGTTTGGACACACTACACTCGACTCACAGTTGATTTTGAGATTGAGCAGCTGGATCAACAGCCTGTAGAACAGGCTGGATGAGCACTTGGACTCAAACAGATGCAGGCTTTTGAATGTAATATATTCCTATAGGCAAGCATTTCATCTTGATTTCTCCCATGTATGACTCACATTTAACTAATCAGGGCAAACTGGATCACTTTCACAAGAAATAATGAATTTCTCGGAAGTTAAAACAAGAGGATTTCTTCAAAATATAATGTGACCTGCTTCAGTGTGTATGGAAAGATGTACATGGAACAGATATTCAACTGGATTACCTTGGATACAAACACTGAGAATATTTTTTCATGTTAGTCAAACAAAAAGTTTATTTGCAGACTGCAGTATGTATGTGAAAACAACAAGAAATGAAAATGTACTCCCATCCCCCTTCATATGTGTATCATAAACATTTATACCCCCTCCCTTTCAAACTGATTTTAATTTTACCCAACCCCCTGGTTAATTTTGAGAGTCAAGAAACAAGACAATAGGGTTAGTATCTAAAGTGAACAGTCTCGGACAGGCTTGAAAACCTTTTTGTGCACCTCTAGGGAGATATTTATTTGTTTACATTACGCGTGCCTGAGAATCGGAGCCTGGGGGGTTACTTACATGAAACATGGGTATGTATGTGAGGCCAAGAGGCTCAAACCATAGCTGACCCTGTTTAACCCAAAATCTGAGCTTCAAAACCATGATTGCCCCCTTTTTGGGGGGAAAAACCCTGATGCCTAAAAAATACTGAAGCCCAACCCAGACTGCACCCAAATTAAACTCAAATCCTGACCCTGATCTGCCCAAATTAGGTCAAAACCCTGACCCTATCTGCCCAAACTCAGCCCAAACTCAGCTCAAAACCCTGACCAACCCCTGCGGCACAAACATAATGTCACAAACAGGAGTACCCCCTCCCTGGGAATCGGAGGTGGCCGATAAGAAGTCGACTAACAATAACATGTACCTTTAGTTATAAGCAATCCCGGGGGGGGGGGGGGGGGGGGGGGGCTACTCCCATATATGGACTGTACGGGGATGATCCGCTGTACAGGGTATGGTTTTTTGAGTTTCTGATCTTAGACAGGGTATCCATTTTCACATCGACAGATCTTGAACAGGGTATGGTATTTATCTAGTGCCGTTATTTAGTCTAGTGCTTGCTGAATACTTATTTAGTTATGACACTCATTATACAAGATCACAATAAACACTGACATCCAAGTATAGATAATTTGTTATTTGTCTTATAGAGGGAAAATTTTAACATGTCTTTGTCTTAAACAGGGTATGACAATTTTAGTTTTTTTGTCTTAAACAGGGTAAGGGTTTCAGAGCCCCAGCGGCACACCCCTACCCAACTTTGGGTAGAGTACCCCCCCCCCCCCCCGGGAAGCAATCCAAGGTCGAAATTCAAGTTCTACCGAGCTCCAAGTACATTGAAATAAGCTTAATACTAAAAAGGTGGTCCAAAACGTTTCCTAGTCCAGCCAAGTAGCCCGTTACTATAAAAATAGCCTAATGATACTGCATTTAGTGCATATACACGTCACGTGCATCGATCGTTTCGCACAACCATAACTACATAAGCATAATCCATAACCATATTTAGTATCTACTAATCTAGACTTACTTTTCCTTTCTGTAATTAACCTCTCCACCTCATAAACATCTGAAGATGGCGTTTTCTTTTTCGGGGTGGCTAAAACGTCTTCCACAAGATAAACTGTCGACGTATTTGTGCAGATTTCCGTAATTTGTTCATGGAAGCCATTCCTGTTCGGGGATTACCGCTGACCGCGTGCGCGCAAAGTCTCATGGGATTGAAAGTGAGTGCTATTTCTGGCAATGTTGACACAAGACAAAAGAGTGTAAGCGTACAACACTAAAACATATGTTTATTCACACCTTTTGTATTATGGACTGAATTACAGGGTGCCTAACAGTATTCAAACATCTACATATTTAACGATCACAAGTTCACTATTAAATTAAAGCCAATATAAGTATACCGATACTTCACATATCTCAAGTTGAATAATTAATTATCATTCTACTGTAAATAATGGTACAGCAGATTCCAAGGCTTAACATTACTCATACATTTTTTACATTGCGCCACTCTTCGTTCTTCGAGGGACATGATAGTCGCATCATCTACTGCTTCCTTATACATAGGACAAGTATGGCAAAATTGTATACCAGTTTTTCGACCGTTTTCAACGTTAAAGTAATGCAGAAGATTAGCGATGACAACATAAGCATATTCAATTATCCATCTAATTAAAGCACATTTAACTACAACTATGTCTCTGCTATTAACAACACACTGTTTTAAAGTACCTATAACCCACAAAAATATTTTTTACATCGATTCTGTATACCGCACTGACTTCGAAATTCGAATTCGAAAACATAAAAATGAAAAAACTAAACTTCAACGATTTTAGTGACGTCAAAGTTAGGGAAACATCCGTTCTGGGCTCCCTGTTTCCAGTTGGAAGTCAGCGTGAGTCTTGGTGAGAGCCTGGAGTTGTGACGTCAATCATACATCATTTTACTACAACTACCAGAATTATTTGCACGGTTTCTTTTGTATCTTTAATTTAGACCATTGTCTTGCTATTCTCAAAGGAGTTGGAAAATCTGAATAAGAAAAAGAATTCCAAAAGGAAAAATGTCTTATTATAGTTTAATCAGTATGAAATAAACTACAACACAAGAAACAGCACATTGAAATGACTAAATTTACCAAGTTTGGTGACATTTCATTGGATATTTACCATATTGTGAGCTTTCAAGAGTCGCAGAAATAAGAGATGTTTGTATGGAATAGACCATTTTCTCAGGTATGCGCACGCAATATTGGCCGGCCAAATCGCTTTTTGAACAATAGCCGCCAATTTCTTTACAATAGCCGATAATTTGAATAACAAAGGCTGACGCATCAGAGCGAGTCTAACAAAAGCTAACAAAACTCACGGCCCGCCAAGAAATACTTCATGTAGGCAGCTTGGATTTAGTATTGGTTGAAATAATAGGGAGGGTTATAGGAAACCACTACGTGATTGCCCACGTGAAGTATTTACCGGCCCGTCAATCCTGTTGCGTGCGCATACTTGAGAAAATGGTCTATTGGAAGGACGCATTACTACATACACGTCACAGGTCACTAGTCTCCAGGCCCCCAAAGGGAATTGAAAACTGACGGCCACATGTTCCGGTTCTCAACTTTGAAAGGCCGTAAAAAATTACAGTTGAGTTTTAGCATCCCATTTTTGCTTTAAATTCTAAAGAATAGTTTAAAGTTTCAATCAAAAAATAATATCTTTTGGGGTTATAGGCACTTTAAGTTTGCTGAGATCATAATAACTACTTATTAACCGAGCGTGAGGTCTGTACAGAGAAATATCAGACCGCGGTGTTTCTGTAGTGCAGAAAAACCAAGGTCTGATATTTCTCTGTACAGACCGAGCAAGCGGGGTTAATAAGGTGTTTATTATATGGCATTTTTTTGTATATTTAGATGAATTGTTTTCACTTCCGCTTAACGGTTGATATTACTTCCGGAAAGCGCGCGCGCGAACTCGATTTCCCGCTCTTTTCAATTTCTCGGAAAAAGAACCAAAAATCAAATTCAACCAAAACTCAATTTTAATGCATCAGTTTACTTGATTTTTCTTTTACAAATTCAAGGATAACCAAGAACAAAGCTTTACAGCATACTTAGTAACAGACTGGGAAAAGTTCTAGGACATTGAACTTCATTATTTGGGAAAATCATTTGCAATCAAACCTTAAATATTTCGGGGAAATACTGCAAAAACTCAACGAGTTTTACATAAATTTTACACGACTTGGAAATAATTGTAAAAGTTCTCTAAAGTCCGGCATCTGTCAGTGCCATGGAAAAGTCACTGTGCATGGAGATATTCCACTAGGATTTCTAGTCTTCCTCATCGCTCTCGATGACATAACGGCGATGTTTTCTCTTAATATCGTCTTGGATAACATTTACTGGCCCGTGGAATATCTGAAAATTACAGCCAACCACGCTTTGCACGCCATTGAAGAACGAAGACTGATCCTAGGTGACCGAATTGTTGGCTTCCACTCTGGTTTCGGATCTAGCAAATGATGACTGATTCAAAGCGGACATTTGCTGCACATCTGGGCTTCTGTCGATGTCTTGAACTCTACTCAGGGCGAGCGATATTTGCCTTTGATGTATTTCGCTGGCCGATTTAAAAGACTGTAAGCTTTCGGCGCTTTTGTGGCCACTCAGCTGTGCAACGAAATTCTCTGGGATCTCGGCATCTAGTAATCACGAGATTGAGGTTTTACGGACCCAGTGATTGCTCACTTTTGCTCCAGCTCCCTGTTGAAGACCAGCATTCTTCGCCGCTGTGGATAGGAACTTTCCGATCTGATTTTTGCTTAGGGAAGTTTTCATGTACCAGATTTCATCTGTTGCCGCTCGGTTGTGTTTGATGGCCAGACAAAAAGGCGCCTGTGCTGCATTCATTTCTACAGGACAGTGATTTTTGAAGGTTTTGTAGAAGCTGACAGGGCACTGCTGGTTGTTGGTCGCATAAACCTTTGGCTGGAAGGCTCTCTGGTGGCCTTGTTCCTGTCCAGTTCTTGTCTTTGACCCTCTTTCTGCTAACCAAACAAGCACTTCTCCGCCATCGGGTGCTTTCTGTAATTCCACATCACCCCAGCAAAATTTACGACTTTCGTCTCTTGCTCGGAAGCCAAAATGCATAGAAAGAAACCACCAAATGGTTCTTTGCAGGACTTCTGGACCTTTGTTACCAAATTCTCCGGAGTTAAACAACTTATCTTCTTCCTCGTCAGTGAGTGCGCGGGTGGCTTGTGGCTTGTTTCCTTTACCGTTGTTTACGAGGGATTTGCGTTTGGCCGCGAGGACCTTCCTTGACTGCACGTACTCCTTGTCTGTAAACTGCACCTAACCCATTTTGCAATTTTTATACATATGAAACTTTGAAAGGTTTTGAGTACTTCTGCGAATAATTTTTTGACTTACAGAGAATATTCTATGCTCTACGCTTGTTTGAAATGGTGAAACTTTGACCTTTCGTGACCCATGACCGCGTATGAAAAAGCCTGGGTCGATTCTGGATCTTACGTCACCTCATAATGCATTATTCTCCATGGCGCCTTTCTATCGCAACGACATCGATATATAGAGAATTTATACGGTCTGTGAGTTGTCAGTAAAGAAAACAGTTATTTTAGACAAAATGCTAAACATTTATTCAACTTATTGCAAAGTCGAATGAATTAGATGACGTAAGATCCAGAATCGACCCAGGCTTTTTCTTACGCGGTCATGGGTCAGGAAAGGTCAAATTTCACCATTTCAAACGAGCCTAGAACATAAAGTATTCTCTGTAAGCCAAAAATTTCTTCGCAGAAGTACTCAAAACCTTTCAAAGATTCATATCTATAAAAATCGCAAAAGGGGTTAGGTGCACTTTAAGCACGTTTCCTGGATATTTGTTCTCTTTCAAGTGCCTCTGGATGCTCCGCTGGAACCTGCTGAGGGTGTTGGGCTCGTACTCGGTGTCGTCTCTTTTACGAACATTAATAAAGAACTTGCAAAGCAATTTGTCAAGTGCCGGTGAAGGCAGGCTCTCAATTTCTGTTTCACCTTTATCAATACTCTGTAGGTACTTCTGTATTTATTTATATATCATAATTCGCAAAGCTAATGCGCATCACTGCGAATAGTATGTTAAGGTCGGACCTTGTTTTTTGACAGTGTTACTGCCTTTCTGGTTAGTTAAAAAGGCCTCTATTTCTTCTTTGCTGCTTTGAAGCCGTTCTCACTCTACTTGTTGTTGTTGTTCACAAAAAGTTGCAGTTTCCTCGCTGACTTCGCCAGGATAATAAAATTCACTTTCAGAATGTTCGTCTTCACTCATTTTAGAGCTCCTCTGTCGGCCTTGTGTTTCTTGTGTTGAATTAAAAATGAGTAATATTTGTTTTTCTTATTGCGAACCGGCGTTTTCTCGATGTATCACTTTCCGAAAGTAAACACGAATTTAAAACTGGCGCCGGCAGGCCATTATTTGCAGTCTTACATCAAGTACTATGCCGGTCCGAATACGCAAAAAGACGGACCGTGCGTCGACCAATCAGAATGCAGGAAATCGCAAAGCCATATAATAAAGCCTTTTATTTACCTTACATACATTCATAAACTTTATTTTTCCACGGTAAATTCTCATATACATGCTCTTCCCGAGAACCGTGCCTAACTACTAATTAATAAAAATACAAAGTTTAGTTAATAATATAATAAAAGTAATGAATTCTAATACTTCTAATTTAAATTATTCTAATTTATAATTACAATAAAAGTATGGAGTGGTTTGAAGTTGATACTATAAGGTATTAATTAACTTGTTTCTGAAAGCTATAATATTTGTTTGATTATTGATACTGTTAGATAGGCCAGTTCCAGAGAACATATCCTCTATATTTAACGCTGTGTTTACCAGCTTCACTGTTTGGTCTAGGCGCAAACAAATTGGGAGACGAGTTTCTCAAGTTGTAAGAATGGATATTGCTTGTATAGTTAAACATATTTCTCAAACAATTTGGAGCGCCCTTATTAATATTCAGTTATACATTAATATTGCTAATTGTTTGAATTTTCTTTTTTCAAGATTGTTCCGATCCCAGCCCATCCAGTTACACAGTCGATCGCTTATCGTAATTTGAAAAGGTGACCACTCTGGAGGCTCTGGAGTGTGTCAGACATCCCATTCCCACAGGTTCCCCACACTGCGCTACAATAATCAAAATATGGTAGCACAAGGGAATTATACATTGTAATTAAAGTTTCATAGGGAATGAGACGCCTTACGTTTCTCAACGCGTCTATTTCTCTTGAGGCTTTCTTAGTAATTTCATCTATTTGATCTTTCCAAGTAAGGAAATGTCTATTTCAACTCCAAGATATTTATATGTCAGCGCCCTTTTCAGGGGTTTATGATTTACTTGATTTCGAAAAGGTATTCAAGGTTTCTTATCTTGTTTTGACTGGCTATTGTCATGCATGTACTTTGGTTTAACTACATTTAGGCTACGTTTATTTGCTTCCAACCTTCTTAATCGTATAGTCATCATGATAAGTCATCCGAAATAAAAATGAGAGCTCCCTACTTATTGCTTCAAATCAAACACATTAGTAAACCTTCATAACAAGGGATACAGAGTCATAAAACAGTCATAACGTACCGCCTAAAGTCTTTAATAAGCACATTAAAAATGGGGACATTAAAAATAATACTAAATTTTATCGCAAATGTTGTTACGCTTTCAAGTTCGGAATTTCATATCATCCGAAATTCGCTTGAGTTGCGCAAAGCGTCGTAACGGTCAAGATAGGGCCTTTAAATGTTTTAACACGTTCTACATAGGTACTACCAATTGCAATGGGGGCGCCAAACGTAACTTTGGTATAAAACAGTCTACTACCATTCCTTTGCACTTAGTAGGATTGAGCTGCATATTGTTCTTGTGGAAAAAGGACTGATTATCATCATCTATAAAGTTTAACACACATGCATGGTGCACGTTCCTGGTACAATTTATAATATGGTGAGATCATCAACAAACACTGTATTATTATTATTCTATCATCGTACACAGCAGCCTCAAGGAGAGTATTATTATTCCATGCAACTCGATGGTCTCACAACTTGTACATCTCCACGAATACCC
This sequence comes from Actinernus sp. WN-2022, assembly GCA_030867875.1. Lineage (NCBI taxonomy): Eukaryota > Metazoa > Cnidaria > Anthozoa > Actiniaria > Actinernidae > Actinernus > Actinernus sp. WN-2022. The sequence continues at coordinate 10,206,352 of JAOWCC010000655.1, read as the reverse complement.
ACTAATGCGTCACTCCACTTGAAGACGTCGCCATCGCCTAAAGTGCAGACCGCTGATATCTTTGAGATCTCTCTCGGGGCCAGTGCTCTGCTCCACATGTTCACTCCACTCAGCTTACCGATGAAGCTCTGTTGGGCTTCAAAATCTCCTCCGACAGAATCCTGCTCTTGTGCTAAAACCAGGGCACCTCCACCAGAGATCACATAACCTTTTGCGAGCTCTTTTCCATTTGCTGCAGCTTGTCCATCCTTGTAAAACACCCAGGAGCCAGCGGTGTTGTCCCATGTTGCGCAGATGTGATGCCACTTGCCGTCATTAGCAGCTACGTTTGTTCTAATATATCAATCAAAATATGCGGTTCATTAGTAAACTGACTGAATTTCAACTAACAAGCGTTTGGATGTATTTTTTTATATATTTCCCGTTAGGAAAGGACTATAGCAGAGCTGCATGATATGAGCCACATTATGAACATGTGTAAAGTTAAATTATTGCATAAATAGACGTTGATATTGCTTTTATTCACAACTCCGTCAGTGTACATAAATCGAGGAACTTACATGTACATGATATTTGAAAATACGAGTTTTATCTTCAAGTAGTGAATGTCGTAATATATGAGTGAGCGCAGACAGGAGCCCATAACTAGGAGCGTCCATATCTCCTATATAGTTGTCACAGCGTTTTTACAAGTTGGGCTATGTTTAGATCATTTCCCCCGCCAATTGGTAGATTGCACCGTGGCGGAACAAATGATGCCTCATTAGCTACTTTTGTTATACTAAACAACATGGATGCTACGCTTTTGTGATTTGATATCCCTTAGGAATAATTGCAACTGAACAATAGCGGGAAACCATTCTAAAAATAACCTAACTTGTAAAAACGCTGTGACATGTGGGCCTAGTATGTGGGATGGACGCTCCTAGTTATCAGGGCCTAGTATGTGGGATGGACGCTCCTAGTTATGGGCTCCTGTCGCAGATAAGGAGTAAATTATGACAAATTCACCACAAGAAGATAAACCCGTATCGCTAAGCTGCCATGTAATTTTTTGTTTATTATTCACCAAGCTATAAATTACCCTTTCTACAAGCTGCCATGTAATATTCTGTTTATTGTTCACCAAGCTATAAATTGCCATATCTACAAGCTGCCATGTGATATTCTGTTTATTATTTACCAAGCTATAAATTACCATATAATGATAATAATAATAATAATAAATTATAATAATAAAAATGGTTTACTGACAGTATGTCCACGGAGTGGCTCTTCGCCTGTTAAATCTAAATTGCAATGTATAATGAAATATATTACAATAATATATAATTACATTAAGTGATGTTACTACTAAAAACTACTAATAAAACTACTCTAATTACAGTAATTGCTACAGAAAATAGGAAATTAAATATCTTCAAGTTGTTATTTAATATTCTGTTTTTATTCACCAACCTATAAATTACAGGGTTTTACGCTCGACATAAATATGATGACGTCACGTGTGTGTAATGACTATTTTGGTATTTCGCATGTGAAATATTACTTTTAATGTAGCATATAAAACCCGGTACTTAAGCATTTATGAATAATGAATAGAAATAGTACTATATTTCCGGTCTTTGGATGGTGCAGCAAATTCAATAATTATGGAAATCATATATTTTGAACAGGAATATATTACAGAGGAGTGTTCCTCTTCCACATTTTATTGTCACGCAACACTGTAGACGGTATCTAGAGTTATTTTTAGCAGAGTTTCACGCGAGAAGAAACAAAGACCGTAACTTTTAACCGATCAGGATACATTGTAATTAACACGGTCCAAACTGCTAAAAATACTAAAGCGAAAGAGAACAAAAGACAACGTAATCGCATACCAGAACTTCGCGACTGTAAATAGACACATCAACTACTGTGTTAAGGGCCAACACAAGGACCTAGGAACACTCCTGTGTAATATACTCCTGATTTTGAAGTATCCGGTGGGGTTGGGGGTATTAGGTCCCCCAGTATGGGGAGGAACGGGGATGCTCACTGTTATTTTCAGGGAGTTATTTCAACTCCAAAAAGGGAGTAAGAAAAAAAGGTACAGGACAACCCTCTTTTGAGAGTCATTTTAACTCCAGTATTTTAACTCCTTTATGGGGTTGTTTTAACTCTTGTTGGTGAGTCAATATGACTCTTCTATTGGAGTACAATTAACTCTCTTTTGGGAGTTAAATTAACCCTAAAAATGGAGTAGGTAAAATAGGTACAGGACAACTCCCTTTGTAGAGTCGTTTTGACTCTGGCATTTTTGACTCCTCCAAAAGGGGTGGCATAAACTCTTGCTGTGGAGTAAAAAAATATTTTACTTACTATATGCAAACAAGGAATCTGATGTACAAATTACATTCAGTTGCACAAAGCCATGCAGATCAAACCGGATAACTCTTAAATTTTGCTAGCTCCAATAATACATAATTTTCGAAAGCAATGCCAATATCAATATTGTCATAATCTACGTTAGTCTTGCGTTTAAGGCTGACAAGTTCGGATCAAGTGTAGTTTACGACTCCAGTTGAACATTATTTTCCAATTGAGAATCACTAAAAAATCAAACACTTTAGAATGACAAAATCCCCAAATGTTGACAGTTAGGGGATGGCAAGTTCCATACAAAAACACACAGCAAATCTTTACATCGTAGCACAACACCAGTGTAGCACTAGCTCGGTAGTCGCCTTTTGTTGTTCGTCTGATATTCTCGCCTTCCACATGCTTTTCTTCATCCTACCAGTCTTCTGAACTTCTCTCATGATATCGTCTTCATCATATTTTTGTTCTAGTACAAAATTGCTCTGCCATATCAATTAAAATCTACTCTAATTTCCGATCGTGTGAAAATTATACAAGGAAAACAAGTCCCTACAAGTTAATCACAAGACTCCGGTGGGACGAAGCGACATACAAAACGTCATAGGAATTAATGTCAACAAGATAGCAGTGACCAGGTCTTTGCAAAGCCAACTTTGAGGGGCTCGTTATCAACTCTGATTTTTTAAAATCAAATTTGAATACATTTTCTGAACAAAGTACACCTGAAAGATGCTTTTGAGCCCAAATGTTTTTCACTTGGTATCCCTTAAAGAAATGATGTGTAAAAAGTATGATAAATTCCATTGTTCTGCAGTATTGAGCCTCCCTCGCATGGAATTTGTCTTTGTTTTAGACTACAAAAAACACTGGGTGATATTTATGAACATTCTGAAATAGAAGTAGTAGAAAGTCTTAGTTTCATCCCAAATATATGGACAAGTTCTCTTCCAATTACATGTAATACTAGGAACAGCCAAAAGCAACAGCTACGAAACAGGATAGGCATGATTGACAACATTCCAAACCGCAGTGAAAAGACTAGTTTATGTTTTTATAAGTCTTATCTGTGGTCTTCTCCCATGTGTACTCAGCAAACCAGCAATCTTGTTGCTACATGTAAGTGCATTCCATACTGTACACATACATGTATGCCTACCAGTCCTGATCTATCTTCGCTTTTCTGGCATACACATATGCTGAAAAAAGGAAGAGTGCAACTGTTAGCAGTGCTTTAGCCAGTGACTTAATTTACATTATTTTGATAAATAAATGTGTTGCCACTGGAAGGCCCATTAACAAAGAAAGTGTATAATGTTAATTTAATTGAGAAATTAAAACAAAAATCCAAATTCTAAAGATTACACTGGTACATATCTTAGTCATGAAATGACCTGAAGATAAACACTTTTTTCTAAATAAATAAATAATTACTAGCAAACAACTGATAGACAAATGTAAACAATTATGCAATATTAAGCTTCAACATACAGATTACATGTGTATACAGTCTGTACATGTAGCTATTATAAATCAGGACTGAACATGAAGCCAAGAATATTTTTAATGATTATGCAGGCCAACCGAAGTTCTCAAAGGAGTCCAGCCTACATAAATGCAGTCTTCAACATTTACCTATTCAGCCAAAAAAAAAGACTGTGCGAAAAACTACAGAGTTGCATATGGACAGATAAAAATAACCTTGAATTTGTAACAGGACCTGAAACCATGGGGATGATCTAAGCCAGGACCCGACTAAATCACAGATTGAATTGGAATTTAGCGTGTTGGTTTTTATGGAGGGAGAAAAAATGGAGAATCCCCCCAAAAAACACTTGGAGTAAAGGCAAAATACCAACAAACTCAACTCACAAATGGTGCTGCAAAATGCCATCCTGAAAATATATGGATCCATTCACCAAGACCAATGGCTGGTTTACAAATTCAAACTGTTGGCACTAAAGTGGGCCATAGAGTATTCAAATAAAAGTTTAGTTTACAAATCGTAGCAATTGCAGAATACCCCCTCCCCACTGAAGTATGTTAGGTGGAGATGCCAACATGCCAATGTGTTAGTCCATATATGGTTATCTCTCTAGAGATATACAATGTATGTCTGGGTGTTAAAGAGTCTCTGCTCACGGTAGTAGAACGAAGCAACATGTATGATGTCAACGCATCAATGTTGGCGTCAACACCTATGTACTTCGGGGGGGGGGGGGGGGGGTATTCTGCAATCTAGCCTACAAATCTATTTGAAAACATCTTAGAACAACAGGTTCTGATAGAAAGATCATGCTGAATTTTGTTCTAAAATGTTAGATTAATTGCAAGTGATTTTTACTTGATCCTTGAGATACTGATTGTAGTCAACTGTATATTACGGTAAGTTTATATGCATGTGCCCATTGTCCCTGACATTGTTATTTTGTCTATTTAGTAGCTTACCGAAAGTATGGGCTGGAAATTATCATATGATTAACATATCGGTGCCCGCGAAGACTTCTGGGTAGAGCTGAGACACGAGGTTCACTATGATTTTATGTTATTCTTATCATTATTTACTCGCTTAGTGTTATACTAGAAACGTCCTTGTTAACTGAGAAATATACTCAAACACAACGCAATGTCCTAAGCTTGTAACTAGATGGTTAATTCGAGTCGCCGATGTGTATTTAAGTTGTAATGAGACTTCATGTTTTCACTCCTCTGCTCGTCAAGCAAGGTGAGAGAGCTTTGCAGCAGTTGGACTCTGCCGTCTCTGGCCACACGTATATACGTTTATTGCATAGTTAGTTCGTCCATAGTCATTTACTTTTTTGTTAGCATTATTAAGGGACCTACTGGTCAACATATCTACTTGTAGGTAAATTAGGAATTACTTTAAAACTGATGAAAAATGCTTACCGTCGTATCGTCTTCGAACTGTTTTTAGTGTTTCGTTTTCCTCCACGGATACCAGCCCATAAATAGCCCAACCAGGGTCCACACGACGTCTTGATGAGTTCTTAGCTTGGTTCCAAAACTCTTTAAGTAGCTAACCTTCTGTAAATCCATTGAATTTATAGGAAAAGACAACTCACAAAGTGCTTCGTCGTGAAACCGTTGAAGTTCGTTTGCCCGCCGCGGCCGAAACCTGATATGCTCACGAACGTTGCCGCTGACCGATTTACAGTACTGTAGTTACCAGTCTCTTGTGTATCAGGAGGCACGGTTGTACTCACGGAACAACTTCCGGACATTTTTCATATTATATAGTGATAGTACTATAGTATTATTTTTCATTTATTAATGCATAAGCAATTTACATGCTAACTTGCTCACAAAGTAGATACTATTTAAAGTGCCAATAAAATGAAAAACTGGATCCCGTTTTTATGTTATTTTATCAAATTCTAGGTTTCTCACAGTCATTTTGTAGAAATATAAATCAATATGGAGAGCGCGAACATATTTTTTTTTTCGTATCGAAGTCAGGCAGAATTGCCAAAATCTGCCGACAATTTTTATGCCGTTAAAGATATGGTAATCACATGCATGACGTGTACTCATTTATATTCGTCCTCATAAATACTACGAAATAAGTGCATTTTGGCCAGTTTTCAATTTAAATATGTAACACTTCGAGAAACCTTGAAGATGGCAATATTTTTTTTATAGAATCCTTGCAGTCGGCTTTGTGAATATAAATGAGTACACCTTGTGACGTCACGCATGTGATTAGCATATCTTTAACAGCGTAAAAATTGTCGCCAGATTTAGGCAATTCCACTTGAATTTGATACGAAATAAAATTATGTTCGTGCTCTCCAAATTGATTTTTAATTGCACAAAATCGCTAAGGGAAGTCTATACTTAAATAAAATAAAATAAAATAAAAACGGAATCGATTTTTTTCATTTCATTGGGGATGGCACTTCAAAGGGATACCCGAGTGAAAAACACATTTGGGCTTAAAAGCATCTTCAGATGTACTTTGTTCAGAAAATGTATTAAAATTTGATAAAACTTTTTCAGAGTTGAGAACTGGCCCCGCGAAGACCTGGTCGCCGCCATTTTGTTGACATTAATTCCTGTGACGTTTTTTACGTCACTTCGTCCCACCGGAGTCTGGCGGCTAACTTGTAGCGACTTGTTTTCTTTGTAGAATTTTCACATGCTCGGAATTAGAGTAGATTTTCATCGATATGGCAGAACAATTTCGTACTAGAACAAAAATACCATGAAGACGATATTGTGAGAGAAGATTAGAAGACTGGGAGGACGAAGAAAAGCATGTGGAAGGTGAGAATGTAAACAAACAACAAAGGCGACTTCCGAGCTAGTGCAAAACTGTTGTTGTGCTATGATGTAAAGATTCGCTGTGTGTTTTTGTATGGAACCACAGGCAGCCCAGACTCGACATATATTTCCCGCTTTTTGGGTTACCTGTGGTATGTTTCATAAGCGATCTCGGAAGAGTTTACATAATTGCTCCTTGTGAATTTTCTTTTCCGATTCCTACGAAATAAACCTTCAATAATAAAAGATTATACATATTTGTAGCTATGAGGTAGACACACGGCCAACCGTCAAAACCATATTTGTTGCTATGAGGTAGACACGCGGCCAACCGTCAAAACCTCGAGGCCTAATAAACTGCTTCAGAAGTTCCCAAATCACCCCAAAACCACTCACAAAACTTCATTAAGTGTCAATCTTTCGAGATCGCTTATGAAACATACCACAGGTAACCCAAAAAGCGGGAAATATATGTCGAGTCTGGGCTGCCTGTGATGGAACTTGTCAGCCGTAAACGCAAGACTAAGGTAGATTATGACAATATTGATAATGGCATTGCTTTCGAAACTTATGTATTATTGGAGCTATATAATTTGCGAGTTATCCGATTCAATCTGTATTGACTGCATGGCTTTGTGCAACTGAAACGAAACACCTGAAAAGTTACAACCTCCCTGTAAAAACCGATCATAACTAGCCCAACATAGCAGAATATATGCAATGACAAAAGAACGAGAAACTCGGAGCAATTTTATTGCAAAAATAATTCCATTCCTTTATTAAATTGTATGAAAGCACTGGCACGATCAAGTCCGGCATGTCACTCAACACATCAGTTAGGTAAACGAAATTAAAATTATGTGGCTTGCTACACCCTGATTATCTCTCTGGGTCAAATTAACCAAGTTTCGATTGCTATGCTGATATCAATATTGTAATAATTTACCTTTAGTCTTGTGTTTAAGGCTGACAAGTTCCATACAAAAAAACACACGGTGAATCTTTATAGCACTAGCTCGGTAGTCGCCTCAAGCATGTTAAGGCATGGTTTGAACATGAAAACGAGGCTACAGCTATTTTCTTGAATAGAGTCACTTGAATTGCTCAAATCCTAGAACAATGGTGGTTAGAACTAATCTCAGCGTTTTTAATCGCTATAATAAAAAATGTTGGTAAAATGTCTAACACGTGACCAACCACGGGATCACAAAAAGATGAAAATTAAACTAAAAACGGGGTGGTGCATTTTATATTTTAAGTAACGATTTTGTGTTTATCTGATTACATTTATGGTTGACTTTAAAGATCAGTCCGGAATGGTTGACCCTGATAAACTGTTAAGGCGAAAATATTAAAAACAGGTCACGTGACCTATTCTTGGAACCATTTTTTGCCATTTATATCCTCTTCAGTGATAAAAAGTCAACTATTCTGGACACAGTCTCATTTCCCATAACAAGCTTAACATTTCGAATCGAAAATCTGAAACAAAACAATAACTTCCGCCACCCCATTTTGATTTCTTTGCTTTATCAGCCTTAAGGTCACGTGACCTTCAAAACACCAAAATACCGATCCTTAAATGTTAAGACACACGATTACCGTATTATTCCAAAGTCATAGGGTATTTCATACGTAAATAACAAAGACAACGAATTTATCAGAACGGTTCAAAAACCATGCCTTAACATGCTTGAGGCCTTTTGTTGTTCGTTGATATTCTCGCCTTCCACATGCTTTTCTTCGTCCTCCCAGTCTTCCGAACTTCTCCCACAATATCGTCTTCATGATATATTTGTTCTAGTACGAAATTGCTCTGCCATATCGATGAAAATCTACTCTAATTCTGAGCGTGTGAAAATTCTACAAAGAAAACAAGTCGCTACAAGTTAGCCGCAAGACTCCGGTTGGACGAAGTGACGTAAAAAAACGTCATAGGAATTAATGTCAACAAAATGGCGGCGCCCAGGTCTTAATACATTTTCTGAAGAAAGTACATCAGTCTGAAATATTCTTTTGAGCCCCAATGTGTTCACTCGGGTATCCCATTCGATCGATTCGGTCAACTGCATAGAAATCAGCTCATGACACCAGACTTCATGCCTATGTGGTCTCAAAGAGCTTTTAGTTAACTCCAAGGAAGAGTTAATTCGACTCCTTCGGATGAGTGATTTTAACCCCTTAAATTTTACTCCAAAGCGGGAGTTATTTCAACTCTATCTCTGAAAATACAAGAGTTAAAACAACCCCTAACTTGGAGTTAAATGTTTAAGCATTGTAATAATTCTTATGGGGGAGTTAAATTGACTCCAGTAGAGTATAGTAACGTTCAACTTCCATGTGTGGGTTAAATTAACTCCTTTATTGGAGTGAAAACAACTCTATAAAAGTTACTCCACTCTCTAGAGTTATTTTAACCCCCTTGGGGGAGTAAAAATAACTCCCTGAAAATAACAGTGCTTACATAGCGTAGCCATGTCCAATATTAAGTTGGAATCTGTCATAGTGAAATATATTTATTTCGTCGCTATTTCGAGGAATTGCATAACTGATAGGTGATCCCGAGATTTTCTTGTCAGCGGTCTTCATCCAGAAACACCGTCACAGCTCGCATGGAGGGTACACCCCGGTGAATGACGTAATCAGTGGTACCACGTCGCGGGAATTTCAGATCAAAACCTGAATATCGAAAGAATAAAATAGCGACATGTTAAACGCATCAAACTGAACGTGCTATTTACTGCATGCTCCCAGTTCCCAGTATCACGCGCTTGTCCGGCTTTTAGCAGTGAACACTTTCTAAATTAGAATGAGTTTCTATCATTTTGTGAAATTTCGCACGAATTCAACGATAACGCGAGACGAAGTAACTAGGAGCGTCCGAGGAAGGCGTCCGCTAAAAAAGCAGTTTTCGCATATAACCAAAACACACGTTTTCCTGAAAGTATAAGAAAACACACATTGTAAAGTTATGTTTAAAAATACTTCTATTCCGAAAACTAATTCTAATCGTTCGAAGACGATTCTTGACCACTGGCTGAATAATTGACGCTTCTTAATATTTAAACGCATATCTAATTCGCTTCTCGAAAACGAGGCTATCCCCGCATCGAGGATGCCGCAACGTCCACCCGAGTTCGAAAGGCCAATTCAGGATTTTTCCTTTAGTCTCCAATGCATAGAGGAACACAGCAATGTTTCGTCCGCGACGCCATTTTGCTTTTCAGCTAAGCAACGATGCCGGGATAGCATCGTTTTCGAGTAGCTAATCATATGCGCATAACTATTAAGAAAAGTCAACAGCTTATATGACGGTGGTTTCATCCGTCAGGTTATCTGTCTGATCTTATCTGCCTACTTGACTACGGAATTCGAAGTCACAATACTACTTACAGGGGTGGTAGTGTGTTAAGAGAGAATGATAGGCGACGCAAGGATTTTTGGATTCGTAAGTGATAGTATAAATAAATATTTTGCTCCTTATGATCCTACACACAAGCTCATATATCACCGTAGAGAGGCGAAAAAGTTTCGTTTACTTCAGTGTGAGCTTATCTTTACCTATTTGCCATGTTTCACTTCAGGCCAAGTGTTTTCAACATGACATATAAAAGCTTAAATCTCGTTCAGTCATTTTGATCCCCTACTTATCGCCTCAAAGAGATCTACCCTCATGTCAATCCAATAATGTGTTTTGTTTTAGCTTTTCGCTTTGTCAGGGGAACGACCTCGGTTTTGCTGTCTTCGCTAGCTAGCTAGCTGTTCGAATCTATAACATCGTGCTCTATAAAAACAAAAGATACAGCGAATTATGAATAGATTCATGTATTTTGGGGGTGACTGAAAGTTCCTTTATAAGAATAATAAGATTGGGAACAAGTTAAAAGATGCATAGAGTACCGTGGAGTCCGATGCGTCGGCGCGGAGGACGTGCGATCTGAGAAATTCCTTTGATCCCACATCGATAACATGGCAATGGAGTGTTATGCAATCTCCCATTCCCGACGTCGCAAAAAGAATTCGACAAAGAGCCCATATGTATTTTCGTACATTTGTATTGACATTTTAATAATTAATTTTACAGTGCTACCTTAATGTATATATAAAGAAAATAAAAGGAATATAAACAAAGAATACAAAACCATTTACAAGTAATAATAATACAATGGTTCTAATCAGGAACTCGTATATGTTGTTATTGACATTTTAATAGTCAGTCATATATAGGTCGCCATTTTTTATTAAAATTTTCAAGACTTTGTTTGTTAACAGCGCATTCTTTTTCTGTACTTATTTATTTTGTCGTTTAAGAGGATAACGGAAGCTTTCAAAAGAGAAAGGTGTGTCTTTCAAAAATGCTGTATACATCTCAAATTTTGCTATTGTTATCACATGGTTTTACAGGTCAATGTTTACCAATGATCAACATAGCTGTATAGAATCCCGGATATGTACAGTGCCCAAACTTAGTTCTTGCGATATGTACTTAAACCACCATTTTGTAAAGCGTTCGTAGACATTTTTAGCTTTATCACGTTTAACAAATATATGTGCTCAAGTGTGTGTCTCGTTACAAATGGGACATTTATTGCTGCCTTTGATTTTTGCTTTGAAAAGAATGTCATTGGCAGCTAATAGGTTCTGGTTTATGTTAAACTGCAACATGTTTAGCTTAACCTCCTTTGTGACAATGAATGGAAGGGAGTAAATAAGTTTTAACTTGTCTTCACAGACACCGTAGCCTTTTATTTTTCTATCAGCGGTTGGTGCTATGTATTGTTGTTCTACGAGTTCGCCGCGCGCCATTTTAATTAACTGTTATTTTTTGCGTGTTGTTAAACCATTCAGGGGGTTTGATTGTGCAGCTAAATCGTCTAGCAGCTATTAACACGTTCCAAAATCGGTTGTGATATTTCAAAATACGATATTTGGCTAAATTCTCAAGAAATCACACATACTTCCCAAACTCTGCATTATTTTTGGCAAGAGTTTCTCTCAACTGACATATTTCTTATGTATATGTTAAATTTAGGCAAAGTTTTATTTAATTCACTGAAAACTTTCCAGAACTATTTTAAAAATACACAGGCAATTAGTTTTCATTTGTCTGAATTAATGCTAAATGATTACATTTAGTGATATTTTTTAAGCCAAATGTCAACGATGTCTACCGATGACAGAAACGGTGGCAAGAAATTACTGGACCCCAATGCTTTCTACCACATGGCTTAACTTTCAAGCAATATTTATCCTTACCCATGCTATTATTGCAATTGTCTAGTTTGGCAGAAAAAGAATACTTTAGCACAACAGGGCTCTATTGCACTCTTGCCATTTTTATTACAAAATCAAGGAACTATCCTTATGTTAATATGGCAAATTTTGTTTATAACCTATACAAAATCCCAGTGGGCTCAGCAATTGCCAAACCCACCAGTGGGCTCAGCAATTGCCAAACCCACCAGTGGGCTCAGCAATTGCCAAACCCACCAGTGGGCTCAGCAATTTCCAATCCCACCAGTGGGCTCAGCAATTGCCAAACCCACCAGTGGGCACAGCAATTGCCAAACCCACCAGAAACGCATTCTCAACTAAAATCAGTTTTTATCATTTACGATTATTCCGATTAAAACTGTGTGAATTGCCCTGTTTTTCGGAAGGTAATTTGTTCCTCTAATTTTTGGCCATTATTGGCGGTGCAAAAACAAAACCATCACAAAAACAGCATTTCTGTAGGACATGTTTTTAATATACGCAAAAATTAATACATTTCTTACGATTAATATGTGAGTCCTCATATCTAGCGGACAATACTAAACCCCGATTCCGCACTGCGGAATAGAAGTTTTCTCAAAATATCCAACAAGAACAAATCTGATTCAAGGGTCGTTGAAAAAAGGATCATTTGCCTTACAAAACCGGTTTAGACAGAGATATCTTCAAGGCCCTGCTTCAAATTTCAAAACCGTTGCAGTTGGTTGTAAATTATTAGACTAATTATTGAAACCAATCAGCTATGTTTTAGCTCTACAAAGGCCCTGAACCTCACATACCAGTTAATTATTAAATTTACTAGCAGCTCTTTCTTTGGCAATTTAGTTTTGTTTAGCATGCAGTGCAAACGAGAACTGAGACTCGATTCACAGACGATCGAAAGTGTACCCGAAATCTGGCCAAGCCGATCTATAAATTTGTGAGAATAACACTTAAAATTAGGATATAAGAATTACATTACACATTAGTTGGACATTGTCTACCTGTTCAATCTACTCAGCTTTTCTTCAGTCTTGTGGCTGCATCAAACGCATGGGAATGTTTGCTCACACTCAGATGCGTCGTTCTGATCAGTTAGATTGGATGATATTGTTCAAGTGAAATTTATCGGCTGTTTTAGTACGCTTGGGTTCGGGCTCACGTCTACTGATCCAACAACAATCGCATCTCTGGGCCAATATATCTCTCTCGGCAGGAATTATCCGTGCTACATGCCTTGGTTTACACAGAATTATTCGAAGTAGAAACATCTGAAGGTTTTAGGTGATGGGTTGATACAATCCTCTTGATGTGACGCGGCATTAAGTGAACCATATTAAGATATTCAACTGGTACATCACGCAGTCGGCGTTTTTCATTGATCGGGAGTCACACTGAGACAATAAAAATCATTAGTTCCCGGACAACTTCTCCATGTTCCTGTTCTCTAGCCATCTCATAACTATCGGTTTCGATTGCCAAGATGAAACCGCCAGGATAGATCGAGATATAGGTTTCTTACTTCAATATAATTTGAACGGTTCATTTGAACTCAAAGCTTGCCGATGACGCTAGCGGTTAGATAATACCTACATGTGAAAACACCATTCAATGAAATTGAATATCCCGGTGCCTGTGAAGTCTCAGCTTTAATCAATCGGATCAAGGACTATTGTTATTTCAGGCGCGCAAAAATTTGAATACTGCCAAAAACCGAATAATAAATAAGCGTCACTTCAATTTTAGTTACACGTCGCCATGTGCTTTTATAGGCACACAAGCCTTGTTGTTCATCTAAATCTTCAGGATCACACACACACATTGAAGGTAGGTATTCTTATGAGAGTGATAAACACAGCATTTATATATTATTCAGGTTGCAAATTACATCCAAGAAAGCATGTATAATTTAGATCAAGATTACTTTCACTTCACTGACATTGCCGGCGTCTGAGTTGCTTTTCATTAAGTTATGTGTATCTCAAAAAGCGAAGCAAAATCAAAGTCACGATGTATTCTGAGGACAAATTTTGTAAGATAAATACGGACACTATATATATGGTTATGAAAAACAATCAAGGAAATCAAGATATGAGACGACTTCAAAATGTATTCTGTGTTCTCAATGCAGAAGTTGCAGCCTTCCTTGTAAACCGCAATTTACGGAGTTTATCTGTACAGAAATTGTAGTGATGTGTTAACGAAAGCCTTCGCTTTGAATCATAAGTTAAAAATTATACTAGCTTAAAGACTCAAACTCGAAAGGTTGTGCTACCGGCTGTGATAATTTTCGTGCTTTGTTCGTATCGCTAGAAATATATATCTGACTAAGTTTACTCAGACTCTTGTGTAGACTAGTTAACATGTATATACCGTTCATCGTCATCCTCTCACTCTTAAATGCCTAACATTTAAAATGTATAAACGTATCCAATATATTCTCTTTACAGAAATTTGTTGCAGCAGATGAGAACAGAGGCTGATATGTGAAAAGTTCGTACGCACAATGTTGTTTCGTTGCCGAAAGGATCCTGTTGACAACAAACGATTATAAGTAACTCGCTTAAGTGTTTATTCCTCCCGCAATACATCATCTATCTGTTCCCGTTTAATATTTATACGATATCGGGACCGATTCAATGTTGGATGTTTCCAGCAAATTTGGTCACTTGTGCGATATTTTGCGAAAGCAGTGCGGAAACAGGGTTTACTTGTCCTCCAGATTTGATCATTTTTGTGATATTTTGAGTAAACCTTCATTCCGCACTGCGCCAAATTTGGTCATCTGTGCAATATTTTGAGTAAACCTTCATTCCGCGGTGCGGAATCGGGAGTTCGATTTATCCACCAGAACTTTGTATTTGGTATCCCAGTTTTCTGTATTTTTTTGTGTTCCGCTTATTTCAGTCTTAAACAACACTTACTTTTTGCATGAAAATGCCTTTCCGTTAGAAAATGTATTTTTATGTTGTTAAAAATATCAAAAATGTCCAGTCCGCCAAAATAATGTCAATGAGTATCTAGTAATTTCTGTGGTAACGTCTATTGCATAATGGTTTAGATACTGGTAAAACAATCCCTCCTATATAACAAATCTTGAATCACAAGAAGAAATGTGTTATTGATATAATTAAACATTTCGCTCCTAATTTCTGCCAATATGTATTATGACTGGCAATTACCACTTACTATCATATGCTATTGTGGCTAAAACATGTTTTTCAGATCATGTCGTTTTGGTTATTGCCATTATTTGCACTGATATGTACTTCCAGTATAATTATATTACAATATTATGATTCAAGTGTACAGCTGCATGTATTTCAATTAATATTGTCTTGTATGGGTCAGTATCCTTTAAAAAAATTTCGCTCTTTGATATCCTGATAATAAAACAAAATAATGGTATTTTGATGTGGAATAAATTAGTGAACTAATTTTTTGGCAATTGCTGAACTCACTGTTGGGTTTGGCAATTGCTGAACACACTGGTGGGTTTGGCAATTGCTGGGCCCACTGTTTGGTTTGACAATTGCAGAACCCACTGGTGGGTTTGGCAATTGCTGAGCCCACTGGTGGGTTTGGAAATTGCTGAACCCACTGGTGGGTTTGGCAATTGCTGAGCCCACTGGTGGGTTTGGCAATTGCTGAACCCACTGGTGGATTTGGCAATTGCTGAATCCACTGGTAGGTTTGTGAAATGCTGAACCCACTGGTGGGTTTGGGAATTGCTGAACCCACTGATGGGTTAGGGTTAGAATTGCTGAACCCACTGATGGGTTTGCAATTCCTTGAACACAAGTGGAAAAACAGTTTGTTGGTTAGCAACTAATTTGTGGCTTTAGTGTAGATTTTGCCATATTACCGTACTTATAGTACCTTAGTGTTCTCAGTAATTTTGACAGACATTTTTTAGGAAATTATTGTGAATGTGACCATGGAATTTACTGAAATAAAATAAATTTTGGATGAATGTAGTGTATGTTGTTGTCCTTTACCCAGTGCAGTAAAACAATGGCAATTCATCGGGGGAGAGACTGAATATATGCCAAAATAAATCAAACAGTGGCAGTTTTTTGTTATTGTTACTCTTTGTAAATTTGGACTTACATGTAGTTTGGTTATATTGCGTTTCAATAGTTATGTTTGAGTTTTAGAAGTAATTTACAAAATTCGCGGCCGTGTTTTATATGAGATATCCGATATGCACATGCGTGCATCCACGAGTTAAAAATCACTGGGGCCGAGTATGCACATTTCATCGAATTAAAAACAATACAATTAACCCAACATCGAAATTCGTATGGTTGCCGAGTTTGAAGAACCAAGTGGTAAGCTTTCAAAAAATACAAAAATAAGAGAGTTCATGCAGTATGCTTTTGAAAAGCTTATTTGCCCAAAACATCTTAAAACTCAGTAAATTGAACCTACTCATTTCGATGTTATTTTCATTGGTGAAATAGCCACGAAATGCGTCTTACATAAGCCCGTTGTCACAGTTTTCGCTCCGTGCATTTTATTGGTTATGTAACCCCGATGCGTCAAGCGATTTGAATCCAGTATTAATTAGCTCCTTTAGCGTCCTTTCTGCACATTTGCGAAGTTACCTGCAAGGTCACACCCGTCAAGTTTTTTTTCTCCCACTCGTCGCTATGGCCGCCGCCCGTCCCGTAGAGTTAGATGCAGTAATCGTAGCAGCTTTCATTGAGGAACCCCCGGCAGCAAATGCACCAGCGGCACCGGCTCCTGATCCCGTTGAGCATGTCACCGAGGTAGTTATAACTTTTTACACTTTTCTTGTTCACTCGTCTTAGCGTTTTTCGCCTAAGTACAATATTTTCCTAATCTCAGGGCTTGAAGCGTATAGCTTGATGTTTCGTCACTCGCATTTCCCTTAGAAAGTATTAGTGATCGTCGCTTAGTGTTCATGTCTTGCCTTGTTTGTTTCGGATTCTTGTAGTGTTAGTCACTTGGTTTTGTTTCCCCTTCATTCCCTTTTAAACATCAGCGTACGTCGGTCAAGTATTCTTTGTATTTTTGTATGCTTCGGACTTTCTCTCCGTTTCGCTGGTTACTTGGTTACTTGGTGATTTCTCTCTTATCCTCCCGCAGTATCAGCATAGGTCGCTTAGTGTAATGTTCTATGCTGTTGGAATTTTTTATTCGTTTCTCCCTTTCTTTTTTGCCATCTGCCCAAGTACGGAATTTTCATTACGTTAGTCGCTTGGTGTTTTTTCATCCGCCGAATTCTTTAGAGAGTGTTTTGCGTTCTTCTTAAGTGTATTGTTCAAATCTTATTGCGTTTGCCACTTTTTTCGTCATCCACCACATTCCGTACAGTGTGTCAGCGAAAGTCGCTAAAATGGTTTGTTTAAAAAAAAATTGAAATTTATTGCGTTAGTCGCTTAGCGTTTGTCATCTGCAAAATTCTTCAGAAAGTGTTAGTGTTCGTCGCTACAATGTATTGTTCACATGGATTGGAATTTTACTGCATTAGTCGCTTGATGTTTGTCATCTGCCAAATTCTTTTTAAAGTATTAGCGTTTCGTCGCTAAAGTGTATAGTTCATTTGTTTTGAAATTTCTGATTGCGTTAGTCGCTTGGTAGTTCTTGGTGTTTGTCATCTGCCAAATTCTTTTTAAAAGTGTCAGCGTTTCGTCGCTCAAGTATATTTGTTCACTTGTATTGGAATGTTATTGCGTTAGTCGCTCGTTTTTCGTCATCTACCAATTTATTTAGAGTGTCAGTGTTAGTCGCTTGGTATTTGTCAACCGCCAAACTCTTTATTGAGTGTTAGCGTTTTCGTCGCTAAAGTGTATTTGTTCACATGTATTGGAATTGTATTGTGTTATTCGTTTGATGTTTGTCATCTGCCAAATTTCTTAGTGTTAACGTACGTCCGATTCACGTTCATTCCCTAATACGCAATGTTTGCATGTTTTTGATTTGCACAGCAACTGTTTGCTTGGGATTTGTCACATAACATAATAATATTTCGTCAGATATCGTCGCTCAAATGTATTGTCTATTTTACTATGTTTTCTAGCGCCTATTACCGGGTGAGCATCACCATTTTCTTAGAATCAGGAAATATTTCCTACTCATTAGAGAATTTCTAGGAGTGTCACTTGCTTGTCTCGGGAAGAATGGTATTTTCTCTTTAGCATATCAGTTTTCTTCGCCCCTTGTACTGATTTCATTCCTCCCTTGTTAGGGATTTGTTATCGTGACTTTAAGAATTTGAATTATAATAGCTTTATTGTCGACCTTAAGAACACACCTTGGGACACTGCCTTCCGTGTTCGAAGATGTTGACGATGTCCTAGCCGCTTTGGAGTTGTTGAATCAGGTGCTAGATGATCACATTCCACTGAAGCAAAGGCGTGTAAAGAAGTTTAAACAGCCAGCCTGGGTTAATGATGACATCGTTACTGCGATCGAAAACCGTGAAAAGGAACTGAAGAAGGCGCGTAAATACAACTTGCCGGTTGATTGGGCTAATTTCAAACACTCTAAGTGCTTAGTGACTAACCTAATCAAGAAAGCAAAACGCATGTTCTTCCAAGAATCATTCGACAAGAACAAAGGAAACACGAAAGCTATTTGGAAAGCGCTGAAAGCCCTAAGCGGAACCCAGAAGCCACCTAACAAAATAACTGAGCTCAAAGGAGACAATGGAATCTCATAAACTGATAAGCTGACAATGGCTGATATGCTAAACAACTTCTTTGTTGATATAGTCAAACAGATAGGCAATGACACTCTTCCATGCAGTTCGCGAATTTCAAGCAAAAAAACTTGAAGATTTCGTATCTACAAAGATGAAAGACCAAAACATTGAATATAACATACCCAAAATTACAGCGAAGGAAGTCTGCGAAATTATAGATACATTTTCTATAAATAAAGCCACAGGACCAGATGGAATTAGGTGAAAGTACTGAATTGGTGGCCCCTATTTTTTTGTCACCCCATGGCCAAGCTACTTAATATGTCTACAATCACTAAAACTTTTCCCTCTAAATGGGAAACTGCCAGAGTTACTCCTCTTCACAAATCAGTACCACGTGACGATAGAAACAATTATAGGCCTATATCTGTCCTGTCGGTGTTTTCTAAGACCTCGAGAAACACGTGGCAAAATATCTGATGTGCTATCTTACTGACAACAGCCTATTGTTCGAATTACAATCCGCTTTTCGTGAAGGATACTCCACTGAATCAGCTTTGATAAAATTGACCGATCAAATACTATTTGACATGGACCAAGATCGGGTTACTGGGATGGTATTTATGATTTCAAGAAAGCCTTCGACGTAGTAGATCACCAAATCCTTCTACAAAAACTAAGGCTTTACAGAGCTAGTGACTCTGCTGTGTCTTGGTTCGAGTCTTACATCACGGACATGAGTCAATTCGTTACCGTTGACTCTCATCAATCAACCCCCCTCCGTTTAAAGCATGGCGTCCCACACGCTCCATCCTCGGCCCTATATTATTCCTATTGTTCGTCAATGACATCCCTCTGCGCGTCACTAATTCTACAATTGACATTTTTGCAGACGACACTACACTAACAGCAAGCGTGAATTGGCCCAAAGTTCCATCCATGATAAAGAACATCAACAGTGATCTAGAGACCATACATGAATGGTCGTGTCGAAATCGGATGATAATTAACACCGATAAGACCAAAAGTATGCTGGTAACGGGAAAACGGCTTGAGAAGAAGATTGCACCTGAGAGCACTGTTATGGATGTCAAGCTGAATAACATCAAAATTGATCAAGTGCCCAGTCAAAAATTCCTTGGAGTCATCATCGATAAGATCTTGGACTATGAGGCCCACACAGACAATCTTTGTAAGCAAATATCTAAACGACTGGGACTTCTCCGTCACATAAGCCGCTATTTAAAGCAAAGGCAGAGGGAGATATATTATAATGGAGTATAAAGCTAATGTTTGGAAGCGCTATTTGGTCTGGCAGTAATAATTCGAACTTCACTAGGATTCTAAAACTCCAAAAAAGAGCTGCCAGGATAATTCTCAAAGCTGATCGAACTGCCTCACCTGTTACTCTCTTTAATAATTTGAATTGGCTGCCATTCTCGAATGAATCACTAATTAGAAGAAATACTCTAGCCTATAAACGTATAAACGTAAATGATTCCACACCAGCTTATATTAAATCGCTGTTACTAAGAAACTCTGACATACACGATAGAAATACACGTATCTCAAAGTTGAACTTATCATGCCCTCCTTTCAAACGTATTAAAGAGGGAGGAAGAACATTCACAGTAAGAACTATAAAGGACTGGAATTCCATTGACACCGAAATCAGAAAGAGTTCATCTGTAAATAGTTTTAAACGTAATCTCAGCAAACATTTTTTAACTCGCCAGAAAGCAACTTTACAATTTTAATCTTACAATTTTTATGTTATCATTAAGTCGATCTGTCTAAAATAATAACAGAATTTCTCGATTTTTTTTTCAACGTTTTTATCATTTTTAGATGTATAAGTAGTTCTTAGCATCGTATCATAGTATTTATTATTGTCATTGATCCTGGTTTCGCACATAGTACTGTAGAATTCACATTGTAAATATTTTTATTATTTATTTTTATTTTGAGGGCCACGAATTTATCAGTTTTATCTACTGTCAAGTGCTTACCCTCGTTAAATATTTTAAGAAAGAAAAAAGGAGACACTCATAAGGACATTAAAGCTATCATCGAGGGAGTGGCTTCCCTCAAACAGTTATGCGAGACTAACTCAGTCGAGGCCGCCCTCACGTAACTCCGCCAGCTGTTCTCTCGCACGCCACTCTAGCTGCCCTAGAACATTTAGTCGATATTGCTCGAGAAAATGGGGACGAGAGACTAGCTCGCTTCAATATCATTCTCAAACAAACGCGACAATATTGCAATTCAGACGTCTACCAGACCCTACTATTAAAACTATTGGGGTTCAAAGAAGAAATCGCTGTAGCAAAAGAAGTAACAAAGGCGCTTAAACAAACCAACACCGCTCACAACCCCTCTACCCTAGCCGTACAAAGACAGACCAACCGCTTCAACCCCTACTGGCGTCGTGGGAATACCGCCCCATCTGCTATTCTTGCGCTCAACGCGGCCATATTTCAAAGATGTGCCGCTTGAGCAATTTTAGACCTAAACCTTAGAACCTTAAAAGCTCACTATTTCGTAGATATCTTCTTTTTTCCATTATCTACTCTATCTGCTCGTTAGCAAAATCTCACCGAGTTGCAAAAATAAAATTTGACATTTTGGTCGTTTAGGTCTATTTCTCCACTACTGGACCATGGCTAGGGGTATCCTCAATTAACTCTTTATCTGTCTCTGACGGATTCCTGGTCTGGTTCAGTTGGTGGGGAAATGCCCTCCCTTTATTTGGTTTAAGTTTCTCGCTCGTTATCCCTTTTTTCCTGTCTCGTAGGATTTCGAACATTTCCTATTCAGATAAATAGCACAAACCTGCTATTTCCTGGTGTGACTGGGAAGGCAACCCCACAAGCTGGACCGGACCACTTCCCTCATTAGAGATGGTGAGCAGAGGTCAGGTCCACGCATCACCCACTCAAATACCTATTCCAGATCCTTAAACGTTCTTGGCTGGAAATCTTTCGAACTACTCATCACCCTGGGAAACTATACTCCATCATCCCAAAGGCGCAAGTCTATATGGTTATACCAAGGGCGGAGTGCGCGTTCAGGATTTCTTTACTCCCTTCAACGGATCGTTTAAGGGACAACTCTACAACAGCTCTACTTCTCCTATAGCAAATTTCCCTAACGCCCGTATATGCAGTAATTTTGAGGAGTTCATATGTTCAACTATTTTAGATGGAATATTTAACGGGTCTCTTCGTGTTTGGGGAAAAGTTGGCCTCGACACTTAGTTAGTTATATCACTTAGTTATACCCTTTACCATTGAACCTAACAAACCCATAATGTGCCATTATGAACGATTCCTTAATCTCTGGATCACCGACTGCCCTTTCAATTTAGACTACATCGCCGATCTCCCATGTTCTACCCAATCACGTCCAGACTACTTTTGACGATAAGAGTAGTAGGGTGGTATTTCACATATTGCTTCCTCCCATTCGGTTGGAAAGCAAGTGCTTACATCTATAACACTGTACTATCGGTCTCGCTGCCTCAAGTTACATTAGGTCAAACGGCGTTCCATGCACTCAGTACATGGACGATAGGCACGTCGGTCAGTTAGTACCAGATCACAACAGTCCTTTCACAGATTTGCAATTGGCAGAAATGGGCGCCTCCCTAGCTTGCTCCGTGCCGATATCTCTTGGTTACTTCATCGGTTTAAAAAAGATGCGTCTCCGTCGCAAGTCAACAAGTTGCATTCCTGGGATACATATGCGATTCAAAGAAACAAGCTACCCCAGAATAAACTTAATTCAAGTTAATTCAAGAAACCAACCTACCACAGAATAAACTTGCCAACTTCATTTCCCTACGTGAAGGTATCTTGGCACATAAGACCGTCTCCCTCAAGATTCTGCAGAAATTCTCGGGGAAAACTACCTCGTTCACCTTCCTAGTTCCAGCTGCAAAACTCTACTCCAATGCACCTTATCGAGCAGCTACCTCGAAAGCTACCACCTCGGGCTGTACACAGATTCGTATTCAAGGTGATCTGCTTCGCGAAATTTCGCACTGGAAAATTCCTCGACATTTGGGACGGTTTCTTACTTTGGAAAGAAGAAAAACACCTCCACTTGGGGTGGTGTGATTACCAGGCCCGAATATCCACCTATCCAAACACGTAGTTACTGGGATGTTGAATAACGTGCCCTCTCCATCGCAAACAAAGAAGTGCAAACGCTCCTCTACACTCTTGAGCCCACAAGATACTCAATCCTCAACTCCAGGATTGATGTTTTTGTAGACAGTAAGGTCCTCGTGTCTGTTTGGGAAAGACAGGTGTCACGCTCTAATTTTTAATAACATGCCCTTAGAGGTAAGCACTTCAGTCCAACATTTGTGTTGGGACCCCCCTGGCAAAATCCTGCCTACACCACTCGGAAATATTGTATTTAGCTGACCATCAATCAAAAGGTAATTAAGCCTGGTTAAAGCTTTGTGTGAGACAAGACTTGTGCTTGATCGACATATGGGTAAATGCAATTTTGCAACTTGAAACACCCAGGGTCTCACTTCAACGAATACAGTAATAATCAAACAAAACTTAAATCTAGAGCCCAAACTAGGTCATGTCTAGTTGGTATGCAAAGTTGAAATAGTTAGTGATTGGCTTACAGCCAAGTACTTCTATGCCAAGTATTATTTCTGCCAAAAAAGTATGAAAATATTTCTTTGCCATCTTGTTTTTACTTATTTTAAAATTACCAAAGTATTCTATTAGTCATCTAATAGCCAACATGTATCGAAGGAACCTCGTTACTTGTAATTTCAAGAAAAAGCTTTATTTTTCTTCATCTTGGATTTTTACAAAGTGGTTGTTGCAACATTGATAGACCTATTGTTCACTAAAAGAACAGGTATTTCCCTTGTTTATAATCGAGTTTTCCAAGAAACATTTTGACTTCAAATCAATCACTGAGGTAGTCAAAGTTAGGGATACAACTTATAAGAAACTAGGTCCCCCAGGTAAACAACATACATCTTTGATTCAAGGGGCTCCATCAACCCCCAAATGATAAACTTTCTCATGATGAAAGACAACATAATTAGTAGTATGCCAGCTATACTTGGCAAAGTTCGAGTGAACGAAAAATACTACTTTTAAGTTCCTAAAATAAGCTTTTGTAATCCACTTTAATCCTTACCATCCTCTGTTGAAAAAGTTTGAAAAAAGCATATCAGAACATTCACATGGTACTTCTCTTCTAATAATAGAAGGCTGACCATCAGCTGAGTAATCAAAATGTCAGTCACCAGCAACAGTATTTTGCAAGACTACTAGCACCCAGACAACTTCCAATCGACCGATTTAGCTAGTACATTATTTTAATTTGTTGTCCCAATTCAGATTACCTGAATATTGTCCATTCAGTAATGTTTTCTTGTTTTTCTGTATCCAAATTGGAAATGTATAAATTTCTCTGATTGGAAGACAAAGCACTGAATCCCTAGCGAGCTGTCGCATGATCTGAATTGGGACAACAAAATAATGTACAAGCTACATGTAATGTACTGATCAAATTGAAACATCAACATATCTTTCCCTCCCCCCTGGCATTTGAACTGTTGGAGTTTGGGTTGTTCAAATTATCATCCCCCAGTCCAAAAATGTTGTTCAAATGCCTGATACCACTGTCATTTTAGGTAATGTTTCGATTTGATCAGTACATACATATAAATCAGTCTATTGTTGGAGCAATGCCCTTTGGGTTGAAGTTATCTTCATCAGACTGCCGAGAGAAATTGCCCTCAAACTGTTTCCATTCTTACAGCGTTTGAGCAGTCATGTAGGGGAAGTAGGCATACATGTATGTATATATTTTCTCCTCCTTCACTTCTGCATGGTACTTCTGTGTTCTTTTCGAAAACTTCCTGTGTCCAGACTTGGTCTCCACAGGCTTGCAGAAGAGATGTATGTTGTGATCAACAACAGCAAGGATAATTTTCATGAAATAGGGGTACGTGTAGCCATGAAATATAAAGTTTAGTTTTAGACAAAGTTCTGCAGTACAAAGCATTAATACAGGGGGCACGGAATGTTGAAGAAACTAGTTTACAAGGGGGAAGAACAAGTATAAGCCTGGAAAGCTTACAGTAGAAATGGATGCTTATAAAGATAACTGCAATTGCAGGTTGTGGTTGCAAATTGGTTTCCCTTGAATTCAATATAGCATGTTGTCCAATAAAAATATTGTACTTTAATATACTTGGTAGGTCATCAAATTCATAACACATTTTTACTTGCTCAAATGCCATTCTTTTCGGTGCACATTTCAACATCATGCTATTGAAATTAATTGTTACGACCATTCTTTATCTTCAAATTCCTGTTCATCTTCGACTTCATAGTCGAAATGATTACTCGATTTATTGTCCTCGCCTTGCTCTTCGTCTATGCTTGAAATAAAAAAACGAGCAAAAAGGACCTTTTCACTGTAAATAATCCAAGGTAAGCTTATTTCACCCAACTATGGATTATTTTACGCAAATAAAAGTGACTCCAAGTCATTTCTCACCTTGTCCTTAGGCTTGGACCCTGGTTTGAATTGAATAATTCTTCTTTGAGGAGCTTGAAGATGTAACAGGTACTCTGCGAATACGCTAGTTGCCAAGATTGTCCTTCCTTATGTTCCAGAGTTAAAATACAGACGACCTAAGGCTTATGCATCGAGCATTGCCAGGTAAACGCGGTCTTCCCATTCTTGGCTGAAAGGCCGGGTCTATCTCGCACCAGACCGCGAAACGGTTCACTCAAAATAATAGTGATCTAAATATTTTTTTGGGTAAAAATGTTAAGTTATAAATAAAGAAAGTAAAAATTAACGTTATTCGAAAGTTAGAGGAAGGAAAACAGGAGATGGAAACGGATTTCTCACTTCGCTCTAAATATTGGACTTTTCGACACTCACAAAATGGCGGCTCGGAAGTGTGGGGCGCGCTATGCGTGATGGTCGACCCTGGGTCTTTAAGGTTACATTTAACGTATTTAGTTCTAACTGGTTTAATGTAGAAGGTATTTTCTTGAAGCTACTCGTGTGTTGTAATTGTGTATATTGTTCATACAACTAAAGAAAGAATCGAAGGAAGAAGGGAAGGCTTGAACAATGGACTAGAACAGTCATCAATTTAAAAAATGTTATAACAGACACAGCTCTTTTCTCTAGAACAACGGTATAATTTAAAGTGGTTTTGTCGGTCATACCCCATATTAACATATCATATGTCCAGTAAAGACAAACCAGAGAACAATACAATCGGATAATAACTTGTGATATAATAAAATCATGCTTTTCTCAAACATGTTTAATATGATTTTTCCAGTTCAGATTTGAATCTATATAGATACCTCTCTCATCATTGGTTTTGGTTGATGTCCCACGTCTATGGACCCGCGCCGTCCAATGTCCAGATTGCCTCTACTCCAATGACTTCAACTTTCACTTCTGTCAACAATGTGGTTATAGGTCAGCTCTCCATCCGCCAAATCTCCTGTCAAAATCATAGCACTTGACATCTCTCCCATTCGATCAGCGCCTTGGCAGCCTTCAGGCCTCCAAAAACAGTCAACCATACCAAAAGCAGAAAAGTAACCCCCCAAAAGAGCTGAATCTTTTTTGGCCTCGTTGCCTTCATCCAAAACCCTATACTCACCCGGACCCAAGGACATTTAACGCGCTTCCTCGTGTGGAAAGACAAAAGAGGAAGAACCAAATCCACGCTCCTACTTGCAAGTCTTTCGGAACAGATCACCAAGGTTCCTGTCGTTGTCCAAAGACCCTCGCTGATGTGACCGTTGACAACTTTATTGACAAACTTTGCTCCATATTCAACAATATTTGCCGAATTGTAGATTGGGATGACCTTCTAGGAATGGACAACCCAGCATCCCACCTCTCCGTTGAGCAATACCTGTCTTCCTTGTATGAGGAACAAGCAAAGGCTCATATAAACCCTAAGCATGCTGTGCCTCTGTTCGTCAACAAACTAGTTATACCCTGCACCCACCTACGAAAGCAACTTGCCGTCGCCCACATCCTAGCCATTCTGGCAAGTGATTTAGCTTTCTTCTCGTTTGGACTTCTATGCTAGCGACAGAGCCTCTGACCTGGGAAGGGTCAAAAGAAGTAGTATATTTTCCAAACAAATATGGCCTCCTTTTTAATCATACTTTTGGAAAAGCTTTACAAGGGAAGAAACCCCAATTCCTTGATGGTTAAACGATGTCGTAATCGAGTTATATGTTATGAGTTATATGTTTCAAACCTCTATTTGTACGTAAAACTTTGTAACGGAATGTCTGTCAATTTAAGGGACGGTTTCCTCTTTAGGTGTTTGGACAAACACGGGTGCGTTTCCACGAATCCCTTCACCGGATCCGCTGTAGCTAACCGTCTTAAGTTACACCTCGATTACCTGGGTATCAATGATGGAGAGACCATGCACAGCTTTAGGTATGGGTGCTTCATAACGCTCTCCCTTCTAGGAGTATACATCGAAGACGTCGAAGACATGTTGACACCGCCCGGTATTATACTCAAACTATACTAAGGTGACGAATATAGCGCGACTGACGGCAGCCCTGGCTAATAGTACTTCCGATAAACCAGGCGAGACAGCAACAGCTTCCGTCGTCGCAAAATAATTAAGATCCACGAACAATTTGTCAGGCTTCTCTTTCGCTTTTCTATAGCTTTCCCCGTTTCCTTTTGAGTTTTGGAGAGAGAAGAACTGATAAGCTTAATTTTTCTTATCCAGTAGTTTCGGCCTTGATTTGTTCTCCCTTTCATAGAAGCAGTTCTCAGTCTATAGGACGTGGAAAAATTTAGAATAAGTCCATGCATAGAGTGGCTGTATTACCAGTGAAAATGGTATACTGTTTACATCTCCTAGGGATTTATTACTCATAAAACGATTAAAGTTAACATTCGCGAGTTGCGTGAATAGAAACAATCAAGGTAACAATTTCGTCTGACGCTTTTGACGAATCATGAACATTGAACCCCTTCTTCATCTTTCCAATGGAGAAACAGAATAAAAAGTTATAGTTTTGTGTTCCACTTTTTGGCTGTATAAAATCTGATCGTCGTTTGCCGTATCTTCACAAGACATGCGTTAGGGACAGCGAGTCTCCCACGGTATAAACAACTTCACAGACCCTATTCCAATCCCAAAAACGTATCCTAAAGATAAATTTTAACCAATATGGAGAGGAAAACATACATGATTCGTCTGAGGTTTGGATCTCGCGCCTACCAACTACCGGGCAAGCGTGATACCACGACACTAATCGATACCAACAGTACGACACCTGACAAAATTAATATATAACCTGTTTAGTGATCAGTTTTCTGATGCAATTATATGTGTGATGGTACCGGTTTTGAACCTATTTCCGATTTGCAGCTCCGGATTGTTCGTGCACTGTTATGAAAAGCTGTACAGATGAATCACGAGCTCGCACGCGGGGTCACAGTTAGTAACGCAATCGGCTGTTTTGCCAGGCTAAGTTTCCTGCCGCTACGAACGTTACATAGCAGTATATTCATTCCTATACAAGTTATATCTCCGAAAATTTACGTTTTACTCATTTTAATGTGCTCTTCATAGAAAACCGTAAAAAGGTATATTTCAACATGTTGTCTGTGGAACTTCAATACGGCCCGAGTACAGGCTGCGCACAGGCTCTTATTTCTAGTCAATTCAGCTTAAGAGTATCTCGTACGCCATTTTCAAGCACGGCATATCAGACTCTCCCAGAAAAATTATAATGTGTGCGGAGATTCTTATTATTACACGACATAAGCTGCTATGAGTTTTGACAATAGGGACCGCCTTGAAACGTCATCAGATCCAAGATGGCGGCGCCCGTGACCAAAATGGGCATACTCATGTCCAATGTTTTCAAAAAATAAAATATATTTCCAATTTTGCCAACATATTTTCAACTTAGACCATATTGCAAACAAATTTAACGGCGACTTGTTCCAACAGCCAGGGTTTCCTTTAAAGTTCGATTGGATAATACTTACCAGAAAAGACCGACGACTGACAAATGGATCCTGTAAAATTTGCAGTACAGTTACAAGTGTATCCGTCTAACTGGTCTGTGCACGAACCGCCATGCTGGCAAGGGTTGCAGGAACACTCATTAAAACCTGCAAAAAGGGCAAACCTACTGTTTCGCATATGACTCATGATCATTATCAATTGATGCGAATGGTATATCTTCCAAAATTGAATTCATGAAATTATTCGAGACATACACTGAATCGTAGAAGAAAAATTAAGCTAAGTCACAAGAATGTTCACAGTTTTTTAATTCTTCTCAGCACAAAAAGAAACCTAACTTTTACTCATGTCTCTAATAGACTTACATGTCATGATTAACTTCTGCTTGACTAATATTTATTACATCAGTCTTGGCGATTATATGCATAAAAATGTTCTTTTACTGTCTGAAATGTCTGTTATTATTTTAAAATGTGATAAGCAGCATAGAAAATGCTCTCTACGACTTTCATATACTCTATGTTTGTGCTTCACTTTCCATGAAGTAATATTTGTGTAACCACCTACTTGTTGTACTGTTGTATTGAGTGGTGTACGTAGCAATAAAGCCTTTGTTCCTCTTTGTGGCGTTGGATTTGAATATGACGAACATGTTATTGGAAGAAGACAGCAGTCCAGTAGAGGGAGGGGTGTGGTTACCGGAGAACACACCAAGAGATGTTGCTGTATCATCGACTCCGTCAAACACTTGCACATTATCAGCACTACTGTTAGGGCGGAGAGCAAACAATGGAAACCTCAACACTATTTTGAAGCCCGAGCGGACGGCCATTTGCCAAGAACAGTACTGCCCATTAGGGTAGCCAAAGGGATAATTTGGTGATTCAAAGGTACCCCAGTTTTCATTAAGCGTGTAGTTACAACCTAGAAGACAGAACATGACTTCAATAGTCCAATTCATAGTTCTCGGACCGCCATTTTGAAAGGTAACTTCTAAATATGTCAGAGAAATAAATGAAATTTGAGAAACTGGGGTGGTTACCCGTTAAGGAAAGAAGGGACTGGCATGTTCTTAAATTAGTATTTAAGGCTATGTACAACCCACAATGGCCATCGTATCTCCCAATCCGTATTGTTAAAAACACTCGTAATCTACGCTCTAGCACTACTACCAGACTTACAGTAGCCATAGTACAAGGAACATTATAGGACTTACAGTACCCATAGTACAAGGAACATTTCAGGACTTACAGTACCCATATATAGTACAAGGAACATTTCAGGACTCTGCGTCAAAACTTTTCAACAGTCTACCGTCTCATGCAAGGGAATGTACTAGTTTTGCAAAAATTTGTAAAACTAGTACATTCCCTTGCATGAGACGGTAGACTGTTGAAAAGTTTTGAAGCAGAGTCCTAAAATGCATGCATGTGTACATCTTGGTTATACAAATTAACACTACATTCAGGCAGAGAGTTAATCTATAGCGACACTTTCATATGCCAAGGAACTTGAATATCAACACAGTACAAGGTGAGGGGAATTTTAAGTACTGAGTTCATTGCTGTGTTCCCTAATCAATTTAATAATCTACACTGAATTTCTAACGGGACCTGAAACAAGGCTGATCAAAGCAATATTGACCATAAATGATTCTGCGACTAACAATGGCACCCAATATTCTGCAGCCAACCTTGTTCTCACTTGAGAAATAATGTGAATGCTCTGTTCTGAAGGAACAGCATGGGATGTAGTTTATGCACAATGTATATATAGTTTATGTTCTACACTGGAGTGTACTTAGTATTGTGAATGCTAGGAACTGGAATGCATTTAATTAACACATCTGAATAGGCCCTATAGGATTCATATGTGTTCTACACTAACTCCAATTATTGATTTACCGGCACTGCATGTATACCACATAGCAAAATGTGCTATGAATGTCATAACCATATAAAACACACATGTATACATATAGCCACATAAGCATTGCATGTTACACAAAGATAATTACTGTTTTATACCCAGATACACCCCATTTTATATTAACTTATGAGCAAGAGACCATTATGGTCTCTTGCTTATAAGTCAAGACATCAAAATGTTCACATTAATTAAGAACAAGCATTTTTGATCAGGATTATTTACACCGTCCATGCTATCATTGTAGTAATCTTTTTGCCTTTTGTGTTTAATACCACAGTCCTTTCTCTTTCAAAAAATAAGTCGAACGCGCTTTGATAATCTATGATTACTTCTAGTTATTATAATTAAGGTAACCGAGCCTTTGGTGACATCAATGCTGGAGTTGAGATAGCTTATTAGATATTGTATCTAGATAGCTGGATAATCAAAATCTACCCATATTCATAGAACGAGGATTTGTATCAGTGCAGGGTCAACTCCAGCCTCCATGGCTTATATCTAGTTAGCATGATAATCAAAATCTATCCATATTCATAAAAAGAGGGTTTGTATCAGTGCAGGGTCAACTCCACGTGAGGCTAAGGTTTGGTTACCTTTCAAGAACTACGAATTGGACTATTATGATCATAATTAATCTCGTACCAAGATGTATCTAAAACAAATAGGGAGCTAGGGAAGGAGATATCTTGTAAAACCCGATTATATTGGCTTCGTCATTGGTTAACGATGAAGTGGTGAAATTACAACAACTGTTGACTTCTGATCCACTGATCTTTTATCTGGAGACCTTAAATAGTCGAAAATGTCCAGAAGCAGCTGATAAACTAGAGACTTTCCATATCCTGTGGGCAAGATAACAATACAATCTCGAGTTGATGACTATTTCTCGTAAAGCCTCTTGCTGCTTCGCCTTCAGTCTGAAATCAGGTAGGAAATTCCGCGGGTTTGCAGCATAACTTAAGGCTTTTTCAAATTCCTTATAACCGTATAAAATTGTTCTCGAAGCCATACCGAGATTTTACAAGTAACGTTTCTTAATAAACCGATCGCGCGAAGAGAAAGTATCATAAAGTTCTTGGCTTCGCTTTGACATGCGCCGACAATCTTGTACCCAGACCATATTTATTTCTTACTGTGCATGCTCGACTAAAAAAAATGGACTCTGGAAGAATCCGATTTTTGTGTATTCTGATTGGCTGTTCTGAACAATGTAATTTCATCGGAAGTCAAACAAAGCATTTTCAGAGGGTTGATTTATTTGGACAAAGGCATTGAAATTTGAGGGCTATCTAAACGCTAAAAGCCGTTGGATTTTATATAAATGGTTGCCGATCTCTTCAGGGACTCTTAGAAAGTACCTTGCACCCTTTCGGGAGTTCAAATCACCTCACCGGCCAACTCAAATCGCACACAGTACATGAATTCGAAAATCGAACCCAACCGGCAGTATTAAACAGTTGATATAGCCGAAGGATTTACAGTAACAGATAGGTAATACTACACATTCCCATATTAACAACAATGTTCGTAAGTGCTCTATAGGCAGAAGTGGCATTTTCTGATCTCGTAAACTTGTAAACAGGCGCTGATCGCTTAAATATAACCGTTTGTACGAGAACATGCAACGAAATTAAGCCTTCTTACGAGAGTATCGTAAGTAAAAATGCCTTGACTTGCTTCTACGGTGTATTCAGTTGCTCTTTGTGTGGTCATAGGGCTCAGGTAAGGCGATTTCAGCGAGTTTTCGATCCCCATGAATCCTCTCCATCTGTACTGGAAATATACATGTATGTGATGTCTGATGAATCCATCGCACGATAAACAAACACGATGCATGAAAATAAAGCCTTCAAATCCATACTAAAATGGCAGAAGAAGAACTGAGAGACTCCCTAAGGCTTGCCCTGACACTAGCAAGCACAATATCACTATCAAAATACCAGGCGAACTTCAACCTAGGCCTGAAGCGATGAGCGAGAATCGTAGCTGACGTAATGATAAGCATGCGCAGAGTCGCCGGAAGTCCGAAGCGAGGAAAATCAAATAAATTCCCTTCTTCGAGGGAAAGATCAAAGCTTTCTTTAGTATAAATTAAATACCCTGTGTCCGAGCATATGGTGCTTTGCGCCAATGATATGATTAGTTTGTTTATTAACGGCCGCATGAATTAAAGGCCACCTTTTAGTCGAACTAAAATGCTCTCGATTGTTTATAAGTTTCATAAAAGAAGTACACATACACTTTGAATAACGAATTTCATAATTTCTACCGGATTAAAAACCTGCGAATTTTCCCCGGATGCTTCAAATATGATTTGAACAGCCGGTACTCGGCAAGAAGCCAGTTGTACTAGTGCCTTTAGATTCTAATTCGGTTTACGAGTGCGACTTTTCACAACTCTACAAGCAAACACATACTCTTGCTACCTTGTTTCCATGTCTCCAGTATTGTTTAACTGTATTTGAAGATCTCTACTTTCCTTGCGAATGATATATTTTGAGTGCAAAATGAAATGTCGTACTCGCACTCGAGTCAAACTCACAGCGAAGTAACAACTGAACTCGACAGATAGGAGTTTGACCCGCGGTCGTAGTTTTGTTAGCAAGATTTTCTGGACGTACTGGAGGATGTAAAGAAAGGTTAAGGGCATATATTGCTTTCTCTTGCTAATAAAAATGCAAAACATATACAGATTCAGATAAGTCGTAACACCTCAGTGGAGCTGAGCCGTGCGAAATTATAATTACGGATGCAAGTAGTATATATTATGGCGGTTCTGGCGCAGCACTTAAAAATATATTGTATACTACTTATGTCAAGCGCTATAACCGTTATTTCTATCCTACTATAGCCCCATACTACTATAGTGCACACTTTGTGGGAGCCCCCGTTAACCCCACGGATGGCCCCACCCCGCTGAAAAAATTGTGATGACATAATATTTTTCAATTAGAGGTACGTATATCTAAGGTAACCTGAGGTATTTAATTATAAAACATCGGAAGTAGACTATGGCTAATATATTAGACCTCCCCCTAGAAATCTTGTCTAAGATCGTAGAGTATGCAGGCCCTACGTCATTCGCAAGCATTGCTTTGACTTCGAAACATCTAAGCGATGCAGAATCTCTAGCGCACTACAAAATTGTAGACCGAAGATTTCTCAGACGAGTTCTCACACATGGTTTAGGAGCCGTTTATGAGGATAGCAACCTATATATTTCGTATAGGGTCTTCGACTTCACCGCTGAGGACATACGTGCTAGCAATGACGATACGACCGCCAAGGAGCTCATCAGGCATTTCCATCCCACCTACGATGACTTTATGCTACGGCGTATTTGCACGGTTGATCGTTCCAAAGTTGTTGAGTGGCTCATCAAGTGGTTTGTAAAGTACACCTTTAATGACTCTACGTTATATTATGCTTGCATGAGTGGTCGTCTCAACGTTGTTAAGTGGCTTGTCGAGTGGCTTGTAGAGCACCTTCAGATCACCAACGAGGACGCACGTATCTGCCGTAGTAAGATAATACATCAATTCTCCGAGTATGAATCTCTTGATAACATTGAGCTGATACAGGAAATTCTACAACACGCCGATATACAGGTGATACCAGAGGTATTCGAACTAGACCTCTTTGACTTGATTGAATGAATTCGAGACAGAACCCCGAAAGCAAAAAAAAAGGAAAAAGAAAAAAGAAAAACTGGAGCTCTCCAGAACCTCTCTAGGAACCACTTTCACCTTTTTCCTTCTTTCTCCTTTTCGTTCCTAGAGAGGTTTTTGCTTTATTTGCCTGGCCCGGCTTTACTGTATTTGTTCTACTGTATTTGTTCAGCTTCTGACCACATTGGTTCTCACACAGGTATCTTGTACTCTGGTCGCTGACTTACTACTTGCTTTGCTCTACCACATCGGTAGACGCGCTACGACTTGTGTGAAGCGGAGAGCTTTTTACTCCACACAAGCCGGCCTACCACATGTACCCCGCCAGACTCGAACCTGAACTTAAGAGGCTCTCCTTTTCTCTCAAGCCCAGAACCGAACCGTTAGGGTACATGTGCTAGACGTAAGATTTGGTAGCAAAAATTATATTTATGTCTACCGTATGCTAATTAATGGCTGATGCAATCGAGACCGAAATTTGCATACGAACCCGACATACGAATTAGTTGTAGCTTAGCTACTGCTCTTCACAAAGTGAAAATAACACCCACGCTTATTTCTCTCGTAGGAAATATCGATTTTTATCCCACTAGCCTGCCAAGTTTTGCTCGCAGTTCTTGCTGGAGTTCGATCCGAATTTGTTCCACGCTTTTTTCACCTGTGGCCGAACTAGCCGAAGTTTTGTGGCGAATTTCAACCATCATAGCCTCATATTTATCTGCTTCATCGAGGATGAGATTGTATTCGGAGTCAGACACATTTTCATCACGCAGGGCTTTCGACACGAGATCACGAATCGTATTAATTTTCGCTCTCGCCAACATAGCGGTTTTCTCATGCTTAGAAACTTTTATTCCGAGCTTTTTAGCCCCAACAGTCGTAGAGGCTGAAATTAACCCACAGAGACCGCCAATAACGCCAAGTGGTAGGCCAATTATGACACCATAGCCGGATAGAGCAACCGCCAAGCCTGAGCTTGATAAAAGCACACTAAGGCTACCTGTGGCCACAGCGATACCGTTGACAATTCCCTGCGCACAGGCATATTTTTTTCGTACCCCCTGGTAGTGTTGTTCTTGGGCTTTGATGCTCGCAAGTGTATCGCGGACCTCTCGCCGGCGAAAGTTCTCTCCAGTGAGCTGAGGATAAATAGGTGGTGCCGTTGGAAGTAGTTGAATCGAATCACTTGTCATTATAGCTTTGCTATATATACGTATGCGTATGATTTACTCAATCTTCAATGCGTAGCGTATCGGTTGACCATGGAAGTCTATGATATTGCCTTTTTCGTATCTAATTGTCAGACGAAGGCTGTTTCGCATTGTCCCTAGAGCTCGTATGGCTTGGGGATTGACTAGAGTATATATTGTTTTTGCATACCTTTCGCCTCGGATCTCTAAGCTAGCCAGTACTTCCGATGACTTTCCCTCTAGAAGTGAGAAACTAGAATCCACCACATCACAGTAAACGTACACCGTGTGGATATCTTGGAGTACCAGTTTATGTTTACCCACTCTATGTAGCGAGCCTCCACTATTCTCTGGAGTTGTGCCAAACAATGTGAAAAGATTCGGTTTTACTAATTTCATGATGTTAGCATCGATTGCAGGTTTGAAGTATGTTTTAAGGCTTGCTATATCGTGGTGACCTGCATCAATATCATATGGAAACATGACGCCATCGACATCCCACCAGAACGAAGCCTTCTCTGTTAGATTCCACCAACTGTTCTCAAAAGTGACCTCGACTAGCGAAATATTCTGGATAAGAAGAGGCTGGTCAAAGTAGACCGTCTGGTCAGCCGAGGTACAGGTGACATTTAAGATCACCATTTTAAAGCCTGAAGTTTACTTGAAGTTTACTTCAATATCAGAGTCTGGTCGTATGTTCAATAAGCATGGCAGATGAGGCTTGGCAGCAGTTCAAGTATCTATTTCCAGATGCTACGTTCAGGTTTTTTTAACCTAGTGGTGGGGGTAACGTCAATTTCAATTACAAGGGGATGTCCCACCGGGTGTTCACAGAGGCAGCCCCCCATACGGTGGATGGAGGAGGTAAGTTAATGGACTGGGTTGGGGACACAGGCCGGTCGCTTAACATAGCCCTTCGTACCAAAGCAGTTTACGCGAGAGTACTAGATGAGCGGCAACGCAAAGCAGCCGAAAAACGACAAGCACAACTCGATGGGGGTTTCCCACAGTCTATACTGCTAGCAGACAAGTCCAGGAAAATACGCCTTCCACCAGATTGGTCATCCGATTTATGGGGTAAAAAATCCTTTCAACTCCAAAATCTAAATATTTATGTTAACGAGGATAGGTACTTCACTGTAGGTGTACCAGACATCTTTTAAGACCTCGTTTTGTTATATGGGGGTGGGGCTGGTGGTGGACCCAAAGGTGGTAAGGCTGCTGACATTCATAAGTGGTTCCAAGGCCCTAACAGCGACTTCTGGCCACAACAGGTCAACTTCGCTATGTTTCTGGCCACAGAAGGCTGCGGTATCTACGTGGAGATGCTGGAACAACTACCAAAGCGCACCGTATCACTCCTACGGTTCCACATATACTTTACAGCTCGCAAAATCCTCCAGGAGATGGGTGCTACGCTTCCTGGAAACCCCTTATGGACGGCCTGGAACAACCCCCACAACAAATCGGTGTACCGACGAATTTGCAAAGAGTTTGGCATTCCTCTAATTAGCAAATTTCCTCTGGGTTTCCGTGGTGTGGACTCTTATTTACCACGATTTACGTCATCACATGGTCAAAATTTGTTGTGGACTCACAAGGCGCAGCCGAGTCCACAACAATTTTTGACCATGTGATGACGTAAATCGTGGTAAATAAGAGTCCACACCACGGAAAACCAGAGGAAATTTGTTTTTTACAACAATATTAGAAAACGTACAAGGAAGTTTCGTTACAAAGCGTGACAGCTTTGAAAGAGCCAGCATTGTCTATAACTTTCTCGCGTCAGCACCGTTGTCTGGACTCTCATTTACCACCGCACATCAACCAATCAGATCGCGAGATTACCGGCAATTGTGGTAACAATACCGATTTTCGGTTCCGGAAAGGGCGTCTGGGAGGTCTAGGCACTACATCCACATGGCTATGGGGGGATAAGCGGTGGAATGTGAACGCCACTTGGAATGATGATAGAGAATTTAAGGCATACAGTAATGGAGACCCTGATGTCGAGCTCGATGCTTGAAGAACACGCATCAAGAACGAAGAGGCAGCTGAGCAGTGGAAGCAATTTCTCCCAGCTACAGCCAACACCCATCCAGGATTGACAGTCGTTGGTCGCGGCCGGTTAAACCAGAGCATCGAGGCATACGTGATTTGCATACTTGGATCACAGGAACTAGTACTAGGATCATCACTTGGTAGTTCTGGGCATGCACAGGAGAATCGTACGAAGTTCCTTAAGCTGCTTGAGGACTTAATCGTAGCGCAAGGAATCTCCGAGAGCATAGCTCGGTTTCAAAAGTACATTAGCGACGCCCATGTGCGCCTCGACTATGCCGTCGCTCCAGGGGTATGGCTTCTCCCAGGTAACATGGACCTAGATTTCAAACCTGTGGTGGAGTACAGCAATAACCTCCAGACGGTCGGCGAAGATATGCAGCCCGGAATCAACAAGAGAAATGGAACGCATAAAAAACAATCAAAACCTATGGAAGGTCCGGCATCAAAGGTGCAACATGTTGCGGTTCCAAAGGCACGCTCGCAACCAGCACAACCAAAGCCGCCACCAGTACCAGTTGCGAAGCCACAACAACAAACCCAGTACGAAACTAACTTAGCAGTTGTTGCTATTGTGGCAGTTGCAGCTGCATGGATGATGTTTCGTTGATTATCGCCGTCGTCCCGATGATTTATACTGCTCTATTACGAATATGACTACAGCCACGATTAACAACCAAGCATTCTTTGCTAGGAATCCCACAACTTCACCAGCCATACGAAATATGAAGCTCACAATTGGTCCAATCATTCCAGTTAGAATCTGCCCCAGCTTTTTTACTATGTCCTTAAACCACTTTACAAAATCAGGTGCTACGCTATCCAGACTTTTCGACAACGCGGTAACTATAGCACCAATCACAGTGCCTGCTACGGCCAACACGCTAACTATACCAAAACCGTACTTCTTGAAAATAGCTTTTATACGGTCCCGCAGTGACATGCGTTCTTGGAGGGCTTCTTTTCGGCGTTCAAGGGCATCTATTTCCTTTTGGATATCGACTACCTCATTCTTAGCTGCTTCTTTCTGAGCTGGGATTGACTTAGGGTCTCGAAATATCTCTTCATTCTGCTTGAGATGCTCTTCTTGCTTTCGTTTTGCCTGTTCGACTTCCTTTTCTGCCTCTTCTCGCGTAGGCCCTAGAACCCTTTTTAGGTCAGTCCCCATCCTCTTGTATATATCTCATTTCTTAGTGGTCAAAGGTATAGGCTTCTCTTTGCTACCCATCGCGTGGAGCTTGATTCTGCCATCCGGCGTGGTAGATACCTCTAATGTACCACGTATGCCTACGTCTGGGTAGAACTTCTTTATCACCTTAGCCATAGATTCGCTTGTTTCTCTTGCGATTCGATCAGTGAATACCATACCCTTCTCCACCTCGATGAACGATGTTTCAGTCTGGCGGTCTTTTGGCCTAGCACCCTGTGCAGTATAGTCGTGTCTGGTTTTCATTTCTATGCCCTCACCATCTACTTGGCCGTCTGGTATGGACAGGAACAAGTTATTCAGCTCCTCACGCAAACTATTCAGGGTGTAGCGTTCAGAGTATCTGCTATGTTCTTCAGCCCTAGCTTCATCCTTATCTGTAACATCGCCATCTTCACCACGCCCCTCCGATTCCATATTGAAGATACAGTATGTCCTAATGGATATAAGGATTTAATATTCAATTCATATTGTGGGAAACAAACATGATATCATCAAATCTCCATCCGGACTATGCTCCTACAGAAGGTAAATCTCTCAAAGCCAGTCGTATTTTCCATCGTGTAACTTTCACCCATTCGACGGCCAACCCAGGGGAAACTTTGATTGTCGATGTTCCCACTATAGGCGAAAATAGGCTTATAGTACCTGGTAGTCTAGCACTCTATCTCGTGGTCATGCAAACAACCATTTGGTGGCCAATGTTGGACGCTGCCTAGTCTCAAAGAGAGTTGTAAGAATGGGCACTACTGTCTTAGAAGATTGTGGTCGGCCCGATCTACTGCAGGTATATAGTGATCTCTACCTATCTGCCGTAGAACGAGAGAATCGCATAGAGCAGGGTATTCAATCCGCCAATGTTAGCAAACTTCGCTCGGATGCTGGCGATAAAAACACCTCGAATGCAGCCTATAATGCGACACTGGTTGCATATGGTAGCGTGTATAAGATACCTATTGATCATGACATTATTACAACTTATGGTGTCCTTTATCCGCACGCGATTCGAGATAAGATGTCATTCCATTTGACGCTGGCACCAGCCACAGACGTCATAGTCGGATCCGACAGCACAAAAGTAGGCACATATAACCTTTCAAACATTGAGCTCGAATATGAAGTCATTGAAAGTCTCGATCTTGCGGTGCAGGCCAAGGAAGTCTACGACAGCGGCAACGCCTTCCTGTACAACCACACTGAGTACTTCAAAACAGTCTCAGTCAACCTAGCAACTGACACACTCATATCTGAAAGCGTGAACGTACTTCGTCTCTCTTTCAATGGTATCCTTCTTCTCTTTGTGGACCCACATACTGCAGGCACCCGAAACAGTGAGAAGTTTGTAAATCCGGGCATCACCAAGGTCGAGGTGCATGTCAACAGCATCCCCAACGCTCTCTATTCTTTTGGGATGCTACCAAGGGATTTATGGAAGTCAGCAAAGAATTGGTTTTGTGCAGTGACAGGCCGTTTCGGAGAAACAACTATATCCATGACACATAAGAAGTTCTTCGAGAACAAGTTCGCCGTACTCGTCGACTGTCGCACTTCGCAAAACAGCACAGTTCATGGAGATGGTCTGGCCCAACTAGATACGGGAGCAAATATTCGCCTGCTGATTCATCGCACAGGCAGCGGGGGGATTGTGAATATGCATATATTCGTGCTTTCCGATGTTCAGGCAACTATTGAACACGGATTGCTGCAAAATGTTTATAATTAATGGACACATTAGTAGAACAAATTCCCTTTAACGCATTGATAATTGGCCCCACAAACTGTGGAAAGACTCAGTTTATAGTCGATCAGTTGCGGGGTCCCTTTCGTTTTAAGTTTGATTACATCGTGTTGATTTGCCCCACCTACGCCCACAATAAAACCTACCAAGGGATCGGCAATGGAGATCCACGCTTCATTCGTATAGCGCCTTCGCAGAATGCTATCGATGCCACCCTGCGCGAATGTGCTTGTTTATTCGAAGGAACAAACACGCTTATTATCCTTGATGATTGTGCTGCAAGCAAGGACGTAAAGGGAAGGACTGATAAGCTATCTGACTTGGCTTTTTCTGCACGCCACATTTCCATTTGGGCATCGGCACAAACGCAAAAGAGCATATGTAAGGATTTTCGCGACAACTGTGCATTCGTTGTTGCCTTTCGCATCGCAAGCGCGCCGGGGTTAAAGGATATGTTTGATGACTACGGTGCTGGCATATCACTAGATGACAAAAATATATTTATTTCAGAACTTGAGACTAAGTTTGCACATATATGCTTCTGTTTGCGACATCCATTTTCCACCGTGTTGGAGATACCTTCACCTATGGTATGTCACGGCAAGTAGTATAGTAAATGGCGGTTCTGGGACACGTTGCATTGTTTTTGTTGTTTTTTCATCTAATGGACATCCTCACTTCGTTCAGCCCTCACTTCGTTCGGGGTCCATTAGATGAAAAAAAAAAAAAAAACAATGCAACGTGTCCCAAAACACGCCAGTTACGATACTACTATAGTTCATTTATCGTATTTTATGTTATATTAAATGATCGGTTTCTACCGCTTTTTTCGGTTTAAGCAGTTTTGTTGTACTATTTATCGTATTTTTACGTTATATTAAATAATCGGTTTCTACCGCTTTTTTCCGGATTAAAGCAGTTTTGTTGTACTATTTTTTAATCATATTTTTACATTTCAACGTCATATTAGAGAAACGTGTTTATAAGGTATTATTTACTACTATAGTTCATTTATCGTATTTACGCATTACATTAAAGGATTGTAGTTATAGGTATTATATCAGGGCTAAGCATATATTAACATTTGTTCGAACACTTGGTTTATAGCGAATTTATTGTATTCTAACACCCTATTAGAGTAGTGTTGCTATTAGGTATTATAACATATATTGTCATAATCATTATTTACTATTATAGTCCATCCATCATTTTTCTACACCATATTAGATCAAGGTATTACATTTCGAAACCCTATTAGAGGAGTGTGATTACTAGGTATTATAACATATATTATCGTAATCATTATTTACTACTATAGCCCATTCACCATACTTCTATACCATATTAGATCAAGGTATTACATTTCGCCGTCCTATTAGAGGAGTGTGGCTACAAGTTTATTACATCATACCATGGCTGAGCATACACCAACATTTGTTCGAGTACGTCCTTTAAAGAACTATTTACGTGGATGGAAGATGGATATTCCTGATGATAATCCTATGGGAGCGGATCCAGCCGTTTTCCTTGTCGGTGTACGTAAACAAACTACCGAAAAGTTTAAGGAAGAACTACGAAACCACAACACCTTTAAGGCCCAATTAGCTTTAAACATAACTTTCGTACTTGATAAACCTGATGGTTACGTATACGAGACAGCTACATTTTATAGCAAACAATCTGTTTTGATCGATGATGCCGGTATCCGTGAGGTAATAGTAGAAGCACATGCTCAGATATATAACCAAATTGAGAAATGGATCAGTCGAGGATCGAACTGGGTCATAGATAAAGTCAACATTCTATGGGCGAACATCGCCCGATACCAACCACTACGCGGAGGTTCGTATTTGCCGCTGCCTACAGAAATCGAATATAAGAAAGCAGTGATCAATGTAAAGAACTATGATGACCATTGCGCACTTTGGGCGATAACGGCAACGCTGCATCCAGTTGCAATACACCCCGAGAGAATATCAAAGCATCGAAAGGAAGATTGGCCAAAACATGAGGGGGTGGACTCACCAACACCAATTTCGCAAATACCGCGCTTGGAGAAGCAAAACGAAATCTCCATCAATGTGTATGGTTGGGATCCAAAGGATACCTTTTCAAAGCGTATTAACCTCTTGCTTATAGAGTGCCCAGATAGCGGTCGGCAACACTACTGCCAGATCAAGGACTTCAATCGCCTACTATTCGATCAGACAAAGCACGAACATAGGAAATACTTCTGCGAGCGATGTCTACACGGATATACCACCAAAGATCTCCTTACAAACCACATCCCAGAGTGTAACGGAATTAACGACCGAGCCATTCGAATCGAGATGCCCACCAATGAGAACAACAAAGTCTCATTTCAGAACGTCCACAAACAGCTCAAAGTTCCCTATGTTATCTATGCAGACCTTGAGGCCCTAACCACTAAGATCGAAGGACGCGCCAAAGATCCTACTAAAAGCAACACACTTAAAACGGAAGAACATATTCCCTGTGGATTTTGTTACATCGTCGTACGTTCTGACGGTCACAGCGAACCACCAGTCTTCTATAGAGGTCCTGATACGATCGAGCGCTTACTACGATGTGTACAAGACGAAGAAAGAAAGATCAAAGACATAGTAGCCAAACCACTACGTATGTCGCGGGAAAACAAGAGGTATTTCGATCGAGCAAGGATTTGACATATTTGTCAGAAGCCTTTATTTGGTAAAGATAGAGTACGAGATCATTGTCACATCACTGGGGAGTTTCGAGGCGCAGCACATAAGGTATGTAATCTCAAATTACGTATCTCACCTATCATCCCAGTTGTATTCCACAATCTACGTGGATACGATTCTCACCTACTGATGCAATCTATTTCCAAGACAGAGGGCGATATCTCTTGCATTCCAAATAATATGGAGAAATACATTTCATTCTCACTTGGCAACCTACGGTTCATCGATAGTGTACAATTTCTACCATCCTCTCTTGACAAGTTGGTAGCAAGTTCTACCCCAGACACCTTTCAACAAACTTCAAAGCATACACCAGACCCAGAGAAAAACAAGTTGCTACTACGCAAAGGCGTTTATCCATATGAGTACATGGACTCTTGGGATAGATTAACTGAGACTTCTCTTCCGCCGAAAGAATCATTCTATAGCAAGCTAAGCCTAGAGGATATATCCGATGAAGACTATGAACATGCATTAGAAGTTTGGAACGTATTTGATTGTAAGACATTAGGTGACTACCACGACCTTTACCTCCAAACTGACGTACTTCTTCTAGCAGATGTATTTGAGACCTTTCGTGCAACATGTATGCAAAACTACGGATTAGATCCAGCCCACTACTATACGAGTCCTGGTCTATCGTGGGATGCGTTGTTAAAGAAGACCGGAGTGGAGCTTGAACTATTAACCGACTACGACATGCATCTATTCATTGAGAAAGGTTTACGTGGCGGTATATCCATGGTGTCTCAACGCAAGGCCAAGGCAAACAATCCAAACGTGCCC
Source organism: Actinernus sp. WN-2022 (assembly GCA_030867875.1). Lineage (NCBI taxonomy): Eukaryota > Metazoa > Cnidaria > Anthozoa > Actiniaria > Actinernidae > Actinernus > Actinernus sp. WN-2022. The sequence goes on along the minus strand of JAOWCC010000655.1, from coordinate 10,162,443 downwards.
GATTTCGACCCCGATAAGCCAAATAGCTATATACTCTATCTTGATGCCAACAACCTATATGGATGGGCGATGAGTCAGCCACTACCAACCGGGGGCTTTGAATGGTGTACACCAACGGAAGAGCAAATCACCATTCTTGCAACCGATTCCGATGTAGGTTACATCCTCGAAGTTGACCTTGAATACCCTCGAGAACTTCACGATATGCATAACAGCTATCCGTTAGCTCCTGAAAGAATGCAAGTGAATAAAGCTTGGTTCTCAGAGTATCAGACAAATCTATTCGAGGAGCTATACAAAGGAAATGGATCCTTGAAAGCGGAAAAGCTTGTACCTAACTTGTATAACAAAGAACGATACGTGCTCCACTACCGCAATCTACAACTATATCTATCTCTTGGCATGCGTTTGAAAAAGATCCATAGAGCACTACGATTCGATCAATCACCATGGATGGAGCCATACATACGAATGAATACAGAATTACGAAAACAAGCGAAGAGCCCATTCGAGCAGGAACTCTACAAATTAATGAACAATAGTGTATTTGGTAAGACAATGGAGAATCTACGAAAGCGTGTAGATATCAAACTAATTCGCTCCTCAGAAGGAATCAGACTACAACGTCTCTTGAATAAACCTAGTTATGCTCGCTCTACGATCTTTGACAATGATCTAGCCGCCGTACATAATTACAAAAGCAAGTTACTACTGAACCGTCCAGTATATGTTGGAATGTCGATTCTAGATCTCTCAAAACATTTAATGTATGACTTCTACTACAACGAGCTCAATCGGCAGTATGGACAACGTTGTAATCTACTATATACAGATACCGATAGCCTATTGCTACACATCGAAACTGAGGATATCTATGCAGACATGAAAGCCATTAAACGTTTCTACGATACGAGCAACTACAGTAAAGACCATCCATCATACGACGTATCCAACAAGAAAGTACTTGGTAAAATGAAAGACGAATGTGGAGGTATTCCCATTGTTGAATACGTTGGACTACGATCAAAGCTCTACTCGATCTTGAAAGTAGATGGTGGGGAGATTCGGAAAGCTAAAGGTACGAAGAAGGCAGTTGTGAAACACCGTATTCGGCATGAACAATACAAGGAGTGCTTACTAGACAAGAAAGTGTTCCGCCATGGTATGGATATGCTTCGAAGTGAAGGTCATAGAATGTATGGCATACATATGAATAAAGTATCTCTATCACCATTCGATAGTAAGAGATGTATTTTAGCAAACGGAATAGATACGATAGCCTACGGCCATGGATACTTTTTTCCAGATAATGAAGAAGTAGCCGATTTTATTAGCAATATAATATCGAACGCAATCGATACACTATCCTACAATCGTAAAAATGTCATTACAGAGGATGAAGATATGGACGACTTTATTCGTGACTTGCTTCTATCTTAGAATACCTTTTGGTGGTAGTTCTGTATCTGGTGGTATCGCTTGTATCTCTTCACGAACGAACCCTCGCTTTGGTGCATCTTTTCCTAAATAGTATAGAACAGGTTGATTTGATGATACCACACTTCGAGAAATATAATATGTCTGTAAACTCCATACAGGATCAGTCGCTCGTTTAGTTCCACCTTCCAATTCTCCAGATGCATAGAGATATCGAACTAAAACGTCAAATGGTAGTCGCTTTTCATCCAAGCCAATAGTTCGAGAATATGTAGGAGTCTTTATGTTTACTTGTTGTGTCTCTATAGAATTTGAAGGCTCTTTACCAGTAAGTCGAGTAACTTCATTGTTCATAGCCTTGATAACATCAGGAAGCCTCAATACCCACTCTCTACTACGCGCATCCGATCCTTCCGAAGTAAGCACCATCTCTTGTGCATACTGATACCCAAACAACCTCTCAGCTAGTGTTCTATTCGCTCGTTCGACAAAGCCTTGCGCTCTATGATTACCAGCTTCACCCCGTTGAACTTTCGTACCATGTAGTTCTAGCGTTTCAGACATACGTCCCATGAATTCTCTACCAGGATCTACTTGCAACGTCTTTGGCCATTCGAGTGGACTACGTTTATAGATTCGTTCGAATGCCGCAGCAACTTCACCACTATCTTTAGATGCCAAAGGTTCGGCTTCTTTGTATCGAGAAGCTACGTCGATTACTACCAATGCGTACTTGTATAGCTTCCGTCCACGCCCAGGTCGATCGTGTGGTAGAAATATCAAATCAGCTTGGTGGACTTCATTTGGTTTCGATACAGTCCAATGTGGTCGTGGAATGTGTTTTGGTGGTGGTAGATATACTTGCCATATAGATTGCTTTTCCAACCAACTCCTAGCTATGTCTTCTGATGCTTTCGCTGCTACCGATAGCTTACCGATTGCAGAGTGACCTTTCCAATAGCCCATAGGACCATAGAAGATATTCGCAAGTTTAGAATCCATCATACATCTATACATTCTAACCTTCAACAGATGAGAAAAAAAAAAAAAAAAAAAAAAAAGAATAAGAACCAGGCCTCATTCCTTTCTTTTTTCCTTTTTTTTTTCCTTTTTTTTTTTTTTTTTTTAGTAGTAACCTAGTAGTAACCTAGTAGTAACCTAGTAGTAGCTTAGTAGTAACTTAGTAGTAGCTTAGTAGTAACTTAGTAGTAGCTTAGTAGTAGCTTAGTAGTAGCTTGGTAGTAGCTTAGTAGTAGCTTGGTAGTAGTACCTAGTACGTTTCTATAGCCATTTACTAATAGCGTATCCAACGCCTAGCATTCCACCACCAACGTAGAGCAACTCGCCAGTCTTCTGATTGTTTGAGGGTCGGTAGTAGTCAGATAAGCGGGGTTTTTTCAGCTCTTTGAGCCGTTTTAGCGCCTTACGTAACTTGTCGGATTGTACGAAGGCTTCGTTGGTATCTCTTTGAGCGTTGTATGCTTTGCGTTCAATATCTTCCTGCTTTTGTGCAAAGTCGTATAGTCTTTGACGTTCGATTCTATACGCTTTCATTGCACGTGCTAGTTTTTCGAGGGCCTTATCGTGTCTCTCTCGTTCTGCAGCCATATCACCCTTTCCAATCATTCTAGCTAGTATGCCACCACCAGTAAATGCCGTCGCATTCAAAATAGTGCCGAAAATAGACATTCCAATAGCTGCTAACGCCATTACGGTATGATCTTTTGTTTCTCAAGATATTGTTTCGCATACAAGCTACCAACTATCACGGCAGTCCACTTTGCGTAATTTACTAGGGAAGAAGAAGGATCGCTAAGCATAGATTCCTTGGTAGTCTTTTTTACGATCCACCCAATACCAGCAGCGAGTCCTACAATTATAGATGCATCGGTTGCCGTCTTCATCAATTCTTTATCCATCTTAACATATGTATAGTATAGTCTCTAGTCTTTAAGTGTTACTCCATGTCTGGTACCGTTGGCTTTGTCGGAGCTGCAGGTCGTATCGTGCTAATGGCGGCACCATCTACATACTTTTTGTATGCATAGTACGTGCCAACCAACGTAGCGCCTGTACCGATGACTGTGAGGATAGCCAGGTTTTCGAACCGACCTTTCTCTACATCAGTTTCTTTGGACGGTTCATTTTCACGTTCTATCTCCATCCTTTGAGCTTCTTTTGCACGGGCAGTGACCTTCTCCCAAGCTAATTTTCCTGCTGCAACACGCTTTGGATCTTTTCCTTTCTTAGTTGGTACAGTCGTCGGAGGATTCGCAGTTATCTGATCCGTCTGTTCCTCCATCTTGATTTGATATAGTAGTTACTTGCGAAGGTTCAATAGGCGTACCAGGAATGACTATGTGATCATCTACGTGGGACGAAGCCCTAGCTAGAGCCACGAATCGAACTGCTTTAAGCGTTAATAGACCAGCCGCAGTATATATCTCATTGCGTACTAGTTGGTTTTCTTGTAGATCCTTAACCAGTGCTTGTTGGTCATCTAGTGGAACTACGTATGCAACTGCGTGAGTAGCTAGACGTAGTGCACCATTTACTAAGCATCTCGTTATTTGATAGCATGCGCCAAACAATACGACACCCATACCAATATCTACTATAGTAGTAGATACGTTCGTAGTCCAACTTTCACCTACGTTGATTTCTTTAGGTAATTCACTTTCACATGTAATCTCTCTCTTTTGAGTCTCCGCAGTTATCTGATCCGTCTGTTCCTCCATCTTGACTTGATATAGTAGTTACTTGCGAATGTTTAATAGGTGTACCAGGAATGACTATGTGATCAGCTACATTGAACAAGACACTAGCTAGAGCTACAAATCGACCGTGCTTAAGTGCTAATCGACCAGCCGCCATAGATATCTGATGGCGGGCTAATTGGTTTTCTTGTAGATCCTTAAACAGTGCTTGTTGGTCGTCTAGTGTAGCTACGTATGAGACTGCGCGAGTAACTTGACGTAGTACACCATCTACTAAGTGTACTGTTATTTGATTTGCTACTACGGCCTGGTATCTACTATATAAACGTTTTACGTCCTTCTCAGATAGTTTAGTTATATCTGTTAGGGAGAAATTCTGTCCTAGACATTCTTTCGTTTTACCCAATACAGCTAAGGTCTTAAGTACTTCCCGATATTCTTCGATATCCTCCAATTCGGTTGAAAAGTCCAATTTGGATGGTGGACCTGTTAAATCCTCACCTTCCAGTTCTTTGACGTATTCATCCATGATAATATGTTATAGGTGCGGGTATCTCTAACACTACTGCAAAAGGATGTCGCAAACAGAAACATATGCGAGCAAACTTATGAGATCGAAGTATCGTTCGTAATTCATTACATTCTTGTGAACCCCCGTAATCATCGAATATCCTCTTTCCATCTATAACCGATGCAGTATGAAATGCTACTACGATAGCTACGTTCTCACGAAATGGTTTACATATACTCGTTAATTGTTGGGATAGTACCCAAATAGATAGTCCTATATGTCGAGCAGAGAATGCTAAATCTACTAGTTTGTCAGTTCGTTTCTTAACGTCCTTCGATGCGGCACAATCATCGAGAATCAATAGAGTATTGGTACCCGACCAAAAGGTCGCGCAAATACTTAACGTAGCATCGATGGCATCCTGCGGTGGTGATATGACGAAGAAACGAGGATCTCGATTTGCGAATCCGCGATAGGTCTTGTTGTGGGCATACGTAGGACAAATCAGTACTATGTAATCGAACTTACCACGAAATGGTCCACGAAGTTGTTCTATGAGAAATGCAGTCTTTCCACAATTCGTTGGACCTACTATGAGTGAGTTGAATAGGATGTGTTCTACCAAGGAATCCATCAGTACGTTATACTATACAGAGATCTGTTCAATATCATGAGCTGAGCATCTGCGAGAACGTAGATGTGCATGTTCACGTTTCCACTTCCTCCTGCAGTTCTATGTATGCGAATGTCGATATCTTTTCCACCACCAGTTTGTGCCAAGCCATCACCATGAACGGTGGAATCTTTTGCTGTGCGACAATCGACTAGGATAGCGAATCTACTTTCGTAAAACTTCTTTGGAGTCATGGAAGTATCGGATGTACCAAACCACCCTTTCGCAGCCTCCCAGAAATCTGGGGGAAGCATGCCGCTTGGAAAGAATCTGTTGGGAATTCCGTTGACATCTACTTCTACCTTCAAAATATCGGGATTAGAAAACGCTTCGCTATCTCGCGTACCAGCAGTGTGTGGATTTACAAATAGTAGAAGTAGTCCAGCGAATGATCGCCGTGGAACGTTGACGTTCTGAGATATCAAAGCATCGGAAGCTTTAGCGATCTTTACTGTCTTGAAGCGAATGGCGTGGTTGTATAGGAATGCAGTACCACCTATTTCATATTTGTGAAGTACACTACTAGCCAGCGTTTCATCCTTGATTGCTTCGTATTCTAGTTGGATGTTGGTAAGTTTGTACGTACCTATTTTCGTAGCATCCGATCCAACTACGACATCAATGGCACGCGCTAGAGTCAACTCAAACGAAATAGTATCTTCTAGAGCATGTGTATATAGAACTCCCTGTTGCGTCATAATGTCGACATCTAACGGAATCCTATATTTAGAACCATACGCAGCTAGGAGCGCGTTTTCTCCAGCATCTGAAGTACCTGCATCGCCCGCTTTCGATCGTAGCTTATTCGTGTTCTCTGATTGGATACCTTGTTGCACTCTCGATTCTCTCTCCTTCGTAGATAGGTATATGTCGGAATACGTTTGTAGGAGGTCTGACCTGGCGAGGTCTTCTACTATTTCAGCTCCCATCTTACAGACTCTATGTATGACCAAACATCGTCCAACGTTCGAAACGACTCTGTTATTCACATGTCCACCAGATAATACGAGGTCGCCCAATAGCGCTAAGCTACCAGGTACTAGTACTACGCCTTCTCCTAGCGTTGGAACATCTACGTATAGAGTCTCACCTGGATTGACAGATGATGGAGTGAAAGTTTTCCTATACAAGGTTCGTTGAGCTTTGAGTGCATGAGGCTCTCTTTGCGCCTTCTTAGGAATCAACTTTGACGATATCATGTTGAATATATCTAGACATATAGTTATGTTTAACATGGAAGGTGATGCTGTAGAGGAAATACCTGGTGGATCTGAAAGAGGAAAAGATTACGATGATGACGATGCTATCGATGCGGAGGAGTGGAATGCGACATTTTCAGAAAGGCCAGGAGAAAGGGTCGCAATGAAAACCCTACGCGACTACGGGAAGGAAGGCGCTAAACCAAAGAATCAGGAAACCTCGTTTTCTATGGGCGATTACATCGACGAACTCATCGACCCGAAAGACTCAGACGAAAGAATCCTGGAAAATCCCAAATTCGGTGCTAGAGGTGTGATCTTCAAACAAGGATTATCAGACAAGGCAAAACAGGAGATGTTCGAGATCGTCTGGGAACAATATCCAGATGCAGGAATTCGAGGCACTCTCGAGATGGCAACCATGTCCGATGGTAGAGTCGCTATCCGCGAGTATGGAAGTACGAATAAACCTATCCCTTTGTTCACCAAGAAGGGTGAGTTATATACGAGGATTGGGAAAGGTCTCAAAGTAGTTTTAGGGCCTACGTTAGAAAAAGCACTAGAAGAAGTCGTAGTAGCTAAAGACCAATTGAGTGAGAGGATCGAACTAAATGAGGAAATACTCAAAGACCCTACGTCTACCGAAACTCAGAAAGAAAACGCTACTAATAAAATAGAGACCGATCAGGAGAAACAAGCTGTCCTAGGCCAAATAGAAGAAGCCATGACAGAACGTATACCACTTAGGGATCGTATAAGGACCATCTTCAAGAAGTATGGAGTCAGCATAATTAGCGTGGTAGCTGCGGTAAGTACTGTGATCGGCGTAATAGTTTCCAATCTAACAAAGACAGTTTCCACGATAGTACCAGGATTGGGAGACGCCGCCAAAGCAGTCGCTAAAGCAACTGCCAAGACCTTGAAAGCAATAGGTAAAAAGTTAGAAGAGATTCTACCTAAGATGATTGGGCCAATTGCGAGTTTCGTATTCAGTATGGCTGCCGACGTTGTTGGAGTCTTAGCGAACAACGTTTGGTTGTTAATCGTAGCAGCAGTGGTCTTCGTAGTGGAGCAATACAAACGACGTTAACGAAACAACGTCCATGCGATTCCAGCTGCGGCAATGGATGCCACCGCGAGATTAATCTCATGTTGTGGGACAGCCTTTGGTACAGGAACTCGTTTCTTGTGCGTCTCGAGAGGCGGCACCAATTTCTTATCTGGTGGTCCTTCCATAGGAAGAGGTGGGCGTCCTTTTACTTCTGCATTGATGTCGTTAGTGCCTAGCACCATATATTTCGTAGCTTTCTGGATTGGATTCCTATAGCCATCTTTCTTACCAAGATAGTACACTAGGTTGCTTGGCAATAATCGCACATCCTTAGCTATTGCTAGATCGAGCCTCTTATGCGTACTACTTATAGCAAGATGATAGTTATCGTAACTCCTCACTAAATCGTTTAAGAGAATAGCGTCTTCAACCAAGCTCTTAAACTTTTCTTTAACGTTATGGCTATCTATGATGGATTCGTTTAAGTCGACTTGAGCACCAAGCATGCAATATCCAAAAGCCTCGACAGATCTATCCAATCTACCCAATCCAGCATCTGTCAAACCCTTTCCGATTGGTGGTGTAAACCAATTGTATTGTTTCCCGTTGTTATTGCTAAATAAATGTACGATAAAGGAAACTGATAGTCCGTACGACTCTCCTCAGGAAACTTAAAGTCACCACCAGGCCACTTCGCAGAGTACGAAGTATTATGTGCGTACTTCTCCGTATAGTTCACCATTCTTCCATGAGAGTTTACGTAGACGTCTCCTAAGCCATCCCACCGAAAGTCTGGCGTTCGAGATATGCCGAATTCGATGCACAATTTCTCAAGAGCCGATTTGTTATAGAGGTTATCCATTTGCTTGAAAGCAGAGTCACCAGGTAAAGGAACTCCATGAGCACCACCAAGTTCATGTAGAATTCTTCGTATCGTGAAATAAACATGGAATCGTAGGAACCCCTGAACAATTGGTGGATACGTTTTGAAAATGGGGTCAAACAATGACACTCCGCATCCAGAAGTTGCACACCACGTTGCGAAATTAAGTTGTTGAGGCCAGTATTTGAAATCCGGACCTGATAACCACGCATGGGACTCCTTTGCTGTCACATGCTTTACGACGATCTCCTTGAATATATTTGGAACGCCAGCTTTGAAACTCTGCTTTGGGGTGACATATATCAATAGATTAGTGAGATCAATATCTTGTGCCGGTTCAGTAGAAGGAACTGCTGTAATGGGATATTTCACGCTTTTATCTAGTGTTAACGTATATGGGAAACCACCAACCATCCCCCGCAATGCATTATCGATGAGTTTTTGAATGGCAGCACGTGGCTTGGAGATAGCATCACCATATACCGTATAACTATGATTCCCATATCGAAACCAAATACTCGTTGAATATTTACCTGAATCATGTATACTCGTGGATGCATAGAACTGATGGAAATCCGCACGTGGGTATTGTTTCTTAAACTTCACCAATATATCGGTATTCAGTGTTGAGATCCTCTTATTTTCATCGGCAATTAGAGCAGTCTGCTCAGATTTCGACAGTCTTGGTCCACCCCTAGCAATCTCTGTTATGTCCTCTGCAGATAGACCATCATCTTCGTCTCGCACAACAAAAGGCATCGTAACTATTGAAGCTATACGTATACAGTTTATACCTTTAATATATAATGGTTATCTTAAATGTCACATGTCCTACGGCTGACCATACGGTCTACTTCGATAACCCTATTCTTATCAATAATATTTCGCTAGTTGAGGTCACTATTAGTCATAATTGGTGGAACCTATCTGAGAAAGGGGGCTTTAAGTGGATTACCCCCAATAGTTTGACGTTTCCATACGAAATTAAGGCGGGACATTATAAGATAGAAAATTTGATAACCTACTTAGATCCCGCAGTTGGGGCTGGTTACTTGGAATTCATAGACTATCCATTTAGGAAATATTGGCTTATGAAGGTCAAGAAACCAATCCAATTCACTAAGAATGTCTGCGATTTGTTTGGTATCGAAGTAAATGAAGATGTGACAGATTATGTGACTATCAATAAAGGAAAATACGTCCTGGTGCCAAAAGATATTAATCACATATCTATCTACTGTGATGTGGTGGATTCAGATTTCTCACTTCTTGATGGGAAGCCATCTAAAATCCTATATACTTTTAATCCTACATCCCACAGTTTTTCTGAAACAACTTACTTTCCACCAACCCTCATACCCATTCGAGCCCTAGGAACGATGCGGAACTACATTCGCCTCACAGTTTGCAATGAGAAAGGCAATCTCATAGACTTCAACAAGCAGCCTATACGTTTCGTATTGAAGCTTGAGTAAATCATACGTATATCACATATACGATGGACGGTGATTCAATTCAACCACTTTTTCCATCAGCACCAAAACTCTATCCATCGCTCACTGGAAAGAATTTTCGACTACAAACAATCCGAGATACGCTTTCGGATATCGAAATTCAAGAAAAACACTATGAAGGCGTACGTAAGAAATATGCGCGTTCTCAAGGAATAGTTCATGGTATCGCGGTGGTAACAGGAGGTCTATCTGTGATTTTATCTGGATCTGGATTGGGAGTAGCTTTAACTGGTTTTGGAATAGTGATTGGTTTACCACTTGGTGTTATTGGTGGTTTGTGTGGATTAATTTCAGCATCTACGACCGTTGGAGCTAAAAAATTAGGAATAAAAGTATCTAAGCATGAGAAAACCACTATGTTAGCAAAAGCGAAAATTAATACGATTCGTGATCCTTGCGTGATGAAAATATATCCGACTCTGAATCCAGTCTAATCCTAACCGAAGCAGATAAATACGAGATTATGAGGTCTGAAATTCGTCATAAGACTTTGGGTGGTGAAAAAAACGTGGAACAGATTCGAATGGAACTCAAACAAGAAGTGCAAAAGGAAATGCGAGAAAAACTTGGCAGTCTAGTGGGATAAGAATCGAATGTGGCTCTTATTTTCACTTTACGAAATCAAACCCTATCACTAGTTAGACCGTGTTTTTCATATATGTGCTCAAAGTAGGAATAGTAAGCAATCAACTCCTTGACAAAACGTATGATCGAACCCTTATGTATACCACACCGTTTAACAACGTTAATAAGAGACATACAAGATCCCGAACGACGTAGTACCTCGTAACTTGCTCCAACGACTTTAGTTCGAAGTATAGAGCTGGTACCTATATTGTTTTCTATTGCCGTATGAACAATCTCATAGACTATTTGTTGGACATTCTTAGGTACTCCTTGGGGGTCGAGTTTAACAAAAGTCGTTGTAATGTGAGGAGCTATTCGATCGGTATTTAAATCTATATCGATCTTATCGTCATCATGTAGAGAACGTATAAAGACATTTCCACGGCATATGCTCTTATTGTTTAGTTGCATAAAACGAGCGACCTCACCTTTAGATCTAACGAACCCACATTGTATACATGCTTGATAAAGTATAGCAGCTAAAATAGTTCGTTTCGCATAGCAACGTTTGATACAAACTTTCTGTACTTGAATGAATGAATCGGCTACGATTACTAATACATTTGTGGGAAACGAGAGGGCGTAATTTTGTTTATAAGTAGTGTTGTATGCCTGTAGTTCTCGCATAATCGTTTGTAGTTGTAATTCTTTGTTATAGCTTTGCTTTGGGATTGTGCGGTCTAGATCATGTTGATGCTGAAAGCTATCCGGCCCTACTATGCGTAACCTAATAGTAAGATTGGTAGTTGTTTCTTCACATGATTCGACCTCGGAAACAAGACCACAAGTGGGACATATGAATTCCATTCCTTGTAGTTCCATCGGACATAAACATTCGGAACATGATTCACCGGTGCTAATATGCGACAATGGTTCAATATGCGACAATGGTTTTATATGTAGGCTTGCACAAATTTCTGGACCAAGTAATCTAATAATGTCATCCATACTAGTTGTATACCATATGCCTGTCAATTGTCTAATCGCTCGTTTGTTAAAAAAAGAAAAAAAAAATGAAGAGAGGTCGCATAACAATTTCTCTTCATTCTTTTTTCTTTTTTTTTTTTTCGTATCGTGATTTCTACTTATCCTCCGATTCTACCACATTTAGATCTTTCTCACCGATGGAGAGGTCATCCAATGCATTATCGAGATCGTGAATGTTCGCCACATTTTGATCTTTTTCCGATTCCACCACATTTAGATCTTTCTCCGATTCTACTACATTTGAACACGTGATATTCGCCGACTCGTTAGCTCGCTTCTTATCAAGGTTCTTCTTATTGCGAATGGTACGGCGTTGAGGTGCACCACATTTTGCACAAAGTTCGTGATTAGTACGACAGCCTAGACCGCACGTCAAACATGGAACGAATATAGCACATCCTCTTCCTATCTGGAAGTTATGTTGAGAGCAATACTCTGACACCTTTGAACACTTCCTTATACATTTCGTGGTCTTTCCTCGCATCAACCAATCACAAGTTCTTGTCTCAATCATCGTGCAATATACCTATATATGTTATATGTCTAATTGGTATCTTAGTTGTGACGTCTACGTTGAGGTTCTTCAATTATACGCACTTGTCTAATCTGTGTGGTATTAATACGTACTAAGATAACAGCATACGTTAATATCGTGAAGTAGAGAATGTATGTTAGTACCATGGGTGGATATACTGTAAACTAATCATTCCTTTAATAGGTGTTGAAATGTAAAAAATACAACGAAAAAAATAGTACAACAAAACTGCTCCAATCCGGAAAAAAGCGGTAGAAACCGATTATTTAATATAACGTAAAAATACGATAAATAGTACAACAAAACTGCTTAAACCGAAAAAAGCGGTAGAAACCGATCATTTAATATAACATAAAATACGATAAATGAACTATAGTAGTATCGTAACTGGCGTGTTTTGGGACACGTTGCATTGTTTTTGTTGTTTTTTCATCTAATGGACCCCGAACGAAGTGAGGGCTGAACGAAGTGAGGATGTCCATTAGATGGAAAAACAACAAAAACAATGCAACGTGTCCCAGAACCGCCTATTACTATACTACTCGGCACATTGAAGTAAGATGGATGAAGAATCCGACAATATACTATACTCTATACTAGGTGAACCCTCTGAAGAAATCAAAACAGATATGGCATGTACCGCCGATATATCGGGTGACCATCGGGAATCACTCGCTATTTTAGCTGCAACTGGTACAACAAAGGAATATCTTGGGAAAGAGTACTCTCTAGGAGATATCCATAGACTATCTGAGAAAGACGTAGAACAACTACATGGAAGGTATCAGGCCGTTGTGGCTTAACAAGTAACAGGCTGTTTAGTCGATAATACGATGACCCTAGCTACTCGCGTAATTTCGTACTTATTACCCATAGATTCCCAACAAGCACTACTAAAGGACTTAAAAGAAGATCGTATAGTTCGCAATGAAATCTCTTCTTTAGCTGGCTTGTTGTCTCTTACCGCAGGTCGCTTCGTAGCCCTAGCTAGTGCTATGTTCCATGTAGCTAACCACATAGAAGTTGATAAAATTTCATCTTCTGACACAGTAATTGAAGCAACACCAACTACCAATATACAGCAAGATGTCGAAGCATCAAAATGAAAACGTAGAAAACAGATCTGCCATTCATGACTTATTGCAAGAAAAATTGCAAGTAGAAGAAGAATTATTGCAAATAGAAGAAGAGTTCGAAACAGTAAGTGACAATAACACCTCTTACTTGCTTTCCACAGTCGGAATAGCCATATCAATGTTAGGGTTGTCATATATGGGCTACCTCTCCAAGGTGGGACGGCGCTTATTAGATGACTGGCACGATAAACGACGCACTATGGCGGCACTTACTTCATCCACTCCAGCAACTACCCCACCAGCCCCAGCAATTCTAATAAAAACCTCACTATGCGGACTCGGACCAGCACTACATAATAGTTACAAGTATAGGTTGACCGAATCAGCACGGCATTACAACCGTGGGTGGGACGACTCAGCAGGATATATTCACGAACTAGAACTTGCTAAAGCCAGGTCAGTATTTGCTCCACCTAGGTCGGTAATTACACCACCTAGTTCGGTAATTACCCCACCTAGTCCAGTAATTACTCCACCTAGTTCGGTAATTACTCCATCTAGCAGCGACCCCACAATTGAAGCTACGTCACTTGTCAACATACAGCAAGATGGAAGTGGACCCTCCGAATGACATCATCACAAAAGAACCAACCACACCTAAAAAAGAAAAAAATCCAAAGCGCGTCGCTGCCGGTAAAGCAATAGCAAAAAGAATAAAACTAACTAAAGACGAACTCTCCAGCAAGTCGGTAGACATAAAAGAGGAAGAAGGTCGGGGCGATAAGCCAAGCTGGATAGCCAACAACATATCAGCTAATACGACCCTTGCCGCAGTTGGAGTAAGCATAGCACTGGTGGGTTTGTACTATCAGTATATGCGTTACATGCAACTGCCCCAGGATAGGCCTAACGACTGTTGTTCGTTGGGGACTAAGGAACGACAAGTCGAAACGAACGCTAACGTAATCGAGGCCACTGCCAAAGGCAGCAACCTTAAAACTAAAGGTATGATGTAGCATTTTAAGCCATACCATAGTCCATGTATTATCGATGACATCATTATGGTTGAGAACAAACTTATGAAAACATTATCAGACGCTGGTATATTGATTGGACTTGCGGCAGGTATCGGCTGGGTCGGAAAAAAAGTCATCAAAGAGCCTATGACTAGTGGTCCTTCATCTAACGTTTTGAACTACGCGAAGTGGGTAGCCGTGTTGTCTGGTAGCCTTGCCGACTACTTAGTAACATGGTATCAATTCTTCTGGCGATAGGTACCGCAATTGCGTTTTCGGCATCAAGCCTAGGCGCACACTACATCCAAAAAGCAATCGATGGTAAGGATCCAGACTTGCTGGCTATAGAGACTGAAAGACATGACAAAGCCCTTGAGAAATATCAAGCAGATTGGGCTATTTACCAGGAGAAACGCGAAAAATTGGCTGACTGGATCCGAGAGCAGGATCGTCTGCATCGCTACTCTAACGAAGATCTATCCAATTCGGATCGAGCTTCATCCTGATTCAATATGACCCACGTAGGGATAGACCATATAAGTCTGCATGACCTAAAGGAGCCTCGTTTCTCCGATTACTATCGACCATCGAATTCGAAGAAAACTGCCGAATTGGTGGCCGTAGGTGGTGGGGTGTTCGTTCTAGGATATGCTGCCAGCCGATTGCTATAATGTGTTCCTCGAGAAAGAAAAATTATTACGTGGATGCCTAGGTAATTACTAGATTACTAAATGAACTACTAGGTAATTACTAGATTACTAAATGAATTACTAGGTAATTACTAGACATCCACGTAATAATTGTTCTGCTTGTTGAAGATTTATAGCAAAGCTATATAGCAAAGATGGCCGTTTCGAAGGAACCAAAACTGTCTATTCGCCTTGCGAAGGTATTCGCAAATACTTACTATAGTCCCAAAGGCTATTGGAATGGACTCGCGGCGATTAAACATCTTGCCACTGCAACCGCTATCTCCGAAGATGTGGCTCGGATGTGGCTGGAAAAACAAGCTATATGGCAGATCTATTTACCAGCACCTCAATATGTACCACGACCTAAATTTAACGTCTCTACGCCAAACGAGGTACATCAAGCTGATCTGCTCTTTCTTCCACATGATCGTCCTGGGCGTGGATGAAAACTATATAAATATGCACTTACAGTTGTGGATGTTGCATCCAGATACAAAGAAGCCGAGCCATTAGCCACTAAAGAAGCTAAAGCATTTGCTGCGGCATTTGAGCGAATCTACAAGAGAAGTCCACTGACATGGCCAAACCTTTTACAAGTCGATCCAGGACGCGAATTCATGGGTGCTGTTTCTCCACTGCTGGTCAAGCATAAAGTTTCTGTTAAGCGTGGACGTGTGGACATTCACCGGGATCAAGCAATTGTTGAGCAATTCAACCGAACCCTATCCGAAAGGCTATTTGGACACCAATATGCTCAAGAAATGGTGCTTGCTTCGCAGGGAAAGGACGAGAGGTCAGTAGAATGGGTAGCTCGTTTACCTATGGTAGTAGAAGCTTTGAATAGCGAGCCTGCGCGTTTGACAGGAAAACGACCAGTGGTAGCAATACGCAAAGAGGAAATCGAATCAACCCCGGCAGAACCCGCACACTTTAGACGTCTAGTTGGTCTCAAAGACGAAAGGCTTCCATTCTACGTCAAAGTTCGATATCTATATGCTCCTGGCGAGCTGGAAGGTGGTCGCCGTCGTGCGACTGATCCTATATGGAGTTTGGAAACATATAGTATTTCACGTAGTATGGTTTCTTCGGGGCAGCCAGTTCTGTACTATTTGGACTCCGTCCAAGGGGCTTCACAAGGTTCGGTCGGAGGGACCATTTCAGATGCAGGGACTGCACCAAAGCTCGGATTTGTGCGTGAAGAGCTACAAGTGGTGCCTAGGGATACGGAACTACCTCCGAATGGAATCTTATATTAATAACTCCTCAATGAGACCATCGAAGTCTACCTCCTGCTCTGAAAGGATATCTTTGTGTCCATAGGCTAGGGTATCGATTCCATTTTCGGAGATCCAGCGCTTACTATCGAATGGTGAGAGAGAGACCTTATTTACATCAATGCAATACATCCTATGCTTTTCGCTTCTAAGCATATCCGCTCCGTGACGAAACACTTTTTTGTCTAGTAGGCACTCTTTGTATTGCTCATGACGGATGCGATGTTTCACAACACACTTTTTAGTCCCTTTAGCTTTCCGGATCTCTCTACCATCTACGTTCAAGATCGAATAGAGTTTTGACCTCAATCCTACGTATTCAGCAATGTAAACACCCTCGCATTCGTCTTTCATTTTTCCAAGGACTTTCTTGTTATCAATGTTATACAACGGATGGTCCTTGCTGTAGTTGCTCGTATCATATAGATGTTTGCAGGCACCAATATCTGTATAGATGTCATCCGTCTCGATGTGTAGCAGTAGACTGTCAGTATCTGTGTAGAGTAGGTTACAACGTTGTCCATACTGCTGCTTTAGCTCTTTATAGTAGAAATCATAAATCAAATACTTCGAGAGGTCTAAAATCGACATCCCAACATATACCGGCCGATTCAGCAATAGCCTACTTTTGTAGTTTTGTACGGCGGCTAGGTCGTGGTCGAAAATCGTGGAGTGAGCATAGCTAGGTTTGTTCAAGAGACGCTGTAGTCTGATTTCCTCTGAAGACCGCACCAGCTGAACGTTTATACGCTTGCGCAGGTTCTCCATTGTCTTACCAAAAACAGAATTGTTCATTAACTTATAAAGATCCTGCTCGAATGTGCTCTTTGCCTGTTTTCGTAGCTCTGTGTTCATTCGGATGTATGGCTCCATCCATGGGCTTTGATCGAAACGAATTGCTCTGTGGATCTTTTTCAGACGCATGCCTAGAGAGAGGTATAGCTGTAGGTTATTACGGTAATGAAGAACATATCGCTCTTTATCTCGGAGGGTAGGTATAAGCTTCTCCAGCTTCAAGGATCCATTACCCTTGTAAAACTTCTCAAATAGTTCGGTTTGATACTCTGAGAACCAAGCTTTATCTGTCAGCATTCTCTCTGGAGCTAGTGGATAGCTGTTGCGCATGTTATGAAGTTCTCGAGGATACTCGAGGTCAACCTCAAGGATGTAACCTTTTTCCGCATCTTTCACAATATCGTGGATACTCAAGGTTAGTTGTTCAATAGTCTCAGAATCACACCACTCAAATCCTCCTGTTGGTAGATATTGACTCATAGCCCAGCCATATAGGTTGTTGGCGTCAAGATAGAGTATATGGCTATTTGGCTTCTCTGGGTCGAAATCAGGTACGCTTGGGTTATTTGCTTTGGCGTATCGCTGGGGCACCATGGACATTCCACCACGCAAACCCTTCTCAACAAAGAGATGCATATCGTAGTCGGTTAGTAGCTCGAGCTCCACGCCAGTCTTATTTAACAGCGCGTCCCACGATAGACCAGGACTCGTATAGTAGTGAGTTGGGTCTAAGCCGTAGTTTTGCATGCACGTAGCACGAAAGCCTTCAAACACATCTGCAAGAAGAAGCACATCAGTTTGGAGATAAAGGTCGTGGTAGTCTCCTAACGTCTCACAGCCGAATGTCTTCCAGACCTTTAATGCGTGTTCGTAGTCCTCATCGGATACGCCCTCTAGGGTTAGTTTACTATAAAACGAATTCTTTGGTGGAAGAGAAGTCTCGGTAAATTTCTCCCAAGTCTCCATGTACTCGTATGGGTAGACGCCTTTGCGCCCAAGAAGATGTGCATTCAGGGGTGTATGCGTAACGGTTATCGGGCAAGTCCCCACTAGCTCCCAAGCCTCGTTAATGACAACCAGCTCGACCTTATTACATCGTTTACATTTGCCTGCAGCTGCCTCTATGGTACTACGAACCAGTTTGTCTAGCGACCCCAATCGAAATTGCGCGCTATCGATGAACCTGAGTTTGCCAAGTGAGAACGAAATGTATTTCTCCATATTGTTTGGTATGCAAGAAATCTTGCCCTCTGTCTTGGAAATGGATTGCATTAGCAGGTGGGAGTCATATCCGCGCAGGTTGTGGAATACAACTGGAATGATAGGGGAAATACGCAATTTTAGATTGAATGTGTTATGTGCCGCACCTCGAAACTCGCCTGTGATATGGCAGTGATCCCTTACCTTCGTATCCTTACTACTACTAAAAGGTCTACAACAAATGTGACAATCGGATTAAAACCCCTCATGTTTTCCTGCGACATACGCAGCGGTTTGGCCTTTTGAGCTCTAATCTCAACCTCCTCCTCTTGTATGCATTCTAGAAAGCGCTCGATTGTATCAGTGCCTCGATATAGCACTGGTGGATTGCTGTGACCATCACAACGTACAACGATATAGGAGAATCCGCAGGGAATGTGCTCATCTTTCTTCTGCGTGTTGCTATTGCTTGGGTCGAGCTCTGGTCCTTCGATCTTAGTGATTAAAGCCTCTAGGTCGGCGTAAATGACGTAGGGAACTTTTAGCTGTTTATGGAAATTCTGAAAGTAGAGTTTGTTGTTCTTCTCAGTAGGCATATCAATGCGAATAGCCCGGCCATCGACGCCATTACACTCTGGGATGTGCTTCTCAAGGAGGGCCTCGGTGGTGTATCCATGTAAACACCGCTCGCAGAAGTGCTTCCTATGTTCGTGTTTTGTCTGATCGAATAGAAGGCGGTTGAAGTTCTTGATCCAGCAATAGTGTTGCAGACCACTCTTTGGGCATTCTATAAGCAAGAGGTTAACACGCTTTGAGAAGGTCTTCTTAGTTATATGATGTATAGTCAAACACTGTTCTTTTGGATCCCAACCATATACGTTAATAGAGATGGTGTTTTGCTTCTCTACACGCGGTATTTGAGAGATTGGTGTTGGGGAGCTTATCCCATCGAAGTCTAACCCATCATCTTCTCGGTACTTCGATGTCCTCTGGGGGTCTTTCACAACTGGAAACAGCGCTGCGCGTAGTGACCAACGTAAGCAATGGTCGTCTTCGTTTTTCACATTGATCACGGCTTTCTTACTCGCAACGTTTGCAGGTAGTGGTATATACGAACCTCCACGGAGTGGTTGATACCGAGCAATGTCCAACCATAGAAGGTTGACTCTATCAATAACCCAGTTAGAGCCCCGACTGAACCACTTCTCGATACTGTTGTGGATCTGCGCATGTGCTTCTACTATAACCCTACGGATCTCAGCGCCGTTGTTTAAGACGGCTTGCGAGCTCCGAAACGTAGCTATATTATATAATGGACCTTCAGGTTTGTCTAGCCGGAGCGTGATGTTTAAAGCCAGATGAAACTTAATACCCTCGAGGTCTTGAAGCTCTTCCTCGAGCTTTTCGGCGGTCTGCTTACGCACATCGGCTAGAAATGCTGCTGGATCTGCCTCTAGCGGATTCCCCTCTGGAATGTTCATCTTCCATCCGCGTAAATATTTTCCAACGGCAAAAGGCGTTTGGACGAATGTAAGACCTCTAGGCTCCTCCATAGCAGCCATGTTTCGTGTGTATATACCAGACAACGGATATCTCTAAAGGGTTTTCGAATCTGTAACAGCTCTTGCAGTACTTCTATGTACTGCCACCTTGCCACCTTTTTCTTCCTGGATAGTTATACACGTAGAGACCCCGAGCCACACCCAACACAAGTATAAAAAGTGCTCTGGGTGCCCTTTCCGCATCCACGACAAGGTGTTGGAATCGGCCTTCCCTGCCTTAGTTTAAATAGATGTATCTTACAATACGTACCTATACACAACTTACCGCAGAATGCTTGCTCTCCGACCTTTAACCAACTGCATAAATTCTCGCCACGCATGTTGTCATATTTTGGTACCTCAGGTTACCTTAGATATACGTACCTCTAATTGAAAAATATTATGTTGTCACAAATTTTTCAGGGGGGTGGGGCCATCCGTGGGGTTAACGGGGGCTCCCACAAAGTGTGCACTATAGTAGTATGGGGCTATAGTAGGATAGAAATAACGGTTATAGCGCTTGACATAAGTAGTATACAATATTTTTTCAGGTGCTGCGCCAGAACCGCCATAATATATACTACTGATGCATGATCTTGATGCCCGAAGTGGTTGCTTTGTATTTCCAACGAAGCCCGCCGGTCCCTTAGTGCAGCAAATCCCCAGGAAACTCACGTATTAGTCCTTTAGAACCACAAGTGTTCTCTTGTAGACCTAGAGAAAGTAAAATGTGGACTGCTGAAGGATTATTTGTCGAGTCGAGTCGCTTGGCCTCGCTGTCTGTTCTTTCTTCGGCATTCCTCTACTCGCCACTCTTGACCGGGATTCGAAGAAATATCCGACTAAAGTTTCATTTTAAAAGGTATATATACAAAAGTTAAGATAAAAGAAAGTCAGTTAAGCATATATATCTATAAATAATTACACGATGGTCTAAACTAGAGAGATGGTTTCGAAATATTCGAGAGTCACATAATAACAACACCGATTTTCTGATTTTCGCAGCCTATTTTTTTACTCCTATTTGGAGCATGTATACTTTAAGTAGTTATTCCAAATCTTGTTCACAAATTGCGTTTAACATTTGATCGAATTTATACAATGTAGCCTGACCATCACTGGGGCAAGGGAAATTACCTCATTTCAAGAAACCTATTTTTATCTACACAAACCTCTGGCTTTACTTGTTGTATAAAGTAGAAAAATAAGACAATGGCGATTATACAAAATAATGGTACAGCAATCCCAGTACAATACAAATCCACTTTGCACTCAGCTTGAATTATGGCAACTTGAGCCTCATATATTGTTATAAACTGCTGGTATCAATGGCAAGGCCAAATATCAGGGTGTTTCAAATTACCGTAACTTCAAAGTCCTCAGCCAATCCTCAACACAGCACACTGAAATCCTTTCGCCCTAAGTTTAGAAATTTGCTCCTTCAGCAGGGGTGTTGGATTATACATTGAAAAATACATTAACTTTATAAGCAGACAAGGCTTAGACCTGCCCTAGTTTTTGAGGGACTAGACAATTGTTGGATTGAAATATCAAGGAAAACGCAACAGAGCCTTGTTATAGGATGTATTTATAGGCACCCATCAAATAATCGTGAATTTTTTCATGAAGTTCTAAAGAGCAACCTAGAAATCTTAGGAATCAAGGCTGTGAAGTCTATTTAGTTGGTGAAATAAATAGTGATTTATTTAAATCTAACTCAGATAAACAGACATCAGAATACCTGGACATGTTGTTCAATTTAGGCTTAATGCCGATAATTACCCAATTAAAGCAACTAGAATTACAGACCATATACTGCCACACTCATTGACCACAGATATACAAATGTACCACAAAAAAGTAATAAAATCCAGTATTTGCCTAGCAGATCACCTTCCCATATTTTGCACTATAGCAAATAAGCTCCCAGAAGTGAAGGAAAATAATTTCTTAAGAGATTTTTGGAATTATGTATTAATGATCTTAATAACACTAACTTCCTAAACCTTGTTCATTCAGATGTAAATAGAAGCATGAACAACATTGTTGAATCTCTAAACATATGAAACTTATTCCATACAGGCATGACGATTTGGTCTTCTAGCTTCCAGGCCCCGCGCGGCTGCGTTTTACGAAAGTCGCATGCGCAGTGATGCCAAGTCAAGTTATTTTTAAAATGGCATGCAGAAGGATGAAACCGCGAGTCAAAGCTTCCGATGCGATATATCGACGAAGAATTATCGAATTCGGCTTTAAAGAAAAGGACACTACAGGCCCCCTTAAACAGGTATTCTCACACTTCTTTTTGCGGAAGGGGAGAGGGTTTATTCAAAACACAATGCTACACCATCAAGAAAAATAGGGAAAAGACAATGCCTTGGTTGGTTTATTAAAAAAAATTGTAATGGTTTATCTTAACTTACCCTTCAAGCTCCTGAATCAGCTTTGAGTTTACAATGTTATGTTATTAAAGGAACTGCGAACCTCAACCAATTATGTAATTATGGTTTCTGGACGCTTGAAACCACAATAAACTTGTATATAACTTAAGTCGTATAACTCATCAGCCTTATACCTTAACTGTAGTTCTAGTTTAAGTCATATAGATCTACGGACACTACATATCTATGGACACTACTCATTTAAGTAAAATTGTGCATTTTCATGTGGTACGTGATATATTTTGCATTTTTCTGTTATATTTCACCTGACCCTCTAATTTATTACCTGTGCTACACAATGCCAGTGAATGACCGGTGTTTTAAACATATGATGATGAATACTAGTATTCTGACTACCAATTTTAGCTAAATAACCACATAAATGAGAATTTGTATCTTGGGTACACCTAACATATCTAAATTATTGTAATAACCTTAAAGTATGGCTATTGTAAAAAATAATTTGTATTTCAAACCATGATAAACAATGATTTGGTGTAATTAACTTTGGATCTACAGACACTACACTGATCTACGGACACTACATTTGACACTTTAATAACTCTGTAGCTTTTTTCATTACCAGGCAGTTAAATGAATGTCATACTATTTATTATGTGGTATACAAGGCATGATCTACGGACACTACAAAAATATTCGGACATCATCTGAAAATCGTATTTCAATGCCAAAATTCACAAAGTAGGACATCAAATATTTTGCCGAACTGGCTTTTTTTAACTAAGCATGTAATGACCTTTTGAAAAATGAAAAAGAAAAACATGAAATCAGATTATATTCCAAAATATTTTAGTAGTATATCGAGAAAAAAATGAAAACTGATAACGATGCAACGCTTTGTTAGTAAGTCCAATAGATTTGGACATATTGGTTTAACACCATTAAAACTTACCACAAATCTTGACAAATAGAGGATTTTACATGGCCGCACGGATTTTATCTTCGAGTGTTGATGTCATATCTTACGAGTGAGCGCAGCGAACGAGTAAGATATTTAATCAACACGATAAGATAAAACCGTATCTCCAAGCGGCCATGTAATGTTCTGTTTAATATATAATTATGGATGAAATACCAGTTTCAATCTCTTGCTAAAAAGGCTAGAAATCTTTGAAAGCAAGTCATATTTTCAAAAGTGATATCTTCACGTGTGAAGATATCATTTATATCTTCACGTGTGAAGATATCACTTTTTAGAAAGAAATATACACTGGTATTTCATCGAAAATTATATATTAAAGACCTTTCCTACATTTCAGAGATTTACAAACCTCCAGCTTTTGCATTTTATACACTGTAATCTATTGAAGCATTTAGATATTTGTTTAGGTTGCAACATGAACTCTTCAAAATGGCTATATTTTGAATTGTCATTATTACTTAGCAATATAACTCTAGAATGACTGAGAATCAAAGTCTCAAATTGTTTGCAGGTATATAACTAGTCTGTTAGACATTGCAGGAAGTTGCAGCATGATAACATAGGTATGTTATGTTTGTATACCCTGATTGTGATCTTGCTGAATACCTATTTAATATAACTTTACATCACAAATGATCTAGAACATGGGCCCCACTTAAAATCAAATAACTACTTTATAACATGGGCTTTGTGGAGGATTAAGTTTAATTTTGTTATCCTTGATGATAATTATATTAATATAACAGAGATACCAGCATTAGAGAGCATTGCTGGCATGTTTTCTGATGTATTTATTACTCAATAGACTTACTGCTTATGAATATTATAAAAGCATCTAATAATCAATGTGTTTGAGTACAATACATTGCTGTGCAATCTAAACTTCATCTCTTTATTCCAAATAATTGCACATCTTTATTCCACATGCCGTCAACTTTCAGAAGGTGTGCACAGCAAGTAGCACAATCACAGTTACTACATTTGGGTTATCTTAATAGTATTAACTTTGGGTTATCTTAATAGTATTAACTTTGGGTTATCTTAATAGTATTAACTTTGGGTTATCTTAATAGTATTAACTTTGGGTTATCTTAATAGTATTAACTTTGGATTATCTTAATAGTATTAACTTTTGGTTATCTTAATAGTATTAACTTTGGGTTATCTTAATAGTATTAACTTTGGGTTATCTTAATAGTATTAACTTTGGGTTATCTTAATAGTATTAACGTTGGGTTATCTTAATAGTATTAACTTTGGGTTATCTTAATAGTATGGCCTGTGTTAGAGCAGTTTTTACTCTGATAACTTCCTTTAACGCTCTCACTGCCTGCTGCTTCAACGAACTGAATCCTATTCTTTTTTAAGAAAAGTTGTTTCAGTGTAGATATGCCTCTCTGATTGGTTGATCTGAAATAATCCTGTGAGGCTGTGTCGTTGAATTTTTCCATTCCTTGCTGTGTGTAGTATATGCTATATATGTTTTTGTAAAGTGATAAGAACTGTTGAACATGGCCATATAATGCATGCACGTAAGGTGTTGACTGGTATATAGTAAGTAATAAAGTGAACAACGATATAATTTTACATTTTAGATTTGAAATGTTGTCCTCAGTGGTAAATGTAAGCTTTACATCACCAATAATTACTATGAAATCCCTCCAAAGTGTATGTCTCACATCTTTAGTCTTATCAAAATCTGGGAGAAGTGAGGAAATAGTAATATGTTGAAATATAATTAGTTTCTCTGGACCAGTGAGGTCTCTGTATTCCAACCTTCTTGTATCTTTGTTAATTTTCCATGCAAAAGGTATTGCAATATTAACCAAAAAGTCTTTATATCCTGCCATATGCTTATACCTGTTCTTTGAAAATCTATCAGAAAAAGTTTTGTTCTTGTCTATTGAGTCGTGTCGTCTTAATAATCCAGTTTCGTATTCGAAAATTACCGCTGATTGCAATGACTACAGACGCATGTACATGTACACAGGGTTAGCCTCATTCTGAAGTTAACCATTCATAAATACCAGCGAGAAGGTGGGCTATTCACAACACTGTTTATTGTTCTAGTTTTACGTTTTGCACCTTCTCGCTGGTATTTAAGAATGTTTAACTTCAGATTGAGGCTATCCCTGCGTACATGCGTCTGTAGTCATTACATTCAGCGGTAATTTTCGAATACGAAACTGGACTATTCTGTTATAAGCAATTCAATAAAGTTATCTTAAATCCTTAAAAACAAGTGCTGTGTCAATAATTACATGATCAATAGGGATAAAAGAACAAAAAGTGATCAGCTCTACATTTCATTTCTGAGATTAGTAAGAGAGAGCCTCAAATTTTCATAATCTTTTTGAATTTTCACAAAAGCTATGAGATAATTACCTTTCTCACCCATAGCAATATTCTTCTCATTTAGGATAGTATAAGTAAAGTTTTCAAGTTTTAGTGTCCTTCGTACGCATGGCATAAGCTACCTCAAAATAGATCACTAAGAAGCGAGCCAAAAATATATAAACCAGCATATTTTGTTTAATTCGATGTCAAATTATTTAACGAAATTTTTGTATGTTAATATTAAAATTTAGGATCAACACGTTTGCATATTGACGTTATTGTGACGTCATAATGAACGACTCCTTTTAAGGTCAAATTCTGCCATACCTACACGTTTGAAATAAAGCATATTATCACTTTTTGATTGCCGCAATTTTAAAGTTTCTACGATAAATATATGCTGAGTTATTTAGAACCAGGAGCGTCCATATGCCCTATATAGTTGTCACAGCGTTTTTACAAGTTGGGCTATTTTTAGATTATTTCCCCCACCAATTAATGGTTTGCACCGTGGCGGGACAAAAGATGCCTCATTAGCTACTTTTGTTATACCAAACAACATGACTGCTACGCTTTTGTGATTTGATTGCCTTAGGAATAATTGCAACTCAAAAATAGCGGGAAACCGTTCTAATAATACCCTAACTTGTGAAAACGCTGTGACATAGGCCTAGTATGCGGGATGGACGCTCCTAGTTATGGGCTCCTGTTGGAACTGAAATTTCCTGTGACGTCACATTTTCTTACGTCAGGGGTCTGACATCGATCATGCTTTCTACATTGAAGAAACAAAAAAGACCAGATTGCCGCTATTCAGTGTATAATAAGTACATTTCCTCGTTAAAACCCGAAAAATACTTTTTAAAGACTTTTTCAAAAAGATATGACGTCATAAACACATATCCCATTTTTCACTGTGAATTTTAAAGTATTTCCTCTCAAAATGTGAAAATTCTTAAAGCATACGATTGTGGGTACCGATTTAGTCTTTAAATTGCAAGATTATCATGAACAAATATTTTAAACTCTAAATGATGAATGAAGAAGTTATTTTGTAAATGGTTCTATATCGTATATTTCCCGCCCAATTTTGGCGGGAAATATACAATATAGAACCATTTACAAAATAACTTCTCCAAATTTTGGCGGGAAATGTTCATCGTCAACGTAATGGGAAATCGAAAATATGAAACTTACTGATGTTGAAGGTAATTGAAAACATCGAGAAGCCTATTATACGGATACATGACGTAATTGTGACGTCATAAAGATATCTAAGGTAGTGCAAATCATCGGATTTTGTTTTGGTCATCCGTCTTAAACCTCCCACAAAAATTCACTCTTCTACGTTAGAAATTTTTGAAAATATAGCAAAGTGATCGATTTGAGTGTCTTTCAGTGCCAACCGTATTCCTACATTTGTACCATCTCCACTGAGTTTGACACGGATAGTTAGAAATATTGAATTTATTCTTAATGTAGAGCCACATGTTCAGGTCATCAATGTCATCAGAAGTCAGTTCTTTCCCTGTGGTATTTGAATGTCCAGTTCTTCTTTATTAACTATATAAAAAGTCACGTACATCTGAGTATCAGAGTTAAATACCTCTACCTAGAAAGTTGTAAAGCCCAAGGAAGGATAAAGTGGTCCTGCACTGCTCCCTTAAATTATTCTTAACCCTTGCCTGGTATTGTGGGCTGTATTCCTTAAAACTTATATTTGTGGCTGGACCCCTTGCACCCTTCTTGCCATTTTAATCACGTTAAGAGCTAATTTCCTGAATTGTTTTTTCTAATAGTTCCTTTATTTTTCCGCCATGTTTAGAGCACTGGTGAGCTTTTCTTCAACCCGTAACTGTTTTACCTTTTCTTCAATTAATGATTCTTCAAGTGTTTGCAAGAGTCAAACAACATTGTAGATGGCTTGCTAAAAAGAAACATTGCTATAATTTTTGTACTGCAATGAACATGTATTTTTCTAATTTTTGCAGCCTATCTGTAGCGCTCATGCAGCGTTTTACATACGTCATCTAGTGCGTGCCATTTTACCGCTCCAGAACGCTGTTCGCGCTGCTAAACCACTGCTATGTATACGCATTTGTGTAATGTCTGGAGCCTTTCTGCAGCATTATGCAGCGTTTTAGTGCACTTTTAGTTTTTCTAGTACCGCTGCAGAACCACTGTCATTGCGATGCCAAATAACTGCTCGGCGCTGTTTTCGGCAGCCAAAATGCTCAGCTGCTGCAGCCAGCCAGTTTGCAGTGCGTTCACAGCGCTGCCTGAAGTGTTTCTGCAGCGCTGCTCGTTTCGTACATACCTACATCTTATACTTAAAAGTGTAATAACAATAATGCATGGTAGGATCTCTTAACTCTGCTCGTTAGTAACTGAACATTATAGGATACCTACATCTTATACTTACTGGTGCAATAACAATAGTGCATGGTAGGATCTTTTAACTCTGCTCGTTAGTAACTGAACATTATAGGATACCTACATCTTATACTTACTAGTGTAATAACAATAGTGCATGGTAAGATCTCTAATCTCTGCTCGTTAGTAGCTGAACATTGTAGGATACCTACATCTTATACTTACTAGTGTAATAACAATAGTGCATTTGATAGGATCTCTTAACTCTGCTCGCTAGTAACTGAACATAATAGGATACTTACACATTATACTTACTAGTGTAATAACAATAGTGCATGATAGGGTCTCTTAACTCTGTTCATTAGTAACTGAACATTGTAGGATACCTATACATATTAATATAGCCTCCACCGCAGGCAACTGTATAGGAAAAACGAGAGAAAAGACAAAGAAAATAGGAGTCGGGTTACCTGTGGTGCTGACCGGAAGGAAAAGATGAGGGAGTTGCATGCGAAAACTTGACATGCTCGGTTAGCTCTGCGCATATCACGCCGCGCATGACAAACGTATTTGTCAGTGGGAGGCTAAATAATGTTGCACGTTTCAAACAGTTATTCTCTATGAGGGAATAAAAGCTTTGTTGATTCCGCTGGAGTATGTTATTGCGATCATTCCTCCGCGATCATTCGATGTTCCTCCAGCTGATTCAAAGAGTCAGATAAAGTATACAGCAAAGGGTGGCGAGATAGACGGTTGTTGATGAAGAAGCGACGAAATGCAATATGTTTCTTTGACAAACTTAAGCCCGGTTTCCAGGTCTATTTTGAAGAAAAGTCATCTGTCAATCCGAGTTGATTTTCAAAGAATTTGTGATAATTCTGGTAAATAGAAATACCTTTTTTTTTGCAAAATTGATTGGGCTCTGCATGAAGGATACATGAAGGCATCTGCTATAAATTACAAAGCCAGCAGCAAATGCCGGCCTGACTTTTGACGGCTAAACTCTAAAGTGATTTTCAAGTCTTCATTCGTTTACGAGGAAATTTGAATCAACGAATGAAAACACGGAACCGAAAATTCACATTCTCTCTCAAAACATTGGGAGGAGGCTAATATTAATACTTACTAGTGTAATAAGAATAGTGCATGCATGGTAGTATGGTCTCTTAACTCTGCTCGCTAGTAGCTGAACATTGTAGGATACCTACATTTTATACTTACTAGTGTTATGACAATAGAGCATGGTAGGATCTCTTAACTCTGCTCGTTAGTAACTGAACATTGTAGGATACCTACATATTATACTAACTAGTGTAATGACAATAGTACATGGTAGGATCTCTTAATTCTGTTCGTTAGTGACTGGACATTGTAGGATACCTACATCTTATACTTACTAGTGTAATAACAATAGTGCATGGTAGGATCTCTTAACTCTGCACGCTGGTAACTTAACATTGTAGCTAGGCTATCTATACATCTTATACTTACTATATAGTATAATAACAACAGTACATAGTAAGGTCTCTTAACACAACTCTGCTCGTTAGTAGCTGAACATTGTAGGATACCTACATCTTATACTTACTAGTGTAATAACAATAGTGCATGGTAGGATCTCTTAATTCTGCTCGTTAGTAACTGAACATTGTAGGATACCTACATCTTATACTTACCAGTGTAATAACAATAGTACATGTTACTGGTAGGATCTCTTAACTCTGCTCGTTAATATCTGAACATTGTAGGATACCTATACATCTTATACTTACTAGTGTAGTAACAATAGTGCATGGTAGGCTTTCCAAACTGTGTTCCATACGGATGTTTTCCACTGTATTCATTTATCGGATTTGTATCTTCTGTGTGAAAACGCAGCCACTCTTCACTCGCTAATGCGAACTTCACCTTTTTAATAGAACATGAAAAATATGACCTATTAACATTTTCGATAATTGAAATTACGTCATCATATAGATAATACGAGTTCGAAGAATGCAACTGCCCTGTCATGGTACTGCCCATATGTCAAGTAATCGCTCGGTTGGTGGCTGTTAATTCAGTGGATACAAACAGTTAAATTTCCCTCCCTGACTGCTTCATTGAAAGTGTGTTGAATATTTTCCCTGGAGACTGTTTATTAGTCATTTTTTGCATATTTGCTCTGACTTTCAGCATCCCACATGGACGAGAGGTTTGTTAGTTCATATCTAAATCGGTGGAAATAGCTATTTCCGGGCCGGAACGCATCTATTACCGTGACTCGGCCGCTTTA
Organism: Actinernus sp. WN-2022; assembly: GCA_030867875.1. Taxonomy (NCBI): domain Eukaryota; kingdom Metazoa; phylum Cnidaria; class Anthozoa; order Actiniaria; family Actinernidae; genus Actinernus; species Actinernus sp. WN-2022. The sequence goes on along the minus strand of JAOWCC010000655.1, from coordinate 10,132,346 downwards.
ACCCCATTTTAGTTTTAGTTTTTTTTTCAAATCTAGATGAAAATTGAGGATGAATGAAAAATAAAAGAAATGAAATAGGTATAATGCCTAACTTTTAAATCGTAATCAAAATCCCGGACAAGTTGTTTTATGACTGAGATTGTGGTCTTGGACGAGTGAGGTAAGATCGGGCAAAAAAAAACAATTTCCCTAACACTTGTCTTGGTCTATATTGTTGTGGATTCATGATCTTAGCTCACACACAATGCACGATGTACTAGACCAATGCTTCTAATTAGTTTACTGCCGCTCGGCCGTGCAAGGAGCCCGCTCGCTTTTCGCCTTTTTAGCCAACTTCAGCTGGTCGTAGACAGTCAAGCAAGGTTTCACGAAAAGTAAAAAAGGATTTGTGCAGGATTTGTACAAAGGACATCTAGGATGCCATTAACTGAAACAAAACAGATGACAGAAAATGTGTGCGTTTTATTTAAGTGACCATTCACTGCAGCTGCGGAGTATAAGCGTGGGAACAACCTAATATATTCGAACTCTGAGCGAGAGGAGTGTGTTAGCACCAATGAACTTTGCGAATGGATGTATGTTGTTGGCGCCAATCTTATAACTTCAATGCCTGCACGCGTGAGTAGTCAGTGCGAAGCACATGCTACGTTACGCGAGTGGAGGTATGGGTAAGAGAATCATCTGGTCGAACTGCCATCGCTGCGAGATGTCTGTCAACTGTAAGAGGAGTGAATTGTTTAAATTTTATGTCTGTCATATCGAACCGTTATCATCTCTTCATTCCACGTAATAATAATAAAACGACACCTCAATGAATCTATGCAGCAAATCCGCTTATTCTACCAATTGCAGTCCCTTGTCTTCCAGCTTTGCTATGTTTTGTTCAGTGCTGTATATTTGATTAATGTATCTGCCAAACAAGAAGAACGAGCTGATTATGCTCGTCTGAACAAATTAATATACGTCTTTGGTAAACATGGCGCTCTTCGCTCAGGTATTTCATAGGAATTTGATCTATTCCTTCGAGAAAAACAAAAACTAAAACCATGTCGTACGTGAGGTAGTTTTATCACGCCCCTACTAGCTTTAGGGACATAAACTGTGATTGGTATGACAGGTTTTTGGTTAATTCTCTCTTTTTTGTTACTTACATAGGCCAGGAGCAAGGAGGTTGAAAGGGCTTCCCATGATCCTTTGCGACCAAATATATTATCAACGACAAAAATCACGTGACATGCTTATTTAAGATGGCTGGCGTTCGGATAAGACCGTTCTCTGCTAGTCGATTTGACACTCGCGAACTTATTTTTGTCTATTTTATCTATTATATGGATCAAAGTACAAAGAAGTTCACCCCAGTACGAAGTATTCCATGTTTGGAGGTTAATTTTCAGTTTTACAAACGAGTTGCTACCAAGTTTGCTGCCCGGAGAGCTGACTACCGTCTACCGAGTTTGCCACCGAGGTAAGTTGTGCCGAGAGAGCAGCTACTGATGTTCCACTTTCAATATGTGGTCTTTTACCAATACTATCTTCATTCATTTGAATATTAACACCTAAGGATAAATCAAACAGGTTCACAAGTAGCAAAGATTTGCAAAATCATCGTGAGTAGTGAATTCGACCGTGAATTCGCAGCGTTTGTTTGAGAATATCCGTTTCGCGCCGAATTTTAACGGTTAATGCAGACGTGAAGTACATTAGAATACATTTGAATACTGAGTATTGTTGAACACTTGAATAAGATATCTGATACATAAAAGCTCTAAGGTATTCAGTGATTTAGGAAGAAACTTCAATTCATGAGAAGGTTAGTCACCTTGAACTTTGAACAATGGACGCTATTATGAATTCAACCATAACAAAACGACTTCGCATTAATTAATGCAAGGACAGTTGTCTGGTATAAATATTGTACCACGTAATATGAATAATAAAGAGACGATTGGTATATAAAAGTTACTCCTTCGATTCCTAAAAGACAAGACAAATCGCTCGTAATAGAAGGGAATTTTTGCGCGAACCTTCCTCTCAATCTGTAACTTGTAGAAATGCCATGTGAGCGCTCAAAGTATCACGGGAAGCCCTTTCAATCCTCCTTGGGCCAAGAGGGTAAAAGAGGAACGTAGCACACAAGATAGAAAATTGTTTGCTTGCGGACAATAAATGTTATGCCTTCTGAGTTTGTTATTACCTTTAATTATGTATACCCTACATATCTGGACATGAGGCGTGACGTCACGTAGAAGAGACTGATGTGAATGCTTTATCGGCAAATACAGGCACGCACTGACTGTACGAAAAATAATGAATGCAGTATTAAGAAAGTTTGAGTTCATCGTACAGTAAGCAAGTGACAATATTTGCCGATAAAGCCAAACATAGTTTCTAACTTTTAATAGTCAATTTGAGTGCGTTTAAATTGAAATTAGTTGTCAATAACATAAAGAAGTCAATTATCTCGCATGCATTAAATCATATTATAGTAAATATCTCCATAAAGAAATGTCATTTCAATAGGGAATGAATGAAAACAGGACGTTTAATATCCAACTAAGTAGAGAACTTTGCAAAGAATAGTTTACTTTGGCGTTCGGTCAGTGAAGTTGACGGAATGAAAACTAAATAATAACTTTGTCACACAATCCTTGTACAGATTGGAAGTTCCAGAACTACTCAGACTGCATGCGTCAACACAATTAGCATTATCAAGCGAAGGTTCTAGACGTAATCATAGGCAAACCACAATAATGAAGTCAGTGAAAACTATAGTAAAACGTGACTGTTTACATATTGTTTGTGAAGTGAAAACAAGAATAAAACGTGTTTTCCGTTCTTTTTGTGAATTTGTTTTTCACAAAAAGTACGTAAAACACGTTTTATTCTCGTTTTCACTTCACAAACAATATGTAAACACGTTTTACTATAGTTTTCACTTCATTATTGTGGTTTCCCTATGACGTAATTAAGCTATGAATATGCCGTTTATTCCACACACAATAGTAATTTAACTCGTAGTTGCACGCATGTTCAGAACGAGTTATTGAGTTTAGGTGAATACGAGATATTATCCTATAAATATTATATTTCAGCCAATCAGAGCTCAGCTTTACTATGAAATACAGGGCGGTATTTCATGGTTTTTCTATGAAATACAGAGCGGTATTTCATGGCTAGGTCAAGGCCAATCAAAATGCAGGAAATTTCGTGCCATTTCTTTATCGTCCGGTAAGTTACTTTGTTTTCGTGATAAATCTTTTTGTAAATTTGTTATTTATAGGATAATATGGTTATTTCATGGTTTTACTATGGAATACAGGCGAACATTTAACTCGAAATTCATATTATTTTGGTATACAACTCGCCTAAAGGCTCGTTGTATACTAAATAATACAAATTTCTCGTGAAATATTCGCCCGTATTCCATAGAAAACCATGAAATAACCAGTAAATATTTTTTTTTTCTGTCTCGACGACTCGCCGTTGACTTTCCGAATGACCGTCCAAGGTTACGAAAAGATTTGGTCATGTTAGAGAAGATGTATTGACGGTGTCCATCTAATGCCAGACACTTCAAACCTGGACAGACATGGTAGTGGGCCCTAATCGATCACATAGTGGTGATGACGTAACGATGACATCATCGGTCACGTGATTTTAAGTACATACCCATATCTCCCTCATTTCTAAAGCCAGAAACTTCAAACCTGCACAGACATGGTAGTGAATCCCTATCAACCACTTAGTGGTGATGACGTGTCGATGACGTAACCGGTCACATGATTTAAGTACATGACAATATCTCCCTCATTTCTAATGCCAGACACTCAGTTCAAACTTGGAGGCATAGCATTGGGTCCTCACAAATCACTTAGTGGTGATGACGTAACGATGACGTCATAGGTCACGTGATTTGAAATACATGCCCATGTCTCCGTAATTACTAATGCCAGCTGGCTCAAACCTGGCCAGACATGGTAGTGGGTTGATATCAATCACTTAGTTGCGATAACGTAACGATGACGTCATCGATTACGTGTTTTAAGTACGTGCACATATCTCCTTCATTTCTAATGCCAGACAGTTCAAACAAGGACAGACATGGTAGTGGGTTGCTATCAATCAGTTAGTGGCGATGACATAACAATGACGTCATCGATTACTTTTTTAAGTACATGCCAATATCTTCCAGAGGCTGATAGCGAAGGCGGCCTGCCAGTGGATTTTGAGCATTTTTCATTCAGTCTCGTTGGATACAACTTATTGTCCGTTGGCGTTTAGCGAAGGCGGCTTGCCGCTGAATTTTGAGCACCTGTTATACACGTTATCAGTTGTCAAATACTTAGTGATAGTAAGTAAGACTGTCTCTTGCGGTTAGCAAAGTCGGCCTGTTATTGCAGTGTGAGTGCAGTTAAAACATGTTCACTAGTATTTAGCATTAATAAAGGCATTGGGCCAACTCATTGTCCAATGGCCACATCTGTTGTGATCAATAATTAATCCACGGTGTTCCCTTTTGCTGTGACGAAGGGCTAGCACTCGAAACGTCAGCTGCTACTCGCTTTCCACGGCGGTTAGCATACCTCAATCGACTTTAGTTGATTATATACCAGTGCATGTTTATCTTCCCCGCCGACGCAGACCAACACTAGTTTTTTACAGGAACTAGTTACCTATCGTTCCTCTAGGTGGATTGACGATTAAGAGGGGCGGCCTGCCATATGCATTTCGAGCGCAGGCGAGGAATGTCCCATAAGGTTCTTTACATCTCGACATAGAGCTCATCAAGAGACCATCACCTAAGAGAATCGATCTCCCATATTGGGGTCTCTCCCCATGATAGTCTCCGCCGATTCATTTTTAGCTTGAATAAATTAGTTGGACTATTTTTACCACTCTATCCGATTGGTTGTTGGTGTCACGTGTCCGAATGGCCGGTCTTCGGTTGAGAGCAGAAAGTCAAGAATGTAATTCAGGGTTCTCCCTTCATGAAGGCAGACATGAATTACTACCAAATTCTATTATGTATTGTGTTCTATTGTATTGTGTATTTCGTTCTATTGTTTTGTATTCTGTTAATTCTATTGTATTTTGATAGCAATTCATATGTTGCCTACATGATGGGACCACCGCAATTCAGTGTTTATAACCAGAAGCCAGAAATCCAAGCCTACAATATTCTTTCGCGACAGTACAAGTTCATATTACGGTGTTGCAAACATATGTTTACGATATTCTAGCTTCTACTTCTAATTTCTTTAGCGAATTGTAAGCGTCTGTTTACGTTATTTCAAACTCAGTCAGTCAGTGTTTGCATTGTTTAGGAAAAGCGGAAAGCAGATTGATAATTTAATCTACGTTTTGAGAGAATGCTCGGTCGCTAAAAACTGAACGTTTCAAGAATTATAAGCATCAAAAAGGGAAAATTATCCGGCTAGTTCTGAATCTATAATGTCGTCTAGCTATAATATACGTGCATATTAGCGACAGGGAGCATGTATGTATAGTATTTGGAAAGCGAGCTAAGTTTTAAATATATACTGAACGGGCCGGCGGGATTATAAGTTTGCGAAGTGTGCGGTGCCATCAACTGAAGGTTTCTAAAATTATTAGCATGAAATAGAGCAAATACTCCCGGAAGTTCCCTAAGTATATCATCTAGCTATAATATACGTGCCTATGAACTACAGGGAACTAGTATTTATAAGGCAAGCGAAGTATCAAAATCAACTATGCGGGATATAAGTTATTCTAATTTTTGGGAGACTTTCCATGCTAGCTCGCTACAATTAACTGGACGATTTCCTTTGATAGCAATTCACGAAATTCCGGTCACTTCCAGTTTCTTTTCGCGGTTTTCAGGTCACATCCGAAGTTCTTATTGGTCTAGCTGGCTTAATAATAACGGGTTTTCAAACTAACGTCCCAACTGTTCGCACTGCATGAACGGCTTATAAAGGCAGTGGTAAGCTTATAATATTCAATTTCAAAGCTCATTTTCAACACAAGTCTTCAAGTCAGATCAGGTCATATCCGTCCGGGTAGTAAGTTCAGGGAGCAACACAGAATGCCGAGTCAGTTTTGAAGCTCCATATACTATATAGTTTGTTTCGAATCCATCGCCGTCTTCGTGAATTTAACAAAGGAGATGAAACGAGTACAATCGTTTGAAGCTGAAACCGAATATTAAAAAAGCATCGTGACGTCCAATGAGCCAAAAATAGATTGGCGCAGACTATTATAGGATACGGAGACCAGTACTCTTAGGTGATGGTCTCTTGAGCTCATTCAATGGGTCCTTTACATTGTTGCAGTTATATCTCGTAAAGTATATCTCGTAAAGTTTGCAGGGTGCACGTGGCCTGTCATTGCTTTTCAATATTAAAAACATGGTTGATACTTGGCTATGAATACCCTGGGGTGGGGTGGCTCCCTTCGGGGCTTGTGGCGTTTTTCTGGCCCTCACCTTTGCGAGACCTTTATGACAGATATTATTTCATTGTTAATTGGAACATCATAGTGGACTATTATTATTATTATTTTAAAAAGCGGCTAGGTGTTCACACCGGGTCAATTAATCCCTGTGTTATCTTGCCTCAGCATTCATAGCCCAGTACCAGCCAACTTGAACAATTATGAGAAGGCATAATAAAAGCTACTTTGTGTCGTATTGTTAATGAAGTCCTCTAAAATTAAGTTACTGCCCGGTCCCGTTGATAAACATTGGCGAACAGATTAACACGATAACGACACGCACAGTAACGTGAGTTGCTGTGAAAATTTTCAAATCTGAATATCGTTATTTGCTACAATCAATTTAGGGCTGGCTGAAGGTAATATTTTTGAATAAGTCAACTGGCTTTAGCCCCGTGATCCGTTGAACATACCCATATTGACTTATGATTACAGTGATAACTTCACATCGGTATAGCACTTCAACTGCGGTCGTATCCCCTAGTGTTAGTAATCTATATAAATCACTGCTCAATTGGAATGTACACAGCATTTATGCAAGAGACAGGAGTGCAAATGCTATTGCTTGTAGGCAAAATGGACGCTTAACGCGATTAGGTTTATTTACCTGCTGACAAGCCGCTGATCCGTAGGCCAGAAGATAAAATGGTGCTGCTGTTGGCAGAGTTATAGGGACAGCTTTCTGTCCATCGATCCTGCAGCAGAAGTACATGACAGTGTCCGTGTCATATTTGCCGTCTGGCAGGATTCCATTGAAGCTGTTGTTGTTTTTACTGTCCTCGTCATCCCACTTCATTCGACCAACCGACAGACCTTTAGGACAAGTATCGCCTTTCCTGTATATACAGTACTGACCTATGAAAAATCATAAAGATTTTAAATCAACAAAAAACATAAAGGACATTTCGCCACAGTGAAAGGACTGCCTTTCCGCTTCCACCATTAAGAACATGCGATGCTGAGCGTGTCGAGGTAATACGTACAAATTGGGATCTACCCTTCAAGAACGAGGCTATCCATCTTAATAAACAATTATGAAACTTAAACTTAGAAAGCTTGTCTAGTAAAATACCATGGTCAATAAGGTCAAACCCCTTTCGGAAGTCGGCAAAAAAGAACATTAACGAGCAGTGACCCCTATCAAGAGCTTCAAGGGCTAAATGAAGGAGGTAAACTAGAGCTTGTTATGTTGACCTCCCGGCGACAGCAAATTGTTTATCGTCCAGATCGTCAAGGATGGAGGGAAGGATCCTAGCCAATGTAAATCCTTCTAACAACTTATCCACCTGACATGTGAGTGATATAGGTCTAATGTCATTTTCGATGTTCGTGGGTGGGCTCTGTTTAGGAACCGGACACACAGCATGACACTTCAGGAGAGGAGGTATAAAGCCTTCCCTTAGGGAAGCATTATAGACGTCAGCAATCACTGGAGCCAGCTCGAAGGCAAATAGTTTTAACACGTTGTTCGGGATTCCATCTGGGCCAGGGGCTTTCTTTGTCTTGATTGAACACAAAGCCTTATATGCTTCCCTCGTGGTTACGTAAAACTCCTCAGGGATTTCTGGGACAGCAATGCCTGTGACGTCGGAGAGTGTAAGGGGGACAAACTCAGAAGTGAGGCCAGTAAAGAACCTGTTGATTTCCTCACACAGGCATTCAACAGAGTCAATAATAGAACCGTCAATAAGTTGACTATACTACCCTATTACCACCCTATTAGATGTACCAGATATATTCTTTACAGCTTTCCACCATTTCCCGATATTTGTATCTTTCAAACTTTTGACCTTTACAGCATAAAACGCTCTCTTACTGTGCTTGATGGAATGTTGAACTCTATTACGCCAGAACTTAAACAATGGCGAGTCCCTGCCGTATTTAAGCAAGACTATTGTCTCTTGGCGATCCACGCTTTTGTTGTAGAGCTCATCCAAGGCTTGTCGGAATGATGGACACGGGAAACCTTTGTTGGTAAGAACTGGTCGACAGCATCTAACAGAGTTCGGTGGAAATAGTCAAACTTGTTCTTACATGACTCGATGATGCCACGAGAACGACGTTATCCATCTGCCACTGAATTCCCTTAAGCAGCTATCGATCCTTTGTGTCGCGTCTGGTGACTGTTTGTTTAATAGGAGCCTTTGTCATAGGCACGCACGGTTGGACGAGAATACAATAGTGATCACTCGAGCCTATCTTCGGGAGCTGTCTGGGAGTAGATATAATTTTCTGCAGGTTAGTAAGACACCAGTCTAATGTGCCAGTGTCTCGCGTGAGGACTTTAACAATTTGTGTGAGACCATGCGCGCACGCGCGTTTGATGGCTAGCATGTCATTTAATTTTGAGATGTAACAATTGATTGTTATTACGTTTCGTTTTCTAGGTAGAAACATGCTACTATATCTAGGCCATGAGCTTGCATATTACATTGTGTACATGTACTAATGTGTGTGAAAATCACACAAGATTGATATATCATACGGTATATGTGCCTCGGGCATTTTATGTAGTTCAACTTTGATTTTAGCTGATTTATACAAATTTCAACTTAACCCAACTTTTATGCAAAGGTACAAATACCCTTTTAATTACGTTCTTAAAGTGTATGTTTCATTGTATCTTCGTCCGAGGTACACTGCTAGAACTATACATGTATTAACGGTGTTGTTCGGTGGTTTTACAGCTCTGACGAGTTCACTATTGCAGGGATCGATGATTGAATCGTCGCTCGGCCAACTAAGAAGCAAGTGCATGTTCAAAAGATTCGCTCTATCAGGAACGTCGACCTCTATATGACCCGAGATATGACCATATGAATTGTTTGTCGATGTCCTAACAGAACTTCAAGCTCCTATTCCTAGCTCACAATGCTCCGACTCTGGAAAATTTTGGATTACTACCCTTTTTTCACCATTTTGTAACTTTGAGTTTCAATTGATCGTCATGCATCTTGAAGCCAAGTTTTTTATAAGAAAGCAGCGGAAATGGACGGCGCTTTGGCGAACGAACGACATGGAACTTGTCGATAATTTACAGATTAACCTGTGCTAATATCCGGGTATTATATAATATATTTTCAACCAATCACGCTGCGGGGAACACCAGTTATCAAGTTCGGTAACCAATCCGATCACGGGACGCACGCTTTCAATTAATTTGGCGTTCAAAGTATATATACGTATAATATTTCTCGTCAACCGTCTTCTTCACGTAAAGTCGGACTGTCTGCTACAAACTCTCTGTCTACTGCTATGGTTTTTAGCGTTATGGAAATAACAATCTTCAGGATTCCTCGAGAATCGAAGGTAAGTGCTGTTTCGCTCAGAAAAGAACGACGATTACGACTTTAAGACCGATTTCAGTGTAACGTGCACCGCGCAAATTTAACCACTTCTGATCGGGAACACAAGACAGTTAGTTCTCGAAGTCTGCAGTATGAATCAACAGGCTAAATTCCAAATCGATACTTGTTTTAGCCGGGTCTTTGCTTTGAACAGCACAATGGTCGTTTCAGGTCCCGTTAAAAATTCAGAGGTTTTTTGACCAGAACAAAGGCTGTGAGGTGCATTACCAGATTGATCGGCCTATAACCAGAGAAGAGGGGGAGGCGATAATCATAATTTGATTGTATAATGTTAATTTAGGGTTCATTGTTTTTTGGCATGGAACACTTCGAAAATGAATAATGATTTTGCTATAGTTTAGTGTCTGGGTATTCTGCAATCTCTACTACCTACAGCTCCTTGTCGGTAGTGATATTTGTAATCAGTATCAATTGAAAGATAACAAACCCCTTTGTAACTATTGCTTTGTAAACTATTAGCTTTTGACTTTACAATTTTGTACTTTTTAAAAATAAACAACATTGAGCTTTTATAAAATGTTATATGAAGCAAATAAATAACTGAATTTAGTTAATTGCATTTTTCTTGGAAATAAAAAGATATATGCTGCATAAACATGTCCCCGCAACACTGATATGGTGCAGTGCACACTATGGGTGTCGCTGCAATACGTCCCGGCGACAAGACTGCAGCATTTTGCAGCGACACGTCCCCTGGTGTGTGCTTACTTTAAAGAGTGTCTGACTGCATTGATGTATATATAGTGGCCCGAGTGAAAGCCCAGTGGGCTCTTGTTTTTAAGTATTCGCGATTTGGTCGTGGTATAAAGTAATTGTGACTTGAACTTCTTAAGGCATAATGCGTAGTTTCGGTCCGTTTAGTGAACCTGTCCTTCAGGTACTCGGGACACATTTCATGTTTGTTTGCTTCGTCTCATTTTGAGGTCGTCCCAAACGAGTTGTTCACGGAGGGGCTGAGACCGAGCGGCCTACGAGGAACTAGTAATCACTCTGGCTGCTCTGTTTTCTAGCTTTTCAAGTTTTCCGTTAACAATAGTCGAAGTGACATTGCACCAGAGCCTTGTAGACTGTGTTTAGAGTGTCAATATTGACGTACTGTCTCACCCTTTTAGTTATACCTATACCGGACGAAACCGTTTTACAAACTTTGTCGATATGATTTGGCCAGGAGAGCTTGTCGTTAATCTCGACGCCAATATATTTTGTATTAGAGACCTTCTTTGGTTGGGTGATTCCGATTTGAACGCTTTAAATTACGGTCATTGTGCTGATAGGTCACAGTTAGTGATCACCATAAATTCGCTTTTTACAGTATTAAGGTTTAGTTTGTTTGCAATTAACCAGTGATTCATTTTCCTTTGGTCGTTGTTAATGTTGGATTTGATTTCATTACTGTCTCTCCCGGCAGGCACCAGTCACCAGTTATAATTGATTGGTTGTAGATGTATGTAAATGATTTGATAATAGATCGCTTGCTATTTTAAGTAGTTTATTTTGGAATATCTACATGTATTGATGTTTTGTTTTCATTTAGCATTAAGAATAGCTTACTGACTTGAGTCTCATTAACAGGAGGCATATAAAAAAGTCATTATCAGTATTAGCTGATCAACTTGACATGACCAGGAGCCAATTGCGAAATGAAGCTCTCGGTCGTTGAAGTCGTGGAAAGGTACATGCAATGTAGTACGCTAAATAAAACACTGACACTTGTGACATACTGGTGGTTGTTAACTCCTAGCACATTATATATAATAAATTGTCAGTGATTTTGAAACTGATCCAGATTAATCGGTGAATCCCTCGTGGGTAGTAATTTATTTCATAACAGAAGTGTTAATTTCTCTTAATAAGATCTTTCCATTGTTTAAAGGTATTAATTCTTCTGAACAACCTCTTTCTGTAGCTGGTTAGTGATTCGCTCACATGGATCTAATTATCGCTAAAGATATTTGAGCCCATATCCTTCTTTCCCGTTGGTTTTTTTTCTTATTACGGACTTTAAGCAATTCACGACGACGACGGCAAACCAGTTTACCGGAAGTAAAAATACAATGCAGGCAACAACTGCGCATGACACCTGCCAAACCTCTGTCGTCGTCCAGATGTTATTGTGTGTGTTTTAGACAAGCAAAATCAGCTATAAGTGTTGTTTAGTGTTTCCTTAAGTTACTTATACGGTTTTTGATGCCTTTGAAGTAACTTTGAACTTGTTATTCATTCAGGAAAATCCTCTCTTCTAGTTCCAGTTATGGCAGAAAGCTCAAACGCTGTAAAGCAAAAGGCGCCGTAAGTAAAAATAATTTACTTCGTTTGCCCATTCGATTTAAAACCTTTTAAATAATCAAGTTAAAACTTACACCTGCAACCGTTTACTTTATCATAGAAACTACAAAGATTATCTGTGAAATATTTCACATTTTCACCTGATCATTCACCTTTTCAAGTAAAATTGTATACTCAGATAAAATTTAAACTTATTTAAATGTACGTGTGAAAAATGTATTTCGTTTTCAAATGATTCTTAAAATCACGAGTATTGGAATTGGACAATTCAACTTTTCGTTTAAGACTTTAATACCTTGAGACTCCAAAGACAAGAGCTTATTTATTTTCGATACATGTTCATACCTCTAATCATTTAGTTATTTTATATTTGAACTCGAGTACAAAAATCTAAATTTCAACAATTTTACTTAGCACGATTAAGCAACATTAAATGAAAGTCTTTAGACTTTATTATAAACAACAGAGTTACAAATTTGTTTTTGCTTGCTCTTCTAGGGATTTTCCAGTGACATTTAAGTGGTCTAAAGATCATGATGTGTTGTTAGCCCGAGAGATTTTGGTATGTGAACCATTCAAATTCAAGTCAAGAAGTAGGGAGAGTGGCCAGGCATGGGAAGTCATTTCCAAAAACCTCAATGCTATTGAAGTACCACATTTCAGGGTTTCAGAGAGAGCTGTCAGGGACAGAGCAAACCTTCTGCTCAAGAACTATGCCTTTAAAATCGGGAAGAGGAAAGAGCCACGGGTATTGAAGTACCTGATCCAACAGAACTTGATCTAGCATTAGGAGAGATTCTTGCAAAGGAAAAGGATGCAAAGGCAGGATTGGATGCGTGTGAAGAAACTAAGCAAAAGGACCAGAGAGATAACATGAATGCTGAAGAAATGCGCTTGCAAGCAATGGAAAAAATTGGAGACACAAAGGAACGTAAAGGGGAAGGTAACGGGGAGGCTGCGGGTCCAAAAGTTAAGGAGAATAGAAGAAGTGGCACAGATACATTAGATTTTATGAAAGAGAAAATGGAGAGAGATTTTCAGCTGAAACATGATGAAATGGAGGAAAAAAAGGAAGGAGAGGGAGACACAGAGAGATGAGTAGCAAAAACTCAATGAACAACAGAGTAATATGCAGATGCAGCAGCTGCATCAAAGGCAGCAGACACAAGATATGTTATCTATGTTCGTGCAACAGAATCAACAGCAAAATAAGACAGTGCTGGCAATTCTGGAAAAAAATGATGACAAAGTAGAGCATTTACGGACTGGTCATTCATTATGGGTGGGCAGTGGGTAAGGACAGGGGGCACTTTGAATAGTTTGTCCCTGTTTAGGAGCAGTTTGAAAACAAATGTTACTGGGGCTGCAGTGAGTGAGAAAAAAATATTTGGAGTTTCTCACCCACACCACCCAAACCCATAATAAATAGCTGTTCCCTTATGGTTCTCTGGAACATAAACAGTACTGAATGGAAATATCGATAATTGTTTCATTTTCAGTTCTTTGCTAGATATAAGACAACTTTCGGTAGTTTTGCAGGGAACTCAGTATAACGTAGAACACATTGCAGGACTCGGTTTCATGTTTATTGAAAGCAGTAGTGAATAAAATCACATTGCTTATGGGGATGAACCATAATTTTGTTGGAGGGTGTGGTGAAGGGCGGGTTTGAGAAAAATGAAAGGAAATTGTTTTCAGAGCCTTAAAATGCACAGCGTAATTATAAACGTTTTTTGGAGGGCGAAAAAAAAATGTCTGCACAGAAGCAGCAATCAACAAAAAAAAATGTTAATAGACCCTTTCAGCTTGCCTGTTTGTTGCCCCATTTAAGATTACTTGATAGTTCCCCAGAGGATTCAGTGCTTTGTTTTCCAGTTATAGAAATTGGTACATTTCCTCTTGGGATACAGAAAAACAAAAACGTATTACTCAAGGGAAAAGTCACGTGGTCTGAAATGGGGCAACAAACAGGCAAGCTGAAAGGGTCTATTGTGGGTCCATGTTTCTAACCACCCCTCCCCTCCCCTCCAAGGAAATAATGATTTGCCCTGTACTGTTGGGTTATATATCAGTTTGGATTGTATTATGCTTCATGTATTTTTGCAGGGAACTTAGTGCAGCTTAGAACACATTGTAAAACACAGGCTTGACATTTTATTGAAAGTGATAGTTAATAAAACCACATTGCTCACTATTGGGTTTTATATCACCGAGTTTGGAATGTATTATATTTATGCAAAGTAATCCTCTAGGCTTGAAGGCTTAACATAAAATAACTGAGAAGTGCTATTGCCATACAGACAGGTCAGAGCATTGGGAAGGAGGGCGGACACAATGTACATTTTTTCCACACTACTTAAGCAAACCTTCAGATTTTTTTTGAAATCCATAAACTTAAAACAATTCACAATATCTGCAAATAGCCATTCTACTGATATTCTCGCTGCACTCATTGATGAATTAAACTGCTCCATCTGAGGAGTTCGGACTGCATTTTTGAATGGTCCCTGCAAATGCACCCTTAATGGTATGCAAGGTCTCCATCGGCTGTCCTGTTGGAGAAAATGCAAACTGCTGCAGTTGCCTCAATAGTCCAGAGTCTGCCAGCATGCCTGCATCATGCTTTCTCCCTTCTTTACGATGTTGGATATGCAATGAAAACATGTTTTGTTCTTGATTAATGACAGAGCTACTATAGATGACATAATTTACCACATTATTTTAGTTTCCATTTTACTACTTACCGACTGGACCATAAATGTTGCCAATGAGACCATTTGGTAATGTAACGGATTGGACCTTGATGGCGTGAACCCTCTTGTGGCCATTGTACATTACCCTTTGTCTTTCCCCTGGTTTGCAAATTGGTCTAACAGTCCCATCTACGAAGCCGAAGCAGTTGTTAAAGGCTGCTCCTTTAGCAGAAATTGCATTGGCGTACATTTGCAAGGAGGGAGGGTTCAAAATATCGTCGTTCCAGTTAATTATCTTGTGGTATGAGTGTCATATATGTAGTTTACCACAGTGTTGGTGATCATGCCTATAACAGGGACTGGTCTGCCAAAGCGATGAATAAGGTCAGAATATCTGCAAGGGTAGGCAAGTCCTTTCAGTATAGCATGCACAGTCCTTCTGTCCCATAGAAAACCGAACGCTATCGGCACTTCATTAAAGCTGGGATCTGTAGTACCTCCTCGAGTAATCAAATATGGCGCTTCTCAAAATGAAATTCGGCAATGCACTCGGATTCAACGATATCTTCTAGGTTGAATTTTTCGTATAAACAGTACGGGAAGCCGAGATTTTGAGAGCAGTTGAGATCGTTTAAAATAAGGAATTCTTCGTCATTTATCAATTCTTCGCAGTATGCAAAAAATAAAGCTTCTCGAGTAGCTTTTAGAGACGTCATCTTCAGAGGGATTTTGTAGCAACAGTGGTGTCGTCTTCAGTTTGCTTAATTTTATTTTTTTCCCGCCGAAACACGACGACCTCGGCCCAGTTCTCCTTTGTCACAGCCGTCGTCGTCTGGACCGTGGTCGTGAGTTGCTTAAAGTCCCTATTATAAAACTCCTCTCGCTTGTCTCTGTGAGTAATTTTGACTATTAGTCTGTTCTTGACTTTCTTGGTATCCGGCATCCTATGCGCTGTAGATATGTGGTTCTCATTAAGATCTACTCCGATCAGCGAGCCTAGCTCCTGGATAAGTTGTTTGGGATTGTTAATTGGCAGTATTGGGATGCCGGTGACCTCTATAGGCAGTTCCTTCTCATATATTGCTGCATGTTTCATCGATCGTGGATAAAAATGCATGATTCTTAAAGACGAACAATCGATTTACCTTGCAGACCCATAATTGCTTGGCGTGTATCTGTGCTGCATTTTTAATTGACTGGAGAGGAATTGTTGTGAGTTCTCGATACTTTCACATCGTTCGGTTAGAGCTTTGAGGCTGTCGTGTATCAGCGCCACTTCTTGCTTAATTTATTGGCGTATACTCGGTAAATGTGCTGTCTTTCACATCTTTCTAAACTCGCCTACAGTTAAATAACTTTGCTCCGGCATGATTGGGCATTGTCATCCCTCAAGAAGTAAAGTCGAACCGCCCTCTTGAATATGCTAATCATCTACAATAATGTCATACAATTATCTTAATATGCGCTGCCCGTAGCTTATACCCAACTTCTGAAATTTTAACTTCGTAACTTCCCCTGCACGGAATTAGAATAAACTATTATCTTAAGGAGCCAGTTAGTGATTATTTATAGACATGCACCACTCCCCGATCTACTTCTTTGGTCCGTAAGTCAAACATAGGGACCCAATTAGGATAGGGATTGACATAGTCTGTTAAACAGTGCATTGCAATGTGCGCAACCATTTTAGTAGTATAGGTGGAGTTAAAATGATACCCGTTTTTTTCGTTAACGTAGTGGAGGCCTTCGTTTAAACCTCAGGCCTCCCCTACGTTAACAAAAAAAATGGCATCATTTTTCCTCCACGTATACTACTGGAAGCATAATTGGTTAAAATGCTGTCTTACAGCGATAACATTCTTTGACCTACTTATCCATTTTTTGACTTCATAGACCGTGAACAAGAAAGAAAATAAGGCTTGAAATGTTGTCAGTTTTTCCATTCGTTGCCAACAACGAGGCAAAAAAAAAAAAATGAAGAGAAACTGTCAGTTCGTCTCTCTTCATTTTTTCCTTTTTTTTTTACTGCCATTCGAAAGCCCTTAGCGAGCCCTCTACTTCTCCATGAGTCTTACGGTACTTCGATTCTGCCAGTACTTTCGAGAAGCGATTTTCTTTTGATAAGTTCACGTCGTAGTGGTGCACTACACGTTGTACAAAGTCTGTAGCTAGTTCGACAATCACGATCGCATTTACGACATGGATATGTGGAATCTTTTAGCGAGCCCTCTATGTTTTTACGAGCCTTACGGTCCTTCAATTCTTCCAATACTTTAGAGAAGTGATTCTTGATTTTGCGTTTCTCTCCACTAAGTTCACGTTGGCGTCGTGCACCACACGTCGTACAAAGTCCGTAACTAGTTCGACAACCACGACCGCATTTATGACACGGACCGAATGGAGTGGCTCCTCTTCGTATCTGATAGTCGTGTTGAGCACAATATTCTGACACCTTCGAAATCTTCCTTATACATTTCGTGTCCTTGCCTCGCATTAACCAACTACAAGTTATCGTCTCAGGCATCGCGCGATGTATACCTTGTACTAGTTTATTTCTAAATGCTTTTTTGATTTCGACCTATCCTAAATGACTAAAAGTCCTTTGAGAGCGGAATTCGTATTTACGTTTGGCAGAGCAGCTGCCGTATGTTAATTATGGCTGGCAGAAATCTACATACGAACCACATCCATTGCATAAGCCAAGGGGGATGAATACATACATTCCTGAGTTCCCCCTAAAATTCCTGAGCGCCCCGATTTTGCTCGAACAAGTGAAACTGGGGCGCTAAGGAATGCAAAAAAGTTTGGCGACCCTAAAATTTACGTACGACTCAGACAATTTTTATTTCACCTGCCCCCGTGACATAGTTTGACGTGACTAGACAAAAATCTACATACGACCGCAAAACAACACGGTAATTTATACGAACTAAGAGCATCTGTTCTTAGCACAGTAATTTATACGATTTTCTTAGTGAAGTTAAAATAGACTCCGTGATGGTTTCTTTCATAGGAGATGTTGATTCTTATCCCACTAGACTGCCAAGCTTTGCTCTCATTTCCTTTCGGATCTCCGAGCGAAGTTGTTCTAGGTTTTTTGACCCTCTTTCTTGCCTATTTTTTTGTCGTATTTCGAGCTTGAGTGATTCGTATTTCGATCTTTCATCGATAACACTTCCGAACTCGGCTTCTGAAATATTACCATCGGCTAGAGCCTTTGAGACTTTGACTTCCACGGAATTGGCCTTAGCCTTTGCCAACATAACGGTCTTTTCGTGCTTCGAGACGCGAATGCCAAGTTTCTTACTTGCGATAGACATCGAGGCCGAAATGACGGCACAAACAAACCCAATACTTCCTAATGAAATACCCACAGGTATCCCGATCCCTGTAAACGTCAAGCCCAACGCCATAGCGGATAATGCACCACTCAAGCTACCTGTGGCCACAGCAACCCCGTGAACAATACCACGCGCTCGGGCATATTTCTTACGAACTACTTCGTAGTGCTTTGCCTGCCGTTCGAGTTCAGCAAGTGTGTCACATACTTTTTGTAGCCGAAAGCTATCTCCAGACAAAACGGTTTCAGATGAACGTAGATTGGGATAGATCGGCGCCGTTGGAATTGTTTGAATCGAATCGCTTGCCATCGCATATTATACGTATGGCTTACTCAATCTTCAATACGTATCGTATGGGTCGACCACGGAAGTCTACCACGTTGCCTTTCTCATCACGAATCGTCAGACGAAGGCTGTTTCGTGTTGTACCTAGAGCTCGGACAGGTAGTGGGAGCGTCGCAGAATACGTTGTCTTTGCAAAACTCTCACCTCGGATCTCAATGCTAGCTAGGACTTGCGATCGCTTTCCCTCGAGAAGTGCGAAAGCGGAATTCACCACATCGCAGTGGACGTACGCTGTGTGGATATCCTTGATTACCAGGTCGTAGTGTCCAACTTTTAGCGATACGTTTCCCTCCGCATCTTCATTTCCTTCGATACCCAATAGTTCGCAGAGATTCTTACTGAACTTGATTGGTTTCTGTATCTTTAGGATCCAATCCCTCTTACCGCTTCTATTTATAAAGCTTACGACTTTATTCGACATAGCTTCATTGAAGAAGGGCTGGAGTTTACGTATGTTATGAGACCCCGGATAGATTTTGTATGGGAACCCTAAGCCTCCGGTATCCCACTCGAACGTAGCCTCCGTTTCTAGGTTCCACCAGCTATTCTCAAAAGTGACCTCAACTAGCGAAATATTGTTGATAGGAATAGGTCGATCGAAGTAGACCGTATGGTCAGCCGAGGTTGTGGTGACATTTAAGATTACCATATTAAAGCCTGAAGTTTACTTCAATGATACTAACGTATATTCTTTACTTCACGATATTAACATATGTCGTAACTTTAATACGTATCAATATCAAACAGATTAGTCAAGTGAATGAGTCGAACGGATTGGTTGAAGAAATTCCCATTTGCAGATCCTTCTCAGACAATAGCTTGGCCCGGCGCCGCGGATAAGGAAACCCGTGATACTATGCCTAATAAAGTTCATTTCGTAGGTGATTGGGGTAACTATATTGCACCTCGCAATGCGAAGGCTTTAGCGGCCTTCAAGAAAAATTATCCTCATGCGGATTTCGATAAGTTCTCAGCTAGGACAACGGCATCCGACATACATGATGAGTCTACATACGAGACTAGAATCATGTTTTACGATGGTGGGCAGCATTGGAATATGAGTGGTATCATACCAGTAGATGTCAGAAATCGTCTACACGAAGCGTTACGCGTGACAACGCAAAAACATGTGACAGTTGTGGGTTTTCCACTTCCCTTCAGAAGGACTGATTTTAAGTATCCAGTTCCAGCTGTTCCCTGGAATATCGACGCCAAAGACATAGACCCCTTTATGCGAATTCTCAAGATCTACGTAACGAAGGATCAGTTCTTCATGTCGGAGCCGCGAGATATCTTACTAGGGCTGGGGTTTGCTTTTCCTACGGACACCATTAACGACAACGACGACGAAGAAGACGATAAGTCCGAAAAAGCGCAAGAATGGTTAGATGCTCTACCAATGAGGCATTGGCAGCAACAATTCTGTTTCGTAGTTTGGTGCGCAACGGCTGGCTGCGGAGTGTCGTTCGATGACCATCTTTCAGATGACGCACCAATCACTGATTACATTCGTAGCTTTTACCGCTTCCACGTATACTACACAATCATGCGATTACTGTTCGAATTGGGAGTCCCCCTCCCCAGAGAAAACATCTTTAATAAGAACAACAACGTTCCATGGAACTCCATCGTATACGACAGGCTCAGGAGAGAGTTTGGAGTTGCCAAAGTTAACTTCGCCCTGCGCCGAGCAAGATTTACTGATAAGTCGTTTGGGTTCGATACGAATGGGCCACTCGATATTCCGACGAGGTTCTATCGCAATGAAATGGCGAAAAAGCAGCACAATTGGTTCGTTCCGCAGCAGGGCAAGGGACTGACTAAGGCTGGGGTAGTCCGAATTAATACGTCTGTAAAGGTCTACGTGTTCTGTATCCTAGGAGCCCAGGGTGTGGGAACGGTCCCGATCGTAGGGTCGCCAGGCTTGTCACCCGGTGTCCAGAAAGACTTCAAAAAACTGCTGAGAGATACCATCATGGAAAAGGATTGGGATAGTTTAGTGCAATATAACAAAGTCCTGAATGACACGAACTCTCGTCTCGACCTAGCGATCGCTAAGGGTTGTATGTTAATACCCAGCAATATGAATATCAATAAGAAGAGCATAGTGGGTTATAACAACTACCTGAAAATGTCGAATAAGCCAGGCCTAAGTTTAGGAATGAACGATAATATCAACCTCGATGAAAAAACTCCGCCACCAGACCACATGGAAGGCTCGAAACCAAAAACGCATAAACCTGCTATGGAAGACTCGAAACCAAAAACGCATAAACCTGCTACAGACAGCGGAGCCACAACGGATAAGCCACATAGGCGACAAAGTCGCGGTGTATCACCAACGAGTCACGAAACCAATTTGGCAATCGTGGGTATTGTGGCCGGCGTAGCCTCATGGATGATATTTCGTTAGCGCCGTTTCGACGATTTATATTGCTCTACTAGGAATATGACCACAGCTACAATGAGTAGCCAGGCATTCTTGGCAAGGAAGCCGAAAACTTCTCCAGCGGTACGGAATATGAAACTCGCAATAGCGCCTATCGCCCCAGGTAGCACGTTAGCCAACTTTTTTCCAAGATCCTTCAAAGCCGTACCAACTCCCTTAGCAACGGAAGCCAAGCCTTTTGTCAATATACTAACGACAGTAGCAATTACGGCACCTGCAACGGCTAACACTCCAATCACCGTAAATCCATGTTTCTTGAAGATGGCTTTTATGCGGTCTCGTAACGACATACGATCTTTGATGGATTCGATTTCTTCATTGAGCTCCTGTACTTGATCCTCTAGTTCTATTACCTTATTCTTTGCGACCTCGTACTTTGGCGTCCCCTTAGTTAATGAATCCATCTTGTTTGTTTCGTCAGTCTTTTGTTTCTCCTTTCCAGCGACTGTATCCTCTTTCGTACTAATCACTTCTTCCGCAGTTGGTCCCAGAATATCTCTAATCGTTTTTGGAAATCTTGAACCTTCGAAGTCATCCAGCAAGTGGCCTTTGGCATTCACCTTATTCATTTGTACCACGACCCTACCATATTCATCCAAACTAGCGGTGAACTTAGCCTTCTTTGAGTCTACCTCTGGAAACATATCACGGATCTCGTCCCAGGCCTCTGTGGCTTGTCCTTCCCTTTCTGCTAACGTAGTTCCCGCGGCATCACCTTGATTGACTAATTCTATATACTCAACTGAGCTGCTTCCCCAATTACTCCGATTTTTCCATAACCTATCACGTATGGCTTTCGTCGTATTTCTGAATCTATGCTTAGCTCTATGCCACCAATCCATTTCTGCCTCGCCATCCTCAGGTCTAATCGCAGCCCATTCTTCGGGAGTAAGATCATTCACATCAGCGCCACCTTCTTTGGTTGTAGGCTCGAAGTCTATCACATCTTCCATATTGAACAATCAACGCACTATTAGTATTGACCATACATTCAACAGGAATGAATATGTTATCAACGAATCTCAATCCCGACTATGCTCCTAGGGAAGGTAGATCTCTCAAAGCCAGTCGTGTGTTCCATCGCGTAACTTTCACCCCATCGACGGCAAACCCCGGGGAAACCTTGATCGTAGAGGTTCCAGCGATAGGCGAAAATAGACTTCTAGTACCTGGTAGTTTAGCTCTCAGTACCAATATGACTCTATCCGGTGGTCACGCAAATAACCGCTTGGTGGCCAACGTTGGACGCTGTCTAGTCTCAAAACGAGTCGTAAGAATGGGCACTACTGTCTTAGAAGATTGTGGTCGACCTGATCTACTGCAGGTATATAGCGATCTCTACCTATCTGCCTCAGAACGAGAGAACCGCATAGAGCAGGGCATTCAATCTGACAATGTTAACAAACTTCGCTCTGCTGCCGGTGATAAAGGCACATCGGATGCAGCCGACAATGCAACGCTTGCCGCATATGGTAGCGCGTATAAGATACCTATCGATCACGACATTATCACAACTCATGGTGTCCTCTATCCGCATGCGATTCGAGATAAGTTGGCGTTTCTTTTAACACTGGCACCAGCTATTGACGTCATAGTCGGATCTGACACCACGAAAGTAGGGACATACAAGCTTTCTAACATTGAGCTCGAATATGAAGTCATCGAAAGTCTCGATCTTGCGGTGCAGGCCAATAGTACCTACGACAGCGGAAAAGCTTTCCTGTACAACCACGCTGAGTACTACAAAACAGTCTCAGTCAACCAAGCAACCGACACACTCGTATCTGAAAGCGTGAACACCCTTCGTATCTCTCTCAATGGCATCCTTCTTCTATTCGTGGATCCCCATGTGGCAGGCACCAGAGATAGTGAGAAGTTTGTAAATCCAGGAATCACCAAGGTAGAGGTACACGTCAATGGTATTCCTAACGCTCTATATTCTTTTGGGATGCTACCAAAGGATTTATGGAAGTCTGCAAAGAATTGGTTTTGTGGATTGTCGTCCCATCAAGCGACCACATCCATGACACATAAGAAATTCTTCGAGAACAAGTTTGCCGTACTCATCGATTGTCGCACCTCACAAACCAGCGTAGCTCATGGAGATGGTCTTTCCCAACAAGATGCTGGAGCATCCATTCGCCTTAGGATTCATCGCACTGGAGGCTCAGGTATCGTGAACATGCACATGTTCGTGCTTTCCGATGCGCAGGCAACTATTGAACGGGGGATGCTACAAAATGTTTATAACTGATGGATACATTGGCAGAACAAATTCCTTTTAATGCACTCATAATCGGCCCCACGAATTGTGGAAAGACTCAGTTCATAGTCGATCAATTGAGAGGGCCATTTCGCTTTAAGTTTGAATATATCGTATTGATTTGTCCCACCTACGATAACAATAAGACCTATGAAGGCTTCGGCAAGGGAGATCCACGATTTATTGTCCTAGCGCCTTCTCAGAATGATATCGACGCCACCTTGGGTGACTGCGCATGTTATTTCGAAGGAACGAATACGCTCATTATCCTCGATGATTGTGCGGCAAGCAAGGACGTTAAGGGAAGAACCAATAAGATATCCGATTTAGCCTTTTCTGCACGTCACATTGGTATTTCAATTTGGGCATCATCGCAAACGCAAAAAAGCATATGCAAGAACTTTCGTGAGAACTGCGCAATCGTCGTGGCATTTCGTATCGCAAGTGCCCCGGGGTTGAAGGATCTATTCGATGACTACGGGGCTGGCATATCATTGGATAATAAGAAGATGTTCGTATCAGAACTTGAAACTAAGTTTGCACATATATGTTTCTGTTTACGACATCCCTTTTCCACCGTATTGAACATACCTTCGCCTACGACATGTCACGGTACGTTGAAGTAAGATGGATAAACATTTGGATGACGAATTAATGGATGCACTCAAATCCAGCAAAACGGATGTGGCATCGACGGTGGATGCGGCCTCAAATGATCATCGGGAAACCCTCGCTATCTTGGCCGCCACTGGTACAACGAAGGAATACCTCGGAAAGGCGTACTCTCTAGGAGACATACATAAACTATCCGAGAAAGACATAGAAATACTATATAGAAGGTATCATGCCGTTGTGGCCCAACAAGTGGCAGGATGCTTCGTCGACAACGCTATGAACCTAGCTACTCGCGTAATCGCGTATCTTATACCAATAGATTCCCAAACGGCCCTGTCAAAGGACTTAAGAGAAGATCGCATAATTCGTAATGAAATCTCTTCTTTAGCTGGCATGGTGTCTCTTAAGGCAGGTCGCTTCGTAGCCCTAGCCAGCGCTATATTCCACGTAGCTAATCACATAGAAGTCGATAAGTCGTCATCTTCCGTTACGCCAATTGAAGTAACACCGACTATCGACATACAGCAAGATGTCAAACCAGAATGAAGACTCGGATTCACACGACGAAAGAGAAATATTAGAAGATCGCATAGACAAAGTCGAGATAGACTCTCGCATAATTGAGATAGCTTTCGAGATCGGAGCGGGCGTGGCATGGGTAAGTATCATCTACGGATTCATCCTCTCAATGAGGAGACGTAGTATGGTAAGGGAATTAGAACGCTTCGAGGTAGTAAGCGATGAACCTCTAAAAGACGCGCCACCTAGTAGTCATGCAATTGAAGTCACTCGACCTAACAACATACGGCAAGATGGAAGCCCCACCGAATGACCTCATCACGAAGGAACCAAGCTCGTCGGCACCTAAAAAAGAAAAGAATCCAAAACGCGTCGCGGCCGGTAAAGCCATAGCGGAAAGAAGGAGACTACCTAAAGAAGCCCCCACCGACACAGCTACTCCAGTAGACAGTCAGAACGATGAACCAAGCTGGATAGCCAATATATCAGCCACCACCACGTTTGCAGCAGTCGGAGTATGCATAGCACTGGTGAGTCTATTCTACCAGTATAAGCGATACGCTCAAACACAACGAGTCGGGACTGGTGACTATCATACATCTACTGGTGGCAACAAAGGAACTAAAGAAACCACCAAACGTAGCGACCTAAAAACTCAAGGCATGATATAGCATTTGAAGTTACGCAACATATCGGTGATGTAAACGTTGTTCCGACAAGATGGTTAGCGAATTTATGAATACAATACAGGAAGCTGTCATATTGGTTGGACTCGCCTCAGGTATCGGTTGGATCGGAAAGAAAGCAATCAAGGAACCCTTGACTAACGACCCTTCATCTAGCGTTTTGAACTTCGTGAAGTGGATAGCAGTGTTGTCTGGTAGCCTGGCTGCTAAGAAATACCTAAAGGACAAAGGGTATTTGAAGCCTGCTGAGTGACGGGTTTGAAGCCATGGGAACGATAATAGTTATGGCGGTTTCTTTTGCCGTAGCAAGCGGTGCCGCTGGTATTGCCGCACACGAAATCGAAAAAGCAACTAGCGGGCCGAACGCGACTGCCGCAGAGATTGTAAGGCATGATGAGGCCCAGGAGAAATTCAATGTTGACATGGCCGCCTACGAAAAAAAACAAGAAGAACGACTAAGAGCCTTAGCCACCTGGAACCACTGGAAAGAAAACAATGCACACATCGGTCTTCAGGATAGAATCTACGCAATGAAAAAACTCCGCATATATCACATACTGCAAACGAAATTGGAAAAGCCAAAGCTCTCCGATTCCTATAGACCCTCGAGTTCAAGGAAAACTGCCGAATTGGTGGCCTTAGGTGGTAGTGTGTTCGCAACTGGATACGTTGTCACACGATTCTTATAAATTTACTATGCATTACCACTAAAATTACTAGATTTACTACGAGTAATTACTAATTTACTAAACTACTACGAGTAATTACTCCGCATAAGTGAGATTACTAGGTAATTACTCCGCTCCTCAAAGTAAGAGAAAACGACCTACTGAGTAAATTAGAAGACTTAGAACCAAACACGAGAGTGGCAACTAATCCACCTAACGGACCAGAACGTGCAATAAGTAATAGTTCGGCTCGTTAGTAAGGGTTGTGAAAAAAAAATCGAATCCAACAACCCTATTAGATAAAGCCACATGTATATATATCAAAGACGATGGCTAGCCAAGTTTCCAATGCAACCAACGATGCCCCCTCAACCAATGATGCCATCTCAACCAACGATGCCAATACCACAGCGACGGCAAACAAATCCTCTGTGTTCAACGCAGAAGACATCCTCAAAGCCTTCGAACAGGGAAAGGAGGGAATAGTTGTGTTTGACTGGGACAATCCTCGAAGTGGTCCAAACGGATGTAAATACATCCCAGTCTACTTTGATCTTGGGGAAGGACAACGTCCAGCAATCTTTCGCTTCAAAGACGAAAAACATGTTGGTCAAATATGTCCACATGAGCAAGAAGACCTTGCCCGATTGAACCTCGCATCGGGACAAAAGGATAAGTACAAGAAGCGTGATCGCAATCCCTGCCTACAAATTCAAAAGTGGTGTGTGCCAGTATTGACTCAGATGGATGGAATCACCTTGAAGACCGACAAGGATGGAAACCCTGAACTTCCAAGTCCAGACAAATTGAGTACCCTCTTCAAAGTGATCCAAGAGTTGGACTCTGCGTTCGAAAACGAGGTTGAGGCGTGCCTCACAAGTGGAAAGATTTGTGCACGCAATCTGCGTCGCCGTACCGCACCAGCCGAAGGAGCTCTCGTTGTCTCCAACACTAAGATCCATACACTGGTTCAACGAACTATCTCCATGGAAGCCTCCAAGAACGCCGGATGTGCATTGAGCAATCCCATTGCTAGGCTGCGCATGAAATGCAACATGCAGACAGGTGTACCCAACTGCCTATTCTTCGACAAGAGTCGGCCGTTCTCCGTAGGAAGCCGCACTTCTTACGAAGCTCTCGTAGATGCGAATTCCAACCAAGTAAATGCTTCCAACATAAGTAATATGATATTGCCAGGTTCCATACACGATGGCGTTTGCGACGCTAGTAGTGTCTGCACGAGTGGATTGGGAATATCCTACTTACTCGACGCCGCCGTCCTAGTCGTAACGCAACCGCTTCCAACGAAGACTCGGGCCACTCTCGAGGACGTATACGAATAGGGAGATGTAGAAGAAAAAAAAAAAGAAAAAAAAAGGAATAAGGACCGATGGGTCTTTATTCTTTTTTTTCACGATAAGGACTATACATATTAAAGTCTCGTTGTTAACACTATACGTAATGGATGCTATCTTCTATGGCCCTGAAGGATATTGGAAAGGTTACTCCGCAATTGGTAAACTATCGGCGGCAGCAAAGGTATCGGAAGACACGGCTAAGAGTTGGTTAGAGAAGCAAGCACTATGGCAAATTTATTTATCACCACCACGATATGTACCACGACCACATTGGACCGTATCGAAACCTAACGAAGTCCACCAAGCTGATTTGATATTCTTACCACACGATCGACCTGGGCGTGGACGGAAGCTATACAAGTACGCATTGGTGGTAATCGATGTGGCTTCTCGATACAAAGAAGCCGAACCTTTAGCTTCGAAAGATAGTGGTGAAGTTTCTGCGGCATTCGAACGAATCTACAAACGTAGTCCACTCGAATGGCCAAAGACGTTGCAAGTAGATCCTGGTAGAGAATTCATGGGACGTATGTCTGAAACGTTAGAACTACATGGTACGAAAGTTCAACGAGGCGAGGCTGGTAATCATAGAGCGCAAGGCTTCGTCGAACGAGCGAATAGAACGCTAGCTGAGAGATTGTTTGGATACCAATATGCACAAGAGATGGTACTTACTTCGGAAGGCTCAGAGGCGCGTAGTAGAGAATGGGTAGTTCGTTTACCAATGGTTATCAAAGCCCTGAATGGTGAGGTGACTCGACTTACAGGAAAGGAGCCTTCGAATTCCGTAGTGACGCAACAAGTAGATCTAAAGACTCCTACATATTCACGCACTGTTGGCTTGAGAGAAGAGCGCCTACCATTTGACGCCTTAGTTCGATATCTCTACGCCCCAGGAGAATTGGAAGGAGGTGAAAAACGTAGAGCCACTGATCCCGTGTGGAGTTTACAGATATACACCATTTCGCGAAGTGTAGTATCTTCGGGACAGCCTGTGCTGTACTACCTCGCTAAGCGAGAAGGGGGGAAGGATGCACCCAAACGTGGATTCGTTCGTGAAGAGCTACAAGTCGTTCCTAGGGATACGGAACTACCACCGAAAGATGTTCTGTTCGTATCCAAGCGCTAGACAGCATACTCTATTGGCTCGGTGTGGATTCCATCGGGAAGAACGCGTCTTTTGTCGTAGTAAGCCGATAGCCCAAGTTTCTGCTGTTCGTAGGTTGCCATACCTTCCGGCACTAGACGGAAGCCTCGGTTTTTCGCCATGTCAATACTACCCTGGAGTGCTGCTTCGAATCGAGCCCACGAAACGTCGTTGTGCCGTCTAGACATACCTTTGGTGGAATATTTCCTGCTGCCACCCACATCGACATACCAAGCTTTAGAACATAGGGCAATAGCGCGTTGACCTTCGAATTCGAGTTTGAAGAGTCCTGGCGTACGACTACTCCATTTGTCCCAAGCTAGCCATTCCTTTCTGTGGGCTGCGAAATCCTCTCGTAGGTCTGATCTTACAACTTCGTCGAGGCTGTTTCCAGAGATGGCAACGTACGCGCTGTCCGTATCCATCTGTATGTATTCGAAATCCTTGCGATCGACGTACTTATCAAGGAAGTCGTAGTAGAACTCGAGCATGCGAAGTTTGGCAAGCTGATATACCGCGATACCTACTTGGAAAGGGCGTTTGATTCGGATCTGGGCCTTTCTACTCTCGAGTTCGTATGCCTCACCAACCTCTTCCAGATCTTCGAACCAAACACTTCGCAATGCTTTGTCAACAACTTTCTCGTCTTTCGTATAGGTGACATCTGTTTGGCGTCCCAAGTCTTCGAGCAACTTTCCATAGGCGCTGTTTCCTAATAGCTTGAACACATCTGCCAGCAAAGCTTTACTTTTGTCTACGTCTCCCATGCGTCGCGCCTCAGTGACTTGGTCCACGAACCATTCGAAGATTTCTTTGGATTCGTAGTCTATCGTGCGGTAGACAGCAGTAATCACTGCGCCATGATCGAGATACCAACGTAGTAGGGGCTCGTAGAGTAGCAACCTCTTTCCAGAGAGACTCCCAACTAGCTTCTTTTCCTCGCTGAGCTTTCTACCCGTCCTTGCGAGGTAGGCCAACATTTGTGGAGAAATTGCTTCCTTGGGGATTTTCTTGTTGTAGAAGAAGGGGGGCATCTACTCAAATTTCTGCCACAATTCTTTTGGTATCTCGATGTCTACCTCCGCGTAGCCAAACCACTCACCGTTTCGTAGACATTCGACGAAGTCTTCGGCTTCTAGATCTGGCTCATCATAGTGAACGACCTCTTCCTTTCCACAAGGCATTTCTAGGGCCATAGTAGAAAGATATAGGGCATTGGCATCGTATCCAAGAATCTTACGACAAATTTTAGTTCCACCCTGATGACTGCGAATCCTAGTCACTCCCGCTTCGTGGCGTCTAGTGAACACTATGCTTGGACCTCCCACGACAGCGCCTTTCAGCATGTGGTAGGCTTCCTCACCTGGAGCGTACATCTCGGCTCCCCGTTCTACACTACCTCGAAACAGGAACTGTAGCGAGACTCCTGGGATGGACACTGCGTCTTTCAGCATGTCTACTCCCTTCTCGTGGTAGAAATCTCGCATCTTTTCGAGTGCCTCTAGGAATGGGACTACGTCTAGGTCGTTGTAGTATCGTAGCCAATCTGCGAAGGTCTCCATTCCTTTGTCGTGAAAGGTGCACTCGCAATCTTCAAACTCTGATCTAGATAGTAGGTGTTCTCTTTTCAACTTTGAACCCCACTCTCGATAATCTGGTAATCCAACGTGATCCAACTTGTCGGGAGAGTCGAACCACTCATATGGGAAGAAACTCTTTTGCGATTCACATCCATAGGCAGCGATCCAACGTTCATAGGAAATTCCAGGTCCAAGGTAGTTTATCACATCGAGGAAACGAAAATCGGGAGTCAAGAGAAACATAGTGGAATTGGCTTTCTTCGCTACTCTGACTTTCTTGCATGTATCGGCAATAGATTCTACGAAATAGTTTCTGATCAAATTCAAATCATACCGGCCAGAGTTGAAGCCTAGAACGGGAACTTGGTTGACCCATTCGTCGATTCTCATCCGTTGTTCCTTTGGTAGTGTGTCAAAGGAGAATTCAGGTGTCTTGGGGCAGAACTGTTCCGCAACGCCTTCTTGGATGTTCTGCGCTCTTAGCTGGAGTTCTTCGACGAAGGCCGCTATAAGTTCCTTTGGATCACGTCGACAGAGATGGGTTGGTGTTCGATCGTACGTGTCGGCAATTGATACTGATATGGGAACATGAACGTTTTCGATGCTCAATCGGTCCGTTGGTTGTCGACCTTTCGTTCTATCGAGGTAGGCTTCAAAGTCGTACACTATGGCGTGTGGGTAGGCGGTTTGCGTTGGTGTTGGAACCGGTTCGTTCGTCTTCTTTGTAGAGCAACCCCAAGCCTCCACTACTACGTAACCTGCCTCACGTAGACTCTCCGTTCTTTTGCAGGTCTTACGATACAGACATCTCTCTTGAGGGAAGCATTTTGGGCAGCCGTGGAAGTAGCATCCATGAAATTGGAAAATGGTTTTCGAAAGAGGTTCGTAGCCATCAACCGCTGCTCCTTCGAGCCAATGCTCTCCACCATGTCCACAAGCTGCGTGATGAATGTGTTGCCCAATCCTTTCGGCTTCGCGTTTCAACCAGCGTAGAGCGGCTTTGCTGGCTGTGCTCTCTGGCCAGAAGGCTTTTTCGTATGCCGACTGAGGTACCGTAATTACTTTTCCAGGGCAAACAATCTTCGTTTCGCCACGACTACAACGATCTGCGTGGCGTTGAAGGTTCGAGGCATTTGTGAACCGTTGCTTACAAGCATTGCATACGTAGACGTGCCCTAGCTTTTTGACGTCCTTGATATAGAAGGCATGTCCTTCGTATATCCCAATCGTCATCGTATGCTTGTAGTGAGCTGCATGTCGCATCAGATGCCAAGCGCCAGCCTTCGTAGGTTCGTACACCCGAATGCCGATTCCAAAGTGTAACTCGACTTTCTCCAGCTGGTCTAAGGAAGTTCTGGGAACGTCTTGCGTGGGCGCTGTCAGGCGATAGAAGTTCTGGGCAAGTTTTCGAGCTGAGGTGTTGCACTTGTCTGCACGGGCTCCTTTGCATACGGCAAGGCAACGCCAAAGACATAGGTTGTCACCATATCGATCAAGGGCAATCATTCCTTTTTTCTGACGAAGCCATTGGGGTAGTGGACCTGTTCCCAACAGAGGCTGACGATCAATCACGACTTTGACATCCACGTAGATCCAACGCACGAAGGCCCATTGGGTATTTGGTCGATTGATGTTGTCGGGATTCAATCGAGCTGTCTCCTTGCTATTGATCCACTCCTCCGCATTGCCTAGGACATTCAACCATGGAGAACTGGGGACAGTCTTGGAGAATAGCATCACACGTCCGTCGTTGACATTGCGAATGCGATAGGTGTAGCCGTAGCGCAGGTAGAAGCTGGTGGTTACCTTTGCAACTAACTTTTCCATGATCCTAGGGGTTAAATCTCCTGCCACACATTGGAAGAAGCGCCACTGGATAGTACGGCGGCCGATCTCCACTCCCTCGAGCATTCCATCTCTCTCATCGAGAATAGCCTCGGCCTCTCGAGCTAGACTCCGTGGAAGTGGCTCACTACGAGGCTCTTGCAGGAACCGTCGGAAGGCTCGGCGTTTGTGGGGCAAGCGGCTTCGAGGGTTTTCTATAGACCTCTCTTCGTCAGCTTTTGCCCTTAGACTTGCTGTGATCTCCTCATTCAACTGTTTGGTTTCCCGCACGCGTTGAGCTCTTTTGTGAGGATTTTCCGAATCGCCTCGAAGAGCTGGAAACCTACCTGTTCGATCGGCTCGTTCGATTCTATTCTCCCATTCGAGAGCGCGAGCCTCAGCTATTGTCTGGGCTAGCTTGGATTTGTCGAACCTAGAAAAACCTCGCAACCCAAATTGCTTCGCTTGAGTACGTAGTTCTTCTAGGGTGACCATCTTCTATGTCGCGGGACAAAGAACACACAATCGGTGTCGATATACTATACATGTGCGGCTTTCTCTAATATGGATATCGAAATGCAATAGTGTTGGCAACGAATGGAAAAACTGACAACATTTCAAGCCTTATTTTCTTTCTTGTTCACGGTCTATGAAGTCAAAAAATGGATAAGTAGGTCAAAGAATGTTATCGCTGTAAGACAGCATTTTAACCAATTATGCTTCCAGTAGTATACGTGGAGGAAAAATGATGCCATTTTTTTTGTTAACGTAGGGGAGGCCTGAGGTTTAAACGAAGGCCTCCACTACGTTAACGAAAAAAACGGGTATCATTTTAACTCCACCTATACTACTATTTTAGTTGGATAAACACAATTTAATTAAGTTGTTTGAACCACTTCAAAAGCAGTATACCATTAGTTTTAGACAAATGTACTAACAATACCGGAGAACTAGGCAAGGGCCTGGGACATATTATAACATCCGCTCAAATTAGCAATTACGTGGCGCCATAATAGGTACTGATCAGCATATATTAGGCTATTAAAGACATGCAGCTAGTTGGCTTATCGCCGATGTGATCTGTGTGGAGTAAAATTCAAAGAGATGAAGAGCGGCTTATCTGACTCTGTAATCGAACTCTCTTGTTTTTGCACCGTTTGCAAGGCGCCTCGTTATCCGATTGCAGCAAGAGTCATGTGTTACACTTATCACGTTGTTTGGTTGTAGTCTTTTTGTTGGCCTAATACAACTGTGTTGTCTATTACAACAGAGACGAATTAAGAACGATCGGATCTCAGTTTGGTCCACTCTCAGTTTACACCAAATCCTGTTAAACACCTAACTCACTCTATTTCCGCTATGGTAGAATATTAAAACGCTTTAATCGTTTTACTGTATTTCTATTTCCACTACTACGACGCCATATTGGATTATAGTCGCCGGATGACCTCAAGGGTAAGACGTTTACCAAATGCCATATTTTGTATAAACGCGTTACCGATCACACCAGTGCACGGGACAAAAGTCCACACTATCTCAATACCTCGTTCCTGCCCATGCGCGCATCCACGAGCTAAATATATGTAGGTCATTGGAAGCCTTTACTTTGTTTGAATCACATTCTCGTTTTCAGTCATTTATTTGCTCGCAAATAATTGCTTATGAAAACACGACAACAGAGACAGAATAATGTGTATTGTTTTCTGGTATAATGTTACTATTATTTATACATACCCATTGGCCAAAGTGGTCTTTCACTGTCACCAGTCACGTTTGTCTTCATACAAAAGTATCTTGTTATGCTATTCGTTCTGACGATGGAGGCAAGATTAAATTTCACCGAGTGATCGTTAGTTTGTTTGGTTTGCTCTGTGTGTTGGTTTCGCCATCCTGTCTTCCAAGTGAAGGTAGTACCAGCAGGGCATCCATTATTGGCTTTCGGTAGACCGTACTTCCCTCCTGGCCACTTAACACGTACTAAGGAAAAATCAGAACACAATGTGTCTTATTAATCATATGGAGTAGAGGAAGGAACTGAGACTGAGCGTCACAAATTAATCTGATTAAGAAATGAACAACATCCCAAGAGATCTCACACTAAAATATGTAGGTTTACCGAGTTTGAGGAATATCAATTCGATAATAAAGATGTGACATGGCAAGCTTTCAAAAATCGCAAAAATAAGAGTGAATATATGGCTTTGGGGAAGGCGTCCCAAAACATGGCGCTGCAGTGGCGAACTCATGGGTGCAAAGTGTATTTTAGGGTGTTCTCAAGGGTAAACATTCACGGTCAAAGTTTCAGTTATTATTGCTGTCGTGATAGCCTGTGTAACCAGGCGTTAAAAAGTACTGTGCACAGGATACGTGGGTATAAACGACAGGGAAGATGTATGTACTTGTTTTTTTTAGAAACGGGCGTAAACCTAAGATCACGTTACCAATGACATCATAATTACGACATCACCACTAAGTGATTTATGGGGATCCAAGACCATGTCTGTCAAAGTTTGAGCCACCTGGCATTAGAAATGAGGGAGAAAATGTTAACTCAAGCTCAATTGAAACTCAACTCAACTGCTGCTAATTGAGCACCCCTATCTCCCACATGAATAAATCAGCAGTCATTCCAAATTCCATTCCAGATTGCGAGTTTTCCAGTTAAGGGTACAGTCACATGGTGGTATCAGATAGATATCTAATGTTAAGGGGGTTAGCCATGAAATTATCACTCCAAAATTCATTAGTCCATTCCAAATTACATTCCAAATTCCAAGTTTTCCAGAAAATGGTATAGTCACATGGTGGTGTCAGATAGTTAATATATCTAATATTAAACGAGCTAGCCATGAAAACGTACACGGGTTTACGTCACTATCGGCCTGACTGATGGCTAGGTAAGCATGGCGGAATGAGCACATATCTCCCACAATGATAACACACCTGCTCGCGAGCACATAAATACGTTTGCGTTAACTTCACAGATAGTAACAAGACGGACTCGAGAAACGACAATTCCAAGAGCAATTAAAGTGCACCTAACCCCTTTTGCAATTTTTATACATATGAATCTTTGAAAAGTTTTAAGTACTACTGCGATTCTTAATCTTACGTCACTTCATTAATGCATTATTCTCCATGGCGCCTTTCTATCACAACAACATCGATATATAGAGAATATACACAGTCTGTGAGTTGTTAGTAAAGAAAACAGTTATTTTAGACAAAATGCTAAATATTTATTCAAATTATTGCAAAGTGGATGAATTATATGACGTAAGATCAAGAATCGACCCAGTCTTTTTCTAACAGGGTCATGGGTCAGGAAAGGTCACATTTTCACCATTTCAAACAAGCATAGAACATAGAGTATTCTATATAAGTAAAAAAATTATTCGCAGAAGTACTCAAAACCTAATTGCAAAAGGGGTTAGGTGCACTTTAATGTTCCACATCGATCTTCGATTATTAATTAAATCCAATATCGATTACTTTTATCAATTTGCATTCCAAACATTCCATTCTGCTAACATCTTAGTGAGTGAGCGACTGAGTGACACCCCAACCATCCCGATAACTCGTTCCTGCGCTTGCGCGCATCTACGTGTTACAAACCATACATTCTCTCCTTTAAAATCTTGTTATTTGTGTATCGTCCCTAATTTTAAACTCGTTAGTAGTATTCAGTAAACTGTTCTATTGTTCTCCTGTTTGGTCCGGCACTAATAACCAAAATATCCATAAGTTATAATTCAGAACTCAGAACTTTGCTGCCCGTATACTGACTAGAACTAGAAAATGTGATCATATCTCACCTGTCCTTAAAGACCTTGGTTGGCTAACCGTGGATGACCTGTTACGCTATCCCGATGTCATTGTGGTTTATAAGTGTCTCAATGGTTTGTCACCCAACTAGTTATTCTCCAGACTAGTTAGGCGTTCAGAAACTCACTCATATAATACTAGGCAGAGAGATAATATTAGTATACCGTACTATAGAACCACCACCACTCAGCGTTCTTTAATTTTTCTATCATGCATTAAAATCTTGGAACTTGATCAGCTCTAACACATAGTCTAGTTGTAACATCCGTAGTTTCAAAATCAATGCAAGGAAGGAAATAAAAAGGGAGTAAAATATTTATATATTCTTTTAACACTGTCATTATTATTATCATTAGATCACACTGTAAATTAATTAATTAATTAATTAGGGTAGGCTAACTTTAATTTATAATTATAAATGAAACGTATTGTATTGTATAAGGCCATTAATGGATGTACGCCATCCTTATTACACCTTATCGTCCCATGCGCAATTTGCGCTCCGGTTCCCAGGGCCTGCTTGTAGTCCCTACATCGGCCTCGGCTTCATATGGGGATCGTGCTTTTTCTATTGCCTCCAACAATTTGAAATAACTTACCACATAATATTAGGAATGCGCAACCATTACTAGGTTCAAATCTTTACTGAAGACTTATATTTTTTAATGTATAACATAGGATTTGTATTGTTTCTATTTATTTTTAGGCTTTTAAATATTGTTTTTATTGTAATCATTCTTTGTAATCGTATTGAGGTATGCAAATTGCGTTCCAAGGACCGTAATTATTATTATTATTATTATTATTATTGCGATTTTTGCAAGCTTGCTATTCAGTTCGTATTTATCCAAACATTCTCAAACTCGGTATTCCAAGTTTATGCTATCATAATGGTATTAATAAAGACCCTTTTGCGCGCCCCGTGATGCTTGGCGCGAAACAAGTATTTTCGAGGACCACGAAATTCAGTTCTGGGACCGGCGATGTATACATATTAGGAATCTGCTTGCATCGTTGTTGTTACTCCTGATAGTTTCTATTATATACGCACAAACGATGAATACTCTTCTTAAGAACTTATTTAGGGCATTATTTATAAACATTGAACTGAAATTTGCTAACACCTAGCAACGCCGAGTTGGCGCCAGCGAAGATCAACCGCCGAGAATATTCCCACGGTCTGTCCGAAGGATCACTTTACTCGGTATTTCCTTCCTTTCTAAAACGAAGGTAAGAAGAAAATTCGCCGATAATTCTTCGATCCACCAACTAGGTATTGGAAACACAAACAACTGCGGTGAGTTTGGAGAGTACTCAGATCTAGAGTACTTGCTTTGCGATCTGAGTTATCCGGCGGCTTAGCGGATGTCTGGCTGTTCAAAGTTTTGAAAATGTATGATCTTCGTGGTATAGTTTTCTAGTTGCGTGTATATCAGTGGGTAAACTCAAATAATACCTTGCCGTTCCTCCGTTGTATCCGTGCTACTAACACCGTTATTTAGTAGCTTATAAGTGTTCAAACCAAAGTCAAGTCAACGCAAATATTTATTAAATCGAAGAACTTATAGCAGCTATCGGTCAGTAGACACTAATATAATATTCTCCTCAGCGAGCAAATAAAGTTATTGCTGCTTGACTTATTCCTCATCCAGATTATTAGTTTGACGTGTATTAGATCAATAATCGATTTTTTTGTGATATAATTCATGCTTTCAGTTTTAAAATCCTAGAACTAAATAATAACGTCCTGCATCACCGTTCTCTTGCAAGTTCTACCTTTGTGGATGTTTGATTAATGAATGTCTCAGCTTTCAACACCGAATCGATTTTAGGGCTTTCTTACTACTAGGCACCATTTCCGTTTCATAGAATTTTGACGGTTGTTGAGTTATTAGGCGCTCGTCGCAGTCAGTGAACACGAAATCCAAACAAAAACACGAGTTTCGCGCAAAGCATCACGGGGCCGTGTTAAACGTCTTTAAGCTGTCATTATTATTATATTTGTTAAAGTCTACTATAAAGTGTTGAGCATATACACCATGTATCAAATGTTACCTGTACATTGAGTCTCGTTTTCAATGCTGTTATTGCACGTTACTTGTGTAGACACTTCAGGATTTAAGAAACATGAATACATGAAGTATTAATTCTTAACCAATCTAAAGGGCTACTTCCTATGCCTCTGGTCTTGTTGGACTTTACCAATAGTCCAGGCAATCTATGGATTGCAACTGATTGCAACATATTTTTTTCACTTTTATTAATTCCAGAGAGGTTCCACTAGCAACATACTAAAAGTCCTCCGAAATCCATTTGGTGGAAGTAGCTCAAACCTCACTTTATTTTGTAGCATTTACCACAGGGAGCCCAAGCACAGTGTGTTCTGTTCGCCATATATTTGTGCAAATGTTGAGATAGTATTCACATAAAACAAAGAAATAAAGTTGTATATATAGCACATAAGTTGTGTATATAACACATACTCAACATATGCACTAAATGCAGTTAAGGTTACCGATCACTTTCGCGGGCATAATTCAAAAACAATATCTAGCGCCCGCTTTCAATTTAAACTCCATAAAATACTGTATCAATTTAAAGCATAGATATTGAAGAATGTCACGGCGCTTTTATTTTCTCGATTTTGTCAAACCCTAAGAGTAGGGAAGCGAAAAATGAGAAATACTAGCTATGTTGTTTGAAGCGGCGTTTCGCAATGCTGAAAGCATTGTATGGCACAGAACGAGCTAGGGCAAGAAGAACCTGAACTTGAAGGATTTGGTGTCGTGGTTGACATCGATAAAGTTCAAGACTTGGAAAGCGATGTGGCTGGCATGACGACAGACTCTAAATTTTTGACTCCGACACAAAATATGAAGACGGATGTTTGTAAGTTTAATGCACGTTTTTATTAGTTTACGGCTTTGAGTTTGGTTTAATAATTGAAACTAAACAATGGCTCGGTAAACAAATAATGGTAGCCTGATAACTTCATTTAAAAAAATATTATTTGCGTATCTCGGTAGTCTGCTGATATTATTAAATTTAGTGCAAAATCTATTATCTAGGTACGTTATGTTCCGTGTACTTTTTGCTATCTTTGGGTCTTTATCCGTGAATTCTTAATTAGGATGAAACTTTATATTAAATGTCATGTTCGTTAGTATTCTTTATATAAAACGTTCATCCTAATTAACAATTCAATGAGAAAGCTGAAACATCAATAGAAATTCCAAGAGTTGCAATGTGCTTATCCATTGTCTCAATCATTAAACCCTCCGCGAGCTTTTTAGAATGAGGAGATTTTATGAGGTATAAAGGAGCATGCACGTGACTGATTTGCTTCATCTGGATGGACACAATGCTCATTAATTATTCATGTGTTTTTGAAGAATGTTTAACTTCAGAATGAGGCTAACCCTGCGCACATGCGTCTGTAGTCATTACATTCAGCGGTAATAACTGGACTATTCCAAGGGTTTTTGTGTTTTGTTCCTGGACACTTATATTTAAGATAATCGCTCGGTTGTTCGTAGTTTTCTTCTTGTGTTAACGGCTATTGCTGAAAATTATGTAAAGACTAAAAGGCCTCGAAAGCGAAATGGAACTTCTCATACTCATTAATTATTCACGAGCTAACAAGCTAATAAGATGCGCTTAATCAGACCACGTGACGAACCTTGAAACCAGAGGAAGTACAAGGCAGAGTAACTGGAACTCATTTCCATAACTGGAAATCGTTTAGCATAACTGGAAAATGAGTTCCAGTTACTCTGCCTAGTTCCATCGACAGATTTACGACTATCAAATAGAAATTGTACATAGAAATGCTCACCATTCGTTCGCTTTATCTATCATGTGCACGTCCGTCCTATTTTTAGCCTATAAATGTCGTTTTACTGAGATAATGATCTCCCTTCTTATTCGACACTCGTACGAATTGGCCCAGCCAGAAGTTTAATGACGAGGCTGTCATGTCCTCCAAATGTTCGTAAACGAGGTCATCGATATCTTTTAGGTTTATACCCAAGCTTGTTGGCTCCAATGTGGCAACTTTGTTTTTCCTTTCTTGTATCCATTCTTTGAAGCAATTTACCCCCATTTATTTTTGTATCTTCTCGTGAGTGGCACTGTTTCTTTCAACATTTCTTACTCTTCTTTAGACGAACGACTTTTTCTGAACCGTTTGAGTGGACGAAATCATCGTCGTCGCTCTCGTAGGAAGCCATGGTAAACTGCGTTAAAATTTTCAAAATGCGAACATTTTCTGACTCGATTTCAGATTTGCATAGCAATAAAATACAATAGTTTACACAATTGTCAGCATCTATGATATTAAAAGTATTGAAAAGAAAAAAAAAACAAGTGACGTAACTTTTAATGTCTAGTTGCATCAACGTTTTTAAATTCTCCGCGAAATACCTTTCATATTTGCACACCTGCTCGGAACATATTTCTTGATTGGATAACCAAAACAATAGATGTTATTGTATGCTTCGTTCTGTTTATCTTTGTTCTATTGTTTGTCGGTGAAGGTCGCAGCAAATGGGAGCAAATCTTACGGGCGCTGCGAGGCGACCCGTATTTATGGACACTTTCGGAGGAAAGGGTATATTGATTAGGCTATTGTTTATCTTATAAAACATTGTCACATGAAAGTCTATGCGGCGGTCGGATAGGGACGGCCAATTTAGATGATTTAGTATGTGTAAAACACTGCTGGTACACTTGTAATCATTATGGACGAATCTGTCAGCTCTTCGCTGCACTGACCTGACCATCGATACATCTTTGTTTGTATATGGATTCCAAGCAACAGCTGCATACTATAATATCGGACGAACAAGAGCAGAATACGTACGTTCTTTAATCTGTTAGTTGCAAGAGGAAATATTTCTCTGTAGAACATATATTCAGTATTTGGCTTGCCTTTTTCTTAACTTCCACGCACTACTTTAATCAGTTATTAAAGAGTACTGGTGACAAATTCTCAAAACTTGTGCTTGTGGTATAGCACTCATTCAATCGGCGTACCACACAGAGCATATCCAAAGCTCAACGGATTTTCTTGTGAGTGATAGAGAGGATGTGACACTTGGTTGGTGCGAAGTTTATCTGCCACCGTGTAGTGCATCAGTCTAGAAGATGAAGGAACAATGTTGGGCCCAGAACAGTTCCTGTAGGACTCCAGATGTAACTAATGACTACTCAGCCTTTGAACAGTTTAACACGACACACTGTCGATGCTCAGTGTTGAAGCCTTGAAGCCAAACGTTCAACTTTCCTCGAGTACCATAATAGTAGGTCTTTTGGAGGAGTCTTTGGGGCGGAACAGGGTCAAAGGCCTTTGCAAAATCGAGGAATATTACATCTACTTGCCCTTTCGCAATTAAAGTTCTTGACCAGTCGAGGATTAGAGAAATCAACTGCGTTTCACAGGACATTCCTCTTTGGAACCCATGTTGATATTTACTGCTGATCATAGAGTTATACGACAAAAAGCCATGGAGTTCGCGGCATGTATACTTGTTGTGACGCGGAGAACCAAAGTACGAACGCATGTCATGTATAGTCACCAATTCCATGTTCGTTAGTAATAATAAAACACTTTATTGAAAGAGGGTAACACCTATTAAAATAAATGCGGTATTCTCTCTGGTGGCCCTCGAAACAATATTAGAAAAACACGAAAAACCAGGGAAATGGAAAATTATGATGCAATATTGGGAAACAGAAAATGATGTAAAATAGTTTAAAAGAACTAGCACTATGGTGAATACACTAACCAGAGACCAGCATTCTTTATCGATTCTCTTTCGGTGTTACGTTTCGCTAGCAATACTTGAAATCAATTACTTACAAAAAGTATAAGAAACAACAACTATAATTGAAGCGAGATTAAAGTTATTTCTTTGTTTTCTGTATATAAAATATCGACATTTGCATAAACGGTGGCAAAGAGTAACACACTATGCGCTTGGGATCCATGTGGTAAAAGCTAAAAGTGAAAAAGTAAAATTCAAGCTACTTCCACCACATGGATTACTGAGGACTTTTAGTATGTTGCTAATGCGAACTCTCTGACATGCATTAAAGTAAAAGAAATGATGTTCAATTAGATGCTGTTTTTGGTCAAAGTGTAATTTTAATACACTTGGGCTCTTTGTGGTAAAAGCTAAAATTGAAAAATAAGATTTAAGCTACTTCCACCAAATGGATTATTGAGGACTTTTAGTATGTTGCTAATGCGACCTCTCTGACATGCATTAAAGTAAAATAAATTATGTTGCAATTAGATGCTATTTTAAGTCAAAG
This sequence comes from Actinernus sp. WN-2022, assembly GCA_030867875.1. Lineage (NCBI taxonomy): Eukaryota > Metazoa > Cnidaria > Anthozoa > Actiniaria > Actinernidae > Actinernus > Actinernus sp. WN-2022. Next base: position 10,090,590 of record JAOWCC010000655.1, on the reverse strand, counting down.
TGTAATTTCAATTGTGGTAAAAGCTAAAATTGAAAATGTGAGATTTGAGCTACTTCCACCAAATAGATTTCAGAGTACTTTCAGTATGTCGAAATGCATTAAAGTGAACAACATTATGTTGCGACTAGTTGGGAGTCAAAGTGTAGGGTCCGAAAATGCCACTTATTTGGCGTCAATGCGAATAAATGTTGAGTGCTGGCGACTTATCTAAAATCTTCACAATGTTTTCACAACAGTAAATTTAGCCAATAAAACATGCCAGCAAATGTTCTTTGTCGCGTGTCGCTTGAAATGTGGCGATCACAATTGGTCTTTTGGCGACTAAAATTTTTTGGATAGTCGCCACTTGGCGCCTACGTGAAAAAGTTAATTTTGGACCCTGAAGTATAATTCTACTGGACTATAAATGGAGATAAAAAATCTTCTAGCTCTTCCGGTGTCGTTTCACGGTAAAAGTAACCTGACCCAGAACGATGTTCTTACTTTAAAGAAACAAATGGAACAAAATAGGTAAAATAAACTTTGATTATAATAGAAAAACGCATGTTCACATAATTGTCTGCGATAAACTTCACCTGTACCCCGATTGGACGCCCTTAGCATCAATATAATATTTAGACATTGAACGTAAATCCTCATATAACAGATTATTGCAGCTATGCTATATTTACGACATTTCATAGTGTTGTGGTTTAAATAATCGTATCTGGGATAGATATGAAAATAGTCCCGTTTCGTATTCGAGAATTGCTGCTGGATACTACATAAGTAGTAGGGTAGGCACCGAATTAAGCCCATTATCTGAAGTGGAAAAGCTGAAAGGATCAGGAGGAAAACAAAATCATCATGTAACTTATCTGATGAATCAAGCATTTTACAACAATTTTATAAATGAGAACAGTGCTGACCAAGGGCGCCTGTTTAGGGCTACGAAAAGGAAGACGAACTCTCCTTCCCGGAAGAGGAGGGTACTTTCCAACAACATTGGCAGATTCTTTGTGCGTAAGGTGGAAAATATTCGCACTGACATTGATGCTGTCACCATCGATCCTAAAGATCGTGATGCCCTACCATGTGACCCCATAGTTGAGGCAGTCAGAAGTTATGCGCTTTTCATCCTCTCGCAAATGCAAAAGGACGTTGTTGCATTTGTTGTCTGACATAAAATCACTATATTACTGTCAATATATTAAAACAGGAATTATAGTATTTGATTATTTAACAATTAGTCACCGAAGTCGAGGTGATTAACGGTGAATATTTACCGATCCGCTTCGGTGAGGTAAATATTCACCTATAATCACCGAGACCATAGTTAATAGAGTGGAATGGTTAGGAAACCCGGCAAACTTCAAAGGGGCTAACAAAGGCGCTGCGATTTAGGTTGGAAGGGGTAAGACAAAAGATTGTGCACGGTTATATTTCATTAGCGTCCCCTCAACGACTGAACTCACGCGTTTCTATTGGCTGAATGATTAACACATTGGAATTTCTATTGTGTTTTGTGCACGTTCAAGGTTGAAAAAAGCTAACAAAGACCTATAACAAAGAAGGTCGCTGGGTTTCCTAACCATTCCACTCTATTAACTATGCCGAGACTGAGGTGACTAATTGTTTTAGTATAATTTTTGAGCACTACACAATAGTGTTTTATATTTTATTTCCGTTACGGACTTTTTTTTACTTCCGCCCTTCCAAAAAGTGCATGCAATCTGAATGTGCATGCATGCATGCAACCTCGAGTTCAATTGCATGCATACTGAAAGTGCATGCATGAAAGCTCAAGTACATGCATGCAGATTGAAAATGCATGCATGGAAATCTAAGTGCATGTATGGATACTGAAATACCTACAGAAGACTATTTTACACTGCATACATATATTTTAATTGGACTAAACCTTGAATAATTAAGAAATATGCACATTAATGATAGCTATTTTAAAATGCAGCCACTTTGTAGTTACACAATTAGATAACAATTTATTTACTGGTCTAATTTGGATATTACGATTTACATTACAGTTAGCAATTAGTACTGCATAATTAAATAGGCCGATTTGTTCACTATTTGTCTATCGTGATCTCTAAAAAAAATTCTAATACGCGATCAATACAATTTTTATTTCCTATCTAGTATTACCTTACTTAAATGTCCAGAGTTTTATAAAGGGGTTTGGGTTTCCTGTGTCTCTATCGGCGAAGGGAGGGCACTGGAGTCGAGAAGAGGACAATATTTCCCCTCCCCTCACCTTTACTTCCCTTACCCGCCACAAACTCTCTCATCTTCGCCTCAGAGATAACCCCATTCCTGAAAAGTTACGAGAAAGGTCAAATTACACATGTATACCATATGTTTATTTGTACTAAGACTCCAACATTCTTTTCTTACTTTATGGACTTTATGTCGTTGATGAAATCATGTAAAAAGTGCAGGAAGAAGTTACTTAGGCTTACAAAATAGTATTACAACAGGTTAGGGGTCGTCGACAATTATGAAAAAGACGTTAAGCTATGACTGAACTCACACGTTTCTATTGGCTGATTGACTAACATGTTGGAATTTCTATTGTGTTTTGTGCACGGTAGTGGTCGAAAAAAGCTAACAAAGAAGGTCCCTGAGTTTCCTAACCATTCCACTCTATTAACTATGCTTTAATATGAAAAGCCGGCCGGACATGACGTCTGAATTAATTCCTAACCAAACTTATTACGAGTTTGGTATTATAATTTCGGATTTGGCCGTGCCATTTCCATTTTGCACTACTAGATCCTCTTCGGAGAGATCCACATTGCTATTGCGCTTGTTCACATCTCTAGCTCCCACACGTGTAGCGTGGTGGCTGGGGTTTAAAGCAGCTTTCGAGCTCGCCGCTAGAGTAACCAGATTCTGAGGCCTATGATCTAAAGTGAGGCTGACGGTCTTGGGGGCTATGCCATGCTGATGAGTCCTAACAAGGACGAAACAGCTGTACATGGTTGCCACTCTACCGGTAATAAGATGTGAGCATACGTATTAGACGCTAGCTACGTCATAGCGTGTGTTGTGTAGTGCCATGCAACGAGTTTGGTATTATTACAAGTACCCTGCGTCTTCAACACATCCTCCCCGTTGAATTAACAACTATCCCTAAATGGCAAACACGGTTGGAATAATGATAATCGTTAATCCTAATGACATTCTTAAAACCAGTCAAGGATAAAGATAAACATTGGTTACATCTGAACGGTCGTATGTCGTGAAGACGTCTGCACTACACTGCAGTACACGCAAAGGGCTACGGGTTCGAGTCCGAGTAGGAGCGCTCGAAAATTATTTTTCCTCTCTTTACCTTCTCTTCTTGTTTACCTGTGAACCCTAGCTCTAGGTGAGTGAGAACCCGTCGTTTACCCGTGAACTCGTCCGATGGTTAGGGTTTGGTTTGTGGTTCGGGTTTGGATTTATCGTAGAATTAACGTTTATCATTATTCCAAGCGTGTGTGCCATTTTAAAAGGATAATTGTTAATTCAACGGGGAGAATGCGTTGGCCTCTTGAACTGTGATATTTTTGCCTCCGGGTTGAGACTACTACAGAGGAGGTAGCCTGCGTAGCAAGCGTTCCTGTGGTTTTATCGCTTTTTTGGCCGCGCGAGAATAGGGCGAGCGCAAAAAATGGAGGGAGGGGGAGGGAAGGAGGGAAAAAGAAAACTTTTTCCCTCCTCCCATCCTCCCTGCCTCCATTTTTTGCCAAAAAAGCGCAAAAAACGCAGAAACGCTTGCTACGCATTTCGATATTTTTTTTATAAATTTGTGAACGCATCACCGGCGAGATTAAAACAATGCTCTCTTGTCAAGTAAATATGAGGGGTGTTTGAGGGCGCAGGCTTGGTTACCCAGCAGGATTTTAACGGTTGAGTTCGTGGCGGGGTGATTCGAATTTCGAAGAAAGAAAATGCATTGTTGTGCCTGTTGCAAGGCTGGATTTGAGGGAAAAGCGTACTCACAAGAAAGAACAACCTTTTTAATGGGATTCTGTGAAGGACTTGTGGCCGCGAGAATAGTTTAATTCGCTTCGAGTGGCATTTAGGCGAAACCGAAGAGATTGTTGAGTATTTGGCTTGTGCAGAAGACGAAAATGATTCGCTGAATTGCCTTATAAGTTATATCGGCTTGATTTGAGGGAAAAGCGCTCACAAGAGAGAACAACCTTTTTAATGGGATTCTGTGAAGGACTTGTGGCCGCGAGAGTAGTTTAATTCGCTTCGAGTGGTATTTAGGCGAAACCGAAGAGAGTGTTGAGTATTTGGCTTGTGTAGAAGACGAAACTGACTCGCTGAATTGCCTTATATCGGCTTGATTTGAGGGAAAAGCGTACTCACAAGAAAGAACGGAGTAACTGCAGAATACCCCCTCCGAATAACGAATCCCACAATCAAAGATACGACTGATACCCCTGACACGTCTGACACCCGGGACACCCCTGACACGTCTGATGAACGTGACACCCGTGACACCGATAAACATGACACCCCTGACACGTCTGATAAACGTGACACCCCTGACACCGATAAACGTGACACCCGTGACACCCGTGACACCCGTGAACTTAAACAGAACATGAGCTTCCTGTGGTAGACACTGACAACATTCAATAAAGGTAATCGGCTGTTGCCACCCAATTCAGATCATGTTATGTAAACAGATGCTACTCTGGGGAATTATTCCTTTTTCATTCTAATCATAACACAGTCGTGCCTATCTGAATTAATTTCAAAGAGTTAATTCTCTAGAGTAATGTGGGTGGCAACAGAGTTAGCCGATTACCTCTATTAGAGATTACTTTAATATTAAAAGCCGGCCGGACATGACGTCTGAACCTAATTAATTCCTAACCAAACTTATTACAAGTAGCCTGCGTCTTCAATACATCCTCCCCGTTGAATTAACAACTATCCCGAAATGGAAAACACGCATGGAATAATGATAATCGTTAATCCTAATGACATTCTTAAAACCAGTCAAGGATAAAGATAAACATTTGTTACATTCCGAACGGCCGTAAGTCGTGAAGGCGTCTGCACTACACTGTAGTACACGCAAAGAGCTACGGGTTCGAGTCCGAGTAGGAGCGCTCGAAAAATATTTTTCCTCTCTTTACCTTCTCTTCTTGTTTATCTGTGAACCCTAGCTCTAGGTGAGTGAGAACCCGTCGTTTACCCGTGAACTCGTCCGATGGTTAGGGTTTGGTTTGTGGTTCGGGTTTGGATTTATCGTAGAATTAACGTTTATCATTATTCCAAGCGTGTTTGCCATTTTAAAAGGATAACTGTTAATTCAACGGGGAGAATGCGTTGGCCTCTTGAACTGTGATATTTCTGCCTCCGGGTTGAGACTACTACAGAGGAGGTAGCCTGCGTAGCAAGCGTTCCTGTGGTTTTATCGCTTTTTTGGCCGCGCGAGAATAGGGCGAGCGCAAAAATGGAGGGAGGGGGGAGGGGAGGAGGGAAAAAGGAAACTTTTTTCCTCCTCCCATGAGGAGCTTAACCCGACTTCCGATTTCTCAGCGTGAAGCCTATGACGCCATCAAAATCGAATTACGATTTTGACATTTTGTGGTTTCAGTGTTGTCACCACTTTATTTAATATAACATAAACACTTTCGAAGATTATGCAGGCATATTCTGTGGAGAGCAGAAATTATATTCTTGCCGTCGACGCTCAAACTTCAAGGACGTTCCCACGCGACCACGGAGGAAGCTTTCCACTTAAAACAGGGTTTTTGGAGCTTTACTTGACAGACTTCAGAAGTGGTAGGCGTTGTGATTGTAAAGGGAGAAAAATTGTCAAGCACAAGGCTTTTGACCGGTTCTCGAACGAGATTTGCCAAGTAAAAGTATCAGATTTGTGGCGGGAAAATGGTGAATGCGCTCAATTCTAATGTTTCTGGCCGGAAAGAAGAAACGCCGAAGAAGAGGGATGTATATGTACGCCATTACTCTGTTTGGTCTCTGTTTTGGGCTGCTAAAGCAGCACCAGTCTTGTTGGGATCATATCAAGGATTTTTGGTCTCATTATAGAGTTCAAGCAAATAATTGACGCGATGAAATCCTTCGACCTCACGCGTTCCGCTGTGATCGGTGAATCAGCGACAACTTTATAGGTAATCCTAACCCTGAAGACTCATCGCATTCAAGTATTAGGAAACGAGCCGTCGTTTTAAATGGAAGAAGGTAAAGGAAACGAACGTACCTATCGCTGCGACTGTGTTACAATTTATTTTGTTTAAAGTTATTTATTAATTGAATACTTAATGATTTAAAACTGGCCTGTTGAATAAACCATTCGCGCGGGATTATAATTTTATCCTCGATCATGCGAATTTACTTAATCTGTTTAATTTGTACTGTCATGCATATATATATATATTATTTTAGTATATTGTCACTGCATGTGTATCTATATTTTGTGTATTTGTGTTTTTATATATTGCTGTTGTAGAATGCAGGGCCTACATTTTCTACCGAACAGATATAGCCATGTTAGATATGTCAGGAAGCTGTAATGTTGGAGTCAACAATCTAACATGGAAATACAAGGGGAAACAACTACTTCGCAAGCAGCTTATGCTAGATTAGAAGTTAATTTGAAAGTGGGGATAAATCGAATAAACGAATAAACAGGCAAACCAATCAAGAGCCTCCCTACTGCCTGTTTATGTCTGTTGTTTTCATGGGTAATCCGTTACCTGAATTCCACAGCTGAACCTGGGCAGAAATTAGCCCCCCTCCCCTACTGCCTGTTTATGTCTGTTGTTTTCATGGGTAATCCGTTACCTGAATTCCACAGCTGAACCTGGGCAGAAATTAGCCCCCCTCCCCTACTGCCTGTTTATGTCTGTTGTTTTCATGGGTAATCCGTTACCTGAATTCCACAGCTGAACCTGGGCAGAAATTAGCTTCCCCCCCTACTGCCTGTTTACGTCTGTTGTTTTCATGGGTAATCCGTTACCTGAATTCCACAGCTGAACCTGGGCAGAAATTAGCCCCCCTCCCCTACTGCCTGTTTATGTCTGTTGTTTTCATGGGTAATCCGTTACCTGAATTCCACAGCTGAACCTGGGCAGAAATTAGCCCCCCTCCCCTACTGCCTGTTTATGTCTGTTGTTTTCATGGGTAATCCGTTACCTGAATTCCACAGCTGAACCTGGGCAGAAATTAGCCCCCCTCCCCTACTGCCTGTTTATGTCTGTTGTTTTCATGGGTAATCCGTTACCTGAATTCCACAGCTGAACCTGGGCAGAAATTAGCCCCCCTCCCCTTCTGCCTGTTTATGTCTGTTGTTTTCATGGGTAATCCGTTACCTGAATTCCACAGCTGAACCTGGGCAGAAATTAGCTTCCCCCCCTACTGCCTGTTTATGTCTGTTGTTTTCATGGGTAATCCGTTACCTGAATTCCACAGCTGAACCTGGGCAGAAATTAGCCCCCCTCCCCTACTGCCTGTTTATGTCTGTTGTTTTCATGGGTAATCCGTTACTTGAATTCCACAGCTGAACCTGGGCAAAAATTAGCCCCCCTCCCCTACTGCCTGTTTATGTCTGTTGTTTTCATGGGTAATCCGTTACCTGAATTCCACAGCTGAACCTGGGCAGAAATTAGCTTCCCCCCCTACTGCCTGTTTATGTCTGTTGTTTTCATGGGTAATCCGTTACCTGAATTCCACAGCTGAACCTGGGCAGAAATTAGCCCCCCTCCCCTACTGCCTGTTTATGTCTGTTGTTTTCATGGGTAATCCGTTACCTGAATTCCACAGCTGAACCTGGGCAGAAATTATCTTCCCCCCCTACTGCCTGTTTATGTCTGTTGTTTTCATGGGTAATCCGTTACCTGAATTCCACAGCTGAACCTGGGCAGAAATTAGCCCCCCTCCCCTACTGCCTGTTTATGTCTGTTGTTTTCACGGGTAATCCGTTACCTGAATTCCACAGCTGAACATGGGCAGAAATTAGCTTTCCCCCCCTACTGCCTGTTTATGTCTGTTGTTTTCATGGGTAATCCGTTACCTGAATTCCACAGCTGAACCTGGGCAGAAATTAGCCCCCCTCCCCTACTGCCTGTTTATGTCTGTTGTTTTCATGGGTAATCCGTTACCTGAATTCCACAGCTGAACCTGGGCAGAAATTAGCTTCCCCCCCTACTGCCTGTTTATGTCTGTTGTTTTCATGGGTAATCCGTTACCTGAATTCCACAGCTGAACCTGGGCAGAAATTAGCCCCCCTCCCCTACTGCCTGTTTATGTCTGTTGTTTTCATGGGTAATCCGTTACCTGAATTCCACAGCTGAACCTGGGCAGAAATTAGCCCCCCTCCCCTACTGCCTGTTTATGTCTGTTGTTTTCATGGGTAATCCGTTACCTGAATTCCACAGCTGAACCTGGGCAGAAATTAGCCCCCCTCCCCTACTGCCTGTTTATGTCTGTTGTTTTCACGGGTAATCCGTTACCTGAATTCCACAGCTGAACATGGGCAGAAATTAGCTTCCCCCCCCTACTGCCTGTTTATGTCTGTTGTTTTCATGGGTAATCCGTTACCTGAATTCCACACCTGAACCTGGGCAGAAATTATACCCCCTTACTGCCTGTTTATGTCTGTTGTTTTCATGGGTATTCCGTTACCTGATTTCTACAGCTGAACCTGGGAAGAAATTAGCCCCCCCTCCCCTACTGCCTGTTTATGTCTGTCGTTTTCATGGGTAATCCGTTACCTGAATTCCACAGCTGAACCTGGGCAGAAATTAGCTTTCCCCCCCCCCCTACTGCCTGTTTGTGTTTGTTGTTTTCATGGGTTAAATCCGTTACCTGAACCTGAGCAGAAATTAGCTTTCCCCCACTTTATTGTTAGGGCTCTCTGGCTGGTATTTCAGTCTGCTTGTATATATATAAACTGTGTAATTCTGGTCAACAATTCAAGTAAAAATGTTAATTGTACTTCTTGGTTCCTGATAAGTCGTATTGATGCCAACGTTAGTGTTTAAGGAGAAAGCTAATCAGTTGTTTAAGATAGATGAACTTTATTTTAACAGGGTGGCCCATTCATCATCTACATACAATACAAATATCCTAAAAAACTATGTACAATGTTAATATCCTAAAACTATGATTTTATTTATAGCATATACATATATAACACACATACAATATCATAATTAAGTACAAATGAAAGTGGGCTTTAACAGAACTTTTGAAAGAAGAAAGTGATTCAGTATGTTTAATATTAACAGGAAGTGAGTTAAAAAGTATTGATCTAGAAAATCTAAACGTACGTTTTCCAAGGCTAAGTTTCGGTGTAGGTAGATGGAGGTCAGCTTTTCCGTTCTTGTATTGTAAGTATGAAAGCCGGAATTTCTAGTGAAATAATTACCTAAGTATGGTGGAACTTGGTTACGTAAACATTTAAAAACAAGAACACATTTGTGTATTTTACGATAATCACGCCTGAGAATGGTACGGGTAGCTCGGTTTTGCAACCGCTGTAAGTTATTGCTACAGCCGGCGGACAGTTCTCCCCAGGTAAGTTTTTTTATTAATCTAAATAGACACTTTAAAAGCATTATAGTGGTACAGTAAGATTTGGTCGAGTTGATTTTGGCGAAATGGGACTGAATTGTTTAAAGGGTTCTCGGGTTTTCCGATGCGCTCGTATTATGTGTTATGAAAACTGTGTAGTTCCGGTCAATACATATTTTCTGGAAGTTTTCATCCCACCGGCAGAGTATCGTCAAAAAAAGTTCTAAACGCTTTAGAATTCGCTCGAATTCCATAAAAATTCGTATGAATCTCTAATACTATTTCCTATGCCCACAAACATTTTATTTTTTGTGTCTGGCAAACTCCCCATACACTTCATTAACCTTTCGCAGCATGTTTTATATTTTGGGTCAGGTTATCCTCACCCCGCGAGAGTCTTAAACAATTCTACTTTCAAGTATTCTAGTGCACTCGTACGTGGAAACTAATTATGTGTAGTTCTGGTCATTAAATAAAGTAACAGAAGATTAAGTATCGTGTTGATAGATTTTAATTACATGGCGCTCTTGACTGGTGACAGCTTCCCAGTTACCACATTCCTATAAAACCATATACCAGTGTTTCAGATTACAGCTCCTATTGTTAAGATGGGGAAGATTTGGGCCCAAAGCAGCGGGGAGCGCAAATCCAAAGTCGGGTTTCCTCACTGCCTCCAATTTTTGCCAAAAAAGCCAAAAAACGCAGAAACGCTTGCTACGCATTTCGATATTTTTTTTATAATTTTGTGAACGCATCACCGGCGAGATTAAAACAATGCTCTCTTGTCAAGTAAATATGAGGGGTGTTAAAGGGCGCAGGCTTGGTTACCCAGCAGGATTTTAACGGTTGAGTTCGTGGAGGGGTGATTCGAATTTCGAAGAAAGAAAATTCATTGTTATGCCTGTTGCAAGGCTGGATTTGAGGGAAAAGCGTACTCACAAGAAAGAACAACCTTTTTAATGGGATTCTGTGAAGGACTTGTGGCCGCGAGAGTAGTTTAATTCGCTTCGAGTGGCATTTAGGCGAAACCGAAGAGAGTGTTGAGTATTTGGCTTGTGCAGAAGACGAAACTGACTCGCTGAATTGCCTTATATCGGCTTGATTTGAGGGAAAAGCGTACTCACAAGAAAGAACAACCTTTTTCCTGGGATTCTGTGGAGGACTTGTGGCCGCCAAGGTAGTTTAATTCGCTTCGAGTGGCAAACCGAAGCTGAAGGGAGTGTTGAATTGGCGTGTGCTACCTTGTGCTTTAGAAGACGACACACTCGCTGAAATTACCTTATATCAACTCGATGACCGAACAAACAGCAAGGTAAGGCATTTGTGTTCATAGATCTTTCATATTTCTAGCTCACCGAATACTAGTATTTAAATACAGTTTGTTCAGGGAGGAAGCTGTTCTGAAATGTACAATCAACATGCAAATTCCTGAATGTTCTCTGAAATGTACAATAAAATCCACACATTAATTAATTTCCGGAATGTTCTCTGAAATATACAATCAAATCCACACATTAATTTCCCCTAGTTCATATTTATATAGATCGACTGATACTTTTAGTAAATGAGGTGATCAATTGAGATCAGGGCTTTGACAGTTTTATGAACTTGTATACATAAATATTGTAATAGCCCCGTACATAATACCTCCTTCCAATGTTTGACAATACTATTCACATCCCCTAAACTATCTAGAAAAGATCCGTTAGGTCCTAATCTATGGTAGCTCTGCGTTTATTAAATGTCTCTATAGAGTAGAGTCTAGAGAACCTGTGATATTGTCAACAGACTTAATCCCTGACAGTAGCTGTTAGTGTTTACAGTTGAACTCGGGGAATGACTATAATAAAACTGAACCAATTATGTAGCCCGACATTTCATAAATGCAGAGCTACCATACATTAGGACCTACCAGATATTTTCTAGATAGTTTAGGGGATGTGAATAGTATTGTCAAACATTGTAATATAAGGAGGTTTTACATGTATGTACTGGGATATTATAATATTAATGCACCATGCATTAAATATGATGATTTTCATTATAACATGGTTAAAATAGCTGTGGATCCATGAGACATATTTGACGAGTTGAGACTCACCCAGCCAGCACGTCGTGCTTAAGAGTTCCCAGTTCACAGATGTTGGTTTGGTTCTGGGAGCAGGCAGCGTTTTTGCATTTCTCAGATATGACCATAGTCACGGTAACCAGTGCGTGCACTCTCAATTCACTGGAGTTTGTTCAATAATAATATTTGTCTCATGAAGTAAACAGAAAATAGATAAAAAAATAATGTTATATACCGGCTTAGGGTTGGTCTTACTATAGAGGAAAACTGGGTATGCAGTCTTGAAAGTATTGACCTCTGCCTGTGGTCTCGGTCAGTAGATTTCAAGATCTCGCACAGGCACAGTTTTTCTCTATACAGACTTCTCAAACAGTAAATTAATAACTCATGTATTTTTACCAGCCAAATTGCGAATGAGGATAAATACCGGGATAAATACACAGCTGTATTGGGTGATTAGATGGATAATAAGTTATTTATTAGGCCAAAAAAGAAATGTGGTTCCAATTTAACACTTTGAAAAAGAAACTGTAATGTAGATACAGTAGGTACATTGCAGGTACATGCACTATATGTAATTTTATATTTTGTCAGACTTTCAGCAGTTGGCCTTTAATGTTCTGAAGATTTCAAGAAAAACATACATGAACTTTTAGCAATTCGTAATGTCAAGCTTTTAATCTAATTTTTGTTGGAAAAAGGTTGGCAACCGGACTAGCAGGCTTCATGTAATTGAGCCCTTAATTGCATAATCACAATTATAATAACCGTTTTTAATTTTAATTACATGAACAGGTTTGGGGGTGAGTTGGAGTGGATTTGAGGTGAGTTTTAGTTTCAATTGATAATTAAAAATTAATCATTATCAAGAGACCATCACATAAGAGAACTGATCTCCGTACCCTATGATAGTCTGCGCCAATCTATTTTTGGCTCAGTGGACGTCACGATGCTATTTTAAGATTCGGTTCCAGCTCCTCACGGATTTTTATCGCTCCACCTTGATTTCAACAAAGAAAGAGAGGCGATGGATGCGAAGCTTCAAAACTCTGAATTATGGCACTGAATTATGTGTTGCTCCATAAACTTACTACCCGGACTGGTATGGGACGGATCTGACCTGATCTGACTTGAAGACTCGAGAAAATGAACTTTGAATTTAATTAATACAAGCTACGGAGTGTAATTTGAAAACCCGTTAAAAATATTGCCGTTTGGATTTGACTGGGAAACTGTAGGCTGTATTAAGCCAGACCTGTAAGAAATTCGGATGTGACCTGGAAGCCGTTAAAAGAAACTAGAGTGACCTGAATTTTGTGAAACTATCAAAGGAAATGAAGCCGTATACCATTAGAATAAATTAACAATCCCGTATCGTTGTTATTGAAACTTCGCTTACCTTATAAATACTCGTTCCCTGTCGTTCACATTCATGTATAGCTAGATAACATACCTAGGGAACTGACCGGATTATTTGCTCTATTTGATCAGGCTAATAATTGTAGAAACGTTCAGTTTATAGCAAGCAAGCACGCATCGACTTTTGACCACAATTTTGTGAAATTATATATCCAGTTAATCTGAAACACCGGCTGACTGAGTTTGGAATTATCGTAAACAGACACTTACAATTCGCTAAAGAAATTAGAAATAGAACCTATAATATCGTAAATAATCGGACATGCTTTTGCAACACCGTAATCAATATGAATCTGGAGAGGAACTGTCGTGAAAGTAGAACATTGTGAATGCTTTGATTACTGAGTAAAACACTGAATGCATTCTTCTCCTCTCGCCGCCCGCCGGGCCATTCGGACACGTGACACCCACAACCTATCGGATAGAGTGGTAAAAATAGTCCAACTAATTTATGCAAGCTAAAAATAAATCGGCGCAGACTATCATGGGGAGAGAGGCTAGTATGGGGGATCGGTTCTCTTAGGTGATGGTCTCTTGTCATTATTAGTTCATGAATTTTTAATTATTGTATTTATATTTAGAATACAATTGAAGGGGTCCATGCAAGAACAGCGTATGTGACTTCTGATCTAATTCCAAATTCTTCTTGATATTCTTTGTTTTCTAAGAGAGAATTTAGAACTTGATCAAAAGTCACTTACGTTGTTCTTACACGGACCCCTTCAATTGAAGGGTTGTATGCAACATAGGATCCAGTGACGATTTGAATTTTTTTGAAAATCATCTCTGCTTATAGATTAAGAAAACATGTACATTTTCCCTTGCCATTTAAGATAGTACACCGAAACCTGCAATTGTAAAGGAATAAGCAAGTAATGAAGCCGTTCCTACAGTGGTAGCATGCGATCCAGGATTTTCTGGACCCAGCATTGTACTGCAACATACCCTTTGCATAGGAAAAGTGCAGCGACCGAGTGGGGTCTGTGAAATAATCAGGCTTATCCAGGTGTTATACATTGTAAATTCTAACAAGCTATGTTTTTAGGCCTACCCACCCACCCTACCCTTGTGAAACAGGATTCAAGCTTTAGTCTGAATGCTAGAATATTCTAGAATATTCTGGGATTATTCTAGAATGTTCAAGAAATGAGCATCAAAGCAATTCAAGCTTTTTCATGTTCTAGAAATTCCAGCTTTTTCCAGCTTTGTTTTTCTGGAAAAAGCTTGAATAACCTGGAATGGATATTACATTCTAGAAATTCCAGCTTTTTCCAGCTTTGGTAATCTTGGAAAAGCTTGAATAATCTGGAATCTGACAGGTTCTATTTAACATTCTAGAAATTCCAGCTTTTTCCAGCTTTGGTAATTCATGGAGAAGCTTGAATAACCTGGAATGGATATTACATTCTAGAAATTCCAGCTTTTTCCAGCTTTGGTAATCTTGGAAAAGCTTGAATAATCTGGAATCTGACAGGTTCTATTTAACATTCTAGAAATTCCAGCTTTTTCCAGCTTTGGTAATTCATGGAAAAGCTCGAATAACCTGGAATGGATATTACATTTAGAAATTCAAGCTTTTTCCAGCTTTGGTAATTCTTGGAAAAACTTGATTACTTTCACAAAAATGAACAAGTTGTCACAAATAATTGCACACATTTACTATAATTATTTTTACTATCTGAGCAGTTTATCGGATAGTCCACAGTTATACTTTCACTACCTTTTGGCTAATTAATAACTACACTGTATATGTTACAAAGATAGTTAATAGATAGGCTATCTAAAAACTATCAACACAAACCTATCCGAAAACTATCTGCATTTAATGTAGTAGAAAACTAGCCTATCTAAAAACTATCCGAAAATGATAAAAAATTTGGATAGTAAAAAACTAGCCAGGTTTGTGTTCTTGCAGTTAGGTTTCAGATTATCCGAAAACTATCTGCATGTATGATAGTACAATGTAGAAAACTAGGCTATCCAATAACTATCTGAAAATAATAATAAAATATGGATAGTAAAAAAACTAAGGAGCATAAAGGAGGGCTAAGGAGCGTAAAGGATGGCTAAGGAGCGTAAAGGAGGGCTAAGGAGCGTAAAGGAGGGCTATTGAGGAGTGTAAAGGAGGGCTAAGGAGCGTAAAGGAGGGATAAGGAGCGTAAAGGAGGGCTAAGGAGCGCAAAGGAGGGCCTTCGGCTACTTAGGAGATGCTTTCGAGACACTATGTGTCGGGACATTATGTGCAGCTACATGAAGTAGTTCCCATCGTGGGGACGTGTTAGACTATGGAGATGCGAACCTTGTTTATAAGTTACGAATTAACCTTTGACAATATCCGGGTATTATAATATACTTTCAACCAATCACGTCGCGGAGAATACCAGGTATCGTGTTCGGTAACCAATCCGATTCACGGGACGCACGCTTTCAATTGCTCAAACTCAAAGTACGTACGTATAATATTACTCGTCAACCGTCTTCTACACGTGAAGTTGGACTGTTTGTTACAAATTCTCTGTCTACTGCTATGGTTTTTAGCATTATCAAACTCTTATTTCTTTAATAACAATCTTCAGGATTCCTCAAGAATCGAAGGTAAGTGCAGCATTGTCAATTTCGCTCAGAAAAGTACGTCGATTACGACGTTAGAACCGATTTCAGTGTAACGTGCACCGCGCAAATTTAGCCACTTCTGAACTACTGAAGTCTCTCGAAGTCTGAAGTATTTGGAATACGAAAGAGCACCAAGTTATTTGATTCAGTACCTCAAAACCATGATAAACAAGTGAGAGCATGTATGTATCAAATAAGTGCGTCGAATGTATTAATATAAACATTGAAATCCGTTGTATTATTTGACCGCTTTTTACGGTCGATCTGCCAGGCACTTTTAATATTTTCCAGTCGTTGTACACGTATATCGATCGCCCTTTCCCCATGGCTAAAGGCTCTTTGCTTTTAATAGGTTTTCTAATTATTTAGCAGTATGTATGTACATGTATAAAAGTGACTAATCGTGTATGTTGTTGTTTTCTTGTAGGGCAAACCAATATAGAGAAAGGGTTTCAGAGAATGGGCTAGAAAGCTAAAACTGGAGGGATAGGAGAACTAGTGCAGCTGAGTGAAAATTAAACCTTAATTTAGTTGGCCTGATTGCAGAATGACCTCAGTTCACTTGAAAGTGACTAAAGACATTAAAAGTGGTATTGTTTTTTGAAGGCAAGGGGTTCGAGCTAAAAAAACAGATGAGATTTTACAAGGGTTTGTTTGGTACAAGAATGTTGGCTGAGTTCCTGGAACAAGATTAAGTTTAACATATTTATAGGATTGCTGCATACATGTAGATCCATTTATATCCAAAGATTACATTACAACTGTAGGATTTATTTAATTTTAGAGGCCATGACCACAAATGGTTCCATTTTGTGTTCAACATAACCCAATTTTGTAAGTCTAGTGTGATCTAATAATTATTATAACATGCAACCAGAGGAGCCAGGGTGTTGCAGTGGTATTCACCTTTGTGACCCGGATGCAATTCTAGTTCGTGGGCACCACATGTGAGTTGAGTTTGTTGGTATTCACCCTTGCTCCAAGGGTTTTTATTCGGGTTATCCGGTAAATTCCAATTTGATCAGTGGTTTAGCATAGTCCTGGCTTTGATCACCCCCTATGGTAGTTGCAGGTCTCGTTAAAAAAATCAGGGATTTTTTACCCGAACAGTGGCTGTGAGGTGTATCACCAGATTGGTTGGCCTATATAACCAGAGAAGAAGGGGAGGCGATAATTATAATTTTATGGTATAAGGACTCAGGGTTCATTTAATGGGACACTTCAAAAATTAATTAGCTATATATAAGTCTAGTGTCTGAGTATTCTGCAATCTCTGCTACCTATAGCTCCTTGTGTAGTATATTTGTACTGTCAACTGAAAGTTAGCAAATCCCATTGTAAATATTGCTTTTAAATGATCTAATTTGAATTTCCAATTTTGTTCTTTTTAAAAATAAACAAGATTGAGCTATTATGAAATGTTATATTGTGTTTTCATCTTTTCTCCATGCAATACTATATATTATATACATGTAGCTTATATGCTGTTTCATACTTTCGGTATGTAGTAATTAATTTTATTATTTAAACTCGTAAGCTTAAAATATCTATAGATATAGTGTACATGTATTGTTTATACTTAATATATACTTACATGTATCACACAATGTTATGTTTGTGTGGCAGTTACTGTTTACAGTATATTATTACATATACATGTATGTATGCCTCATCAATTTAATGCTACATTGACATGTAATTAATCTGCTTTCTACATGTATATTAATATAGCTAGCAATGTACAACATCAGTTGCGTTACCTGTTTGAAAATGCTGTTTTCCTTACCTCCATTATTGAATGCATGTCTAACTTTCTGCATTTTTGAAAATGGCTTGCCATACAGCATCCAAATGGGGTTAGGGTTCAATTCATTCATCAATGAATTAAGTAAGTATTTATAATACAGGTTAATATCATCATGTGGCTTGAATTAGTGTGAAAATGCTGCAATTAATGTAGTCCTAGTGCAACATGTATATATAAAAGCTTGAATAAGCTTGAAAAAGCTGGAATTCAGTATGTGCTAAAAGCTTGAAAAAGCTGGAATGCCATTGACAAAAGCTGGAATTTGCTTGAAAAAGCTGGAATATCACATGCCAAAAGCTGGAATTTGCTTGAAAAAGCTGGAATATCACATGCCAAAAGCTGGAATTTGCTTGAAAAAGCTGGAATAGCAAATGCCAAAAGCTGGAATTTGCTTGAAAAAGCTGGAATATCACATGCCAAAAGCAGGAATTTGCTTGAAAAAGCTGGAATATCACATGCCAAAAGCTGGAATTTGCTTGAAAAAGCTGGAATATCAAATGCCAAAAAGCCTGAATAAGCTTGAATGATGTTGAACCAAAAGCTATAATTATCTTGAAAAGCTTGAACATGCTGTTCCAGAAATTCCAGCTTAATCTTGCCTAATTTGCATAAAAACTTTAACAAACTGGAATATTCTAGAATATTCTAGAATTCAATTCTAGAATATTCTAGAAAAAGCTGGAACTTTATTCTAGAATATTTCTAAGCTTTTTCTAGAATATTCTAGAAAATTCAAGTTCTGTTTCACAAGGGTACAAGGTCAATAATGTCTCAGAGGACTATGGTACAACATCTTTTTGTAAGTGACACATTTTTACATCATAGTAAAATGTTATTTTGCCACCTTTGTGTACACTGCAAACTTGCATGGTAAGATTTAAGGTTGCAACTGGAGTGCTACAATACATACAATATCTTTTTGTAAGAGATGTCCCTTGTCCTGTTTTAGTATGTAATTTACTCAACTTATTTAAATTTCAAATCTGTAGAAAACTTTATATTATGGCCTAAAATAGTTGTGTAGGGCAGTCAGCTGAATATATTTGTATACATTGTACAAACACTGTGTACATACTTTTTGGTCACCATGTAACCCTTTTGAGGTTAGATTAAATAACCTACTGATATGAGCTCAAAGCAGCAGCTGCTTTTGCAGACATACGTGTACATGTATGGTTTGCTCAATTATCTATATTTAATTTATTGCTAAATCCTCACAGTGCTGAAACTTTAAACTTGAGACTTGCATTGATTGCTCTGTATTTATTATTATCAAATCTCATTAATAATCCATGAAGCAATAAACAAAGGAATTCAATGAGCGATAAGTGATCTGTAAATTTGATACATATTTTGTCCTGATATTCATAACCTTTTGATTTTCTCTGCTGAAATAGGTTGTATCGCCAAAATAACTGAAAAAGGGCTCTTCACCTAGATGTTTGATAAGCCAGTATATTGTGTCCGTGCTTTATCAGATTTACAAACTCTCACTCCAGCTTGAGTTTGTAAATCCGATAAAGCACGGCTATTCATTACTCATGCCAGGCGTTTATTGTTTTTTTGTGTGTCGCCAGAATTACTCAACACGTGACAGGGCCGTCTACCAATCAGATTCAATATCGCTCGGGACACTGCGGGTCACTTAATTTACATACATAAGACTCGAGATGGCTGAGACCCGAGTACTAGTCGTGATTTCTCTCAAATGTAAACAGCTTAATGAATGTTTTATTCTAAGTCAAGTACCGATTGCTACAAGCCTCGCACTACGCAAGGTCGAACAACAAGGCCAAATAAAAGATGACAGAATACAACTAAAGCTGCTTTTTAATATTAACACCGATCGATGCGACATCTGAGAGCACAAGCTTCTGTGCATGTCCTCTTTTACTCCTGTACTTCTTTAGGGATCATTGAGAAGGTATTATTTTGTTGCTTCGATTTACTTGTCGATTGTTTTTCTAAATCAAGTACCGAGTGCTACAAGCCTATGCAGCTACAAGCAGGGCAGAACTCGCACTCCGGTAAGATCGAAAAGCGCTTTGATACTGTACAAAGCTATCAATGACATGAGTTAAAATATGTTCGCTATGATATTATTTTATGTATTCTAATTTAATCTGTGTTTCTCTATACTCGAACTAGACCGGCCGGTGATTGATCTGGCTTTGGCCTCGCAAGACCTGGGGATTATGATTTAAATTTAAATTATCCTAACAAAAGAAAATTGAGGACTTTTAATTCCCTTAAATGTGTTGGTACACGATATCCGAACCGGCAAAAAAAGATATAACTAAAGGAAATGCCAACAGGCTATGATACGAGCTATTCCCAAGTGGTCACCCATCCAGTTACTAACCTCGCCCGATCGGGCTTAAATTTTCTGATCGGACGAGACTGGGATTTACCATCTGAGCTAAACCCCCGAGGCCACAGGGAACCCAAATAGGTGGTCAGCAGGTACATGTACGTACTGATCATGCATGTACAATGCAAAAATATGCTAAAACTCCATGAATTCCATGTATTCACCTATTCCTATAGGTGACCTGAGTTAAAGCCACTCAGGGCCTCTTCTGTATATATTACATTCATGTATTGTATTGTATGCTGGATTGTCTAGATTAATTTAAAACCCCACTAACTTAGATACAACAAATTTGCTGTTAAATTATGGTTGCAGTTGTTCAATTCATGCATGATAACAGTTGCAATGTATCAGATATACTTGCATGCAATTGCCTGCATAAGTATCCATGCATGCATGAAATAAGATTTGCGTGCATCACACATGCATGCAATGCATGACGAGGTGCCAATTTGCATGCACGCCACATGCATGCTGCATGATGCGTGCATGTTGCATGCCTGCTGCATGCATGCCACATGTATCCTACATGCATGCATGACTCATGCAAGCTGCATGCATCCATGACACATGCATGCAGAGGTGCCAATTTGCATGCCTGCTGCATGTATGTAGCATGCATGCACTGCATGCATGCGGTATGCCTGCTGCATGCATAATTTTAGAAGGGCGTTCTGGTCACGCGTACGACCATATTATAATTAGTTTCGTATTCATGAGTCAAACGATGACAAACAACTCGAACAGCTTCGAACAAAAATCGTGGAGAATATACAAAGATTTACCTTAAAAAGGAGCACAATAGTTCCAATCAGCAAAATCAAAATGTTGCTTTTAAAATAAGCACTTCAATGGGTGTTCGAAAAATAAGGCTAGTTATTATTGTTATTCACATTGATGATGAACGGAAATGAACATCCTTGGACTATGCCAGATGAAAGAATGGCTCCCGGATTTATACCATTCGATTGACGAAAGCCTACTTCATTTCTGCCGATGGGGATGCTACTGTTTACCACTGAGGTATGGCTTTCGGCTGGAGTTAGAGCACTTGTAGCTGGAATGACATCTGTTTTGGATGTGGTTGTTATTTGCTCGTTTTTATTACCGTGAATGAAAGAAGTGAGCGCCGAATACATGTGCTTAAACTGATTAAGCGTTGCTCTCAATACTTGTGTCACTTCTGTGACCAATTACTGCTTTGATTTTATGTGTTTCTACGTTGTTGGAGGACAGAACAGTGACAGTTATCGCTCTCAGGGAGTAGTTTGTAAAATACTACCTGCTCTATCCGTCATATTTCGCAGCATGTTTTCCAGTGTGTTGTGGCCGATTGCTTTATTTTCATACCAGATCTTGATCTTTTCTGGATCGAACTTGATGGAGACGTCTTCTGCTCGCTGAAACATAGCTTAATTCAACTTCAGGATTAAGATGACTTAGGTAAGCTTTAATCGTTTTAACTTCGCATCTCGCCTCACTGGTTAGCTCAGTTGGTAGAGCACGGTCTAGAGTGCCGGAGGTCGGGGGTTCGAATATCGGCCGCGTCCTTGGGCAGGGACATATATAAGCCGTTGCATGGCCTTGTCTTCTTCTACTTTTAATCGGTAGTTGAAGGGGACGTGAAAGAACCTGCTGTGCAGCTCGAAAAGGAGCAGGGGATTGTCACCCGGTACAGCAGCCTGGCCATTGTACTAACCACAGACTAAAAAAATTGTGAACTGCGTGGCAGCTATCAGTGCAGTATAAGCAGTCTGTAACTTCACTGACAGGATGTCAGTAATTATAAAGCGCCACGAGACTGTGGTGATATGACGCTATATAAATATGGCCATTATTATTCATTATTAGTTAACTGGTCCAAAGATTTTGCCGTCTGAGTGGTCTTCAGTGCGATCTATGACGCCAGTGTGGTTTTTACTTGAAAGCACCGTTCCAGGTTCGCCTTTATTAAGCTCGAAATATTATTCTCCTTCAACTGTTACAGTAAGACGGAGCATTGACTTTTTCATGAGACTATGATTCTCCCTTCCTCTTTTTCTAAATTGCAGTGAAATATAACACCAAGCTGTTTGCATCGAAATACGAGGATTTCGCGTTTCGGCGCTAGCCAATTCATTTCCTTCTTATTTCCTCACTGTGTCAGCAGTTAGGGAATTTTTGTGTACTGTTCCACCTATTTTTCCAGTACTAGTGAGGTGCTTCAGGAAATAATTTAAGGTTTTATTTGCCTCGTGAAACAAGTTAGTATCACAAATTGAAAACTTTTTGTTGAACGGCGGTGGCGAACGAAGATGGCGGTCGAGGGCTGCTCGGATGGACATTAAGCTGGTTTTCTTGTAGTAGCTGATATCCTTTTTTCTTGCTGATACGTATAACTTTGAAAGCATTTGTTTATTTCATCGATATCCATTCTCTCAAACACTGCTGTGAACTCTTTTTGTTGTTCAAACCATTCTATCAAAAAAAGTCGATGTAAACTCGAGTTCCGTTCTTTCAAATAAAACATTGAAACTGGACGAAAAAGAAAAAAAACTGGACCTTTATAGAGATTCACACCGTATTTTGTTGCATGTTTAGTCTTTACCGGAAGAGCATTCTGTTTCATTTCGTATATTTCTTCGTAAGAAATTGAGCTGCAGCCATTTTTGTTCAAAAGCAGAACTCATAGTCACTGCTCTGCCAGTGACTATCATCTCATAGTTGGAGCCTCTCGACTAATCAGAGCGCTGGAAACTGTGTTCAACTTTAAAATTATACTAAAACATATTAATATTAAAATTTCGTACATTGTACAAAATCCAAGCATATGATTAGCTAATTTTCGTGCAATATAGGAGAACAAAGCACTCGACCCAGATCCTCTCTTATCTAAGGGAAAGGAGACCTGATACATGTGAGCCAGCGCTTCGCTTATAGTTACCTGGACGGCTTGGAAAACCTCATTGCAATCGTATAATTAACAGTGAAAACGTAGACAATTACTAGAAACGTTACTACAGGATTGAACTCTGTCTCCTGTGTGACAGAGGATATATTTTTGAGGCGAACATTTGTATAATCGCTCGTTGGACGTTGGAAATTGCTGATTTGCAAGCGCTGGAAGTACAGCAAGTCAACATCTGGGGTCAGTTGGAACTTCTCGAAACGAGCAACAGTATTGGCCAATCCAGCAATAGAAAACACCCTAACCTTTATAAAATGCAATACATAAACAATATAAGTATATTGTTATGGGTGCAATCAGAATATAGGTCTCGAGAGGTTCCGTGTGGTAATGAACAAAAGTTTCTACAACGCTCCAGTAGTCTTATTGAAGAAATAGCTTTTATATTAATAATAATAATAACTTTATTAACGTGTCATATGTAAAATTTAGCATTACTGCTAATGGGGAACACTTACTAAATGAATAAATACAAAGATATGCATAGTACCCTTTTATTTCCGATACCTTACTCTGTTAATAAGAGGAGAAAATGAAGCAATAATTCAGTAGATGGTTCGAAAACCCAGGATTTTTGATTTGGAAAATGTTTGCATCGGAGCCGAGCACATGGAGGCCGGTTTCAAGATTTCAATAGGTTAGTCATTTTCGAATGAAAGAAACTACTAAAGAAAGTAGGCTGGCGAGGAAATAAGCCGGCTAAATACTTGATATTTGGATACATGGCTACAAGAGAAACGTTTTCGAGTTAAAATCTACAAACATATCGCAAGGCGGATTCGCTTCATCTTTGTTTTTTCCGCTCGACTTCATTGACCAAATACCAAAGTAAATTATTCTTTGCAAAGTTTTCTACTTAGTTGAATATTAAAAGTCCTGTTTTTATTCATTGTCTATTGAAATGACATTTCTTTGTGGAGATATTTACCGAAAAATGGTTTTATTCATCCGGAATATTTGACTTCTTTATGAAATTGTTATTGACACCTGATTTCAATTGAAACTCACTGCTGACAGTGCACTCAGTTTGAATATTAAAAGGTTAGAGACTTTATGTTTGTGCTTTATCGGTAAATACAGTCACTTGCGCTGACTGTTTGATGAACGCAAAAGTCCACCTCAATCAGTATTAATAATTTTTCGGGGTTCATCGTACAAGTCAGAGTGTGCCTGTATTTGTCGATATATAGCCGAGCACTCACATTAGCCTCTAACCCTGAAATATATTTAATAGGTTATACTGTAACACAGTTAAATAGTTTACTTACGTGGTGGTGCATGATCATTCTTTGTGGTCAGCAGTACAGACAGTACGATAACAATTCCCAGGACACAGACACCAGAGAGAACTGATCCTAGGATGAATTTCCTAGTCCAACAGTCAGCACACTCAGCAGGAGAAGGAAGAATGGTTAAATACTCTGGTTCAGAGGCGTCAGCATTATTCTGCCAGTTGGATGAGCTTGGCCCAGGAATTTCATCATAAATCGGTTCTTCCTGTTCCTCTGTAGGTGTCGCAGTGTTGTTAGTAGACAGTGGCTCGGAAATGGCAACCCCCGATTGTGGTCTTGTGCCTCCATCATTGTCAGTGTCTGTACTAACTGTGTTCACATGTATTAATTCAATATTAACTTTTGGCCACACATTCCTAGTACATTCTGCCTTCACGCACTGCTGCATATGCAAAGCTTCGACGGCCTCTTGCTTTTCCGTTGCCGTTCTTTCATCTTTTTCACTTTCAACAAGTGTCTCCTTGTTTTGTAGATAACTGGAATTCTCCCTAGTGTTTTCGGCCTTTTCACCAGAGTTTAATTGGACGAATGACCCATCATGTCTCATCGACATTGCGCTCTGACTTGGTTTTGCATTGTCTCCATTTCCGTCGCAGTTTTGCACAGAACTAGAGAAGGTTTCTTGTTTGGCCTTTTCGTTGTCGACAGGAATTTCGTAGTGCTGTTCAACATCACTGACTGGTTCTCTTGGTTTACAAGAGGATTTTTCACTCTGCTCCCCGTTATCGTAATCAACTTCAGGCAAGCCACCTGGTGCCTCATCTTTGCTTCTGTTTTTATCTTTTACATCAACAGAAGAATCTGCTTCTTGAACAGAACCCCCTAAATGCTGAAGGTTTTGAAATGATGGTTGGTTACTTCGATTTGCGCTTTCTGATTTCATTCTCGACCCATGCATCTCAGTTTGTAGAATATCCCCATTAGGGTTATTTGCCATAAGGAAGGATGCTTTGGTATTATAAAAGGGTGTCTAGCCCCTAAATCAATGGACAAAATTTCGGTAAACAATATTGAATACAGCCGTTACCGTTTAACAAAACTTTCTGTGCCTAACAAAAGTCAGACCACAATGAACATCACAGAATATTTATATATCGAATATTTCTATTTTCTGATTGGCTAGAGGCCGAAGAGGTGACAGACGCGAGACAGGTTGTCCATCAGAGTGACAATTTCTATAATATTTAGGCAATTACAGAAAATACTAGAACAAATTCTGCCAGTCATGAATATCTATTGGTCCATCTGTGAACTGCATGTTAATTAGGGAAAATTAATTTTATATGATCAGGGGTTATGAAGATATTGAGGGGTCTCTTATTTTGGGGGACAGTTAAAGGGTGTTCTTGATAAATACTGGAGTTGCAAGGGGGGTTTGGATTTTTTCACCCCAGCTTTTGTTACTGCTACTGGAACGGCGCTCCAGAAGTTAAAAAGATGAAAAAGGGGATAACGAAAATGTTACGCTCGCAAGATTCATATCTTCATATTACCTCCCTCGTGACATTATTTCGGGTATATAATGATGAGTTTCAAACAAGAAAGGAAAATGGAAGTTTTGTTGAATTATTCATGCACCTCACTTTATCTTTACTTTATTGAATTTCTAATATGTAATACTATCTAGCAATACTAATTATTGAGTGAAGCAAGTCTCAAACAGCCACTGAATACAACTAATATTTACAGCAAGAAATGGTATTAAAAGTGCGTGTGAACTGCCACTTTTATGGGATTCTATCACACGGCGGCCAGAGTCCCAGGAGAATAAAAACTTTCTTTTGACCGGGAAAACTCGTTCTGAAACTACTTCGGCGTGAGGCCAAAGGGACAAAATCTATACATGCATCAGGAGTTCCGGACTTCCGGTTGGATCACACTGCATTCTGGGTAGGTGGGCTCAGAAAAGTGGGCATCAACTTCTAGATCGGCCATATTGGATTTGAGTGCAGTCAATTTTTGCTCCTTTGCAAGTTCAAAAACTTACTACCTAAAACACGGAATATCTTACCTTTACAGATTCTTCAGTTGGGAGTTCTAAGTCGATGTTTAAGCTTTAGAACGGGATTAATAAAGTTTCCAAGTTGACTGCGCTCAAATTCAATATGGCCGCTCTGGAAGTTGATGCCCACTTTTCTGAGCCCACCTACCCAGAATGCAGTGTGATCCAACCGGAAGTCCGGAACTCCTGATGCATGTATTCTTTCTAACCAATATGGCCTCCGCGAGATAACCCCATGATGGTGTCGGCTGCACGCAATGATAGCAACATAATTATTTGCAACTGATATACAATGCAGGCAGTTCACACCCAGGAATATTGAAAGCCAATCGGCCGAGAAAATATAAAGCTTTCATGTTTTCTAATTAAGAAATAGAAAACATTTCCCGTGTTTCTATAGAGTTATAGAAATACGAGTGGGAGTTTGGGAGAACGAGAAATGGCAGTGGGAACACGTTAGCCTGAATGGCGAGTGTTTCCACAGCTATTTAGAGTTCTTCCAAACTTCCACAAGTGTTTCTATAACTCTATAAAAACAAGGGAAATGTTTTCTATTTCCTTTATAAAATAACCCACAGAAAATAATTACTAGCGCGCTCAACTTTCTATGTTTCATTAGAGTTATAGAAACACGGCTTTCAGCCAATCAGAGCGCGCGTACTATCGAATCTATTTTATAATGTAGATTTGAAGTTTAAAGAATATTATGGGTAATTATTTTGATTCATCAACACTTTTCATCAGGGAGGGAAGAATTATGTTTGCCACGAAGTTTTGAATTCGTAATTGAAATTTGGATCACTAATAGTTCCAATACATAACTGATTCAAAAGCATTCAAAATGTTAACACTGAATAAAATTAAATAAAAGAACAAGAAAGACTAAACAGCCGGTTCGTTTATTAATATTCGATTTAATCAATTCTTTCTTTTACTGGCTGGGGAACAGACTCGAGACAGGTTGTCCACCAGAGTGACAATTCCATCATTTTTAGACATTTAGAGACAATACTAGAAACATTTCTGGCAGCCATGAATATCTATCGGTCCATCTGTGAACTGTAATTTGCTATTAGGGAAGTTTATTTAATATGAGTAGCTGTAGCCCGCTAGCGGCTCTTCTGGGTGACTTTTTTCCATCATTTGTTTTCGGATTTTGAATTGTTGGGTAGGGAAAGAGGAAGGAACTCTTGATAAATACTGCATTTGGAAGAGGGAGGCTTGGGTTTTTACCACTGTTATTTTCACTGCTACAAGGGGAACAGGGGGACGCTTAAAAAGCTGAAAAGATGGAAAGGAGCTGGGAGCTGCAACAAATTTATGCACCCAATTTCAATATCTTCATACCCCTCCCTCGTCATATTAAATGATCTTTCCCTTATTTCGAGTATAATGATGAGTTTAAAACAAGAAAATATGTTTTTTTTGTTGGATTATTAATTCACCTCAGTTACCCTTTACTTAAAGTAAATAATTATTTATACTGTTTATATGTGTTTATTAAATAAGCCTGAATCCTTCGGGATCCTTCTACTACTACTACTAATAATAATATTTATTGAGGATACTCCACTCATTACAAATGATTTTCAGGGAGGTCCTAACAAAAAGAGCAAAATAAATGACAAAAATAAATAAAAATGAAAATTGAATATAACGTAGATAATACACGATTGAATAAAACTATAAAATAAACAAAAGTTTGGTTGATTGATGAATCCTAGTAATATACAGACTTACAATTTATGAAAAAATCTGTATCTGAATAGTTTCAGATTATCGATGTTTCTAATTTCTAAATCTAGAGAATTCCAGTCTTTGGAACAGTGGGGAACTGTTCTAAACAGACCCCTGTTGGTTTTAACACCTTCAAAACTAATATTTTCTTTATATCTTGTATTATAAAAGTGGACTTGTGATAATGAATAGAAACCAAAATCATGATTAATTAAGTTATTCAAACATTTATAAACAAAAATATAGCGATCTATAGTTCTTTTCTTTGCCAGTGGCATCCAGTTCAACTCTTTCAAGGCTTGAGTCGCAGATGAGTGCAATTCTCTTCCAAGGATCGTCTTTGTTGCCCTGTTTTGGAGTATTTGAAGAAGATCCATCTGTACAGAGTTCTCCCCAGACAAAGCTGTTGTATTCAAAGCTTGATCATAGTGTTGTAGTAGGTTATTCTGGCAGATAGAGGGAGTAGAAACTTGATTCGATTCAAAATAGCAATTCGTTTACGTATTTTGGAGGCAATGCTGAAAATGTGATCGTCCCATGATAAACGTTCGTTAAGAGTGAGACCCAGATATTTGAAACTATCGGCACGCTCAAGATTCTCTCCACTGAATGATAGAGACATAATGGAAAAGGGACAAGTTCTTACAGAGTGTCCAAAAAGCATAAGTTTAGACTTAGATGCATTAAGTGTTAATTTGTTCCTGTCAAACCAGAGAGCTAGCTTACGTAGGTCATTATTCATTTGTGTTTGCATATCCTGGGGTGTACTCTCAGAACAAAAAATAACTGATTCATCGGCATATAGTGTTACTTTGCAGTGTTTTAGTGACTGTGGTAAATCATTTACGTAAATAATGAACAGGAGCGCGCCTAGTATGGAACCGTGCGGTACTCCAATTGTCACTTGAAGTGCCTCAGACATGATATTACCAACTTTAGTGACTTGAGATCTTTGGGTTAGGTATGAAGTTAACCAGTTGAGACCAGCTTCTAGAATTCCAAAGGACATTAATTTCGTGCGAAGAATGACGCGATCCACGGTATCGAACGCCTTCGAGAGATCTAGAAAGGCAGCCCCGGTGCATGACTTTTCCATTTTCCATACCCATGAGTATGTTATCACAGAATTCTGAAAGAGCTATGCTGGTGGATAATCTAGGACGAAAACCAAATTGATTGGGTGAGGGCAGGTTGTTTGATGATAAATATGAGTATAACTGTTCAAAAACTGCACGTTCAAGTATTTTGCTGATGGTCGGTAGGACAGAAATTTGACGGTAGTTACTAGGATCTGTTCTATTACCAGATTTAAACAAGGCCGCGACTTTTGCGCATTTCCATAGAGATGGGAATTTTGATGTAGTTATTGACATATTAAATAAACTTGTTAATACAGGAGCAATGATTGTGGCACCACTTTTCAGTAGTCTTGCGCTTATGTTGTCAAGGCCGATGGCTTTGTTTGTCTTTAGTTGAGACAACTGTTTTAACACAAAATCGGTTTCTATTTCTTTCAGGTGGAAAGTTGTTGAAGAGACTTGATCCTTAGTATTCGAGGTGGTAATGATGTTGAAACGAGCGGCCAAAGAGCGTCCAATACTTGTAAAGAAATCATTTAAAGTGTATATGAAATGAAAAATATTAACTCCTAATATCCTAAATTAAGTCTTCAAAAGTCCGAATTTTTGGGTCTCATTTACCTGTTGCGATTTCATGGCATATTTTTTTCGCCTAGAAGTTCGGTCAGAACGCTTCAAAAATGGTTACATTTCCCGCGCGGCCATACGATCCAATTACAGGGCCTGTGACGTAGTAACCGTGACACAGCGGAAAGCGAAACATGGCTACCAGTGTAAGAATAAGAGAAAGCTAAAGAACGGCGGCGATTATTGTGTGGCTGGTGGCCCTAACAAGGTCGGTTGTAAGAACAACAGCTATACGGAAGGCATATCTATGTACTACTTCCGAAAGGAAGAAGCTGTGAAACAGCAGTGGACGCGTTTTGTTCATAAACACAGGAAGGGTTTTGCCCCATCAAAGAACTCTGTTCGGCTCACTTTGACTTTGAGCAGAGCTGCTACGAGCACAGGTCGATCATTTTCTCTGGTCCGTCAGATACTACGAAACCGCAGTTGAAAAAAAAATTGATCAGGGGAGCATTTCCGACCAAGGATGCCGTTCTAGTCGCGATGTGTCCTCTCCGCCGCAGCGAAAACAAGTAAGTCCATTTCTAATGTCCCTCTAATGTCCTTTGTAAAACAGTGCACATGCACATCGCCCAAAGCATTTTTGTTTTAAATAGATTGTAAACTAAAGTACGCAGTACGGAAGTAAAGGTTATTTCCTTTTGAATATTGGATGTGCGAAATTATGTAATAAAAAGAGTTTGTACATTCTACTTTTACAATAATCTTTGTAAATTTTAATACTCATTACTGTTTTGATAATTTTGCTAATTTATCCGAAAAGATTAAATATATTACTCTCAAAGTTTCAGTGATTACTAAGTGTGGCATTCTCTTTCGATTTGTGGAGTCTGTTTGTTTGTATCTTTAAGTTTAATTTGATTCTTGAAGTTTTTTTTATTTATGCTAATGAGGCAAAATGTAAACATTGTACTCTAGCTCTCCAGAGCCAGAGGTTTTCTAGAGAGAGAACGGCACTTTCTCCGCGGCTGTTCTTTCTAGAAAACCTCTGGAACCAGGGTACTCTCCTGCCTAAACCGATAGCAGAGGATGATGAAGAAAGTGATCAGGATTCCCAAGGAAATAATTCTCCAAATAATGATACAACAATAATTTATTGTATATTTATTCTAAGATGGGCAATTAAGATGTTGTATTTTACTGACAACATATTTGGCTGTAGATATATAAAATGTGACTATACAATTTTAAACTAAAAGCTGTTAAAAATTTTTTCAGAGTTCGACCAGGCCAACCAGCCCATGAAAAGCCCAAGTTCATTGTGTTTATTAGCATGCTGATGGCATTGTTCACAATGTTTTACTTTAAGTGCAAGGAAACCAAGCCTAACCATAAGCATCAGACGTAATGGTACCATGGTGACGGTATGCCAGCATTGTCCAAAATCTGGGCAAAATGCATTCAAATGGCAGTCTCAGCCATTGGTCCTTGGGAAGTGCCCATGCAACTGGTAACATCTTGCCCAGCTTAGCTGTTCTCGTGGCTGGGGCTTCCGGCATAAGCAAGGTGTCGCTGGTCTTCAGACACATGGGGCTATGTGCTTATTATATAACGACATACTTTATTCACCAAAAGAAGTTCCTGTTCCCGGTGATCTTACAGTACTGGGAAAGCTATAGAACCGTGCTTGTGAACAAACTAATTAAGAAAATGAAGGGTGTGGTGTGGGGACAGGACATTTGACTCTATGGGGCAAAGTGCAAAATACAGGGCTTACACTATGTTCTGCTGCACAATCCAAAAACGAAAGGCTCAGCAAATGTGGACAGCCCAAAAAAGGGACACCCTAAAAGTTCTTGTGAATAGTTACTGACCATACATGTATAACTGACCATCCCCCACTATCAAAAAGCAAAGTTGTAAATAATAAATTGTATTATATTAGCCTTTTACAACTAGTAGAATGATATCACTATAATCTTAGCAAATCATATTGCCTAATGCCAGACCAAAGAAAGCCTCAGTTGTAAAGCACACACCACCACTAATGTATATCAATTCCAAGTGTGCCCAATCCCCCCTATCAGGGAAAGAGTGGGACATTGGTCAACCAACCAACCAGTCCTGGGGATTTTGTTTATTTTAACACTTTTTACAGTACTTGAGTAAGGCTTTGTAAGTCCGACAGTGGAACATTTGCAAGAAATATTATAAATAGAGAAATTCCCAGGGGTATCAGGCATGCTTAGAATTCAATTAATGGAGGCACAATTGTATGCATCGCACTTCCTTATAGCGAGTAACAGTGGATACAACTTAGAAGCATTTTGTTTTTATACACCCAAGAGAGGCTAAGGATCTATCATGCACATTATTACCACTTGGCATTGTGTAAACTCTATTATATATATATATACACTTTATATACATGTATATAATTTCCATTTTAACTTATTACCTCTTTGAAATGCTAATAAGTGACATTGACTGATGCATTTATGTTGATAGAAGTTTCATTGAATAACATGCAGCAATGCATAAAGTATTGTGCCCTTGCTTCTGCTGGCTGGTAATTGCTTGCCTGGTGATGGGGTGTATGTCCTAAACACAGCTGGCTGGCAATGGCCTGGTATTGTCCCAGCCCATATAGCCACAAATTCTACAGGCTGCTCGTAGGAAGCTACAAGAATAAAGTTTAATGTAGGCTTTCCCTTAGAATAGTAATGTTGTTATTTGTATTTCATTTTTTATTTGTTTGTGCAAAAGGTGGAGCCACATTTGTATATCTAACTTAGGTACATGTACTTATTCTGTATATTTCATTACTCTGCAAGGATGAAGTTACTTTTAGGACTCGCATAGTATATTGACATCATGCAAGTCGTAATCGTAAACATGATTTTTACGACTCATTGTTTTCACGACTCACCTACTCTGCTTATTATTTGGCAGGAATCTGATAAACCTGTCCGTCGATATGCTTTACATTTTCAGCTCCAAGCCTCTAAAGAGTGCCAAATTTGCCTTGACTTCCAGTAGCTGGAGTGCTTTGCTTTGTCACGTGCATATGTGCAGTAATTCCCCTGTCCCTACCCCAGAAAACTTCCTCAAATGTGTGGTAAATGCTTGAGGGTCGGTGTAAGAAACTATGCAAAACCCTGGTATTTCCCCCACTATTGCCTGGTAATATCCCCACCTGTTGTGCAGTATAATATGCCATATTGGAGCAATTGCAGAATACCCCACCACTGGGTTCATTAATAATGCATTTTCTCAAATTCTCATACAAACCTTCTAAAAACCTAACCCTGAAATATAAAAAAATCCTACCCATTTCCAGATCATTCATTAAGAACGAGTGTAAATACACCTGAGCTAAATGGATAATTTTTAAGGGCCTTTCAAGTGGTCTTTCGAAGTTGGTTCATTAATAATGCATTTTCTCAAATTCTCATACACACCTTCTAAAAACCAAACCCTGAAACTAAAAAAAATCCTACCCATTTTCAACCCCAGGGAAGGTCAAAGGGAAGACTAGCCACAAATACGTTTGTATATAGTACTGTCATTTCCTATTAAACATGAATATAAAAAAATCACTTACTCGTGCACGACGACGGTACCCTCTGCCATTTCGGTCTTTCAAAAGAGGACCTACGTGAATTTGTCATTGCTGCGAACCTGGAAGTTTTCGTGCTTTGTCACATTTTAATACGTTGAAAACGAGTTGCGGAGGCTAAACTACAGAATATAATACAGGGCCACGAGCAAACGAGCTCAATATGAATATGACGAAACCAATATGACGGGGCTTTAACAGTGGCCCTGCATTCTGTAGTTGCTCCCGAAGAGCGGAGGATTGCGATACAAAGGCTTCCTGTAGTGATCCACTGATTTACCGGGACTTGGCCCTCGAATCTAGAGGAGTAGAGCACAACACCGCCAGAGACATAATTTTCGTCGTCGTCTTCCCCATCGCTCGAGCCCGCAAGCGGCTCATCTTCGTACGGTTGAAATCCGTTCGCCCTTACTTCCACTTCATCAAAATCGTGGCTTCCACTCTCTGAACTCGAAGATGAAGATAAATTTGCTCGCTTTCTGACATCTTACTTTAGTTTTGCAACGAAGAGCAAGGACGGTTCGCAGGTTTATCGAGCTTGTTTACGTCTGTGCTACGAAGTATGCTATCAAGTGTGTCACGGTTTCTACGTCATCACGAGCTTGACTCGCCCCAGTCTCCTGACCATATTTCCAGTGCATGTATCACAACTTTGTGAAGCGAAATCTCAGCTTTATAATTTTTTTCTTCGCAATTTTCTTTTGCTTTGATGTTTAGGAGATAATGAACGATAGAAAAACCCAAAAAAAAAATTCGCTTCATATACACTTTAAACAGCTTGCTAAGGCCTTGGGTTCTGTAATTGTGACTCCGTCTTTAATCAAGACATCGGGGCCAGAGCTTTTCCCGGATGACTTGAGAGGAAATATTTGCTTTAAGTGATTCCACATTTCCTTTGAATTTCCTTTAGCTTTTTCGATGAGCTGGGTGAAATACATTGATTTCGCTTCCTGTGTGTCACGGTTAACCTTCTTTCTCAATTCTCAAACAATTTGCCAGTGGTGCGATGAATTGGATTTAACGGCTTTACGGTGGTGAAAATCACGTTTCTGCATGGAGGACAAGAGATCTTTATTCATCCAGGGACAAGGATTGTCTTTAATTTTACGACTTTTAATTGGAGTATGTTCATTGGCAACTTGAGTAAAAAGCTGGTTCCAAGTGAAGATTGCATCATCGATGTCATCAAAGGTTGCCATTACTGACCAAGGAATGTTTTCAAGGTCCGAAATGAAATCTTTTTGGTTGAAAGATTTATAAGAACGGTAATCAATGAGTCTTGGTGGTGCTACCGGATTTGATGATGCAATAGACGAGAGAATGATCACTAAGGCTCAGGTGTATAACTCCAGACTGAGGAATGCGATGTGTATTGTTCACTAATAATAGGTCAATCAATGTACAGGAATTTTCAGTATTGCGTGTAGAATCTTTAATTATTTGAGTGAGACCAAATTGTCTTGCAAATCTTTCAATAGAACGACGATGTGGATTTCGGTGTTTGGCGTAATCAATATTAAAGTCTCCAAGAATACAAATGTCACAACGGTCCAAGTTTTCCAATTTGGAAAAAGCAGTTTCTAGACCAGCAATAAAATAATTAACTTCATGTTCCTCTGGTCTGTAGACACAGCAAACATATAAACATTTGCATTTTTTTCTTTTGATTTTTATCCAAAGACATTCGGAACCGGTTGGAGCGACGTTATCAAGAACATCGTAAGCAAGGCCATTACCAGTGCTAACTCGATCTTTCATGCAAAATGAATATCCGTCGATGGAAATTTCACAGTCCATGACATCATTCGTCAACCAAGTTTCAGATATAGCTAATATATCGAAGTGGTAGTGTAGAAGTAGAGCACGAATGCTGTCCAATTTATTGTAGAGGCGATTGATGTTGATATGGGCGATTTTTAGATTAGTGTTACGGGTTAGTTTCACGGTTTAGTTTCACATCGGGGAAAGGAAAATTACCAGCAGTAGAATTGGCTGTGTCTTCAGGTGGTGGACGGCAAGAAGCACAAAACCTAGAAGCGGAAGAATTGCTAAGTTCTGAATATTCATTCAATGGCATGTTTAGGCATTTGGAGTGAAACCATCGATCGCAGTCATCACACTGAATTGCTCGTTGGTTGAATCGGCAACCTTTAGAACAGAGCCCACAAGGATCTTTGACGGGGCCGTATCCATCTTTCCGTTAGTGCTCTCTGAACCATAATTTCAGTTATGTGTTCGTTGTTTTATATTTAGTAGACAATTTACGTGTTCAGATGTACAGTTTGTACGGATTAGGGTATAATATAGGTATATCAAATAAATACAACATTTAAAAGCTGTTTAGTACCGGGAAAGTTTTGTTTAGTTACTGCGTCCACTATACATTAACAGCACGTAGCCATTGTCGCGTCGATCTTAGTGCGGGACGACAGTAACGGGAAATCGTTCCCACAATGCACCCGATATGTTGATATGTCTGGACACCTAATAATTTTTGCAATTCGCTGTGTATATATAAATTGAATGTAGAAAAAGCGGCAAAAACTAACGATGTACTTCCTCTAGAAGGATCACTCTGGTTTCACAGCTAGTTGTGCGTGTATATTATATGAAGAATTTTAGAAAGTACTACTTGCAACTTCTCACAGTTCCATATTGTATTAAAAAAAAAAACGTTTCGGCTTTCAGCCTTCATCAGTTAAAAAGTAAAACGAAAATTACGTTCAGGTTCAGTGATATAAATATATATACAGAAAGCTAATACAATAGTGTTTTTTTAAATGTTGAATAAAATAAATTAATGGTCCTGAAATAAATACAATAGGATTAAAATTCAATGTGAGCAGCCGTAACCAAAACAGTTATGTAATATCGCAAAGGTTATGTAATACTGCTAAATGCTTTCCAAAGTCAGATAATGTATGTTCTACTAAAGCGCTAATTACTAATTTAGTAAATTGTAATATTTCTAAAGGTTGTGTAAACTATTTTTATAACATAACCACGATAAACTTAGCGCTCTGATTGGTTAATAGCCGTGGACTCACGTCGGATTTTGTTCACGATTGCACCAAATTTTGACGATGTTGCGCGCGCATTGAGAACAATATACATGCAATCAAGAAAACAAAAGATTGTCATGCAACATTGAGTTTTGGCGGGCCACATTCTTGTTTTTGGCGGGCCACATGCTTTTGTTTTCAATGCGTGCGCTACATCGTCAAAATGGCCTATTCCCACGAAAACTATTTTACAGGACATGCAATTAGAGAAAAACTCTAATCCAAGTGAACAGGGAATTTTGTTCAGCGACTGTCTTGGCAAATTTTGAGCTTCATTTATTTTCCGAGCTACCGTACCAGAAAAGGAAGAGTTGACACGGCTTGCAAATCTGAACGAATGGCGAACACGATTTACGAGCTTTTGCACTGAGTTTTGGATCGTGAAACATTCAGAAAGGATGGACAAAAAAAGACGACGAACTCTTCAATCTCGATATTTAGAGGTAAAGGGACATCATTTTTGATTATTAATTAACACAATCCAGACGAGTTTTATGAGCTAATTAAAAGAAACCACAATCATGGTTTATTTGGTAGAAACTAAACTTATAATTATATCAGTC
Source organism: Actinernus sp. WN-2022 (assembly GCA_030867875.1). Lineage (NCBI taxonomy): Eukaryota > Metazoa > Cnidaria > Anthozoa > Actiniaria > Actinernidae > Actinernus > Actinernus sp. WN-2022. The sequence continues at coordinate 10,053,901 of JAOWCC010000655.1, read as the reverse complement.
GAGTCGAAAACCGTCGAAGAGCCAGAGGTGTACATAGTGGAATTAAACGAATAAACCTCATTAAAACGTTCTATGGTGTCCTGATATTAATGCCAACTACAGAATAATGAATATAAGCTCCACATTCAGTGAGTTCATTTTACGAGATACTTTTATTGCCACTTTTCGTTGTGAAAGTGATTAAACTTACAATTTTAGAGAACAACAAACAAACTTACTTAATAGTTCACTTGTCTCAAGGATATCTCGTACCGGCACAAATGGCAACAGCAACAAGCCAAAACCAGGAGCTTCAGCTCACAGTTCACTCCAATCTATAGGAAAAATGACGAATTCCAAACTACTGGTGTGTAGATCGTTTTTAATTCCGCCGAAAGCTATTCAATTTTCAACAGACGAATGAACCCTTTTCTTAATTTTTGCTTTACCAAAGCGATTGCTTCCAACAAAAGGACCTGAATAAATGTCTTTCTCTTGCAGTTCGAGAACTTTTTAGCTAGCTAGGTCTTCTCTTTTCCTTGAGACCAAGGTTTGAATAAACATTTTGTTGAGCAGATATCAATGAATGACTTGTTTTTGTACTGCTACTATCGTACCAGCCCTCAGCTTAATTTATGCGATTGTTTCATGTATTGAGAATTTATCTTTCATCACCAACAAAAACATTATTTGCTCTTTAATTGTCGTGGTTATGTTATAAAAAGAAATGGTAAACGCCACAGCTGGGAGGTTGCCTAAGCACTCAAGAAGCTAGAGTCGCTCTCGGCTTTGCCTCTCGACAGTAGACTCTTACGCATCTTTCGTGCTTATCAACCTCCCGCCTGCGTCCATAACTCGATGGACGCACGCAATCTCCACATTAGGGTTATTTGCCATAAGGTAGGAAGCTTTGGTATATTGTGTTATAAAAGGGTGTGTAGCCCTAAATCAATGGACAACATTTCGATAAACAATATTGAATACAGCCGTTACCGTTTAACAAAACTTTATGTGCTAAACATCACAAAATATTTCTATATCGATTGCTAAACAACAATTTCATTGCTGTTTATATTGATTGCTATTCATTGCTTATTTGATTGAATCAATCCGGGTTTTTTCTGATTGGCTAGAGGCCGAAGAGGTGACAGACTCCGTAATATTTAGGAAATTACAGAAAATACTAGAACAATTTCTGGCAGTCATGAATATCTATCGGTCCATCTGTGAACTGCATGTTAATTAGGGACAATTAATTTAATATGATCAGGGGTTATGAAGATATTGAGGGATCCCTTAATTTTTTTGGGCCAGTTAAAGGGTGTTCTTGATAAATACTGGAGTTGCAAGGGGGTTTTTTTCACCGCGGCTTTTTTTACTACTACTGGGACGGCGCTCAAAAAGTTGGAAAGATGAAAAAGGGGATAACGAAAATGTTACGCTCGCAAGATTCATATCTTCATGCATACTCCCTCCCTCGTGACATTATTTCGGGTATATAATGATGAGTTTCAAACAAGAAAGGACAATGAAAGTTTTGTTGAATACTAATTATTGAGTGAAGCATGTCTCAAACAGCCACTGAAATACAACTAATATTGCATTGGCTAAAAATGAATTTACAGCAAGAAATGGTATTAAAAGTGCGTGTGAACTGCCACTTTCCATGGGATTCTATCACACGGCGGTCAGAGTCCCAGGAGAATAAAAACTTTCTTTTGACCGGGTAAACTCGTTCTGAAACTGCTTCGGCTTGAGACTAAAGGGACAAAATATATTCTTTCTAACCAATATGGCCTCCGCGAGATAACCCCATGATCGTGTCGGCTTCACGCAATGATAGCGACATAATTATTTGCAACTGATTACAATGCAGTCGGTTCACACCCAGGAATATTGAAAGCCAATCGGCCGAGAAAATATAAAGCTTTCATGTTTTCTAATTAAGAAATAGAAAACATTTCCCGTGTTTCTATAGAGTTATAGAAACACGAGTGGGAGTTTGGGAGAACGAGAAATGGCAGTGGGAACACGTTAGCCTGAAGGGCGAGTGTTTCCACTGCTATTTCGAGTTCTTCCAAACTTCCACAAGTGTTTCTATAACTGTATAGAAACAAAGGAAAATGTTTTCTATTTCCTTTATAAAATAACCCACAGAAAATAAGTACTAGCGCGCTCAACTGTCTATGTTTCTATAGAGTTATAGAAACATGGCTTGCAGCCAATCAGAGCGCGTGTACTATCGAATATATTTTACAATGTAGATTTGAAATTCAAAGAATATTCTGGGTAAATATTTTGATTCATCATCTCTTTTCAGCAGGGAGGGAAGAATAATGTTTGCCACGAAGTTTTAAATTCATAATCGAAATTTGGATCACTAATAGTTCCAATACATAACTGATTAAAAAAAATTCAAAATATTAACACTGAATAAAAGAAAAGAAAATAACAAGAAAGACTAAACAGCAGGTTCATTAATTAATATTCGATTTAACTCTTTCAAGTCCGATCGTGTGTGAGCTCAATTGGTGAAATCCTGAGTGCTAACACAACCCTCCCCCTTCAGTTCAAGTTTTGGCTAGCCCAGGGCAGTTAAATACTGCTGACCTTTTAAGCCGAGGGCTCAAACTTTCTCCACAATGCCATTCGGGTGAATTCTACGAACTGGTTGACGGTAGGTATTGCAACTTCTGTAGGGTTTCCAATGAAATGTGCTCTAATTTTGGAGAAAAATGCCACTTTCAGAGAGCTTGAGGACATCATTAAGTCTGAGGATGGCTGAAAAGTACTTGGTTTGCTTTTAGTAGGCCTTGTGAGGGGATTTCACAGGGTTTTTCCGTTGTGTTTGTGCTTTCAGACACAGGAAAAAATTATTCAATGAAATCCTTGAAATCCTGCAGTTGGCAGTCTTTTACCCCTGCTCAACCTATTAGGATGTGTTTTTGTCACTTTAAAGCAACGGCTTGAGTCCAAATCACCGCTCTTGGTTTTAGGGGTAAATTAAAAGACATTAAAAAAAACCTACCGGAGTCCCAGAGGGGGGGACCCCTTGTGAATTGTTTGTCCATTACCCAGCATGCAATTGGAGGTGGGAGCACAATTATAGGTATTGTCGAAAAAGTACCAAAACTGACGGTCACCTGACAGAGGTAGCTCGAGCCCGGGAGGGGGACTCCCATATAAAAGGGGTAAGGATGCTCGTCGGACATTTTCGATTTGACCCTTAAGAGGTACTAAAATGGGCGTGGCTTAAGCTTATTTTGACTCCTAAAAGGTACCGATAAAAACATGCCAACATTTTAAACTTTCGATGCCTTTTATTGCTATTACTTGATGTCGGTATCATCAAGCACATTCTTCCTTGTTGTTTTCAAAAGCGCTGTCATTCTCTAGCATTCGGTGACACCCGACCCCTAAAAGGTACCGCTTTACATATAAATGTCTGTGTTTGATCGTGGATACCCTAAGTGGTACCAAACTCCTGATTTTGACCCCTAAAAGGTACGACGAGCATCCATGTACCCCTCACATAAGGGAGCCCCCCCCCCCCCCCCCCGGAGCTCGAGTCATGAATTCGTGTGACGAAAACAAATATGGTCGCCAAAATAGCATTGATCGAAGCAGGAAAACGGAATAAAAACAATAATGAAAAGCTAAGTTATTTGGATGATTGTCTGGTTGTAGTGAGTTTCTGGTCTGAAGAGGCTACGATAGTTGGGCGAGAAACAGTTGTTTTTATATCTAAGAACACAGGAAACTACAGAGAACACACATGAACAAAATATATTGCTCTTCAACACACCATAGAGTTGTAAGATAAAAAAAATAACAGCCTTTTCCACGGACAACATTTCTAACTGTGTTTGAATACTTGGTCTTACCTCATTTGGTCGTTTGACTTCGGCCTCTTCGCCTGGCAATATCCGGATAGGTTTTCCCTAAAGCATTCCCGTAAACTCCATGGCTTGTTCGCCTAGATTTTCCCGTAAACTCGATCGATGGCTTGCTCGCCCAACTAAGTGTAGAACTTGAGAAAACTCATTTCTTTTTAACATTCTTTCCTCAAATGCAACCAAGACCAAGACAGAGTGCAACTTTTCGCATGATTTGTCGTCGTTGGGATACCTGTCGCCGTCACTTTTTGGCGCTTAGCGTATTATTATATAAGATAGAGATGGGTTTCTTCTTTATACTGTTTATATATATATATAAGTGAACTATAAAAATATCGATATAATTGTAATTGATTTTCACCCTGTGATGCATCTAGAGGACGTTTCTCACAGAGTCACAGCCTATTGGCCATGTGAGCCTGCTGCCCGAAGATGAGTATCAATTCTGATAGTATGCTATATATCCAAGTCAATTTAAAAATATTATATAACTAGCAGGGACTCGTGGAACTTCCACGCGCAGATCGACAGATCGGACTGCCTGTAGTATGAGCGTTACACTGACAGACCAACATTTAGCGACAAATATTATTTAAGATTGTAATTGATTTTCACCCAGTCACAGCCTATTGGCGATGTGAGCCTGCTGCCCCAAGATGAGACTGGAGCAAAACAATATTAATGTTGATGGTACCTAAGGTGGACAAATAAATTCACTGAAGCATGTAAGGAAATAATCATAGTAATAAATGGTTGAAATAAATTTAAAATAATATAAGAGTTACACGCCGGGCACAAATGAACGTAAAAAGGCCGGGGTTTCTATATTTTAAAAAGTGTTCGGCGTAGATAAATGAATTTTGGTAGGTGCATAAATGAGTGCGAACAAAACATAATCTGATAAGTTAAGCTAATGTAGCCATCATTATGACGTCACAATGACGTCATTTGTCCATTTCTAATAGGTTTCCTATAAATTTGTATTACCTCTAAAAACGTTTTATTATATCTTTTTAAAATCTCTTGTTCGTGAGAATGAAGGAATCGAAAACCCGTTCTCGATTGGTAGAGGTAAACAAAAGTTATTCAATTTTAAATTTTGGCAATTTTCCCGCCAAAAATTGGCGGGAAATAAATAACATAAAACCATTTATGAAAATATCGCTTGTTTTAACTTTTAGAGTTCGAAATATTGGTACATCATATTTTGAACAATAATAAAACTATTTATTGATAACAACGTGTTCTTTTTAGAATTTTGATTTTTTGAGTATAACAGCTTAGAATTGAAGCCTTAATTTTGGTATACGTCATTATGACGTCATTAATATATTTGGATGTCCTCAGAAAATAGCCAGTTCAGATTTTTTTGAATTTTATCGACGGAATACCTTTGTCTCACACTCAGATGTCATAGTATTTCCTTTAGTGCTATTTTTATAGTAGGCAGTCTGATTTGTGCTTGAAGCCTGACGTCACTGATAATGACGTCATAGAAATAGTGAATCATCCATAACTCTGGATATATTTATCGTAGAGACTTCAAATTTTTGCTAAATGAATACATTTCAGGAAGCCATTTTGATCACATAATCTGTTTGCAACGTGTTTTAATAGTTATATTTCACCCAAAAAGGAGACATCTCTTATGACGTCACAACAACGGTAGAATACATAAACAATTGTCGAAAAAAATGAAGTTTCACTTTGTTACCAATCTGCCAAAATTTCTTCAAATTTAGAGTAGTCGTAAAGAAATGGTGTTAATTTTATTTTTTTGTGTGCACTCAACCTCGGCCTTTTTACGACCTTTTGTGCCCGGCGTGTTAATATGAAGTTTTCTTATATGGCAGCTCCGTGAACGGGCAAGATGACTCTGAATGCTGCAATCTGATTGGTTGCTCAGCGGGCAAGATTTTTTCATCTTGCCGGCTCAGGATTTTCCCAAATTCGCTTACAATTCTTCGTAAACAAATAGTGACAGAACCCATACATTTTGAAAGAAACTAAACAATTTGTGACATGAAGGCAAATACTAATTTAAAAATCGTTCTGCTTTTTCGTTTACAGCATTTTTGATGGATGAATGCAGTTTTTTTCTGGCTCTCGCAAGTTCGATGAAAACAACTGCAGCAAAAGCGACCGAATTGAATGAAGCTAAAAAACTATAGCGAAGCTGAAATGGCCGTACCTCACAACGCTACTACAATCGTGGTACAAAGAAATAAAATTATTACGGAAACGAGTAAGCTTAGCACACAGTTTCATCAAAGAAAGCAGGTTTCATATTGTATGAGCTAAGACATTCAGCATTCAGATTTGGTAATTGGCTTACAAATTAAGAGTATTTACTAATTAATACTTACAAGTTTGTTTGTATTCTTCTACAGCTCTATTTGTAGTTTGCAGTGTCCTTATCGAGTTATCGCCACTCGAGTGATCTCAACGCCGGTTTTCAACTTTCAAATCTTCCACAAATATGCACATTTTTGTCTCTAGATAATGCATTCGGCCTTCCTGATGAAGTTGTCATTGAAACTCAGTACATCTGAATGATGTAAAGTACAGGTCAGTTTTCATCCATAAAAACGCATTTTTTACGTCGAAAAACAAACTGTTTTGAATGCCACAAGGTTGAACTTCAAGTGAAAGTCGTCGACTCTCAGTCTAATTTTAGATTGATTTCTATTCGCTCTTCAGTTTACCACGCAATGGGTTCCTGGCGCGCGTGTCAAAGTGGGATTTTATTCATTTTTGCCATATAATAAAAACCTTATTGACCAAGCTTGTTCGGTCAAGATGGGGGAATATAATTGGCCTCGTTCATTTTGTATGGTCCATATAAACACGAAAAAGCAATACCCCCCCCCCCCCCCCCCCCCATCTTGACATTACGCTTGGTCAATAACCTCTATATATACCAGTATATATAGGCATTAATTAATTAACATTTTTTTAAATTTACATGTAAACAATTGATCTAGAAACTGCCAATCACTCCCGGCTATGGAGTTTATTTTGCACGTCTAAATCACAATACATAATAACCGTGTTACAGGTCGGACAATTTATGATTGAAACTTACATGTATTAACTCACTTACCCCGCTCCGTCCAATAGGTCTTTCGATTTTTGAGCCGTGGCGGTGGTTCTGGTGTTTTTGGTGACCGTGTCTCTGGTGTAGGTGGCGGTGTATCAACAATAATACCAGCGGAAACTAAATGGTTGAACTGATCGATAGTCACCATCTCCCGCCACAAACTATCTTAGCGACTTCGCCACGATACCAAATGGGGTAGATACAATAACGGATTGCTTCTTTCTCGAGGATCCAAACCAATCGTTCGGTACATTCCTAGCTGCCATTTTCATTTTGCAAACTTTCCAATGGAAGCTCGGCGAATTCATTGGAGAAAACTCTACATAATCACTATGTATGAATTCACTATATATATCGATGTTCAATAAAGACAATAGAAAGTGCGTACCATCTCTTTGAAGGGTCGAGCTTCTCTTCAAAGATACGATGGAAACGCGGCTTTGCCTTTGGCTTTGGGCCGTTTTCTGCAGATATGATTTCGCCATCAAGAATAAAAGTTTGAATTTCAGCGCCAAACTCTTGTATTTTAACAAACTATATAATTAACTACTACTGTCGTGACGAAACTTATCCAGACTCCGCCTCTGACAATAGGCCTTTTGCAAAAGACAGTCACGTGACTTGTTGGCCCATAGTAACGCTTCATTTTTTTTGGAAGAAACCGAAGTTAAAAAGAACACCGAACGCAACAAGGAAGATCTCATTTTTCAGATGTGATTACTCTTATAAAGAACTATGGCAGCCCTTAAAAGGTTTAATGACTCACAAAGTGCAGCAGAACAGATTAGAGAAATTAAGCAGATAAAAACTTCAGGTGGAACGCTTTCATTCAATAAAGAAAAGCAACCAGGAACAGTACAAATCCGCTAAAGCCGTAATAGAAGCGGTCAAAGATGAGGAGGAGGAGAAAACTATCTACAAAGCAGAAGCGAGAGTTGTGAAATTGCCTAAGCTTTTCACATCCTCCAGAGCCTAACATCAAAGAGTGAGGGAAACTCCAAGCCATAATCTGGTTCCCAGATTACCACTTTATACCACACAGACGACACAATCGGAAAACCCACAGAAATGCTTGCTACACAGGCTATATGGAAGCTGGTTGGCGAATTGTCCTGACTTCATTGCCGCTCGTCAAATGCTCCATAAACGACTAGGCGAAAGTGTCGACATTTACGAAAAAAGGTGTAGTATGTTCCGGTTAACTGGAATTTTTGATTTTGTCATTGTGAGTTCCTTAGAGGTTGATTGTGGTTTTAGTATATGTAAAGTACCAGAGGTTGAATGCCAACAACTTGAAAACATTAATACTAAATTCTAAAACTTCTCAGAGGCGCAACTCTGTTAGGGGAATTTAAGTAGAGCTTTTATACAATGGGTGTCAATGGTGTGCCTCGGTTTAATTGTTTTATATGTTGTCTACCTTGGCTATAGCTACTTATTACCGTTTTTGTACATTCCTGGTCCTTAAAAGGCACAAAATAATAAGTCGGCTCTTGAAGAAGCCGTGTTTGTAGAAGAAGCGTTTAATGACCTATTGTGTCTTGATTGTATTTCAGAAGTGTCAGACCAAGTCGAATATTGTTAACCATTATCCGTTTCTTTTCAGAAGTCCGTAAGTTCATTCTAGATCTTACACATACAAATAATTGTATCTATATAAGAACAAGTTTAGATGAGAATATGTGTCTGTCCTCAAAGGAATTTGTTAAAGTGCCCCTCAACCCTTTTGCAATTTTTATATATATGAAACTTTGAAAGGTTTTGAGTACTTCTGCGAAGAAATGTTTGGCTTACAGAGGATACTCTATGTTCTAGGCTTGTTTGAAATGGTGAAAATGTGACCTCTCCTGACCCATTACCGTGTAAGAAAAAGCCTGGGTCGATTCCCTATCTTACGTCACCTCATTAATGCATTATTGTCCATGACGCCTTTCTATCACAACAGCATCGATATATAGAGAATATACACAGTCTGTGAGATTTTAGTAAAGAAAACAGCTATTTTAGACAAAATGCTAAATATGTATTCAAGTTATTGCAAAGTCGAATGAATTGGATGACGTAAGATAGGGAATCGACCCAGGCTTTTTCTTACACGGTAATGGGTCAGGAGAGGTCACATTTTCACCATTTCAAACAAGCCTAGAACATAGAGTATCCTCTGTAAGCCAAAATTTTCTTCGCAGAAGTACTCAAAACCTTTCAAAGTTTCATATATATAAAAATTGCAAAAGGGTTGAGGGGCACTTTAAGCATGGAGCACTTTATGTGCAGTCTTTCGACTTGAAAGCCGTTATTACGACGTAGTAATTTTTGAAGAACAAATGACATATTGGTTGTTTTTAGTGGATATTTACAGACGAATCGCACGTTTTGCCTTTCGTTTTCAGTTCAATACCATATTTCGTTAAGGTTGAATTGCTCAAAACTGTTAATTAAAAAGTGGAGATCTGAAGGAAATCTACTGTAGTGTATATATACTATGGATTTGTATTAAAATTCACTTATATTCTAGCACGGCAAATTGTCAGTTTACAAGTGCATTCCGATCTGTTTAAGTTCAGTTCCTACCTAATGAAGTTAATTCTCATTGGAAATATATTTGGTGCCCTAATTACTTTAACGCTTCAGATGCTACCATTTCTGCTAAAGATAAAAGAATTCAAAGCTTGTCAAAAGATCTTACCGCAGTGTTCCATTCATTAAGTTCCACATTCCATGTTAAGAAAATTGGCAATATTTTGCGGCAAAGTTATTTCAGTTGTAATTGTGTGCAATGGGGAATGTTTCTAGACTTACGACAAGGAATATTCACGCTGTTATCACTCTGCAATTCCGCTACCAAATCAGCAGTTGTATGTTACTCGGCTTATTCTGTCCGTTATAGAACTTTGGTTGTTAATAAACTTAACGGTATCCCTTTATGGCCTGTTAAACATAGACTGACTGAGTCTATTTTAGTGACGCATCCGCTACAGCATGTGCCAAGTACATTAGATTTTGAAGAAAGATTTTTCCACCAAAATAGGTCAGAAATTGAAATGTCTCAAATTTCTACTTAATAGAGCCGGTAGCATTACTATTAATGACGACGGATTTCTTAGTATTGACCATTTATGGGGTCAGCACACGTGCGATAGGTTCGCATGCTGTTACAAGGCTAAGTTCCCGAAGTTTAATACTCATTATCAGCAAACACGAACTTGCGGGGTAAATGCATTTTACTGACAATGTAAAAACGTAGCCAAAATTGTCATGAATGGCTCTGAGGTCCCGGCCTATATGCAGTTTCGGTATCGCTTTAGATATTTATCAGAACTGTATCAAGGGAATAAGTTTGGAGGAACAATGGATTCCAAGATAGCTAAATTCTTATGTTGAAGAAATTAGTTGAATAATAGATTATGACGATCATCGATACTATTAATGACTACGCATTTCTTAGTATTCACCATTTATGGGGTCACGTGTGATAGGTTCGCATGCCGTTACAAGGCTAAGTTGCCGAAGTTTAATACTCATTATCAGCAACCACGAACTTGCGGGGTAAATGCATTTTACAGACAATGTAAACGCAGCCAAAATTGTAATAAACGGTTCTGAAGTCCTATATGGGGTCCGCACACGTGCGATAGGTTCGCATGCTTGTTACAAGGCTAAGGTGCCAAAGGCTAAGGTGCCAAAGTTTAATACTCTGTATTATCGACCATGATATAGTGGTGTAAATGCATTTTCCCAGGATTGGGAGTTATGACAACAATTGCCTACGTCAGCCTGTCTATTTGACCTGTAAAGTAATTGATTACACGAGTATGTAATGCTAGAGGCATGGTAATTGTACCGCTGTGAAATTGGGTCATTTCTGGCCTGTACTTTGTTCAGATGGGATACATTGGAGTGATTTTGTCCAAGATTGAGTAGTTTTAAACAATAAAAGGCTAAGGTGACAAAGGCTAAGGTGCCAAAGCTTAATATTATGTATTATTGACCACGATATTGTGGGGTAAATGCATTTTCCCAGGATAGGGAGTTACAACAACAATTGCTTATGTCAGCCTGTCTATCTGACTCGTAAAGTAATTGATTACACGAGTAAGTAATGCTAGAGGCATGGTAATTGTACCGCTGTGAAATTGGGTCATTTCTAGCCTGTACTTTGTTCAGATGAGATACATTGGAGTGATTTCGTCCAAGATTGGGTAGTTTTAAGCAATAAATAATCCTGAGTTGTTTATGAGAGGTAAAGCCAATTAACAATTGTATATTTGGCAATAAATGTTTAAGTTTTTCAACTAGGAATGGTGTTATGTTTCTGCACAGATTTTGAAAGAAATTGTGCAACATGCAATCGCTGAAAATGTGTTTTCAGTTGGCCCTAAAGGGGTGCCCTAAAGGGGAATACAGAATTGGGTGAAGCCCTGGATGAGTCTTGTGACGTTATTGTTATATTACGAAAAAGTTTTTGCACAGATTTTGAAAGAAATTGTGCAACATGCAATCGCTGAAAATTTGTTTTCAGTCGGCCCTAAAGGGGTACCCTGAAGGGGAGTATCAGGCATTGTGGCCACGCCCTGGATGGGCATTATAATCTTACCATGTTATGAAATTTATCGATACTTCAATACTGACATGGTCTTTGCCATATCACTGCTTTCACTGTATGCCCTTATTTTTCGTTTGTTTCATTTTTCTTTCTCCAGAAGTTGCCAACGAGTTGTGGTTATCAGACATTAAAGAGTTGTGGTTATCAGACATTACCAGTGATAGAACCAAACAGCTAAAGGAGAACCTGAAATAAAGCAGTTCTAGCATCCAGAGCCAGAAGGACTACTGAACCCTACCTTACAGCATTTAATAGATGGACATTATTTGCACATGAATTCTTATAAGTAAAATCCGTTTCCGCCAATCCATTTCATTGGCCCTATATTTACAGTATTTGATAGAGACATCCAAGTCTACATCTAGCATAAATCGTATTTTGTCCAGTTATTAAGGTTGTATATACATATATATGTCTAAGGCCGGAATTAACGAAATTCCAGTGATATTTTATTTGGATCCATAAGCAGAAACGCCTTTTGCGTATGAAAAAGCATGTTAGCCACTCTATTTTAGGGGATTGTTTAAGAAATTATTTAAAGATATTGTCCCCGATAATTCAAAATTTAGTACACATTCCAAAAGGTCTGGCGGAGCTTTTTCAGCCGCTAATTCTCGTATCCCAGACAGAAACTTCCAGCGGCATGATAGATGGAAATATGTTAATGCTAACGTCACGTCAGTGGCAAAGGCTAACGGGTTCACCACTCGGGCCCTACCTTTGTAAATCTATATGCATGTCGGGCTCGGCTGACCGACATCCCCAAGTATCCTAGATGACTGTGTGTGTCTGAATTGTGTAGTGGAGGCAAAATGTGTAATTTATGTTAGTTGAGGTACGAAATTCACAGAAATGAATATTTTGCTGGCACGGAACAGAAGCCTGGGGAGAGTAGTGCTGAGAATTATGGGTAATGTAGTGTGCCATAAGTAGGTGACTGTTAAGAGGTTGAATTCATTCTAGGTCAGCCTTGCTACCTTGCTTCATTTTTTTTTAAATGATTGGATCGAGAAGCCGGAGGCATAACGAACATTAAGGGAAACCATTCTGGCTAGGTTAGAATCGTCCGAGTTTAATTTAAATCGACATAAGATTGTATTTATCATATCGGACTAAATGTATCTAGATGACCTCAGCTCCCAGAGTTGGCGGCACTGCATTGGTGGGAGTATACGTTCCCGTTTAGTCCACACAGTGGTTTTGGGTTTTCGTATCCGGCAGTGTCGCAATAATTAATAATAGTAGTAAATAGAGACCAAAAGTTGAAGAACGAATGCCTGTAAGCTATTATGAGCAATTATATGAATAAACGCTGTCGGGCTCGGCTGACCGACATCCCCAAGTATCCTAGATGACTGTGTGTGTCTGAATTGTGTAGTGGAGGCAAAATCTGGTGTTTTTGGTGACCGTGTCTCTGGTGTAGGTGGCGGTGTATCAACAATAATACCAGCGGAAACTAAATGGTTGAACTGATCGATAGTCACCATCTCCCGCCACAAACTATCTTAGCGACTTCGCCACGATACCAAATGGGGTAGATACAATAACGGATTGCTTCTTTCTCGAGGATCCAAACCAATCGTTCGGTACATTCCTAGCTGCCATTTTCATTTTGCAAACTTTCCAATGGAAGCTCGGCGAATTCATTGGAGAAAACTCTACATAATCACTATGTATGAATTCACTATATATATCGATGTTCAATAAAGACAATAGAAAGTGCGTACCATCTCTTTGAAGGGTCGAGCTTCTCTTCAAAGATACGATGGAAACGCGGCTTTGCCTTTGGCTTTGGGCCGTTTTCTGCAGATATGATTTCGCCATCAAGAATAAAAGTTTGAATTTCAGCGCCAAACTCTTGTATTTTAACAAACTATATAATTAACTACTACTGTCGTGACGAAACTTATCCAGACTCCGCCTCTGACAATAGGCCTTTTGCAAAAGACAGTCACGTGACTTGTTAGCCCATAGTAACGCCAAACTGGGTTGCAAGCTAACCAGCTCTCCCTTGACAACCAACAGAGATTGACTGAGCCGTGGTATCATAGCTGGACTCCGAAGCGTTTTTTCGTCTTACTTACTAAATTCATCTCGAAATAAGTCTTAGACAGAACAAAAGTAAAGGTTGTTCTTTACTTTTGATCCGGTATTTTGTCAAATATGCGGCGCAAAATAGAGTTTGGACGCTCAAACGAACTCACCTCGAATCTCAGGCATGGCAAACATGGCGGCCGCTAAACACAACTTAGTGAACTCTTTCGATTGCTTGTTTTAATGCTAGTGAATAATCGGTCAAACACAATAAGCTTTTGCTCAGGACTTAAAAGAATATTGGGGAGCAATTATAGAATACCCCGCAACTTTGATCATTAATAATTCATTTTCTCAAATTTTCATACAAACCTTCTAAAAACCCAACCCTGAAATTTAAAAAAAAACCTAACCATTTTCGACTCCAAATCATTCATAGAACGACCCTACATACACCTGCACTATAATGGAGAATTTAGCACAGTTTTCAAGTGATCTTTCGAAGTTGCGGGGTATTCTATAAGCTAACCAATATGGAGATAAATACTGTTTACTTTAGGCGCTCGTTCATGTACTTAAATAAAATCCTGTGTTTAACTTTAATTAAGGCTATATTTAAGCTACGAAAATATTCATAAATGTTGTATTATTTAAAATTAAATGTTCGTTTCCTTTGCCTTAACTTAGAAAAGGACAGGCTATGGCTAGCTACATGTACTTGAGGAGATGCAGAAATTATCTTAGAATATTATTTTAGTTTGATACTGAATCTGTGGGTGTTACATGTCCAGTTTTGAAGCAAAGAAAAATATCAGGACTTTGATAAGTTTTATATATCCCTACTTAGTCATTGGAGAGAATGTTATATATTTTGTTTCTTATTTTGCTATTAGCCAGTAACAGGCATACATTATTAACCACTCGCTATAAAATTTTAATAATATTAAAGGAACACTGTCAATTAACCCAAAAATGATAAACATTCTCATGACTAAAGACAAAAATATTACCCTGCAAGCAGAGGTTTCTCATCTCTCTGCCAGGCATGAGAGTATGCAGTGTACTAGCCGAGAAAATTTGAGACAATTTTGATAAAGGATGGCAAAGATTTGAGTGGATGAAAAATACTGCTTTTAAGAGAAATTTAGAGCAACTTGAAATATGTTCACTGTAACCGAAATCAAGTTTATAGAGGCCCGGTTATTAGGGGGAGGTGGGGTGCTGTTATTCCTTATCCCTATATTTTTCAGGATAGTTAATTACCTATCCCTGAGATGCAGATGGCTGTATATCCCTTATCCCAATGGAATTTGGTTATCCTTTATCCCTACTGTTTTCTGGTTTGTTATCCCTTATCCCAATCATTATTTTGCTAGTTATCCCTTATCCCCAATACCCCTAACCAGGCCTCTTCATAGAATTAGCTTTTGTAATCCACTTAGTCATCCTTTATTGAAAAATTTTGAAAACCATATCCGGGCATTCACATAGTATTACTCTTCGAATTCAGGGTGTTATCAGTTTGTAGTTTTGTTTTAAAGAAACTTGAAGATTCAATTCCAATGACAGTGCCCCTTTGACATCCATTAGACCATGTAAAAGTATATATTAGATTAATAAACACTATCAGATATATTCCTTAATTTTTTGGTTTTATATGCCTTGCTTCTTCCTGGGGGTACTCCCATATATGGACTATACGGGGATGATCCACTGGACAGGGTATGGTTTTTCGAGTTTCTGGTCTTAGACAGGGTATCCATTTTCACATTGACAGATCTTGAACAGGGTATGGTATTTATCACTTTTGACATGACATTTATCTGATGTAAACATCATACTCATTACCAAATATCGATTTGTAATCAGTTTATCCCTGACCTCTAAATAAAACAGTCGACTTTATAGACACTTCTTGTGGATTCTTGTTGTATTTTCGTCTTATAGAAGGGTATAAAATTTTAACACTTTGTCTTGAACAAGGTATGGAAATTTGAGGTTTTTTGTCTTAAACAGGGTAAGGGTTTCAGAGCCCCAGCGGCACACCATTACCCAACTTTGGGTAGAGTACCCCCCCCCCCCCCCCCTCCCCGGGTCCTGACTGTATGAAGTATAATGATTGATATCCAGATTTACGATGCCTAATTTGCACTTAAAGAAAAACACCAAGTCTAAGTATTCCAACCAGTTAAGCTTAATTAATTTAACAATTAGATTAAATAAAATAAATTAAATTCTTAAGTTCTTTATCATTTTCTAGCATGCCACTTTGTGAAACATTAGAGTTGATGTGTTTGCTGTAGGAAGCTTACAATATGTTTAATAAGTTCTCAATATTTCATGTCACCACACCAAACATAGGAAAAATATAGTTGAGACAAACTGACTCCCTCTTTATAAATATTAAAGAAAAAGAGCTAGCCAGAAAACATACCGATTTACAGGTGCCAGAGCACTAACTGATTGCTATATGGTTAATTATAGACACATGATAACACAAGACCAGTTCTTCAAAGTTAAATATTTTATTTATTTTTCATTTTTTCTTCTAGAACTTTCACAGTGCAAATACAGAGCTTGGCCTTCCTGTATGTGGTCATATCGACCATTGCATTTTAATACTGACGTGACACTGTCACCATTCGTCAATGTTTCGTGTACTCTCCAAAGTTATAAACCTGAGAAATTAACGCCGTAATTACTGGTTTGTATAACATAGTATAAAAGAAAGAAGGAATCTGCTCAACTATTACAATACTATTCGTTTAATTATGACTACTTTACCTTGTTGAGCGGCCGCCATGTTTGCCATGCCTGAGATTCGAGGTGAGTTCGTTTGAGCGTCCAAACTCTATTTTGCGCCGCATATTTGACAAAATACCGGATCAAAAGTAAAGAACAACCTTTACTTTTGTTCTGTATAAGACTTATTTCGAGATGAATTTAGTAAGTAAGACTAAAAAACGCTTCGAAGTCCAGCTATGATACCACGGCTCAGTCAATCTCTGTTGGTTGTCAAGGGAGAGCTGGTTAGCTTGCAACCCAGTATGGCGTTACTATGGGCCAACAAGTCACGTGACTGTCTATTGCAAAAGGCCTATTGACAGACAAGTACATAACACTCATTATCCTATAAATATTTTATTTCAGCCAATCAGAGCTCAGCTTTACTATGCAATACAGGGCGGTATTTCATGGTTTTTCTATGAAATACAGAGCGGTATTTCATGGCTAGATCAAGGCCAATCGAAATGCAGGAAATTTCGCGCCATTTCTTTATCAGCCAATAAGAATTCACCATTTTGAATACATAATTAGTCTGCAGACGTGCGCGGTTGCCACTCGAAATTTGTGTTTTCCGGCAAGAAAATTTGCAGTCTGTCGTCCGGTAAGTTACTTTGTTTTCGTGATAAATCTTTTTTGTAAATTTGTTATTTATAGGATAATATGGTTATTTCATGGTTTTCTATGGAATACTGGCGAAAATTTAACTCGAAATTCATATTATTTTGGTATACAACTCGCCTAAAGGCTCGTTGACTGTATACTAAATAATACAAATTTCTCGTGAAATATTCGCCCGTATTCCATAGAAAACCATGAAATAACCAGTAATTCTGCAACTGTTGCTACTTCTTAGGCGGTGTTTTTTGAAGCTCTCTATCGGTATTAGTGAAACAAATCAAATTGTTCCTACATTACCCAAATATGAGTGAATTAACGTCTACTAGGATAATGAAGTTAAGAGTTGAAGAATTGAGGACTGAACTGACGAAAAGGGACCTTGACCGACTACAGGTACTAAACAAATTCTCCAGGAACGAATGAATAGCCGCCATCAATAGCGAAGAAGCGAAGGATGAACGAAGAGAGGAAAATGGTGTAGCCGACCAGGAGACGACAGTATAGAGTGACGAGGAGTTCGTTGTAGATTCGAACGAAATGACAAAAGAAAACGAAGTAGCGGCAGTGATCACTTGCGATCAAACAAGTTCTGAAGATAAAGACGCGTCTGAAATCGACTTATCTACTGATACAGATGAGGATGAAACGCCGGATGTCAGAAGCCAACTCAAGAGAGTGGAGTCTGAGATCACAAAGATTTGGGATTACATCAATCCAAAGGCAGAGTCTAATATAAAAACTAAGATGGCGGACATGAAAAATGAAATATCAGTTCTAAGAAACAAAGTTACTCAGTTAACAAATTGTAGCAAATGAAGCCTACTTGACTAACACCAACAGGCCAAACACCATGCAGCAGCGTGAATTCCACCCCTGCTACTAATGACCTGGCAGAAATTCCGTGGACAACCGTCGAAAATAAACAAAAAAAGAAATCCAAGCGTGACAAACAAAGACAGTTTAGAGATACTGAAAATGCGCCAAACGATGAATTCAAATCTCTCAAGCTAAGTTTGTGCCAGGCCGAAAAACCAACCCAGAATCGGCATATTCTACCAAACAACCTGCCAAGATCCACCGCAATTAGCCCGATGTATTCGCCGACAAACAGCAAAGAAAACCGGTGACTGTTGTAGTAGGCGATTCCATCATCCAAATAATTCCAGGCTGGAAATTATCAAATCAACACAAAGTCGTAGTGAAATCGTTTTCGGGAGCTACAGTTGAAGACATGCAAGACTACATCAAACCAATCGCTAGAAAGGAGCCGGAAAATATCATCCTGCACATAGGAACAAATTAAATAATCTGAAATCAGCGCAAATTCCACTTGAAATTGCAGACAGTATTATGAACTTAACCCGCCGGGCAGATTGAAATGGAATCCCCAAACACCAAAGTCTCTGTATCCGCTATCTTATGCAGAAGTGAAAAGGACTTTTGGAACAAGGCCCAACAGGTAAACAAACTACTCAAGAGGTTTTTTAACCATCGGGGATTGCCCCTCTTAACAAACACTAACATTATTTAACGAGTCAGGCCTTAACGCAGGAGGACTACACCTAAATCAGAAAGGGATTAATCAACTCTTACGTAATTATTCAGATCATATTAATGTTGATTGAAATTCTAAAACTCCTCGGGCAGACCATTTCCTGACACAAAACTCCCAATGCCCTATTAGTTTAGCTGATACGTTACCTATCCCATACTCCCTCCCCACTTGTCGAGGGTTTAAAATGGCCTGTATTAACATAAAATTAATAGTCTCCTAAAACATATTGACGAATTAAGGGTCTTTATGTCAAATCAACTATTAGATATCCTTACTATAAATGAAACTAAATTGGACAATCAAATTCTTGATAATGAGATCTATTTACCGGGATATGAATTAATTCGCCGGGATCGAAATAGAAACGGCGGTGGAGTAGTATGTATCTATGTTAGAGCTGGTATTAACTACACCCTTCGGGATGATCTGTCTACGAATGACCTAGAGAATTTATGTGTAGAAATACAAAAACCTAGAAGTAAACCATTTATCATTCTCGCGTGGTACAGGCCTCCCAGTGCTCCTATTGATACTATGAAACATTTCGAAAATCTGATTGGACAAATTGATGCTGAAGGGAAAGAGCTTTATGTACTGGGAGACCTGAACTGCAACTTTTTAACCAATGACAATAACCTAATTACAACATTAAAGGATATATTTACTATATATGAGTTAACTCAACTCATTAAGGAACCAACGCGGGTTACTGAAACAACGAGTAGTCTAATAGATTTAGTTGTAACTAATTATGCAGAAAAAAATATTTGCTCTGGTGTGTTACACACAAGTTAAATCCTAAGCATGCCGGACACAAACTATTGACTTTTCGGAATTTCTCTAAATTTAACCCTGAAGCCTTTCAGAATGACTCACAGAAGCAACCATGGGAACAATTAGACCAAATTAACGATCCCAACGAGACGTGGGAATTATGGAAAACACTCTTCCTAGAAGTAGCTGATAAATGATGCCCCATTTAAATCAAAACGTATCCGTCCCCAACAATCTCCTTGGATCACTCATGACCTGAAACGAACAATGTTTGAAAGGGATCGGCTGAAAGCTTCAGCAATTAAGACAAACAATTCAGCAGATTGGTTAAGATACAAACAAACCCGAAATAAATTGAATAATGATATCCGCAATGCTAAAGCAAACTACTTCCATGACACCATTAAAACTAATAATGGTGATCAGAAGAAAATGTGGAAAGCTATTAACGAGCTAAGGTCCCATAAAGTTAATACAACCATATTAAACAAAATTAACATTATGGGAAATACGATCGAAGATCCAAAAGAGATCGCCGAGGCTTTGAACCAGCATTTTGCCGAAATCGGCCCCAAATTAGGAGGAAAGATCTCCGATAATAATATGTCTTTCAAAACTTATCTAAAGACAGTAGATTCCTCATTTCAAATCAAACCTATTGAAGGAAGGCAAGTCCTCAGATTACTAAAGAAGCTCCCTTTAGCTAAAGCCACAGGATTAGATAATATCCCTTCCAGGTTACTAAGAGATGCAGCTGAAATTGTTAGCCCCTCTCTAACCTCACTATTTAATTTATCTATAGCAAAAGGGATCTTCCCCCAAGATTGGAAGCTTGCAAGAGTTACTCCTCTCTTTAAACAGGGTACTAAATTTGATCCAGATAACTATAGACCAATCTCTATTATCTCTGCTGTTGCAAAATTATTTGAAAGGCTGGTATTTGATCAGTTTTATGATTATCTTCAAGAACATAAAATCCTTACTAATAGCCAATCGGGATTTCGCACCCTCCACTCTACGGTGACAGCATTACTAGAAGCCATAGACCAGTGGTACTACAGCATTGACAAAGGACATGTCAATGCTGTGTTATTCCTGGATCTGAAAAAAGCGTTTGACACTGTCGACCACAAAATCCTTCTTGAAAAACTTAAATTGTATGGATTAGATCAAGCCTCTTTGAACTGGTTTGACTCGTATCTTAGTAACAGGCAGCAACGATGCAGGATAAATAATGAAACATCTAGTCCCAGAACCCGCAATTGCGGCGTGCCCCAAAGAACGATCCTAGGGCCCCTTCTGTTTTTACTCTACATCAACTATCTACCCAACTGCCTATTAAAATATTTTCCTCGGATGTACGCCGATGATACAAACTTAACAGTAACCGGCGAGAGTCCGAGAGAGATAGAAGAATGCTTAGGACTCGACGTCCAAAATGTTAGAAATTGGCTTTGTGCAAATAGACTCACCCTAAATGCAACAAAAACTGAATTGTTGCTAGTGGGTTCCCACCAGAAATTAACAAATTTTCCGAAATATTTATCTTTCACCATTGATGGTAAAATCATAGAAAGAGTTACCTCAACAAAATATCTTGGTGTACATCTAGATGAAAATTTGTCTTGGAAAACCCACATTAACAAACTCATGAAGAAAATCTCCTCAGGTCTAGGTGCACTCAGACGTATAAAGCCTTTCATACCCCCCAAGCACTGTTAAGTGTCTATGATACTCTCATACTCCCTCATTTTGATTACTGTAGTGTTGTATGGGAAAATCTAAACAAAGGACTTGCCGAGAATCTACAAAAGTTGCAAAACCGAGCTGCCAGAATAATAACCGGTTTACCCTTTGATACTAAGATTGATGAGCTCCTAAGTACTCTAAATTGGGACAGACTATATATTCGACGAATCAAACAAAAAGCAAAAATGATTTATAAGGCTTTAACCTGTCTCCTGAATATTTATCCTCAAAATTTATACCACGTTCAGCCTCTACAAATTACAATCTTAGGGGCTCATCAACAAAACTAACCCTCGTACGGCCACGAACCAATTTCGGTAAAAAGGCTTTTCGCTTTAGTGGGGCTAAGTTATGGAATGAACTGCCTGAGAAGTAAGGCAATCAACTAGTTTAAATAACTTCATTTTTAATCTTATAAAATCGAGTTATTTTAACCTTATGTAAATATTTCTTATATATGACATTCCTATTTTTCTTATTCGTCCCTGCAACATGGCTTTCATGTAAAACAGTTTCATATTTTAGTGTTTTTTTATCTATGTATGTAACTGATGATTTTCCATGTATAAATAAAGATGTACTCGTACTCAAATAGAACTACAGTCAACTCTCTCCTGCGACCACTTCCCGTAAGCGACCACCTCCCATAAGCGACCACTTCACCAAAGAACCGTTTTGTTCTCAGTCAAATTCTGTTGTAAAATCTCTTTCGTAAGCGACCAACGCAAACATTCTTAAGCGACCGCGACCACTTTTTAGTCTCAACACTTGACATTTTCTATTGTTTTTTGTTTCCAATAAGCGACCACCAAAGTAGATTGTACTGTATTTTTTGAAAATCAATACTCAAATACCACAAAGTACAATTTTTAATGGCGCTGACAGATAAGAAACTGAAAAAGATTGGGAAAACTGGAGCTAGAACTTCTGTGCTTAGGTATATTGTTATGCTGACAGCGCGCTAGAGTTGTGCTAGAAGTCTGATCCGTTTAGCAAGCATTTGGGCTACCTTTGTTGCTTTTTCCCGTAAGCGACCACTTTGTCCGTCCACCAAGGGTGCTCGCTTAAGAGAGAATTCACTGTAAATGAGTAAATCTACAAGGTGTTCAAGTGTTGATTGAATCAGACGCCATGACAACCCGACACGAAGGCCAACTCCCGCAGAGAATTTCAAAGTGACCTTAAGTTCGTCATGCTCCTCGCGTTCTAGCCACTAGATTAAAATGAATACAAAATAAGCGAACCAGCTGTCAGCCTTCCTTTTTCTTTTCTTTTTAGTATTCAATTGTAGGATCTAATCGCAGTTTGACTTTTGTCACAGGGTGTTTCTTAAAAGGTAATGGCTGTATGCAATGTTGTTTACTGAACTTTAGTTCATTTTTTTAGGAGCTTAACACACTCTTTTCTAAAACAATCTACTACAGGTATTAGAAAATGGCTAATAACCGGCTCAATTGGAGGAATCTACAGACCGAGATGGAGTCGAAAGAGCAAGAACAACCAGAGATTCATGGGTCGAGAAAGAAAACAGAAAGCGCGAATCGAAATAACCAACCAAAGGCAAGTCAGAGCACAATTTTAGTGAGACGTTATGGGTCAGCCGTGGAATTAAATTCTAGGGAGGACTCCAATTGTCTTCAAAACAAGGAGCCACTTGTTGACAGTGAAAGAGATGAAAGAACGGCTACGGAAAAGCAAGATGCCGTCGAAGCTTTGCAGATGCAGCAGTGCATGAAGGCTGCTGGTAACACAGAATGTACTAGCAATGTGTGGCCAAAAGTCAATTTTGAATTAATACATGTGAACACAGTTAGTACAGACACTGACAATGATGGAGGCACAAGACCACAACCTGGGCTTGCCATTTACGAGCCCCTGTTTACTAACAACACTGCGACACCTACAGAGGAACAGGAAGAACCGATTTATGAAGAAATTCCTGAGCCAAGCTCATCCAACTGGCAGAATAATGCTGACGCATCTGAACCAAAGTATTTAACCATTCTTCCTTCTGCCGAGTGTTCGTCTGAAGGTGAACAAGGTGTACATCCCTATTGGACTAGGAAATTCTTCTTAGGATCAGTTCTCTCTGGTGTCTGTGTCCTTGGAATTGTTATCGTACTGTCTATACTACTGACCACAAAGAATGATCATGCACTACCACGTAAGTCAACTTTTAAACTATTTGACAGTAAAACCTATTAAATATAATCAAAGAATATGATGCTTGTTTTTACTATATTGATAATTTACGTCACACAGTAATATTTACAATAAGAAAATAACCCGTCATATCATATTGTGCCCGGCGAAGTTCAATACAAATACAGTGCCGGCAGTGTGCGTTGAAACCAACAGGATTACATGTTCATACAAGCACTGAGGTTCCCGTACTTCAGTACTTATCTATGTACTTCATCTGCTGATTTGTTTACCCAATGCCACGTCCCGACTTGAAATGTTCCGTATTTTGCATGCAATCCCGGTACGCGGTATACCGGCCGGGATATATATTCGACCTTGTCTTTTTTTTTCAAAAAAGGGGGCAATCAGGGTTTTGGAGCTCGGATTCGGTCAAACAGGGTCAGGGTTTGAGCCTCTTGGCCCCACATACATACACATTTTCCATGTAAGTACCCCCCCCCCCCCCCCCCCCCCAGGAACGCCGGTATTTTGTTATTCTGTGCTAAGCACAGACGCACTAACAGGAATAATATAACAATACGATTACGGTGAATACTGGATACAGCCCGGTAACCTACAGGCATAACATCGGGCTGAAGAGTAAAACAAAGTTAGTTTAGAATCAGCAAGTGGGAGCCGTGAATAAAAACAAAAAGAACGGCTACTAGCAGTACAAAATATAATTGCAACTACATGAACAACTTATCTTAAAGCAAGAACCAATCTGAACACAGGCCATGCAGGAGTGGGATTAGATAAATATTTCAGGGCGAAACTTGGTTGCATAGAACCGCAGGAGAGGCAAGAATGTCGGCATTAAATCGACGAATGGTGGTCTTTGTCGAGTCTTATATATACGCTTGACGCTACCTGTTTCGCACGCCTCTCTGTGCTCACGTACAATTCTCTCTAACCTGAAAAACATGCTTTTCGTCCTCGAAGTCGGAGGCTTCTTATATGGCTCCCTCTTGGACTAGATTGCCCTTTCAGATGTAAGTACATGCGTAACAGCCTGCTTCAACTTGTCAAGAACCTTGTACTGGTGGTTGAATTACCGCTTGCTGCTCCAGTCAGTTAACGTAGAAGGATTTTGATTGAAAAGCTAGAAAAATGTTCTTGAGACTTCAATAAATAAAACCCCGTATCGATAACCGAGGAGAAATTAGTAGGTCATTGAAAGATAAGCTGCGTGATAAGCTGTCGAAGGTCAGGACTTATAGTCGAAAAAGATCAGTGAACTCTGCGGGTCATTTGCATACTAATCGGAACTAAAGGAAGTCTGCCTGCTAGGTAGTACGCGGCTGAAGAGAAACACGCTAACAACGTGTACCCTTAAATACCCTAACTACAAAAGACTACTAATGAACTCACAACCCAATTAACGCGCTTACCGCGGCACTTGCTAAGTGTGCAACACAGAATATAAATACCAGCTATACGTCCTAACGCCGGTATTTTGTTACTCCTAAGTGTCATGTGGGTAAATAAACCATTTACATTTACTGTGACGCTATAGTGGCTGTCTCCCAATTCATTAATATTTTCCCTGACACAGTCACAAATAATGTACATGATTGCTACAGTCTCTGTAAAGTACATACTTGCTACATAATTATTTCCTTCCCAACTCATGTGAAATCTTGCTCTAAACAATACCAATGTGAATTGATTTTGCAATATCCTTTACAAAATCCTTTGAATAACATCACGACAAAAAGCAGAAATATACGTGGATGAATATTATTAACAAGTAATCATATGGCTTTCTTTTTCCCGTGTAATTCTGGATTAATTTGAACTCGTGAGATTTTTCGAAGAGCTCAAATTGTATTCGCAATTTTGATACTCTTTGAAAATCTGACTAGTTCAAATTAATCCAGAATTGCACTCGACTCCATATGATTACCAACTGACTTATACACCCTAACATGCCCACTCATTTACCAGCAATTGGAATATTTCCTGATTTGAGTGTTGCGTGTTTGAGTTATACCTGAACAACTAGAATCACGTACTTTTATCTCCATTTAGTAAAGTCCAACAATTCAAGGCCAAAGTTATAGAAAACATTATTTATCATTTATATTGTTTAAAAATAACATGTGATGTATTCATGTTGCTTAGATACTGAAGTGCCCACACAAGTGACGTACAATAACAGCGTTGAAACCCGGATTCAACATACAGGTAAGATATGATATCTTGGTGTATGCTGAACATGCACTTAACACATAGTCATAATTATACTCTTAAATACCCTAACTACAAAGCACTACTAATGAATTCACAACCCAATTAACGCGCTTACCGCGGCACTTGCTAAGTATGAAACACACATAATATAAATACCAGTTATACGTTGTAACGCCGGTATTTTGTTATTCTGTGCTAAGCACAGACGCAGTAACAGGAATAATAACAATAAGACAAAGATATACGGTGAATACTGGATACAGCCCGATAACCTACAGGCATAACATCGGGCTGAAGAGTAAAACAAAGTTAGTTGAGAATCAGCAAGTGGGAGCCGTGAATAAAAACAAAAAGAACGGCTACTAGCAGTACAAAATATAATTGCAACTACATGAACAACTTATCTTAAAGCAAGAACCAATCTGAACACAGGCCATGCAGGAGTGGGATTAGATAAATATTACAGGGCGAAACTTGGTTGCATAGAACCGCAGGAGAGGCAAGAATGTCGACATTAAATCGACGATATGGTGGTCTTTGTCGAGTCCTACGCTTGACGCTACCTGTTTCGCACGCCTCTCTGCGCTCACGTGCACTTGTCTCTAACCTGAAAAACATGCTTTTCGTCCTCGAAGTTGGAGGCTTCTTATATGATTGGCTCCCTCTTGGACTAGATTGCCATTTCAGATGTAAGTACATGCGTAACAGCCTGCTTCAACTTGTCAAGAACCTTGTACTGGTGGTTGAATTACCGCTTGCTGCTCTAGTCATTTAACGTAGAAGGATTTTGATTGAAAAGCTAGAAGAATGTTCTTGAGACTTCAATAAATAAAACCCCTATCGATAACCGACGAGAAATTAGTAGGTCATTGAAAGATAAGCTACGTGATAAGCTGTCGAAGGTCAGGACTTATAGTCGAAAAAGATCAGTGAACTCTGCGGGTCATTTGCATACTAGTCGGAACTAAAAGAAGTCTGCCTGCTAGGTAGTACGCGGCCGAAGAGAAACACGATAACAACGTGTACCCTTAAATACCCTAACTACAAAAGACTACTAATGAACTCACAACCCAATTAACGCGCTTACCGCGGCACTTGCTAAGTATGCAACACAGAATATAAATACCAGCTATACGTTGTAACGCCGGTATTTTGTTATTCCTAAGTGTCATGTGGGTAAATAAACCATTTACATTTACTGTGACGCTATAGTGGCTGTCTCCCAATTCATTAATATTTTTTCCCTGACACAGTCACAAATAATGTACATGATTGCTACAGTCTCTGTAAAGTACATACTTGCTACATAATTATTTCATTCCCAACTTATGTGAAATCTTGCTCTAAACAATACCAATGTGAATTGATTTTGCAATATCCTTTACAAAATCCTTTGAATAACATCACGACATAAAGCAGAAATATACGTGGATGAATATTTATTTATTATAAACAAGTAATCATATGGCTTTCTTTTTCCCGTGTAATTCTGGATTAATTCGAACTCGTGAGATTTTTCGAAGAGCTCAAATTGTATTCGCAATTTTGATACTCTTTGAAAATCTCACTAGTTCAAATTAATCCAGAATTGCACTCGAATCCATATGATTACCTATACTTATACGCGCTAACATGCCCACTATTTTACCAGCAATTGGAATATTTCCTGATTTGAGTGTTGCGTGTTTGAGTTTTACCTGAAGAACTAGAATAACGTACTTTTATCTCCATTTAGTAAAGTCCAACAATTCAAGGCGAAAGTTATAGAAAACAGCAAGTCCGACTGAAGGACGATATTTATTATTTATATTGGTTAATAATAACATGTGATATATTCATGTTGCTTAGTTACTGAAGTGCCCACACAAGTGACGTACAATAACAGCGTTGAAAACCGAACTCAACATACAGGTAAGATATGATATCTTGGTGTATGCTGAACATGCACTTTATAGTAGACTTAACACATATTGTCATAATTATAATATAGTTACCATGACAATATCTTTAATGAACCATTTTGTGAAAATAAACCTACAATGGCCTCATAAGTTACTAATAAAATACATACATGTACACTCTCAAGATATACATAATATATAAACGATGCAGATATATAGCGTATAAGTTTGATATTTAAAGACCGACCGACCGTCTTGCCTATTGTTCGACGTAGTAGATATCCCTTCTGCAGTTTGTTTAAGGAATAGAAAACATTTCCCGTGTTTCAATAGAGTTATAGAAACACGAGTGGGAGTTTGGAAGAACGAAAAAATGGCAGTGGGAACACCTTAGCCCGAAGGGCGAGTGTTTCCACAGCTATTTCGAGTCATTCCAAACTTCCAAACTTCCGTTTCTATAACTCTATAGAAACACCGGAAAATTGTTTTCTATTTCCTTCATAAAACTAACCCATAGAAAATAAGAAAAAAAAAGAAAATCGCGCGTTTATAATGATCATCAAAACATGAATTCTCCTAATTCGCGCAGTCGCTACGCCGGTTTTCGTACCAAACAAAGTTTACGGGAGATCAAGACGTGTTGCAAGAAAGGAGGATATTTTGGATTTATCTTTCAAATCTAGAGCTTCAAATCATGCAAGCCATCACTCAGGTCATCAGTTGTTTTGTACATTCTGTATTCCTTGGACTAGACCAGCTCAGTCTTCGTCGATTCGCCTTGTGTCATGCCTCATGCGGTCGCATACAGTTTGCAGGTTGTTTTCATCAGGAGCTTGAAGCTTGACATCGCCAGAAATTAGAGACATTGAGGCCTGATAGTATATAGATGGTGGACATAGCATATATGGTACATTGGGACACAATAACGCAGGATACATAAAGTGCCAACTCGTAATTGGGTAACACCGCTCACCAGAATTTTATCGCAGACTCATCTCTTTTGGTCCGTTTCGGACCTACTTTCCAAAAGGACAAATTAGCTTGAATAACCGCTAGCTGTTTCAACAAACACACTGCAGTTTCTAGGGTACAGAACAAGGTTTCCAAAGCGGCCATGTTTGTTGTTGGATTTGGTCACTTGTGGTCAGAGTTATGGCAGTCTCAAGACGAGCAATATTACGGGTTTTAGCGTGCAAATATAGAGTCTGAGGTTTCTTGTCGAAAAGCTGAATTTTCAAGAAGTAAAATGAATCATCGGAAATGGACTTTAGAATATCAGAAGGGAAGAATACGGTAGGTCTTGTTTATGTTTTCAACTCTTCGCGGGCACATTTTTTGCTAAGGTTGTAGATTTGCAGCAGATAGTGTACATTTTATAAACTGTTATCTGCATGTTTTTACTGGAAATCGTTTAATGTTCACTGTAAATAAATGCGAATTTTTATTCTTCCTCAAAAATCAAAGAAAGGAATCATCAAAGTTTACTACTTGGCTTTGAAAATATCAAAACTGAATTGATAATATCTGTAGCAATGCAGGCGATTTATTTGGGAAACCGCAATATATTTGGACCGAGGGAAGAATGGCACTATTTGGACGAGGGAAGAATGGCGCAAGGACAAAAAGGAAGTAGGGGGAGGGGAGGAGAAGGGAAGGGAACGCCTGCCAGCAACGCCTGTGATTTTGAAAAACGCTTCCTAATTAGTTATGCACTGATCTATCTGTCAAAAATTACCAGTACAATTTTCTCGCTGATTGTTGGCCTCAGAAAATGTACATTTCCTCCAAACTTAACGGGGTTATCAACCTCTAAATCATCAACATAACTTCTCTGATATCAAGCAATTTTAATTAGCGTTTTTGTAACAAGTTTTCTATAGCAATTTGGCCGTCACCAAGATTTCAATTTGGTAAACAATCTGATGCGATGTAACCGCAGTGTTGGGTTCGTTCACATGCAGCATTGTTTGCACGTCATGAGATGGGAATATAATTCAAAAATAGAATCAGGCACCATCGTAGTTCTTACATATGTAACAGGAAGTTCATAGTTTTAATAAAAGTGCTTGAAATAATTTTATTTATGCGCTTGAATATGGTCGTTAAGTTTTAGGCTTCCGCCATGTATGCCCAGACAATGTCCGGGGAAAACGTATGTTTCTCAAGAATCAGTGGGCTAATATAAAAACAGTCATAAACATAACTTCTGTATAATGTCAAGCAATTTGGATTGTTGTTTGTGTTGTAAATCTAGCCTTCGATTCCAATGAAGTCACTTGATTTTAGAGGGAAACAACGGCTTCGTCATCAGTTTCCTTCACACGAACAAGGAGATGAAAATCAAACTTTTTCCCAAAACCCGGGTGCTGAGACTTAATCGCCATTCTTCCAACCAAAAGACAAGTTGTTGCAAACCTTATTTCTGTTCCAGCCTTCTTTAGAGATTTAGCTTTAGAACAGGAAAATAAACACGCTGTATAAAGAAATATTCGAAGTTCCGCTGAAGGTTTTCCTTGAAATGCGATATGGATGAACGAATGATTGGTGCCAATCAAAATTGTCAGTACCACACCAATCAGAATACAATAAAATACAATAATGTTATTAACGTGGTCAAAGACAGTTATCTATATAAGGGATGCCCCCATGGGAGCAACCCAGCTATTTTACAGGTTTGCCACAACAAAAAGAAAATTAGATAAAAATACATTATATAATAATAAGATAGTTAAATATATTTTATTTACAACTCTAAAATAAGTCTAAATATTATTTAAAATATTACAAATATTAAAAATACAATTTCTAAGTGAACAATATTAAAACTAATATCGAGACAGTGGTTGAGTGTACACATGATATTCAAATTGAGATTAATGTGTGTGTGTGCTACTTTTCAAATATAACATAACAGTCTGGTGTCTAACTCGATAACCTCACGGTTTATTTAGACTCTAGGCATTTCCTTCTGTGTTACTATATTTAGTATATTTTTGTAATAATAATAATAAAAAAATAAAAATTCTAACTCAATATAGAAAATGTAACTGAAAAAAAATCATTGTGAAATGTGAAATAAAGTATTGTATTGTATTGTATTGTATTGTAATGTATTGTATAAATCTAATCCAATCCAGTGAAATCTAGTTTTGTTAGATTTTTTCTAAAGCTATTGTAGTTATCTAGCTTTCTTAGGTTGTCTGGTATGGAGTTCCACAGCTTCGCAGCGGTATATCTCCATGTTCAGGCCATATGTGGTAGATTTAACCTTAGGTATGCTAAGAATGGCGCTGCGCCTTTTAAAAATTATATCTACTATTAACTTGAGTAATTCCGATGCGGACATTGGCGCATGTTCACTTTTCAGTGACCTAAATACTGTACATAAGATTTTCATAAGTCTCTGGTTTACTAATGTGGTATGTCCTGATTTCTCTACTAATATTTCATATGGAGTTTGTTTATCATGATACACAAATCGCAAGGCTCGTTCATTCAGTTTTTCTAATTTAGAAGTGGAATGTTTACTACAAAAATGCCAAGTTTCAGCACAATAATTAAAATGTGGTACTATAAATGCCTGGTAGAGATTTTTCCGGGTATCAAACGGGAGCATCTTCTTCATTCTCTTCAGAACGGCAATCTGCTGACTCACTTTTCTGCATACTTTGGCCAGTATATGAGTTTCAAATTTCAGTTTATCATCCACTGTCACTCCAAGTAATTCTATTTCTTTTCTCGTGGGAATGATAGTGTTCTCACAGCAGAATGTTGGTTTTACTAGCTTCTTTCCCATAACCATAGCCTGATATTTTTCATGATTTCTCCTCATGCCGTTTTCCTCGTACCATTTATCGATGCTTGCCAGGTCTATGTTTATAGTCTCTTCTACCTTAACAAAGCCTTCGTTCGTGGACGAACGAAGTTTTTCAAAATCATAGGCCTTGCGGGCAGGCGTTTCCTTCTTCCCCCTCCCCCCTTCTTTTCATTTCCCCTCTTTCCCTCCCTCTTTCCCTCCCCCTTCTCTCGCTTTTTCGTCCTCACTCCATTCCTACTCGTCTGAAATTCATTCGCGAGCGGAAAACGTCCACGAAAGCGGGAAAACCACTAGAAACGCTTGTATTGCATGATATAATAGCTGTAGAAACAATGGCTCGATCGCACATCTTTACGATTGTACCGTGTTAATAAGAAATAAGGAAAATGTTTAGGATCCCATACATTTCTCTGTAAATGTTCACGACCCATTTCACACAGTGGACAGGGATCAATATGTGGTTGCGCAATAACCATGTCTCGAATTTCTGGCGATGACCAGATTTCCTTGCCCTTCTCATCCTCTACGGTACCTTTAGAGAGGCATACTGAACCGTACATTCATCAGTTAACCAAGAGTAGTCGAAATTAAGGAACGGCGTTGGATGGACTTTTACCATCTGTAGCTCTTTTATGTTGATCAACTTGATGTCAGGTTTGTGCTCCACATTTTGCTGTACTTTTGATTTCCATTTCTATTTCAATCAGCTTCTATTTTGTGCATTGAGCTTAGGAAGCCAAAGCATACTTTTTTGGCGAAAATTACTGCTTAGTATCGCACAAATTGCGATAAACTCGACTTTGTACACAGAAATGAATGTTGTAATTCGTACTTTGAAATTGTTTTGAGTTCAATAAATATTGGCTTGTTTCTAATAAAACTAACAAAACATTGTCGTTTCTTACAGTACTGTAGCTGGTTCTTCGTCGTTCTTCGTCGAATTAAATTTAGTGCTCAATATTTTTATAAAAGTGTACTAGAAATTATTTCGCCGAGTTTCCAATTGAGTTCAATGCCACGATGCTGGCATAATTTGCCGTGTTTCTATAGTTATAGAAACACGGCTTTCAACCAATCAGACAGCGTATTCTGTGTGGGTTATTTTATAAAGTGTATTCTCAAACTCATTAATAATTCATGAGATAGTCACCCAATGGAGGAACTGTATTTGGTCACATGCATGGGTCTTGATACCCGGTGAAACCCTTGTGTTTGATCATGTTTCCAAGTCTAGTGATCAATATTTCTTAATCATCATATTCATGAACCACTAACTAATTACATACTGATAAACTACAAGTAAGGAGCGAAGAAGTAAAGAAATAAAGAATGACATAGAAAGAAAAAGCCTGCCTCCACTGGAGTTCGAACCACGACCCTTCCGACTGCTTGTACTAACTCTTGTCCACTAACTCTTGTCCACTACTCTACTAGTACGCTAGTTGAAATCATTGCAATCAAAAAAGAATAATAAGCCATCTATGGAATAATTAGATACAACAGTCAAATGGTAAACAATACTTGCTAATGAAGTTAGAAAAGAAACGTATGTAAATTGTCGGTTTTGCATTCGCATGAGAAGACATGTCAAACACTCATTGTTCGTCTTTCATCAGGGGATTCCAAATATTTCAAAAACAATAAAACCTACGCCTCTCGGGTTTCATTTGTTTTCTCAATATTTGGAACCCCTGATGAAAGACTCCAATTCGTGTTTGACATAGTTCTTATCAAACTCATTAATAATTCATGAAGCAAAAACAAAGGAAATCACCGACCGATAAGTGATCGTTAAATATGATACAGATTTCGTCCTGATTTACATAAACTTTGGCTTCGATTTTCTCGGCCAAAATAAGTCGTATCGCCAAAATAACTGAAAACACGACTCTCTACATCTAGATGTTTGATAAGTAAGATAAAGAATGAGTGGCCGATCTTTATCCGATTTACAAACTCTTTATCTATTACTTAGAGATCTTAAGCATAACCCCACTCCATATGCTAATGTACACTGCGGTGGGAAACACCTATTGAATATGCAAAACGCACGTGAAATACCCTATTTTCAGTTATTTTGGCGATACGACTTATTTTGGCGATACGACTTATTTTGGCCGAGAAAATCCAAGCTAAAAGTTTATGTAAATTAGGATGAAATTGTATCAGGAATAAAATGTCTTCACAGTCATTGATTTCCTTTATTTTTGGTTCATTAATTATTCATGAGTTTTTGAAGAATACTTAGGTCATTTCTGGGAGGCAGGAAAGACTACCGATCGATGATTTATGCTTACAATTTATGCTATACAAATTCAACCCAAAGAGTCTTTCCTGCGTTTGACATTCAATGTTTGGACGTGAGCCACAGAGGTTAAATAACCTTCAGTTGGCAATGAATATAACCGACTGTGCCCGGTCCAAAGCGCAGCTTCTCCACTATGCCGTTGACGAAGTTAACGAGATCTTCGAAAAACACATTGTGGAGCCAGCAACAGAGAAATAAAGCGTTCTAAACAAACCCATTCAAGAGGAGTAAACTCGAATTTCACGGTTCATTTTCTCGGAAAGCGGGATATCCCCTGACCCAGCTAAAGTTCGCGCGGTGATGCATCTTTGGGTGTGCCCATCTCTTGTAGAAGTACGAAGTCTTTTCGGGATGACAAATTACAGTGCGAGATTTATCAAGAACTACTACGCAACAATCACGCAACCACTTTGAGAGCTCACGAAGAGCGGCGTAGCATTTTCATGGTTAGCCGAAAAAGACCAAGTGATGAAGAAGTTATGTGAGGCATTAGCGAGTGCACCGGTCATGCCATACTTCGACCCAGAAAAAAGGAAATATTGACTGATGTCAGCCCAGCTCGACTCGTTGCAGTGCTGACAAAAAAGATACCCGACAGCAAAGATCGACCAGTTGTCGTCTACGCCAGCCTACCTTAACAGAAGTGGAAGAACGTTACTCTCAAACAGAGAGAGAGGCCCTAGACATTGTTCGGGTCTGCGAACATTTTCACCTATACG
The DNA here is from genome assembly GCA_030867875.1 of Actinernus sp. WN-2022. Lineage (NCBI taxonomy): Eukaryota > Metazoa > Cnidaria > Anthozoa > Actiniaria > Actinernidae > Actinernus > Actinernus sp. WN-2022. Next base: position 10,019,684 of record JAOWCC010000655.1, on the reverse strand, counting down.
TGTACGGAAAGCCATTTTCAGTACATACTGACCACAAGCTCCTAGTCATGATTTATGGCAATCCGGGTTCAAAATCCATAGCAGGTTTGGAACGATGGACGCTGCGACTCCAACCATATGACGTTACCACCGTGTACCGCCCATGCAGATGCTGACAATCCAGCCGACTATCTGTCACGCCATCCGCTGATGTTTGCGAGGCCGAACAGCCGCGAAGAGAAAGTGCCGGAGGAGTATGTTAACTATATTGCCACAATCGCCACGACAAAAACAATGATGACATCAAGTAAGCCACAAGCACCACTCAACACACTACAAGAAGTAATTGAGGCAGTTCGCACCAACCGTTGGCTTTAAGCAGCCGAAGGTGAGGTCGTATGCCGAGCAGACTTCTCAATTTCAGAAGGGTAAAAAGGAACTGTCTGTAGATGACAATCTAGTCTTCAGGGGTTGTAAACACGTGATAACGGAAAAGCTGAGGTATCACGTGATCGGGATTGCATACGAAGGCTATTCAGGATGAATAAGACTAACGCACTCATAGGAGAGAGAGTTTGGTTCCCGGCAAGCTCGGGAAAATTGTGGAAGAGCGAATAGAAACCTTTCTTGCATGCCAAGCAACAACTCAAATAAGTCAGAGTGAGCGACTTAAGATGTCCGAGTTACCCAGCGCCCCATGGACGCAGCTAAGCATATATTTTGCTGAGCTCCCTACAGGTGACTATCTCTTGGTAGTCATATATGAGTTTTCTCGCTTCCCGATTGTTGAATAATTAAGTCAAAATCCAGTCGAACTGTGATACCGTGTCTGGATAAGATATTCTGAGAACATGGCGTGCCAAAGAAGTTGACAAGTGACAATGGACCAGCCTTCAATAGCCAATATTTCCACTCATTCGCCAACTACTTAGGGTCACACACAGAAAGATAACTCCTTATTGGTCACATCTCAAAAAAGCATGAAGACTCACCCAAGGAAAAGTCGCTATCCGAAAAGGGATATCAAACTCCCTAAGCATTTCAAAGACTTTGTCTTGAGCATATAAGTTTGACGTAACTTTACTCTAAAAACACTGAGTACTAGGCGACATGAACTCTTTAGTAGCTATTGTTTCACCTATTATCACATATGCGATTTGACCATAAATTGATTATTGTGTTATCTATTTTCAATCCACAAAGGGAGGGATGTAAAGTCTACAAATTTATAATTACCTCAGTATATTAATTCCTGTAATACCGTTATGTCTAGACCTTATCGTTTCAACTATGTGGGTGTCATGTATATCACTTTCTAGTCAGTCTGTAAGCGAGCAATAAATGAATACACACGATTCTACACCATCTAACACGATTTCTCGTTCCCCTTGTAACGCCAACAGGGTGACATTTCATGGCCTTCCGAAAATTAAATAAATTGTCGGCTCACAGTTTCCGTCGTAATTCACAATCTTGTAGTTTCTTACAGCAAATTCCTGAGTCGTTATCTTTTCTTTTTGTCATTCTTATATCTGTTTTTACTCTATTGTTTAATGTTGTTGCCATCGTTAATAAGAAAGAGAAAACGGATTGTTTTCTGATTTCATCTTAGTACGTGTTAAGTGGCCAGGAGGGAATTACGGTCTACCTAAAGCCAAGGCTGGATGCCCTGCTGATACCACCTTCACCTGGAAGACAGGTTGGCGAAGCCAACACACAGAAAAAACCAAACGAACTGAGGATCACTCGGTGAAATTTAATCTTGCCACCATCGTCGGAAAGAATAGCATAACAAGATACTTTTGTATGAAGACAAACGTGACTGGTGACAGTGAAAGACCACTTTGGCCAAAGGGTATGTAGTAACATTGAACTAGAAAACAATACGCATTATTTACCTTATTTTACAGAGGGAGTTGACGGTGTAGGGGAGATTTTAATCATAGATAATTAAACTCTCATGATATTGAAATACGTGCAGAAATAGAGCCAGTAATGAAATTAACAGGTACTGTAAAGAGCAGCTGACACAACACATAATTTTATCGTTACAAGTTGTTAGAATTCTAAATAATTTATTTCAAATGATGAATATTATTAGTAATGTGTCAATTTCAAGTCCTTTTTGACTCACGGGTCATGCGCAGCATGAACTTTGAGTTATTGGGAGCATCAGTTTTTGGTTAGTACTGGATGTAAGATCTCACGTAATGAGTAATGGTTAGCCAAACGGTTAACTTAACTTAACGTTACTAAATCCTACGCTAGGGCCTTTTCATGTGGTCTTATATGCAGTACAGACATTTCGCATTGTTGTAACGGAGTGAAAGTTTCCGCCTTGCATTGCTATACGTATGTCTAATTTCACGGACCAGAAGCGAATGTTCTGTGTTTATTGTACGATCGTGCAGCACGGGTAGACCAAATACTATTTTAGCGCCAGTGGGTCCGTGTTGCTCGATACTTACTAAATAAATACAAATCGATGGGAGTAACGACTGTATATAGACGAAAGGAACTATACGTACGTACTGTCCATGTGGAAGAGTGTGTGTTGGAAGGTATATAAACATGGCTGAACTATTGTAATTGTGTGAGAGAAGTATAAAAGACGGGTAAGATAAAAGTGTGTGCCCGCCGAAGAAGTACGGGAGATATTCAGATTTTCGAAGAATTTCCTGTCTTGTTGACTTGTGGATCAAACTAAAGGAGCGATGGCCATGGAAGCACAGACAATTGATGTCAATGATGAAATTATATCATCAGGTATGAGTTACACAATTAATTATGTCGTATTTGGATCGAATTGACGCACGTAGAATACGAGACATGTTATATTCCCAAACGGAACGCTGACAACCTAAATAAACCGAGATACCATAATTAATTTTTACGCTAAAATGTTTGATTTCTTTGCTTCTTAAATTGAAACTCGAGATGCAATACTAAAGTTACAATTTTGAATTGCACCATGTACTGCCCACAAATATAATCCATACTCATAAATGTAGTCCACCTCGGCTCACAAATGTACTCGACTTAGCTTTTGGCTGAAAATCTCTACACTTACCCACTTTTAGATAGCACAGAACAGCATGCTCTCGCGGCACAATGGCAAACACAACGTCTTTATATTCTATTGTTGTCTTGTACATGCTTGTGCTGTCCATCAACGCACTGTGGCTGCTGGTGCTTATTCCACACATTCATGCCAAAACTTTACTGAGAATAGCTTAACTACAACAATACTGTTGTTTTGAAGGAAGGACGCTTGATTCTAGGGGGAAGAGGCTGTATCTATGCTGCGTCCTATCTTTTGTTCCAAGGAAATATTGGCAGGTTGGTAACAAAGTAAGACTACACTTTTTGGGACAATTGTTTCTGTATTCTGACGTCGTTGTGACGTCATAAGGGATGCCTCCTTTTTTGGTGAAAATTAACCTTTAAAACACATTTTAAAAATATTACGTCATCAGAATGCCTTTATGAAATATATTCATTTGGCTAAAATTTGCAAATTCTACGATAACTATATTCAAAGTTATGGACGATTCACTATTTTTGTGACGTCATTAGTAGTGACGTCATACTTCAAGCTTAAATCAGGTTGCCGACTATAAAAATATTATTAAAGAGAATAATATGACTTGTGAGTGTTAGCCAAATGCATTTTATCGATAAGATTCGAAAAAAAATCACTGGCTATTTTCTGAGTATACACAAATATATGTATGACGTAATAATGACGTATACAGAAAATGAATCCGAAAATGGATTATTTGGGCGTAAGAACTCCAACAATGGCGGCAAGTTGATTTTTGTTTTTTAGACTAGATTTAACTGGCAGACAAACTGTGCTATTCTCAAGACGACGACCGCTTGGCACAGGTACTTTTTCGAATCCTTTCCCAAAGAAACCCTCGCATCATGAATCCTAAGAATCCGGTTTTGGATTAACCCATCTGACTATCAATTTGACGGATTCAAAATCCGGTTTGAGTTCTAGTAAAGAAATGCAAAATCCAATTTTTCAATCAAGAATCCAATTTCTGATTCCCGCTAAGAATCGAACCTTTATTCTTAAAGGCGTATATCTAATTAGAACATTACGTTAGATTTAGTGCTAACCGAAAGTTATGCACAAAGATCCCGCAGTGTCTCGTCTGACCTCCAAAGTCACTTACTTCAGTGACCTTATCGTGAGTTCGTGAAGAGGCACTTACAATATGTATAAAATAACAATGAAATAAATATAAAATAAATATTTTACAGTATAAAAATTATCTGTACATGTGTATAATATATACAATAAAATTACAATCCTGTGTAAAACCAATAATGAATTAATTAATTATTAAAAATGTAAGGATATTGTCTACGACTCTTAGATCGACAGGTATTGAGTTCCATAACTTTGTCGCAGCTACAGAGAAAGTTATTTCACCATAGGTTTTTGTGTTGGATTTTGGAACCACCAGTAAATTACTCTTTCTTGACCTTAGAGCACGTGATGGTTTATACAACGTGAGCAACTCTGTAAGATAGGTAGTATCGTCGTGTACCGTTTAACCAACTGCGTCATAAAATTCCCTTTGTTACCCACGTTCGGTATGAATAATTTGAGACTCAGAATTTTTTTTCGAACATCCGAATCGACACTTAGAAATATTAGAACGATTATACGTTATCCTCAGTATAAAAAAGATATACCGCCTGAACCGAGATTCGAATTCGGGCCGGTTAAGAATCAATGAAATGGCTTACCCAACACCAACACTAACCCTAACCATTAGACAACGAGATAATTCGCTGATTGCAGTCGTTTTTTTACCAGATTTATATCAAATTCATTATCATGTTCATAAAATAGTCTATTATAGTATAATATATACTATAATAGCGGTACGATAACCCTCCGAGCGCGCGAGGTATGATTCCCCACGGATCTCAACGGTACACGACGATACTACCGTAAGATAACTAGGGGCAAGGCCATGGAGCGCTTTAAACGTAATGAGTAATATTTAAAAAATAATCCTATTCTTAACACATGCACCTATTCTTAACACATGCACCTTAGTTTCGTTATAGGTTGATCGCGTTATAAGAGTTTGTGTGGGTTTCTTCTCACTGAAAAAAATCAGAAAAATAAAAGAAGGTTTTTCAATAAACGTGATAGTCGGGATTCAATATTCTCAACCGTGAGTCAGCCAAGGTTTATCTTTGATTAATTGAAGACGATAAGGAAACAAGTTCTTTAATTTTCAAAACGTTGGCCGTTATACTTAGGGTTGTTGTGGGTTTGTTGTGCTCTGTACTCTGCGCCAGTAATTACGGGGAACACACCAGAGCTCAATATGGCCTTTTAATAACGACGGGAACTCGAGCGGGAGACTGTTTCGTGTTTACAATTCCAAGATGGAGGACGCTCTGGGTCCCGACTCGAGAGCGCATGCTCAATGGCAAGCGACCGCGTACAACTACACTACTACTGGAGTGGCCACTTTTCTTTCCTGTCTCCTTATCTAAGTAAATAACATGAACCGAATAACGACTATTCCAGTGTAACTGTAACTGAACGAAACCTTTAACTCTCGCACTAACGAACTCAAATCCTACCTCAACAAACGTGGCTATAATCGCTCTTTTCTAGACAAGGAAACAGATCGCGTTCGCAACATCTCTAGAACAGAAGCACTTACACCTAAGCAAACTAACAACCAACCCCACCGAGTCCCTCTGGTCATAACACTATAACCCATATATTCAGTCATCCACAAACACTTTAACATACTTTCTTCATCTCATCGATGTGCTAACGTGTTCACGGCTGCACCTTTTGTAGCCTACCGTCGCAGTAATAACTTACACGACATCTTAGTTAGGTCTAAACTCCGCACTAACAAACCTAATGTAGAGTTAGCCAATCTGTGTCTTTTACATTCGTATTTATTTTACCAACAAACGACGATTCACTAGAAAATTACATAGAACAGACATGGATTAACATACTGATAAATCTAAACGAGCGAAAATTACAATCAAAAACAGTACGGTACTTACAAGACGTTGATTTCCACTGTAGGCTAACCCTGATCACTGATTTCAAAACCTATTGCCGCTAGATTTATACAGTTTACGATGGCACAACAGCACAGTATGAATAGTTACATCAGAGCCCATTCATTGAGACGATCAAAGTCATGCTCAATTGAATCTGGTTATGTAATAGAGTTATGTAATAGAATTATGTAATAGAGTTACTCGTTAGAGAACCAAACCTTAAGCCCGTCCCTCTTGGGACATGAGACAAAAGACATGCGATCCTACATTCCTCCCCCCTAAAGACTGCTCTGGGGTCAGTCTTTACCAGTCTCTCATACAGTCTGTAAAGTCCATGTTATCTCTTCATGTGAAGTTATTTCATTTCGGCGACCTGTTCCTCTACGTTGGCGATACTTGTCCTAAAGGTCTGTTGCCTTGACACGAAATCCACCCTAGGATAGTGGTGGTTTGGGCGTTAATGACGGTCTCGCTCGCTGATAGACGCAAGTTAGAGTTCTGAAGAGCCTTTAAAACTAAGGACCAGTTGTGCAATAGCTCGTCTGGACTGTTGTCCCCTCAATATAAATCATCGGCAATCTTGACGACTACGCCTGACTGTAGTAAGTCACCAGGGACGCAGCACCTGACCGAGCGTATAGACGGACTACGCGAAATGGGGTTGCTACCCCACAGTAATTCATGGACACGCGTGGGTTAGAGGTATCTGGTAAAATACGCTCGTTAGATCAGTAGCAATAATGTGCTTCCATTTGGCGATCTAGCCGAGTGTGCTGTCTACGTCGGGCATCAAAGAGTGCTGAGGTTTGGAATACCGGCCTACGTCGGCGAAGGCGGTAACGAGGCGAAAGCCGCCGCTAGCTTTCTTGACCAAGAATGATGGGTTAAGGTACTCTATTGACACGTCGATGTCCTCAGGATGTTTGAAGACTCCAAGTTTCTCTAACTCGTCGAACTTTGGTTGAAGCTCGACGAGTTTGTCGCGGGAGTACAGAGGTAGGCGACCCTTACGCTGCGGTGGTTCTACTGGGCTCATATTCACCTTGGCTTCGAAGGGACCTACGGCCCAATTGTATCCTGTGATGTTGGGGTCTAAGACACCATCGTATTGGACTAGGAGTCTACGGAACTTCATCTGGGTCTCCGTGGGGAGTAGGTTGTCAGGGTCGAGATTTACGTTATCAGAGTTCTTATTGATTTGCGTGAAAGCTGCACGTATCTTGTGAAAAGAGAGTGTGGTCTGGTGTGTGAGGCTGATCAGCCACGTCTGGTGTGAAGACTCGGTTTAAAATGGCAAAAATGTTCATTGCGTTTGAGATACCGTGGGCCTTCTGACAGGTTTGGGATGCGCAACTTTCCTCCAACACTGAATACAACTCCGGGTTCTGGCCACATTTGTGTAGGTTTGCACGTGCGAACACTGGGAGCGTCGGTACGCGGCTCAAGTGCATACTCAAGTGAGTTCGCTGGGGCGTCTCAGGGTGGTCGATCTCTAAGAAATCTCCAGGCCAAATGGTTGTTGGAGAAGGAGGAGGGGGCACGTAGCACAGATGCACGGCAGACGGCATTCTCGGTCTGACCCTTTTCGGTAGAGCCGTATGTGTACGTGGTGCCATCTCCTAGGATTACCTGTCGCTTGGCGGGTAGCCTGCGAACAGGCCCTCAGTGTTATTTCCACCCAAATGAAGTGATAACATAATTTGGCCGTGCGAAAATGGAAAACGAAGACTGGCACGAGAGTGGAGAATGAGTACCTGCAGCCATCCATTATACATTTTCATTTCCCGTTCAGATTCTGAACGGGAAATACTGATTGGTCAATTAGCTTTCATCGCTGTCATGTGTCACGAAATGTCGCACATTCCTCCTGTGAACTGACTGAAATGGCAGCAACAAGAGAGAAGTGATCGAACGGTTGAGCGTTAATTCAGGAAAGAATTTAGAAGAACAAAATCAGGCAGTGGATAGTCTACATTTGTACTTTCTAGGCGAGATGTTTTGACTGTTTTACCAACAGGTTAAATCCTTATTTTCCAACTGTTTGGCGTGGAAGTCGAGTCAGACAGGACTTAGCGCTTCGGCAGTTGGCATTGTACTATTTGCAAAGCATTGTGAAGGACCAGTTAATCGAAACAATATATATGGAGTAAAAGCCATCTTCCTCTACGATGTAAACGTAGAACTGAAGGAAATTACGGAGATCCCTGAATAATTTTCGCTTCTGCTAACTCTGTTACGTTCGAGTGAAATAATCAGTCAGGGTCGAGTACATGAAGGAAAAACTGAGCGGTGACTGAGTGACTTTATATAGGCCGTCGTCATGAATAAATCCAACGCTATCGAGACTTGGACAGGAGAAATAAAGGTAAAAACAATTAACTTCGCAAGGTTTTTACAACATATCTTAGATATCGAAAAAGTTACGACCTCACAAAGTTCGATTGCCATGTTTTAGTATTCATTTTAATCCATGCGGAAAAGGGAGCAGAATTCAAATTTCAGTAAGATGGCGGCAGACGCTTATTTTCTTTCGTGTCTCGCTCCGCTCGCATCACAACTAACTCGCTTCGCTCGCAAGACTCTCTCCTCAAAGCGCCTGTTCTGCAGACTACTTGGTGGGCGCATGTCTCCATGAAGGGTGTGCCGCCCAGGACGTCAACATCGAGATTTTGTACTACTAAGCTCTCGAAATGGAAAACTTGACCGCCGCGGCTGAAGGTGAGGCGCGTTTCACCTATAGAGGATCCGTCTGCTTGCTGTGCTGACTGTTAACTAGTGTGGATCTCTGCGCCGAATATTTTGACAGCGGAAAGGCGAATTATGTTACAAGTGGCACCGCTGTCTATGATTACGCGTGCGCGGTGGTAACGATAGAAAGTATCTATAGACGGCGATTGGCGTACTACATGTATCCTTCGCGTCGCGTGACTTGGAGGTGGATCGTCAGGCTCGACAGGGGTTGGTGTGTTGTCATAGGGGGGTCCTATGTAATTTCGTCGGCTTCGTCATCGAGAACAGAGACAATTTATCTCGCCTTTAACATAAATTTTCGATCTTGTTCAGGAAGAAATTTGCATTCGCTTAGATCAGTAATGGTTGTTGCTAACGCGGCCGGTTTGTTTGCACAGCGGGCATTCTCTGTTGCGAGGGTTGGGTTTAGCGGCACCCCTAGGCGGCGTTTGGCAGGGTAGTGGTCTGTTTTGAGGCGAATGTAGCAGCAGAGCGCATGATTTTAGAATTATTGGCGGCGCGAATTTCGTCTAATAGGGAGCTTAGTACCTGGGATATTTCCGGTTTTATAGAAGCCAAAGTGCGAGATCGAAGCTCTGTTCCGCAGCGTTGCTTAATTAGTTTGGGAAGGTCGGGGTGGATTAAACGTAACCATGTTAACATACTATAAAGTTCTCTAGTGTTGGAGACAGTTCGTCGTCCTCAGCTATCGCTTCCCCGTGGTGGGACAGAACATTAGCTTTTAGTAAGCTGTACTCTATAAACGTCATAAGATGCTGATAGACGTTTTCTGGACGCTCTTCAGGCTCTAATCCGATGTCGTTGAAATCAATAAAGTGTGCCCCTGTAACCTGGAAACCAAAGTGTAGCCTAATGACTTGCCAGATTGATTCGATAGACGTGGACGCCTTTATGATAGTGCTTCTCGATATAACAGGACAATAGCATGAGCTCTTAAGCATGCTTACCTTTTGCTGAGCCGTGCTCCTCTACGCTTCGGGATATCTTCACTGTCGTTGGTGAATCCTCGTAAAGGGTTTGCTTTTGTTTTATTTTGCCAAGTTACTTCCTTCACTAAGAAAGGAGTGAAATGTGTGTCTAAGGATAGAGTATACACGAGATTTTGTTTCCAGTTTTCAAATGTGTTCATAGTGTTTTTGGTCAAGCACCACTGTTTCGGTGCACGAGTTGTGTGAGCCATTGGTTTACCTGGTTTTCAGTCGGCTTTGTGATTGCTGAGCTCCGACCAGTTTGTCGTGACGGTGTGTGAAGTAATACCAGTAGTTTTCTTTGTTTGAGGGAGTGAATAACCACCACGCCAGTAATTACAGGGAACCGGCACCAGATCTCAATATGGCCTTTTAATAACAACGGGAACTCGAGTGGAGAGAGACTCGTGTTTACAATTCCAAGATGAAAGACGCTCTGGGAGCCGATATGAGAGCGCATGTTCAATGGCAACTACAGCACTGATGCTGACAAAAAAAAACACGACTGGAGCTGTAGCAAATGAAAAAAGAGTACAGGAATCACGATCCGCTTTACTTCATAGATTTTTACGAACGAAGTCCTCGCATGACCGACAGTTTTGTGTTCCGAAAAACGAAGTCATGAAATAATTAAGCCAGTTGTTAGCATTCAATTTAGTATTAGCTTTCTCGTTTCATTTTACGAACAACTACATGAAAAATTATATCCGAATTTTGCAAGCAAATGCCAAATGGCGATTTTTCACACAAAAAAAAAACAGAAACAGCAATAAAATGTCAAAAGCGAGCTTTTCTCTCTTATCTTGGACTCAAAACCTCATTTCAATGGAAGGAAGGTCCCAATAACTAGATCGTTCCATTTAGTTTCGTGAAAATAAGAGTTCCTTTACTGAAAGCTAACAAAATATTCATCCTTGGGGTCTGCAAATCATGTGTGCCTTAATTATAACTACCGAAGGCCAAAAAAAAAAACCACTTTAGGTCGACTGTTCCTTGAATTTGCGGCAAAATTGTGTTGACCTCTAGATTATCCTTTTCGGAAATGTTGTTTAGTTCTCTTTCAATTTCAGCTACAAAATAAACCGCCAAAGTCCAGTTGCAAATATGTCACTCCACCATTTTCAAGTTTTGTATAGACAACATGGAATTCCAGCGGGATGAAATGACGTCATGTTCCAAGTAACGCGCGCTCTGACTGGTTTCTTCATAGTACCTTCTATGTATCTATACTCTCACAAGAACATGGTTTTTGACCAATCAGAGAGCGCGTTAGTAAATAGCTATTATATAAATGTACACACACATATGGTATTTGGTATAAAAACATTGAAATGGCGAGGTGTGTACGGCTTAATTATGTGAGCCGCGAGAACTGGCTTATTTAGTTCTTAGTTATTAAGTACAGACTCAACAAAGTGACAACAGTTAGAAGTCAATTTCATTTGTGTTATCCACGAAGCTTCCTTTTCTGTGGTTTTCATATTTTAGAGGGATTTAGCTGTTATTCCAGGGAGAATATTTGAACTGAGCAAGTACTGTATCAATATTGTCAAGACTGAAACATCAGTTAACGTTAACAAGTAAGTAATGATGAAAAGATGGAGTCGGGCAGTTAATGACTTAAAGGAAAGGTAGTCTTTTCACAGTGGCAAAATCTCTGTTATGCTTTTTGTTGATTAATCTTTGTGACTGTTCAAAGGTCAGTACTGTATATACAGGAAAGGCGATACTTGTCCTAAAGGTCTGTTGGATGGTCGGATAAAGTGGGACGACGTCGACGGAGGAAACATGAACAGTGTCGGTGGAATCCTACCAGACGGCAAATATGACATGGACACTGTCATGCGCTTCTGCTGCAGGATCGATGGTAATAAAATTGTTCCTGCGACTCTGCCAACAGCAGCGCCGTTTTATCTTCTGGCTTACGGGTCAGCGGCTTGTCAGCAGGTGAATTTCTTTGCTAGATTACTTTTAATGTATTTAATGGTTACAACAACTATCATTATGTGAATATGAGTGGTTTTACCGAGAATTGAAAGACACAATACACATTGAAATTAACTCCAGTAACCTCACTTGAGACTTGAGTGGAACACATAACCACCGGTGTACACGCAAATTTTGCATTCACAGGTTGACGTCCTCTCTAGCCTTTTCTTATAAAAGTGTTGTATACACTCCGAGTGAGCATTGCTTAATATTAGAAGATTATTAACCCTATGACAACAAATTTATTCACACCTTCTACATACATGATTTACCGGCAATATAATACGAGAACACTGACTAAGGTAAGGGTATAGGACACCTGGAAATAACTAAAAAGCTAATCTAGCTAGGTGATACATTAGAATATCATTAGAGTATAAGGTCAGGTACAGGACAGCTACACACTAATACGAAAGAAAAAAAGAGAAAAAACACAACAACAAGTAAGAAATACAGTTTAGCAACATTAAATGCTAGAGGGGGAGAGAAGGGAACAGAAACTTAATAGCGGGTTATTTCTCTAAGACAAAGGGAGGGGGTCCATTTCTCTTTGTTCTAAATTGTTTCTTTCAAGAAAGATCACAACCTCCGTTTCTATAGAGCCAACAAATGGCAAAGCCTGCTTGGCGGCCCCCTTTGCTCTAAATTGAATTTTCACCTCACGATCTCAGAGATCGAGGGGTAAAAATTGAAAAGAATTCGCTGAAATTGCATACAGAGCCCAATGAAGAACAGATAAAGACTTCAGGTAAGTTTTCATTGATTTTATTTCATTATTTCTGGCCTAATGGAAACAACCAAATACTCGTTTAAAATCTCATACATAATTGAAAACACAAACGGAGCTTGGGTTTCCTGTGGTCTTACTAACAATTCCTAATTAAACTCAATATTAAAATAGATCCGAAAAAAGTCATGAAAATCACCTCATTATTTATATGGATAGTAATCATTATTTATTTACTGCTAGTATTTATTACACATTACGGGAGAAAACCATTTGGAGACGGGATAACTGTTTCCTTAGTAAACGGATAGAAACGACCATATCAATGAAATCGGAACCACTGGCAACAAGCCTGAACGAAAATTTTTATATGGGACCTGTTTTATTTCATTATCATTTTCGTACTCGTATTATGTAGCTGATGACGGTTTATGTCAAATTGCTTTAATATAATAATTTAAATGGAGAATATCTGCAATTAGTAAATAAATGTTAACATGTTCAATGTTATTTTTAAAAAGGTGAAGTTCGCAATAGTGAATAAAGAGTGGCTTAATTTTCACACGGAAGATACAAATCCGAAAAATGAATATGGTGGCAAGTATCCGCATGGAGCAAAGACAACAGACCATACGATGCACTATTGTTATTACACTAGTAAGTATAAGATGTAGGTATCCTACAATGTTCAGTTACTAACGAACAGAGATTAGAGATCCTACCATGCACTATTGTTATTACACTAGTAAGTATAAGATGGTATCGTACAATGTTCAGTTACTAACGAGCAGAGTTATAAGAGATCCTATCATGCACTATTGTTATAATTACACTAGTAAGAATAAGATGTAGGTATCCTATAATGTTCAGTTACTAACGAGCAGAGTTATAAGAGATCCTACCATGCACTATTGTATTACACTAGTAAGAATAAGATGTAGGTATCCTACAATGTTCAGTTACTAACGAGCAGAGTTAAGAGATCCCCCTTATGTGAGGGGTACATGGATGCTCGTCGTACCCTTTAGGGGTCAAAATCAGGAGTTTGGTACCACTTCGGGTATCCACCATCAAATGCAGACATTTCTATGTAAAGCGGTACCTTTTAGGGGTCGGGTGTCAATTGAACAAAAAAGCTGTTATCAATTTACATTTTTATTATCTTTTAGGGGACAAAATAAGCTTGAGCCACGCCCATTTTAGTACCTCTTAGGGGTCAAATCGAAAATGTCCGACGAGCATCCCTACCCCTTTTATATGGGAGTCTCCCCCCCCCCCCCCCAACCCCGGAACAGATCCTACCATGCACTATTGTTATTACACTAGTAAGTATAAGATGTAGGTATCCTACAATGTTCAGTTATTAACGAGCAGAGTTATAAGAGATCCTATCATGCACTAGTGAATGTTATTTCACTACGGTAAGTATAAGATGAAGGTATCCTACGATGTTCAGTTACTAACGAACATTTACGTCTTACTGATGTACATACTACTCGTCTTAATTATGGTACATTTTCTGTTAAGGATTCGCCAGTTGCGAATTCTTTCTAGCTCGTGAAAAATTGTCTTACCTTCCGTGCCTACCTTACGAGTATTTTCAGTAATGTAATTTCTGACGTCTGAGCGACGCAGGAGAGACATAGTCAGACCTTAATCTGCCGACACGGTAAAGCTCCTGTTTGGTTCATTTGGATTGTATTAATTATAATATTTGTTCGGCTGCTTTGCGTAAACGTAGTAAGTGAGTAGTCAGTTCTCTAGTCCTCGGAGAATTCGGGTTGCAGTATTAGGTCGAGGTACACGTTTCCGCACGTTTGCATGTTTTTTTGGCCACAACGCCAGTGTAATTTTCGTGATTTTAGCGGTTTTACCTGTCTAACAGTTTCCGATTAGTTAAAAATACAATTTATATTAATTAGTTTATTGTATTAGCTCATCGAGTTGTCTCGCGACTACCCCGAGCTTGAGGTTACTCTATTAAACAAATAGTGTCTGGCTATCGGCTGATGTAGTTGACCGGAAAAAAATGACTTTTTAAAAATATATACGCCTTCAGTTAGAACGCAGTTCGGAAACTGCTATACTAGTTTCAAGAATATCAAATTTCCAATGTTGGCGCGCGCTCATTGGCCAAGAGTGATCATGTGACGTGATAGTTGTCATCCGCGGAGATTGGGCACGAACGAACTCTCCAGGGGGTAGGAGGGCGGAGAACAAAAAAATTATAATGGACTGCAGCCTCTGCCTACTGGAGCTCAGTCGCTCCAACAACGGAAAATCGTGATTGGGCAATTAAACACTACCGTTTTTACAGCTATCCCACAATTAACTGCATGCTTGGATAGCTGAGTTTACGGTGTAAAGTTTAATATCAAATATGTGAACTTTGAGTGACTTTTCGGGGTAAAATCAATTCACCACGAGATTCTCATAGATTCACGAACCGGAAACAACAACGCCGGATGGAGCGACTTTACTAGAGAACGAAAAAAGTACATCTTAATGGTCTGACTGTATAATTTTGGATTATGAACTATAATCAGGTCTAGTATGTGTATCCAGTGCCGGCAAATTGAGTAATCGATATTGGTATAGCCAGATATATATGAACTTGTCAACTTTGGGTTTAGCGTGTTTTTGCTCGTCCAAAAGAAGGATTTTGTGGCGACTTTCTTCGTAGTAGCTAGAGCATAGTGGAAAGAAAAAGCATAACACAGGCAATTGATCTAAATTGTTTGCAACAATGAAATTAAGGAATTTCCCAAGTAAAATGTAAAAAATATTCAAGAAACATGCATGGAGTTTAATCGTGCCATGTTTGTGCATTTTAAGTATAATTATCTCACAGAATCGGGTTTGACAAATGAAGAGAAGACCTTTCTTGAGCCATAAAATAGGTAGGGTACAGGGTTGACAGGCATTCATGCACCCTGCTTGGGACTAATTTGTATAATGACCTGCCATAACCCTCATCAGCATGCATGCCCTTCTAGTTTTCATTCTTTCATGTCAACGAGAGAAAATTAGAACAAGTATTCATGCTGATGAGGGAAGTTAGAGTTTAAATGTCCCTGAACAAACAAAGAAAACTGAGGTGATCATGGTATTACTAAGAAAATCACACATGAAAATCCCAGATTAACTGGAAAGACTCTTAGCGACAAAGAGCAGGAAGTGCCTGTTCTAAAGATACATTTCTATGTATATGCATGTTCCTAAAACAACAATAAATAAACCTTAATTTTATACCAGGAATTTGACAGTGATAAATATCATTTCATAACACCCATGACCATTCTAATAAAACCTCCCAAAATATTTCCCTTTGATTCAGTACAAATACATGATATATATATATTACATACCATTTATTATTCACACCTTAAAATATTCATACAGATGGTCATGACACTTTTTAAATTAGTGTCAATTTATTATTAATGGTGTGCAAAGTACACAAGTCTTATTCGTAAAATAACGACCAACGTTGCATCTAAATGAAAATAGTGCCATGTACACGTGCGCGAATTACGAATTATCAAAATATAATAATAGAGGGTGGTGCACGTATACAACAATAACTTATCATTTTCCTGATTAGCCCTGCTAGGTGAGGTTTCTCTCTTCTTATTTTACCTGTAGCGACCGCTGCTACCAGTGAGTCTAGGGAACCTGTCACTCTTTAACCGAAGAAGTATTTAATACTTATGTTTTTTTACTCGCTCTGCCTCTGAATATTTATCGCAGCCTGCTGAACTGAAGTCTGAAGTGTGGGTCGACATCTCCGCGTATTTTCGAACTCCACTGATCGCTAGCTGAGCTGTTATTGGAATCAAATATGTGAAAAGAATCCATAGATCGTCTTTTCTGACTATTAATTGTACAATTGGAATTACAGAAGTGGAGATGAAATAGATTTTCCATCCAAACTCGCGACCAACAACTGAGCAAATAGTAAGCGCTACGTAACCGACAACGCGGTAGCCTCGCTTTCAATCCAAGATGGCAGAACTGCGATAATAGCGAATACTACACCTAGGACCATTACTTTTCCTACAATATATTAATTATTTGCTAAACTCTTCAAAAAAACCTGTTGTTTAGACATTTTGCTGATGACACAGGATTTTTATTCCTCAAATAACCTTGACGAGATAGATAAAGTTGTTAATGATGAACTTGAGCATGTACTAAAATACTGTACAGCTATTTCAAAAAGACCTTATGCTAGTAACCATGCCCCCCCCCCCCAAAAAAAACAATATAACAATAAAAACTTGTACTATAGAGAGGAGAACACAAATAAAGTATCTACACTGTAAATCCAAAAGAGCTGTTTCATCCTAAAAATGCCGAATCATGCCGAACTGAGTTGAATGATTCAAGATTCTTTATTTATTAAATTAAATTATTTAATTACAGTGTATGTAGATATTTTATATAATAAAAAAAGCACAAAATTATTACATGTCTTTGAGGAAATATGTGTAGTGGTCAAAGGAGCATGAAGCTATCGAGTTGACCACTACCATGAGAAAAACAAATAAATGAGGACAGTATAAGTATATTAAAAACATACTAATAGAGTTACAACAAAGGGAAAATACACATTACAATGATACTGGATTGTTTATACATGTATTATTATAAGTATATTGAAAATATGCTTGCCGTATTTGCAAACGTCTAGAGCTATGCTCCCAAAATCTTTCCCGAGTTCGATGGAAATTGACGTTGGCTTCTCTAAAGAAATACTGATCTTTAATTTAATTAATTAATATTTTAAACTGCTCAACTAGTTTCGTTTACATTTAGTTCACAATCTTTTAATGCTAATACACCCTACGACGGACTCATGTAATTTATAAACTCTGAGAAAACTCACTCGTTTGAATTAATCCCGAATTGCATTCGAAACCAAATGATTTATTGTTAATGATACAGAAGCAAAAATTCAAAACGAACAAAATAAAAAATATGTTTTACCTTTGTTTTTATATTCAGTGGCTCGATCGTACTTAAGCAGTTTTGAGGCGCGCTCTTTGTTCGAAAATGGCGCGATGGTCAGTGCCTCACAGCGCACGCGAACTAAACTTGAAAACTTTTCACTCAAATCACAGGAAAATTCCTGCAGTTTTTCCCCTTTATTTCTCTGTACCTTCCTCTATCAAATATGTGCCAGAGATACGTGAATACATTGCTTAAGAGTACATTTACGTCAAAATCTCGACAACAACTTTCGAGATACTGTGCGAAAAGTGTAGTGCGCACTTGTGTTTCCTCAACCACAACATTGCCAAATAAAAGGTCACTTTTGATAACTAGGCACGCAAAGTATGCTGGTGTTTATGTTAATTAACCTAACTTTTCCTCTCATTTCTTAAAAAAAACTCATGATCGAACAGACAATCTCCTTACCTCAATGACACGTGAACCATTGGCCATTTCCAAGCCTTAACAGTTTTTAAAACAGTCGAATTTCGAGACAAAACCCTAACCTAAACCCTTATGATCATGTAAAGTAAGAAGTCAATCTTGAGCATGTATAGTTTATTGTTGCATTTTTTTACAAAAACCGTGTGTCGCTGGTTAGTGAGAAAGTTAGTTGTACCCAAATGAGATAAAATCAGAAAGTATCAGAAAGTATCTCGAGTCCATTTCTGCCCTAAAAATTGGTCTTTCTTTCATGGAAACTTTTAATATCGGGCCACACTCGCAGTATGGAAAATAGGTTGAGCTGTTTGAATCCTTTTGCCTCATTTCCATGCGAAATCAAAAGACTGAAAATCGATACGCGCACAGGATCGTCAAACTGGTCTTTTAAATCTAGTGCTGCCTTTCGTAGAAAATTCGCGTATGTATCGCGGCATTCTGGACGATAGGTTCATTGTTTCCTATCTTGTCCTTCAAACCAAATCTCTTCATTTCTGTGTTATAGTATGATTTTCTTTGGTATCACTATGTTTCATCGTATAGTTAGCTATGTTCAAAATACGCTGAAACCTTATTTTGGTTATGATTGAAGCCGGTCTTGTTTTTCTTCTTCTAGGTTGCAATTACACGCTTAATAAGAACTGGGGTACCTTTGAATCACCAAATTATCCCTTATGTTATCCAAATGGCCAGTACTGCTCTTGGAAAATGTCCGTCCGCTCAGGCTTCAAAATAGTCTTGAGGTTTCCATTGTTTGCACTCCAACCTAACAGTAGTGCTGATAATGTGCAAGTGTTTGACGGAGTCGATGATACAGCAACATCTCTTGGTGTGTTCTCCGGTAGCCACATCCCTCCCACTACTGGAGTGGTGTCTTCTTCCAATAACATGTTCGTCATATTCAAATCCAACGCCGCAAAGAGTAACAAAGGCTTTATTGCTACGTACACCAGTCATTACAACACTACGACAAGTAGGTGGTTACATAAACATTACTTCATGGAAAGTGAAGCATAGACTTATATGAAAAAAGCCGCAGAGGGCATTTTCTATGTTGCTTAGCGCATATTTTAAAATAATAACATACATTTGTGAGGGTGAAAGAACATTTTTATGAATATAATCACCAATATTGAAAAGTGTAATAACTATTAGTCAAGAAGTTAGTCATGACATGTAAGTGTATTAGAAACGTAGTTTCTTTTTATGCGGAGAACATAGGGTCCCTAAGGGCAACTCGTGGATGGTTAGTGGGCTATTTTGGTATAAACTAAAAATCACGCGACCAATGACGTCATCGTTACGTCGTCACCACTAAGTGAATCATGGGAAAATAATACCATACTTGTCCAAGTTTGAACTGTCTGGCATTAGAAATGAGGGAGATATTGGCATGTACTTAAAATCATGTAATCGATTATGTAATCATTACGTCATCACCACTAAGTGATCGATAGGGACCCACTACCATGTCTGTCCAGGTTTGAAGTGTCTGGCATTAGATGGGCACCGTCAATACATCTTCTCCAGCATGACCAAATCTTTTCGAAACCTTGGACGGTCATTCGGAAAGTCAACGGCGAGTCGTCGAGTCAGAAAAAAACGACGAATACATTATCTCGTATCCACCTAAACCCAATAACTCGTTCTGAACATGCGTGCATCCACGACTGAAATTACTATTGAGTTTGGAACAAACGACCTATTCATAGCTTGATTACGGCTAGAACCGTCGCTTGATAATGGCTAATTGTGTTGAAGCATGCAGTCTAAATAGTTCTGGAACTTCCAATCTGTACAAGGATTTTGTGACAAAGTTATTATTTAGTGTAGCTAAATCAAATTGATCTTTAAATTAAAATTCCCTGCTGAACTTTGAAATCACATATCGAAGAGGTTAAAACGAGTTTTTATCCGTTCCACATCGGCGCAGAATTGATTTTTGGGAATCTAACGCTAGCCAAATGTAACTTGCAAACATTTTATCAAATATAAATAGTGCATGACCCGGAGGTCAACTGGCTGGAAGATCAAAGAAAACACATGTTTTTTTTAAAACAGGCTTGTTGTTTTCTCACTGGTATTCTTGAAGGTCCTCTATCACGATTTCTAACTGCAGACAATTTTGATTTGTGACTCCTACTCCTAGATTGATCAGTATTCAAGCCTTTACTAGATAACAATACAGTGCTCAGCTGTTCGCGTTCGACCATCAAATTCAAATTATTTGACATTTCAGTGATATTTACCGTATCATTTCTCGAACTGATCACATTATTGTTATTATGTATATTACTAAGATTTTCCATAAGCTTTTGTTTGGCTATTGTATGGCCAACCGAACTATAAGCTTATATTCACCCTGACGAGTACGAATAAAGAGTGCAGAAAGTTATATCTCTGAGCCTAGGGATGTATTTTGAACGTGCCATGAGACTCGGGGAGCTTTGTCGCGAAAACAGTTCAGTGTACATTACCATCTCTATCTCTGTTGCATCCCAAAACTGCCAACACAGTACATTCAAGACATGAAATTCTGCTTAGCTGAGCCAAACGCGCTTCTGAATGTCCGTGCTTCTCTCGTAAATACGTCACGCGACCAAATGTCTGTTTTTAACAATATAGTTGTAGCGATAAAATAATTATAAGGCATTTCGGAATAATAATTACATTTAACAATACGGCCAAATCCTTTCGAAGAGTCTTTCTGATGAATCTTTCCGATGAATCGAAAAATTGGACTCATGCAATAAACTCCGTCAATACATCTTCGAAAATCGAAGACTATTTGGATAGCCAACAGAGAATCCCCGATATACACAGAAAAAAAAAAGGAAGTACACACATAAAACGATGAATAAATTAGCTCGGAGCACTAACCCTAATAACTCGTGTTCTGCGCTTGCGCGTACCACTAGTTAAAAACTGTGAACATAATTTTTCTTCTACGATACAGTGTGTCTCGAATAATCAAGAATTCACTTTTGATGCCATCCCATCAATTGATAACGATCATGAATCATATGCGAAACAGTAGGTTTGTCCTTTTTGCAGGTTTTAATGAGTGTTCCTGCAACCCTTGCCAACATAGAGGCTCGTGTACAGACCAGTTAGACGGATACACTTGTAACTGTACTGCAAATTTTACTGGATCCATTTGTCAGTCGTCGGTCTTTTCTGGTAAGTATTATCCAATCGCACTTTAAAGGAAACCCTTTAATGTTGGAACAACTCGCCGCTAAATTGTTGGTAATATGGTCTAAGTTGAAAATATGTTGAAGAAAAGTGGAACATATATTTTAGTTTTTGAAAATATTTGACATGAGTATCAGCCATTTTGATCGCGGGCGCCGCCGTCTTGGGTCTGATGACGTTTCGCGGCGTCGCTATTGTCAATAACTGTTGTCGTGTAATAATAAGAATCTCGGCCCACATTTAATTTTTTCTGAGGTTCAAACCTCAGAACATTCACATATTTTTTTCCTCTCCATTTTCGTTTAAATTTATCTGTAGGATACGTTTTGGTGATCGGGATAGGGACTGTGAAGTGTTTTGACCGTGAGAGACGCGCTGTCCCCAATGCATGTCTTGTGAAGGGCGGCATCTGATATGCCGTGCATGCTTGTAAATGGCGTAAGGGATGCTCTTAAGTTGAATTGACTTGAAACAAGAGGTTTCGACAACATGTTGAAATAGACCCTTTCACGGTTTTCTGTGAAAAGCACATTAAAATTAGTAGGAATATCAATTTTCTGGGTTATAACTTGTATAGGAACGAATATACTGCTACAGTCGAAGCTCTCCTTGCGACCACTCTCGTAAGCGACCAACTCTAGTTACGACCACCATCTCGAAACCCCGTTTGAATTGTCACTTAATCTCTGCATAGTTAATAGAGTGGAATGGTTAGGAAACCCGGCAAACTTCAAAAGGGCAAACAAAGGCGCTGCGATTTAGGTTGGAAGGGGTAAGACAAAAGATTGTGCACGATCATAGTTCATTAGCGTTCCCTGAACGACTGAACTCACACGTTTCTATTGGCTGATTGATTAACATGTTGGAATTTCGATTGTGTTTTGTGCACGGTAGTGGTTGAAAAAAGCTAACAAAGACATATAACAAAGAAGGTCCCTGAGTTTCCTAACCATTCCACTCTATAGATCGTTTTCACGTGACGTCATCAAAATTCTAATATCTAAACTAAAGGATTTATAACCCTGTTCTTGTAATATGATTTAGGCATCAGTATACTCAGT
The DNA here is from genome assembly GCA_030867875.1 of Actinernus sp. WN-2022. Taxonomy (NCBI): domain Eukaryota; kingdom Metazoa; phylum Cnidaria; class Anthozoa; order Actiniaria; family Actinernidae; genus Actinernus; species Actinernus sp. WN-2022. The sequence goes on along the minus strand of JAOWCC010000655.1, from coordinate 9,997,515 downwards.
ATTCTTTGAAAGTTTTACGTCGATACGGTGAATCGTTATTGAATTAGAGTATTTTGAAGTTTGTGACGGCCCAGCTCAGCGTGTTTCCTAAATGTCATGGAAACCCATATATTTCTGCTAATTTAAAATGTTTGACTTGATTTAACGTTAAAAGTGATATATAATGTGCTTTGAAGTGAATGCTAAACATATTGCTGGGAAAATTAGCTTTATTTGTAGAGTACGTTTTCGGCCGCCATCTTGGTGTACCAAAGAGGTACACCAACATGGCCGCCGCATACAAATTACACTAAATTGTTTGAATATTATTTGTCCGACAGCTCAGTTACGAAGTACTCTAATGCTCCAAAATTTCGGTCATTTACATATTTTTACCTGCTCTATATACAACATTAAAAGTATTTTACTAATATCAGTATTTTCTTAACGCAATGTTTTGTGTGACGTCAGTGAGAACGATCTATTAACATTCGCAAACCTCTTCAACAATAATCGTATAATTACATAACGTACATCAAATTACATTACGTATTAAATTACATATCAAAAGTGCTAAAAGCTCTCGTAAGCGACCACCATCTATTGTTTTAGCGCGTGGTCGCTTACGAGAGCTCATTCTCGTAAGCGACCAGCTCTAGTTACGACAACTTTTACGAATTACCGAGGTGGTCGCTTACGAGAGCTTCGACTGTATGTAAAATCCGTAGCGATAGGAAACTTTGCCTGCAAAAGCAGCCGATTGCGTTACTACCAGTGACCCCGTGTGCGAGCCCATGAAACATCTGTACGGCTCTTCATAACAGTGCACGAATAATTCGAAATCGGAAATAGGTTCAAAACCGGTACCTTCGCACATATAATTATATCACGAAACTGATAAATAAACAGGTTACGTTATATATTAACTTTGTCACGTGTCTTACTATCGGTGTTCGATTCATGTCATGGTATCACTCTTCCGCCGTAGTCGGAAGGCTCGAGCTTCAACCCTCAGACGAATCATGTATTTTTTGCTCTCCATTTTGGTTTAAATTTATCTGTAGGATAAGTTTTGGGGATCGGGATAGGGACTGTAAAGGGATTTGACCATGGGAGGCGCGCTGTCCCTACTGCATGTATTGTGAAGGGACGGCAAACCGCGTTCAGATTGTATACAGCCGAAAAGTGGAACACAAAACTGTAATTTTTTATTCTGTTTCTCCACTGCTCGTTTTCACGTAACGCCATCGCCGCCATCTTGGTTGAACCTAAACAAAAGATCGCCGTCATCTTGGTCGACCTTAACAAAAGATTGATCGTTAGCTTCTCTTGTTAGATTAACCAACATGGCCGCCACGTCTTTGTTATCTGAATATCTGGGGATCAGATTGCAAACCAGCAATTGGAAAGTTGATAATGGGTTGATTGCGATAGTACCTATATAAATCATCGAAGTAGTCGGATTATTTTTGTCTCGTTTCAGTCTACGACAGCGCCACGAAGTGTAAACATGAACGTTTAATTGTACATACGTGGAGTCAGGGAAGGATGTCATTTTAGTTGATCAACATTTGCATAGAAGAGAAGAAAAATGAGCCTGATATGATTTATTTTTGGACGAAACCGATCTCTACTCTCACTCTCTGTAATTGGTTATCAACCGACTCTTCTCGTCTTGTCTAATAGCTATGACATCCGTTATCGGAACGGACCTGAATACATCTAACCCGATATTGTATTTCAATACCTTTAAAGTAGATATATTTAAGCACATCAGGGTTCGAATGTCGTCACTGTTCGAAGGTGCCTTTAAAGATTCGTGTATTTTTTTTGGTCAATAACAGTTCCTTTTAAAAGAATCATAAGGTTAGTAAGTAATTAAAAGTAATTGATAGCATCTCGCGCGTTGCTAATTTCATATTCCATCTTTTCTAATTAGGTGATCATAATATGAGCTGTAAATTAAACAGCGCCGTGAACTAAGTATATAACGTTAATGCGCATGCCTACTGGTTTATCGCTCCGACCCACATGGTTAGTAGTGAGCTCCAGTATTTAATATATTTTCTCTAGACGATGGAATAAAAAATAGAAAGACACATAAGGGCAATTTAAACTCAAACCTACGATGGCTTATAGGAGCCATAAAAAGTTCATTTATTTTAAAACTGGCCATAGACACTTATAACTGGCCATAGACACTTATAACTGGCCATAGACACTTATAACTGGCCATAGACACTTATAACTGGCCATAGACACTTATAACTGGCCATAGACACTTATAACTGGCCATAGACACTTATAACTGGCCATAGACACTTATAACTGTCCCTCAACACTTATAACTGTCCCTCAACACTTATAACAGGCCGTCGACACTTATAAGTTGTAAGTGTCGACGGACAGTTATTCATTCTTCTTAATATTTATGCGCATATAATTAGCTACTCGAAAACGAGGCTATCCCCGCAACGTTTCTTAGCTGAAAAGTAAAATGGCGTCGCGGACGGAACATTGCTGTGTTCTTCTATGCATTGTCCTTTTGATCTCAGGTGGACTTTGCGGCATCCCCGATGCGGGGATAGCCTCGTTTTCGAGTAGCGAATTAGATATGTCCATGAATATTAAGAAGAGTCAATAAGTGTATATGGCCAGTTACTTGAAAATAAATGATTTTTTTATGGCCCCTATAAGCCACCGTACGATGACCTTCCGCAGTGCGTACTGCATAGTAGTTGTCGCGTCGAGTACAGAAACCATGGTTTTAATTCTGCCACATCACTTAATCCATTATGATTTGAAGCTGCAATTGCCACTTCATTCAAGCCACTTCGAATGGGGGAGGGCACCGTTATCATCAAGAAATGCATGATTTGCCACCCCTCCCCCTCAGTTTTGCAAGGTTTGCAGATCTTACCCCAAATTTTCAAACAACATGCTGTGTTCGTCGTGCTTAATACCAAAACTATGATTTTAACTTTATTTAATTATGGAAAAGCAAAAGTAGCTAATGAGGCATGTCTTGTTCCGTCACTGGTGCAACCCAACAATTGGCTGGAAGAACATTCTTAAAATAGCCAAACTTGTGAAAACGCCTTGACACCTATACAGGAGATATGGACGCTCCTCGTTATGGGCTCCTCATAACAGAAAATCGGTCACAAAGCGCTCGATTAACATTGTTGGCTTCGCTTTTTTCATCGTGATTGTATATGCTTGTTTTGTAGGCCCGTTGCTCATTCGTATTTACATCTTCTAAATTCGTCTTGTGGGTGGCAGTATATTTTGCATAAGTCACTAATATTGTGATTTTTCCCGAGCAACTTTTGTAAGAATATTCAGGATGCGAATATGAATGAACAACTGGCCTTCAAAACAAGTATACGATTGCGACCCTGGGCGTCTCCAGCAGTAAAGATCACTGTGTCAGTCAATAAAAGGTTTTTATATGCATGTGCCAATATACTCCTCGGTGTTGGCAGTTTCGCAGGTTACGTGCTCCAGGCCAAGCTCCGAAATGCCATTTTGGCAAAGTCAAAAAAACACGAAAATAAATACTGTATTCCTAACATACATTTGTAGATGAACTGGTGATAATTCTTTTTGTCCGTGAGTTGTATTTAGAAAGTTTTATTTTAAACTATTCATGCCTAATACATGATCTACATGCACTAAAAGTAACTAGTACATTTAGGATTGTTCTTAAAGGTAGCGTAAATGAACTTAAAATAACTAGTAAATTTAAGATGATTCTTAAACATCCTTAAAGGTACTATGAATATTTAAATTAATTTAAGGCAGCACCTTAAATGCACTTAAAGTGAATAGCATTTTTAAGAATATCCTGAAATCTCCTTCAAATTGCTAGTATATTTAAAGACTTTAAGTGGTACAGCAAAGTCCCTTAAATTAACTACTAAATTTAAGGACACACAGTAAAGGTAACTTTAAATGCACTACTAAATTTAAGGTACCTTTCAGGTTTTAATTAGCCTGGGTTCAGCCGTCCGTCTCCCCTGGGATTACGGAGGTCTGTGTACAGGCTAGTTTTAATTAAAGGTAACTAAATTCGTCTTTTCGCCTAGTGTTAGGCCCCAAGAACTGTGGCGAAGTTCTCAAGTGTGGCGGGACGACAAATGGTGTTTACACTGTGGATCCTGATGGTCTGGGAAAATTCAAGGTAATACTATGATACTACTGTATTTAAAATAACATTTCTTACATTAATTTCGTTGGTGGGTGAAATCGTACTTATCTCTATCAATCAGTATAATTAATAAGTATAGTTCACCGTGGTATGTCCTCTTAGGGACGGACCATTAGATTATTGATGGGGGGTTGCGCAAATCCCCAAAATAATATCGAGCAAGCTCTTCTATCGGAAAAAAAATATCGAGCAACACAATAATCAAGAAGAAAAAAATCGAGCAAGCACTAGCTGGTCTCATACGCATTTACAAATTAAATTAATAAAGGCAAAGAAATAAACCAGGGAAGGAGACTGGTTTGTTGTTATGAACAATTTCCACAGGAAACCCAATACAGATCTGAAGATCACACAGACTGGTTACCAGGAATCAGTCGACATATGTAAATTATCCAAGATGGCCGTAATCAAGACAGCAGATAAACCGATGGGACGATCGATCGCAAAAAGTCACATGCACTCATAAATCGAAACTTACCCTGTATTAACTGACTGTATATATTTCGGAAAGAAGTCATCTGGTAAACGATGAGTTCTCACTGGCCTAGTGGATATAGGGTTATAGGATCATGTGTACTGTACGCAATGTTGGCCGACGTATCGGTCGATGGTTGGCTGACATATCGGCCGACTGCTGGTAGGGATCGGTCAAGGGGTGGCCGAAATGTCGGTCGTGTGTCGGCCGACACGTCGGTCGATTTCCCCCCTCCTGCTGTGTATGTGTCGGCCGATAGTGGATCGGTGGTATATCGGTAAGGTGTCGGTTATATGTCGGTGGGGTATCGGTGAGATGTTAAGTTATAATTAAATAATTCTGCATACTGTTTTCACTCAAACAGGTGACTCTCTTGGATTTTTTTTACCTGGAAGGTTTACTGTATTGAATATAATTCAGTCTAAGTATAGTAATATTCCTTTCTGTTGCGGTATAAAATGTTCCTTTATACAATTAAATCTCTCATAGTGATTCATGAAATTCCTTCAAATGCAACGTTTAATATCTTAATTTGTGTTTTTTTAGTGTCTTTTATACATCCGCTCGCGCAAGATCGATTGCGTATATAAATCGCTATATCGCACCGTTTTGGTCTGGAACAGGGTACAGATTTTATTTATCTGAAGGGGAGATTTCGCCTTGAATCTGGAATAGGATTAGCAACAATAGGGCCATTGATACGAGAGGAAGTTAGCCGCAGCGCTTACCTAAGCAGTGAACGATTCGTATAAATGGGTCAATTTAAACTGAAGTTCGCGACTAATACTGACACATGTATAGGCGGCGGCTCCCAGTATTCGACATAAAATAACATTTGAAAATATTGGGATCGCTACGATTATCAATAAGCATCAAATTTTTACTGTAGGGCTCGGTTCTAATTCTAATATATACTCCGCGCACTCCAATCGGAGTATAACGCAGAGGCGCATGGCTGGAAAATAAATAAAGAGCTGCTAGTTTATGCATTGTACGAAAGCATTAATAGTTGTGGCCTCTACAACCTTTGAAGTACATATACGGTAGCTGAAAATATCACAGTCACCGTTACCTCGGCCGACTGTCGGCAAACTATCGATAGCTATTATTGAGTGTCGGTGATCAATCGGACGACTGTCGGTGCATCATCAACCATGTCGGCCGACATACAGAATAGCCAAATCTCGGCCGAGTAGCGGTCGACTCTCGTCCGACCCTCGGCCGCCTATCGGCTGACCGTCGGTCAACATGTCGACCGATACGTCGGCCGACATTGCGTACAGCACACATGATCCGGGTTATAAATGTTGGCAGGTTTATACACAAAGCTGTTCTGGTTTCACTTCTGCTGGTAATCTTAATGATAAAAAAATAGATCAAGTTGAAATGGTAATGATAGGTTTTGGGTACCAGTTTGTGTTTCATCACTTCTGCTGATAGAGGGCTGATCTCTATGTGGTGATTTCTTGCTTTGACTGTCCTTTTCCCCCTTTTATCTTATGCACTAGTCAATTGAAACCCCGGCTCCCCCGACCCCCGGGACACAGTGAGGCATTAACGGGGACATGGCCGTGGAATAACGCACATTTAATGCTGCATTTCTCAGGTGGAACGGGGAAAGTAACGATTTGCAAAATTTGCGGGGATTTTAGCGGTGGTTGTAATGCCAGCCACGACAGAGCGGGACTGGGCCCGAGCATCAACAACGTGTATCAAACATGGCGGAAGCTAGGGACACGTTTAAATTAACTACGATTTTTGCAAGTCCTGGGTGTTTCCATCAGAGGCAGTGCTTATACTGAGTTAGGTCACGAGTATTAGATCAGGAAGTGTTTATTATTACACACTCTTTGTTATTTGCAACAACAAAGCCGGTTTTGTTAAAGTTTGCGTCACGGCAAAATATCAGATTTTAAAAATATATTTAAACGCATTGTTGTTTTTTTGTTGACAGACAACTGTTTCTGATAAACAAGAAAATGGTGGAGACTGTAAAAGTGCGGAAAGCATGTATAGTAATAGAAAATGTACAGGGGCGGATCCAGGATTTTGCGAAAGGGGGGTTTGCAAAAGGATTTTTTTTTAATCTAGAGATTTTAAAATTGAATTTACAGTGATTTACAGGAATCATAGTGGGTGTTGCAACCCCCGAAACCCCACCCCTGGATCCGCTAGTGATGGGCTACAGAAAATGTTTTTTTTCTTCTTCAAATAATGGAACAACAGATTGAAGCTTATGTATATTCAATTTATCAATGCGTCCTCCCAATTGAAAATTCTGAAGCACATGCCGGGGCCATAGGGGCGGGTATTGTAACAGCCAACTGTCCCCGATGGGCGAGGAAAAGGTCAACATGTAACACTGTATAAATGTTACATTCCCCGCTATGTCCCGGGGGTCGGGGGGCCGTAGTTTCAATTGACTAGTGCATTAGCCTGTTTGTCAGCCACAGAATATCCATGCTTTATTTTGGCATTTGCCATTAATTATGTGGCTTTCTTTAATTTCCAAGGCCCAACCAGGAATGCAACTTGAGCGAGCGGGAGTGCGTGCAATGTAAAAAAAAAACAGTCACGCTAAAAAAATATAGGATTGTTGGTACAAAATATATTGCATTAATATAACTGAAAAAATCTTTAGGTAAGTTCAGAAAAAAATATCGTGCAAGGTCATGGCGCTTTAAAAAAATATCGTGCAGGGCTAGAATCAGAAAAAAACATTTCGAGCAACTAAAATTCTCGCAACCCCCCCATCAATAATCTAATGGTCCGTCCCTTATTTACCATGCTTGGTGTCGGCATCGCATGGTCAAAATTACTGTCGATCGTCTCAGCTAGCGCCTCGTGAATCTACAAGAGGAAATACAGTTACGACCATAAACGATCTTAAATTGGTTTTATGCAACAACGATCGAAGAATACTCAAGCGGGAAGGGGCTTAGAAGCCGAAGACAATTTCGAGGAAAAGTGATTCTAGCGCGATCTATCGTGTTATGTCCTCATATCCCATGATAATCAGCCAATCAGAATACGAAGACAATGAGTAATCCATTATTATAAACGGTAGGATAGAGCTTGAAATAAATACAATCCCATTGACAGGGTTATTGCTATATTGCTGCGTAAAAAGTAATCGTTTAAATTATTCAGGTGTACTGTGACCAGAAAACCTCAGGCGGTGGGTGGACAGTATTCCAGAAGAGACAAGACGGATCAGTCGACTTCTACCGAGGCTGGCTAGACTACAAAACCGGTTTCGGAAACCTTAAAGGAGAGTTCTGGCTGGGACTGGACAAGATCAAGCGCCTGACCCATCAGACGCGAAACAAGCTTCGTGTTGAGCTGGAAGATACAATGGGAAATAGCGCATACGCAGAGTACGCCTACTTCGCAGTGTCAAGCGAGAAGAGCAAGTACCGACTGAGTCTTGGAACCTATTCAGGTGATAGGCGAGAGTAATGCCAGGGAATTATTTTCAAATGTAGGCTTGATACAGTAATCAGAAAATTCGATTACGGAGGAGACCTAGAGAACATTCTATGTGTGGCAAAGACAAAAAGTGTGTTCCTGTTAAAAGAATGTTTGACATATTGTTAATTTAATATCTCTCAAGGTTGAACGTCCTCATGAGCAGACACATATAACATTAGAGAAACGTAGTTTTCTTCTCTAAGTGGGATCTTGGATATTCTCTTTTCGTTTTCCTTTGAATTTTTTAATTGCTCGTGCTTTTTATTGAAATATCTTAAAGTACAATGAAGCCAAGCTAGAAGACTATGTGACTCATTGTCTTGTTGTTATTATAGGAAATGCTGGTGATTCACTGAGTTATCATCGCGGTGCGCCCTTCACTACCAAAGACCGAGACAACGACAGGCGGTCCAGTAATAACTGTGCAGTCGAGTTTAAGGGTGCGTGGTGGTATACTATCTGCCATGCCTCTAACCTGAACGGTTTGTACCACCACGGTGCACACTTCTCATATGCTGACGGTGTAAACTGGGTCGCCTGGAAAGGGCATAACTACTCTGCCAAGCGAGCTGAGATGTAAATCCGTCCAGTTGGGTTCAACAACAACAACAGCTTTATTTGTACCCTAGATTGTGTCATATAAATACAAACGATAGACTCGAAATATTGAGAGTACTGGGAGGCCTGAAATAGTGTGAGACTAATCGAGTCAGGCATCCCGGGTTCAGTGATTATACTTAGGTTTAATAATAGAAGAGAAGATACAAGTGTGAACGACGCCAAAGGCGAGCCACATATAGAAAGCAGAACAGCAATCACTTGTAAACTGCTATGTAGAGATGAAGTGGCCAATAAATAATGGTGTTTACTTGTTTTCGTGTACACTCGTATTTGTCCATATCATTAAATGTACCCATATTACCATGCAGTCTTTAGTTCAAAGCCCAAACACATTATAGCTGTTCTCACTTTTGAAATCAAAAACGAGAATGACGAAAGAAGAACTTATCAGTGAATTCGAAAACATAGAAGAGACAAATACCAGTAACACTAATCACACTGGTTGGAAAGAGCATATTAAATGAACAGGTTTTGAAAATATCAAAAACTCAAAATGTAATGCATGACTTATCAGTTACATTGTTTAACAAAAGAAACTAAGACATTGTACTTAACCGTGGATTTAAGCAGTGAATTTAAAATGCCTGACCTTAAAAGGAAGTATTTACCATTGTTACATAGCCATAGGTTTTCTAGATACAACGCATATTCTCATTGGTTGATCCGGCGTCACGTGGCAGTCATCAAATCCCGCCACGTGACAGAAGCTGGTGTGATATAAGTTGAAACAATAGACCTTTTGCATCAATTGATCACGTGACGATTTTCCCATAGCAACGCATGTGTGGAGGGCAAGCCATTCTAACATTCCTTGACAACAGAGAGAGCGTGAGAGACGCCAGCGTGAAACCTCAATACTAGAAGTTCTGCCGGGTCCTTTGTTATTCGTTTTCAGCCCAAATTTATCAGAACTATTTAGCTTTAAATCTTAAAGTTCAGTGTTGAAGGATTTTAAGAGCCGTAAGACGATCATAAATAGCTTTTTGAAGCCAAAACCGAACCGGACTCTGCGAGTTACTCGCAACATGATACCTCAACAGACAACAGCCGGCGCCGGTAAGAAGCTGACTTCGGGAATGTACTTTTCTTCTACGCTTTAAATCGCCTTTATGTTCTATATTTTTTTTGTGATGACAGGAGAATGATGTATCTGTTACTCTACCATAGCCGAGGAGACGCTGGTGTTGTATCAATTGGAACGCGTTACAGGCTACAGGGATATTATAAACTCAATATGTACGAATAACAACTTCATATAAGTTGTTGAGTAGCTGGTTTTCCTATGTGACAGGTTCTCTTTTTTTTTCCAAATCACCAGCAACACTAGAGTCTGTAATCTTGAAATAAAGCCCCTCGTTACTTCGAATTTTGGTGATCCACTGAGACCTTAACCCCATGTCTTTACCGGGGAATTTTTGCGATGAAAGGAAAGTCCATCGTTGTAGCGTGAATCACCACTGCATATTTGTGGCATACAAAAGTGGTAGCGCGTTCCAGTTTATACAACACCAGCGTCGCTTAGCATCTCCTCGGCTATGGTAGAGTATTAAATAGATACATCTCCTGTTATCAGATAATTTTTCTAGAACATAAAAACGATTTAAAGTGTAGAAGAAAAGTACATTCCCGAAGTCAGCTTCTTACCGTCTGTTGAGGCCGCCATCATGTTGCGAGTATTAAACTCGCAGAGTCCGGTTCGGTTTTGGCTTCAGAAAGCTAGCTAGCCTAGTTAGCTACCCTAACCCAAAATCAAATCTAGCATTTTAGCAAAGAAAAAGAAAATTTAACCCTTGTCCTGCTGAGGGTTTAAAAGTGACTTTTTAGCTACTTTAGACTGAACAGAACCCTCTCCCTAAAACAGAAGCAATTACTGTTGTCATGGAAATTTCAACTGACCTTTTGCTGACATCATCAACTCATCCAACGGACCACACAGCAAAGTTTGTTTGAGGAAGCACTCAGAAGTAAAGGCTTTTTAATGCAGGAGGACATCTTTAAGTCTGATGAAAGCTTGAATCAGCACTTTCTCGAAGAACTGAGTCTGTCTTGGTGTTTTGACAGAGAAAGAGCCTTGTATCTTGCTCCTAGCGATGGGCCCTGAGCTCTTCAGTAATCTTGCCGTGGGCTTTATAAATGGATGTCTGGAGCCACCTATCATAGCTTTTTTGGAATTTTTGACAAGATTTACTTGCCATTGATTCCAATGTGATGCTATTAGTTCGAAATGGCTTTAGACTTCTTCTATATTTTGAAGAAAGAAGATGGGGGAAGTGCCATGTCGCTATTTGTTAGGATTTCCCAGCATGCTTTGCGGTCATTATGGATGAATTTAGCTTGCTGTGAAGTGCTTATGGACAGAATGGCTTGGTGCTAGGCAAGTTTACTATAGGTGTTGGGAGACAGAAAGTGAGGTTAGTGCAAACATGAAACTCTATGAAATTTTATGGGAAATATGCATTTTTGCGAGAAAATGTAGAATCTGAAGATAAATATTTTCTTGGAAGTGCTATTTTAGTCTTTTTTTTCTGATGTGAAATTATGTTAACTGAAGTTAAGGTCTCGATAAAGGTTCGACGTGTCATTTCGGGAAAAAACGCTCTTGCAACGTCGGAATTAAAGCCACATAGACGTACTATATACCGTTTTAAAGGTCTTGAATTGAAGAAAGTATATATTTAATCCGTTTTGAACGAAAGTTAAAAGTGTAGATGTTGTATATATTTCTACGCGAAATGACTCCGTCCGCCAGAAGGAGTTCAGCTCTTCAGGCTTTGAAACATTTTTTTCTTAATTAGCCTTTCGAATCCCAACTAAATTGACTCAAATATCGTGTGGGGCATTTTTTTATATATTGCGTATTACAGATTTTATCACTTTTGAAATTTTGATACAAACCAGCTCATAAAACCTGAACGAAAAATAATTTCAAAATTCCCCGTCACAGAATTTGAGATTTTTTTTAGCAAAATTGGACAAAACGCTAAAAGGCTGGACTTCAACAAAGTTCTGTTTTTGGCCGGAAAAAAAGAGCCGAGAAACAGCCCGATAAAGGTGTTCGATTCATTTCACGATTGACTAAGAAGTCCCGCCTCCAAGGGTAATCTCCAAAGGTAATCTCATTAGCCAATCAGAGCGATTCCTGTTGTGTTCAGTCTCGGCCGATTACAAAGTTCAGACGAGCCGCAGAACAGAAAAAGCTATACAGTTCACCGATGCTCGATACTTCTACATAAACTAGTTAGCTATAGCGTTGATTCCAGCTTAATTTCAAGAAGAAACACTCTTTTAGGAGTACAGAAAAATGGCACCACAGTAAGAAAACAATTAATATCATGCAGGGAAAACCACTGAAGAGCAGCTCGATCCACACCATGTACACGGTAGACTGACTGTTTATTTCATTCTAAAAAAATTCATCGCGCTGAAACAAATCCGTTAAATCTTAGCTTCCTGCATTGAATTCTCTTTAAATGTTTGGCCGATTGAAATTAACGAAACGTTACTGCTTCATTCTTTGTGGACGTTCAGTCTTCGATGATTCTAACTTCTTAGAACTTGAGTATAATCCCTCCAGCCATTGTTTGTTCTTTTCTTGGCGTGCACGTGACGTCAATATGGTGTCTTCAAAATTTTAAATTCTAAACCATATATCCTATAAAATTGTTTCTTTAACATTTTGTAGATGTCTGTGACTTAAGAGTGACTTTCCGTAAGAATCGACCAAACCGTGGCACAAGTCGAAAAATTGTTTTCGCTCATATTCTCTCTATAAGTAGGCCCTAGAGTGAAACCAAACGAGCTGTTGTTAGTTTGGTAAAATTTTGCTTCGTTTGGCGAGAAAATGACAAATTCGAGTTGGCCAGAAATCGATCAGAAATCGGGTTTAAAAAAAGATGAAATTTTCCGAAAATAAACCCGGCTCGCGTCGCAAAACTATGACTCTGGTAGTTTCTACGATGGTTTCTATTTGATCTTTAGGCATCCCTCGTTCTGATGATTACCTAATGTTTTGGTTTCTGTATTGTTTTAGAGCGATAATTTTTTTTAACGAGGACCACAATTTGCTAGCTTCTATTCAGCAAATTATGTCACGGGAAAACGGCTGCCATTAAGTATGTGCCCTGTCTCCAAATTCTTTAAAAGTGATATACGAAGCTGTGTTAGATAGCATTCTATCAGAATATGAAGAGAAATCTCTGGGCAAACTGTTTTAACCACTTCGCTCAGCGCGATTTTGATAATCTATTTATAGCCATTTCGGCGAAAATTACGCTTGGGTAAACAATGGCGTGACATCAGATTCAGCGAAATTCTATAAGATATCCTCAAATTAATAAAACCAATCATTTTCTTATGTTTTTTTGCTTGAAAGTAAGTGATAGAGTTCATTGAAAAATATCTACAAGGTAAGTATGTATATAAATGTTACAGGTCTGACTGAGTCACTGATGTTGCGTGACAGCGATAATCTTACAATACTTTGCATCCTTTGACCAACATTCAGCAAGAAAATATATTTTAAACATTACATTTTGGTTTTAAGGACGTAAATGTCTTCCATTAGATTTATATATGAATTGCTTTATATCAGTTTACAAGAGATAACGACACTAAAAATTAAAATTTGTTAATTTAATTTATGCACAAATAGCCGTGGGAATGCCATGTTCCTATCTCGAAATAAAATGAAAGCGTGTTGCTGGAAGCAGTCGACAAAGATAGTGCCTTTATTATCATGTACCAAAGAGAATTCCAAACCACAAGTCACTTTGTGGAACTTAAGTGGAACTTGCCCGGACGGCGGTGTTTGATCCTCCCAAAAACCTTGCGTCTTTTACTTTAGCCATTTGTCCATCGCATCGTACGGCTCTTGGAAATTGGATGGAAGAAAAAAGCAACCGTTGTAGTATTCCCCAAGAGATAAATGGTCACGGAAAAGACGAAAAAGAGAAATTACCGAAGGCGGATAGAGGTGTCTCGAAACTCCTCTCCCAAAGGATCAAGAAGTGCACAGGCATTTTTATCCCAGTTGCAGGACCTGGTCACGTGATCATTTTAGCCTGTCAATCAAAAACATTGGAGCTAGAACATGGATGCCAGAATTGGTAAAATGCCCAAGGATTAGAAATGAACTGAAGGAATGGCATTTTTTTTAAACTCCATAATTTAACTTTAGTTATATATGAGAGGGTCTCAATGGGGGGTAGCTTTGACGGTTAATATTTTAGGGGGTTGACGGTTATTTGAAACAAAACACCTAGAAAATTAAATTACAGGTTTGACGGTTAATATTTTCGACGGTTGACGCTAAAAAAAATCTTTATTTTGACGGTTGAGGCTGATTCCTGTTGATTGGCAAGCCGTCAGTAGTCCCACAAACTCTATAAAATTTTGAGTTTTCAAAAATTTGATATTCCTTCAGTTTTAAAGATATGAACCTAAAACTTGGGATTTTTACTAATTTTGTCTTGCTCCTTCCATTTCTGACATCCATGTTGTTCTAGCGCCATTCGTTTTGATCGACTGGCTAAAAATGTCACGTGATCCGGTCCTGAAAAGGGTCTATTGGTATCTTGCTTCTTTTACCCAATTAAACATACATTTGTATTAACACCGCGCGTGATTTTCTCTCATGTTCAAGGTTTGTGCCGGTTATGCAGGAAGATTCTAAAGTCCTTTAAAAAAATTGAAATTGATAAAACGACGGGAAGAAAGTTTGACCCATCTACAGTTGCAAAGGATATGAGATGTGCTAAAGATGGTAACGGGACTCGATTGTTTTCTGCGTACGACTTTTTTACAAGTCAACAAATTACGAGTTTCTTTTCTAGCCTGGCGTCAAAAAGCAGTGTTGATGTTGAAGCTGTGGCGCTAGACAGGAGGGGCGACGCCTTAGAGGACATGCGAAGATGGGGAACGTGGAACTCCTTCATCCACATATAACATTTGCGACCTCGTCTCTCAAGGCCCAAGCTGAGTGGTGCATTCAGCGTTTCTGCGTTGCGAGATGTCTGCATTTATTTTAACCTTGACGTTTCCGATATCACGACAAGACGTAAGAAGCCCTATACAGCTTAAAGCTGTTTCAACTAGTAAAGTTTTGTACTTGATTTCAAGCTAAAGGATAACACGGTCAAGGAAACACAGGAAGTGGGAACTGTAATTCCGTAAAGAGTTACAAGTTCAAGTTATTTCTTTATAATCATACGTATTCCTTATCTTCATGGGCGGATCCAGAAGTGCTCGAGAAAGAGGTGTCCCTTTTGTACGCTTTATTGCCGTAGTACGTAATAAGAAAGAAATTGAAGAAAGGAAATTTAATAGCAAGCACTCTGAAATAGGTTCTGTTACATTTTAGGAGTATCACATTTTACTACCATTGAAGAATATGTATCAATTAGTATCAATCTCGTGACAGTGTATTGTGATTATTAGTCACATATTGCATTACAGGGAGGCTAAAAGTCAATTAGGGAAGGTACGTTTTTTTTTACTGAGCTGGGGGGGAGGGGGTGGTGATTGGGCTGGAGTATTTGGGGGAGGGTCATCGGAAAAATTGTAACGTTTGTGAAGGGTCGTCCTTTTATTTTTGCTTAGTAGGGGAGGGTCACCCCTTACCCCAATTGTATTGGCAGATAAACGGCTTCGAAAATTCCTAGCCGTTTTCAGTACGGTAGTAGTACATTTACTTGATATAAACATGCGATCTGTAAGAAACAACGTCAAAGCTACTTGGGGAGAGTGATCCTTTTTTCCGCGACTTCAAGTGAGGGACATGGATTTCCTTTTAATAGCAACGGGGAGGGCCACGTTTTTCTCCTTGATTGAAATGAAAAAAGCTCCAGTCCACCCCCCTCCCTCCTCATTATAAACGTACCTTCCCTTAGTCGACTAAGACAGTTAGTTTGAATATTGATAAATTGGCCATAATCCAGGTTAAATCCCGGGATTTAATTCATAGTAAATCCATTTAGAACGTTATTAAAACGTTACTGCAAACATGGTTTTGTATTATGAATAATCTGACGTATCGGATTAAATTAATGACCAATACGTACGACCGAAACTCAATAAACTTTTGCGGCGAGTGAAACTAAAATAAGAAAATGAAATAAGACGACTTTGAAGTAATACTGAATATTCTCGCTATCGAGTCAGGATAGGCATGGACAAGTGAGGTTTCGTTTGAGCTATTGCTGAATACAATTGATTGCTTGTTTGTAACTTGATCGTAATTTAATTATGTATTAAGTTAAATATGACGAGGAGGAATATTGAAAGATAATTTGAAAGAGAGGCCTTGAAGAGAAGGTCAAAGTACCAAAACCGAAATAAAAATATTTAAAGGACAAAAGTTATTATTGTTAAGTTATTTACCTCTTTGTAAGGATTCTTTGGGGAATTTTTTTGGCCTTGTGGCCCGTAAGCTCATGTCACGCCAGTGTTTACATTGTTTACCCAAGCGTAACTTTTCGCCAAAATGGCTATAAATAGAATATCAAAATCGCGCTGAGCGAAGTGGTTAAAACAATTTGCCCAGAGATTTCTCTTCATATTCTGATAGAATGCTATCTAACACAGCTTCGTATGTCACTTTTAAAGAATTTGGAGACAGGGCACATACTTAACGCCAACCGTTTTCCCGTGATATAATTTGCTGAATAGAAGCTAGCAAATTGTGGTCCTCGTTAAAATAAAATTATCGCTCCAAACGAATACAGAAACCAAAACATTAGGTAATCATCAGAACGAGGGATGCCTAAAGATCAAATAGAAACCATCGTATAGAAACCACCAGAGTCATAGTTTTGCGACGCGAGCCGAGTTTATTTTCGGAACATTTCATCATTTTTAAACCCGATTTCTCAGCGATTCCAGGCCAACTCGAATTTGTCATTTTCTCGCCAAACGAAGCAATATTTTACCAAACTAACTACAGCTCGTTTGGTTTCACTCTAGGGCCTACTTATGGACAGATTATGAGAGAAAACAATTTTTCGATTGTGCCACAAAAAGTCAATTTTGGTCGATTCTTACAGACAGTCGCTCTTAAGTTCTCAGACGAAATTTCAGTTCAATACGATGTTTTGCTCACGAGATACAGAGGTTTGAATTATGTCTAAACAGTCCTTCACGTGTTTATATTAATCACGAAAGTCAACAAATTTGCGTCGAATTAAAGGTTTTTGTCCTTACAAATGTTTAAAAGTTATGTTTAATGGGACTCATAGTGAAACCGGCTGAAATGGATGGAATGTTTGCTTTGTTTAAGATGTTTGTTTAAGTTTTGGCGGCCATGTTGGATGATAACCCTTGTCATCCAACATGGCCGCGGCATACATTTTACACTAATAACCTCTCATATTTGTTCGCCAATAACTCTGAAACGAAATCCTCTTCTGCTTTAAAATTCTGCCCAGAGACGTAGTTTTGATTTCTCTTCAAGCACAAAAACATTTTATTTCATTTGGCAATCAAAACAAATTTGAGTCACGTGGTTGCACGGCAGGAATAATGAACTTTACACCCGCTGCCAAATTTACTCAGAAACTAAATTATTACAAACTAAATTGTGCTGTGTTTTTTCGATCTGCTTCTCCTTTTTCGAATACGGCACCAAGAAAGATCTATTTTTATACTTTTGGGCAATACATTATAAACCTGACGGCACAAAATTCAGGTTGCAGGTTGGGTGTAGGTTGACAGTTTTCGGTTGATAAATGAAATATATCAATAGATAAATAAAATAAATATTAAATTAGCTAATATAAATTAGGTAAATAATTAATTAATTATTTAATTAAATGAAAATCGAACAAACAAAACTCAAAAAGTGAGAAAATCGTGTGTATTTTCTCTGGAATTGAATTGCAGATCAACGTACCCTGCGAGCAGACGCATAAAGAAACCTCTATGCGCCACGGTATCTGGATTTACATTTGCCGAGAAAAACGAAACGGTAAACATTGTAGATTCATTGTAGATTTCAGATTGTCCATTTCCTATTGTTAACGGCAAGAGAAGGCGAAGTGGAGAAAATAAAATAAATTGCCTTCTTCGAGGATACAAATCAAAGCTTTCGTTGGGATAAATTAAGGTAGATTTATTGCACGGTATAATTTCAAAGTACTCTGAGCAGTTCAGCAAAATAAGATGAAGAAAAAGTCGGAGTTTGAAGCCCTTTCGTATCAATCGTCGGCAACCAAAAACTGCGTGACGACATAAATAACGGCTGCGAAGGTACTGTGGGTTCTTGCAGAACCAGAGAAGATCGCCAAAAAGTCAATCCCATAAATGTATTATTTAATTTATTTATCTATTGAGATATTTCATTTATCGGATATCAACCGAAAACTGTCAACCTGCACCCAACCTGCAACCTGCACTTTGTACCCTCCGATTCAGTAAACGTAAGAAATATTTACGAACGAAAAGTAGCGCAGAAAATCACAGGATAGCGAGAATGAAATAACATGCCCAGTGAATGACAGCAACTGTCAATCATTTTTCACGCCCCCAGAAAGTCGCAATTTCAAGTCTTTAAATAATTATTTTGAGTTTAAGTTTTTTGTCATGCTAGATTAGGGCTTTTAGATTTAGAATTTGCGAAGAACGCATTTTCGAAACTTTTCCATGTTTAACCTTTATCGAGACCTTAACCTATGCAAAGAAGGGAGGATGTAGATGAAATTATTCATTTTCAATAGAGCTAATGCAATTCAATAGGATCATTTGTCTTGTTTTTCTGCATCCCAAGAGGAAATGTATACATTTCTGTAATTCGAAAACAAAGCACTGAAGAGGTGTCACATGATCTGAATTCGGACAACAAATGTTAAGCTAAATCGGTCAAATGACTTTTCTTACGTAACGACTATGCTGAGCCCTAGGGGGAAACTTTTTCCCCCTCGAACCTCATTCTAAAACTGCTCAGTGTGGCGCTATATGTGCCACGCAGGGGCGAGGAAAAATACAAGCAACGAGAAAAATTAATGTCAGACCGTATTACCTGAAAAATCATCTAATAAGATATTTATTATACAACACTTGAATTTCTTTGTGATTAATTTCCTTTTCAGTTCGAAAACAAAATATCCACGATATCAAGAAATGTGTGCGTCTTTTAGATCAATGACGTGAGCGACGGAAAGCCAGAAAAGTGCCTTTCATTGGATAATAAACTAAAAGTATGACATGTGATACGAATTTCGTAAAACCAGCTTGTTTTCATAAGCTGTGGCAAAAGTTCTCGAATTAGTTCAACTAGGAAAAGTGTTTCAAAGATAATATAAAGCGAGAAATTCAAGCCAAAAACGTCTAATATACTTTTGAACTTGACAAAGAGGCTCTTAACATTCTCTTTAAGAAAGAGTGTTCAGACTAAAGTTCATCGTCGCTATCAAGAAGCGGAAAAATTCTCTTGAATTCTTCTGTTTGGTGTTTTTAACCCGCCACAAGGATTAGCTGCTTCGAAACCAGCATTTCCACCGAATTTCAATGAACAGTTGTTGAATACGGCACCAGAGAACATTGCTGGTTTTAAATCTTGTTCGGCAGACATCATATTTGGATTGGACATCAGTAGTTACAGGGCTCACTTCGGTACACGGCGAGCCTACTGATTGGCCGAGAGAGGGGGCGGGGCTTAAAATGACGTCACAAGTTCCGTGACGTGACAAGTGCCTGTCACCCGTTGGGGCACAAAGCCAGGCTTGTGATTGGTCGTCAGTTTAGGGGGGTCCCGTCAGGTTCGGCAGGGGTCGTACGGAGACCAAATCCAGGCCTGGGATTGGTCGGAAGTTTAGGGGGTCCCGCCAGGTTCGGCAGGGGGTCGGCGAGGCGTCGGGGAGAACAAACCCAGGCTCGGGATTGGCCGGCGGAGTTGTCGGGGGAGAACAAACCCAGGGCCCGGATTGGCGGCCGGAAAAGACGCGGGACGTATAAAAAAGTGAACCCTTGGGGAGAAGGCATTCATATTGTTTTGGTTCTTTGCCGTGGTGTCTATGCTCTATCGAAAGTACCATAAAGTGTGGAATCTTTGGGAAGATGATCAACACGATGAAATTCCTATCGGCCGACGAAGTGGACAAAGCGAGCCGTGAACAATTTAAAGCGTTGACCCATCATTTGTACGTGGCTTTGGTGACCGCCGACATTTCGCAATGGAAAAGAATTCGTCCGAAAGAGGGATTCGCCGAGAATTGGGAGAAAGCTCGCCAAGGTTTTTCGCCGGAACACCTGAACGAATTCCTGCCCTATTTTGGGCAGATGTGTGCGTTGCCCGTAACGCTGGAGATGAGGGACGAGGTGGTGGCCAGCCTAAAACAGCTCACAACCGACCAAGCGTATGTCATTTTGCAAACGTGGCAAGGCAAACTGTGGGAAAAGGGGACGGACGACATGGCCCAATTGTTTGGAGAATTTCTGCAGAGGGTACGCCTCATGAACACCGAGACGAGGCATAGCCACCTCCCTCCCATGAGTCCAATGCACGTCACGTTGGCCTCCCTGTACATGGCGGTGGTCTCCTACGCGAACGGGGATTGTTTTCAGCGGGTGCAACAAGTGGCCCAACGGGAGGGCAAACGCAAAGCCTTGACCTTGAAGACTTCCGGCTATAACGCGGAGGACGCGTGGGTGTTTAAGCACGACAGCAACAACAAGATCATTTTCAATTACAAGGAGGATATGAGGTGTGTGTGCGTGTACCTTTTGGGATACCTCTACCGAGACCTGTTGGCCGAACGGGAGACCTGGAACCGGTTGAAAATAGCACAGGTAGTGAAGATGGAGTTCTCTGACTTGAAGAACGCGTTGGAGGAGAGGTACTTGAAGGAACTGGAGTACATGATGATGGGGTGTTTGTCGTATTGGCTCTGCATAGATGTGCTCCCCGAAGAGAGGCTAGAGATGGAAGCGATGATGCTTGAAATTGCCGATGAGGAATTCACGAAAATGGATGCGATGGCCCTGGAACATTAGTTGAGTGAGGAAACCGATTGGCCCCACATGTTCTTACGCCACAATTTCCTGAGGGAGATGGCGAGGTTCTTGTTCCGGTGGCTTCCCCTGAAGCAGGGTCTGGGACTGATGTGGTTCGAGGTATGCGAGACGCGGCTGCGTGAGGACCTGGTCTGGGGAACGCAGGGCTACTTGTACCGTTGCCGTACCCAACGGGCCCTCCCCCGTGAGTTTTGGTACCACGCCGAAACCTTGAATGCGGAGGGGAGGGTAGTAGTGAACCTTATCTCTTCCCACTACATGGACATAGATTCGGCGTCCCGTGCCCATTTTGACAAAGACCACCTACCCCCGGACCCCCACTTCTCGGCAGTGCAAGACCCCCGGTACAAGAGAGAGAGCGAGCCCTCATAACAGAGTACGAACACTTCCTAACCTACCTGTACTTCCATCTGTGTGAGCGGTACTCCCAGACCACCATGAGGTTGGACGGCTATTTCGCTACCGGACTGAGCTTTAAAGAAAGTAAGTTCCAGGTGAGGCAGTACCACGAGAACGCCATCAAGCAGTTACTCCCCCATGTCACGAACCAGCTCCTGAAAGAACAGTTTGACCTTCTGTTACCTATCTGGGACAACTACACCCTCCGGGTATGGCAGGAACTCTACGACTACTCGGAGTTTGAGTTGTACGACTACGTTCAGGATTTGCGGACCAAGTCCTGGCGAAGCGAACGGGTGTACCGTATCGCCTACCACTTCGGTGGTAGTATGGTCACCTCGAGTATGATCTATCGTCAACATCATGCTTGTGACAGTCCTGTGACTAAGGGGGATAACCAACTGATCCCTGTGCAGGACCATTTCAATGCCTTAAGGGTCCACATGAACACAGCCCTAGCGAAGTACGAAGTGGAAGAGAGAGAAGAGGAGGATGAGGAAGAAAAAGAAGAACAAGTTTCCAACAAGAGGGTGGCCGAGATAATCGCGTTGATCAAGTGTGACGACGACGACGACGATGACGATGCCATGGAAGAAGGACTCCCCGTCCAGAGCGAGAAGAGACAGAAGAGGATGAAGAGGAGGGAAGAAGAGGAGGAGGCTGAAGAGAGGATGGCCGAGAAGAGAAAGAGGAAGAGGCCAAAAGAAAATCTGACTTGGTTCGTGACGGCCGTGCGTTACTTTGTGGACCGGTTGACCTTCCATATGCTGCAGATGCGGGGGGTCAACTTTTTCAGACCTCATTTTACGATGACCCACGGAAGTACAGCAACCCTGGACGATTTGTTCATGGAAACAGAAGAGGGGAAGGCGACTTGGCTGGTGATCCTGGAAACCACCTTCCGTGCGCATGTCCAAGGAACCTACCACGCTATGCAGGAAAGAGTTGGTCGCAACCCTGATCACCCATTTGTTCCAGAAACGGAAGTATGCGGTCGTGGACAATACCCTCTACGACAAAGTGAGACGTTTTGGTATGGATTACGTCACTCAAATTCACGACAGGTACCCCTCGCAAACAATGGAAACCCTGGTGCGAGAGAAGGACCCAATGGCGGACGGACTCTTCCCTTACCTCAACACTATGGCCCACAGTTTTGTGTGTGACCTGTTCGAGGAGAGGACGGAAGACAAGAAGTTGACAATGCCGTACGCGCCAGGATTGTTGGAGAAGGCCTTGAAGAGGATCTATCTGGAACTAAAATGTGGGACCTGCATAATCAAGCAATCGGCCGTCGTTTTCACCAACCCCATTACCTTCACCTACAAATTGTACGAAGACAGTGGCAGGAGGTGCACCTACGAGAGCAAGTACCCTACGGTCCAAGAATCTCTCAGAGACGTTCCCCTGTCTCCCTTTTGCTTCGTGTAAAAAAAACAATAAAACTTTCAAGAGGAACAACGTTGGGTGTCTGTCGTCTCTTTTATTCTAGGGAAAAAAGTATAAGGGAGGTACCGCGCGCTAGACTCGGGAAGAATACATAATGCCCTGCGGAGGAGGAGGAGGTCCGTCCCTCAAGTGCCACGGCATTTTGAAACGTGTCCGTTGTCTCTTGGCGTGTTGCGGAGGAAAAGTGATTATTCAGGGCTCTCATTTTGAGGATTATGGGGCGAAAGAAGGAGAAGAAAAAGAATCCTTCCGCGCTGCTCGAGGCGTTGTATTACGACCCCAGCAGCCCTGCTGCCTTTGGAGGTGCTGCCCGTCTGGTGAAAGCGGCTAGCGAAGTGGGGGTGACCCGCACCACCACTTTAGCGTGGCTGAAAAAACAATTGACCTTTACGTTGCACCGCCCTTTTCGAAAAAAAATTCTGCGAGGGCGCGTATGCGTGCTGGCCCTGGACGAGCAGTGGCAGGCGGATCTGGTGGACATGCAAGCCACGAGTGCCTTCAACAAGGGCTATAAACACATTTTGACCATCATCGATGTGTTGTCCAAGTACGCGTGGGCGGTCCCCCTGAAGAACAAGACGGGAGAGGAATTGGTGCGCGCCTTTACCCAAGTGTTCCGCGAACGGAAACCGTTGCGGTTGCAGACCGATGCCGGGACAGAATTTACCAACCGCAAGTTCCAGGCCTATTTTAAAAAAGAATGACGTGGCCTTTTTCGTCACGTACAACGAGACCAAAGCCCAGATTGCCGAGCGGTTCAACCGGACGCTCAAGGGACGCATGTACAAATATTTCACGGCCACCGGGAAGAAAGAGTATTTGAAAGTCCTCCCGCAATTGGTGCTCGGGTACAACCGAGCCGTCCACAGCAGCATTCGACGCGCCCCCATCACCGTCACGCCCTTCAACGACCACGAGGTGCGGGCCGTCTTGTACCGGGAAAAGGAACCGCCGTCGCTAAAGAGGAAACCGAAGAAACCGTTGTACCGTCCCGGCGACATGGTACGGATTAGCAAGACCAAAGGTCATTTTGAGAAAAGCTATCTGGCCAACTGGTCGGAGGAAGTGTTCACGGTGCGGCAATGGTTGGACTACCGCACCCCTCCCGTCTACCGGTTGGAGGACTTGAGCGGGAAAGTGTTGCGGGGGACGTTTTACGAAAGCGAGATGACGCCGGTGGCCGTGGAAAAAGAAAGTCTTTTTATCATCGAAAACGCCGCCGCGGCAAGAAGAAGAACCAGGAAGAAGTCTTGGTGAAATGGGAAGGGTACCCCACCAAATTTAATAGCTGGGTCCCGGTCACTCAGCTCCAGACCCAAAAGTACGGTAGAAATAAAAAGAAATAAAAGAGTTTGTTGTCCCAGCGGTCGGATTCATTTGCGAGAAAGTGAGGATGGAAGAGGTAGAGGAATTTTACATTACCGTCACCAACGGGACGAGTACTACCGTCTACACCAATGTCCCGTCCCGGTTCCGTATCCATCTCCCGCAAATGCACGAGTTGTCTTCGGACTGGGAAATGGCGGTCACGACTCTGGTCTTCCCCAGGCCCGAGAAGAAGAAGACGCTTTACATGTACTGTGATTTAGTGGAACCCAGTATTGTGGGGGATACGAAAGCCCCATTGTTGAGAGTCCTTTTTTCAGGGACCAGCGACGAAAACGGCACGGTCCAACAACGCAACTTTGCCCCCCTGTTCTACAGGCAACTGGCCAAGACGGTGTTTGAGGATTTCGAAATCCTTATAACCGACGAACACGGGAAACTTGTTTCATTTCCACAAACCTCTAAGGTGGAAGCGACCCTCCATTTCCGGAAAGAATGGACCCCGACCGCATCTGGATGACATTGCCTAGCGTAGCCAGCCGGGCTACCTTTCCCAATAACACGGGCTCCCATTTTCGTATCCGGCTCCCGGAGATGTTGGTCTTGGACCGACGGTGGGAAATGGCGCTCTGCCACCTGCAATTTCCACGCGCCTGGGATGAATTGTTCCCCAAAGAGCAAGACCGCCAATTTACGCTGATCCAAGAAAAACTTCGCCAAGAAGAAGAGACCTCGACCACCCTCACCTTTGATTCCCAGCATTTCGAAACGGTCACGGAACTGGTCTATGCTCTGCGTCGGGCTTTGGTGCAAGGAGGGTTCCAAGCGATCCTCAAAACATTTAACGTACTACCGGAACGCCTCGATAAAACAAAGGCCAAGACCACCCTGGAATTGAAACAAACCTCAACGGACGGGTACATTTTAGCCCTCCCCCCTCCACTGGCCTACATGATCGGTTTGGAGGAAGATCCCAAAAAGGCCGCCGCGCATCCCCAATACATGATGAAAAAACCGGGTCCCTCCACCCCCTTGATGTCCAGTTTCGTTGGGGTCTGCACGGGCTCGGTGATCTCGGACAAAGCCATCATGATCCCAGCGTCGGCCTCGGAGAAAGACCGAACCGTGTACTACCTGTGTACCGCAACCAGGGAATACGGTACTATCGCGTTGTACAAGCATCACAAGATCAAATCCACCTTTGTGTTACCGACAGGGAATTACGCGAACGCCAAAGCTGTCGTAGTGGCCCTTCCGAACTTCTCCCCTCCTGTGGTATGGAATTGGCTCCCCAACCTCCCCAAAGGGTCCTTAAGGCTGACCTTTCGACTCCTCCAGGCGGACGTGCATCTTGTCATGAGCCCTTGGATGGCCAAGTTGTTGGGGTTTGGCGACGGGCACACGCCCCAATACTTTTCGCAGACCGAGAACATAGTCAAGAATCTACGACCCCTGATGGGGTACCAGCCCGAGTGTTGGTCCACCTATTATTCCGGCCTGAAATTCTCAACGACCAAACCCTACCTGCTCAACCGCGATTTTAAACACCAACCCGTGCGCAGTTTGTACGTGTACTGCGATCTGATTGAGCCCCACATCGTGGGGGAAGTGAAAGCGCCCTTGCTGAGGGTCGTGGCGGCCCAGGTCCCTTACAACAAGGTGGTGGAACGAGACTTTCCGGTCATGCGGTACTTTCCGCTCGCCAAAACGGTGTTTGACACGCTGGAAATCCTTATAACCGACGAGTCAGGCCAACGCATCTCATTCACCTCAACAGCGACCGTGGTGGCGACATTGGAATTTGTGAAGCGCACTCTGAAAAGGAAAGGATGAATTATGGAGCGTGTACGGGGACTATGGCACCGGTGCCATCTATGGGGGTCGTGGTTGGCGGAGGGTCTTCGATACCTGTGTTCCATGCCCTCCCCGCCCACGCCTCCAGCCCTCAACGCACGCCCACCTCCATTCCTGTCTTGCAGGGGGTCGGGGGCAGCAAGGCGGCGGGGGACTCATCCCTATCCGTTGGAATGAACTCGGCGGCTACGGACCGGTCAAGAATCAAAAGGGTGGGCTCTTGCCCTTAGCGCTAGCCCCTTTGGCCGCCATGGCGGGCAAAGCGCTGGCCGGCACCGTCGCGGGGGCGGTGCCTAAAAAAGGAGGACAAAAGATTCTCGCTCATCTGAAAAAGAAATTTGGCAAGAGGGTGCTGAAGCAAATCGTGAAGGACACGAGTCAAGGGGCGGCCCGTGTGCTCGGCAAGAAAACCAGTAAAAATTTGATCCAAGGCCTAGAAAAGATAGCCGGGGTGGCGCCGAAAAAGAAAAAGACGAAGAAGCCGGCACGGCCCGTAGTACGGCCCACAACCAACAAGAATAAAATAAAGAAAAAACAGGCTCTCCCTCTCATTCCTTCGAAGGCCGTCAAGCGTGCACGTGTTGCGAGAGATATCTTTGACGTTGATTATTGAACACCATGACTACGGTCGCAGGCATGGGCAAACCGCCCCTGCCCAACATGTTGGGCGGCTACAACACCCATTTGGATTTTTTCGACAAGGAATTGGCCTAAGCGGTTGAAGAACGAGGCTATTGGTCGGAGCACGCTCCCAAATCGGCCCTCTTACCCGGGTCGCCCGTGGAATTTTACCTCCCCGCCAGTCCCTATTACACAGTGCTGCCTAGAAGTTACTTCAAGGTGACGGCCAACCTCGTGAAAGCCAACGGCGGGGATTTGACCACCGATTTGAAGCTGGGACCCGTCAACAATTGGTTTCATTCCCTCTGGTCGCAAATAGATATGGCCTTGAACGGGGAATGGATGACCATGAGCACCAAACCCTACCCCTACAAAGCCTACCTCAGCACCCTCCTCAATTATACTCCAGACGCCAAGAAATCCTACCTGACCGCGGGGCTGTATTACAAAGACGTGGCCGGGGCCATGGATGCTTTCGACATCGCCGGGGACAACGTAGGGTTGACTACGCGCGCGGGATACACGGGGGTCAGCAAAGTGGTGGAACTGACCGGGATTATTTACATTGACGCAGCCTTCACCAACAAACTGCTCCTCAACGGAGTGCCCCTAGAATTCCGACTCACCCCCGCCAGCAACGCCTTTGCCCTCATGGGGGACAGTGCAGCGGCGGAAGCGGCCGCCGCCAAAATCGTGCTGAAGCGGGTCACCTTCTTCCGTCGCGTCAGTGTCTGCAACAAGGACTTCATGAAGAGCGTCGAAGTGAAACTCGTGTCCCAGCCCGTCCTCTACCCTTACAACAGCGAAGAAGAACGGATGTTCACCATTTCCCTGGGGGACACCACCTTTGAGAAAACGGATTTCCTAGGCGGACGCATCCCCCGACGCATGCGACTTGCCTTGATGGGGAGTGCGAACAGTTTGGGAGCTCTGAAAAAGAACCCCTTCCATTTCCAAAGGTTCGGGATGACCTGCGCGACGGTCACGATCGACGGTACGCCCACCCCCTTCTCCCACCTCGAATTTGTAACCGGGAAAACCCTGGACGGTTACAATACCTTGTTCCTGTCTCAAGGCGCCATGAACGCCAACCATGGGATTGACATTACCCGGACCGATTGGGACAAGGGGTACGCCATCCTGTGTTTTGACTTCACCCCGGACGGCAGTGGAAGCGCCTCGCACATGAACATACAACAGTACGCGACGTTGGGCATCCGGCTTCAGTTTGCGACAGGCGTCACCGAGACCCTATCCGTGTACGTGAACTGCGAGTTTGACGCCGCGTACGAAATCAACAGCAGCCGAGAAGTGAAAAAGTTGTAAGCCGATGACCACCTACACGTCGCAATTGGCGGTCTTGGCCCGTCACGATTGGTGGCTCCGCGCCTCGTTTCGGGGCGTGTTTCCCATGGACCTACGGCCCCGCCGCGTGACCCGCCCAGCCTCGTTCATTCTCAATACCGACAACGCCGACGGACCAGGCACCCATTGGTTGGCCTTTTATTTTCCGCGCCAAGGCATGAATGAATTCTTCGACAGCTATGGCTTTCCCGCCTCTTATTATGGGTTGCAAGAGTACGTGAGGCAGGGGAACGCCCAGCATAGGGAAAACAACGTGATGTTGCAAGGGAACAAGTCCAACGTGTGCGGCAGTTATTGCCTGTACTACCTCCTGCGCCGAGCCCACGGACGGACCCTGGCGGAGGTCCTGCAGAACCTCCAGCGGTGGAAGACCAAGACAACCAGGGACCTGGCCCTCAAAGCCTGGCAGCGCCAGTACCAGCGCCGGAGTGTGGCGCGGTGGCAGCAGCAGCAAGGCCTTCACGATCAATGTGTTATCAGTTTGAGAGACACTAAAAAAATAAAAATAAAACAAGTTCCCCACCTCAATGTCTTGTTATTCTTGGGAAGGGTGTGAGGCGCAATGGATGTCCGTTTCCAAGCGCCCTGCAATATCTTGATCACGGGTCAGAGTCAATCGGGGAAAACGGTGTTCACCAAAAGGCTCCTGCACCATGTGAAATCCCATTTCACCCAACTACCCCTCACGATCGTGTACTGCTATGGCAGCGCCTGGAAACCCCGTTTCACAGCCATGCCAAAACAATTGGGGGTGAAATTTGTGGAGGGGCTTCCCGACGACCCGTACGCCCCCTTTCGCGGCAAGCCGGGCCTCTTGATCCTGGACAATTTGATGAAAGAAGGCTCCAAGGACGAGCGGGTGGTGGAATTGTTCACCAAAGGCTCGCACCACCACAACATTTCCGTGCTGTACCTGACCCAGAACATTTTCCCCCCAGGCAAGTACGCGCGCACCATTTCCATCAACGCCCACTACCTGGTGGCTTTTAAAAACGCTCGGGATTCGTTGCAAGTCCGGAAATTGGCCGAGCAGGCCTTTCCGGGGCAAGTACCGGCAGTGATGCGGGCCTACCAAGACGCGACCCAACGCCCCTTTGGCTAACTCCTATTCGACCTGCACCCCCGAACCCCGCCCCAAATCCGATTGCGCACCAACATTTTCTCCGAGGAGGGACAACGGCATCACGCCTACGTGCTGGAGGAGGATCAAAAGGGGGCGGGCGCCGTTTCTGACCTGTTTAAGCTCATCGCAAAAACACCCAAGGCTGTGATTCCTGGTTTCTCCTACAAAAAGTTATGCTATAAACTAGGCAAGCACCTCGTAGGAGAGCAACTAGGAGGCGCCTACGTGCTGGAGGAGGATCAAAAAGGGGTAGGACTTTGGGCGGAACTGAAGAAGGAAATTACCCCCATGCTAAAACCTAGCCTTGACGTTATGGGCAACAACGGCAAAGCGATGTACCACCAACGAGGAAAGCCCCATTTTTTTGCCAACACCGCCAAAACGATGCAACAACAACTACGAAAGAGCCAACAACGAGGAGGCTCCAAGAAGAAGAAGAAGACGACGGCCAAAAGAGTGAAAAAAACAAAGGGCCGCGCCCCATCCCAATCACTTCGTGGGGCGGTGTGGAAAAGGCCCAACAGCAAAACAACATTCCATCCCCCTTTTTCAAGGTCCTGAGTGGCGAAGGGAACAAAGTGGATTGGATTAACTTTATAGGCTAAGCCCCCCAGGGAATCCGTTCAGTTGTAGTGATGGCCTCTCCCTTGCTTCAACGCAGCGCCACGTTCCTCCGTCAATTTGCCAAAGCGGATCTCGGCCAGAAAAAGAAACTCATCCGGACCGCGAGCCAACATCAAATCAACGCCGTCAGCGAAGTGGTGCACAACGCCTTGCTCGGGACTATTCCGATAGGCGCCCACGCGAAGAAATTTTTTGCCTCCATCAAGGCGAAACTTCGAAAAATAGCCAACAAAGCCCTGCCACCGGCCGTGAGGCGAAGGATTCTGCTCTCCTCCTCGACAGCGTTGCAAAAAGCCAAGCTTAAAAAGGCCGTGGGCCAGCGAGGAGGGTTCATTTTCACGACCGCCGCCCTCATTGCCGCCGCCGTTCTTGCTGGCAAAGCCGTGGCCGCTGGCGCCATCAGTGGAGGGGAGTCAAGAAAGCTCTGGAGCAAGCCGGAGGGGTCGTTGTTCCGTAGAGGGTTAAGTTTAAGGGTCAAGAAAGAGCTGGAGCAAGCCGGAGGGTATTTTGCCCCAGGCTACCCCACGACAAAATACCCTTCCCCGGAAGAGTACGCCCAAGAACTGAGTCAACCTTATATCTGGTCCTGAATGGTCCAAAAAATCCGCAACTTGCCGGCACCCGCGGGTACGGACCCGGCCCGGTGGCAGTTGTTTTTAGCCCGCCTGCGAAAAAGGCAACGCCAAACCGTGCCGGGAAAAAAAGTCAGCAGGACCGTGCGGGCGGCGAAGCAAATCCGAAGAAAGTATAAGACGCGGCCGCCCAAGAAGAAATCCCAGACAGAGAAAAGGAAGCGGTCGCCACACCATCCTCCAGCCCCAGAAGGAGTCTCCGTGACGCGATGGTCAGTGAAGCGACACAAACGAAAAAAGCGATGAAAGAGGCCGAGGGGGCCGCCACGGGAAAGAACCCTATGCGCATGGTCTTGGTGCCGGAAGAGTCTATGCGGTGGTTGGAACAACAGCTTCGTGTGGACACGACCAAAGGGGTTAAAGTGCTCAGTCAGTACCAAAAGGCCATGGCGCAGGTCCTAGAAACCCCAGAGAAACCGGCAAGCGCCGACCAGTTTCAAGATTTACTCCAAAAATACGTCCGACGTCGCGAAACCATTGAGCCTAGTCCCTTCATGGCCGTGGCGGCAAAAGTTTAACCCAGAGCCAAAGGGGCGCTTTGCGCCGCGTCCCCCCCTCCAGCAAACCTTTAGCGTCGGTGCTGGTCAATCTGTTGAAGTTGAAAGGACCCCAGAAAATTACCTGGAATGCGCAAGGGGAAGTGAAACTCTACGGGCAAACCCTACCGGGCAGTCAAATCGCCGATCTGATTAAAGAGGCTGTGCATCCTTCTTCCACCCGCACGTCGCCCGGCTACCGTGATTTCATGCAATTTCTAGCGGAAGAAAAAATTCCTAAAGATCTCGTCCGCCACCCCCGGGATCTCATCTCCAAGAAGAAAGAGTACACGCCCCGGCCTAAACGAACCGCCGCGACTCCAGAAGAACCCCTACTACTATCCACCCCTTACAAAGATCTCCCGCCCCGCCGAGATGAAACACCGTACTCCAGGACCCCCTACAAAGCCTTCCCCCGTGGGGGTCCACGTGGGGGTAGCCGTCGCCTCTCTTTTGGCACTGGCTCCGCCCAAAAACCGCCTTTAAATTGGCGTCCTTTTTAAACCCCCCTTCATTGTCGCCATGGCACGAACCCTAACGAGACCCGCGGGATTGGGACAAGCGCTCTGGCAACGCCGTCTCGCCCAAGAACTTGTCCTCGTGCCCCTCGTCTTCCGCGGCGGCTCTCTCTGTCTCCTCTTCTTCTGCCAGGAGGGCCGCGTAGGCATTTTCATCTTCATCTTCTTCTTCTTCTTCTTCTTCTTCTCCTCCCCCACCACCTCCTTCTGGGGCTAGGCGCAGGACTTGTTGGTCCGCCACTTGCATGTAGCACAAGTGGTCCGGGGGGACAATAGCTTGGCAACTCCGGCAACGGTATTCTCCGCACACGTGGACTCCGTCCCGGCTCCGAGCCAGATGGTCTACCGTCACCCCACACTGGACACAACGCGTGTACCGTTCGCACTGGCTCCATGTTCTGGTGTAGAGATTCCCTTGCCCCGTCCGGTGGGGGAGGTGACGGCGGTGGTTCTCAAAGCAGGCCCCACTCTTGAACCACCGACGGCACTGGTCGCATTTTCTCCTAGAAAATTTCTCCCCTTGAAAATTTCTCCCCAGGGGCGAGGGGAGAGCAGTCCTTGACCCCACAACAGACACAGGTCGTGTCACAAGCGTGTCGTCTAGGATCGTTGTAGGGCTTCTGACAGTGGGGGCAGAAGTGTTTGGCGTTTAGTAGACCCCTCATGTTGTTGATGACGTCATAGTGGTGGTTCTCGGTTTGGTAGAGGTACACGCGGTAGCGAGCCTCAGGGAGGTGGCCAGAGTAAATAATACCGTTCATATGCTCTCGGGAAACCAGATTGACTTCTACCCCTTGGCCTGCCAAGTACGCTTGGAATCGCTTGAGCTCCGGGATCCCACACGGTTGAATAGGGACGCCTGCCTGGTGGTGGAGCTCCAAGGCTAGAGTCCGTTGTTGGCCTTTCCCTTGTCTTATTTGGTTGTACTCAGGATGTTGCTGCTCCCGGGCCAGGGCCGTGACCAATCCTCTGGCCATGCACAATTCATCTAGATTTCGTATCCTCACGATGCTTCGTTTGATGTTTTTAAATTTTTCCAAGTCGGTCGTACAGCAACGGGCCGGACGCCCTCCTCCCGCGCTGGGTATTTTCACGTGAAACACATGGATGTGGAAGCGGCCCCTCATAATGAATTCTTGATTTGATTGTGTAATCTCCCCAATTCTGGCCATGATCAGGGCGGGGGTGAGGGTGGACCTCATCAGGTAGGGAAAAGCCAATGGGTAGTCCAGATGCGGAGCGTCTAGGGTCAGGCGTACTCTGTCTTGCGACCGGCCTCCCCTGGGGTGGTCTCCAGGAACCTCTCTATAGCGACCGTGACGTCTTGAAGGGCCTGTCCATAAAAAATAATACATAAAATAAATCAATAAAATAAAATAAAATAAATAAATAATACATAAATAAATTTAAAAAAATTAAAATTAAAAAAAATTAAAAATTAAAAAAAAGTTTTAATTACAAATAATTAAATTTTTAAAAATTAAAATAATAATCCAGCCAAAGTTGCTCCAAAAAAAGGCTAAAAGTTGCTCAAAAGTTGCCAAAAATTGAAAAAGTTGCCACCAAAATTTGAAAAAGTTGCTCACTTTGGCGAGCCATTTTATTCTAGATAACAACTTAAAACATGGAATGTTGGATGTGTAATTCAATATAATCTTAAAGTTCAACATAACTACCAATAGTAGTACTTTCTAATGTGATATTGACCATGGAGCGAATAACCGCTGGATAATTCGCGGGCGATATTAAATAGATAGCTGCTGTCCAGTTTGCGTGGGCGCGCGTAAAGCCAGTTTTTTTTTATTTGTATATCATTTATCAATTAACTATCCTTAGTTTTGACCAATTTTAATAAAAACCTTCTAAATAAAGACCTTTTTGATAGTTTGGATCAGTTTTATACCGATTTGTTGCTCAAAAGTTGCCAAGGAAGGCAAAACTTGCTCTAGGTTGCTCGCACTACAAAAAGTTGCTCAAAACGCTAAAAGTTGCTCAAAAGTTGCCGAGCACAATCTATTTATGCCTACTGATTGGTGCCTTTTTCTCGGCCGGTGATTGGTTCCCCTAGAAGGAGCACGGCTTGTGAGTGGTGGAATTCGATCCGCTTTTGGTTCGACTTCAACGCCTGGGGTCTAAGAATCCTCTGAAAAACCCCTCCCCCTACCCCTTGTTCTTCAAAATTGTCTCGCCCCACTCCGGGGGGAGCCCTTCTTCCTTCCTTCTTTAAGCCGTAATCACTTTGCGTTCTCTAAACGTCCTTTCTAAGCTCCTAAATCCTAAATCCTAAATCCCCTCGACAAACGCGCCCAGCTAGGAAAACAAAAACTAGTCCAACCGGTTTATCCCAGTTTAGGAGCCTCTCGTGAATGAAGCAAAGGCGCGCGGCTCCTGATTGGCTGGTTAAGTACGGCGTCCTGCGACAAAACTAGTCCAACCGGTTTATACCAGTTTTTGACGTAAGGCTTCCTGTAAGACAATGGGCACGAGGTTTCGGCAGTAAAAGGAACCCTTTTCCGGGTTGCCGAAGACGAAAAAAACAGGGGGAAATGTAGAAGCCCTTGAGAGCTAAGGTCACAGAAAATTTTAGAACATTTCATGACTGTTTTGGGGGTGCCCTTGGCGATTCCAAAACCGAAAATCCACTGAACTTGAATTCGAACCAAAGCCGGATTGAAACACCCACCAATCACAGCGCTCGCTCCGCTTAGCAAACCAATCGTAGGCCGAGCTTAGGGCACCAATCACAGCCCAGCCTTTGCCACATAAATGCTGGCCCCAAACTAACTTCGGCGCAGTTGATCCAGCCACTCAACCGGTAAGTTTACACAAAATTTTCTCTCGGAATTCAACCTGAGGCTTGACTAATCTTTTCTTTTTTGGTTTTTTTCCTTTTTATTTCCTCAGCCAAACAACAAGACAACCACCGCGACAAGAACAGGTGAGTTTTACACAAAATTCTCTCTTGAAATTCAACCTGGGGATTTACTAATCTTTTCTTCTTTGGTTTTTCCTTTTTATTTCTACAGACAAACAACAGAAACATTATGGTTGTCCAAAGGGCCATCCAGGAGAGGGAGGTACTGTCCTGCAGACTTTTCTTTTTGTCTTGGATCACCACCGCTAATTTTTCTTTTGTTTTTCTAGAATATCCGAGGTGCAGAGGACCCAAACCTGGCTCAAGTAAGTGTTGTTCTCCCACCTCCCTAAAACAGTGTTAGCGTTCGGTCGCTGCTTCACAGAGCCGTTCATTTTATTGGCAAACATTTCCCCATTGAGGAAAGTTTAATTTGGTTAATTTTTATAGGATTTTCTCGAGGTTCGGGACCTCCGCTCTTGTCAGAGCGCCTCTAGAAAATGTCTCTACAACATTATTCTGCTTTTAATTTTTTAATTTTTTTTAATTTTTTTCTTTTCCGAACAGACTTTTGGACCGGTAGCGAGAAACCTTAAAGACAAACATTTCTTGTGTCATGCCCTATTCCTAAGACAGTTTGGCCTACCGATGGAGATCGGCGCCACGATTGGGCAATATGTCTGCGGACAACAGAGAATAGACAAAAGAAAAGCAAAACATGAAAAACTTTTTTTCCATCACTCTTGATGATTATTTGCTTAAACGTATGGGAGTTCAAAAGCATCTATTGCTGGGACAACTCCTTCAAGGAGCTCCCCCATAACAAAAAGCTTTGGGGTATTCCCCCCGTCGATGCAGTAATGTTCATCGAGCCGCTGACTGAATTTAAATACAGATGGTGTACTATATGTCACTGTAACAAAACCATATGCCAACGCCATTGTAGTGTGGGGATTATATACTGGCGTTGCCCCCACCACCCTGTTTTTAATGATGTGTGGGACGAGGGGTGGGGAAGAATCCCATGGCGTAAGCTTTTCTTTCATATCGAATGTTAATTTTTTATTTTTTTTTCTAGTGTTTGAGATGCGGTCAATTACCGGATGATCAATTACCACCTATGCCTTGTTGCGGCGAAACAATATGTCCAACCTGTTTTGTGAGCCTGCTATCCTATACCCTAAAGAAAGGACAAACTCCACGTTGATATTACTGCGAAAGCAGAATTTGTCATCAATTCTATCTCAGAGCGGGGTCTATAATTATTTTCAGGCATGGAACCACCTTTGGATGCGTAGCCTTACCAATTAATGAATGTTATTGCCGACATTATCATATAGTTTACCCACAATGTTACACGCACTGAAAATTAACATTCACTGAAAGAAAAGTTTACGCTATCGAATTTCAACATTTTTTAAAAACTTATTCG
The DNA here is from genome assembly GCA_030867875.1 of Actinernus sp. WN-2022. Taxonomy (NCBI): domain Eukaryota; kingdom Metazoa; phylum Cnidaria; class Anthozoa; order Actiniaria; family Actinernidae; genus Actinernus; species Actinernus sp. WN-2022. Next base: position 9,962,023 of record JAOWCC010000655.1, on the reverse strand, counting down.
AGCAATTGGCTCATTTTTCACACTATAATAGGGCAATTAGCCCCTTTTTCAAAATTTCTATTTCATAAATACTAGGGCGATTAGCCCACTTTTTCTATTTCATAAATACTAGGGCGATTAGCCCACTTTTTCTATTTCATAAATACTAGGGCGATTAGCCCACTTTTTCTATTTCATAAATACTAGGGCGATTAGCCCACTTTTTTCTCCACTGATATTTTTACTCTCTCGGATGGGCCCACGGGGCCTGTACATATGTCTATAGTTTTTAATTGTTTTTTATTAATATTTATTTTTTTGGTTGAAAGGATACCTAACATTTATTCAATACATGTATTAATTAATTAATTTGGTGTGCCTGAAATGGGCCACCCCACCATGTATTTTATTTTTAATTGACAAAAACAAAGTTGTTGTTACTCAAACAAAAGTCTCTTTTATTGTCTCCAATTACATAGTGGTTGAATCACATAAAGCCACAAGGGTTAACACTCCAATTTCCACATAGTCTTCGTAAATCAAAGCTTGGCCTAACGCGTGCCAAATTCGGTTCTTGTACGTTATGAGGGGGTCTTCGATTTCTTCAAAATAATACCGTTTGTAGTACTCGTAAATCTCGGTCTCCTTTAGTTTTTACAACTGTTCAAACACGGTATACGTAAGGGGAGCAACAATCCCCGAGGGGTGCAAACTCAGCAAAGCCCAGTGGCCCGTAGCCCGTAGAGCCTCTAGGGTAATATGAGACCGGACATTCGCCACACACGCGTTAAAGGGGGACTCGGGAAAGGTCCCTAAACAGACATGGTCCTGTTCGAGTTGTTGTCCCTGCTGGGTATACGTACACCCCAAACAATTCCGACTGCGTTCTCTCATGAATTCCCGGATGTACGGCCCGGGGTCTTTTCCGGCCGCCAATCCGGGCCCTGGGTTTGTTCTCCCCCGACAACCCCACCGGCCAATCCCGAGCCTGGGTTTGTTCTCCCCGACGCCTCGCCGAACCCCGCCGAACCCTGCCGAACCATGCGGGACCCCCCTAAACTTCGGACCAATCCCAAGCCTGGCTTTGGTCTCCGTACGACCCCTGCCGAACCTGGCGGGACCCCCTAAACTGACGACCAATCACAAGCCTGGCTTTGTGCCCCAACGGGTGACAGGCACTTGTCACGTCACGGAACTTGTGACGTCATTTTAAGCCCCGCCTCCTCTCTCGGCCAATCAGGAGGCTCGCCGTGTACCGAAGTGAGCCCTGTAACTACTGACATCAGTGATTTGAGGATTTTCTTCTCTGGCTCGAAAGATTCCTTCGACGTATCGCGGAATCGACAACTCGACAGCGTTAATAAGTTCTCTGTCAAAGTCAATGTCGTGGAAAAGTCCTGTTAAGTCAAAGTGTGGGTAGTCCGCGTTGAGTTCGTAACAATTCTCATCGGCCATTTTTGTTTTGAACTCAGTATACGCTCGTGTACTAAACCGGTCAGTACTGGTTTACTAGCGGGTAATACGACAATCTAGTGGGTAATACGCTGGCATATCAGTCCGTTTTTGTGACCTAATATGGTAAAATTACGTCATAGTCGTATAATAATAAGCAATTATTGATCGATGCTGAGCAAAATATTATAATTGTCTATGGCGAGCTATCAGTTATTTACCGATGCCGAAGGCATAGACAAATAACTGGTAGTGAGACACAGACAATTCATCATATTTTACGATAGCCGCAGTTCCAATAATTGTTTTATTATTCAGTGTTTTTGCTACTTTGGACATCGAAAATGCTCGCAATTTCCTCCTCTGAATGCTCTGGAAACTGAATGCTCTGAATTTGTTGTTGAACAGCACTGCGCATGCTCACAACAATATCTGCAGCAAACGCTTATTTGCGTGCAGTTATCTGCAGGTGAATCAAGCAATCAAAATTCGGGATACTTAGTAACTGAATAATATTGAGGCTTATTAGGGCTCTAGCAGATCCTGCTAATGATCCAAGCATTCTCCACACACAGTCCTTACTACATTGATATATTCTCTGCACTCAATGCTCAACTCACATGTCAACTCACAATGGTTCATGTCACGAACAATTAGAGTACAGTGGAGTGTGTTTCTAAAATCAGTCAAATCACTACATTTGAACTTCTTATAAGCGCTCACGTTCCCCATACAGGAGCTTATGCTTAAAGAGTCGATTGTAGTGTGGTCAAAACAGTTAATGTAGTGGGGCGTGTGCGAGGAGTAAAATCAGGCCCCCTCCAGCTTTAAGCTGTAATACTCAGCCTGCTATAACAAATAAAAGATTTAGTTATTTATTTAAAGAGCCACTCTCAACCCTGAACCTTCTCGCGCCTCATACATAATTTTGCCCTTCACTGAAAATGGTAATTCAAGCGTTTTGAATAGCTAGCAGTCCCACTGAACAATGGCGGCGTAATGAGCAGTCCCACACAACAATGGCGGCGTAACGAACAGTCTCACACAACAATGGCGGCGTAACGAACAGTCTCACAGAACAATGGCGGCGTAACAAGCAGTTCCACAGAACAATGGCGGCGTAATGAGCAGTCCCACAGAACAATGGCGCCGTAACAAGCAGTCCAACAGAACATTGGCGGCGTAATGAGCAGTCCCACACAACAATGGCGGCGTAATGAATAGTCCCACAGAATAATGGCGGCGTAATGACCATTCAGACAGAAAAATGACGGCGTAATCAGCGGTCCCACTGAACAATGGCGGCGTAACGAACAGTCCCCCACAACAATGGCGGCGTAACGAACAGTCCCACAGAACAATGGCGGCGTAACAAGCAGTCCCACAGAACTATGGCGGCGTAATGAGCAGTCCCACAGAACAATGGCGCCGTAACAAGCAGTCCCACAGAACAATGGCGGCGTAAATGAGCAGTCCCACACAACAATGGCGGCGTAATGAACAGTCCCACAGAAAAATGGCGGCGTAATGAGCATTCCGACAGAAATATGACGGCGTAATGAGCAGTCCCACAGAACAATGGTGGGCGCAACGAAATCACAGATAAATAAAAGCGGCGCCCGAGGGATCACAGTTGAGATATTTAAAGAATGGCAATCAGGACTAACGCTTTGCTAGCTTCAACAATGGCAAACCGTTACAATCGCCATTTTCGTACAGTACGAAAATGGCGATTGTAACGGTTCTCTATTGTTGAAATGTAAACACGGGCTTGCAAAGCATTAATCCTGATTGGCAGTATTTAAGTATATTATTACTAATTGCTGAATGGAAATTGGATTTAGGTTGGCATTTTCAGGTACCCTCGTTCCAATCTCGTATACAGACCCCGATTGTTTCTTACTGCGCATGCTCGACGAAAAAATAGGGCTCTGGAAGAATCCGATTGTTGTGTATTCTGATTTGCAATTTCACTGGAAGTCAAACATAGCCTTTTTGGAGTTGGACAAAGGCATTGGAAATTGGGGGTAATCTAAACGCTAAAAACAGTTGGATTTTACCTAAATGGATGCCGCTAAAAATCTTCAGGGATTCTTAGATATTTGCTTGCATCCTATCGGGAGTTCATATCACTTCACGGCCAACACACATTCGCACACATTTATACATTAATTCTCAGAATTCGAAAATCGAATCGAACTGTATATAGCCGAGGGATATTACCGTAACAGATAGGTAATACTACACATTCCCATATTAACAACAATGTTCGTAAGTGCTCTATAGCCAGAAGTGGCATTTTTCGATCTCATAAACTTGTGAACAGGAGTTGATCGCCTAAATATATGCATTTGTATGGCAATGCAATGAATTCCAGCCTTCAAGGTGCTAAAATACGAGACTCGTAAGTAAAAATGCCTTCACTTGCTTCTACGGTGCATTCAGTTGCTGTTTGTGTTGTCATCTGGCTCAGTTAAGGCGATTTGAGCGTCTCAGGCTCGAAGTGTTCCGGCGGCCGACGTGCACGGCGTGTGCGTTGGGATGGCGACGGTTGCGACGGCGCCCGCGGTGCTGACTCCTACGGCTCTGAAGACGACGGAGTTGACGCGGCGTCGGCGAGCGGAACGCTCACGAGTACAGACCCGGGCGAGGTTTCGCCACCGCTGTCGGGCGACAGCGCAGGTGTTGGGCTATCTGGAGGAGCGGGTTGAGGATCGTCCTTGAATGCGCCACTTGTCGAGACCGGCAGTGATGAGGGTAATGGCGTCTGCTGGGTGCGTGGCTGTGACGTCGAGAGACGCAGTCGCGGGTCGGCAATACAAGGGTGTGATTGCTGCTGCTGCTGCCCGACGGGACGAGGAGAGACAGGCCACTGGTCGATCGATGGCGTTGCTGGTGTGTAGGCGCGAAGGAAGCGGCGATTACGCAGGGTCAGGCGTCCAGACCCATCCACCTTCACCCAATACTGATCATGACTGGGCGATTAATAATACTAATAATACTAATAATAAGACTTTATTTAATGAGGGTGACAATAAACAGTTACAAACTGATAAACTTGTGGCCCGACCTGTCCCACTTCGTCGGGCTGATGCCATTCTGGTTCTGGAGGAATACTCGTTCGCCAATGGCTAGTGACCGGAGTGGGCGCGAATGTGCTTTCAGGGCTTCTGTTGTGCGAGTTATCCGTACGCGGAGAGCGTTCTCCTTTGCAGCCCACGCTTGGCGCCAGAGTGGACGGTCGTGGGAGTTCGAATTTTTTTCCAGTCGGTTCACGAAGGAAACTTCGTCTCGCAAGGGGAGGCCAAAGACAATCTGCGCCGGCGAGATGTTACAGTCCTGGTCAGGGGTGTTGCGCAATTGCAGCATGGCACGCAGGAAGCGGTCGTGGTCAAGGCTGCCCATCGGGCCGGTGTTCGACATCAGAAGGCGCTTCATGGTCTTCACTGCTACCTCCGTCCTGCCATTCGATTGGGGGAAATGGGCAGAGGACACGAGACGCCAAAACGATGCGAAGAATGTGCGTAGGTGGTGGACCAGCCCGACGGCCTCAAAAGGGGTTGAAGGTAGTGGCAAAGGAAGAGGGGCCTGTGCCGGCCTGCGATGGCGCGTTCCTGTTACAGTCGGCACATCCGTCTCTGGTGGCATGAATGTGCTTCGACATTCCGGGCCAATAAACGATGGCGCGGGCGCGCTGCTCCATCAAAGACGTTCCTTGGTGAGCCGCGTGTAGGTGCTGAAGGACACGATGGCGGAGCGACGAGGGAATCACGACGCGGTCCTGATATAGAAGGTCGCCCTCCTGCGCATAAATGGAGTCGCGGATGGGCCAGAAGAGCGTATTGGTAGCATCGCTGCTGTCAAAAAATTGGACACCCTGCTCGATCAGCTGTAGGAGGCGGCCCAGCGACGTGTCTGCGGCAGTCTCCTGCGCGATGAGGGATAATGAGAGGGCCCCAAGTTCCCGAGCGTCATGGCGGATTGCGGCCATCAATGCAGACTCCACGAAGTCAGGAACGCTTGTGGATCCAGGTGAGGCACTATTCACCTAACCTGAAGGCGACGGGTGCCTCGACGTAGCATCGGAGGCGTGGTTAGCCTTGTCAGGCGAGTGTATGATTCCGAAGCGCCACGACAGCGTGCGCTGCTTAAGCTTGAACAGCCGCGAGTTGGTGATCACGTCCAATGTCCGGTCGCCAAAGATTCTCACCAGGGGCTTATGGTCGGTTACGCCGACGAGATTGTTACACCCCTGTGTAAAATATCGGGTCTTCTCGAGGCCCCAGGCGACGGCTAGGGCCTTACCCTCAATGGCAGCATATCGTTGCTCCGCGGATGACAGAAATCGCGAACCCGCCAGGGTGATCCGCCATCCTCCGGGGCAGCAGTCAAGGACGCCAGAAGGACAGCTGCAATGTTGCTGTAGGAGTAAGTAGCCGATACCACAGCTCGACCAGTCAGGGCGCAAGCAGGTGCGTCTCGTCATGTCATGATCTCCACACCTTGACGGATGGCTTCAATAATGTTTCGATACTTGGAAAGCCTCCTCCAATTCGATAGACCACGACAACTTGCAACGTGGACTAAGGAAGGGCTTGGACGGCGCCATGGTATCGCGTAGCTGGGCGTAGTTCGCCACCTGGTTCACAAGGCCAAACCAGCTGCGGATGTCAGTAGTGGATGCTGGCGAGGGGAAGTCTTTGATGGCATCGAGGTATTTGGGCAGCGGCCCTATGGTAGAGTCGGAGACCCTGAACCCTGCAAAGTCGATCGTCCTCTCTGCAAACTGGAATTTGTCAGAGTTCAATACAATTCCCGCCTGGCCCACGCGCGTGAGGAAGTCGATGGTTCGCCACCAGTGCTGCTCAAGGTCTGAATCATAATAGACGGTGTCGTCGACGCAGCGGTCCTTGCGCTCAAAGTTCGAGAGAATGGCGTCGAAGTGGCAATTGTAACCGTCCCCCGACGAAAGGAAGCCCTGAAGCGCCCTCGTGTAGCGCCAGCGGCCAAACGGTGTGAAAAAATTGGTTATGTGGCGATCAGAATGGCGTAGGGGGACGCTATGATAGCCGTTCCAGGCGTCCGTGACTGTTTTCCACGTGTTCTTCTTGATACGGCGCGCGAGGTGGAAGGGCGACTCCATGGCGAACGACTCCCGCTTACAGAACTTGTTCAGTGGCGAAAGATCGACCGTCCGACGTGGTGAGCCGTCGTACTTCCTCGTGATCACCATGCGATGACACCACGTCACTGGTTCGCCATACGGCACGCGTTTGATGACGCCGAGAGCTTCATCACGGAGAAGGTCTTCATATACCCGCTGCTGCCAATGCAGCGGCACATTGGCCGGCGTGTGGCATGCCTTGGGTGCGGCAGACTGGTCGACATGCATCTCGACCGGGGGCCTTTCCATGCAAGGCAGCGCGCGGTGGGGGCACGTGTTAAACGTGGAAGAGGCGTATCTGTCGAGCAGCCAAGCCCTCATCCGCCCGTTATTCTCTGGTGTGCAAGGGAATGGCAGCACAGGTGGGCGTGGCGGCACTGCGACACGCTGAGGGCATGAACACATCGCGTCGCTTGAGGCGCCCGGCGCGTCGCAGCCGTCGTTGATTGCCCGCGTGACGTTGATGGCAGGCATGTTGCGGGGGGTGTCACAGTCTTTAGATTCGCCGTCTCGGAACCCATCACCACGCTCGCACGCATTGTCGAGGGAGGGGAAGTCGTCTGCCAGGATGCCAAGGTTGAGCATCGACTCGTATGACATGTACATGGCTTGAACGGAGCTGCTGACGTAGACCATTGAGCGGCACGACGTCACTTCGCCGCGACGGGATTTCGTTTTAATCTTGGCGAAAAATGCTCCTTCGATTGAGATTGGCGAATGGTTGGCGGCTGACAAGCCGATAGTGTTATATCTCTATGTTATAAGAACTGGTAATAATATATCGACTCTACTTTATGAATATGCAAAAACATTGATATATCAAAATTTGATCGTAGTGGCACTTTAAAGGAACAGTGTCAACCCCCAAATGATCAACTACCTCGTGACTAAAGATACAAATAATTACTTTGATTAGCAGATAATACTTTGCAGATATACTGGAGAAACTTTGAGACAATTTTGATGAAGGATGGCAAAGATTCGAGTGGATGAAAATTACTGCTTTTTTGATAAATTTAGAGCAACTTGAAATCGGTTCAATGTACCCGCAATCACGTTTTTTTCTAGGATAAGCTTTTGTAATCCACTTTAATTCTTGCCATCCTACGTAGAAAATATTTGAAAAGCAAATCAGGACATTCACATGCCATTTCTCTTCTATCTCAGGGTGTTATTTTTGTATTTCTGTTTAAAGGGAATCTCGGCTGGAAAACAATGTTTCCTCTCAAATGTTCCTTATGGATACCTAAATCTATTGCTGTGCATGTTTGTTTTCTGTAAATTGTACACTAGATGTCAGTTATGGACTGATTTTCCTGTCCACAAAAGTGGTTCAATTTCCTGCGCGCCGCCATCTTGGATCTCATGACGTCACAGTGTTGCCTCTATTGTCAGAAAACAATAGCTCTTTTGTTGTGTAACAATAGCGGCAACACTGTGACGTCATATATAAAGCCACACCTCACGTATAATTTTAGCCGTACCCCTTACTTCAGCCTGATAAACAAAAGCCTCTTTTGTCAAAAAAGTTTAAGAAAAAGCACAGCAAGAATAATATTTTGTTCCAGTTCTTAAACGCTTGTACTTGAAGCAAAAACTTCTTCAGAATAAATTTGGCCATCCAGATAAAATGTTTCGTTTACCATCGCCCTCTGGCTCATGGTGGGTGGGTCGGCCAGGGAAAAAAACGTTAGAGGATATGGAACCAAGTGGGCTTGAAGACTTACATAAAAGTTTTCCTCGTGTATTCTTCGACAACTTTTTCCTCTACCAGTTGTGGATTGACCATCTGCACGAGAAAGGCAAGGAACTAATACGGAGAGCTCGGAAAAGAGGTATAATAAAAATATATATATTCTTCAATTTTTTTAATTTTTTTTTTTCAAAAAAACTGGGTCGGTCTTAAACCTTGTATATCCTTTTTTTTTGCTTAAAAAAAATGGGTCGGTCGGTGATGGAAAACGAAACATTTTATTGGGATGGCCTTGTCATAATATCGCAACTTCAAATATGGTTACTGAACTTGTCTTTTCTTGGGTATATTTTAACCGCAGTCTTTAAAGGCGCTGTGTCACGGTACTGCGCATGTGTGAAAATCTGATGACTTTTGAATTATGTTCTAGCCCGGAAACGAAATTCTCAGAGCGGTGAAATATCGATTTTTAAATCGACTTCCATCAGTGTTCTTTTTGAACTAATCCGTGCCTCCTTTGGTCATTTATAGAAATGTAAGATGTGCTTAAATAGGTTTTAGTTATTTGTTTATTTCAAATTAGTCGTTGCAGACTGCAACACAACTAAAACAAAAAAGCATAAGCGATGCTTACCGCCGGGGAAGACCGCCACTGAGTACTCTGAATACAGCAGCCGAACAACGCAAGAAATGGGAAGCTTTTTGGCATTCCAACAAGAAGCGAAGAGGGTTTGGATGTCCAGTAGAGTTCAAGAAACACAAGAAAACATTTCAAGTCATATTATAAATGATATGGGAGTTTTAAAAAGTGATACGAAGAAATCACTGGAAAACATTGCATTTTTCCATACTATGTCAATTGTATGTAAAGCACAATTTTCCATAGTATGGAAATAGATTTACAAACTGTTTCCATACTATGTAAATCAATTTCCAAACAATTTCCATACAATGGAAATTTAAAGAAGTATGTAAAATGTTTGGAAATTCAATTTACAAACATGTGTGTCTTTTGTGTACCTTGTAAATAGTTTGGAAAAATATGGACATCACATCTTTGTAAATTAACTGTAAATTGTATGTAAATACGGAGTGTACAAACCTTGTAAATAGTTTGTAAATGCAATTTAGGAGGCCCGTGGTACTTTGTAAATTGTTTGTAAATAGTTTGTATATGCAATTTAGGAGGCCCGTGGAACTTTGTAAATTGTTTGTAAATTGTTTGTAAATGCAAGTTAGGAGGCCCGTGGTACTTTGTAAATAGTTTGTAAATTGTTTGTAAATGCAATTTAGGAGGCCCGTGGAACTTTGTAAATTGTTTGTAAATAGTTTGTAAATGCAATTTAGGAGGCCCGTGGAACTTTGTAAATTGTTTGTAAATTGTTTGTAAATGCAATTTAGGAGGCCCGTGGAACTTTGTAAATTGTTTGTAAATTGTTTGTAAATGCAATTTAGGAGGCCGGTGGTACTTTGTAAATAGTTTGTAAATAGTTTGTAAATGCAATTTAGGAGGCCCGGGGAACTTTGTAAATAGTTTGTAAATGCAATTTAGGACCCATGTAAAAATAGAGGTATGACAGAAGGTGGGATTAGTTGAACCCATGTAATTTAATGAGTTCCCAGCTATCCCTACCTGGGTTGATAACAAAATCCCACCTGGGATCCCAAGGCTAAAACCGGGATAGCTGTTTGGACAGATGGGATCCCTGGTATGACAACAATAGATAGATAGATCGTTTATTATAATTACCTTACTTACAGCATAACTGAATTACTAAGGATCACAATTCTAAACATTAATTACGTATACTTATAAACTAATTCGATAAAATGTTATGATATTAAAACTAACAGTTAAAAGCAGCTATTTGGCTAATTCAAGACCTGTGTACTAACTTAAATGATGTGAGTTATAGTGTCCCACCTGGGATCCCTGCTATATATATATAATTGACATTATTCTTTATTTCACACTCTCAGCTTTACATTTGGGTAATTTACACTGACATACACTAATAGATATTAGGGTAAAAAAAAAAAGTAGATAATACGAAAGGTTGAAGGTAAGTTGAAGGCACTAAAAGTTTCCTAAGCCAACTCCCCATTAAGTGAGTTAAATGTGTACGTGAGTTTAATATATGAGCTACTCAATGAGTAGCATATCAGATATTATAATTACAGTCGAACCTCCGCTAACGTACACCTCCATTAAGCGGACACAATTCCGCGGTCCAGCCCATCTCTAATAAAACACTCAGTACATAACGCTTCCTGTAAGCGGACACCTCTCGTAAGTGGACGTGGACACCTAACTCTAGGTCCGCATGGGCAAAATTAACCAAAATTAACCTCTCTTAAGCGGACACCCGAAGAGATTGAAGTCATTTTTTTTTCAAATGTATGCAGTTTTATCTTTGAATTCTAGCTAAATCAAGGTCAGCGTAATAAAAAGATAGCATATGGTTTACAATTTCCACAGTTGACTGCCACTTCCTATCCTTACTGTCAACCTCCTGTACGAGGACACCTCCCGTAAGCGGTCCGCTTATGGGAGGTTCGACTGTATAAAGTATTAAGTGGTGTAATTACAGCAATCCCACACAATCCTACACACGCAGTCGTAATAAAACAGCTAGGTCAACAACTACACGTACAATAGGCTTTGATTAACAAAAGTCAAAATGTTCACGATTTAATAGTTATTCTTATAGAGCACATGCATCATAATTTAACCATGTGTTATTTATTTATACACATCTTTCAAACAATCTAAAGTTACTTACAGAAGCGTCTATTTCATAACTTTCTCCGGGAAAGAGGAACTTTGATGACTGGCTGAAACATTATGAGATTTATGCAGAAATGAAGTACAAATTTCCAGTTGCGTGAGTTAGCCGGCGGTATATTTAAACTTGACGTGTACGAGGAGGTACATGCTCAGCGATCGATCAAGTGTCATTTCCGTTAGAGACGACAAAGTCCTGATATATCGCTTGCAAAGTTCGAATATTTATATTAGTATTTAGTATATACCACACCAGTGAATCACTTTTCGCGCGCTCTGATTGGCTACTCAATCACCTCCGAGCAAAGCAGCGATCATCTCCCACCACTATTAGCAAGCTGTGAACTGATCCCAGGATGCATTGCTTTTCTAAAGACCGCTGACGTGTTTGTGCGGGCACAGCGCGCCATTTTGAAAACTAACGGCTTCGATTCGGCGGGACGATGTGCGATCTCTTGTGATCTCTTGTATAATATGGCTTCCACACTGAGCAATCCAATGGTTTTCAAAACACATGTGAGATAAGAAAACTTAAAGGTAAGATGTGATCTTTCAATTGTTGTGGATTGTAACGAGAAAAGGGAATGTCGCGCTAGGTTATCATACTTTTAGTTCAGCTGTTGTTTTCAAACGGATAATTTCGATTATGCCTCATGGTCTTGACTGGTTCGTTCCTCCCAAGAGAGCACGGAGAGACACGTCTCTGTCGGGAGGAACGAACAGAGGAGACGGCTGAATTTCAGGCTAGGTCTTCATTATTTGAAAGCCTTTACCTTATCCATTTAATGACCAAATCGATGAGAGTAAATCTTTTAGCGAAGGATCGAACTACTGTTCGAAGACTGAAGAGAGTGAAATGTCTCACTTTTATAAAGACTGTCAGTGATATTTGTAAAACAGAAATTTCATTTATACAGCAAACTGAGGGTATATTGCTTTTTAGAAGTGAAATTTCACGAGTTTATACATTGCAATTCAAACAAATTCAGTCACAGGCGACCCAAGCTCATGACTCATGTTACGAAAATATAAAACTTTATATAAAGAAACTAGTTTAGTAGTTAAGGGGATTAAGGGTTTGTATGGAAGCTCATATTACAAAATATAAGGATTTACATGGGAACGTAACAAACTCCGTTTTCTAGCCATAAATGCTGTATTTTTTTAAATAAAAAGGACTCACCTTGGCACTGTGATGTATTGTGTCGTGTTTCTATCATTGTTGGGTGGATTTCAGCCGGGTTTTTTCTTCGGAGAACTGCTGAAATCAGTTTTAATCCATCCAACGAGGAGAGAAACATGACACATGACACAAGACATGTAACATGTCTAATGTGTCACTTCTAAATAGCATGTAACAATGACATTGTCATCGTGTTATAGAACTTTAGCCATAGAGTGATTTTACTTAACCCGTGAAATATATAGTACTTAGCGTATTACACACTATTACACTCTAATTATTTTGTTCTCTTTTGTGTTTATCTTGGTATTACACACTAACTAATAGTTTCTGTTTCACGGGTCAACTAAAATCACTCTAAAAGAACTTGACCCATAAGGCTTTACATAATGAAGTGTGGCCAGAATTATATTATGTTAGCGCTTATAATTTAAGATCATCATTGGGCCCTAGATTATTCCTACCTAGGGAATCAGATAATTTTCAACAGATAGCCACGTGCACATTTAATAGCCTCTCAGAAGGTGTAGACGTATCACAGGTTATAGTGCATTTGTCACTGAAGGCAATTAGGAATGTCTTATTATGTAAAGCGAAATCACGCATAGCTTAATTATCTATATATTATAGCACTTTTTATGCCAATTAACACTAATAATCCTTTATGCCATTTTTATACTTAATATTAAGAGTTAGTAACTTATGAGACATTTTATATCATAGTATTGTTAATAAGACTTATTAGTATCACAATTCTTTTTTTCCCTTAAAGTTGTAATTTTATTTAGCTCTTAGCAAACGAAGAGCCACCTAGTGGATGTATTGCTAATAAATCACTAGTATTATTATTAAGACATCACTGTAGCACGGTAAGTTATTTTTATTCGAAAAATTTACAGTATTTCTGGCTAGTAAACAGAGTTTGTTACGCGTACGTTCCCATACAAACCCTTATATTTCGTATAAAGCTTCCCATACCAAGGTGGGCACAACCAACCATAAAAACAGCATGAGTTCTATATTTTAAAAAGTTGTCAACGCAGATGATTGAATTTTGGTACATGTAGGTGGGTGTAGAATCGTAAAGGGAATATAAACTGATAATTTAAGCTATGTCACAATGACGTCACTTAGCCATGTGTAATATGTTTCTTAGAACAGTTTATTACCTCTACAAACGGAATGTCCTATATCGTTAAAATATCCAGATGAGAATGAAGGAATCAAAAACACGATGTTGATTGGTTAAGGAAATCAAACGTTATGAAAGTTTGAATTTTGCCAATTTCCCCGCCAAATTTTGGTGGGAAATAAACAACACAAAAGCATTTACGAAAATATCGCTTCATTCGTCTTTTACAGTTGTAAATAGTGTTGTGCAACATTATTTTTGTTGATTTTAATTATTTGGTCATGCTCAATGATGCCGCTTTTGACATGTACAAACCCTTATCAGTTATATTTTCGTAACATGAGCTTGAGCTGCCTCAGTCAATATTTTAAGTTCTTCGAGTTTTCATCTGTAAATTCATGGACATCGTGAAATTTATTTTTTAGGGATATTTCACATCACTACATTACAATCTTTTTGAACAGTGTGTAGAAATAGAACACTATACAATTTTGGAAAATAACTCTTGCTACAATGTACATTCACCCTCGTATTCAATAAATTATAACATCTAACTGTCTTCCATCATAGGCACCAAACTTTATGTCACTTGATGACTCACAAGTGCTTGAACAAGAAGAGGTCTATCGAATGCCAATCAGATCAAGTACATGAGCTAGAAATTATGTGTGGATTCAGTTTTAGTGAGCCAGTGCACTATGAGGCCATGAAATCTAATGCCAAATGGATATTAAATTTATAACAGCAAGTTAGTTTGCAATTATTTTAATTCTGCCATGTTTTGTTGTAGAGATCTTTGATTAGATTTTATGGTACCAGTCTATAGACCTATCCCACGCGGTGGCCATCTTGGAATACACCTATTGTGAATGCTTATCCAGCTTCGGTCTCAAAGATGTTGGTAAACGAGGCTGGGTAAGCATTAACAATAGGTTTATTCAAATATGGCCGCCACGGGGGATAGGTCTATAGCCAGGGGTTTAATCATACCAGAAAAGCTTATTTAACCAGGATTTTATGGTACACGTATATCATGACAACCTGGTAAAAGGCCATTTCAGCTTTTCTGAGCCCTGCATCTCTTTATTAAATGAAATGAAACACTGACTACCCTGAATTAAAGCTCTATATATTAACACTATAATCTTGAAATTTTATTTAAATTTAGCCCCCCTCCCCCTCCTAACCAATCTTAAAGGGAATCTCGTCTGAAAAACGATGTTTTCTCTCAAATGATCGTTATGCATGCCTAAGTCTGTTTCTGTGTTTGTCTCCAGTAATTTTTACACTAGATGTCATTTATGCACCGATTTTCCCGTCGATAAAACTCATTTAAATTTCCTGCACACTGCCATCTTGGATTTTATGACATCATAGTGTTGCCTCTATTGTCAGAAAACAATAGCTATTTTGTTGTGTAACAATAGGTGCAACACTGACGTCACGATATTCAAGATGGCTGCACGCAGGAAATTTGAATGAGTTTTATCGACAGGAAAGTACGTGCATAAATGACAATCTAGTGTACAATATACATGAGACAAACACAGAAACAGACTTAGGCATCCATAACAATCATTTGTGAGCAAACATTGTTTTTAGCCGAGGTTCCCTATACAGGTAACATTTAGGAATGTAAATAAGATCACTTCATCTGCTACTTTGCCAATTACATGTAGGTTTCACTGTTTTTTTTTTAAAGGGACCCAGCAATCCTAGTAGCTATATAATTGAAGGGCCTGTAGTGATGTAGTAATCCTTACTGGCTAAATTTTAGGCCTGACAATCCAAACTGAAATAATATAATGTAAATTCTAGAAGTTCCCTACAAAATGTTCTGATGTGCTGTTATTCCTACTGGCCAAAAAGATCATAGAATGAAAGCAATCTACTAGCCAAACACAACGTATCACTGGCTTTTGGCCAGTTAAGCACCCTTAGTGTCAAGCTGACTGCCATATACAGTCAACTCCCTCTAAGCGGACACTCTAAGGTGGACAGCAAATTTGTTCCCTAAAAATCCATTCCCACTTAATCTCTGTATTTTGAACTCTATAAGCCGGACACCAAAATAGGTCCCATAAGTGTCTGCCTTAGAGAGAGTTCACTGTACTTTAAAGTTTATTAGGAAAATTATGTAAGTACAAATGCTAGTACAAATACTGTTCAGAGAAATAAATTAATATACATGTATTTAAAATAACAGTTTAAGTCTTTCTTTTTCTATTTTTGTTCTGGGAAGTTTTATCAATCCCTCCCTGTTTACGTTTTCATCCCCCATCAATATGATATATACTCATTATTTACAAACATTTTACATATTACATATTATGCCCTGCTTATTACAAACAATATTTATAAATAATTGTGCGCTGCTAATTTACAAACAATTTACAAACTGTGCGCTGCTAATTTACAAACAATTTACAAACTGTGCCCTGCTAATTTACAAACAATTTACAAACTGTGCGCTGCTAATTTACAAACAATTTACAAACTGTGCCCTGCTAATTTACAAACAATTTACAAACTGTGCCCTGCTAATTTACAAACAATTTACAAACTGTGCCCTGCTAATTTACAAACAATTTACAAACTGTGCCCTGCTAATTTACAAACAATTTACAAACTGTGCCCTGCTAATTTACAAACAATTTACAAACTGTGCCCTGCTAATTTACAAACAATTTACAAACTGTGCCCTGCTAATTTACAAAAAATTTACAAACTGTGCGCTGCTAATTTACAAACAATTTACAAACTGTGCCCTGCTAATTTACAAACAATTTACAAACTGTGCCCTGCTAATTTACAAACAATTTACAAACTGTGCCCTGCTAATTTACAAACAATTTACAAACTGTGCCATGCTAATTTACAAACAATTTACAAACTGTGCCCTGCTAATTTACAAACAATTTACAAACTGTGCCCTGCTAATTTACAAACAATTTACAAACTGTGCCCTGCTAATTTACAAACAATTTACAAACTGTGCCCTGCTAATTTACAAACAATTTACAAACTGTGCCCTGCTAATTTACAAACAATTTACAAACTGTGCCCTGCTAATTTACAAACAATTTACAAACTGTGCCCTGCTAATTTACAAACAATTTACAAACTGTGCGCTGCTAATTTACAAACAATTTACAAACTGTGCCCTGCTAATTTACAAACAATTTACAAACTGTGCCCTGCTAATTTACAAACTGTACTTTGTGCTCTGCTATTTTACAAACAATTTACAAAGTGTGATCTGCCAATTTACAAACTATTTACAAAGATAGCCATATTTTACATACTTTGTAGATGTCCAATTTTCTTGTAAATTCAATTTACAGTCTATTTACAAACAATTTACATGTTATTTACATAATATGGAAAAATGGAATGTTTTCCAGTGAATATATATTATATCTACGGCGTAGAAACGAGGCTGAAATTATATGAACCGACCGGAGTGCAAAAACTGTACGACAAGTTAGATAAAACCTTTCTTTGCTGGCAAAACAACCCCATGAACTCAAACACGATAGCGCTTTCCACGGCGGTTAGCATACCTCAGTCGACTTTAGTTGATTATATACCAGTGTTTATCTTCCCCGCCGACGCAGACCAACACTATTTGTTTCCGGGAACTAGTTACCTATCGTATCACCCAAACAGTGTGGCGTTTCCGGCAATTTATTTCGATTGATTCTCATTGGATGTTACACAACACAGCTGTCAATTCAATGTCTGGAGACTGTGACATGCGCAGTACCGTGACACAGCGCCTTTAATTAACTCCTCAAGTCCTTCAACTTATTTTAAATACTCAACTGCTGACCACCTACTCAGAATACTCATTTCCACTTCATCTGGCTTAATCTGGCGCAAACAATTGGATTTTTTGAGCAAGCCACGCTGGAACTTTGATGGTCCATTTGCTGAATATAAAATACTGTATTTCTCCATGGTATATGATTTTTGTGTATAGAAACAAATAAACAACGGCTAAAATCTTACCTGACGATCGCCATGCGGCACATTACGAGCATATGAAATGAAGAAGAGATGAACTGGGCTCCAGTGAAATCCCCAACCCCCCCCCCCCCCCCCCCATGAACTTTGAAAGTACATGTATATGAAGCGATTATTCGAGCGAGACTTGGCGATTCTTTCTTAATTTTGGATGAAAAAGGGGCGATTATTCGAGCGGGGTCGACAATGCAAGGCATACGGTGTATATGTACTTCATTTTTTGCGATTTCGACGGTTAATGAAGTGACCTAAATTCCGTGACACTTGTGAAACAGAACTTGAATTTTCTAGAAATTCTAGAAAAAGCTTAGAAATATTCTAAAATAAAGTTCCAGCTTTTTCTAGTATATTCTAGAATTGGTATTGAGCCAAACTGCCTCAACCACTGGAGAAGAACAATGGTGTAACCAACTAACAGTCGATTAAGGTATGCTAACCGGCGAGAGAAGCGAGTAGCAGCTGATGTTTCGAGCGCTAGCCGTTCATCAGAGCGAATGAGGAGAAGGCTAAGCTGTTAAATATATACTTTGTTATGGTTTCACGGTACTTTTCGCCAGTATTCTGAGTGTATTTGGGTGTATTTTTGCTCATTTGTTTTCGGATTGGGTTACCTATGGCGTGCGGTCAAAATGGGGCTAGGACAAAAGGGAATGGAAGAAGAAAAGAAGAGCCTCTCGCAACCTCGTTCCCAGGATCTTCTCGGTCAGATCCAGGATGGCGGCTACTCCAGAGAAGACCATGGTAAACGCTGAACTCTCACGTATTCTGATTGGCTCTTCGATTATGACGCAAGGGTTGTTCTTACAATGCTTTTTATTGTCCAAACGGACAGAGTCCAGAGAGATGAACTTGTATATAGATTCGATTGCTCATATTTTATCAATAAAACGATTTTAAATAACCTGAAAACACGTTGTGTAGGTAGAGCAATAGATGAAGAGCATTACTGGGTAGTTTTCTGGTAAGTTTCATCAGTGGGAAAGCAAGGAGAAGCCGTTAAACTTGAACATGTGCTATCGATCGCTTCGCTTCAACGCTAAAGGAAAATGAACGGCATTTTAGGATTCTCTTCTAGGTAGATTTGTGATACTTTTCCACTGTTTATTTATCCAACTAAACCCCATTTCGAGCCATTTAGTAGACCTGTTTTTACTGCATCGTTCGCCGCGTTGAAATACCGTTAATCGCTTCTCGCTCACTCCGGATTGGGATACCTATGGTTTGGACACGTCATATCACGGACAAAATACTCCAAAAATCTGGGAGTATTTGATCACGTTATCCAGGCTTTACCAGGGTCTTCTCTGGAGTAGCCGCCATCTTTGATCTGAACGAGAAGAACCTGGGAACGAGGTTGAGCCTCTCGGTCTTTCTTTATCTGTCCTCCGGCCTCCCCTTTTCTCCTCGCCCCATTTTGACCGCACGCCATAGGTAACCATGCAAATCCGAAAACAACCAGAAGCCAAGCCGCTAGCAGGCTAATATAGGTCAAGTTCACCCTAAAACCATCCTCGTTTAACCCTTGTACTACTAAAGACAATTAGTATAATTTCATCAGTGAATATAGAGATTCCCGTGCTCTGATTGGTCGAGAATTACGTCATACATCGCTATATTCACCTCCAGAGCGCCTGGAGGTGAATATAACATACAAGGCATTTACCAAAATGGCCGCTCGCATATTTACTGATGTTTCTCACGAATAAATAAATAATATGAAAGAAAAAGCTTTTCCAAAACCCACTAAAGAAGCAACTAAATAAGTATGGCTAAACTTGAAGCTTATTTTAATCCATAAGCCGTCACAAACAAATTTACTTACGAGTTTTGGCCGGGGTTGAGTTTATTCGGTCCTCGTGAATCACAACTGAAATAACGTCTACTTAGAGCAATAAATAACACAACGAGACTTTGGAACTGTTCGACTTAAAAATAGTGTACTTACTTGAGTTATTTTCCCCGTGGTTCTTGATAGAGAAACAACAAGTTCTAGTTTTCATTCAGGAAGCCGGTTGCTGTTATGCTCTTCTCTCGCCGCTCTCGGTGTGTTTTCAAGTTTTATCTCATACCGAAATCATTTGTCTCTTGATTTACCATTGTCTTTGATTCTGTGATGGCTATAATCCACAAAACTACAAACTGTAGTTTGTAGTTTCCAGCAAATTTGTCCTTTGAAGTGAACTCATGAAAGCGGTTCCTTTCGATAAATTTGCACTCGCCGTGGCAGATTTTCATTCAGCCGAGTTTGCCCACTTCCACTCATTTTCGCTGCATTTCCTCTCTTTGTAACACGGTTCGAGGTCTCAAAAGTGAGGACTGCTGCTTCAACTTGAATTCTAGTGTGCATTTGGACTGCTTTTCGGTATTTCTCTGCTTTAGCAAATCCATTCTTGTAGTCCCTGCAAGTCTCCTGTCGAGCCGGTTTGTGCAGTGAACCGTAGCGGCACGTGATTATGCAAATGTTGTCACAAAACTATCCTGTCACGCGCGCTTGTAAAACTTATAAAAGGGTCGGAAGTCAGACTAATAATTTCTAGTTTTAATTTCTCTGATATTCACTGATGAAATTATACTAAAACAATTATTCTCTTCAGTCTCAGTGACTATTGGTGAATATTTACCTCGACTTCGTCTCGGTAAATATTCACCAATAGTCACTTCGATTTCAGTGAATAATTGTTAAATATACTCGTTTGTTAATGGTTATTTACTTTGAGGGTTTCAATCTTACAAAGTTTAAAGAGCAAAACCCTGAGATTCCTACACAGCATAAGTCGTATAGACAAATGATCCTATTGAATTGCATTAGGTCTATTAAAAATGAATAATTTCATCTACATCCTCCCTTCTTTGCATAAGTATTTAAGGTCTCGATAAAGGTTAAAAATGGAAAAGTTTCGAAAATGCGTTCTTCGAAAATTCTAAATCTAAAAGCCCTAATCTAGCATCATAAAAAAACTCAAAGTCAAAAAAAGAATATAAAGCCTTGAAAATGCGACTTTCTGATGGCGCGAAAAATGATTGACAGCTGCTGTCATTCACTGGGCATGTTATTTCATTCTCGCTATCCTGTGATTTTCTGCGCTACTTTTCGTTCGTAAATATTTCCTACGTTTACTGAAACGGAGGATACAAAGTGCAGGTTGCAGGTTGGGTGCAGGTTGACAGTTTTCGGTTGATATCCGATTAATGAAATATATCAATAGATAAATAAAATAAATAGTAAATTTATGGGTACGACTTTTTGGCGATCTTCTCTGGTTCTGCAAGAACCCACAGTACCTTCGCAGCCGTAATTTATGTCGTCACGCAGTTTTTGAATTGGTTGCCGACGATTGACACGAAAGGGCTTCAAACTCCGACTTTGTCATCATCTTATTTTGCTGAACTGCTCAGAATACCTTGAAATTACCGTTCAATAAATCTACCTTAATTTATTCCAAAGAAAGCTTTGATTTATACCCTCGAAGAAGGAAATTTATGTTATTTTCTCCACTTCGCCTTCTCTTGCCGTTAACAATAGGAAATGGAAAATCTGAAATCTACAATGAATCTACAATATTTACCGTTTCGTTTTTCTCGGCCAAGAGTTTTCTTTGTTCGATTTTCATTTAATTAATTAATTATTTATTTATTTACCTAATTTATATTAGCTAATTTAATATTTATTTTATTTATCTATTGATATATTTCATTTATCAACCGAAAACTGTCAACCTGCACCCAATCTGCAACCTGCATTTTGTACCGTCCGGTTTATATTGCAATGCCCAAAAATGTAAAAGGAGATCTTTCTTGGTGCCGTATTCAAAATAGGAGAAGGAGATCGAAAAAACACAGCACAATTTAGTTTGTAATAATTTAGTTTGTGAGTAAATTTGGCAGCGG
Source organism: Actinernus sp. WN-2022 (assembly GCA_030867875.1). Taxonomy (NCBI): domain Eukaryota; kingdom Metazoa; phylum Cnidaria; class Anthozoa; order Actiniaria; family Actinernidae; genus Actinernus; species Actinernus sp. WN-2022. The sequence continues at coordinate 9,940,721 of JAOWCC010000655.1, read as the reverse complement.
GTGTAAAGTTCATTATTCTTGGCGTACAACCACGTGACTCAAATTTGTTTTGATTAGCAAATGAAATAAAATGTTTTTGACCTTGAAGAGAAATCAAAACTACGTCTCTGGGCCTAATTTTGAAGCAGAAGAGCATTTCGTTTCAGAGTTATGGGCGAACAAATATTAGAGTTTGTTAGTGTAAAATGTATGCCGCGGCCATGTTGGATGACAAGGGTTATCATCCAACATGGCCGCCAAACTTAAACAAACATCTTAAACAAAGCGAACATTCCATCCATTTCAGTCGGTTTCACTATGAGTCCCATTAAACATAACTTTTAAACATTTGTAAGGCCAAAAACCTTTAATTCGACGCAAATTTGTTGACTTTCGTGATTAATATAAACACGTGAAGGACTGTTGAGACATAATTCAAACCTCTGTATCTCGTGAGCAAAACTGAACTGAAATTTCGTTTGAGAACTTAAATCACAGACATCTATAAAATGTTAAAGAAACAATTTTATAAGATATATAGTTTAGAATTTCAAATTTTGAAGATATCATGATGACGTCACGTGCAAGCCAAGAATAGAACAAACAATGGCTGGAGGGATTATACTCAAGTTCCAAGAAGTTAGAATCATCGAAGACTGAACGTCCACAAAGAATGAAGCAGTAACGTTTCATTATCTTCAATCGGCCAAACAGTTAAAGAGAATTCAATGCAGGAAGCTAAGATTGACCGGATTTGTTTCAGCGCGATGATTTTTTTTAGAATGAAATAAGCAGTCAAACGTGTACATGGTGTGGATCGAGCTGCGCTTCAGTTGTTTTCCCTGCATGATATTAATTGTTTTCTTACTGTGGTGCCATTTTTCTGTACTCCTAAAAGAGTGTTTCTTCTTGAAATTAAGCTGGAATCGACGCTATAGCTAACTAGTTAATGTTTCTGTAGAAGTATCGAGCATCGGTGAACCGTATAGCTTTATCTGTGCTGCTGCTAGTCTGAACTTTGTAATCGGCCGAGACTGAACACAACATGAATCGCTCTGATTGGCTAATGTTAATGAGATTACCCTTGGAGGCGAGACTTCTTAGTCAATCGTGAAATGAATCGAAAACCTTTATCGGGATGTTTCTCGGCTCTTTTTTCGGCCAAAAACAGAACTTTCTTGAATTCCAGCCTTTTAGCGTTTTGTCCAATTTTCCTAAATTTTTCACGAGTCGTAGCCTGAAAACAGCAGTTTCTCAAATTCAGTGTCGGGGAATTTCGAAATTAGTTTTCGTTGAGAACTTAAATCACAGACATCTATAAAATGTTAAAGAAACAATTTTATAAGATATATAGTTTAGAATTTCAAATTTTGAAGATATCATGATGACGTCACGTGCAAGCCAAGAATAGAACAAACAATGGCTGGAGGGATTATACTCAAGTTCCAAGAAATTAGAATCATCGAAGACTGAACGTCCACAAAGAATGAAGCAGTAACGTTTCATTATCTTCAATCGGCCAAACAGTTAAAGAGAATTCAATGCAGGAAGCTAAGATTGACCGGATTTGTTTCAGCGCAATGAATTTTTTTAGAATGAAATAAGCAGTCAAACGTGTACATGGTGTGGATCGAGCTGCGCTTCAGTTGTTTTCCCTGCATGATATTAATTGTTTTCTTACTGTGGTGCCATTTTTCTGTACTCCTAAAAGAGTGTTTCTTCTTGAAATTAAGCTGGAATCGACGCTATAGCTAACTAGTTAATGTTTCTGTAGAAGTATCGAGCATCGGTGAACCGTATAGCTTTATCTGTGCTGCTGCTAGTCTGAACTTTGTAATCGGCCGAGACTGAACACAACATGAATCGCTCTGATTGGCTAATGTTAATGAGATTACCCTTGGAGGCGAGACTTCTTAGTCAATCGTGAAATGAATCGAAAACCTTTATCGGGATGTTTCTCGGCTCTTTTTTCGGCCAAAAACAGAACTTTCTTGAATTCCAGCCTTTTAGCGTTTTGTCCAATTTTCCTAAATTTTTCACGAGTCGTAGCCTGAAAACAGCAGTTTCTCAAATTCAGTGTCGGGGAATTTCGAAATTAGTTTTCGTTGAGAACTTAAATCACAGACATCTATAAAATGTTAAAGAAACAATTTTATAAGATATATAGTTTAGAATTTCAAATTTTGAAGATATCATGATGACGTCACGTGCAAGCCAAGAATAGAACAAACAATGGCTGGAGGGATTATACTCAAGTTCCAAGAAATTAGAATCATCGAAGACTGAACGTCCACAAAGAATGAAGCAGTAACGTTTCATTATCTTCAATCGGCCAAACAGTTAAAGAGAATTCAATGCAGGAAGCTAAGATTGACCGGATTTGTTTCAGCGCAATGAATTTTTTTAGAATTAAATAAGCAGTCAAACGTGTACATGGTGTGGATCGAACTGCGCTTCAGTTGTTTTCCCTGCATGATATTAATTGTTTTCTTACTGTGGTGCCATTTTTCTGTACTCCTAAAAGAGTGTTTCTTCTTGAAATTAAGCTGGAATCGACGCTATAGCTAACTAGTTAATGTTTCTGTAGAAGTATCGAGCATCGGTGAACCGTATAGCTTTATCTGTGCTGCTGCTAGTCTGAACTTTGTAATCGGCCGAGACTGAACACAACATGAATCGCTCTGATTGGCTAATGTTAATGAGATTACCCTTGGAGGCGAGACTTCTTAGTCAATCGTGAAATGAATCGAAAACCTTTATCGGGATGTTTCTCGGTTCTTTTTTCGGCCAAAAACAGAACTTTCTTGAATTCCAGCCTTTTAGCGTTTTGTCCAATTTTCCTAAATTTTTCACGAGTCGTAGCCTGAAAACAGCAGTTTCTCAAATTCAGTGTCGGGGAATTTCGAAATTAGTTTTCGTTCAGGTTTTATGACCTGGTTTGCATCAAAATGGGATGAAAAACTACTTTTTCAACTTTCAAAAGTGATAAAATCTGTAATATATATACACAATATATAAAAAATGTCCGACACTGTATTTGAGTCAATTCAGTTGGGATTCGAAAGGTCTAATTAAGAACAAAAATTGTTTCAAAGCCTGAAGGGCTGAAATCCTTCTGGCGGACGGAGTCATTTCGCGTAGAAATATATACAACATATATACTTTTAACTTTCGTTCAAAACGGATTAAAAATATACTTTCTTCAATCTAAGACCTTTAAAACGGTATATAGTACGTCTATGTGGCTTTAATTTCGACGTTGCAAGAGGTTTTTTTCTCTCGAAATAACACGTCGAACCTTTATCGAGACCTTGACTACAGTTAATATAATTTCACATCAGAAAAAAGACATATAGCACTTCCCAAAAAATATTTATCCTCAGATTCTACATTTTCTCGCAAAATGCATATTTCCCATAAAATTTCATAGAGTTTCATGTTTGCACTAACCTCACTTTCTGTCTCCCAACACCTAAACTTGCCTAGCACAAAGCCATTCTGTCCATAAGCACTTCACAGCAATCTAAATCCACCCATAATGACCGCAAAGCATGCTGGAAAATCCTACCAAACAGCAACATGGCATCTTCATTCTTCAAAATATAGAAGAAGTCTAAAGCCATTTCGACCTAATAGCATCATATTGGAATCAATGGCAAGTAAATGTTGTCTAATATTCCAAAAAAAGCTATGATAGGTGGCTCCAGACATCCATTTATAAAGCCCACGGCAAGATGACTGAAGACCTCAGGGCCCATCGCTAGGAGCAAGACACAAGGCTCTTTCTCTGTCAAAACGCCAAAACACAGACTCAGTTCTTCGAGAAAGTGCTGATTCAAGCTTTCATCAGACGTACAGATGTACTCCTGCATTAAAAAGCCTTTACTTCTGAGTGCTTCCACAAACAAACTTTGCTGTGTGGTCCGTTGGATGAGTTGATGATGTCAGCAAAAGGGCGGGTTAAATAAGTTGAGCCCTCAATATCATAGGTCAGTTAAAATTTCCATGACAACAGTAATTGCCTTTGTTTTAGGGGGAGGGTTCTGTTCAGTCTAAAGTAGCTAAAAAGTCACTTTTAAAACCTCAGCAGGACAAGGGTTAAAGTTTCTTTTTCTTTGCTAAAATGCTAGATTTGATTTTGGAGTGGTTTCCCGACTTCAAGATAATGAGGTGTTTGTTTGGGTTCCTTTATAATGCATTTTGTTGGAAAAGTAAAAGAAAGTTTTCCAATAAATTTGATTGACCGGTTCAACTTATTCGCGAGTCACCCCGGCAAGGAGCGACATACAATTGTATCAACTTATACCACACCAGCTTCTGTCACGTGGTGGGAATTGTATCCGGCGGATTTGATGACTGCCACGTGACCCCGGCTCAACCAATGAGAACATATATTGTATCTAGAAAACCTATGGCTATGTAACAATGGTAAATACTTCCTTTTAAGGTCAGGCATTTTAAATTCACTGCTTAAATCCACGGTTCAGTTCAATTTCTTAGTTTCTTTTGTTAAATAATGTAACTGATAATTCATGCATTACACTTTCTTTTGAGTTTTTGATATTTCAAAACCTGCCCATGTAATATGCTCTTTCCAACCAGTGTGATTAGTGTTACTGGTATTTGTCTCCTCTATGTTTTCGAATTCACTGATAAGTTCTTCTTTCGTCATTCTGGTTTTTAATTTCAAAAGTGAGAACAGCTATAATGTGTTTGGGCTTTGATCTAAAGACTGGTAATAAATTGGGTACATTTAATGTTATGGACTCAGCAAATATGAGTGTACACGATAACAAGTAAACACAATCAGCCATGTACAATTAATGATTACCATTATTTATTGGCCACTTCATCTCTACATAGCAGTTTACAAATGATTGCTGTTCTGCTTTGCCTACGTGATTCGCCTTTGGCGTCGTTCACACTTGTATCTTCTCTTCTATTATTTAAACCTAAGTATAATCACTGAACCCAACTGGACGGATTTTCATCTCAGCTCGCTTGGCAGAGTAGTTTTGCCCTTTCCAGTGTTTCCAGTTCACACCATTAGCAAACGAGGAGTGTGCACCGTGATGGTACAAACCGTTCAGGTTAGAGCGATGGCAGTTAATATACCACCACGCACCCTCATACATGACTGCACAGTTACCACCGTTACTGTCGTTGTCTCGGTCTTTGGTGCTGAAGGGCGCACCGCGATGATCACTCAGTGAATCACCGGCGTTCCCTACAATAACAACAAGACAATGAGTAACACAGTCTTCCAGCTTGGCTTCATTGTACTTTAAGATATTTCAATAAAAAGCTCGAGCAATTAAAAAAATCAAAGGAAAACGAAACAAGAATATCCAAGATCCCACTTAGAGAAGAACACTACGTTTCTCTAATGTAATATGTCTGCTCATGAGGACGTTCAACCTTGTGGGATATTAAATTAACAATATGTCAAACAATATTTTAACAGGAACACACTTTTTGTCTTTGCCACACATAGAATGTTCTCTAGGTCTCCTCCGTAATCGAATTTTCTGATTACTGTATGAAGCCTACATTTGAAAAGAATTCCCTGGCATTACTCTCGCCTATCACCTGAATAGGTTCCAAGACTCAGTCGGTACTTGCTCTTCTCGCTTGACACTGCGAAATAGTCGTACTCTGCGTATGCGCTCTTTCCCGTTGTATCTTCCAGCTCAACACGAAGCCTGTTTCGCTTCAGATGGGTCAGGCGGTTGATCTTGTCCAGTCCCAGCCAGAACTCTCCTTTAAGGTTTCCGAAACCGGTTTTGTAGTCTAGCCAGCCTAGGTAGAAGTCGACTGATCCGTCTTGTCTCTTCTGGAATACTGTCCACCCACCGCCCGAGGTTTTCTGGTCACAGTACACCTGAAGAATTTAAACGATTACTTTTTACGCAGCAATATAGCAATAGCCCTGTCAATGGGATTGTCTTTATTTCAAGCTCTATCCTACCGTTTATAATAATGGATTGCTCATTGTCTTCGTATTCTGATTGGCTGATTATCATGGGATATGAGGACATAACACGATAGATCGCGCTAGAATCACTTTTCCTCGAAATTGTCTTCGTCTTCTAAGCCCCTTCCCGCTTGAGTATTCTTCGATCGTTGTTGCACAAAACCAATTTAAGATCGTTTATGGTCGTAAATTTATTTCAACGGCGCTAGCCGAGACGATCCACAATAATTTTAACCATGCGATGACACCAAGCATGGTCAATAAGAGAACATACCACGGTAAACTATACTTATTAATTATACTGATTGATAGAGATAAGTACGAGCAAAACAATTAGGCGAGGAAGTTTTACATAATGGGAGATTTCACCCACCAACGAAATTAATGTAAGGCATGTTATTTTAAATACAGTAGTATAACAGTAGTACCTTGAATTTTCCCAGACCATCAGGATCCACAGTGTAAACACCGCTTGTCGTCCCGCCACACTTGAGAACTTCGCCACAGTTCTTGGGGCCTAACACTAGGCGAAAAGACGAATTTAGTTACCTTTAATGAAAACCTGAAAGGTACCTTAAATTTAGTAGTGCATTTAAAGTTACCTTTACTGTGTGTCCTTAAATTTAGTAGTTAATTTAAGGGACTTTACTGTACCACTTAAAGTATTTAAATATACTAGCAATTTGAAGGACATTTCAGGATATTCTTAAAAATAGTAGTCACTTTAAGGGCATTTAAGGTGCTGCCTTAAATTAATTTAAATATTCATAGTATCTTTAAGGATGTTTAAGAGTCATCCTAAATTTACTAGTTATTTTAAGTTCATTTACGTTACCTTTAAGAACAATCCTAATTGTACGAGTTACTTTTAGTGCATGTACATCGTGCATTAGGCACTTTTTAAATGCAACTCATGGACAAAAAGAATTATCACCAGTTCATCTATGTTAGGAATACAGTATTTATTTTCTTTTTCTTTTTTTTAACTTTGCCAATATGGCATTTCGGAGCTTGGCCTGGAGCACTTAGCCTGCAAAACAGACCACACCGAGGAGTATATTGGCACATGCATATAAAAACCTTTGATTGACTGACACAGTAATCTTTACTGCTGGAGACGCCCAGGGTCGCAATCGTATACTTGTTTTGCAGGCCCGTTGTTCATTTATATTCGCATCCTGAATATTCTAACAAAAGTTGCTTGAGAAAAATCACAATGTTAGCGACGTATGCAAAATATACTGCCACCCACAAGACAAATGTTCAGGATGTAAATATGAATGAACGGGCCTGCAGAACAAGCATATACAATCACGATGAAAAAAGCGAAGCCAACAATGTTAATCGAGCGCTTTGTGACCGATTTTCTGTTATGAGGAGCCCATAACGAGGAGCGTCCATATCTCCTGTATAGGTGTCAAGGCGTTTTCACAAGTTTGGCTATTTTAAGAATGTTCTTCCAGCCAATTGTTGGGTTGCACCAGTGACGGAACAAGACATGCCTCATTAGCTACTTTTGCTTTTCCATAATTAAATAAAGTTACAGCGTTAAAATCATAGTTTTGGTACTAAGCACGACGAACACAGCATGTTGTTTGAAAATTTGGGGTAAGATCTGCGAACCTTGCAAAACTGAGGGGGAGGGGTGGAAAATCATGCATTTCTTGATGATAACGGTGCCCTCCCCCATTCGAAGTGGCTTGAATGAAGTTGCAATTGCAGCTTCAAATCATAATGGATTAAGTGATGTGGGAGAATTAAAACCATGGTTTCTGTACTCGACGCGACAACTACAATGCAGTATGCACTGCGGAAGGTCATCGTACGGTGGATTATAGGGGCCATAAAAAATAATTTCTTTTCAAGGAACTGGCCATATACACTTATTGACTCTTCTTAATATTTATGCACATATCTAATTCGCTACTCGAAAACGAGGCTATCCCCGCATCGGGGATGCCGCAAAGTCCACCTGAGATCAAAAGGACAATTCAGCATTTTTCCTTTTGTCTCCATTGTATAGAAGAACACAGTAATGTTCCGTCCGCGACGCCATTTTACTTTTCAGCTAAGAAATGATGCGGGGATAGCCTCGTTTTCGAGTAGCTAATTATATGCGCATAAATTTTTATGAAGAGTGAATAACTGTCCGTCGACACTTATAACTCAGTTATAAGTGTCAACGGCCAGTTATAAGTGTTGACGGACAGTTATAAGTCTCTATGGCCAGTTTTAGAATAAATGAACTTTTTATGGCTCCTATAAGCCATCGTAGGTTTGAGTTTTAAATTGCCCTTATGTGTCTTTTTATTTTTTATTCCGTCGTCTAGAGAAAATATATTAAGTACTGGCGCTCACCACTAACCATGTGGGTCGGAGCGATACACCAGTAGGCATGCGCATTAACGTTATATACTTAGTTCACGGCGCTGTTTAATTTACAGCTCATATTATGATCACCTAATTAGAAAAGAGGGAATATGAAATTAGCTACGCGCGAGATGCTATCAATTACTTTTAATTACTTACTAACCTTATGATTCTTGTAAAGGAACTGTTATTGACCCAAAAAAATACACGAATCTTTAAAGGCACCTTCGAACAGTGACGACATTCGAACCCTGAAGTGCTTAAACATATCTACTGTAAAGGTATTGAAATACAATATCGGGTTAGATGTATTCAGGCACGTTCCGATAACGGAGGTCATAGTTATTAGACAAGACGAGAAGAGTCGGTTGATAACCAATTACAGAGAGTGACAGTAGAGATCGGTTTCGCAAAAAAAAAAAATATCAGGCTCATTTTTCTTCTCTTCTATGCAAATGTTGATCAACTAAAATCACAGCCTTCCTAGACTAAACAATTAAATGTTCATGTTTACACTTCGTGGCGCTGTTGTAGACTGAAACGAGACAAAAATAATCCGACTACTTCGATGATTTATATAGGTACTATCGCAATCAACCCATTCTCAACTTTCCATTTGCTGCTTTGAAATCTGATCCCCAGATATTCAGATAGCAAAGACGTGGCGGCCATGTTGGTTAATCTAACAAGAGAAGCTAACGATCAATCTTTTGTTAACGTCGACCAAGATGGCGGCGATCTTTTGTTTAGGTTCAACCAAGATGGCGGCGATGGCGTTACGTGAAAACGAGCAGTGGAGAAACAGAATAAAAAAATATTGTTTTGTGCTCCACTTTTCGTCTGTATAAAATCTGAACGCGGTTTGTCGTACCTTCACAATACATGTAGTAGGGACAGCGCGCCTCCCACGGTCAAAACACTTTACAGTCCCTATCCCGATCCCGAAAACGTAACCTACAAATAAATTTAAACCAAAATGGAGAGCAAAAAAATACATGATTATTCTGAGGTTTCAAGCTCGAGCCTTCCGACTACGGTGGAAGAGTAATACCACGACACGAATCGAACACCGATAGTAAGACACGTGACAAAGTTAATATATAACCTGTTTAGTTATCAGTTTCGTGATATATTTATATGTGCGAAGGTACCGGTTTTGAACCTATTTCCGATTTCGAATTGTTCGTGCACTGTTATGAAAAGCCGTACAGATGTTTCATGGGCTCGCACACGAGGTCACTGGTAGTAACGCAATCGCTGCTTTTCCAGGCAAAGTTTCCTATCGCTACGGACTTTACATACAGTCGAAGCTCTCTAAGCGACCACCTCGGTAATTCGTAAACGTTGTCGTAACTAGAGTTGGTCGCTTACGAGAATGAGCTCTTGTAAGCGACCACGCGCTAAAACAATAGATGGTGGTCGCTTACGAGAGCTTTTAGCTCTTTTGATATGTAATTTAATAACTAATGTAATTTGATGTACGTTATATAATTATACGGTTATTGTTTATCACCGATATTGAAGAGGTTTGCGAATGTCCCGCTGCCATGACGCATCAACGGCAGAGATTCGAACTGAAACTTCTCCTATCGACATATTAAAGTGTTGGGTAATACGAATCAGACTTCTGAGTGGTCGCTTACGAGAGCTTAAAAACAAAGGAACCACGTAGTTGGTAATTCCACAAAGTGGTCGCGGTCGCTTACGAGAGCGGTCGCTTACGAGAGCTTTTCATTACAGAGATTAAGTGACAATTCAAACGGGGTTTCGTGATGGTGGCCGTAACTAGAGCTGGTCGCTTACGAGAGTAGTCGCAAGGAGAGCTGCGACTGTAGCAGTATATTCGTTCCTATTAATAAAAGGTATAACCCAGAAAATTGACATTCCTACTAATTTTAATGTGCTTTTCCCAGAAAACCGAGAAAGGGTCTATTTCAACATGTTATCAAAACCTCTTGTTTCAAGTAAATTCAACTTAAGAGCATCTCCTACGCCATTTACAGGCACGGCATATCAGATGCCGCCCTTCACAAGACATGCATTATGGACAGCGCGTCTCCCACGGTAAAAACAACTTCACAGTCCCTATCCCGATCCCAAAAAACTTATCCTACCGATAAATTTAAACCAAAATGGAGGGTAAAAAAGTACATGAATGTTCTGAGGTTTGAACCTCAGAGAAAATGTAATGTGTGCGAGATTCTTATTATCACACGACAACAGATATTGTGGTTTGACAATAGGAACGCCGTATAACGTCATCAGATCCAAGACGGCGTCGCCCGCGATCAAAATGGCTCATACTCATGTCAAATATTTTCAAAAACTAAAATATATGTTCCACTTTTTTTCAACATATTTTCAACTTAGACCATATTACCAACAATTTAGCGGCGACTTGTTCCAACATTAAAGAGTTTCCTTTAAAGTGCGATTGGATAATACTTACCAGAAAAGACAGACGACTGACAAATGGATCCAGTAAAATTTGCAGTACAGTTACAAGTGTATCCGTCTAACTGGTCTGTACACGATCCTCCATGTTGGCAAGGGTTGCAGGAACACTCATTAAAACCTGCAAAAAGGGCAAACCTACTGTTTCGCATATGACTCATGATTATTATCAATTGATGCGATGGCATCAAAAGTGAATTCTTGATTATTCGAGACACACTGTATCGTAGAAGAAAAATAATGTTCACAGTTTTTAACTAGTGGTACGCGCAAGCGCAGAACACGAGTTATTAGGGTTATTGCTCCGAGCTAATTTATTCATCGTTTTATGGTGTGTACTTCGTTTTTTTCTGTGTATATCGGGGATTCTCTGTTTGCTATCCGAATAGTCTTCGATTTTCGAATATGTATTTATTGATGTATTTATTGCATGAGTGCAAGTTTTCGATTCATCGGAAATATTCATCAGAAAGACTCTTCGAAAGGATTTGGCCGTATTGTTAAATGTAATTATTATTCCGAAATGCCTTATAATTATTTTATCGCTACAACTATATTGTTAAAAACAGACATTTGATCGCGTAACGTATTTACGAGAGAAGCCCGGAAATTCATAAGCGCATATTCTGCTAAGCAGAATTTCATGTCTTGAATGTACTGTGTTGGCAGTTTTGGGATGCAACAGAGATAGAGATGGTAATGTACACTGAACTGTTTTCGCGACAAAGCTCCCCGAGTCTCATGGCACGTTCAAAATACATCCCTAGGCTCAGAGATAGAACTTGCTGCACTCTTTATTCGTACTCGTCAGGGTGAATATAAGCTTAAAGTTCGGTTAGCCATACAATAGCCAAACAAAAGCTTAATATGGAAAAGCTTAGTAATGCTGAGCACTGTAATGTTATCTAGTAAAGGCTTGAATACTGATCAATCTAGGAGTAGGAGGCACAAATCAAGATTGTCTGCAGTTATAAATCGTGATAGAGGACCTTCAAGAATACCAGTGAGAAAAATAATAAGCCTGTTTAAAACACCACATGTGTTTTCTTTGATCTTCCAGCCAGTTGAACTCCGGGTCATGCACTATTTATATTTGATAAAACGTTTGCAAGTTACATTTGGCTAGCGTTAGATTCCCAAAAGCTCAATTCTGCGCCGATGAGGAACGGTTAAAAACTCGTTTTAACCTCTTCGATATGTGATTTCAAAGTTCAGCGGGGAATTTTAACTTAAAGATCAATTTGATTGAGCTACACTAAATAATAACTTTGTCACAAAATCCTTGTACAGATTGGAAGTTCCAGAACTATTTAGACTGCATGCGTCAACACAATTAGTTATTATCAAGCGACGGGTATAGACGTAATCAAGCTATGAATAGGTCGTTTAATCCACGCACAATAGTAATTTAACTCGTGGATGCACGCATGTTCAGAACGAGTTATTGGGTTTAGGTGGATACGAGATAATTTATTCGTCGTTTTTTTCTGACTCGACGACTCGCCGTTGACTTTCCGAATGACCGTCCAAGGTTTTGAAAAGATTTGGTCATGCTGGAGAAGATGTATTGACGGTGCCCATCTAATGCCAGACACTTCAAACCTGGAGAGACATGGTAGTGGGTCCCTCTCGATCACTTAGTGGTGATGACGTAACGATGACGTCATCGGCCACGTGTTTTTAAGTACATGCCCATATATCCCTTATTTCTAATGCCAGCTGGCTCAAACCTGGACAGACATTGCAGTGGGTTGCTATCAATCAGTTAGTGGCGACGACGTAATGATGACATCGATTACATGATTTGAAGTACATGCCAATATCTCCCTCATTTCTAATGCCAGACAGTTCAAACTTGGACAGGTATGGTATTGTTTTCCCATGATTCACTTAGTGGTGACGACGTAACGATGACATCATTGGTCGCGTGATTTTTAGTATATACCAAAATAGCCCACTAACCATCCACGAGTTGCCCTATGTTAAATCCTTCTCCGCATAAAAAGAAACTACGTTTCTAATACACTTACATATCATGACTAACTTCTTGACTAAATGTTATTACACTTTTCAATATTGGTGATTATATTCATAAAAATGTTCTTTCACCGTCACAAATGTATGTTATTATTTTAAAAGATGCGGCTTTTTCATATAAGTCTATGCTTCACTTTCCATGAAGTAATGTTTATGTAACCACCTACTTGTCGTAGTGTTGTAATGACTGGTGTACGTAGCAATAAAGCCTTTGTTCCTCTTTGTGGCGTTGGATTTGAATATGACGAACATGTTATTGGAAGAAGACACCACTCCAGTAGTGGGAGGGATGTGGCTACCGGAGAACACACCAAGAGATGTTGCTGTATCATCGACTCCGTCAAACACTTGCACATTATCAGCACTACTGTTAGGTTGGAGTGCAAACAATGGAAACCTCAAGACTATTTTGAAGCCTGAGCGGACGGACATTTTCCAAGAGCAGTACTGGCCATTTGGATAACATAAGGGATAATTTGGTGATTCAAAGGTACCCCAGTTCTTATTAAGCGTGTAATTGCAACCTAGAAGAAGAAAAACAAGACCGGCTTCAATCATAACCAAAATAAGGTTTCAGCGTATTTTGATCATAGCCAACTATAGGATGAAACATAGTGATACCTAAGAAAATCATACCATAACACAGAAATGAAGAGATTTGGTTTGAAGGACAAGATAGGACAGCAATGAACCTATCGTCCAGAATGCCGCGACACATACGCAAATTTTCTACGAAAGGCAGCACTAGATTTAAAAGACCAGTTTGACGATCCTGTGCGCGTATCGATTTTCGGTCTTTTGATTTCGCATGGAAATGAGGCAAAAGGATTCAAACAGCTCAACATATTTTCCATACTGCGAGTGTGGCCCGATATTAAAAGTTTCCATGAAAGAAATACCAATTTTTAGGGCAGAAATGGACTTATAATTGCTCAAGATACTTTCTGATTTTATCTCATTTGGGTACAACTAACTTTCTCACTAACCAGCGACACACGGTTTTTGTAAAAGATGCAACAATAAACTATACATGCTCAAGATTGACGACTTACTTTACATGATCATAAGGGTTTAGGTTAGCGTTTTGTCTCGAAATTCGACTGTTTAAAAACTGTTAAGGCTGGGAAATGGCCAATGGTTCACATGTCATTGAGGTAAGTAGATTTTCTGTTCGATCATGAGTTTTTTTTAAGAAATGAGAGGAAAAAGTTAGGTTAACATAAACACCAGCATACTTTGCGTGCCTAGTTATCAAAAGCGATTTTCACGTGACCTTTTATTTGGCAATGTTGTGGTTGAGGAAACACAAGTGCGCACTACACTTTTCATACAGTATCTCGAAAGTTGTTGTAGAGATTTTGACGTAAATGTACTCTTAAGCATTGTATTGTCGTATCTCTGGCACATATTTGATACAGGAAGGTGCAGAAAAAGGGGAAAAACTGCAGAAATGTTCCTGTGATTTGAGTGAAAAGTTTTCAAGTTTAGTTCGCGTGCGCTGTGAAGCACTGACCATCGCGCCATTTTCGAACAAAGAGCGCGCCTCAAAACTGCTTATGTACGATCGAGCCACTGAATATAAAAACAAAGGTAAAGCAATTTTTTTTATTTTGTTCGCTTGAATTTTTGCTTCTGTATCATTAACAATAAATCATTTGGTTTCGAATGCAATTCGGGATTAATTCAAACGAGTGAGTTTTCTCAGAGTTTATAAATTACATGAGTCCGTCGTAGGCCGTACTGGAATTAAAAGATTGCGAACTGAATGTATACGAAACTAGTTGAGCAGTTTAAAATATTAATTAATTAAAAGATCAGTATTTCTTTAGAGAAGCCAACGTCAATTTCCATCGAACCCGGGAAAGATTTTGGGAGCGAAGCTCTAGACGCTTGCAAATACGGCAAACATATTTTTTTCAATATACTTATAATAATACATGTATAAACAATCCAGTATCATTGTAATGTATATTTATTCCTTTTGTTGTAACTCTATTAGTATTTTGTTATATACTTATACTGTCCTCATTTATTTGTTTTTCTCATGGTAGTGGTCAACTCGATAGCTTCATGCTCCTTTGACCACTACACACATCTCCTCAAAGACATGTAATAATTTATTTTATTTTTTTCTTATATAAAATATCTACATGCACTATAATTAATTAATTTAATTTAATAAATAAAAATCTTGAATCATTCAACTCAGTTCGGCACGATTCGGCTTTTTGGGATGAAACAGCTCTTTTGAATGTAGATACTTTACTTGTGTTTTTCTCTATATATTACAGGTTTTTATTGTTATATTGTTTTTTGGGGGGGCATGGTTACTAGCATATTGTTAGTCTTTTTGAAATAGCTGTACAGTATTTTAGTACATGCTCAAGTTCATCATTAACAACTTTATATAGCTCGTCAAGGTTATTTGAGGAATAAAAAACATGTGTCATCAGCAAAACGTCTAAACAAAAGGTTTTTTGAAGAGTTTAGCAAATCATTAATATATTGTAGGAAAAGTAATGGTCCTAGGTGTAGTATTCGCTATTATCGCACTTCGGCCATCTTGGATTGAAAGCGAGGCTACCGGGTTGACGGTTACGTAGCGCTTACTATTTGCTCTGTTGTCGGTCGCGAGTTTGGATGAAAAAGCTACTTCATCTCCACTTCTGTAATTCCAATTGTACAAATAATAACCAGAAAAGAAGATCTAGGGATTCTTTTCACGTATTTGATTCCAATAAACAGCTCAGAAAGCGATCAGTGGAGACCCACACTTCACACTTCAGTTCAGCAGGCTGCGATAAATATTCAGAGGCAGAGCGAGTAAAAAAAACATAAGTATTAAATACTTCTTCGGTTAAAGTGTGACAGGTTCCCTGAGACTCACAAGTAGCAGCGGTCTCTACAGGTAACATAAGAAGAGAGAAACTGTGGAAATTTTTGAATTCCCAAACGCTACCTTAAAACATACATTACATATCCTGCAAAAGTCGTTGACATTTACAGCTTTCGGTTTAGGCCCTGTCTTCATCTGTTTTTTCGGAGTTTCAGCTGATATTCTCGAAGTTCGTATATTTTTTGTTTTGAATTTTACGCTCGAGTTGAGATTCCTTGAGATTCCACGCGTGAGATTGACAGATATTAAACATGGTTTCCACTTCCGCCGCATGATGATTGGATGAATCGATAGAATGACTTACTAATTTTATGCATTTTAATTAGTGGGTGGATACCAAAATAACCATGGCTTGCAGGCAGGCCCTCCCTCTTCTCCCCACCCCCTCCCCATCTCTTTTTTCTCTCGCCCCAATCCCCCTAATCTCCGCTCGCTGCGCTCCGATACTCCAGAGCCGCAACGCAGGCTAAGAGAAACCTCACCTAGCAGGGCGAATCAGGAAAATGTTAAGTTATTGTTGTACACGTGCACTAGCCACCCTCTATAATTATATTTTGATAATTCGTAATACGCGCACGTGTACATGGAACTATATACTTTCATTTAGATGCAACGTTGATCGCTATTTTTCATTTTACGAATAAGACTTGTGTACTTTGCACACCACTAATAATAAATTGGCACTAATTTTGAAAAAGAGTCATGACCATCTGTATGAATATCTTAATGTGAGAATAATACATTTTATGTAAAATATATATTTTGTATTTGTACTGAATCAAAGGGAAATATTTTGGGAGGTTTTATTAGAATGGTCATGGGTGTTATGAAATATTTATCACAGTCAAATTCCTGGTATGAAATTAAGGTTTATTTATTGCTATTTTTAGGAACTTATACATATAAATTTATCTTTAGAACAGGCACTTCCTGCTCTTTGTCGCTAAGAGTCTTTCCAGTTAATCTGGTATTTTCATGTGTGATTTTCTTAGTAATACCATATCACCTCAGTTTTCTTTGTTTGTTCAGGAACATTTAAACTCTAAATTCCCTCATCAGCATGAATACTTGTTCTAATTTTCCATCGTAGGCATGCAAGAATGAAAATTAGTAGGGCATGCATGCTGATTAGAGTTATGGCAGGTCATTATAAAAAATAGTCCCTAGCAGGGTGCATGAATGCCTGTCAACCCTATACCCTACCTATTTTATAGCTCAAGAAAGGTATTCTCTTCATTTGTCAAACCCGCTTCTGTGAGAGAATTATGCTTAAAACCACAAACATGGCATCATTAAACTCCATGCATGTTCCTTGAATATTTAGTCAGCCACATATTACATTTTATTTTTACACTTTACTTGACATTTTATTTATTCTTCACAAAAACAACACACTTATCCCTAAGGGAATTAAGCCATGCAGGGTCCAGTTCAACCAATGGTGCTCAATCAGGCATAATGACAAAATGTTAAAAAAAATCAACTATGGTATCTTTAGTTTAGGCAGAGAAAAACTAAAGTTCTCTGAGATTAGTTTCATTAGTCAGTGATAATAGTATTACAAAGTGATAGCATGACATTTCAGGAAATTAGCTCTATCTGTGAATAAATTGAAATCAAGCTATTCTTCATAATTTCTGTGGCTTGGCCAAGCCAAATAATCCTACCGGTTCATTCAATAAAATTCGGCGACCTAACTTACACTAGCTACTAGTTAAGTTTATCAACAAAATGGCTGACACATAGAATTAGCCGTGTGTATTTGCGTGTTGGGTTAGGCCTGGGCCCGAGGCAGAAACACGCGACCGTCTCAGAGCACCTCTGGGATTTAGGTCCTAACAGACTTCCTAACTCCTGAAGAAGGAGTCTGTTAATCAGAAATACACGTTTGGCAATTCAATTCTAATGCGGCCTTAATGTAAAAGCATTTTTTTTCACATATTTTTACTCTAAATATTTTACTCTAAATATTTTAGATAAATAAAATAAAATGCAAAAGGGGGGGGGGGGGGGGTAGAGTGAACATCATTTTACTAATAATGATTACAGTTATATACTAGCTTAAGACATATTTTTATACTCAATATTCAAAGAAATTATTTCCATAATATATTTTCCCCCAACATAACTTATTCACATATTTTATCAAATCATATCCATGGCATAGTCACGGTAATCAATTTTCATAC
Source organism: Actinernus sp. WN-2022 (assembly GCA_030867875.1). Classification (NCBI taxonomy): domain Eukaryota; kingdom Metazoa; phylum Cnidaria; class Anthozoa; order Actiniaria; family Actinernidae; genus Actinernus; species Actinernus sp. WN-2022. The sequence goes on along the minus strand of JAOWCC010000655.1, from coordinate 9,922,822 downwards.
CACTATTTATATATTTCATAATAACCCACTCTTCAAATTATCACTCAACATTTTTAAAATAAGTATGAATTGGTGGTGCTTGCTTGCACAAGCACACTAACTCTGTGGCTTGGCTTGGGAAATAAATAATATTAATTATAATAAATTGATAAAAAGGATGTAAATGATGCTTGAGTACCCATCCAGACAGAAGTATATAATATTATTGTACAAAATGTTGTAATGTACCAAAACAGACAACTGAGACAGTGTTGGGATCTGGCAGGATTTATTATCATAATTTAAATTATTAGTACAATAAATTTTAATATACTGTATTACAATTTATTTGCATGTACATGATTGAAAGATAATATTAATACTGATACAAAAGCTGGATGGTATCAGTTGCTAGTACGGCTGCTCCCCTAAAGCACGAGATAGTTGGTTTATAAAATAGGTACTACCCAAGACATAGAATGCCTAATCTATTGGCTATTTTCAGCCTGATGATAATTTTACAGTATTGCTCAACTAAAAGTAGGCTGTATACCCTGCCAGACTCCAACCCGGCTGATCAGCTGATTCTGAATATCTAGATTAATATTCGCTTCAATTATAAATAATGAAAATTAAAATAATTGTACAAAGTTTGAAAACTAAAATTACGTGATTTTAAAAGAATAAGGTAGTCATTGTTGCAATTTGTATTGCCATTATTAGCACTGTCATCAACATCAACATAGTTTTGCATTAATACAATTTCCATTGTCGCTATCATCATTGTACATGGTAAAATGGCCCATATCTAATTTTCTCTACGGGTAATTTTGGTCAATTTCCGAGTAGCCGTTTGTTGATAATGGCCCAACATTGCAAGTCAGTTACTGTCATTATCATCATCTTAGTATACAAGCATACACTATACATATAATGATATATGTATCAGGAGCCATTATGTATATATGATATAATTACAGTACCAATGCAATGTTATCATCCGTCCATGCAAGTGAACCCTTTTCGTTCATTAATAATGCATTTTCTCAAATCCTCATACAAACCTTCTAAAAACCTACCCCAAAATTTGCCAAAAACCCTAACCATTTCATTCATAGAACGAGTATAAACCCGAGATATAAATTATGAAGATTTTTCACAGGTTTTCAAGTTATCATTTGAAGTGGCAGGGTATACTGCAGTGAGGTTTCTTTCTTTTGATTTTACTTGTAGAAAATGGACTTCTGCTATCTGTTAGTCTAGGGAAATCTGTCACACTGATTTAAGCGAAGATGCATTTTACAATCAGCTGTTTTTTTACTCACTCTGGATATTTATCGAAGTCTGATCGCATGAAGTGTGGGTCGACATCTCCGCGTATTTTTAAACTCCATCGATATGAAAATAATCTCTAGATCTTCTTTTCTGGATATCATTTGTACAATTGGAATTATTCAGAAGTGGAGATGAAGTAGCTTTTTCATCCAAACTCGCGACCAACAACAGAGCAAATAGTAAGCGTTACGTAACCGACAACTCGGTAGGCTCGCTTTCAATCCAAGATGGCCGAAGTGCGTTAATAGCGAATTGGGTTCCCTGTATGTGCATGCATTGCCGGGCTACCTGTGTAGCCTCGTTGTCGTGCCGAGTTCCAACATGGCGTCCATTAAAGTTAGTGTTGTTGTTACCTACGAATCCTTGAATCTAAAGATACATCGAATCTTATCTTGTGTCAGAAAAGTGGGATAAAGCACTAAAGAAGGACCGAGATAGGTTATTTTAGGCTTTAAACGAAAGATGACGAACGATTCAGAGAAAACGACGAGTGCTCCAGTGAGTGGGACTCAGCCGATAATCATCGGCGCGAACGCTTCATATCAGATCGCCCCACCAGAGAAATTCGACTTTACAAAGCCAGACAAATGGTCCAAGTGTATAAGGAGGTTCGAGAGATTCGAATCAGCGGCTGGGCTAAGCAGTAAGGACGAAGAAAGTCAGGTAAATACTCTCGTGTAATCGATGGGAGATAAGGCCGACGAAATTATCTCCACATTCAACCTGTCAGCAGAGGAGTCTCGAAGTTACGCGAGAGCCAATGACAAGTTGCGAGAATCTAATGGTGCGCGCGCGCCATATTTGTACACAATTTTGGCGCCTGACAATTTGCGGACTTTGAAACTCAAAATGAGTTGATGGTCAGTTAGAAAACAGTTTGAAAAAGCCTGAAATGCTCTTTTATTCTGATTCAAAGTATCGTTCAGTTCATAAGAAAGTTCAAAACACAAGCAAAAAAGTAATCCGGCCCATTGGTTGCTAGTTACTTCTGTCTTGAGCCGCTTTAAGTTGAACTTTCTCCACTTGAGCCGTAAAACGTTGAGCAGGACTTGCTTCTTTGCCTTCGAGAAACGATGAAAACATGATGGATATTTGTTGTAACTGTTAAAGGAAATGCCAATTGAACGCTCAATATCTCAGGACTGAAATTCATCGATTCACGAATTCGGTTCAACATTTCGAAGTTAGACTGCGAACAGTCCCTTTATTTTCTCGGTCTCTAGTCACGAAAAACTCGAAAAACGATGTTTTGGCAGAGCGCAGATTGGGCGCGAATGAACTCCCCGAACGGTAAGAGGGCAGGTGAGAAAAGCAAAATAAAGGGACTGCAACCTTTGCCCATTAAAGCGCGTTGAGCAATTTCAGTCGCTCCAGCAACTGAAAATCGTGATTGGTCAATTAAACAATAGACACGTGACATTTCGCTGCAAAAATGGCGACGAGAGAGAACTCTGATGACGATTTGTATTGTATCAAGATTTTCTAGCCGTTTATCTCGTGAGCGTGGTGGCTTAATTTAAAGGATGAACAAAAGCAAGCCACTGAGAGCTTGTTACGAAACAAATATGTCTTGGCCGTGCTTCCAAAGGTTTTAGCAAAAACTTAAAGGGAACCCGAGTGAAAAACACATTTGGGCTCAAAAGTATCTTTCAGATGTACTTTGTTCAGAAATGTATTAAAATTTGATAGAATGAGCCCCTCAAAGTTGGGCCCGCGAAGACCTGGGCGCCGCCATATTGTTTACATTAATTCATGTGACGTTTTCACGTCACTTCGTCCCACCGCAGTCTTACGGCTAACTTGTAGCGCGGACTTTTTTTCTTTGTAGAATTTTCACAAGCTCGGAATTAGAGTAGATTTTCATCGATATGGCAGAGCCATTTCGAACTAGAACAAAAATATGATAAAGAAGATATTGTGAGAGAAGTTCAGAAGACTGGGAGGACCAAGAATAGCATTTGGAAGGCGAGAATATCAGATGAACAACAAAAGGCGACTACCGAGTCCGAGTGCTATAGTGGTGTTGTGCTACGGTGTAAAGATTCGCTGTGTTTTTTTTATATGGAACTTGTCAGCCTAAAGGTAGACTAAAGGTAGACAAGACTAAAGGTAGATTTTGAAAATATCGGTATCCAGCTCTGCTGCCTCCACTGGGTGAATGATACTTTATTTATACACAATGAGTTATTTTTGATAGCAATTATGTACACCACGGATCTTCGAGCAGGTGTTTTAATTTGGCATTTCAGATCCATAAATCTTTTCGAATAAGGGAAAGTAATATATGTAGAGTTTCTTTCTTACTACCCAGATAATTAGGGTGTAGCAAGCCACGTAATTTTAAATTTCGTTTACCCATTAAACAGACTTGCAGACTGATGTGTTGTTAACAGAACAGCGCGCACCAAGTTTCACCACAAACATGACGGGCTTGATCGCGCCAATGCTTTCACACAATTAAGGGAATGGAATTATTTTTGCAATAAAATTGCTCCGAGAGTCCAAGTGTATCGTTCTTGTGTCATTGCCTATTTTCTGATATGTTGGGCTAGTTATAATCGGTTTTTACAGGGAGGTTTTAACTTTTCAGGTGTTTCGTTTCAGTACGACAGTAGGCACAAAGCCATGCAGTCAGTACAGATCGAACCGGATAATTCTCAAATTATATAGCTCCAATAATACATAAGTTTCGAATGCAATGCCAATATCAATATTTTCATAATCTACCTTTAGTCTTGTGTTTAAGGCTGACAAGTTCCATACAAAAACACACACAGCGAATCTTTACATCGTAGCACACCACCACGTTTATACTAGCACTAGCACTCGGACTCTGTAGTCGCCTTTTGTTGTTCGTCTGATCATAGTTAATAGAGTGGAATGGTAATGAAACCCAGCGACCTTCTTTGTTATATGTCTTTGTTAGCTTTTTTCAACCACTACCATGCACAAAACACAATAGAAATTCCAATGTGTTAATCAATTGTGGAATTCTTCAAGGGGCTATTCTAGGTCCATTACTTTTTTTGCTTTATATTAACGACTTGCCAAATTGCGATTTAATGTCTAATGTCCGTATGTACATGTATGCAGACGACACCAACTTTACTTTTGCCTCTAGCAATCAGGAGGAGTTTCTCTCTGCTATGAATAATGATCTAATTAGTGTGCAAGAATGGCTTATCGCCAATAAATTAAGTCTAAATACTACTAAAACTAAATGCATGTTTCTTGGAATGCGCGCCAAACTTGCCCCAATACCTGATGATCCGAACGTAAGCACAAATGGCAGTCAAACCAATAGAGTTAAATCTTATAAATGTCTCGGTGTTCACGTCGATGAGTTTCTTACATGGGAGACTCATATTGACAACATTTCTAAAAAGATTGCCAAGGCACTTGGTATTTTACGAAGACTCAAGCCATTCGTGCCTTATAATCTTTTAATTTATATCTATAATTCACTGATAGTCTCACATTGTGATTATTGTAGCACTGTCTGGGGAAGTCTGGGTAAAGGCCTTTCTCAGAAACTTCAAAAACTTCAAAACAGAGCTGCTAGAATCATTACAGGCTCTAATTGTGACGTTAGATCAAAAGACATCTTAGCCATGCTTAATTGGAAAGACTTAGAAGAACGACGCCACTGCCAATTGGGAAGCGTTATGTACAAAACCATGAATAACCAAGTTCCGCCATATCTAACTGATTTATTTACCAAAACAAACACAATTCATCAGCATAGTTTGCGCCGTTCTCAGAATAGTCTCTTCATTACAAGACCCAACACCGAAGCCCTAAAAAAGAGTTTTTCATACAGAGGGGCATCTCTATGGAACAGTCTACCTAAAGTAGCACAAGAGTCTACAAGTATTAAACAGTTTTCTAAATACTTGTAGCCTCTTTTTTAATTCTACCGCATCATTTTTTAGTATTTAAGAAGCGAACATATTTAAATAGAATATTCTTATTTTTTATTACCTAATTATTATTAATCTTGTCAATATTATTATTGTTATCATTAACTTAGAACTAAATACACGGCTCTCTGGAAGAGCATCTTTGTAATTTTCATGATGAATGAGACTCCGTGTATAAATAAAGAGTATGTATGTATGTATGTATGTATGTATGTATAGGTAATCAATCAGCCAATAGAAACGTGAGTTCAGTCGTTCAGGGGACGCTAATGAACTATGACCCTGCACAATCTTTTGTCTTGCCCCCTTCCAACATAAATCGCAGCGCCTTTGTTAGCCCCTTTGAAGTTTGCCGGGTTTCATAACCATTCGACTCCTTTAACTATGGTCTAATATTCTCGCCTTCCATATGCTTTTCTTGGTCCTCCCAGTCTTCTGAACTTCTCTCACAATATCGGCTTCATCATATTTTTGTTCTAGTACGAAACGGCTCTGCCATATCGATGAAAATCTACTCTAATTCCGAGCTTGTGAAAATTCTACAAAGAAAACAAGTCGCTACAATACTGTGGGACGAAGTGACGTAAAAAAGTCACAGGAATTAATGTCAACAAAATGGCGGCGCCCAGGTCTTCGCGGGACCAACTTTGAGGGGCTCGTTCTCAACTCTGAAATTTTTTTATCAAATTTTAATACGTTTTCTGAACGAAGTACATCTGAAAGATGCTTTTGAGCCCAAATGTGTTTTTCACTCGGGTACCCTTTAATTTACTAACGTTTTTTTGCTCGCCAAACAGAACAACAATCCCGAGCAAAGCCCTTCTGTCCTGGTAAATCGTGCCTCTGAGGAGCATTATCGAAGAACAGATCTGAAGTCCAACAACTTTTGCCTGAAAGCGAAAGCTTTCGAAAAGACGAAATAAGTTTTGAGGGATATTGGTCACAACAAATATCAAGTGAAAGCAAGTTATGCGTACTGAGTTCCTCGATTTGTTGAGGGACGAGTCTACTCCAGTCAGCAATAATCTGTCGTCAATAGTTGTAGACTTGGCTTCGATCTACTATCTGCATGAAATAGCACAAGTTAAACCGAGGTGATAAACTTCAATTTAAGTTGTTCGTTTATTTATCAAGTAATTCAGTTGCGATTTAGTTGCATGACAAGTTGCAATGAGGAAATGTTTCCTGCCATCGCCGGCATACATTACCTCACGATATTTCAAGTCACTTTGATTTGCATGAACTGCATTTGAATGGAGATGGTTATCCAAACTTCCCAAGTATCAATAGGCCTTTTGCATCAATTGATCACGTGACGATGTTCCCATAGCAACGCCTCTGTGGAGGGCAAGCCATTCTAACATTCCTTGACAACAGAGAGAGCGTGAGAGACGCGAGCGTGAAACCTCAATACTAGAAGTTCTGCCGGTTCCTTTGTTATTCGTTTTCAGTCCAAATTTATCAGAACTATTTAGCTTTAAATCTTATAGTTCAGTGTTGAAGATTTTAAGAGCCGTAAGACGAGCAGAAATAGCTTTCTGAAGCCAAAACCGAACCTGACTCTGCGAGTTACTCGCAACATGATGGCAGCCTCAACAGACAACAGGTAAGAAGCTCACATCGGGCATGTACTTTTCTTCCACGCTTTAAATCGTCTTTATGTTCTAGAAACATTGGTGACGGGAGATGTATATATTACTCTACCATAGCCGAGGAGACGCTGGTGTTGTATGAACTGGAACGCACTACCACTGTTGTATGCCACAAAATGCAGTCTGGTGATTCACGCTACAACGATGACTTTCCTTTATCGCAAAAATTTCCCAGTAAACACATGGGATTAAGGTCTCAGTGGATCACCAAAATTCGAAGTAACGAGGGGCTTTATTTCAAGATTGCAGACTCTAGTGCTGCTGGTGATCTAAAAAAAAAGAGAACCTGTCACATAGGAAAACCAGCTACTCAACAACCAATATCAAGTTGTTATTCGTACTTCTGTTATCCCTGTAGCGTGTAACGTGTTCCAGTTCATACAACACCTAGCGTCTCCTCGGCTATGATAACTAGAGTGATAGATACATATCCCGTCATCACATATTTTTTTCTAGAACATAAACACGATTTATAGGGTGGAAGAAAAGTACATTCCCGAAGTCAGCTTCTTACTAGTGTAATAACAATAGTGCATGGTAGGATCTCTTAACTCTGCTCGTTAGTACTGAACTGAACATTTTAGGATACCTACATCTTATGCTTACTAGTGTAATAACAATAGTGCATGGTAGGATCTCTTAACTCTGCTCGTTAGTAACTGAACATTTTAGGATACCTACATCTTATACTTACTAATGTAATAACAATAGTGCATTTGATAGGATCTCTTAACTCTGTTTGTTAGTATCTAAACATTGTAGGATACCTACATCTTATACTTACTAGTATAATAACAATAATGCATTTGATAGGATCTCTTAACTCTGTTTGTTAGTATCTGAACATTGTAGGATACCTACATCTTATACTTACTAGTGTAATAACAATAATGCATTTGATAGGATCTCTTAACTCTGTTTGTTAGTATCTGAACATTGTAGGATACCTACATCTTATACTTACTGGTGTAATAACAATAGTGCATGGTAGGATATCTTAACTCTGCTCATTAGTAACTGAACATTTTAGGATACCTACATCTTATACTTACTAGTGTAATAACAATAGTGCAGGGAATGGTCTGTTGTCTTTGCTCCATGCGGATACTTGCCACCATATTCATTTTTCGGATTTGTATCTTCAGTGTGAAAATTAAGCCACTCTTCATTCACTATTGCGAACTTCACCTTTTTAAAAATGACATTGAACATGTTAACATTTATTTACTAATTGCAGATATTCTCCATTTAAATTATTATATTAAAGGAATTTGACATAAACCGCCATCAGCTGCATAATACGAGTACGAAAATGATAATGAAATAAAACAGGTCCCAAATAAAGTTGGAATTTTCGTTCAGGCTTGTTGACAGTGGTCCCGATTTCAATGGTCGTCTCTACCTGTTTACTAAGGAAACAGTTATCCCGTCTCCAAATGGTTTTCTCCCGTAATGTGTAATAAATACTAGCAGTAAATAAATAATGATTACTAACCATATAAATAATGAGGTGGTTTTCATGACTCTTTTTGGGAACTATTTTAATATTGAGTTTAGGAATTGTTCTCTGAGGTCGTGAGGTAAAAAATCAACAGAATTCGCTGCAATTGCATACAGAGCCAAATGAAAAAGATATAAAGACTTCAGGTAAGTTTTGATTGATTTTATTTCAGTATTTCTGGCCTAACGGATACAATCAAATACTAGTTTAAAATCTCATACATACCCTTAAAATTGAAAACAGAAACAGAGCTTGGCTTTCCTGTGGTAAGACAGCCGTTGGGTTCTAAATTAGAAAAAGGACAATGTAGGCAAGTTATCCAACTGACTCCGCCGACCGACTCATAAACTGGCCAAAATCCAGCATTTTTCTTTGCCGCCTACCGATTACCATTTTTACGGTTTCTAACTCTCCCCTGACCACGACAATCCGCCTTGCAGAATACGGAAGAAAGAAGCGCAAAGGGGATTGGGAGGGGTTGGGAAGGGTAAGGAGTGGTAGATGCTTATCCCAGCAGTTGTTCAATTCTTCGAATTCCAATGAGTAGTTATCGTTTAACATTTCATCGGATTTTTGATCAAGAATATTTTGGTTTTTTTTTATGTCTTGTTTCCGGTGTGCGAATAGATGAACGGCGGGCGGCAAAGAAAAGTGCCGAATTTTAGCCAGTTTCTAAGCCTCCGTCGGTGGAGTCAGTTGCGTTACTTGCCTATCTTGTCAATGCTCTTCTTACGCTAATAGACCGCAAACAGTCACGAAAACCACACCAAAACTTTAGTGGGCAATTATTCTATAGTCAGAGAAGCGATTTATTAAACTATACGGGGAGGGATAACTAATATTTTAGTACTGATTGGCCTTTGAAATCCCAACCACACGGAGCCCAACCGTATACAACTGAATCCGCACCGTAGGAACCGATCTTTCGCCGGAAAGGCTCACGTGCTGATACTGATAACTTCAATAATAAATTAATATCAAAATTGGAGATTGAATCCGAGAAACTCGGGACAAAGTTGAGAAACAAAGAACATCAGACTAAATATAGACCTTTCACTTGAAAGCCTTGGACTCGAGCTCCAATAATAATTGAGTTCGTGATAAAAAGGGAAAGGCTTTACTGGATGGAAAACAATATTCAAAAACTTAGTTTTAGAAAGATCGAGAATCGATTGGAGGTGAAAACATCATTTAGAAACCCTGAGGTTTTGCTAATAACACTACCGAACTCGTACAAGTACCTTAAAATTAATGAAGTCAGGTATGTTTTGGTTAATTGCCTCTAAATAAAATGTATTCTATTGTATGCGTTTTCGATGTTCTCAGGCCGCCACATGATTATGGAACGGACCCGTACAAATGGTAAACGAAGTGGAAAGCATAAGCGACAATCGGAACGTGACATTAACGCGATCCGGTGATGTTTTCTGCTCAACTTACGTTTGACATTTGTAACCTCGTTATCCAATTTAGATCAAAGCGCAACCAATTTAGAGCGATTTAGAGCAAAGGACGTTTCCCGACATAAATCAACAAAAAACAATTTAGGGCAAAGGGGGCCGCCAAGCAGGCTTTGCCGTTTGCTGGCTCTATAGAAACGGAGGTGTTGATCTCTCTTGAAAAATCTATTTAGAACAAAGAGAAATGGACCCCCTCCCTTTGTCTTAGAGAAATAACCCGCTATTAAGTTTCTGTTCCCTTCTCTCCCCCCTCTAGCATTTAATGTTGCTAAACTGTATTTCTTACTTGTTTTTTTCTTTCCTATTAGTGTGTAGCTGTCTCGTACCTGACCTTATACTCTACAATATTCTAATGTGTCACCTAGCTAGATTAGCTTTTCAGTTATTTCTAGGTGTCCTATACCCTTACCTTACTCAGTGTATCTCGTATTATATTGTAAATCATGTATGTATTTACAATATAATACGAGATACACTGAGGTATGAAAAAGTTGTTGTCATAGCGTTCATAATCTTCTAATATTAACCAATGCTCACTCGGAGTGTATACAACACTTTTATAAGAAAAGGCTAGAGAGGACGTCAACCTGTGAATGCAAAATTTGCGTGTACACCGGTGGTTATGTGTTCCACTCAAGTCTCAAGTGAGGTTACTGGAGTTAATTTCAATGTGTATTGTGTCTTTCAATTCTCGGTAAAACCACTCATATTCACATAATGATAGTTGTTGTAACCATTAAATACATTAAAAATAATTTAGCAAAGAAATTCACCTGCTGACAAGCCGCTGACCCGTAAGCCAGAAGATAAAACGGCGCTGCTGTTGGCAGAGTCGCAGGAACCACTTTATTACCATCGATCCTGCAGCAGAAGTGCATGACAGTGTCCATGTCATATTTGCCGTCTGGTAGGATTCCACCGCCACTGTTCATGTTTCCTCCGTCGACGTCGTCCCACTTTATCCGACCATCCGACAGACCTTTAGGACAAGTATCGCCTTTCCTGTATATACAGTACTGACCTTTGAACAGTCACAAAGATTAATCAACAAAAAGCATAACAGAGATGTTGCCACTGCGAAAAGACTACCTTTCCTTGAAGTCATTAACTGCCCGACTCCATCTTTTCATCATTACTTACTTGTTAACGTTAACTGATGTTTCAGTCTTGACAATATTGATACAGAACTTGCTCAGTTTAAATATGCTCCCTGGAATAACAGCTAAATTACTCTAAAATACGAAAACCACATAAATTAAGGGAAGCTTCGTGGATAACACAAATGAAATAGACTTCTAACTGTTATCACTTTGTTGGGTCTGTACTTAATAACTAAGAACTAAATAAGCCAGTTCTCGCGGCTCACATAATTAAGCCGTACACACCTCGCCATTTCAATGTTTTGATACCAAATATCATGTGTATGTACATTAATATAATAGATATTTGCTAACGCGCTCTCTGATTGGTCAAAAACCATGTGCTTGTGAGAGTATAGACACATAGAAGGTACTATGAACAAACCAGTCAGAGCGCGCGTTATTTGGAACATGACTTAATTTATCCGGATTTCCATGTTGTCTATACAAAATTGAAAATGGTGGAGTGACATATTTGCAACTGAACTTTGGCGGTTTATTTTGAAGCTGAAATTGAAAGAGAACTAAACAACATTTCCGAAAAGGATAATCTAGGGGTCACAACAATTTTGCCGCAAATTCAAGCCAATTCAAGGAACAGTGGACTTTGATTTTTTTTGTATTTGGCCTTCGGTTGTTATAATTAAGGCACACATGATTTGGAGACCCCAAGGATGAATATTTTGTTAGCTTTCAGTGAAGGAACTCTTATTTTCACGAAACTGAATGGAACGATCTAAGTTATTGGGACCTTCCTTCCAGTGAAATGAGGTTTTGAGTCCAAGATAAGAGAGAAAAGCTCGCTCTTGACATTTTATTGTGGTTTCTGTTTTTTTGTGTGAAAAATCGCCATTTGGCATTTGTTTGCAAAATTCGGATATTATTTTTTATGTAGTTGTTCGTAAAATGAAATGAGAAAGCTAAAACTAAATTGAATGCTAACAACTGGCTTAATTATTTCATGCCTTCGTTTTTCGGAAAACAAAACTGTCGATCTTGCGAGGACTGTTTGTGCATTTCGTTCGTAAACATCTATGAAATAAAGCGGATCGTGATTCCTGTACTCTTTTTTCATGTTCTACAGCTCCAGTCGTGTTTTTTTTGTCAGCACCAGTGGTGTCGTTGCCATTGAGTATGCGCTCTCCGATCGGGTCCCAGAGCGTCCTTCATCTTGGAATTGTAAACACGAGTCTCTCCCGCTCGAGTTACCGTTGTTATTAAAAGGCCATATTGAGATCTGGTGTGTTCTCCATGCACTCCCTCAAACAAAGAAAACTACTGGTATTACTTCACACACCGCCACGACAAACTGGTCGGAGCTCAGCAGTCACAAAGCCGACTGAAAACCAGGTAAACCAATGGCTCACACAACTCGTGCACCGAAACAAAGGTGCTTGACCAAAAACACTCTGAACACTCGAAAACTGGAAACAAAATCTCGTGTATACTCTATCCTTAGACAAACATTTCGCTCCTTTCTTAGTGGAGGAAGTATCTTGGCAAAATAAAACAAAAGCAAACCCTTTGCGAGGATTCACCAACGACAGTGAAGATATCCCGAAGCGCAGAAGCGCACGGCTCAGCAAAAGGTATATAAGCATGCTAGAGCTCATGCTAGGGCAAATAGATAACTATTGTCCTGTTATATCGAGAAGCACTATCATAAAGGCGTCCACGGCTATCTAATCAATCTGGCAAGTCAATAGGCTACGCGTTGGTTTCCAGGTTACAGGGTCACACTTTATTGATTTCAACGACATCAGATTAGAGCCTGAAGAGCGTCCAGAAAACGTCTATTAGCGTCTTATGACGTTTATAGAGGACAGCTTACTAAAAGCCAATGTTCTGTCCCACCACGGGGAAGCGATAGCTGAGGACGAGTAACTGTCTCCAACACTAGAGAACTTTATAGTATTAACATTGTTACGTTTAATCTACACCGACCTTCCCAAACTAATTAAGCAACGCTACGGAACAGAGCTTCGATCTCGCACTTTGGCTTCCATAAGTATAGATTTTGACAAACACAAGTGAAATTTATCCCTAATTTCACGAGTCACTATTTGATTACCCATTAATATTATGGAGGGCAAATTACGATCCAGAAAAAAAACATTATTTCAAGCGCGCGTGGGCGGTATTTGAAATGTCACATGTGAAATTACAAATTACAGGTGAAATTTCAAGTTGAAATTAGGGATTAATTTGTCCTCTATGGTATTAAACCGGAAATATCCCAGGTACTAAGCTCCTATTAGACGAAATTCGCGCCCCCAATAATTCTAAAATCATGCGCTCTGCTGCTACATTCGCCTCAAACAGACCACTACCCTGCCAAAGGCCACCTAGGGCTGCCGCTAAACCCAACCCTCGCAACAGAGAATGCCCGCTGTGCAAACAAACAGGCCGCGTTAGCAACAACCATTATCTAAGCGAATGCAAATTTCTTCCTGAACAAGATCGCAAATTTATGTTAAAGGCGAGACAAATTGTCTCTGTTCTCGACGACGAAGCCGACGAAATTACATAGGACCCCCTATGACGACACACCAACACCTGTCGAGCCTGACGATCCGCGTCCAAGTCACACGACGCGAAGGGTACATGTACGCCAATCGTCGTATATAGATACTTTCTATCATTACCACCGCGCACGCGTAATCACAGACAGCGGTGCCACTTGTAATATAATTCGCCTTTCCGCTGTCAAAATATTCGACACAGAGATCGACACCAGTTCACAGTCAGCACACCAAGCAGACGGATCCTCTCCCCTTAATATTATAGGTGAAACGCGCCTCACCTTCAGCCGCGGCGGTCACGTTTTCTATTTCGAGAGCTTATTAGTAGAACATCTCGATGTTGACGTCCTGGACGGCACACCCTTCATGGAGACAAACGCCCGCCAAGTAGCCTGCAGAACAGGCGCTTTGAGGAGAGTCTTGCGAGCGAAGCGAGTTCGTTGTGATGCGAGCGGAGCGAGACACGAAGGTGTCTCGCTCAAGACAAGACATACGGACGGCAACCGGAAGTGAGCTATGTGAGAATATATACCGTAGAGTCCCGAAAGTAGCGAGGGATCGTTACTTTCGCTTTTTGCAGCTCTGACCAGATGTTACTTTCGAGAGGTCGTTTTTTTCGAGGTTATCGTTACTTTCGAGGGGTAAATTTAGTTTGAAAATTCCTGAAAACAAGCTAATCATATCAGGTCCAATGTGATAACGTCTCGCAAACTACTGACTCAGACTCCTGTTATGTTGTATGTTCTGAGAGATATAGAGGTCTCGCCAGTCGCATTACGAACATTTGAACATTTAATGAAGTGTAAAAATAATTTTAATTGGTTGGCTGCGTATATAATGCGACTAAAATGAAACCGACACCTACTTAGGTAAAGGGGTCGCTACTTTCGGAGGGTCGTTACTTTCGAAATTTATTTGAAGGACAAAAAAATACGCTACTTTCGAGGGGTCGTTACTTTCGGGGGGTCGCTACTTTCGGGACTCTACGGTAACATCGTACAGCCGTCCACTTGAATGGCGTTCCCTAGGATAACACAGGTAGCCCGTAAATACAAAGACGGAACGCACTGATAACACAGGTAACTCGGAACAACTAAGCCGATACAGGAGCCCATAACCAGGAATGTCTATCCCGCATACTAGGCCTATGTCACAGCGTTTTCACAAGTTAGGTTATTTTTAGAACGGTTTTACGCTATTCTTGGGTTGCAATCATTCCTAAGAGAATAAAATCACAAAAGCGTAGCAGCCATGTTGTTGGTATAGAGTGATTTTACTTGACCCGTGAAACAGAAATTATTAGTTAGTGTGTAATACCAAGATAAGCACAAAAGAGAACAAAATAATTAGAGTATAATACGCTAGTATCTATTTCACGGGTTAAGTAAAATCACTCTAACAAAGTAGCTAATGAGGCATCTTTTGTTCCGCCACTGATGCAACCTACTAATTGGCGGCAAAAATGATCCAAAAATAGCCCAACTTGTGAAAACGCTGTGACAGCTATATAGGAGATTTGGACGCTCCTGGTTATGGGCTCCTGGCCGATAACAAAAATTTTATTATTTTATTGTTATTATGATTTTGTGTTACTTAAATTATCAAGCGCTGGTGCACTCATCTTCGCTCGTGTTCCGACTCGTGTGAGTTATAGTTCAGATCCTAATAGTATTTGGATCCTACTATTTTCGGACTACCTGTGTTAACCTAGGGTATCCTGATGCCCATGTTTATTCGTGTTCTACTTGCGTGCACTCGTGTTCTACTTGTGTTCACGACGTCTAAACAAAGATGTATTCAAAGACATAAGTTCTGCTATTTTATTTTTCTGTGTTCACTCGGGTGGTGTTGTAGATATAGTGTTTGAATGCAAGCGTTTTTTTTTGGGCTGGGTATACCGCACTAATAACACAGTTAACCCGAAACGACTAAGATGATAACACAATTTTTATTATTATTAAAAACAAATTTGTATTAATTAAATTATGAATCGCTAGTGCACTTCTGTTCTGAATCGTGTGGAGTTTTAGATCAGTTCGTCAGCATTTGTATCCTAGTATTTTAGGGCTATCTGTGTTACCCAAGAGTATTCTGGATTACTTGACCTCGCTCGTGTTCACTCATGTTGTACTTGTGTTCACTCGTGTTGTACTCAGTTGTGTTCACTCGTGTTCTAACTCGTGTGGAGTTTTAGATCAGATCGACTGTCTGTGCGTACTTTCGCATCTGACTGTGCGTTCTCACTGTGCCAAACATGCAGGTGTATGAGCCCATCCGCGTTGAAAAAGATACGCCGGAGTTCAAGCTGCGTGCAGCTTCTTGTCATTATTGTTCTGTCCTGTACATTTTTTATCATTTCAGACCTTTGTCGCTGACGATGTGGGTTGCAGACGCTATGATCGAGCGATAAAGCAGGAGGCATGCGCACTAAATTTATATATTTATTTTACACTGTTTACATCACATAATATCATTACCGTATAATTACCACTGTGAGAATGTGAAATGAGCAACACGTGAGACTTCGAGGCGCTACAGTTCTTTTTAACTACTTTTTAATCTTCTGATTCTTGTAAAGGAACTGTTATAGACCCAAAAATTCACGAACAACGTAATACATTCATCTGCGCTGTCCGAACAGATCTAAAAACGTGAGCGAAATACAATCTCAGCTTAAGTGTATCCAAACAAGTTATCAAATTATAATCTCAGGTTAGATTCCGTCAGGCGCGCTCAGATAACAAAAGTCAAAGCTCTCAGACAAGGCGAGACAAGGAGATATCGATCGATGAGTCATTCTCAGAAATCTATTCCATCGTGGGAGGGCCGTAAAACTGTCCGAACCTATAAATATCAGTACGTACGTACTGATGACTTCAAAACATTCTAGCGCCTGTCGCCATCCGCATGGATTAAAATGAATACCAAAACATGTCAATCGAACTTTGTGATCTCGTAACACGCTGGGAAAAAACTGACCCCAATCCGGCCATGCGGCTCCCGCGACATTTGAAGGCAGCGGTGCACTTAATGAGGCTCTCAAAATAAACAAAATGGTGTCTGCGAGGGGGAAAGTTTGAGATAACTGTGATCGGTGCTTTAATTGCGGCTGAATCGGAGCTTTTGAGGGATGGAGTAGATGCCACAAACGTCAGGGGAGTTTAAATGATCCCAAAGGGCTGTTGGCATAAGTTTCAAAGCGCCACTTAGGAAATGAGCGAGTGCAATACAAACACGTGGTTGGCGATCATTTCCCCATGCTAATTCGTATGGCACAGCATTGGTATAAACAGCTCATGCGACGTATGAGTGCCAGATGTCTGTCGAATCATCCCTGGAAGGTTATCCTGGAGGACAGAGTACCGTTAGAGCTCTTGAAAATCTTGAACATAATTGTTTCTAGGACAAATTATTGAGTCACAACGGTGGAAACTAGAAAGAGTTGTTGTTTCATTTTACCGATATGAATCGCGTGAGGATGCTATTTCGTGACCTGATGGACATTGATATTAATACAGCCGAGAGCTTTCTAGAAAAGGTTGTAAAAATCAGAAAGAGTTGAGGCTATTGTAAATGAAGAGAAGCAGTTTGGGGTAAAGTATAATTATGAGAAACAACAGTTAACATTTGATTTTTATTATGGTCATTGGAACGAGCATGGTTGGCCACAGCATGTGTGATTTACACATTTTATGTAGTATATCAGCATCACTTTTGATTTTCAAAGGTCAAAATTATATAATTTTATATAAGTTCTAACACACACACATATATTATATTATATGTATACTAATAGATTTGTATATTAATAGATTTGTATATTCATGCAAATGTTTCTACATGTTTGACCACCAAGCATGTGTGAATTATTTTTTCTAGGCATTTATCTATCACCATTTAGAGTTTCTGTTTATGTTGTTCATCAACAAAAAAACATAAATTATATATATATAACAGTGCTCGACACTAGCGGTATAGTCCACTAGCCCCGGACTACCAAATATTCAACTTGGGTTACTGAATCTTGAGATTTTGAGAATCTAATGGGCTAGTAGCTTTTGCTTTTGTATTGATTAATTTTGTTCATTTAGATCACAGAGTTTTCTTTCACAGCTACTAACATAAGTGTACGAGCGGGCTACTAGATTTTGTCAATCACTAGCCCAGGGGCTAGCTAGTTCATAAAAAAAGTTAGTTTTGAGCACTGAATAATACCATATTCATATATGTGCTTGACATATATACATATCAATAGATTTGCATACTCATGCAGAATGTATGTTTCCAATAAAATGCTTCGATTCGGTTTTGACCGAAAACAAATGCAATTGAAGTTATTATTTAAAGTTACGGATGTAAATGCATGTGTACATTGTACATATATTCTAGTAGTACATATTTCTAGTATATCCATACAATAATAAATAAGATTCCTGATATATACATCTACATAGATTTTCAGAAAACTACTTTACCTTTTCCTTGTTGAGCTTATTTCGTTGTAGAAATCATATATTATGTGAACTCTTGGCTTTCTAATTATTTTACGGCAGTCGTATCTAGACCTGTTATTATCCATTGCAGCCTTTGATGTTTCCTGCTTCCTTCGTCTTCCATTTCTAGCAGAGCCTGTTGTTATGATTTCTCCACAGGTGGTTATTTTTGGTGGGATGAAGAGCTCTCCTGTAAACTTTCTCTTGTGATAATAATGTAATATCATCATTTCTTATCTAAAAAAATTGTACTAAGACAAATACTGAGCAATTTTAGCCGAAATATTATATATGCACTCACTAATACAACTGGAATAAATAAAAATAATTAAAACATTAAATGAGAAATAAGGCTTTTAGGTAGTAAATTGTCCTCTTTCATAATTAGTTTTGCATTGTTGGCTTTGATATATAGTGAAAGGTGATAACATATCAAGCTTAAAATATCTACAAATGTTGTATAATACTCCAATAACAATATTAAATTCAGTAAACACAGCAAACGTTTACTTCTTTCAAGTTGGTCTGTTCTCTTTCAACATTATCAGTAACTTCCTTTACTTAAAACGAAAAAAATAAACTATAATGTCTTTACTTATTTCGAGGTTTTAGTTCAAATAACCAGTTTTCATAAAATAAATTAAATATAGAAATATATTCGAAATCACAAGAGCTTTAAATTTAATGTATACCTTAGTTTGTAGTCTCTTCATTTTCCTTTCCTGCCCTCAGTTGATGTGTTTCCACTAAATATCCCCTCTTGCTTTGATCAACTCATCGTGTGCTTTCTTTTTCTCTTTCAAGTATTACCCGACGGGAAAGCGGGCATAACAATGGCCTTTTCTACAAGGCATTGACTCATTTCAAGGCTTTTCTATATGTCACTGTAGCTTACTCAGTCGTGCCATTGTGTGTGACCTCTAGTATTACGATTGGGATTTCCCAAAAAAAAAAAAACCAAACAAGAAAACAAAAAAGAACACGTTGTAGTTGAATAGCTAAGCCATCGTAGTGTGGCATTCGTTCTTTGAAAATCCCTCGGTAGAAAAAGCCTATTGAAGCCAAAATTACACAAAAATTCTCCTTTTGCAAACAGCAGTTATATAGGCTTCCTGTTCGGATCGGTATCTGAGAGTTCAAATAAATAAAACACGAACATTTGGTACCAAACGAAAGCTTATAGAGCAAGGAAGACGAATCATTCGCTTTCCCCTCCAAAAACATTAATCATTAATAAAGATGACGCTTTGTATCTGACTAGTCCCCAGTCTTCATAAATAAAAACGCGGCGCATCCAAAATGGCGGAGGAATGCGACACACGTCCATGTCCGGATATGGGGTCAAATATTCCCAGCGTGTAACTTTGTCGATATCTAAGATATGTTGTTAAAACCTTGCGAAGTTCATTGTTTTTACCTTTATTTCTCCTGTCCAAGTCTCTATAATGTGGGATTTATTCATGACGACGGCCTCTATAAAGTCGCTCAGTCACCGATCAGTTTTTCCTTCATATACTCGACCCTGACTGACTATTTCACTCGAACAGAGTTAGGAGAAGCGAAAATTACTTGAGGGATCTCCGTAATTTCCTTCAGTTCTACGTTTACATCGTAGAGGGAGATGGCTTTTACTCCATATACCTGTTGGTAAAACAGCCAAATCATCTCGTCTAGAAAGTACAAATGTAGACTATTCACTGCCTGATTTTCTTCTAAATTCTTTAGAATTCAAAATTCTTCTAAATTCTTTCCTGATTTAACGCTCAACCGTTCGATCACGTCTCTCTTGTTGCTGCCATTTCAGTCACATCACAGGAGGAATGTGCGACATTTCGTGACACATGACAGCTATGAAAGCTAATTGACCAATCAGTATTTCCCGTTCAGAATCTGAACTGGAAATGAAAATGTATAAAGGATGGCTGCAGGTACTCATTCTCCTCTCTCGTGCCAGTCTTCTTTTTCCATTTTCGCACGGCCAAATTATGTTATCACTTCATTTGCGTGGAAATAGCACTGAGGGCCTGTTTCGCAGGCTACCCGCCAAGCGACAGGTCATCCTAGGAGATGGCACCACGTACACATACGGCTCTACCGAAAAGGGTCAGACCGAGAATACCGTCTGCCGTGCATCTGTGCTACGTGCCCCCTCCTCCTTCTCCAACAACCATTTTGCCTGGAGATTTCTTAGAGATCCACCTCCCTGAGACACCCTAACGGACTCACTTGAGTATGCACGTGAGCTGCGTACCGACGCTCCCAGTGTTCGCACGTGCAAACCTACACAAATGTGGCCAGAACCCGGAGTTGTATTCAGTGTTGGATGAAAGTTGCGTATCCCAAACCTGTCAGAAGCCCACGGTATCTCAAACGTAATGAACATTTTTGCCATTTAAACCGAGTCTTCACACCAGACGTGGCTGAGCAGCCCCTAACACCAGACCACACTCTCTTTTCACAAGATACGCGCAGCTTCCACGCAAATCAATAAGAACTCTGATAACGTAAATCTCGACCCTGACAACCTACTCCCCCCGGAGACCCAGTTGAAGTTCCGTAGACTCCTAGTCCAATATGATGGTGTCTTCGACCCCAACATCACAGGATACAATTGGGCCGTAGGTCCCTTCGAAGCCAAGGTGAATATGGGCCCAGTAGAACCACCACAGCGCAAGGGTCGCCTACCTCTGTCCATGAATTACTGTGAGGTAGCAACCCCATTTCGCGGAGTCCGTGTATACGCTCGGTCAGGTGCCGCGTACTTGGTGACTTACTACAGTCAGGCGTAGTCGTCAAGATGGCCGATGATTTATATCGAGGGGGCAACAGTCCAGACGAGCTATTGCACAACTGGTCCTTAGTTTTAAAGGCTCTTCAGAACTCTAACTTGCGTCTATCAGCGAGCGAGATCGTCATTAACGCCCAAACCACCACTATCCTAGGGTGAATTTCGTCTCAAGGCAAACTCCATGCAAGTCTACCATCGTGTTACTCAGTTAAACGTTGCGACAATTGCTAAGGACGGCCTCCTAATTGTAAAGTGAGACAAACCGCTGACCGCCAAACGTGAATGCATTATTGTCCCACGCCAAGTCCTCGATGAACTCCTCACTGCTCTACACTTACAGGTCAGTCACCCTTCCAGTAACCAACTCAAAAAAGTAATGAGCCGCTATTTCTACGCTCTAGACCTAGACAAAGCTATCGATTGCAACACAGATGGTTGCCATGCTTGCGCAGCCCTCCGTCACACACCTCATACCATCGTTGAACAGTCTACTTCTGACCCGCCAGCTGCAGTTCGAGTCTCATTCGCCTGTGATGTAATAAAATATTCCCGCCAACTAATCCTAGTGCTAAGAGAGACCGTAACTTCGTACACCACAACAACACTGATAGACGACGAGCGTCACATACATTACGCGAAGCTCTCATCCGGTTATGCGTCGAGTTATGCCCTCTCGATGGACCCATTGCAGTGATACGAATTGACCCAGCACCGGCATTTAAGGCACTAGTACACGGCGAACTACTGCAACATCACCGTATCTCTCTAGAAATAGGAAGGGCGAAAAAAACAAAACAAAACCCCCGTTGCTGAAAAAGCAGTACAAGAGTTAGAAGATTAGCTCCTCAAGCAAGATCCCCAAGGAGAACCAGTCTCTTTGAAAATCCTATCGATAGCCACCGCTTGCCTGAACTCTAGAATCCGATCGCGTTTTGTATCAGCCAGAGAAATGTCAGCTCAGAGAGACCAATTTACTAGCAATCATATACCACTTTCCTACAAAGAACTAATACTCAAGCAACATGAACGACGGCAGGTAAACCATCCTCATAGTGAGAAATCGAAAGCCTCCCGAGGCAAGCTAGCCAACGCGCTGTCGATCACAGTAGGATATTTGGTATACCTGCACCCTGACCACAATAAGTCGCGAAGTCGTAACCGATATCTTGTCGTCTCCGTTGAAGGCATTTGGCACAATATCCGCAAATTTGTTGGCTCACAACTACAAAACTTCTCATATCGCGTGAAAATGTGCGATTGTTACAAAGTACCCACCACCTGCGGAAACAATGCCACAAACTCAAGTCAAGACGACACGGGCGACTTTTCCGATGATAAGCTGCCCACTCTGCAGGACCACGCGTGTTCAACGCCTTCGTTTCGACAAGAGATATCCTCACCACCCACGTCAGAAGTTCCCGCTCTACATGATGTTGGGCCCCTCAATGACGCTGACCAACCCACACCAAGTTCTTTCACTCAATGTGATCACAGAAATGCAGCAGTTCCCGACGACTGTCCCGAAGACGATGGCAGTAGTACTCAGCTCAGACGTTCGACAAGACAGCGCCTCGCCCCACAGCACTTCAACGACTACTACGCTGATTTCTGAACTAAAGCCTCAGTAGCGGACTAGAAGCAACCCGCAGTCTATAAGATACCCTATATACGGGACTATGACTCGTAAACACGTTTATATACATTCTAGATAATAATGTTATAGGTCTCGAGTTCCCGTTGTTATTAAAAGGCCATATTGAGCTCTGGTGTAATCACCGTAATTACTGGCGCAGAGTACAGAGCACAACAAACCCTAAGTATCGGCCAACGTTTTGAAAATTATAACTTGTTTCCTTATCGTCTACATATAATCAAAGAAAACCCTTGGCTGACTCACGGTTGATTATATTGAATCCCGACTATCACGTTTATTGGAAAACCTTCTTTTATTTTTCTGAACATTTTCAGTGAGAAGAAACCCACACATCTTATAACGCGATCAACCTATAACGAAACTAAGGTGCCTGTGTTAAGAATAGGTGCATGTGTTAAGAATAGGATTATTTTTTGAAATATTACTCATTACGTTTAAAGCACTCCATGGCCTTGCCACTAGCTATCTTACAGAGTTGCTCAATTTGTATAAACCATCACGTACGTGCTCTAAGGTCAAGCAAGAGCAATTTACTGGTGGTTCCAAAATCCAACACAAAAACCTATGGTGAAAGAGCTTTCTCTGTAGCTGCGGCAAAGTTATGGAACTCAATAATACCTGTCCATCTAAGAGTCGTAGACAATATCCTTACATTTAAATCACAACTGAAGACATTCCTTTTTAATAATTAATTAATTCATAATTGGTTTTACACAAGATTGTAATTTTATTGTATATATTATACACATGTATACAAAATTGTTATACTGTAAAATATTTATTTTATATTTATTTCATTTTTATTTTATACATCTTGTAAGAGCACTGAGACTTGCGTTAAGTGCTCCTAAAACATATTATTATTATTATTATTATGTGCCTCTTCACGATCTCACGATAAGGTCACTGAAGTAAGTGACTTTGGAGGTCAGATGAGACACCGCGGGATCTTTGTGCATAACTTTTGGTTAGTACTAAATCTAACGTAATGTTCTAAATTCCGTTGTCGCGGCAACTCTTTTGCCGAAACCATTGCAAATTAAGTATACGCCCTTCAGAATAAGGGTTCATTTCTTTCCGGAAATCAGAAATTGGATTCTTGAATGAAAAATGTGATTTTGCATTTCTTTACTAGAACTCAAACCGGATTTTGAATCCGTCAAATTGATAGTCAGATGGGTTAATCCAAAACCGGATTCTTAGGATTCATGATGCGAGGGTTTCTTCGGGAAAGGATTCGAAAAAGTACCTGTGGCAAGCGGTCGTCGTCTTGAGAATAGCACAATTTGTCTGTCAACAGTCCAGAAAAGTCTCTGAATCTAAAGTGCCAGTTAAATCTACTCAAAAAAAAAATCAGCTTGCCGCCATTGTCCGAGTTCTCATGCCCAAATAATCCATTTTTGGATTCTTTGTTTCTTTTGGTAATGAAAAGTCCATGTGATCCGTGGTAATTACAATCCGATCTTGGGCTCTCAAAGAAACGCACCCTGTAAATAAACAACAACTTGATAATGTGTCTATTTCATGAAATATGGAAACCCAAAATTTCCTTGGAACAAAAGATAGGACGCAGCATAGATAGAGCCTCTTACCCCTAGAATCAAGCGTCCTTCCTACAAAACAACAGTATTGTTTTAGTTAATCTATTCTCGGTAAAGTTTTGGCATGAATGTGTGGAATAAGCACCAGCAGCCACAGTGCGTTGATGGACAGCACAAGCATGTACAAGACAACAATAGAATATAAAGACGTTGTGTTTGCCATTGTGCCGCGAGAGCATGCTGTTCTGTGCTATCCGGTGGGTAAGTGTAGAGATTTTCAGCCAAAAGCTAAGTAGAGTACATTTGTGAGCCGAGGTGGATTACATTTATGAGTATGTATTATATTTGTGGGCAGTACATTGTGCGATTCAAGATTGTAACTTTAGTAATGCATCTCGAGTTCCAATTTAAGAAGCCGAGATATCAAACATTTTAGCGTAAAAATTAATTATGGTATCTCGGTTTATTTAGGTTATCAGCCGATTCCGTTTGGGAATATAACATGTCTCGTATTCTACGTGCGTCAATTCGATCCAAATACGACATAATTAATTGTGTAACTCATACCTGATGATATAATTTCATCATTGACATTAATTGTCTGCATGTGCTTCCATGGCTATCGCTTCTTTAGTTTGATCCACAAATCAACAAGACAGGTACTTCTTCGGCGAGCACATACTTTTATGTTAGCCGTCTTTTATACTTCTCTCACACAATTACAATAGTTCAGCCATGCTTATATACCTTCCAACACACGGCACTCTTCCACATGGACAGTACGTACGTATAGTTCCTTTCGTCTATATACAGTCGTTACTCCCATCGATTTGTATTTATTTAGTAAGTATCGAGCAACACGGACCCACTGGCGCTAAAATTGTATTTTGGTCTACCTGTGCTGCACGGTCGTACAATAAACCCAGAACATTCGCTTCTGGTCCATGAAATTAGACATACCTATCGCAATGCAAGGCGGAAACTTTCACTCCGTTGCAACAATGCGAAATGTCTGTACTGCATATATTAGACCCCATGAAAAGGCCCTAGCGTAGGATTTAGTAACGTTAAGTTAAGTTAATCGTTTGGCTAACCATTACCCATTACGTGAGATCTTACATCCAGTACTAACCGAAAACTGAGTGCTCCCAATAACTCAAAGTTCATGCTGCGCATGACCTGTAAGTCAAAAAGGACTTGAAATTGACACATTACTAATACTGTTGATCATTTGAAATAAATTATTTAGAATTCTAACGACTTGTAACGCTAAAATTATGTGTTGTGTCGCTGCTCCTTACAGTACCTGTTAATTTCATTACTGGCTCTATTTCTGCACGTATTTCAATATCATGAGAGTTTATATGATTAAAATCTCCCCTACACCGTCAACTCCCTCTGTAAAATAATGTAAATAATGCTTATTGTTTTCTGGTTCAATGTTACTACATACCCTTTGGCCAAAGTGGTCTTTCACTGTCACCAGTCACGTTTGTCTTCATACAGAAGTATCTTGTTATGCTATTCTTTCCGACGATGGTGGCAAGATTAAATTTCACCGAGTGATCTTCAGTTAGTTTGGTTTTTTCTGTGTGTTGGTTTCGCCATCCTGTCTTCCAGGTGAAGGTGGTACCAGCAGGGCATCCAGCCTTGGCTTTAGGTAGACCGTACTTCCCTCCTGGCCACTTAACACGTACTAAGATGAAATCAGAAAACAATCCGTTTTCTCTTTCTTATTAACGATGGCAACAACATTAAACAATTGAGTAAAAACAGATATAAGAATGACAAAAAGAAAGGATAACGACTCAGGGATTTGCTGTAAGAAACTACAAGATTGTGAATTACGAAGGAAACTGTGAGCCGAAAATTTATTTAATTTTCGGAAGGCCATGAAATGTCACCCTGTTGGCGTTACAAGGGGAACGGGAAATCGTGTTAGATGGTGTAAAATCGTGTGTATTCATTTAGTGCTCGCTTACTGCCTGACTAGAAAGTGATCTACCCACATAGTTGACAAGATACGGTCTAGACCGGTATTACAGGAATTACTATACAGAGGTAATTATAAACTCGTAGACTTTACATCCCTCCCTTTGTGGATTGAAAATAGATAACACAATAATCAATTTATTGTGATTCATAATAGGTGAAACAATAGCTAATAAAGAGTTGATGTCGCCTGGTACTCAGTGTTTTTAGCCTAAAGTTACGTCAAACTTATATGCTCAAGACAAAGTGTTTGAAATGCATAGGGAGTCTGATATCCCTTTTCGGATAGCGACTTTTCCTTGGGTGAGACTACATGCCTTTTTGAGATGAGACATGCTGCTTCGGGCCTTGGTTGGGGGCCTTCGATGTCAGCTTCTTTATTATTGTTGACCTGGGCTTCAACAATGAAGAATTTCGGGTAACTATTTTCTCTCTTGGCTGAGCGATTACCATAGAACCTTCGTTGTGGTTACCTCGCAGGGTACAGGATCAAAAACAACATTTCTACATTTGCTCTCGACCTGTCATTCTTGAGCAACACTGTGTCACGTACCTTCAGTTATTTGAGAAGGCTTTATACAAAGGTCTTGCTAACTGCATAGCTAATCATCTTAGCTTTCGCGTAAGCATCGTTGATTCGCATTTGCTCATCTTGGATGGTAGGAGTGTTTTCCGGTAAGCAGATCTTCACTGGCCGTCCGTATATGACAGTAGCAGCTGGTATCTTCGTTGAAGCAAGGGGAGACGCTCTGTAGTTCCTCCAAAACCGGTACCCTTCTTGTCTCCAAAATGTACCTTCAACCAGAGCTGCCTTCACAGATTTCTTGATGGACTTCATGAATCTCTCAGCCTCTCCATTTGCCATCGGCCATAAGGAGTTATCTTTCTGTGTGTGACCCTAAGTATAGTTGGCGAATGAGTGGAAATCTTGGCTATTGAAGGCTGGTCCATTGTCACTTCTCAACTTCTTCGGCACGCCATGTTCTGAGAATATCTTATCCAGACTCGACTGGATTTTGACTTAATTATTCAACAATCGGGAAGCGACAAAACTCATATATGACTACCAGGAGATAGTCACCTGTTGGGAGCTCAGCAAAATATATGCTTAAATGCCTCCATGGGGCGGTGGATAACTCGGACGTCTTAAGTGGCTCACTCTGTCTTATTGGAGTTGTTGCTTGGCATGCAAGAAAGGTTTCTATTCGCTCTTCCACCATTTTCTCGAACTTAATTGGGAACCAAACTCTCTCTCCTATGAGCGCTTTAGTCTTATTCATCCTGAATGGCCTTCGTATGCAATCCCGATCACGTGATACCTTAGCTTTTCCGTTATCACGTGTTTACAACCCCTGAAGACTAGATTGTCATCTACACACAGTTCCTCTTTCCACTTCTGAAATTGAGAAGTCTGCTCGGCATACGAACTCACCTTCGACTGCTTAAAGCCAACGGTTGGTGCGCACTGCCTCGATTACTGCTTGTAGTGTGGGGTTGATGCTTGTGGCTTGCTTGATGCCATCATTGTTTTTGGCGTGGCGGTTGTTGCAATATCGTGAACATACTCCTCCGGCACTTTCTCGTCGCGTCTGTTCGACTCGCAGTCATCAGCGGATGGCGTGACAGATAGTCGGCTGGATTGTCAGCACCTGGGCGGTACACGATGGTAACGTCATATGGTTGGAGTCGCAGCGACCATCGTTCCAAACGTGCTGAGGGTTTTGAAGCCGGATTGCCATAAATCATGACTAGGAGCTTGTGGTCAGTATACGTATATGTGTAAACGTATAGGTGAAAATGTTCGCAGACCCAAACAATGGCTAGGGCCTCTCTCTCTGTCTGAGAGTAACGTTCTTCCACTTCTGTTAAGGTAGGCTGGCGTAGGCGACAACTGGTCGATATTTTTTTGTCAGCACTGCAACGAGTCCAGCTGGGCTGACATCAGTCAATATTTCCTTTTTTCTGAGTCGAAGTATAGCATGACCGGTGCACTCGCTAATGCCTCACACAATTTCTTCATCACTTGTTCTTGTTCGGCTACGCCGCTCTTCGTGAGCTCTCAAAGTGGTTGCGTGATTGTTGCGTAGTAGTTCTTGATAAATCTCGCACTGTAATTTGTCATCCCAAAAAGACTTCGCACTTCTACAAGAGATGGACACACCCAAAGATGCATCACCGCGCGAACTTAGCTGGGTCAGGGGATATATCCCGCTTTCCGAGAAAATGAACCGTGAAATTCGAGTTTACTCCTCTTGAATGGGTTTGTCTAGAACGCTTTATTTCTCTGTTGCCGGCTCCACAATGAGGGTTTCGAAGATCTCGTTAACTTCGTCAACGGCATAGTGAAGAAGCTGCGCTTTGGACCGAGCACGGTCGGTTATATTCATTGCTAACAGAAGGTTCTTTAACCTCTTTGGCTCACGTCCAAAAATTGAATGTCAAACGCAGGAAAGACTCTTTGGGTTGAATTTGTATAGCATAAATTTTAAGCATAAATCATCGATCGGTAGTCTTTCCTGCCTCCCAGAAATGACCTAAGTATTCTTCTAATCGGTTATCAGGGTTCGCCCATGATGGCGTCATCGGTATGCCAAAATTTGTAATTTCTTTATAATTCGCTTTGAAGGTACTGGAGGAAATAAGTTAAGTACTTTGCATAATAGTTTCAAGTATGTAAATAAAATATAAAATAATATCAAAATCCTTATCAATGTCTAGTGATTTATTTAAAGCCCTGCGCACGATGTTGTGTAGCACACTCCTGGATTTCACAATCTCACGCTGGATTTTGCGCTGTAACTAGAAAATCCTTCAATCAGGTTTCTTGGCCAAGCATTGCAGAGTGGAATCCTTTACAAGGAACTTGGTCTTCATTTCCCGATGCAGTTGGGTGTATCTACGGCACGGCCCATGACATTTACCAACCTGAAGTGGAGCTCCAATGGGAATTCTACAGTGGACGCCGCCATTACCATATCATGAACACACAGCTGATTGTAGACAGTCTTGGAAATATTGTCTTTCTACAGGCAGGTTTTCTTGTAGCCATGAATGGAAGAGATGCTGGCGATTTCCTCTTGATGGAGGACAAATTATGACATGCCTCATGGTGCAGTGTTGTTGACAGACCAAGGATATGCAGATGTTTTGCCCTTGTTAACACCCTTTCGCGCTGCGCAAATTACGCGTATGCCAAGGCATGACCAAACGTGAGCGAGGAGGTTTAATCGTAGGATATCGAGGTGCCGAATTATCGTAGAACACACTTTTAAACATTTGAAGACATACCGGGCGATCGGCAGCATTTGGCGCCATCCCCGATGGTTTCAGTCTGTAGTTAATTTACATTTTAGTCCGGCGACATGTCGTATTGTTCAATGATATAATTAATTAAATCTCATCTAAACATGAAAGTGAAAACAAATAACGCGATATATTAAAGGAGGCTAAAAATAAACTTCTAGACTTAAATTCGAATAAAACTTCCTTCATACAGAAAAGGTCGTACAAAATTTAGGAAAAAGTACCAAATATCAATACCAAATATAGCTAGAAAAGTGTATTATAGCTTGCGAGTATGAGCATTGTTCATATTTTATTTAAAATTCGCAGCAAAATGATTGTCTGAGCGGTTGACTAGCGAACCGAGGGTATTTAACGTGCGTTTTGCATATTCAGTAGGTGTTTCCCACCGAAGTATACATTAGCATATGGAGCGGGGTTATGCGAAAGATCTCTAATGCAGTTTATAAAATAACCCACACAGAATACGCTATCTGATTGGTTGAAAGCCGTGTTTCTATAACTCTATAGAAACACGGCAAATTATGCCAGCATCGTGGCATTGAACTCATTGAAATCATTTCTAGTACACTTTTCTAAAAATATTGAGCACTAAATTTAATTCGACGAAGAACCAGATACAGTACTGTAAGAAACGACAGTGTTTTGTTAGTTTTATTAGAAACAAGCCAATATTTATTTAACTCAAAACAATTTCAAAGTACGAATTACAACATTCATTACTGTGTACAAAGATGAGTTTCTCGCAATTTGTGCGATACTAAGCAGTAATTTTCGATAAAAATGTCTGCTTTGGCTTTCTAAGCTCAAGTAAAAACTATTCATTGGTAGATTTAAGCCGCAGAACTTTAAAATAAATCATATCTTAAGTATTTGTAACATGATCTAGATGCACAAAATAGAAGCTGATTGAAATAGAAATGGAAATAAAAAGTACAGTAAAATGTGGAGCACAAACCTCACATCAAGTTGATCAACATGCATAAAAAAGCTACAGATGGTAAAAGTCCATCCAACGCCGTCCCTTTCGACTACTCTTGGTTAACTGAGGAATGTACGGTTCAGTATGACTCTCTAAAGGTACCGTAGAGGATGAGAAGGGCAAGGACATCTGGTTATCGCCAGAAATTCGAGACATGGTTATTGCGCAAGCACATATTGACCCCTGTTCACTGTGTGAAATGGGTCGTGAACATTTACAGAGAAATGTATGGGATCCTAAACATTTTCCTTATTTCTCATAAATACGGTACAATCGTAAAAATGTGCGATCGAGGCATTATTTCTACAGTTATTATAACATGCAATACAAGCGTTTCTAGTGGCTTTCCCCGCTTTCGTGGACGATTTCCGCTCGCGAATGAATTTCAGACGAGTAGGAATGGAGCGAGGATGAAAAAGCGAGAGAAGGGGGAGGGGAAGAGGGTAAAGAAAAAGAAGGGAAGAGGGGGAGGGGGAAGAAGGAAACGCCTGCCCGCAAGGCCTATGATTTTGAAAAACTTCGTTCGTCCACGAACGAAGGCTTCTGATTGGTGTGGTACTGACAATTTTGATTGGCACCAATCATTCGTTCATCCATATCGCATTTCGAGGAAAAACTTCAGCGGAACTTCGAATATTTCTTTATACAGCGTGTTAATTTTCCTGCTCTAACGCTAAATCGCTAAAGAAGGCTGGAACAGAAATA
This sequence comes from Actinernus sp. WN-2022, assembly GCA_030867875.1. Taxonomy (NCBI): domain Eukaryota; kingdom Metazoa; phylum Cnidaria; class Anthozoa; order Actiniaria; family Actinernidae; genus Actinernus; species Actinernus sp. WN-2022. Next base: position 9,891,856 of record JAOWCC010000655.1, on the reverse strand, counting down.
AGGTTTGCAACAACTTGTATTTCGGTTGGAAGAATGGCGATTAAGTCTCATAACCCGGGTTTTGGGAAAAAGTTTGATTTTCAACTCCTTGTTCGTGTGAAGGAAACTGATGATGAAGCCGTTGTTTCCCTCTAAAACCAAGTGACTTCATTGGAATCGAAGGCTAGATTTACAACACAAACAACAATCCAAATTGCTTAACATTATACAGAAGTTATGTTTATGATTTTTGTATTAGCCCACTGATTTTGGAGAAAACATAAGTTTTTCCCGGACATTTTCTGGGCATACGTGGCGGAAGCCTAAAAGTTAACGACCATATTCAAGCGCATAAATACAATTATTTCAAGCACTTCTATTAAAATTATGAACTTCCTGTTACATATGTAAGAACTACGATGGTGCCTGATTCTTTTTTTGAATTTATTTCCAAAGTAAAGTGCTGTTTTCAGATTCTTTCGAGTTATATTTACATCTCATGATGTGCAAACAATGCTGCTGCATGTGAACGAACCCAACACTGCGGTTACATCGCATCAGATTGTTTACCAAATTGAAATATTGGTGGCGGCCAAATTTCTATAGAAAACTTGTTACAAAACGCTAATTAAAATTGCATGATATCAGAGAAGTTATGTTGATGATTTAGAGGTTGTAACCCCGTTAATTTTGGAGGAAATGTACATTTTCTGAGGCCAACAATCACCGAGAAAATTGTACTCGTAATTTTTGACAGATCAGACATGCATAACTAAATAGGAAGCGTTTTTAAAAATCACAGGCGATGAGGGCAGGCGTTACCTTCCCTTCTCCTCCCCTCCCCCTACTTCCTTTTTGTCCTCGCGCCATTCTTCCCTCGTACAAATTGTGCCATTCTTCCCTCGGTCCAAGTATATTGCGGTTTCCCAAATAAATCACCTGCATTGCAGGCCAGATGTATTATCAATTCAGTTTTGATATTTTCAAAGCCAAGTAGTAAACTTTGATGATTCATTTCTTTGATTTTAGAGGAAGCATACAAATTCGTATTTATTTACAGTGGACATTAAACGATTTCCAGTGAAAACATGCAGATAACAGTTTATATAATGTATCTGCTGCAAATCTACAACCATAGCAAAAAATGTGCGCGCGACGAATTGAAAACATAAACAAGACATGCCGTATTATTCCCTTCTGATATCCCAAAGTCAATTTCCTATGATTCATTTTTCTTCTTGAAAATTCTGCTTTTCGACAAGAAACCTCAGGCTTCATATTTGCACGCTAAAACCCGTAATATTGGTCGTCTTAAGACTGCCATAACTCTGACACAAGTGACCAAATCCAACAAACATGGCCGCTTTGGAAACCTTGTTCTGTACTCTAGAAACTGCAGTGTGTTTGTTGAAACAGCTAGCGGTTATTCAAGCTAATTTGTCCTTTTGGAAAGTAGGTCCGAAACGGACCAAACGAGATGAGTCTGCGATAAAATTCTGGTGAGCGGTGTTACCCAATTACGAGTTGGTACTTTATGCATCCTGCGTTATAGTGTCCCAATGTTCCATATATGCTATGTCTACCATCTATATACTATCAGGCCCCAATGTCTCGAATTTCTGGCGATGTCAAGCTTCAAAGTCCTGATGAAAACAACCTGCAAACTGTATGCGACCGCATGCATGAGGCATGACACAAGGCGAATCGACGAAGACTGAGCTGGTCTATATAGTCCTAGGAATACAGAATGTACAAACCAACTGATGACCTGAGTGATGGTTTGCATGATTTGAAGCTCTAGATTTGAAAGATAAATCCAAAATATCCTCCTTTATTGCAACACGTCTTGATCTCCCGTAAACTTTGTTTGCTACGAAAACCGGCGCCCGCTTGATTCACGCCGTGAAGGCCATGAGGCAAAATGAACTGCTGAACATTACGTGCTGCCGTGTATTGTCAATCCAGTTATAGCATTTAGTCCATCTTCATAATTCTGTGTCATTTCGCTCTCCAACGTTTTTCATAGCTAACGAACTATTTTCAAACTCGCTGAACTGACTGATTTGGTCATGTGATAAGTTCATGACGCAGCGACTGCGCGAATTAGGAGAATTCATGTTTTGATGATCATTATAAATGCGCGATTTTCGTTTGTTTTACTTATTCTGTATGGGTTATTTTATAAAGGAAATATAAAACAATTTTCCCGTGTTCCTATAGGGTTATAGAAACACTTGTGGAAGTTTGGAATAACTCGAAATAGCTGTGGAAACACTCGTCCTTCGGGCTCGTGTTCCCACTGCCATTTCTCGTTCTTCCAAACTTCCACTCGTGTTTCTATAACTCTATAGAAACACGGGAAATGTTTTCTATTCCTTAAACAAACTGCAGAATGGATATATACTACCTCGAACAATAGGCAAGACGGTCGGTCGGTCTTTAAATATCAAACTTACCTGTATGTTGAGTTCGGGTTTCAACGCTGTTATTGTACGTCACTTGTGTGGGCACTTCAGTAACTAAGCAACACGAATACATCACATGTCATTTTTAACCACTATAAATGATAAATATCGTCCTCCAGTCGGACTTGATGTTTTCTATAACTTTGGCATTGAATTGTTGGACTTTACTAAATGGAGATAAAAGTACGTTATTCTAGTTCGTCAGGTAAAACTCAAACACGCAACACTCAAATCAGGAAATATTCCAATTGCTGGTAAACGGAGTGGGCATCTTAGGGAGTATGAGTATAGGTAATCATATGGATTCGAGTGCAATTCTGGATTACAATTTGAGCTCTTCGAAAAATCTCACGAGTTCAAATTAATCCAGAATTGCACGGGAAAAAGAAAGCCATATGATTACTTGTTAATAATATTCATCCACGTATATTTCTGCTTTTCGTCGTGATGTTATTCAAAGGATTTTGTAAAGGATATTGCAAAATCAATTCACATTGGTATTATTTAGAGCAAGATTTCACATAAGTTGGGAAGGAAATAATTATGTAGCAAGTATGTACTTTACAGAGACCGTAGCAATCATGTAAATTACTTGTGACTGTGTCAGGGAAAAAATATTAATGAATTGGGAGACAGCCACTATAGCGTCACAGTAAATGTAAATGATTTATTTACCCACGTGACACTTAGGAGTAACAAAATACCGGCGTTACAACGTATAGCTGGTATTTATATTCTGTGTTGCATACTTAGCAAGTGCCGCGGTAAGCGCGTTAATTGGGTTGTGAGTTCATTAGTAGTCTTTTGTAGTTAGGGTATTTAAGGGTACACGTTGTTAGCGTGTTTCTCTTCAGCCGCGTACTACCTAGCAGGCAGACTTCTTTTAGTTCCGACTAGCATGCAAATGACCCGCAGAGTTCATTGATCTTTTTCGACTATAAGTCCTGACCTTCGACAGCTTATCACGCAGCTTATCTTTCAATGACCTACTAATTTTTACTCGGTTATCGATACGGGGTTTTATTTATTGAAGTCTCAAGAACATTCTTCTAGCTTTTCAATCAAAATCCTTCTACGTTAAATGACTAGAGCAGCAAGCGGTAATTCAACCACCAGTACAAGGTTCTTGACAAGTTGAAGCAGGCTGTTACGCATGTACCTACATCTGAAAGGGCAATCTAGTCCAAGAAGGAGCCATATAAGAAGCCTCCGACTTCGAGGACGAAAAGCATGTTTTTCAGGTTAGAGAGAATTGTACGTGAGCGCAGAGAGGCGTGCGAAACAGGTAGCGTCAAGCGTAGGACTCGACAAAGACGGTAGTATCGTCGTGTACCGTTTAACCAACTGCGTCATAAAATTCCCTTTGTTACCCACGTTCGCTATGAATAATTTGAGACTCAGAAATTTTATACGAACATCGGAATCGACACTTAGAAATTTTAGAACGATTATATGTTATCATCACTATAAAAAAAATACCGCCTGAACCGGGATTCGAACCCGGGCCGGTTAAGAATCAATGCAATGGGCTTACCCACCACCAACCCAAACCCTAACCATTAGACCACGAGAGAATTCGCTGATTGGAGTCGTTTCTTTTACCAGATTTATATCAACTTCATTAGCATGTTCATAAAATATTCTATTATAGTATAATATATACTATAAATTATAATAGCGGTACGACAACCCACCGAGCGCGCGAGGTGTGATTCCCCACGGATCTCAACGGTACACGACGATACTACCACAAAGACCACCATATCGTCGATTTAATGCCGACATTCTTGCCTCTCCTGCGGTTCTATGCAACCAAGTTTCGCCCTGCAATATTCATCTAATCCCACTCCTGCCTGTCCTGTGTTCAGATTTGTTCTTGCTTTAAGATAAGTTGTTCATGTAGTTGCAATTATATTTTGTACTGCTAGTAGCCGTTCTTTTTGTTTTAATTCACGGCTCCCACTTGCTGATTCTAAACTAACTTTGTTTTACTCTTCAGCCCGATGTTATGCCTATAGGTTACCGGGCTGTATCCAGATTATTCACCATAATCTTATTGTTATTATTCCTGTTAGTGCGTCTGTGCTTAGCACAGAATAACAAAATACGGGCGTTACAACGTATAGCTGGTATTTATATTATGTGTGTTTCATACTTAGCGCAAGTACCGCGGTAAGCGCGTTAATTGGGTTGTGAGTTCATTAGTAGTGCTTTGTAGTTAGGGTATTTAAGGGTACACGTTGTTAGCGTGTTTCTCTTCAGCCGCATAGTACCTATCAGGCAGACTTCTTTTAGTTTTTTTCAGATTTTTTATTCCTGGTCCGTTTATCATATTTAGACCTTAGTTTGTATTCATTATCATCGTATTGTCTCCGATACAAGTCATGTAATTCAGCACTTAATTTTGTCTTATTTATTTTCATTTCTCCTTAGTATTGGGATTTCAGCTGGAGAGTCGAGGAATCAAGGCATGTTCGCTATAAAGGGAGTAATTGCAGAATACCCCCTCCTTTGGTTCATTAATAATTCATTTCTCAACTTTTTCATACAAACCTTCTAAAAACTTAACCCTGAAATAATAATAAAAAACTAACCATTTCGACCCAAAATCATTCATAGAACGAGTTTAAATACACCTGAACTAAAGTGGAGAATTTAGCGCAGATTTCAAGCAATCTTTTGAGTGGAAGGGTATTCTGCAACTAAGCCCTATAAAGAAGGTTTCAGTGGAGTCTTTTGCATTATCTGAATTTTGAACACACAAAGTCGGCACCTGTAGTGCAAATCAGTGGTGCGGAAAAGTGTAAACATGTATTTGACAGCTAACAGATATCATGACTGCAAGACCGGTTATTCGAGAAATGGAATTGAGATTGGCAAGCCGTGCCATCAGAGGTTGTCGTCGCTTCGCTCCTCAACTAAATCTAAATGTATTCTAAATCAGGCGAGCATGCATGTCAATGTACACCGCTGATAATAGTTTTATTGTCAATTCATTGAAGACGTCTGTTGTATACAGACGAAAGACGGAGAAATTAAAAAAAGAACATTTACAAACTGAATGAAACTACAGAGTTATCGTACATGTACTGCTCTGATACCAGTTCTAGTTTAAACAAATATTATATTTAGATTGGTTTTTGTTTAATGACACATGGAAATTCTCTAAATTATTAACGCTACACACAGCTGCACGCTCAACGAAAGTTATATTACCTCTATTGATCGGCTATTGACAAATATTAAAATAACCAAACATTTGTCAAGGAACTGTGTGATTGGGATAATAAAAGGGATTAAAAATCCACATATAGCAGTTGAATCTTGAATGAGTCAGATGAGTTTTGCATTTCTTTCACTGGAAAAGTACGTTATTTGAGACACGTTCTCTGTTTACATCATTTTTGCATATCATTAACTATGAAAATTTGACGCATGCGCGTCTCATAATAGTGGGCCTTTAACCCATTGAATAAATGGTGCCTATCGTAGAGTATTGAAGCTTTCCCATGGAACAAGTGCAGTCTGAAAGCGTATTCATAACGGCTTAAGAGCATCATTGTAGTAAGGTGTCGTAGTTTTGTTTATATTTGGCATGTCATTGTTGACGAAAGGCCGGCATGCAATGGTGCATGTATATAACGAGCAACTTCAGAGAGCAATTCATATCTCGCTGTTCGTGCAGCGTCCGGAAGACAAATTTTATTCAACTTGTAATTATTTACTAGATAATTATTTTAAGGTCTTAACTCCCGAGACCGTGTGCTACTGCGTTCGTGGAATACGTTTCCCAGAGTTTTTTTTGCCTAAAGAAGGTTTTTATCTCTGGGGTTTTCGTATCGGGCGGAGCGCGTTTTTAGATTATGTTATTTCCATTTAGACAATCTTATTGATATAAACTTATTATAGTATAAAACACGTAAGTGTGAATCATTGGTGTTAAGTCATTGGCCACTCTAGCACTGTAAAACTTAATATTATACAGTTACGTGTGAAGTTCTTTTTCACCTGCATGTAAACCGTTAAGTCTTGGGCACATGTACACTGTAAGCTATTGTGATGCATGTAAAGTCATTATCGACACAATTAAGTCGTTGTGCCGACACGCCTAAGGTGTAAAGCTACTATAGATACATGTGGAGTGCCGTAAAGTCATTGTAGACACATGTATAATTATAGTCATTGTGTATAGACGGCACACACAAGGTTTAAAGCTATTATAGATACATCAGAGTATAAGTCAGTGTAGCAAACATATAGTCACTGTGCACAGACACATGCAGGCGGTAAGCTATTATAGATACACGTACGTGGTGTGTAAATCGTTGTGGACATACGTAAGCCGGGTACAGCTATTATAGATACTTGTACTCGTAAGTAATAATCATCGCGGACACGCGTAAAGTAATTTTGGACACATGTAAATCATTGTGCATAGACACACACATAAGGTGTTATGCTATTATATATCCATGTGAGTCTTTGTGGACACATGTCAGTCCTAGTGCTTAGACACATGTAATAAGTCGGTGTAAAGCTGTTTTAGGCAAGTCTTTGTAGACACACGTTATGTACAGCTATTATACATGTATGTATGTGTAAGTCTTTGTGGACACGTAAGTCATTGTGCACAAACATACGTAACGTTGTAAAGCTATTATATCCCATGTGAGTGTAAGTCTTTGTGGGCACATACATGTAAGTCCTAGTGCTTAGACACTAAGTGTAAAGCTGTTTTCGATACACGTGAAGTCTTTGTAGACACTTTGTGTATATACAGCTATTATCGATACATGTATACGTAAGTGTCAGTCATTCTGCATAGACATACGTAAGGTTATAAAGCTATTATACATGTGAGTGTCAAGTCTTGTGTTCACACTTAAATGTACAGCTATTATAGATACACGTGAAGCGCAAGTCATTGTGACAGACGTGAAGCCTAAGCTATTATAGCACGAAGTGTAATCTATTGTAACACTAAGTGTAAAGTTATTGTGATACACGTGAATTATAGGCTATTATAGACGTAAAGGGCGGGAACTCTTTATGGAAGTTATAGTACTTGTTTGTTTGATAGTTACGTTATAATAAATATACTATTGTCGTTGCACACCTCGGCGACAGTACATTAACACACTCCATACGGTTGTATTGTTGTTGATGCGGTAAAGAGTTATGATTATGTAATCCTGTTAATTTCAACGCACACTGCCGGCACTGTGTTTGTATTGAACTTCGGCACAATATGATATGACGGGTTATTTTCTTATTGTAAATATTACTGTTTGACGTAAATTGTCAATATAGTAAAAACAAGAATCATATTATTTGATTATATTTAATAGGTTTTACTGTCAAATAGTTTAAAAGTTGACTTACGTGGTGGTGCGTGATCATTCTTTGTGGTCAGTAGTATAGACAGTACGATAACAATTCCAAGGACACAGACACCAGAGAGAACTGATCCTAAGAAGAATTTCCTAGTCCAATAGGGATGTACACCTTGTTCACCTTCAGACGAATACTCAGCAGAAGGAAGAATGGTTAAATACTTTGGTTCAGATGCGTCAGCATTATTCTGCCAGTTGGATAAGGTTGGCTCAGGAATTTCTTCATAAATCGGTTCTTCCTGTTCCTCTGTAGGTGTCGCAGTGTTGTTAGTAGACAGGGGCTCGGAAATGGCAAGCCCCGGTTGTGGCCTTGTGCCTCCATCATTGTCAGTGTCTGTACTAACTGTGTTCACATGTATTAATTCAATATTGACTTTTGGCCACACATTGCTAGTACATTCTGTGTTACCAGCAGCCTTCATGTACTGCTGCATCTGCAAAGCTTCGACGGCATCTTGCTTTTCCGTTGCCGTTCTTTGATCTCTTTCACTGTCAACAAGTGCCTCCTTGTTTTGAAGACAATTGGAGTCCTCCCTAGAATTTCCAGCCTTTTTACTAGCGTTTAATTCCACGACTGACCCATCACGTCTCACTGACATTGTGCTCTGACTTGCCTTTGTATTGCCGCCAAACCCCTCGCAGTCGACAGGAATTTCATAGTGCTGTTCAAGATCACAAACTTGTTCTTGTGGTGTGCGAGTGGGTTCTTCACCCCGATCCACATTATCGTAATCAACTTCAGGCAAGCCACCTGGTGCTTCGTTTTTGCTTCTGTTTTCATCTTTTACTGACGTCAATAGAAGAGTCTTCATCTTGAACAAAGCCCCCTAAATCCTGAAGGTTTTGAGATGATGGCTGGTTACTTCGATTTGTGCTTTCTGTTTTCTTCCTCGACCTATGAATCTCTGGTTGTTCCTGCTCTTTCGACTCCATCTCAGTCTGTAGATAATTTCTTCCCATTAAGCCGGGTATTTGCCATTTTCCTGCCTGTGATAAATTGTTTTAGAAAAGAGTGTGTTAAAGCTGACAGCAGGTTCGATTATTTAGTATTCAATTGAAGCAAGACGTTTTTTTTCTGAGTGGCTAGACCGCGAGGAGCATGACGAACTTAATGTCACTTTGAAATTATCTGCGGGAGTTGGCCTTCGTGTCGGGTTGTTATGGCGACGCGCATAATTAGATGACTGATTCAATCAACACTTGAACACCTTGTAGATTTACTCATTTACAGTGAACTCTCTCTTAAGCGACCACCCTTGGTGGACGGACAAAGTGGTCGCTTACGGGAAAAAGCAACACAGGTAGCCCAAGTGCTGGCTAAACGGATCAGACTTCTAGCACAGCTCTAGCGCGCAGTCACCATAACAACATAGCTAAGCACGGAAGTTCTAGCACAAGTTTTTCCAATCGTTTTCAGTTTCTTATCTGTCAGCGCCATTAAAAATTGTACTTTGTGGTATTTGAGTAATGATTTTTTTTAAATACAGTACAATCCACTTTGGTGGTCGCTTAAGAATGTTTGCGTTGGTCGCTTACGAAAGAGTTTTTTACAACAGAATTTTACTGAGAACAAAACGGTTCTTTTGTAAAGTGGTCGCTTACGGGAAGTGGTCGCAGGAGAGAGTTGACTGTAGTTCTATTTGAGTGTTATGTACTTGTCTGTCAATTGTCAGAGGCGGAGTCTGAATAAGTTTCGTCATGACAGTAGTAGTTAATTATATATTTTGTTAAAATACAAGAAGTTGGCGCTGAAATTCAAACTTTTATTCTTGATGGCGAAATCATATCTACAGAAAGCGGCCCAAAGCCAAAGGCAAAGCCGCGTTTCCATCGTATCTTTGAAGAGAAGCTCGACCCTTCAAAGAGATGGTACGCACTTTGGTTAGATTATAGAATACCCCGCAACTTCGAAAGATCACTTGAAAACTGTGCTAAACTATGCTAAATTCTCCATTATAGTGCAGGTGTATGTAGGGTCGTTCTATGAATGATTTGGAGTCGAAAATGGTTAGGTTTTTTTTAAATTTCAGGGTTAGGTTTTTAGAAGGTTTGTATGAAAATTTGAGAAAATGAATGATTAATGATATAGTGATTATGTAGAGTTTTCTCCAATGAATTCGCCGAGCTTCCATTAGAAAGTTTGCAAAATGAAAATGGCAGGAATGTACCGAACGATTGGTTTGGATCCTCGAGAAAGAAGCAATCCGTTATTGTTTCTACCCCATTTGGTATCGTGGCGAAGTCGCTAACTAGTTTGTGGCTGGAGATGGTGACTATCAATTCGACCAAGTTCCCGCTGGTATTATTGTTGATACACCGCCACCTACACCAGAGACACGGTCACTAAAAACACCAGAAGCAACGCAACGGCTAAAAAATCGAAAGACCTATTGACTTCTGAGTTCTTAAGTCAAGCTGGAATCGTTGTTGGAGGTGGAGAATGATGCAAGTGTAGCAGAGCGCGAACGAAAGTAAAACGAGCTGCTCTCTTGTCAAAACCTTTGATGGAGGAGCTCAAGAACTAGATTGCTTGGGTCAGTTTTACGTTAAACTCGCCACGAAAATGCCCTCCATGTTCATCGGACGGAACGGGGTAAGTGAGTTAATACATGTAAGTTTCAATCATAAATTGTCCGACCTGTAACACGGTTATTATGTATTGTGATTTAGACGTGCAAAATAAACTCGCTTGATGAGCGATTGGCAGTTTCTAGATCAATTATGTACATGTAAATAAAAAAAATGTAAATGAATTAATGCCTATATATACTGGTATATATAGAGGTTATTGACCAAGCGTGCGGTCAAGATATAGAGGTTATTGACCAAGCGTGAGGTCAAGATGGGGGGATATTGGCCAAGTTCATTTTTTGCGTGTTATGGACCGAGACGAAGTCGAGGTCCATAAAAACGCAAAAAATGAACGAGGCCAATATTCCCTATCTTGACCGAACAAGCTTGGTCAATAAGGTTTTTATTATATGGCAAAAATGAATAAAATCCCACTTTGACACACGCGCCAGGAACCCATTGCATGGTAAACTGAAGAGCGAATAGAAATCAATCTAAAATTAGACTGAGACTCGACGACTTTCACTTGAAGTTCAACCTCGTGGCGTTCAAAACAGTTTGTTTTCCGACCTAAAAAATGCGTTTTTATGGATGAAAACTAACCTGTACTTTACATCAGATGTATTGCGTTTCAATGACAACTTCACCAGGAAGGCCGAATGCATTTTCTAGAGACAAAAATGTGCATATTTGTAGAAGATTTGAAAGTTGAAAACCGGCGTTGAAATCACACGAGTGGCGATAACTCAGATAAGCACACTGCAAAACTTGACAAATAGAGCTGTAGAAAAATACAAACAAACTTGTAAGTATTAATTAGTAAATACTCTTAATTTGTAAGCCAATTACCAAATGTGAATGCTGAATTTCTTAGCTCATACAATATAAAACCTGCTTTCTTTGATGAAACTGTGTGCTAAGCTTACTCGTTTCCGTAATAATTTTATTTCTTTGTACCACGATTGTAGTAGCGTTGTGAGGTAGCCGAACTTTTCTTTGTGTTTGTGAAGTCACGGCCATTTCAGCTTCGCTATAGCTTTTTAGCTTCATTCAATTCGGTCGCTTTTGCTGCAGTTGTTTTTATCGAACTTGCGAGAGCCAGAAAAAAACTGCATTCAATCCATCTAAAATGCTGTAAACGAAAAAGCAGAACGATTTTTAAATTAGTATTTGCCTTCATGTCACAAATTGTTTAGTTTCTTTCAAAATGTATGGGTTCTGTCGCTATTTGTTTACGAAGAATTGTAAGCAAATTTGGAAAATCCTGAGCGGGCAAGATTTTTTTCATCTTGCCCGCTGAGCAACCAATCAGATTGCAGCATTCAGAGTTATCTTGCCCGCTCACGGAGCTGGCATATAAGAAAACTTCAAATTAACTCATATTATTTTTAATTTATTTCAACCATTTATTACTATGAATATTTCTTTACATGTTTCAGTGAATTTATTTGTCCATATCTTAGGTACCATCAACATATTTTTTTGCTCAAGTCTCATCTTGGGGCAGCAGGCTCACATCGCCAATGGGCTGTGACTGAGTGAAAATCAATTACAATCTTATATAATATTTGTCGCTAATTGTTCGTCTGTCTGTGTAACGCTCATACTACAGGCAGTCCGATCTGTCGATCTGCGTGTGGAAGTTCCACGAGTCCTGCTAGTTATATAATATTTTTAAATTCACTTCGATATATAGCATACTATCAGAATTGATTACTCATCTTCGGGCAGCAGGCTCACATGGCCAATAGGCTGTGACTCTGTGAGAAACGTCCTCTAGATGCATCACTGGGTGACTAATCAATTACAATTATATCGATATTTTTATAGTTCACTTATATATATATATATAAACAGTATAAAGAAGAAACCCATCTCTATCTTATATAATAATACGCTAAGCGCCAAAAAGTGACGGCGACAGGTATCCCAACGACGACAAATCATGCGAAAAGTTGCACTCTGTCTTGGTCTTATTGGTTGCATTTGAGGAAAGAATGTTAAAAAGAAATGAGTTTTCTCAAGTTAGTTGGGCGAGCAAGCCATCGATCGAGTTTACGGGAATGTGTTTTAGGAAATACCTGGGCGAGCAAGCCATCGAGTTTTAGGGAAAACCTAGGCGAACAAGCCATGGAGTTTCCGGGAATGCTTTAGAGAAAAACCTATCCGGATATTGCCAGGCGAAGAGGCCGAAGTCAAACGACCGAATGAGGTAAGACCAGGTATTCAAACACAGTTAGAAATGTTGTCCGTGGAAAAGTCCGTTAATTTGTTTATCTTACAACTCTATGGTGTGTTGAAGAGCAATATATTTTGTCCATGTCTGTTCTCTGTAGTTTCCTGTGTACTTAGATATAAAAACAACTGTTTCCTCGCCCAACTATCGTAGGCTCTTCAGACCAGAAACTCACTACAACCAGACAATCATTCAAATAACTTGGCTTTTCATTATTGTTTTTATTCCGTTTTCCTGCTTCGATCAATGCTATTTTGGCGACCATATTTGTTTTCGTCACACGAATTCATGACTCGAGCTGCCTCAGGTGACCGTCAGTTTTGGTACTTTTTCGACAATACGTATAATTGTGCTCCCACCTCCAATTGCATGCTGGGTAATGGACAAACAATTCACAAGGGGTGCCCCCCTCTGGGACTCTGGTAGGTATTTTTTTATAAGTCTTTTACCCTTACAACCAAGAGCGGTGATTTGGACTCAAGCCGTTGCTTTAAAGTGACAAAAACACATCCTAATAGGTTGAGCAGGGGTAAAAGACTGCCAACTGCAGAATTTCATGGATTTCATTTAAGATTTTTTCCTGTGTCTGAAAGCACAAACACAACGGAAAAACCCTGTGAAATCCCCTCACAAGCCTACTAAAAGCAAACCAAGTACTTTCAGCCATCCTCAGACTTAATGATGTCCTCAAGCTCTCTGACAGTGGCATTTTTCTCCAAAATTAGAGCACATTTCATTGGAAACCCTATAGAAGTTGCAATACCTACCGTCAACCAGTTCGTAGAATTCACCCGAATGGCATTGTGGAGAAAGTTTGAGCCCTCGGCTTAAAAGGTCAGCAGTATTTAACTGCCCCGGGCTAGCCAAACTTGAACTGAGGGGGGAGGGTTGAGTTAGCACTCAGGATTTCACCAATTGAGCTCACACACAATCGGACCCGAAAGAGTTAAATCGAATATTAATAAATGAACCTGCTGTTTAGTCTTCCTTGTTCTTTTATTTTATTTTATTCAGTGTTAATATTTTGAATTTTTTTGAATCAGTTATGTATTGGAACTATTAGTGACCCAAATTTCAATTATGAATTTAAAACTTCGTGGCAAACATTATTCTTCCCTCCCTGATGAAAAGAGTATATGAATCAAACTAATTACCCAGAATATTCTTTGAATTTCAAATCTACATTATAAAATCGATTCGATAGTACGCGCGCTCTGATTGGCTGCAAATCGTGTTTCTATAACTCTATAGAAACATAGACAGTTGAGCGCGCTAGTACTTATTTTCTGTGGGTTATTTTATAAAGGAAATAGAAAACATTTTCATTTGTTTCTATAGAGTTATAGAAACACTTGTGGAATTTTGGCAGAACTCGAAATAGCTGTGGAAACACTCGCCCTTCGGGCTCGTGTTCCCACTGCCATTTCTAGTTCTCCCAAACTCCCACTCGTGTTTCTATAACTCTATAGAAACACGGGAAATGTTTTCTATTTCTTAATTAGAAAACATGAAAGCTTTATATTATCTCGGTCGATTGGCTTTCAATATTCCTGGGAGTGAACTGACTGCATTGTATATCAGTTGCAAATAATTATGTCGCTATCATCGCGTGCAGCCGACACGATCATGGGATTATCTCGCGGAGGCCATATTGGTTAGAAAGAATATATTTTGTCCCTTTAGCCTCAAGCCGAAGCAGTTTCAGAACGAGTTTACCTAACCTCAATATCTTCATAACCCCAGATCATATTAAATTAATTTTCCCTAATTAACATGCAGTTCACAGATGCCGGGACCGATAGATATTCATGACTGCCATAAATTGTTGTAGTATTTTCTGTAATTGCCTAAATATTACGGAAATTGTCACTCTGATGTTTCGAATCTGTCACCTCTTTGGCCTCTAGCCAATCAGAAAAAAACCAGGATTGATTCAATCAAATAAGCAATAATATCAATCAATATAAACAGCAATCGATAGGTAAATATTCTGTGATGTTTATTGTGGTCTGACTTTTGTTAGGCATAGAAAGTTTTGTTAAACGGTAACGGCTGTATTCAATATTGTTGATCAAAATTGTGTCCATTGATTTAGGGGCTACACACCCTTTTATAACACAATATATCAAAGCTTCCTACCTTATGGCAAATAACCCTAATGTGGAGATTGCGTGCGTCCATTGAGTTATGGATGCACGCGGGAGGTTGATAAGCACGAAAGATGCTTAAGAGTCTCCTCTCGAGAGGCAAAGCCGAGAGCGACTCTAGCTTCTTGAGTGCTTAGGCAACCTCCCAAGTGCGTCCATAACTCGATGGACGCGCAGCTGTGGCGTTTACCATTTCTTTTTATAACATAACCAACAATTAAAGAGCAAATCATGTTTTTGTTGGTGATGAAAGATAAATTATCAATACATGAAACAATCGCATAAATTAAGCTGAGGGCTGGTACGATAGTAGCAGTACAAAAACAAGTCATTCATTGATATCTGCTCAACAAAATGTTTATTCAAACCTTGGTCTCAAGGAAAAGAGAAGACCTAGCTAGCTAAAAAGTTCTCGAACAGCAAGAGAAAGTCGTTTATTCAGGTCCTTTTGTTGGAAGCAATCGCTTTGGTAAAGCAAAAATTAAGAAAAGGGTTCATTCGTCTGTTGAAAATTGAATAGCTTTCGGCGGAATTAAAAACGATCTGCACACCAGTAGTTTGGAATTCGTCATTTTTCCTATAGATTGGAGTGAACTGTGAGCTGAATCTCCTGGTTTTGGCTTGTTGCTGTTGCCATTTGTGCCAGTACGGGATATCCTTGAGACAAGTGAACTATTAAGTAAGTTTGTTTGTTGTTCTCTAAAATTGTAAGTTTAATTACTTTCACAACAAAAAGTGGCCATAAAATTATCTCGTAAAATGAACTCACTGAATGTGGAGCTTATGGAGTGTTCATTATTCTGTAGTTGGCATTAATATCAGGACACTAGAGAACGTTTTAATGAGGTTTATTCGTTTAATTCCACGTGTACACCTCTGGCTCTTCGGCGGTTTTCGACTCGACTGATATAATTATAAGTTTAGTTTCTACCAAATAAACCATGATTGTGGTTTCTTTTAATTAGCTCATAAAACTAGTCTGGATTGTGTTAATAATCAAAAATGATGTCCCTTTACCTCTAAATATCGAGATTGAACAGTTCGTCGTCTGTTTTTGTCCATCCTTTCTGAATGTTTCAGGATCCAAAACTCAGTACAAAAGCTCGTAAATGGTGTTCGCCGTTCGTTCAGATTTGCAAGCCGTGTCAACTCTTCCATTTCTGGTACGGTAGCTCGGAAAATAAATGAAGCTCAAAATTTGCCAAGACAGTCGCTGAACAAAATTCCCTGTTCACTTGGATTAGAGTTTTTCTCTAATTGTATGTCCTGTAAAATAGTTTTCGTGGGAATAGAAAAGAAAAATTTGGTGCAATCGTGAACAAAATCCGACGTGAGCGTGCAACCCATGGGAAAATGGTCCACGGCTATTAGCCAATCAGAGCGCTAAGTTTATCGTGGCTATGTTATAAAAATAGTATTCTATTCACACTCGCTAAATAAGAATGGGAGAAAAGCGAACGTGTTCAGGCAGAGTGTAAGCGTAGCAGGAGATGTAGGTGGGAGGGAGGGAGTAAAAGGAATGAACGCGGTCGCGAAGGGCAAGTGTGGAAGGGAAAAGATATGGCGTAGTGCACGAGGTCGTACTGCTGCTATAGGCTGGATCATTACTGACGTGAACTGCGCAAGGGAGTCGGCGGAGCTCTTATTTATACTCGCACTGAAAGGGACTGGTGCAAATAGTATTCTATTCGCAGCATTCCCTTTCACACTGCTAAATAAGAATGGGAGAAAAGCGAACGTAACAGACTAGGTGAGCTTACGATCCGGATCCTAACGCCAAAGGCACCCATACTTAAAACCGCACCAGTCTAATGCTAAAACAGAAAACTCCCATACTTAAAAAGGGCGATAAGGAAAGAAAGGCAGCTACATTGAAGTGCAACGGAAAAAGAAAATACGGGTTAGGCGGCTACCATCAACTGGGATAAAAAGTAAATAAATAAATAAACTTAGTCGTAAAAGAACGGGACGAGCGCGAGAAAACCCAGGGCATGGCGGCCCGTGCGTCAGTAATCCGACTAGGGAGAATAAGAATCCCTTTCGGGACACCATAGAGCGGGGTGCGAAATTAAAAACAAAATTAGCGCATACAAGAAAACCCAGAAATTGAGAGAGTATATTTTTATTAGCAAATAAAATAACACTGCACAGTGGGGAGTAGAACAAAGACCATGGCAAAATAGTAAATTGGCAGCATCTCACGTATATAAAATATAATACAGAATACTCGTACCAGCAACATAAGGCTGAAAGGAATGAATAACTGATAACAAACTTAAAGTAAGCATAAAATGCCGAAATCATATATGTGAGACCAAAGTTGTGGAACCAAATTTAAAATTTAAAACCGACAATACAGTCCAATACGAACTAAGGGGTTGGAGGGGGGGTAGCGAAGGGGATATAAATAATTATAGTAGAAAATTATAACTAAAGACATCAGATAGTTGACATCTAAAGTACACAGACGGCATCAGGTGACACGGCAACTGGACAAATTCGGAATTTTAGGCAGTATAACGTACGTGCACACCAAATATGTGAAATATAAACACAGCGACATCGTCCGACCCGTGCATAGCCGGGACGGGAACAAGCGTAATTCTAAGTGACACGGCAACTGCACAAACGCCTACATGAGATAATATAACGCACGCAAAAAAATATATATATATATATATATATAATAAGGCAAGATCGGCCGACACGTACAAATGGAAACGGGGAAACAAGCGAAGGAGATATAATTAACCTTCGGGTTAAACGGCAACTACACAAAACCGTATGTGAGAGGCAATAATTCGCACGTAGACACTAAATATGTGAAATAAAACACGGCAACACGGGCCAACAGGTGCAAAGGGGGATCGGGAAACAAGAGATAACAAAATCTAGAGGTGAAACGGCAACTGCACAAATGGCTATATGTGAGACAATATAACTGACGCATGTACCAACATTTGAAATATAAATGGCAAGATCGGGTGACACATACAAAAAGGGGAACGGGGAAACACGCCACAGAAATATAAATAGGGGTCTAATTCTACACTTAAAAGGTGAAACAACTAAATCCGTATATGTGAGGCACCAACACACGTACAACCCAAATATGTGAAATATAAACACGGAAACACCGGCCAAAGCGTGTACCGGAGAAGGGGAAACAAACGAAGCAGACATAACTAAATTCTAGCGGTGTAATCCTAAGGGTGAAACGGCAACTACAGAAATTCGTATTTGTGAGGCAATATGATGCATGGAGAAACGAAATATGCGAACAGTAAACACGGCAACAACGACCGACACGTGCAAAAGGAACGGGGAAACAAGTGAAGGAGAAATAACAAATTCTATGGGTCTAATCAAAGGGTGAAAACGGCAACTGCACAAATCCGTATTTGTGAGGCAATTTTACGCACGTACAAATCGAATATATGAAATACAAATGTACGGCAACATCGGCAAACATGTGCAAAGGGGAACGGGGAAAATGAGCGAAGGAGGTAACTAAATCTAGGGGTGAAACGGCAACTATACAGGTCCGTATTTGTGAGGCAATATAACGCACGTAGACACCAAATATAAATATACACGGCAACAGCGGCCGACACGTGCAAAGGGAAACGGGGGAAACAAGCGAAGGAGATAACTAAATCTAGGGTGAAACGGCAACTACACAAATCCGTATTTGTGAGGCAATATAACGCACGTAAGTAGTATGAGAGGCACCGAATTACCCCCTTTTTTAAGGTGTTATGCTACTTTTTAAGGTATTATGCTAATTTTTAAGGTGTTATGCTATTTTTTAAGGTGCGCTAATGAATAAAGTGCGGCGCGCTCATGAATAAAGTGGTGAGCTCATGAATAAAGTGTGGTGGTTTCTCATTATCTATTGTCTTTCCGCATGAACAAAGTGCGGCGCTCTCATTATCTTTTGTTCCTTTGGATGAGGTCATCGATCTATTCGGGCATGTTTGGGCAAAGCCTATTGTTTGGAGCAGCTATAAAGCTAGAACCGATCGCTCCCGAATCCAGTCAAGAAATTGAACAGCAATAAGATCGATCGACCCTGAAACCATTCAAGAAATTGAATGAAAAAAATAAAACATACCTCGCAATATCTAAACCCCTTTGTAGCGTAAATAGTAAAAACAAACTACTAGTGATAGGCTCTAAACTGTCTTTATTATTTTCCTATACAGTTAATAACTCATAAGATAATTGTATACAAAATCCACTGTGACTCATAAGAGCAACTTTGCTATTGTTCTTAGGGATTAGCGATAACTGAAGAGCCTATTGTTTTGAGGAAAACTCTTGTGATGCAAATTCTTCTCTAAAACTGAACTATAATTACCATAATCAACAAAACAAACTATGATTTTTTTCTTGTTGACAAATTAAATGCTGCTTACTGATTGCTTATATTAAAACGATGACAAGAGGAAGAATATTTTAAAAGACATTTATTAATAGAAATCGACTTAATAAAACTTATTTCTAAAAGGTACAAATGTATTATTCATCGCGGAATCACTCTGTTCCGGAATAGGTTGTTTTTGGAATTGTTTATTCAACAAGAATTTTCGGTGGTTAATTGCAGCCTCGGTCGCTTCTTTCCATCCATAATCTTCCGTGTTCATCAAGTTTTGTTTTGTTTCCAAGATTTTTTGGAAATCAGGATCTTTTCTTAAGCTGTGAATCCATTTCATATCTTCGAACAACACTTCTCTTAGGTCTTTTCTATAGGTAGGAACCAAAGCCTTACTGGCTTTGATTTCAGCAACTTCATGACTATCCGCATCGTGTTCATACTTTTGAAACAACGCTTCACAATCTTCCTGGTGTCGTTCTTTAGCTTCGTTACGAATTCTTTCCCAAACATTCTCTTCTCCGTCATAACTATCATCAGTGGAGTCCGTGCTCTCCTGAGAATCAGAGCTTTGATAAGAATCTTCAGTCATTTCATCATCTGAGTTGGAACGATTAGCAGCCATCGTTTATATCTTTACTCTTCAAGGATCGGGAGTATAATGTCAGACCCTTAAAAGTTTCCAACTTTATAGAAAACAAATTGGCGTGGTCACTACGTTTAACAAATGTCGATTAGCTGATTCAGCTAAGGTCTCTCAGTTAGATCAACATTATAAGTAGGATTCCTAACCAACATATTTTCCATTATCAACAACTGGATTTACATTCCTCGACAAAAACTTTCTTTTTTGAAGTTTTGCTTCTTGTAAATATGGTTTTCGTTCTTGAGTTGATAACCTATGGACTTGTACCAAGTGGTTGGATAATTTAACAAGATACTTTGATCCACAATTAGGTACAGGGCAGTTTTTCAAAGTCCGATTTTCCATCATCGGGCAGAATCCGGCGACATTTTCTCTGTCACGTGACACGGTTTCACGCGCTTGATTCAAATTTCTGCCCGAGCGCACATTCCAAATTACAAAGAAAACTGGCCAAAACTCGGCTACATGCCGAAAATGTTGTCGATTTTTAGTTTAAACAAAAACTAAAACAAAAAATGTAACATCGGGATTTTAAAGAAGAGATATTACGCTGTAAATATCGCTAATTTGGAGGTAAATTAAGTGAACTTCTGTGCCATGAAAAACGAGTTGAATTTTGAGTCTTTTCAGACAGAAAACGTCTGGAAAGTGTTTTCATTAGCTATTCAACACTTATTTTCTCGCGAAATCTTAAGTATCCAAAATTTGTAACATCGGGAAAAGATTATTTGATTATTCGTCTGTTATCGAGTATTTTCTAATCTAAATCGTATAAATATTTCTACCATGAAACTTGAATGTTTTTGTATCGGTCAAATCGCCTTCGATGCTTGCATATTTATTAACTTTCAGAATTCCCGCGGGCAATCCTAAGCTCCGCCTCCTGAATTATAACAGAAGACGGCAGGACGGCAGTGAAAAGAGTAATTGGTTAGGCACTTGTGATACATAATAAGTCTACATAATAAATTTATATATAAGTCTAATGAGTCGGTTAACTATTTTAGGGTAGCGCCGAGCTTTTGAAAGTTATTATCTGCACGGAAGGAGTGAACAAAGATAAATGCATGGCCATTGGAGCTGCATCAGAAAATAAATACACACTAAAAGTGAATTTGCAGTTTTTATTGCGAGCGAATGTGTGTTTTGCGAGCGAATGTGTGTTTTGCGAGCGAATCTTCAGGTTGTGAACGAGTCCGTGCCCCGAAAGCATACACTTGTATAGAATTAAACGAAAGCATAAAAAATTCCGTCATACAGTTGATATAGGCTGAATGACTTTTGTAAACATCGGCTCGCACACTTTATCATTTAGGACCAGCTTCTGATCATAGTTAAGCGGCACTTTGCCTTTGGTATAAAACCAACGCGCTTTGTGAAATGATAAAACTTAAACGAAGAAAACAAGTTCAGAAATCAAGAGCGCATCACAAGCGATTAAACAGACGGATTGCTTATGTCTTAAGCTTTAAAACGAGACCTTTCCCACGGTTGTGTGTTTCTGAAATCTGTTTCTAAACCTTTAGGTTAGTGATGCGAACTTCTGAATATGATCGTTATTTTATGTTTAGTAAAGTGCTGTGATCTGAACCAACTCGTATTTTTATTTTAAAGCTACAACATCACAGAACTGTTTCCATACATTTTTATGGTGCGCTCTCAAAGTGAGTGATCATGACTTTTCGTGTTTAATAAAGCGCTTTGGTCAAGAGTTTAAAAAAACTTTTATAGCTTGTATGGAGTTTGAAATCTTTCGCTTGGATAGCTCGTGCGAACAATGCCGAGGTTCACTTTTAATAACTACTTTCACAAATATGGCTCTAAAATAAAGCTTACTGAATTTGACTAAGCTCTAAATGCAGACATTATACTCCATTTTAATGTTGGCATGAGTCAAAACCTCGAACGCAAACGAAATAGGTTTGGAAACATCGCGCGACAAAACTTATAACCCAAGTAGCCACGGCAAATTGATTTGCGGTGATTTTTTACTGTAACCGAGTTTACCTATTTACCCAAGGTCTATTAAAATCTCTTAAAGAGCTTTGGGATTTCAGTTAGTCCCATGACAAGATAGATGACAGTGATTGACAGACCCAAGAGCAAGTATGGGAATGAGGTATTCCCAGAAGGATTCCCTAGCAGCCAATCACAAGCGCTTTGCTGAATATCTAATAAGGCGTATCATAATTATTCATATCTCACGGACGCGAGAAAATGTCGCCTAAAACAATGGGATTCTACCCGATGATGTTCACTCGTTGAAAGTTAGTATCAAATAGCACAAATCTACTTGATCGCCTTTCGTCCCGCTTTTTTTTGTTTTGAAATAAAAAAAGAGGCATAAAAAAAGAAAAAAGCGGGACAAAAGGAGACAAAAGGGACGAAAGGGATAAACGGAGATACCTATATCTGAATGTGAACACGTCTCTTGTCAGTAGGCCCTTTCGTTCCGTTTGTCGCCTCTTGTCCCGCTTTTTTCCTTTTTTTATCCTCTTTTTTTATTTCAAAACGAAAAAAAGAGGGACGAAAGGCGACAAACGGAGCTCTTATTTATACTCGCACTGAAAGGGACTGGTGCAAATAGTGAACACAACCTTTAGAAATATTACAATTTACTAAATTAGTAATTAGCGCTTAAGTAGAACATACATTATCTGACTTTGGAAAGCATTTAGCAGTATTACATAACCTTTGCGATATTACATAACTGTTTTGGTTACGGCTGCTCACATTGAATTTTAATCCTATTGTATTTATTTCAGGAACAGTAATTTATTTTATTCAATATTTAAAAAAAAAAAATTGTATTAGCTTTCTGTATATATATATATATATCACTGAAGCTAAATGTAATTTTTTTTTTACTTTTTAACTGATGAAGGTTGAAAGCCGAAACATAAAAATAAAAATGCAATATGGAACTGTGAGAAGTTGCAAGTAGTACTTTCTAAAATTCTTCATATAATATACGCGCACAACTAGCTGTGAATCCAGAGGGATCCTTCCAGAGCAAGTACATCGTTAGTTAGTTTATATATACACAGCGAATTGCAAAAAAATATGAGGTGTCCAGACATATCAACATATCGGGTGCATTGTGGGGACGATTTCCCGTTACTGTCCCGCACTGAGATCGACGCGACAATGGCTACGTGCTGTTAATGTATAGTGGACGCAGTAACTAAACAAAACTTTTCCGGTACTAAACAGCTTTTAAAAGTTGTATTTATTTGATATACCTATATTACACCCTTATTCGTACAAATCTGTACATCTGAAGACGTAAAGTTTCTACTAAATATAAAACAACGAACACATAACTGAAATTATGGTTCAGAGAGCACTAACGGAAAGATGGATACGGCCCCGTCAAAGATCCTTGTGGGCTCTGTTCTAAAGGTTGCCGATTCAACCAACGAGAAATTCAGTGCGATGACTGCGATCGATGGTTTCACTCCAAATGCCTAAACATGCCATTGAATGAATACTCAGAACTTAGTAATTCTTCCGCTTTTTGGTTTTGTGCTTCTTGCCGTCCACTACCTGAAGACACATCCAATTCTACTGCTGGTAATTTTCCTTTCCCCAATGTGAAACTGACCCGTGGTCTAAAAATCGCCCATATCAACATCAATCGCCTCTACAATAAATTGGACAGCATTCGTACTCTACTTCTACACTACCACTTCGATATATTAGCTATATCTGAAACTTGGTTGACGAATGATGTCATGGACTGTGAAATTTCCATCGACGGATATTCAATTTGCAGGAAAGATCGAGTTAGCACAACCAAAAAATGCGGCGGTGGTACCCTTATATATGTTCGTAATGGCCTTTCTTACGATGTTCTTGATAACTTCGCTCCAACCGGTTCCGAATGTCTTTGGATAAAAATCAAAAGAAAAAAAAGAATATGTTTATATGTTTGCTGTGTCTACAGACCAGAGGAACATGAAGTTAATTATTTTATTGCTGGTCTAGAAACTGCTTTTTCCAAATTGGAAAACTAGGACCGTTGTGACATTTGTATTCTTGGAGACTTTAATATTGATTACGCCAAACACCGAAATCCACATCGTCGTTTGCAAGTCAATTTGGTCTCACTCAAATAATTAAAGATTCCACACGCATTACTGAAAATTCCTGATTGACCTATTATTAGTGAACAATACACATCGCATTCCTCAGTCTGGAGTTATACACCTGAGCCTTAGTGATCATTCTCTCGTCTATTGCATCATCAAACCGGTATTCCCAAAGCACCACCAAGACTCATTGATTACCGTTCTTATCAATCTTTTAACCAAAAAGATTTCATTTCGGACCTTGAAAAAATTTCCTGGTCAGTAATTGAAACCTTTGATGACATCGATGATGCAATCTTCACTTGGAACCAGCTTTTTATACTCAGGTTGCCAATGAACATGCTCCAATTAAAAGTCGTAAATTTAAAGGCAATCCTTGTCCCTGGATGAATAAAGATATCTTGTCCCCCATGCAGAAACGTAATTTTCACCACCGTAAAGCCGTTAAATCCAATTCATCGCACCACTGGCAAAATTTTAGAGAATTGAGAAGGAAGGTTAACCGTGACACACAGCAAGCGAAATCAACGTATTTCACCCAGCTCATCGAAAAAGCTAAAGGAAATTCAAAGGAAATGTGGAATCACTTAAAGTAAATATTTCTTCTCAAGTCATCCGCGAAAAGCTCTGGCCCCGATGTCTTGATTAAATACGGAGTCACAATTACCGAACCCAAGGCCTTAGCAAGCTGTTTAAATGATTTCTTAACAAGTATTGGACGCTCTTTGGCCGCTCGTTTCAACATCATTACCACCTCGAATACTAAGGATCAAGTCTCTTCAACAACTTTCCACTTAAAAGAAGTAGAAACCGATTTTGTGTTAAAACAGTTGTCTCAACTAAAGACAAACAAAGCCATCGGCCTTGACAACATAAGCGCAAGACTACTGAAAAGTGGTGCCACAATCATTGCTCCTGTATTAACAAGTTTATTTAATATGTCAATAACTACATCAAAATTCCCATCTCTATTGTAATGCACAAAAGTCACGGCCTTGTTTAAATCTGGTATTCATTCTGTATTCAATATTGTTTATCGAAATGTTGTCCATTGATTTAGGGGCTAGACACTCTTTTATAATACAATGTACCAAAGCTTCCTTCCTTATGGCAAATAACCCTTATGGGGATATTCTACAAACTGAGATGCATGGGTCGAGAATGAAATCAGAAAGCGCAAATCGAAGTAACCAGCCATTATTTCAAAACCTTCAGCATTTAAGGGGTTCTGTTCAAGATGAAGATAAAAACAGAAGCAAAGATGAGGCACGAGGTGGCTTGCCTGAAGTTGATTACGATAATGAGGAGCAGAGTGAAAAATCATCTTGTAAACCAAGAGAACCAGTCGGTGATGTTGAACAGCACTACGAAATACCTGTCGACAACGAAAAGGCCAAACAAGAAACCTTCTCTAGTTCTGTGCAAAACTGCGACGGAAATGGAGACAATGCAAAACCAAGTCAGAGCGCAATGTCGATGAGACATGATGGGTCATTCGTCCAATTAAACTCTGGTGAAAAGGCCGGTAACACTAGGGAGAATTCCAGTTATCTACAAAACGAGGAGAAACTTGTTGACAGTGAAAAAGATGAAAGAACGGCAACGGAAAAGCAAGAGGCCGTCGAAGCTTTGCAGATGCAGCAGTGCATGAAGGCAGAATGTACTAGCAATGTGTGGCCAAAAGTTAATATTGAATTAATACATGTGAACACAGTTAGTACAGATACTAACAATGATGGAGGCACAGGACCACAACCGGGGGTTGCCATTTCCGAGCCACTGTCTACTAACAACACTGCGACACCTACAGAGGAACAGGAAGAACCGATTTATGAAGAAATTCCTGGGCCAAGCTCATCCAACTGGCAGAATAATGCTGACGCCTCTGAAGCAGAGTATTTAACCATACTTCCTTCTCCTGCTGAGTGTGCGTCTGAAGGTGAACAAGGTGTGCATCCCTGTTGGACTAGGAAATTCTTCCTAGGATCAGTTGTCTCTGGTGTCTGTCTCCTGGGAATTGTTATCGTACTGTCTGTACTGCTGACCACAAAGAATGATCATACACCACCACGTAAGTCAACTATTAAACTGTGTTACAGTATAACCTATTAAATATATTTCAGGGTTAGAGGCTAATGTGAGTGTTCTATATATCGACAAATACAGGCACGCGCTGACTTGTACGATGAACCCCTAAAAATAATTAATACTGAATGAGGTGGACTTTTGCGTTCATCAAACAGTGAGCAAGTGACTGTATTTATCGATAAAGCACAAACATAAAGTCTCTAACCTTTTAATATTCAAACTGAGTGCACTGTCAGCAATGAGTTTCAATTGAAATCAGGTCTCAATAACAATTTCATAAAGAAATCAAATATTCCGAATGAATAAAACCATTTTTCGGTAAATATCTCCACAAAGAAATGTCATTTCAATAGACAATGAATGAAAACAGGACTTTTAATATCCAACTAAGTAGAAAACTTTGCAAATAATAACTTACTTTGGTATTTGGTCAGTGAAGTTGAGGGAATAAAAACAAAGATGAAGCGAATCCGCCTTGCGATATGATTATAGATTTTAACTCGAAAACGTTTCTCTTAGAGCCATGTATTCAAATATCAAGTATTTAGCCGGCTTATCTCCTCGACAGCCTACTTTCTTTAGTAGTTTCTTTCATTCGAAAATGACTAACCTATTGAAATCTTGAATCCGACCTCCAATGTGCTCGGCTCCGATGCAAACATTTTCCAGATCAAAAATCCTGGGTTTTCGAACCATCCACTGAATTGTTGCTTCATTTTCTCCTCTTAATGACAGAGTAAAGTATCGGAAATAAAAGCTATTTCTTCAATAAGACTACTGTAGAAACCTAGCTCTCGAGACCTATATTCTGATTGCACCCATAACACTATACTTATATTGTTTTTGTATTGCATTTTCTAAAGGTTAGGGTGTTTTCTATTGCTGGGTTGGCCAATACTGTCGCTCGTTTCGAGAAGTTCCACCTGACCCCAGATATTGACTTGCTGTACTTCCAGCGCTTGAAAATCAGCAATTTCCAACGTCCAACGAGCGATTATACAAATGCTCGCCTCAAAATATATATCCTCTGTCACACAGGAGACAGAGTTCAATCCTGTCGGTACGTTTCTAGTAATTGTCTACGTTTTCACTGTTAATTATGCGATTGCAATGAGGTTGTCCAAGCCGTCGAAACAGGTAACTAAGCGAAGGGCTGGCTCACAGTTATCAGGTCCGAGTGCTTTTTTCTCCTATAATGCACGCAAATTAGCCAATCACATGCTTGGATTTTGTACAATGTACGAAATGTTAATATTAGTATGTTTTAGTATAATTTTAGAGTTCAACACAGTTTCCAGCGCTCTGATTGGTCGAGAGGCTCCAACTATGAGACGATAGTCACTGGCAGAGCAGTGACTATGAGTTCTGCTTTTGAGCAAAAATGGCTGCCAGCAGTCGCTTTGCTCAAATTTCTTATGAAGAAATAAATGAAATGAAACAGAATGCTGTTCCGATAAAGACTAAACATGCAACAAAATACTGTGTGAATCTCTATAAAGGTCCAGTATTTTTTCTTTTTCGTCCAGTTTCAATGTTTTATTTTTTGAAAGAATGGAACTCGAGTTTACATCGACTTTTTTTTTATAGAATGGTTTGAACAACAAAAAGAGTTCACAGCAGTTATTGAGAGCATGGATATCGATGAAATAAACAAATGCTTTCAAAGTTCTACGTATCAACAAGAAAAAAGGATATCAGCTACTACAAGAAAACCAGCTTAATGTCCATCCGAGCAGCCCTCGACCGCCATCTTCGTTTGCCACTGCCGTTCAACAAAAGGTTTTCAATTTGTGATACTAACTTGTTTCACGAGGCAAATAAAACCTTAAATTATTTTCTGAAGCACCTTACTAGTACTGACAAAATAGGTGGAACAGTACACACAAATTCCCAACCTGCAGACACAGTGAGGAAATAAGAAGCAAACGAATTGGCTAGCGCCGAAACGCGAAATCCTCGTATTTTGATGCAAACAGCTTGGTTTTATATTTCCCTGTACTTTGGAAAAAGAGGAAGGGAGAATCATAGTCTCATGAAAAAGTCAATACTCCGTCTTACTGTAACAGTTGAAGGAGAAAAATATTTCGAGCTTAATAAAGGCGAACTTGGAATGGTGCTTTCAAGTAAAAACCACACTGGCACTGAAGACCACTCAGACGGCAAAATCGTTGGACAAACTAATAATAATTGTTATGATCATGCAGAGTCTAGTATTTTATTTCAACTCAACTACACTTAACAATTCAGTTTCGGTTCATTCAGATCTGTACTCAGTTCATTCCGACGTGCACGTGGCGACCAAGCAACAACAAAGTCAGGAGTCTTTACTCGTCTGCCCGACCGAGTCCTGACGCAAGAATCAGCTACCACAGGAATAGTATTTCGGGCCTGAACATCCTCCCCCTCCATAGACACGTTGGTGTCTAGCATAACTTCCTTGGCGCCCTCTTCGACTTTCGATGGTGTCTGCATCACGTTCCTTATCTCGGGTAACTTCCAGTCTGCTCCAGCTTCTAGCAGATGAACATTCTGCACAGGTCGATTCAGGAAGCCCTTTGCTGTCTTCACACGTACATTTCTGACAGGTCTGGCCCTACCCGGGTATAAGTACTCGACGTTAGCTAAAATCCACTTGCTTCTTGGTACCTTATCTTCCGCTACTAAGGCTACATCTCTGACCCTTAACGGTTCAACTTCGAGGTGCCATTTCTTTCTAACGTTGAGATTAGGCAGGTATTCCTTTTGCCATCTTTGCCAAAAATGGTCTGCGATACGTTGACGGTACAAGAACCTTTTCTGAACGTTCAGATCATCTTGACTTCTCTTCGGAAACTCTGGTAGGTGTCCCAGCGAACGTCCGATTAAAAGATGAGCAGGGGTAATTACCATTCCATCTCTTATATCGTCTCTAACAAAGGTCAACGGCCTTGAATTGATCTGAGCCTCGATATCCGTTAGAACGGTTTGCAACTCTTGAAACGTAAGTAAGGCCCTTCCAAGCACTATTCTTAAAGGCCCCTTCAGCATACGACAATAGCGTTCCCACCATCCTCTTTGGTGGCTCGCACGTTCAGTTATGAACTTCCACTTCACACCCAATGAGGCGAATCGACGCTCAACTGCCTTCCGATCTATCTTCTTCCAAGCCTTCTCGGTTACGTTATACGCCGCCTTGAGCACCTTGTCTGCTTTGTGAAACGACGTTTGATTGTCCGAATGTATCGTCTCACTAATTCCTCTGCGATTGATCATTCTCTGATACGCATCTAGAAATGTTTCAGTCGTCATATCCGTGGTAAGTTCTAAATGGATGGCTCTTGTGTTGCCACAAACAAAAAGGCAGATCCAAGTCTTTATGGTCTTACTTCCGTCCTTAATGTAAACCGGGCCGGTAAAATCAATGCCTACATCGACGAATCCTGCGTGATCCCAGGTCCTCACTCGCTCACGGGGTAAGTCGCCCATATTCTGGCCTTGAGCTGTAGTCTTTCGGTGGCAGCGCAGCATAGTAGACAAGTTCCTAGCACTCTCTTTACCTCCCGTCGACCCTTTATTATCCAGTAACGCTCACGTAAAATGGCTAATGTCGTGTCGGGTCCCGCATGCGCATTTTTTCTGTGAACATCGAGGATCAACTTGGCAACGACTTCATCGTTGTAAGAGAGAATCACCGGATGCTTCGCATCCTCTGATATCTGCGCTCTCTCTAAGCAACCACCTACTCGAATCAATCCGTCCATTAATACAGGATCCAAGCTCACGATACGGCTCTTGGCTGTTAAAGGATTTCCTTCTGACAAAGCTCGATACTCTTCTCTGAAGTGTTGCTTCTGCACAAGTCTCAAACACATGTCTTTGGCTCCCTTTATATCCACTGCATTCAACTCTCGCACTTCATTCTCCTCTTCTGACGCCCTTTTCCACGACATAATTTTCGCTGTCACCCGTCTGAGCTTATTCCATGTTTCGATGTTTGACGCGAAATATGGGTATGCATAACTTAATTGCGTATCATCGACGGTTGGTGTTTCTGCTTGTCCGTCTTCATTTTATTCGCCTGCTTCAGCGTTCAACCGCATTTACTTCGTGACAGGTGCTTTCTTCAATTCCACTTCACACACATCTACCTCAACTAGCTTGCTCGAGGGCCATTTTTCCTCATTTAGGGAGAAAGCCACTCAGGTCCCTTCCACCTCATGTCTGCAGTCTTCAGCTTCTCCACTGAGATCCCTCGAGTTAAAAGGTCACTGGGATTCTCATCACCACTAACATGATTCCACTTGCTCGGGTCGATGGTATCTCGTATCTCCTGAACCCGATTAGCGATGAAGTTCTTCCACGTTCCAGCTGGCTTGCGAAGCCAGTTGAACACGATCAGACCAACAAGCGATTCGTGATAGTTCCAGGCTCAGCGCATCCTTTACAAACATCATAAGCAATGCTCCACACAACTCCAATCTCGGCAAGGACATCTTCTTTGTCGGGGCAAGCTTGTTCCTTGACATAATTAAATTTGTCGCCACTCTTCCTTGGTTATCTTGTAGACGCAGGTATATGGCACCTCCGTAGCATCGTTCGCTGGCGTTTGAAAACCCATGGAGTTGGACATCTACAACTTCTCCGATATCCTTCTTGAAACATCTCGAGATCAGAATTGTACTCAATCTGGACAGCTCCTCCTTCCAGGAATCAAACTTCTGCGACAAACCTTCCGGTAGAGGCTCATCCCACTGCAAACCTTCAATCCACGCATCTTGCAAAAGTATCTTTGCACGCACCGTGAACGGAGTATACAAGCCCATAGGGTCAAACGTTGAGGCTAAAGAAGACAACATGCTTCTCTTGGACTTCACTTTCGCTGTCTGTTTCTGAGGCAGGACTTTAAAGTAAAGGGTATCATCTGCGGTGTTCCAAGATACACCTAACGTTTTTAAGGTACCGTCCGAGCTAACGCTCCTTGCTGTCTAGATCTACGACCACATTACTTGCTCTCTCTCTTCTTCGGGAACCTGTTCCAGTACACTCACAGCCTAAATCCACCATCCTTCATCATTTCTGTCATGTCTCCCTGCAGCTTCAGTGCTAAAGCGACTGAGTCCTCTCCGCCGACGTAATCGTCCATATGCATGTTCTGTCGAACCTCCTGGGCGACCTTAGGGAACTTCTCTTCACATCGTCTGGTGTGCTCGTGCACGATCGATTCACTCTGGTAAGGTGATGATTTAATGCCAAACGTGACTCTGGTCATGCAATACACTTTGGGTCTTGTGTTCATTTGCATATCTCTCAAAGAAAGCGGTGGACATGTTGATCCTCCTATTTCATCAGGATTTGTAAAAACATCGATTGAATGTCAGACACAAGCCCTATGTTTTTATACCTAAACCTTATTAGGACTTGCACCATGTTCGGAAGGACATTCGGTCCTTCGTAAAGACAGTCATTTAGCGACACCCCATCCACAGTCTTTGCACTGGCGTCAAACACGACCCTGCACTTGGTGGTTGTCTTGTCCTGTCGAAAGATAGGATGGTGAGGCAGATATGGCACCTTCCCTGCTACTTCGTCAGGCTTAATTTCTCGTGCGTGCCCTGAGTCGATATATTTGTTCATAGCTGCAATATACATTTCTTCCTTCGACAGACTCTAACCTCCTTCTGGCTTGGTCATAATTATCGATGAGATCAGGGATATTGTCCTTCCACGGAAGCCCGACCTCGTAATGCCCTTCCTCGGGAACGAACTTTAATGTTTCTTGGAACCTAATAGTTGCATTCTCTTCGTCAGGCGTGAGGCGTTCATTGTCTTGTCTTATTCCTAAAGTTTCGAGTTCCCAAACCAGGGTAAGGTCGTCGCACGGCCTCTCGCTATACTGTGCACTGATCAGCATCGATTGCGTCGATACTTCAGCTCCTTTCTCCACGGAGAACGTAGCTTGTTCGTCGATGTACGTCTTGTCTGGAACAACGCCTCTAAGGACCCATCCAAACATAGAGTCCTGGGCATGCATGCGCTCAGTGAACTCAAACTTGTCATCCTTCAAAACACAATCCATGTATAATCGATTCCGAGCAGTACGTCTACAACTTCAGCTCCGCGGGGATAGTCGTCGGCCAGGTCAAGGCCCTTCAGTTGAGGGTAACGGTGGAAATCAACGGAAATTGGCTCAGTATATAGGATCACACATCTTCCTGGTCGTCCAAGCTTCTACTTCGATTCGTTTGTCTGTTTCAGCACCACCTCTTCTTCCCAGGGAGAAACACACTATCTTCGTCTTCTGGGGCACTACGACACCACCAAACCCTGTTGTCTTGAAGTACTTTACAGAGCTTATCCTTTTCATTGCTAGTGCTTCCGCGATGCTCTCGCGAATGTACGAGTCCTTAGAACCACTGTCTAAAAACACTCTCACTGTAACCTCTTTACCTTCGTACATCAGTTTACTTAGAGCTACTGGACATCACTTCTCCCTCTTACTCATGCCACTTGAAGATGCCGCGGTGCAGTTACTTGAGCTGGCTTCTTGCGGGTCCTCATCTGAAGGGGGTCCCTCGGCATGAAGGATTTTGGACTGCTTCGCTGTACAGCCATTTACCCCACATGGCTCCCCTGTGCAACTTCTGGAGTTGTGATCATCTCGTTCCATGGGGTGTAAGCAATTGAAACATCGCCTCGCGGTACTCACAAGATTCAATCTTTCATCCACAGTTATCTCTAACGCTTTCGTACAGTCCGCGCCGTTGTGCCCCGTCTTGTCACAAAAGACACATCTGACAGATTGCGATCTCGCCATCAGTGCTTGTCCCGAACATGCCTGGGGTCTATCCGGGAAACGACCCGGCCTCCATCTGCGCTTGGACTCTTGCTTATCTTTGCTCTCATTTCCTGCTTCAAGGTGTACTGGTTCTGTGGCTTCGAGGCTTTGAACTTCATCGAGGAGAAAACCAAAAAAATCGTCTACGGTAGCGTGAAACTTACTGTCGCTCTCTCTACGAATGCGGCTAATTTTCTTCTCCCACTCTTGTTTCAGTTCCGGGGGTAGGGGTCTTTCAAACATAGCTAAATAGAACGAATCTCGGCTAATGTTATACGACTCTAGTGACTCGCATGCATTTGTCAACCGATTGTACAACTCTCGTATGAAGCTCACCTCTTCCTTCTCTACGCTGTTGGTTGCTAGGACGTGTTCGAGATACCCCTAAGTAATCAGCCTTTCGTCTCCGTATCTAGTGTTTAAAGTTACCTTTGTCTTGTCGTAATTCTTCGCGTCACCACCGAACCCCCTTACAGCTTCCTTTGTCTCACCCTTCAAACGACTCATCAAATAGTCGTATTTAGTGCTTATTTCAAGATCCGGATTATCATCAATAACTCGTGAAAAGCTCTGAATCCAGGCCGGCCATGAAAGTATATTCCCGTGAAATTCGGTAACATTATACGCCGGGAGCTTAACATTTTCTCGTTTACGCTGTGCTTCCTTCTCTGCTAAACGCGCTTTCAGGAGATACACTTCCGCTTCTCGCTCGACTTCTTTGCATTCATTACGGCCAATTTCCCATTTCTTAACAATTTCATTCACTTCACTTGGATATTCGTCAGTCATATCTAGTAAGTAATCGAGGGCTGTCTCAGCCTTTTCTACTTCCTTCTTTAGCCTGCGAAGGCCGACAGTTACATTGGCTTTAGCTTCGTATTTATCTTTACCTGAAGCCCTTTGAATGTCTACGAGCTCTTCTGAAACTCCCCTTACATAAAAGTCAAACTTTCTCTTCAAATCTTTGAACCCTTTATCCGATAAAGATGAATCTGATCCATACCGTTTTATTGTTACAGTGGGGCCGCTTGGGCTTCCTGTAGCACTGCTAGCTACGCCATTTCCGGTCTCATATTTTACTGCGAGTGAATGATCTATTGGGCTGCCTGTGGCGCCGCTATCTACGTCATTTCCGGACTCGTGTTTCATCATGGGCGCCATGTTTATACCACTCACTGGTAAGTCTCCTACGGAACTGCTAAGCCCGCTACCTTTACCCAGAATGTCTAAAATCCTTCCTTGGATTTCATTTGAGGTTTCAATTTGCTTCTGCATTAGTTTAAAACCCTCTTTCAAATTCTCAAGTCTGTCGTCATTCGCTTTAGCTTCACTGTTTTTAACAATTGTTTCAGAGCTTTCGCCCCTTGGCGGATCCGAAATAACACCCACAATAAACGCAAATCCGTTGACATTACCTGTTTCTGTAAACTCACGTCTTAAAGCCACAAACAACCTCTCTTTTCATTTCTTTAGGCTTCCCTGGGTTGCTAAACTCCGGTTAATCAGCTCATTGTGTAGGTCGGCTTGAGTCAACTTGTCGACAACTTCTGCCAATGCTTGTTCTTCCAATGCTTGTTCTGCCATTCTTCCTAAAAGGTTTCACCATACATTCACCAACCTTGTTCTGCTACTAATGTTATGATCAGCGTCTAGTATTTTATTTCAACTCAACTACACTTAACAATTCAGTTTCGGTTCATTCAGCTCTGTAATTTGTTCATTCCGACGTGGCGACCAAGCAACAACAAAGTCAGCGGAACCTCCTTGGAGTCTTTACTCGTCTACCCGACCGAGTCCTCACGCAAGAATCAGCCACCACAGGAATCGGATTTCGGGCCTGAACAATAATAAATACTAATGTCCATTTATGTCCTTCCCTGAATTGTGATTATACATGATGGACCTGCTGTCAATGTTGAGCTCGGTTTGCGGGACAGAAACACAAAACTACTGAGTTGGATTAATCTGGCTATGTGCAAATTTTGAGCACATAGCCGCTTTAATAACTCATTAATATTTGTATCATTACATATCTTATTTTTAGAAAAATATAATTTTCCCAGCAAAGGTGGGGACTTAAAAGCGACTTAGCACCCTTAGCACAAATAAGAAGGTGGCACGGACCATGGGGAGGAGGAGGGTTGAAAAATTAAAAAGCTGTTAGGTGGAGCGTAAGCAGCAGACTGATGTCACAAGAGTTGGACCTTGTGCTGCATTGTAAGCCCCTGTAGGGGGTGTGAATAATTGACTCCCACTCCGCATGCATTGTGCACGTGCTTACCATGTGCTTTGTATAGTATTACATTACCAATACGGGTAGGACATAAAACTTTTATTGTCAAGCCAATAACCTCTATTTATATAGCGCCATATCACCACAGTCTCATGGCGGTTTACAATTACTGACATCCTGTCAGTGAGGTTACAGACTGCTTATACTACGCTGCTGGCCATTGTACTATCCCCCGCTCTTTTTCGAGTAGCGCAGCACGTTCTTTCACGTCCCCTTCAACGTCCCCTTCGTCCCCTTCCCCCTGATTAGAAGTAGAAGAAGACAAGGCCAACGGCTTATATATGTCCCTGCCCAAGGACGCGGCCGAGATTCGAACCCCCGACCTCCCGCACTCTAGACGTGCTCTACCAACTGAGCTAACCAGTGAGGCGAGATATCCAGTTCAAACGATTAAAGCTTACCTAAGTCATCTTAATCCTGAAGTTGAATTAAGCTATATATGTTTCAGCGACCAAAAGACGTTTCCATCAAGTTCGATCCAGAAAAGATCAAGATCTGGTATGAAAAGAAAGGAATCGGCCACAACACACTGGAAACATGCTGCGAAATATAACGGAGAGAGCATGTACGTATCTTGCCGTATTTTACAAACCACTCTCTGACAGCAACGACTGCCACTGTTCTGTCCTCCAACAACGTAGAAACACGTAAAATCAAAGCAGTAATTGGTCACAGAAGTGACACAAGTATTGAGAGCTACTGTGAAAAGGCAATGCTTAATCAGTTTAAGTACATGTATTCGGCGCTTACTTTCATTCACGCTAATAAAAACGAGCAAATAGCAACCACATCCAAAACAGATGGGCTTTACGGTGGTGAAAATCACGTTTCTGCATGGAGGACAAGAGATCTTTATTCATCCAGGGGCAAGGATTGCCTTTAAATTTACGACTTTTAATTGGAGCATGTTCATTGGCAACTTGAGTAAAAAGCTGGTTCCAAGTGAAGATTGCATCATCGATGTCATCAAAGGTTTCAATTACTGACCAAGTAATTTTTTCCAGGTCCGAAATGAAATCTTTTTGGTTGAAAGATTTATAAGAACGTTAATCAATGAGTCTTGGTGGTGCTTTGGGAATCAGTACCGGATTTGATGATGCAATAGACGAGAGAATGATCACTAAGGCTCAGGTGTATAACTCAAGACTGAGGAATGCGATGTGTATTGTTCACTAATAATAGGTCAATCAATGTACGGGAATTTTCAGTAATGCGTGTGAAATCTTTAATTATTTGACCAAATTGACTTGCAAATCTTTCAATAGAACGACGATGTGGATTTCGGTGTTTGGCGTAATCAATATTAAAGTCTCCAAGAATACAAATGTCACAACGGTCCAAGTTTTCCAATTCGGAAAAAGCAGTTTCTAGACCAGCAATAAAAGAATTAACTTCATGTTCCTCTGGTCTGTAGACACAGCAAACATATAAACATTTGTATTTTTTTCTTTTGATTTTTATCCAAAGACATTCGGAACCGGTTGGAGCGAAGTTATCAAGAACATCGTAAGCAAGGCCATTACGAACATATATAAGGGTACCACCGCCGCATTTTTTGGTTTTGCTAACTCGATCTTTCCTGCAAATTGAATATCCGCCGATGGAAATTTCACAGTCCATGACATCATTCGTCAACCAAGTTTCAGATATAGCTAATATATCGAAGTGGTAGTGTAGAAGTAGAGCACGAATGCTGTCCAATTTATTGTAGAGGCGATTGATGTTGATATGGACGATTTTTAGACCACGGGTCAGTTTCACATCGGGGAAAGGAAAATTACCAGTAGTAGAATTGGCTGTGTCTTCAGGTGGTGGACGGCAAGAAGCACAAAACCAAGGAGCGGAAGAATTACTAAGTTCTGAGTATTCATTCAATGGCATATGTTTAGGCATTTGGAGTGAAACCATCGATCGCAGTCATCGCACTGAATTGCTCGTTGGTTGAATCGGCAACCTTTAGAACAGAGCCCACAAGGATCTTTGACGGGGCCGTATCCATCTTTCCGTTAGTGCTCTCTGAACCATAATTTCAGTTATGTGTTCGTTGTTTTATATTTAGTAGAAAATTTACGTGTTCAGATGTACAGATATGTACGAATAAGGGTGTAATATAGGTTTATCAAATAAATACAACATTTAAAAGCTGTTTAGTACCGCGAAAGTTTTGTTTAGTTACTGCGTCCACTATTAATACATTAACAGCACGTAGCCATTGTCGCGTCGATCTCAGTGCGGGACAGTAACGGGAAATCGTTCCCACAATGCACCCGATATGTTGATATGTCTGGACACCTCATAATTTTTGCAATTCGCTGTGTATATATAAATTGAATGTAGAAAAAGCGGCAAAAACTAACGATGTACTTCCTCTAGAAGGATCACTCTGGATTCACAGCTAGTTGTGCGCGTATATTATATGAAGAATTTTAGAAAGTACTTACTACTTCCAACTTCTCACAGTTTCATATTGTATTTTATAAAAAACATTTCGGCTTTCAGCCTTCATCAGTTAAAAAGTAAAAATAAAAATTGACATTCAGGTTCAGTGATATATATATACACTGAAAGCTAATACAATAGTGTTTTTTTTAAATGTTGAATAAAAGCAATTACTATTCCTGAAATAAATACAATAGGATTAAAATTCAATGTGAGCAGCCGTAACCAAAACAGTTATGTAATATCGCAAAGGTTATGTAATACTGCTAAATGCTTTCCAAAGTCAGATAATGTATGTTCTACTAAAGCGCTAATTACTAATTTAGTAAATTCTAATATTTCTAAAGGTTGTGTAAACTATTTTTTATAACATAACCACGATAAACTTAGCGCTCTGATTGGCTAATAGCCGTGGACCATTTGCCCATGGGTTGCACGCTCACGTCGGATTTTGTTCACGATTGCACCAAACTTTTCTTTTCTATTCCCACGAAAACTATTTTATAGACCATGCAATTAGAGAAAAACTCTAATCCAAGTGAACAGGGAATTTTGTTCAGCGACTGTCTTGGCAAATTTTGAGCTTCATTTATTTTCCGAGCTACCGTACCAGAAAAGGAAGAGTTGACACGGCTTGCAAATCTGAACGAACGGCGAACACGATTTACGAGCTTTTGCACTGAGTTTTGGATCCTGAAACATTCAGAAAGGTGGACAAAAAAAGACGACGAACTATTCAATCTCGATATTTAGAGGTAAAGGGACATCATTTTTGATGATTAATTAACACAATCCAGACGAGTTTTATGAGCTAATTAAAAGAAACCACAATCATGGTTTATTTGGTAGAAACTAAACTTATAATTATATCAGTCGAGTCGAAAACCGCCGAAGAACCAGAGGTGTACATAGTGGAATTAAACGAATACACTTCATTAAAACGTTCTATGGTGTCCTGATATTAATGCCAACTCTACAGAATAATGAATACAAGCTCCACATTCAGTGATTTCATTTTACGAGATAATTTTATGGCCACTTTTGGTTGTGAAAGTAATTAAACTTACAATTTTAGAGAACAATAAACAAACTTACTTAATAGTTACATACATACATACTTTATTTATACACGTAAGAAATCATTAGTAATAGCAATTATATAACATTAAAAGTAAAATCTTAAAATCGTAAAAAGAATGCCTACTGCTTTACATGTTTGACGTGTCTTATGAGATCGTAATTACAATAGCGTATGTTTACGTAGTTTAGTTCTAAAAATATTATTTGTATCAGATAATCTGATATCCTCAGGCAATGAATTCCAAAGTTCAGCTCCGTTGTAGCAAATTCGTTTGTTGCCAAAGTTAGCCCGGGGTTGTGGCATAGATATTTTGGAACTCGCACCTCTCAGATCATATTTTAGGGCCGAGTTTCGTCTTTCAAACTTTTTAGTTAAATATGTGGGAGCCAGACCGTGCAGGGCTTTGTACATTAGGATAGCCTTTTGGGTGGCTCTCTGACTGTCGAGCCCGCAGTTTCCAAATGAGGGTTCCCAAGAGATCATCGATATGAGTTTGGAATGGGAGATTTGTCAGTATGCGGGCTGCACGATTTTGTAATTTCTGAAGTTTGTCTGCCAACCCTTTGTTTAAGTTACCCCAGACGCAACTACAGAAGCCAAAATGAGATTGAACTAGGGATTTGTATACACTCATCAGTGCCGAGTATGGAATGAACGGTCTTAGGCGTTTAAGGGCACCAAGGCCAGACGATATTTTTTTTGTAAGCTTTTCTATATGTGTGTTCCAAGTTCACTTGTCTCAAGGATATCCCGTACTGGCACAAATGGCAACAGTAACAAGCCAAAACCAGGAGATTCAGCCCACAGTTCACTCCAATCTATAGGAAAAATGACGAATTCCAAACTACTGGTGTGCAGATCGTTTTTAATTCCGCCGAAAGCTATTCAATTTTCAACAGACGAATGAACCCTTTTCTTAATTTTTGCTTTACCAAAGCGATTGCTTCCAACAAAAGGACCTGAATAAATGTCTTTCTCTTGCAGTTCGAAAACTTTTTAGCTAGCTAGGTCTTCTCTTTTCCTTGAGACCAAGGTTTGAATAAACATTTTGTTGAGCAGATATCAATGAATGACTTGTTTTTGTACTGCTACTATCGTACCAGCCCTCAGCTTAATTTATGCGATTGTTTCATGTATTGAGAATTTATCTTTCATCACCAACAAAAACATGATTTGCTCTTTAATTGTCGTGGTTATGTTATAAAAAGAAATGGTAAACGCCACAGCTGCGCGTCCATCGAGTTATAGACGCACTTGGGAGGTTGCCTAAGCACTCAAGAGGCTAGAGTCGCTCTCGGCTTTGCCTCTCGAGAGGAGACTCTTACGCATCTTTCGTGCTTATCAACCTCCCGCGTGCATCCATAACTCGATGGACGCACGCAATCTCCACATTAGGGTTATTTGCCATAAGGTAGGAAGCTTTGGTATATTGTGTTATAAAAGGGTGTGTAGCCCTAAATCAATGGACAAAATTTCGATAAACAATTATTATATTGAATACAGCCGTTACCGTTTAACAAAACTTTATATGCCTAACAAAAGTCAGACCACAATAAACATCACAGAATATTTCTATATCGATTGCTAAACAACAATTTCATTGCTGTTTATATTGATTGCTATTCATTGCTTATTTGATTGAATCAATCTGGGTTTTTTCTGATTGGCTAGAGGCCGAAGAGGTGACAGACTCGAGACATGTTGTCCATCAGAGTGACAATTTCCGTAATATTTAGGTAATTACAGAAAATACTACAACAATTTCTGGCAGTCATGAATATCTATCGGTCCATCTGTGAACTGCATGTTAATTAGGGAAAATTAATTTAATATGGTCAGGGGTTATGAAGATATTGGGGGGTCCCTTAATTTTTTGGGGCCAGTTAAAGGTTTTTTTCATCGCGACTTTTTTTACTGCTCATGGACGGCGCTCAAAAAGTTGGAAAGATGAAAAAGGGGATAACGAAAATGTTACGCTCGCAAGATTCATATCTTCATATTCCCTCCCTCGTGACATTATTTCGGGTTTCAACAGAAGCCCATAACCAGGAGCGTCATATCTCCTATATAGGTGTCACCGCGTTTTCTCGCCAATTAGTGGATTGCACCAGTGGCGGAGCAAAATATGCCTCATTAGCTACTTATGTTATCTCAACAGCATGGCTGCTACGCTTTTGTGATTTTATTCCCTTAGGAATGATTGCAATCCAAGAATTCTTAGTTTGCAATCAATCCCTGGAGATTCAAAAGACAAAGACGCGGCGGCCATGTTGGACGGAACAAAGGACACTGATGAGTACTCTTTTGTTAATGTTCCTCCAACATGGCCGCCGTGACGTCATACGCAAACCAAGAATAGCGAGAAACCGTTCTATAAATAACCTAACTTGTAAAAACGCTGTGACATAGGCCTGGTATGCGGGATGGACGCTGTGACATAGGCCTATTATGTGGGATGGACGCTGTGACATAGGCCTAGTATGCGGGATGGACGCTGTGACATAGGCCTGGTATGCGGGATGGACGCTGTGACATAGGCCTAGTATGTGGGATGGACGCTGTGACATAGGCCTAGTATGTGGGATGGACGCTGTGACATAGGCCTGGTATGCGGGATGGACGCTGTGACATAGGCCTAGTATGCGGGATGGACGCTGTGACATAGGCCTGGTATGCGGGATGGACGCTGTGACATAGGCCTAGTATGTGGGATGGACGCTGTGACATAGGCCTAGTATGCGGGATGGACGCTGTGACATAGGCCTAGTATGTGGGATGGACGCTGTGACATAGGCCTGGTATGCGGGATGCACGCTGTGACATAGGCCTAGTATGTGGGATGGACGCTGTGACATAGGCCTAGTATGCGGGATGAACGCTGTGACATAGGCCAATCTAGCAATACTAATTATTGAGTG
This sequence comes from Actinernus sp. WN-2022, assembly GCA_030867875.1. Classification (NCBI taxonomy): domain Eukaryota; kingdom Metazoa; phylum Cnidaria; class Anthozoa; order Actiniaria; family Actinernidae; genus Actinernus; species Actinernus sp. WN-2022. The sequence continues at coordinate 9,850,320 of JAOWCC010000655.1, read as the reverse complement.
AAGCATGTCTCAAACAGCCACTGAAATACAACTAATATTGCATTGGCTAAAAATGAATTTACAGCAAGAAATGGTAGTAATAGTGAGTGTGAACTGCCACTTTCCATGGGATTCTATCACACGGCGGCCAGAGTCCCAGGAGAATAAAAACTTTCTTTTGACTAGGTAAACTCGTTCTGAAACTGCTTCGGCGTAAGTCTAAAGGGACAAAATCTATTATTTCTAACCAATATGGCCTCCGGCCGCGAGATAACACCATGAGTGTGTCGGCTTCACGAAATGATAGCGACATAATTATTTGCAACTGATATATAATGCAGTCAGTTCACACCCAGGAATATTGAAAGCCAATCGGCCGAGAAAATATAAAGCTTTCATGTTTTCTAATTAAGAAATAGAAAACATTTCCCGTGTTTGTATAGAGTTATAGAAACACGAGTGGGAGTTTGGGAGAACTAGAAATGGCAGTGGGAACACGTTAGCCTGAAGGGCGAGTGTTTCCACCGCTATTTCGAGTTCTTCCAAACTTCCACAAGTGTTTCTATAACTCTATAGAAACAAAGGAAAATGTTTTCTATTTCCTTTATAAAATAACCCACAGAAAATAAGTACTAGCGCGCTCAACTGTCTATGTTTCTATAGAGTTATAGAAACACGGCTTGCAGCCAATCAGAGCGCGCGTACTATCGAATCTATTTTATAACGTAGATTTGAAATTCAAAGAATATTCTGGGTAATTAGTTTGATTCATCAACTCTTTTCATCAGGGAGGGAAGAATAATGTTTGCCACGAAGTTTAAAATTCATAATCGAAATTTGGATCACTAATAGTTCCAATACATAACTGATTCAAAAAAATTTAAAATATTAACACTGAATAAAATAAAATAAAATAAAAGAACAAGAAAGACTAAACAGCAGGTTCATTTATTAATATTCGATTTAATAAAAAAAAAATGAATTGCTAGGAAACAGACTCGAGACAGGTTGTCCACCAGAGTGACAATTCCATCTTTTTTAGACATTTAGAGACATTACTAGAAACCTTTCTGGCAGCCATGAATATATATCGGTCCATCTGTGAACTGTAATTTGCTATTAGGGAAAGTTTATTTAATACGAGGAGCTGTAGCCCGCTAGCGGCTCTTCTGGGTGATTTTTTTCAATCATTTGTTTTCTGATTTTGAATTGTTGGGTAGGTAAAGAGGAAGGGACTCTTGATAAATACAGCATTTGGAAGAGGGAGGCTTGGGGTTTTTCCACTGTTATTTTCACTGCTATACAAGGGGAACAGGGGGACGCTTTAAAAGCTGAAAAGATGGAAAGCAGCTGCGAGCTGCAACAAATTTATGCACCCAATTTTAATATCTTCATACCCCTCTCTCGTCATATTAAACGATCTTTCCCTTATTTCGAGTATAATGATGAGTTTCAAACAAGAAAATCATGTTTTTTTGTGGGATTATTAATTCACCTCAGTTAACCTTTACTTAAAGTAAAGAATTATTTATACTGTTTATATGTGTTTATTAAATAAGCCTGAATCCTTCGGGATCCTTTAAACCTAGTGATTCCTAAGTTGGCCTAGGTCAGCTTTGTCTGTCCGCCTGTGAATCGGTATGATCCTTAGGTTGAAAGCTAGTTTAATGTTGCAGGCTTTCCCATCTCGACCCACAAAGAGAAAATGCCGGGAGTACCCACGGTTACGTTCCACGATCACACCATCAACTGGCTGCGTTGCCAGCGTGGTTGGTCCTGATGGTGTAGTGGTAACACAGCGGACTAGTATGCCGAAGCCGTGGGTTCAAATCCCACTCAGGGCACATATTTTTTCTTGTTCACCTTTATTCTGATTATTTATATATAGAGATGGGTTTCTTCTTTATACTGTTTATATGTGTTTATTAAATAAGTCTGAATCCTTCGGGATCCTTTAAACCTAGTGATTCCTAAGTTGGCGTACTGGTCAGCTTTGTCTGTCCGCCTGTGAATCAGTATGTTCCTTACTAGGTTGAAAGCTAGTTTAAAGTTATAGGCTTTCCCATCTCGACCCAGAAAGAGAAAATGCCGGGAGTACCCACGGTTACATTCCACAATGACACCATCAACTGGCTGCGTTGCCAGCGTGGTTGGTCTTGATGGTGTAGTGGTAACACAGCGGACTATAGTATGCCGAGGCCGTGGGTTAAAATCCCACCCAGGGCACATATTTTCTCTTTCACCTTTATTCTGATTATTTATATACTAGCATGGACCCGCGAAACTTACAAGAAATCAACAAATATGATATGCGTCTAGGCGGCTGACCGGCTATATACTGACACAATTACAATGTTTTCGAAGTTGTAGTTGGATAAAAAAGGCAATAATATCTTACGGATCTCAGTTAATTTCTCAAACCGATGAACACAATTATACGTATTGTCGAAAAAGGACCAAAACTGACGGTCACCTGAGGCAGCGCCAAAATAGCATTGATCGAAGCAGGAAAACGGAATAAAAACAATAATGAAAAGCCAAGTTATTTGAATTATTGTCTGGTTGTGGTGAGTTTCTGGTCTGAAGAGCCTACGATAGTTGAGCGAGGAAACAGTTGTTTTTATATCTAAGTACACAGGAAACTACAGAGAACAGACAGGGACAAAATAAAGTGTTCTTCAACACACCATAGAGTTGTAAGATAAAAAAAATTAACAACCTTTTCCACGGACAACATTTCTAACTGTGTTTAAATACCTGGTCTTACCTCATTCGGTCGTTTGACTTCGGCCTCTTCTCCTGGCAATATCCGGATAGGTTTTCCCAAAATCGATGGCTTGTTGGCCTAGGTTTTCCCTAAAACTCGATGGCTTGCTCGTCCAGGTATTTCCTAAAACAGATTCCCGTAAACTCGATCGATGGCTTGCTCGCCCAACTAAGTGTAGAACTTGAGAAAACTCATTTCTTTTTAACATTCTTTCCTCAAATGCAGCCAAGACCAAGACAGAGTGCAACTTTTCGCATGATTTGTCGTCGTTGGGATACCTGTGGCCGTCACTTTTTGGCGCCATTTTCGGACGCGCGCGCGCGTTCTCCATATTAGGATATCGATCGAGGGACCCTGGGAAAGAGCGTTACACACACACACACTTAGCGTATTATTATATAAGATAGAGATGGGTTTCTTCTTTATACTGTTTATATATATATATATATATATATATAATATATATATATAAGTAAACTATAAAAATATCGATATAATTGTAATGGATTTTCACCCAGTGAGGCATCTAGAGGTCGTTTCTCACAGAGTCACAGCATATTGGCCATGTGAGCCTGCTGCCCGAAGATGAGTAATCAATTCTGATAGTATGCTATATATCCAAGTGAATTTAAAAATATTATATCACTACCAGGGACTCGTGGAACTTCCACGCGCAGATCGACAGATTGGACTGCCTGTAGTATGAGCGTTACACAGACAGACCAACATTTAGCGTAAATATTATATAAGATTGTAATTGATTTTCACCCAGTCACAGCCTATTGACCATGTGAGCCTGTTGCCCCAAGATGAGACTGGAGCAAAAGAAATATGTTGACGGTACCTAAGATGGACAAATAAATTCACCAAAACATGTAAAGAAATAATCATAGTAATAAATGGTTGAAATATATTTAAAACAAGAGGCCCTGATTGGCCTTAACTCGGGCCACCTATAAATATAGGTTAATACATAGTTTGTACAAGTGCTAGGGGACCGGATAATTGATTCACTTCTGATGCTTGTGATAATTTATATATAATGGAATGGACCTTTTGCAGGAATGCAATAATGTGGCTGTACTGAGCTAGATGGCAAACAAATATTTAAAGGCACTTGTACGAGATTGGTAGTGTTATTAGCAAAACCTGTTTGTAAATGCTATTTTCCACCTTCTTACAATTCTAAACCTCCAAAGGTGGTCACGGTCACTTACAGGAGCTTCTAATTCCAAAGTTTTACTAAAAATTAAAACCAGGTTGCATAAGGGTGGTCGCTGAAGGGACTGATCAGAAATTATCAGCGGAAGGAGTTGTGAAAGGGGAGGATCGTATATTTTTTAATCCCCAAAACTGGAGGGTCATAAATAATGGGCAACTGAAAAATGATTGTTTATAAGGGAGAAAGGGTCAACATATTTCATACTAATTGTCCAGGGAGCGTTATACAAATTCAGACTTTTTTTTATCTCCACCCCACCCCCTCCCCCTTTGCACCTCCCCTGCTAATTTTTGACCAGTCCCTAATGTTTAATAAAATATTGTGTGCATTGATTTCATGCATGTAGACTACTTGGAAAATAAAATTAACTTTATTTAAAGAGGGTAACAACAACTAGTACACACATAGAAATGCGTAGCCTCCCCCACAGTCGTTTTTAGGGGGGAGGCTAAGAAATGCGTGGCCCTCCTTGTAATTAAAAATTCGAAAGAAATGTAGAACATGATTTAGATTAATATCAATTAAACTATGTCACTAATTAAGCTAAATATTGTCTGTTCGTGACTGTAATAATAATATCAATATACAAGTGAATGCATATAAATTATATATCACTTCCATTCGTTATCTGAAAACATAAAAACATAAATACTTCTGAAATACTATAATAGTAGATTGGACGGATTGGGTTAGGCTTGGAGGATCAGTAATATGCCCTCAAGAGAGAAATGGACAGGAAATCCCATTGTCCCAATTTCAAAACCTAAATTACTCTATTTTTAGTATTATACAATTTTCTGATGATGGTCATTCCATTTTTCGAGTCAGCTCTAATTCAATTTTCTTTTTTCTTCTTTTGACAGTCCTACATTTGTCTTCTTTCCTCAGTATTTCAAGTTGACTTTTCGACATATTTTTCAGGGCAACAGTGTTCGCTTGGTAAATAAATCTCCACACCCAATTACACTTTTGATTGTTCTAATCAGTTCCAGTATCTGTGTATAGCTCTACCAATTCCAAACCTGCCCATCCCCCAAGGGTGGGGGGCATAAGTGGGGCATTTGACTGAGTTTTTGTCCCAGGGGTGAGACATTTTGTATCAAACAAAAGTTGGCAGGGTGGGGAATTCGTTAATTGTAGAAAGAGAGTCAAAATAGCGAATTTGATAAGAGATTTGCACCCTACCAAAGCCCCACCATGGAGCATTTGACCCCACAGTGGGGCATTTGCAACGTTCTGATGCCCCACAAATATCCAGGGGGGGAGGGGCAGGTTTGGAATTGATAGAGCCATAACTTATATACCGTAATTGTACTCTCCAGTATGGCTTTACACAACAAATCCTGCTCTTCTTTTGACAGTTTCACATCCAATTCAATTTTAATTCGGTATTTTCGGTTTGTAAGTCATATCCAGTTCTGTTTATGGGTATAATTCGTAGTAAATTCGAATGCCTCTCTGTATCTTCCGAGTTCTGTTATTGTTTTGACGATCGATTTTAACTTTTTCTTCTTGGTCTCTATAAAGTCACATACAATTCAACTTACGGACGATTTCATTTCCAGTTCGAATTACAGTCACCATTACACTTAATAAAATTTTAAAAGTAGGGAACAAGCAAGATTTGTGTGCGCATATATAAACACATAATTTCAACCTCACCAGTTCTGATTTCCTTTCGCGTTCAAAGCAGGGTCAATCACTGTTCACTTCCAGCTTTTGCGACTCTTGAATTTAAGTCTTAGTAAAGTTCGGCATTGGTTTAGTCAAGACTTCCCAGTCGTATAATCTCAAGAATATTTCATTTTCAGGAGAGGACTTCGCAGTAAACAATTACAGCCAACATTGCAAACAATCAATCCCTCATTTGACCTCCTCACAGTGTGCGATGGTAATGAAGAGCATTTCAACAATATCAATAACGCAACACTGCAATCGTATGGCACTTAGATGCAGCAGTACAGGCATTTTCTTTCAGTTTCCGTGGATTATAAATTTGGATCAAAACGATCACTCCTCCGGCCGGCTAGACTAGCTAGTAGCTTAGGGCCATTCCATTTTTTATCCACACCCCCCTATTAACGATGTATACAGCACTTTACCCCCTAAGAAATGAATTTTAGAGCTTCACCCCCAGAAAAAATGCATTTTTTGTCTTTACCCCTCGGGACTTATGCTCGAAATCCCAGTGGCCCCCAGAAAAATCACTTCCAAATTGTGAAACCCTTTCAGAAAAACATTTGGAAAATGTGAAACCCCCCAGAAAAACTAGAAAAAGAGCTTAAATTTCCAATTGACCCCCTCAGAAAATCTCGTTAATAGGGGGGGTGTGGATAAAACTGTGCGATATTTGGATCGCCACATCCCTTTCGTAAATGTGATAATTTTCCATCGAAAGCCCCTAAAAGTCCTGTCAGCCCAAGAATAACTGAATATCTTGATATTTCATTCGAAGAAACCTTTGTTTTCAGCAAAATAATAGTTAAGAATGAACCCAAACCTTCGCTACGTTGCTGGCTTTGCCGAGCTTCCATGACCAATATCTGGCGGGTGTTGGATCTGATTGGTTGATCCTGACACGTGTTGGGAATCGAACAATGGGCTCCTGTGTAATCTGATTGGTTACTGGCGCCAAACAGCGACACAAAAAAAAAAAAAAAAAAAAAAAAAAAAAAAAAAAAAAAAAAAAAAAAAAAAAAAAAAAAAAAAAACGGCTTGCATTTTCTGACTCGTGCCTCGGCCGAAGGCCTGGCCCGAGCAATAATATGAGTTAATATGAAGTTTTCTTATATGGCAGCTCCGTGAGCGGGCAAGATGACTCTGAATGCTGCAATCTGATTGGTTGCTCAGCGGGCAAGACTACTATTTTTTCATCTTGCCCGCTCAGGATTTTCCAAATTCGCTTACAATTCTTCGTAAACAAATAGCGACAGAACCCATACATTTTGAAAGAAACTAAACAATTTGTGACAATACTAATTTAAAAATCGTTCTGCTTTTTCGTTTACAGCATTTTAGATGGATTGAATGCAGTTTTTTTCTGGCTCTCGCAAGTTCGATGAAAACAACTGCAGCAAAAGCGACTGAATTGAATGAAGCTAAAAAACTATAGCGAAGCTGAAATGGCCGTATATTCAAAAACACAAAGAAAAGTTCGGCTACCTCACAATGCTACTACAATCGTGCATGGTACAAAGACTAAAATTATTACGGAAACGAGTAAGCTTAGCACACAGTTTCATCAAAGAAAGCAGGTTTTATATTGTATGAGCTAAGAAATTCAGCATTCAGATTTGGTAATTGGCTTACAAATTAAGAGTATATATATTTACTAATTAATACTTACAAGTTTGTTTGCATTCTTCTACAGCTCTATTTGTAGTTTGGCAGTGTCCTTATCGAGTTATCGCCACTCGAGTGATCTCAACGCCGGTTTTCAACTTTCAAATCTTCCACAAATATGCACATTTTTGTCCGGCTCTAGATAATGCATTCGGCCTTCCTGATGAAGTTGTCATTGAAACTCAGTACATCTGATGTAAAGTACAGGTCAGTTTTCATCAATAAAAACGCATTTTTTACGTCGGAAAACAAACTGTTTTGAATGCCACAAGGTTGAACTTCAAGTGAAAGTCGTCGACTCTCAGTCTAATTTTAGATTGATTTCTATTAGCTCTTCAGTTTACCACGCAATGGGTTCCTGGCGCGCGTGTCAAAGTGGGCGTTTTATTCATTTTTGCCATATAATAAAAACCTTATTGTCCAAGCTTGTTCGGTCAAGATGGAGGAATATTGGCCTCGTTAATTTTTTTGCGTTTTTATGGACCTCGACTCCGTCTCGGTCCATAAAAACGCAAAAAATGAACTCGACCAATATCCCCCCATCTTGACCTCACGCTTGGTCAATAACCTCTATATATACCAGTATATATAGGATTTTTTTATATTTACATGTAAACAATTGATCTAGAAACTGCCAATCGCTCATCTAGGGAGGTTATTTTGCACGTCTAAATCACAATACATAACCGTGTTACAGGACGGACAATTTATGATTGAAACTTACATGTATTAACTCACTTACCCCGCTCCGTCCGATGAACATGGAGGACATTTTCATGGCGAGTTTAACGTAAAATTGTCCCAAGCAATCTAGTTCTTGAGCTCCTCCATCAAAGGTTTTGACAAGAGAGCAGCTCGTTTTACTTTCGTTCGCGCTCTGCTACACTTGCATCATTCTCCACCTACAACAACGATCCCAGCTTGACTTAAGAACTCAGAAGTCAATAGGTCTTTCGATTTTTTAGCCGTGGCGTTGCTTCTGGTGTTTTTAGTGACCGTGTCTCTGGTGTAGGTGGCGGTGTATCGACAATAATACCAGCGGAAACTTGGTTGAATTGATAGTCACCATCTCCCGCCACAAACTATCTTAGCGACTTCGCCACGATACCAAATGGGCTAGATACAATAACGGATTGCTTTCTCGAGGATACAAACCAATCGTTCGGTACATTCCTAGCTGCCATTTTCATTTTGCAAACTTTCCAATGGAAGCTCGGCGAATTCATTGGAAAAAACTCTACATAATCACTATGTATGAATTCACTATATATATCGATGTTCAATAAAGACAATAGAAAGTGCGTACCATCTCTTTGAAGGGTCGAGCTTCTCTTCAAAGATACGATGGAAACGCGGCTTTGCCTTTGGCTTTGGGCCGTTTTCTGCAGATATGATTTCGCCATCAAGAATAACAGTTTGAATTTCAGCGCCAAACTCTTGTATTTTAACAAACTATATAATTAACTACTACTGTCGTGACGAAACTTATCCAGACTCCGCCTCTGACAATTGACAGACAAGTACATAACACTCATTATCCTATAAATATTATATTTCAGCCAATCAGGGCTCAGCTTTACTATGCAATACAGGGTGGTATTTCATGGTTTGTCTATGAAATACAGAGCGGTATTTCATGGCTAGGTCAAGGCCAATCAAAATGCAGGAAATTTCGCGCCATTTCTTTATCAGCCAATAAGAATTCACCATTTTGAATACATAATTAGTCTGCAGACGTGCGCGGTCGCCACTCGAAATTGGTGTTTTCCGGCAAGAAAATTTGCAGTCTGTCGTCCGGTAAGTTACTTTGTTTTCGTGATAAATCTTTTTGTAAATTTGTTATTTATAGGATAATATGGTTATTTCATGGTTTTCTATGGAATACTGGCGAAAATTTAACTCGAAATTCATATTATTTTGGTATACAACTCGCCTAAAGGCTCGTTGACTGTATACTAAATAATACAAATTTCTCGTGAAATATTCGCCCGTATTCCATAGAAAACCATGAAATAACCAGTAATTCTGCAACTGTTGCTACTTCTTAGGCGGTGTTTTTTGAAGCTCTCTATCGGTATTAGTGAAACAAATCAAATTGTTCCTACATTACCCAAATATGAGTGAATTAACGTCTACTAGGATAATGAAGTTAAGAGTTGAAGAATTGAGGACTGAACTGACGAAAAGGGACCTTGACACTACAGGTACTAAACAAATTCTCCAGGAACGAATGTTAGCCGCCATCAATAGCGAAGAAGAGAAGGATGAACGAAGAGAGGAAAATGGTGTAGCCGACCAGGAGACGACAGTAGAGAGTGACGAGGAGTTCGTTGTAGATTCGAACGAAATGACAAAAGAAAACGAAGTAGCGGCAGTGATCACTTGCGATCAAACAAGTTCTGAAGATAAAGACGCGTCTGAAATCGACTTATCTACTGATACAGATGAGGATGAAACGCCGGATGTCAGAAGCCAACTCAAGAGAGTGGAGTCTGAGATCACAAAGATTTGGGATTACATCAATCCAAAGGCCGAGTCTAATATAAAAACTAAGATGGCGGACATGAAAAATGAAATATCAGTTCTAAGAAACAAAGTTACTCAGTTAACAAATTGTAGCAAATGAAGCCTACTTGACTAACACCAACAGGCCAAACACCATGCAGCAGCGTGAATTCCACCCCTGCTACTAATGACCTGGCAGAAATTCCGTGGACAACCGTCGAAAATAAACAAAAAAAGAAATCCAAGCGTGACAAACAAAGACAGTTTAGAGATACTGAAAATGCGCCAAACGATGAAATCTCTCAAGCTAAGTTTGTGCCAGGCCGAAAAACCAACCCAGAATCGGCATATTCTACCAAACAACCTGCCAAGATCCACCGCAATTAGCCCGATGTATTCGCCGACAAACAGCAAAGAAAACCGGTGACTGTTGTAGTAGGCGATTCCATCATCCAAATAATTCCAGGCTGGAAATTATCAAATCAACACAAAGTCGTAGTGAAATCGTTTTCGGGAGCTACAGTTGAAGACATGCAAGACTACATCAAACCAATCGCTAGAAAGGAGCCGGAAAATATCATCCTGCACATAGGAAAAATTATCTGAAATCAGCGCAAACTCCACTTGAAATTGCAGACAGTATTATGAACTTAACCCGCCGGGCAGATTGAAATGGAATCCCCAAACACCAAAGTCTCCGCTATCTTATGCAGAAGTGAAAAGGTAAACAAACTACTCAAGAGGTTTTGTAACCATCGGGGATTGCCCCTCTTAACAAACACTAACATTAACGAGTCAGGCCTTAACGCAGGAGGACTACACCTAAATCAGAAAGGGATTAATCAACTCTTACGTAATTATTCAGATCATATTAATGTTGATTGAAATTCTAAAACTCCTCGGGCAGACCATTTCCTGACACAAAACTCCCAATGCCCTATTAGTTTAACTGATACGTTACCTATCCCATACTCCCTCCCCACTTGTCGAGGGTTTAAAATGGCCTGTATTAACATAAAAGTAATAGTCTCCTAAAACATATTGACGAATTAAGGGTCTTTATGTCAAATCAACTATTAGATATCCTTACTATAAATGAAACTAAATTGGACAATCAAATTCTTGATAATGAGATCTATTTACCGGGATATGAATTAATTCGCCGGGATCGAAATAGAAACGGCGGTGGAGTAGTATGTATCTATGTTAGAGCTGGTATTAACTACACCCTTCGGGATGATCTGTCTACGAATGACCTAGAGAATTTATGTGTAGAAATACAAAAACCTAGAAGTAAACCATTTATCATTCTCGCGTGGTATAGGCCTCCCAGTGCTCCTATTGATACTATGAAACATTTCGAAAATCTGATTGGACAAATTGATGCTGAAGGGAAAGAGCTTTATGTACTGGGAGACCTGAACTGCAACTTTTTAACCAATGACAATAACCTAATTACAACATTAAAGGATATATTTACTATATATGAGTTAACTCAACTCATTAAGGAACCAACGCGGGTTACTGAAACAACGAGTAGTCTAATAGATTTAGTTGTAACTAATTATGCAGAAAAACATATTTGCTCTGGTGTGTTACACACAAGTTAAATCCTAAGCATGCCGGACACAAACTATTGACTTTTCGGAATTTCTCTAAATTTAACCCTGAAGCCTTACAGAATGACTCACAGAAGCAACCATGGGAACAATTAGACCAAATTAACGATCCCAACGAGACGTGGGAATTATGGAAAACACTCTTCCTAGAAGTAGCTGATAAACATGCTCCATTTAAATCAAAACGTATCCGTCCCCAACAATCTCCTTGGATCACTCATGACCTGAAACGAACAATGTTTGAAAGGGATCGGCTGAAAGCTTCAGCAATTAAGACAAACGATTCAGCAGATTGGTTAAGATACAAACAAACCCGAAATAAATTGAATAATGATATCCGCAATGCTAAAGCAAACTACTTCCATGACACCATTAAAACTAATAATGGTGATCAGAAGAAAATGTGGAAAGCTATTAACGAGCTAAGGTCCCATAAAGTTAATACAACCATATTAAACAAAATTAACATTATGGGAAATACGATCGAAGATCCAAAAGAGATCGCCGAGGCTTTGAACCAGCATTTTGCCGAAATCGGCCCCAAATTAGGAGGAAAGATCTCCGATAATAATATGTCTTTCAAAACTTATCTAAAGACAGTAGATTCCTCATTTCAAATCAAACCTATTGAAGGAAGGCAAGTCCTCAGATTACTAAAGAAGCTCCCTTTAGCTAAAGCCACAGGATTAGATAATATCCCTTCCAGGTTACTAAGAGATGCAGCTGAAATTGTTAGCCCCTCTCTAACCTCACTATTTAATTTATCTATAGCAAAAGGGATCTTCCCCCAAGATTGGAAGCTTGCAAGAGTTACTCCTCTCTTTAAACAGGGTACTAAATTTGATCCAGATAACTATAGACCAATCTCTATTATCTCTGCTGTTGCAAAATTATTTGAAAGGCTGGTATTTGATCAGTTTTATGATTATCTTCAAGAACATAAAATCCTTACTAATAGCCAATCGGGATTTCGCACCCTCCACTCTACGGTGACAGCATTACTAGAAGCCACAGACCAGTGGTACTACAGCATTGACAAAGGACATGTCAATGCTGTGTTATTACTGGATCTGAAAAAGCGTTTGACACTGTCGATCACAAAATCCTTCTTGAAAAACTTAAATTGTATGGATTAGATCAAGCTTCTTTGAACTGGTTTGACTCGTATCTTAGTAACAGGCAGCAACGATGCAGGATAAATAATGAAACATCTAGTCCCAGAACCCGCAATTGCGGCGTGCCCCAAAGAACGATCCTAGGCCGCCCCTTCTGTTTTTACTCTACATCAACTATCTACCCAACTGCCTATTAAAATATTTTCCTCGGATGTACGCCGATGATACAAACTTAACAGTAACCGGCGAGAGTCCGAGAGAGATAGAAGAATGCTTAGGACTGTACTCGACGTCCAAAATGTTAGAAATTGGCTTTGTGCAAATAGACTCACCCTAAATGCAACAAAAACTGAATTGTTGCTAGTGGGTTCCCACCAGAAATTAACAAATTTTCCGAAATATTTATCTTTCACCATTGATGGTAAAGTCATAGAAAGAGTTACCTCAACAAAATATCTTGGTGTACATCTAGATGAAAATTTGTCTTGGAAAACCCACATTAACAAACTCATGAAGAAAATCTCCTCAGGTCTAGGTGCACTCAGACGTATAAAGCCTTTCATACCCCCCCCCAAAGCACTGTTAAGTGTCTATGATACTCTCATACTCCCTCATTTTGATTACTGTAGAATAAATCTAAACAAAGGACTTGCCGAGAATCTACAAAAGTTGCAAAACCGAGCTGCCAGAATAATAACCGGTTTACCCTTTGATACTAAGATTGATGAGCTCCTAAGTACTCTAAATTGGGACAGACTATATATTCGACGAATCAAACAAAAAGCAAAAATGATTTATAAGGCTTTAACCTGTCTCCTGAATATTTATCCTGGTTCGTGGCCGTACGAGGGTTAGTTTTGTTGATGAGCCCCTAAGATTGTAATTTGTAGAGGCTCATCAACAAAACTAACCCTCGTACGGCCACGAACCAATTTCGGTAAAAAGGCTTTTCGCTTTAGTGGGGCTAAGTTATGGAATGAACTGCCTGAGAAGTAAGGCAATCAACTAGTTTAAATAACTTCATTTTGAATCTTACAAAATCGAGTTATTTTAACCTTATGTAAATATTTCTTATATATGACATTCCTATTTTTCTTATTCGTCCCTGCAACATGGCTTTCATGTAAAACAGTTTCATATTTTAGTGTTTTTTTATCTATGTATGTAACTGATGATTTTCCATGTATAAATAAAGATGTACTCGTACTCAAATAGAACTACAGTCAACTCTCTCCTGCGACCACTTCCCGTAAGCGACCACCTCCCATAAGCGACCACTTCACCAAAGAACCGTTTTGTTCTCAGTCAAATTCTGTTGTAAAATCTCTTTCGTAAGCGACCAACGCAAACATTCTTAAGCGACCGCGACCACTTTTTAGTCTCAACACTTGACATTTTCTATTGTTTTTTGTTTCCAATAAGCGACCACCAAAGTAGATTGTACTGTATTTTTTGAAAATCAATACTCAAATACCACAAAGTACAATTTTTAATGGCGCTGACAGATAGGAAACTGAAAAAGATTGGGAAAACTGGAGCTAGAACTTCTGTGCTTAGGTATATTGTTATGGTGACAGCGCGCTAGAGTTGTGCTAGAAGTCTGATCCGTTTAGCAAGCATTTGGGCTACCTGTGTTGCTTTTTCCCGTAAGCGACCACTTTGTCCGTCCACCAAGGGTGCTCGCTTAAGAGAGAATTCACTGTAAATGAGTAAATCTACAAGGTGTTCAAGTGTTGATTGAATCAGTCGCCATGACAACCCGACACGAAGGCCAACTCCCGCAGAGAATTTCAAAGTGACCTTAAGTTCGTCATGCTCCTCGCGTTCTAGCCACTAGATTAAAATGAATACAAAATAAGCGAACCAGCTGTCAGCCTTCCTTTTGCTTTTTAGTATTCAATTGTAGGATCTAATCGCAGTTTGACTTTTGTCACAGGGTGTTTCTTAAAAGGTAATGGCTGTATGCAATGTTGTTTACTGAACTTTTGTTCATTTTTTTAGGAGCTTAACACACTCTTTTCTAAAACAATCTACTACATGTATTAGAAAATGGCTAATAACCGGCTCAATTGGAGGAATCTACAGACCGAGATGGAGTCGAAAGAGCAAGAACAACCAGAGATTCATGGGTCGAGAAAGAAAACAGAAAGCGCGAATCGAAATAACCAACCAAAGGCAAGTCAGAGCACAATTTTAGTGAGACGTTATGGGTCAGCCGTGGAATTAAATTATAGGGAGGACTCCAATTGTCTTCAAAACAAGGAGCCACTTGTTGACAGTGAAAGAGATGAAAGAACGGCTACGGAAAAGCAAGATGCCGTCGAAGCTTTGCAGATGCAGCAGTGCATGAAGGCTGCTGGTAACACAGAATGTACTAGCAATGTGTGGCCAAAAGTCAATTTTGAATTAATACATGTGAACACAGTTAGTACAGACACTGACAATGATGGAGGCACAAGACCACAACCTGGGCTTGCCATTTACGAGCCCCTGTTTACTAACAACACTGCGACACCTACAGAGGAACAGGAAGAACCGATTTATGAAGAAATTCCTGAGCCAAGCTCATCCAACTGGCAGAATAATGCTGACGCATCTGAACCAAAGTATTTAACCATTCTTCCTTCTGCCGAGTGTTCGTCTGAAGGTGAACAAGGTGTACATCCCTATTGGACTAGGAAATTCTTCTTAGGATCAGTTCTCTCTGGTGTCTGTGTCCTTGGAATTGTTATCGTACTGTCTATACTACTGACCACAAAGAATGATCATGCACTACCACGTAAGTCAACTTTTAAACTATTTGACAGTAAAACCTATTAAATATAATCAAAGAATATGATGCTTGTTTTTACTATATTGATAATTTACGTCAAACAGTAATATTTACAATAAGAAAATAACCCGTCATATCATATTGTGCCGAAGTTCAATACAAATACAGTGCCGGCAGTGTGCGTTGAAACCAACAGGATTACATGTTCATGCAAGCACTGAGGTTCCCGTACTTCAGTACTTATCTATGTACTTCATCTGCTGATTTGTTTACCCAATGCCACGTCCCGACTTGAAATGTTCCGTATTTTGCATGCAATCCCGGTACGCGGTATACCGGCCGGGATATATATTCGACCTTGTCTTTTTTTTTCAAAAAAGGGGGCAATCAGGGTTTTGGAGCTCGGATTCGGTCAAACAGGGTCAGGGTTTGAGCCTCTTGGCCTCACATACATACACATTTTTCATGTAAGTACCCCCCTAACAGGAATAATAACAATACGATTACGGTGAATACTGGATACAGCCCGGTAACCTACAGGCATAACATCGGGCTGAAGTGTAAAACAAAGTTAGTTGAGAATCAGCAAGTGGGAGCCGTGAATAAAAACAAAAAGAACGGCTACTAGCAGTACAAAATATAATTGCAACTACATGAACAACTTATCTTAAAGCAAGAACCAATCTGAACACAGGCCATGCAGGAGTGGGATTAGATAAATATTGCAGGGCGAAACTTGGTTGCATATATAGAACCGCAGGAGAGGCAAGAATGTCGGCATTAAATCGACGAATGGTGGTCTTTGTCGATTCTTACGCTTGACGCTACCTGTTTCGCACGCCTCTCTGCGCTCACGTGCACTTCTCTCTAACCTCTCTAACCTGAAAAACATGCTTTTCGTCCTCGAAGTCGGAGGCTTCTTATATGGCTCCTTCTTGGACTAGATTGCCCTTTCAGATGTAGGTAGATGCTTAACAGCCTGCTTCAACTTGTCAAGAACCTTGTACTGGTGGTTGAATTACCGCTTGCTGCTCCAGTCAGTTAACGTAGAAGGATTTTGATTGAAAAGCTAGAAGAATGTTCTTGAGACTTCAATAAATAAAACCCCGTATCGATAACCGACGAGAAATTAGTAGGTCATTGAAAGATAAGCTGCGTGATAAGTTGTCGAAGGTCAGGACTTATAGTCGAAAAAGATCAGTGAACTCTGCGGGTCATTTGCATACTAGTCGGAACTAAAGGAAGTCTGCCTGCTAGGTAGTACGCGGCTGCCGGAGAAACACGATAACAACGTGTACCCTTAAATACCCTAACTACAAAAGACTACTAATGAACTCACAACCCAATTAACGCGCTTACCGCGGCACTTGCTAACTATGCAACACATAATATAAATACCAGATATACGTTGTAACGCCGGTATTTTGTTACTCCTAAGTGTCATGTGGGTAAATAAACCATTTACATTTACTGTGACGCTATAGTGGATGTCTCCCAATTCATTAATATTTTTTCCCTGACACAGTCACAAATAATGTACATGATTGCTACAGTCTCTGTAAAGTACATACTTGCTACATAATTATTTCCTTCCCAACTTATGTGAAATCTTGCTCTAAACAATACCAATGTGAATTGATTTTGCAATATCCTTTACAAAATCCTTTGAATAACATCACGACAAAAAGCAGAAATATACGTGGATGAATATTATTAACAAGTAATCATATGGCTTTCTTTTTCCCGTGCAATTCTGGATTAATTTGATGTCGTGAGAATTTTCGAAGAGCTCAAATTGTATTCGCAATTTTGATACTCTTTTAAAAATTCACTAGTTCAAATTAATCCAGAATTGCATTTGACTCCATATGATTACCAACTGACTTATACACCCTAACATGCCCACTCATTTACCAGCAATTGGAATATTTCCTGATTTGAGTGTTGCGTGTTTCAGTTATACATGAAGAACTAGAATAACGTACTTGTATCTCCATTTAGTAAAGTCCAACAATTCAAGGCCAAAGTTATAGAAAACATCAAGTCCGACTGGAGGACGATATTTATCATTTATATTGGTTAATAATGACATGTGATGTATTCATGTTGCTTAGTTACTGAAGTGCCCACACAAGTGACGTACAATAACAGTGTTGAAACCCGAACTCAACATACAGGTAAGTTTGATATTTAAAGACGGCTACTAGCAGTACAAAATATAATTGCAACTACATGAACAACTTATCTTAAAGCAATAACCAATCTGAACACAGGCCATGCAGGAGTGGGATTAGATAAACATTACAGGGCGAAACTTGGTTGCATAGAACCGCAGGAGAGGCAAGAATGTCGACATTAAATCGACGATATGGTGGTCTTTGTCGAGTCCAACGCTTGACACTACCTGTTTCGCACGCCTCTCTGCGCTCACGTGCACTTCTCTCTAACCTCTCTAACCTGAAAAACATGTTTTTCGTCCTCGAAGTCGGAGGCTTCTTATATGGCTCCCTCTTGGACTAGATTGCCCTTTCAGATGTAGGTAGATGCTTAACAGCCTGCTTCAACTTGTCAAGAACCTTGTACTGGTGGTTGAATTACCGTTTGCTGCTCTAGTCTTTTAACGTAGAAGGATTTTGATTGAAAAGCTAGAAGAATGTTCTTGAGACTTCAATAAATAAAACCCCGTATCGATAACCGACGAGAAATTAGTAGGTCATTGAAAGATAAGCTACGTGATAAGCTGTCGAAGGTCAGGACTTATAGTCGAAAAAGATCAGTGAACTCTGCGGGTCATTTGCATACTAGTCGGAACTAAAAGAAGTCTGCCTGCTAGGTAGTACGCGGCCGAAGAGAAACACGATAACAACGTGTACCCTTAAATACCCTTAAATACCCTAACTACAAAAGACTACTAATGAACTCACAACCCAATTAACGCGCTTACCGCGGCACTTGCTAAGTATGCAACACAGAATATAAATACCAGCTATACGTTGTAACGCCGGTATTTTGTTATTCCTAAGTGTCATGTGGGTAAATAAACCATTTACATTTACTGTGACGCTATAGTGGCTGTCTCCCAATTCATTAATATTTTTTTCCTGACACAGTCACAAATAATGTACATGATTGCTACAGTCTCTGTAAAGTACATACCTTATTATAGGAAATTAACAATGCACGTTGACAACGCGAAGAAAATTTACGTTACACTAAATTAACGCGAATTTTTCAAAAGTTAGGTTTACATGCATTAAATTAACGCGAATTTTTCGATAAGCATCTTGCTTTATTTACTGCGATTTTCATAATTCTGCAAACTCGCACTTTACATTTCTGAACGCCAAACTGCGTTTTGGCTTCCGTCAATAAAACCTTCCAAGACAAGTGCACGGATGTTTCTAAAAAATTTTTAAAGCCGAAAATTTGGGTTTGAAGCCTAACTAGACCCTATCAATTCAAAAGATCTTTCAAAGCCTCACGGTGAAATCACCAAGAGCTGCTCACTCGTTTGATTGACGGAAACCAAACCGCAATAGTGACTCTGAAGAGCCAATAGAGGAGTCATGAACTAATAAGGTTTTGAAATGAAATAAAGGTGCTTTAAAATAACAATGTTGTAAAATAGCGTGCATTAAATTTACATCGACATTAATTAAGATACATTAAATTAACGCGAATTTTGTAAAATCGCGTTAATAAAGTGCATTGTTAATTTCCTATAATAAGGTACTTGCTACATAAATATTTCCTTCCCAACTTATGTGAAATCTTGCTCTAAACAATACCAATGTGAATTGATTTTGCAATATCCTTTACAAAATCCTTTGAATAACATCACGACATAAAGCAGAAATATACGTGGATTAATATTTATTTATTAACAAGTAATCATATGGCTTTCTTTTTCCCGTGTAATTCTGGATTAATTCGAACTCGTGAGATTTTTCGAAGAGCTCAAATTGTATTCGCAATTTTGATACTCTTTGAAAATCTCACTAGTTCAAATTAATCCAGACCATATGATTACCTATACTTATACGCGCTAACATGCCCACTATTTTACCAGCAATTGGAATATTTCCTGATTTGAGTGTTGCGTGTTTGAGTTTTACCTGAAGAACTAGAATAACGTACTTTTATCTCCATTTAGTAAAGTCCAATAATTCAAGGCGAAAGTTATAGAAAACATCAAGTCCGACTGAGGGACGATATTTATCATTTATATTGGTTAATAATGACATGTGATGTATTCATGTTGCTTAGTTACTGAAGTGCCCACACAAGTGACGTTCAATAACAGCGTTGAAACCCGAACTCAACATACAGGTAAGATATGATATATTGGTGTATGCTGAACATGTACTTTATAGTAGACTTAACACATATAGTCATAATTATAATAGCTATATACCATGACAATATCTTTAATGAACCATTTTGTGAAAATAAACCTACAATGGCCTCATAAGTTACTAATAAAATACATACATGTACACTCTCAAGATATACATAATATATAAACGATGCAGATATATAGCGTATAAGTTTGATATTTAAAGACCGACCGACCGTCTTGCCTATTGTTCGACGTAGTATTCATTCATTCATTCATTCATTCATTTTATTCGCACTATTTTCATAATTGTACAAAAGTTGTTACAGCAGTAGAAAACTTAATAGATTGCAGAACATAATTATTTTAATTTTAGATGATATGTGCGTAGTGGCCAAAGTAGCTGAAGCTTTCGTGTTGGCTGCTACCACAGTGAAAATAGATAGTCGAGGAAAATAATCAATATTATAAAGTAGACAAAAAAGGTGAGAAAATATTTTACATACAATATTGGTTAATATGCCATTACTGATTCAGATAGAATTTGGGTATGCAATACATGGTTAGTTCTGGTTATCAAGTAACAATATTTTGTATTGGTTTTTAAAGCTATTGTAGGGGAGGCGTTTGATTGCTAGTGGGATTTTTTTCCACACCCTTGATGAAATGGCTTTAAATCTAGTTAGGCCATGATTTGTTCGGGATGTTGGTCTGTATATTAGGTTTTGATTGGTAGAGTATCTAGTGTTATAATTGTGAATATCAGAAGCAGATGGTATGAGGTCAAGGAAAGCTGATGGGATATTGACTTTAACAGACTTAATTTTGTAGACAAGAGAAGATATTTTAAGGTTGAAGACATTTTCCAATTTAAGGACTTCTAAGAGCTTATAGTATATTGTTGCACTTTCTCTGCTGTTGGCAAATAAAATGGATCGGATACATTTGTTTTGTTTTGTTTTAACTGTATTTAGCCTCGACTGGCAAGCAGTGTCCCAGCTCATTAATCCATAATGTAAATAAGGGTAAATTAGGGTATAATACAAGTGCTTAAGAGTTACTGATTGAAACATAATGTCGTAGCTTAAAGATGATCCCTGTATTTTTTGCTAACTTATTATTAACATGTGTTATTTGTGCATCCCATTTTAGACTTTCATCAATGAAAACCCCCAGATACTTGATTTGTGCTTTCTGTTCGATGTTACATACAGTTATTGATATACTAGGTTTTTTTCTTGGAGATGTTATTAGCATATAATTTGTTTTCTTGAAATTAATTGACAATTTATTAGCCATGCAGTATTTTAGAACATCGGAGAGCTCTTCGTTGATAACTGTTTCTAATTCTCTTAGATTACTTGAGGAATAAAAAATATTAGTATCATCTGCAAATATTCTGAATATTAATTTCTTTGAAGAGTTTGGTAGGTCATTTATGTATAGTAGAAACAGTAAAGGACCTAGGGTAGATCTATGTGGTATACCACAGGTTATTGGTTTTTGACTAGACTCAGTGTTTCCAATTTTAACATATTGTTTTCTGTCTTTTAGATAACTAGAGAACCACTCATGAGGTAGCCCACGGATACCATATTTGCTCATCTTAGCTAGGAGAATTTCATGGTTTATCGTATCAAATGCTTTTGAGAAGTCTAAAAAGATCCCACAGGTTACTTTATTTTCATCTAGTGCTGTTTTAAGGTTTTCCACTGTTTCAAGAATTGCATATTCTGTTGAATATCCTTTTCTAAACCCAAATTGGTAATTAAACAATATATTATGCTTTTCTAAAAAGAATATCAGTTGATTATAGATCATCCTTTCTAAAATCTTACTGAAAGGGGAAATTACTGCAATTCGTCTATAATTACCTAGTTCCGTGGGGCTGCCACTTTTATATATGGGGGTTACTCTTGAGATTTTGAAAATTTTAGGCACTGTGCCTGTTGCGATTGACTCGTTATATATTTTGGTAAAAGGAACAGATAGGGGGGCACTTGCCATCTTAATCAGTCTAATTGGGATATTAACATAAGCTTTACTCTCATTCAATCCAGATAGAAGGGTAAATACTTGTAATTCAGTTACTGGCGATAGAATGAAGCTGGAGGATGGGGAGTTACTTATAAACTGAGTGGGACTAGTATTGCTGTCTGCTATTTTACTTGCTAGAGTTGGGCCTATATTAACAAAATAGTTATTAAACTGCTCTGCAATATCTGCTTGTTTAGTATAAGTTTTGTTACCAATTGAAATTCTACAGGGCAGGGTCTGGCCCTTAGTTTTGCGTGTAATAAGTGTACCAATTAGCTTCCAAGTAGACTTTTTCGAATTGGAATCTATAGTATTCTTTTTTGTTTTTTTCCTTCAAATGGGTGAGTATATTTGCATATCTTTTATATTCCTGATTTTTTTTCTGGATTTTTGCTTAGTAAGTGTGTACGGTACATTTTCTGTTTCTTTTTAATTGATTTAAGAATTCCAGTTGTTATCCAGGGTTTATTTAATTGTTTTTGTTTTCTCCGAGAACCCAGTTTAATAGGAGCATGTTTATTTACAACATTACTTATTGCACTTATTGCATCTTTTGCTTTCTCGTCTAAGTTTTTACTAGGTATTAAAACTTCTTCCCAGTTTATTTGATTGATATCAGTTAAAAACGTCTCTTTGTTGAATTTGGAGAAATCCCTAAAATATGATCTATTAGAGGATTTATTTATCTGTGTCCTGGCTATACAAAATACAGGTAAGTGGTCAGACAAATCGATGGTAGCAATTCCAGAAGTTAAATTGGCTGTAGGCGAGTTGGTGTATATATGGTCAATTAATGTTGATGTGTGTTCGGTTATTCTTGTAGGCTTGGTAATAATAGGGAGAAGGTTATTAGAATATAGCATATCTAAATATTCTTCAGTTGGGGAATGTATGTTACATTTCAGAAAATCAGTGTTTGTATCTCCAAATATATAGATTTGGTGTCTATTAGAATCGATAGATTTGAGTATATTACTCAGTTGATCAGTAAACTCAATAAGGTTACAGGTGGGATGTCTATAAATACAACCTATAATAATTGGCTTGTTGCCGTTACCAGCATCAATTTGCGCCCAGCAGGATTCGACCAGCTCCATATTAAATTTGATTTCGGGTCTAGGAGTTACATTGAGATTATTAGCTATATAGAGGCCTGTCCCACCTGCATTAGTTGACGAATCAACATGGTAAAAAGTATAAGAAGGTAAATCGATATTAGAGGTAGAACGTTCATTCAACTTTGTCTCGGTTACCCCCACTATATCAGGTTTTACATCTAGCGAGCCAAGCATTTCCTCTAGGAGATTTAAGTTTTTGCACAAACTCCGAACATTACAGTGATTAAGATCGAAAAGGATTTCAGTCTAGGTTTGTTCATTAATTTGTTAACTTCAGGAATTGAATAGTAATTAGAACACGGGATAGAGAGCATTAAATCTGAATCGCATTTATCAAATTTATCAGGATTATCAAAAAGGTTGTAAAAATCAGTGGTATTATTTAGATCTATCCTTCCAGACCAGCAACCAAACAAAGCGCCAAATTCTCTGTCTGACAGAGAGTGAAATGGAAGATTACTTAGTAGATTTAAGTTGTTTTCGTGATAGCCAGAAGCCATATTGGATTTCCAAAGTCTGTACACTTACTTATAAGTTAGCTAAAGTTATACAGAATTATACAGAACAAGAGCCCATCTGGGCTTTCACTCGGGCCACATGAGATTGAAGATGAAATACACTTTCATTTGAAATCCTCTTAGTAATAACCAAAGGGAAGAATTATTAGCAGTCTTTAGGAGTGGCCGGTAGCGCGGTGACTTTCATTCTCTGCTCCCCTAGTATATATATACATGTATGTAATTTAATATTTTTGTTTTCTCGTATGTAAATTAAAGTAGTTGATCTTTTATTGAAAACACTACTTATTCATGTGTTTATGTATGTTCAGACTACTATCGTGCAGCTAGCTAGAGTCTTGAGATATCTGTCAGCAACTCGCAGCTAGTTAATAAATTAGTACTGTTCAGACCTAGTAACTTAGTAGGTTTTACTTTTTGTTTTTCCCTCTTCTGGTTTGTTTCTATCTCTAAAGAGGGCATGAATGGGGTTAACTGACAACTGACAAATGACGATTTTTTACTGACAACTGACAACCGAAAAATAACTGACAACTGACAAATTTGGTTTTTGTGGGTCAAACATTGTAAATTTTCTCTAGTAATGATTAACTAGGGCTAACTGACAACTGACAAATGGCCAACATTTTAACTGACAACTGACATGTAGACCCCCCCATTCAGACCCTCTCTAAAAGATAGAAATTTGGTCTATAACTGCCCTTGGCGCAAGTGTTTCGTAATCGCAAATAATTGACCGCCAAAGTGCTCAATTGAAATTTCAACCAAAATATTAAAACTGTGCGAAAAACTGCTACTGACTGGTGTTTGGCGATCCTCGTTATCCATGATGGCTCAATTGACGTACAATACACCCGGTAGTTGTCATCGATGGGCTTTTAGCGCGCTAGATTCTATTCAAGCTACCTCGCTAGGTAGCCTGGAACTTCAAAGTATTCCACCGACCACTAGCTAGCTAATCACCAGAGCAGAAAAACTGTTCAGACTAAAGAAGCTCGCTACCTCCTGTGGTTAGCTAGCTAGATTTACTAGCCTGAACACGGCCACACGTTTACAATTTAGTCTGCAGGTCCGATAAAACTGCAGGTTCCAGTCGTAAACAGTCCGAGTTTGACCAAAGTGAAACGATCGAGCTGCTCGCGTCCGTAGATATATATTTCTTCGTTTGCACTTTTGACATGATATAATTCTTCAAATGGCACCATTGTTTTATTTCTTATGTTTAATAATACAGTTCTCAGCTGTAAATAAAATAGAACATTCTATGGAAGATTTCTTGTCCTAAAGTTTGGAAACGTAACACATGCATTTGACGCTAGAAAGTTCAGTACTCGCAAGGTCAATTTACTAGTGGCAGTTTACTAGTTTGCACTATCGGCTGTTATGGAATGGAAACATACTTTCACAGCTTAATATGTATGTCGATTGGTCAGAAGGATATCTTGTTTAAATGCTACGGTCCTTTCGGCATCAGGAAATTTTTAAACGGGAGTTTTCGTACAGTATTTCAAGCTATGCTGTAGTGCGAGTTCAGTTACGCCACAAATGTCGGTGAAACTAATACCGTGTTCATTATTATCGGTTTTCTCTATGGGTTCTCATGTATTCAATAATTACTTCTGGAGCTTCATATTTATGTCGATTGGTCACAATGATTTCCTCTTTCAGTTTTTCCCTTTAGTTTGGACATTAGGGATATATCCTTGGAGATTTCGTACAGTTTAGCGACCGTTGTGTCGAAAGTAGAAACGTTCGTTTGTCATGAAAGTGCGTAAACAAACTGTCACAAGCGGTTTCATAGCAGCTCGATGTTTGACTCCCATATAGTCGATGATAACGTATATAGCTTCATATGTACGTCGATTTCTCACAAGGATTTCCTCTTTCAGTTTTCCTCTCTCTTTGCTGGCAGTTCATGCTTCTTGTTCGGGTAGTTGCCCCACTGAGCCGTAACCACAAAACGAGTACAGCATTTCAGTTGGCATACACTGCGTACATCTGCTTAACTAATTAGATTTGTAAAAATCTTAGCGGATCATGTAAATATTCCGCTTGGCTCAAATATGAGGGTTTCTGCCGTCAAAGTTCATTTTTTGTTTCAGTTTTCCCCATATTAGCAGACTTGTATAATGTCTCGAGCTCTCCGAATCCAGTAGAAAGACTCTGGTTATTCTGTCGTAAAACATGGACCTGACCCAAATTTAGGTTGTATTGCATCATTGCCCACGATGGAATAGATTTCTGACAATGACTATTTGAAATTGATATCTCCTTGTCTCGCCTAGTCTGAGCTTGGAATTTTCTTATCTGAGCGCGCCTGAGGAAATCTAACCTTTGTTTGCGTGACCAGCACAGTGCAATCTGATTGGTTTGAATTTGACCTTTAACGCATGCGCAGAAGCCGTCTGACACTGATTAAAAAAAATTATAATAACCACTTGCATTTTCAGACTCGGCGCTGCCACAGGCAGCCCGAGTAATTAGCCTAGCAGTCTGTCACGAAAGTCATCAAATTGTTCGAAGGAAGTAAAACTAAAGGGAGGTGAATTGTCTGTTGCTCGGAGGTTTATCTTACCATTTACAGTCCATAGGTGCTTGTAGTTGTTGTTACGCTTGAATTTCAAGATTTCTCCAAACAAGCGCTTTCGGTATGGAGTTAGGCTCTCATTGATATGAATACTGGCTTTATGGCTTATTGTCGACGATTCAGGTTGTTCTCTTACAGTTGGCAGATCTTTGGTACTCTTCGACTTCAGTTTCGCGCGCTTCTTGTATATTTCGTCACGCTTCTCTCGTCTTGTAAACTTAACGATCAAGCGATCTTTGACTTTATTTGTCGAGGGAAGCCTATGGGCAATGGAAATATCTTGGGGATCGAGCTCCACACCAATCACTTGAGCCATTTCACTAACTAGCTTGGCAGGATTGTCATTTGGGACGATCGGGATTCCTGTCACTTCTAGCGAGTCACGCCGAGTATACTGAGCGAGTTCATCTAGGCGAACCTCCATGTCATAACTTTGGTTTTTCATCGTGTCAGATTCCATAGCAATTTCTCTAACTTGATGCTCGGTATTTTGAGCTTGCTTCTTAATTTCGCCGATCACTGCCAGAATATTGTCGTATTGCATGGAGATAAACTTCTGCGAAGCTTCGTAGTCGTCTAATCTTTTTGACAGATCGGCCATGCTCTGCTTTAGAGAGTCGGAGTCTTTACGTATTTCTTGGCGAATATTAGGTAAAAACTCGGCTTTCCACATTTCTTTTAACTCTTCTCGAGTTAGGCTCATGATTAGGAAGTAAATTCTAAAGATCTGAAGCTATTTTCTCAGGCTAAGGAGTAGATTTCATAGATATCCCTTCTGCAGTTTGTTTAAGGAATAGAAAACATTACCCGTGTTTCTATAGAGTTATAGAAACACGAGTGGGAGTTTGGAAGAACGAAAAAATGGCAGTGGGAACACCTTAGCCCGAAGGGCGAGTGTTTCCACAGCTATTTCGAGTCATTCCAAACTTCCAAACTTACGTTTCTATAACTCTATAGAAACACCGGAAAATTGTTTTCTATTTCCTTCATAAAATAACCCATAGAAAATAAGTAAAACAAACGAAAATCGCGCGTTTATAATGATCATCAAAACATGAATTCTCCTAATTCGCGCAGTCGCTACGTCATGAACTTATCACATGTCCAAATCAGTCAGTTTTGTCAATCCGATTCAGCGAGTTTGAAAATAGTTCGTTAGCTATGAAAAACCTTGGAGTCCAAAATGACACAGAATTATGAAGATGGACTAATGCTAAAACTGGATTGACAATACACGGCAGCACGTAATGTTCAGCAGTTCATTTTGCCTCATGGACTTCACGGCGTGAATCAAGCGGGCGCCGGTTTTCGTACCAAACAAAGTTTACGGGAGATCAAGACGTGTTGCAAGAAAGGAGGATATTTTGGATTTATCTTTCAAATCTAGAGCTTCAAATCATGCAAGCCATCACTCAGGTCATCAGTTGTTTTGTACATTCTGTATTCCTTGGACTAGACCAGCTCAATCTTCGTCGATTCGCCTTGTGTCATGCCTCATGCGGTCGCATACAGTTTGCAGGTTGTTTTCATCAGGAGCTTGAAGCTTGACATCGCCAGAAATTAGAGACATTGAGGCCTGATAGTATATAGATGGTAGACATAGCATATATGGTACATTGGGACACTATAACGCAGGATACATAAAGTGCCAACTCGTAATTGGGTAACACGTACCGCTCACCAGAATTTTATCGCAGACTCATCTCTTTTGGTCCGTTTCGGGTTTTTTTTTTTTTTGGGCCCCAGTTCAGATCTATGAGCAACTTTACCATGAGGCCTTGCGCGCCCAATCCAAGATGGCGGACAATGATGGCGGACTTGGGGAAAGGAAATTGTTTTCGGGGTGGTGCTAGTAAAATTTTGACAACTGGGTTGACGTAATTCAAGAAACCACGCGATGTTGCCATAATAAAGGGAGGAGTGGGTCAGTAAGAAATAATACGCAGTGGGTGGCCGGCGGCAACTTGTAGTTCATGTTTCATTTTCGCGGAAGATTACGAATTCGGCACCGGCTTTTGCACGGGATCGTGGGATTTTCAGTATTCTTTAATACTATTAAACCTGGATTTTTCTAACCGCTGGAGCCGAATAAGGGTTTGAAAATTGTTTCCTGAACGGTGATCATGAAAGTAAGTGCAATTCAGTACTTGCTCGTAAGCGTTTATACCTTTGAGACGGCATTTTTGCGTAGTTTCCGGACAAGTTGCAAGTTGATGAAAGGTGAGAATTTTAAGTTTCCTTATTAAAAAATATAAGACCTTGTAATCTTTAATTACTTATGATTCTTTTCCCGATTGTGCAAAGCGATTATTCTCTTCGGCTTCAGAGGGATCAATAGGATCTTCTCAAATACGAAAGGTAATAAATACCCTAATTAAGTGCTAAAACAAAGTGAACGTTAAAAAAACGAATTTCCCTACGTAAGGAAACAAGGAACACAGTATATTTTATTAACATTTTGTAGTAATTTCATAAGAAAATATTATTTTTAATTTGTATATTAAATATAATTAATATAATTTTAAAAAGTACAGTACCCCCCCCCCCCCCCCCCCCCCCCCCCACCCCCCCTCCTTAGTTCTTAGATATTTTTTTTACTTTTCCAATACTTTATGCAGAGTTATATAAAAATACAAATTCATATATATATGTACTATGTATACATTGTTACATATGTACCTGGTAGAGAAAGAGTAAGGATATTTTGATTGTAATTTTGGGTGACTTTAACAATTGCACTTAATCATAACTCTACCCTACCCCTTCCTAGGTATGCTGATTTGTTTCTGTTTAACCCCTTTCCTTAGTTGAAGTCTCATATTTCTTTACTGAGTAACAATATAATTACAATAAATATAATAAAATGTACTTACTTTAATTATTAACCAACACAGGCTTGAACCCATTATTTTGTGCCAGCCAACAAGAGGATGTAGTCATGACCTCATGACTTCCTTCATAAATAAGCTACCCCTTGGAGCTTTTGAACTTTTCTAGTTGTGATATTGGAATTTGAAGTACATGTAAAAGGTAAATTAGGTGGATTAAAGAAATAAAAAAACCTAGCTGTAATACTGTAAAATTGTAATTGTCAGAAAACATATTAACTATTAAAACACAGTATTTTTCAAGTGTTAGTAGTAGGCCAGTCATGCATGTATGTTGCCCATTTATATATAATATTATAATATACTGAGCACACACTTACATGCATTTTAGATTTAAAAGTTGTGTTAAATAATTCATTGGTAATTAATCAAATTGTTGTTTTATTTCCTATTACTGCCTGTGGTATTTTACATACATTTAGTAGTTTAATTTGTTTCCCTTAGTTAATTATATATATATAATTATATATAGTATGTATTTGCTCCCTTAATTAATATCATTAACTAAATCAGGTATACCTGAGGTCTTGACATGCATGCATGTGCATTATTATTTATAGATTATATACTCTGATAACACTATTATTTATTAAAGGTTAATTGACTAATTAATCAGAAGGTTGTGCACTAGCTGTTTATTGCAGAAAAAACCTTTAATCACAGCCAAAAATTATTGTAAATGTGAGTGTTTCAAAAGCGAATAAAAATGCATGTACAAGCATAATTCTGAGCTAGCTTTTATATAACAATTAGTGTGCTAGTATATATATAATTTTATGTAAATGGCAACAATTACAAATAATTGGTATAGCCTTAATTCATACTGCTTCTAAACACTTGAAAAATACTGTGTTAGGTTTTCTGATAAAACAATTGTGACAACATTGGAACCCAATAATTACAGGGTTCTTTTTATTCCTTTAGGCTGTATTCATAATATGTATACCTGACAGGGGGAGGGGGGCAGGTGATTTTTAAGGGGATCCCAATTTTTTTAACAGGCTTTAGAAGGGGGAATCTTGAAATTTATTTATGAAAGGTTGGGTGGATTAATGTTAATTTTTTTAATGTTTGTCAAACAAAGACCTACGTATATACACTTAAAATGGTAGGATTAATGCACTAAATAGTCAGCTAGCTTAAGAAATGCAGGAGAATGCACTAGCAATAATCTAAAATCTAAAAACCTTCCCGGTCGCCCCCCAGAACACTTTTTCTTAAGGTTGCATGCAGCTAGGTCAATGCCTGATGTAAGGAATTAATGATAATGTTTGATATCAATTAAAGGACAATATATTCTTGTGTAGTTTTGGAATACCATGCAGCAACAAATACTTTTTACAGACACCAAATTAGTGGTAGTTAATAACAGTTAATTTTATGGCTTATTCTTAGCTTTTCTACATATTGTAGTATTAAACAGAGTTTCACGGCCCGAAATGACAGTTCTGTAAAATTATGCTTGTTAATTAATGCTAGTTTGCATATGGAAATGGCCTGGGGGGAGGGCTAGGGACGGCGGTGTATTAAATTTTTGAAAGGATGGAGGGGGGTTGCTAAATTTATTTAAATAAGCAGTTTATTCTGGGGGGAGTCATACAAATATGACGTAATCTGAATAAATAACCTGCCCCCCTGTGGTATAGTCATAATCAATGCAGTCTTTAATTTACTTCCAATATCACAACTAAAAAGTTCAAAAGCTCCATGGGATATATAGCTAATATTTATAAAGGAAGGCATGAAATCATGTACATTCTCTTGTTGCCCAGGCACAAATAATGGGTTTAAGCCTGCATATATTAGATAATAAAGAAGTATATTTTGTTGTATTTATTGCAAATATTGTTACTGTAAAGTAGACTTCAACTCTAAGGAAAGGGGTGGAAATGAAACAAATCAGTATAACCTAGGAAAGGGTAGTCTTTATAAACATAAAACCTGCATAACCCTACTTTCCCTCCCCCACCCTCATAAAGAATACCAAAACCATACACAAAATATATTCATAATTCTGTAAAATTCACAAGTACCCAACCTCCAATATTTTGATTGAAAATGACCACCAAAAAAAAAAGATTTTTGGATAACCCATAATTTCCTTGAAGAAATTTAAATCATAAATTAGTACCTTTCTCTGACCTGGTACAAATGTAACAAATACATATATATATGAATGTTGTTTTATAACTCTGCACAATGTATTGGCAAAGTAAATACGGATGGGCGAAACTAATTGGGAGGGGTTGGGGGGGGGGGGGGGGGGGACTCTGCGAGTGCTAAACAAAGGACTTTTTATTATAATATAATTTACAAATTAAAAATAAAATATTTTATTATGATATCACGACAATTTTTTAATAAAATATACTTTGTTCCTTTTGGAGATTCTACCATTCTTCCGAAGTCGGAATCTGCCCCTGAAGTGTGTCTTCCCTTTATAAATTGAGCTACTTGCGGTCCAGAAAATATTTATTAGCGCGCGAAAACGTCTCGCTAAGTTCGCGTAAATCATAAAGTCGTGAAAGGCGAACACGAAAGAGTAATGCGTTGATCGTTGTGCCTTGCATAAGGAAATGTGTTTATTTTACATTAGCACTTAGGGGTATTTATTACCTTTCATATTTGAGAAGATCCCCTCGTCATCTCTCTGTAAATACCGAGATATATATAATCGCTTCGCACAACCAACAAAATTATAAAAACAAAGCCTAATGTTTTTGTATCGGGAAAAGAATCATAAGTAGTTAAAGTTTACAAGGTCTTATAATTTTTAATTAGGAAACTTAAAATTCTCAACTTTTCGATTGATGTCCAGAAAACTAAAAATAGCAAAGCCGACACAACGTAAATTTTAGAGGTTTATAACGATATTTCGGCTGGCCAAACCAGCCTTCTTCAGGTAATATGAAGAAATGTTATTACATTGGCGAACGTGACTAACTAGAAATATGGGTTACGAAATACAGGAAATAGATGACAAATGATTGACACTATAAATATAGAAATAACAAGATAATAAGGTTATATATATACCAGCTAGTATGACTCGTCACGGATGTTGAGACCATAAGGTACGAGTGTTCTAGCTTGTGTAATGAGAGTAGCTTCTCTGGCCTTACGAATTGAATCTCTATTAGAGAACATTTTTTCGATGGGGATTAGTTGCATGTCATTAGCAGTGTGATTAGGTGTCGAGAGAAAATGTTCAGCAGCTGTAGTAGGTTTAGATATGTTATTAGACTTGTCTACGGTCCGTCGATGTTCGTTAAATCTGTCTTTCAGACGTCGTTTTGTCTCACCTATGTATTGTAAATTGCAGCGGTTGCATTGAATCATGTAGATTAGATTTTTTGTGTTACACGTCAAATTAGTTCTGATAGAGCGTCTTTCACCGGTAGAGAAGAAAGTATAAGTGGTTTGTCCGTCACAGATGTAGGGGCAAGTAGAACAGTTCTTTCCACAGCGGAAAGAGCCAGGTGGGAGCTGAGGATCAGTCGAGTTAGAAGGGAGTTTAGCTTTAACTAGTAAATCACGGAGGTTAGAGGTGCGTCTGAAGGCTACAAGTGGCAAGTGTTGAAAGACTTTCTTGCAGCGGACAGAGGAGTGTAGCAGGCTGTAGTTCTTCTTAATTATTTCAGAAATATGAGGGAGTGATGGGTTATAAGTAATAACAAAAGGTATACGGTTAGAATTGTGTGTGTCTTTGGTTTGTAGAGCAAAAGCGTGAGGGATGTCGGCAGCGCGTTGTATTTGTCTAGCAAGAAAGGAACGGTTATAGCCTCGTTTAATGAGGTATGTGATAAGCTCAGCAGTGCGGTGCTTAAAAGCTTCGTCAGTAGAACAGATACGTCGTAAACGGAGGGCTAAGCTAAAAGGGATGGCTTTTTTGGTATGTTGTGGATGGCAAGATGAATAAAGTAGATGCTGGTGCTTATCTGTGGGTTTAGAATAGAGATCAGTCTCGATATTACCATTGTTTAAAGAAACATTAACATCAAGGAAAGGTACGTTAGTAGAAGAGTGTGAGCTGGTGAATTTGATGGTAGGGTGAATGTCATTAAGATAATCGATGAATATTTTTAGGTTGTCTGGACCTTCGGTCCAGATCATAAAAATATCATCGATATATCGAAGCCAAGTATGTGGTTGAGATGGAGCGTTTACCAGGGCGTTGGCTTCGAAAAAACCAAGAAACAGATTGGCAAAAGTAGGGGCCATTCTAGTGCCCATGGCTGTGCCGTGAATCTGAAGGTAGTGGTTATCGTTAAAAGAAAAGTTATTCATGGTTAGAATCATGCGAATAAGGTCACATAGTGTGCCAGTAGGAATGGTTATATGGGGGCGAGTACGTAAAAAGTGATCACATGCATTAATCCCTTCATTATGTGGAATGTTAGTGTAGAGTGATGAGACATCAAGGGTAACTAGTAGTGTGTTAGCGGGTAAATTATCGATGGCAAGGAGTTTGTTGAGAAAGTCATTAGTGTCTTTGACAAAAGAGGGTAGTTTAGCAACTAAAGGTTTAAGGTGGTAGTCAACAAAATGGGATATACGTTCAGTAGGGTGGCTGTTAGATGATACAATGGGGCGTCCTGGATTGCCTGGTTTGTGTATTTTAGGTAAAATGTAAAAGCGTCCTGGGGTAACGTCTGTTTGTATAAGGTATTGTTTGGTTTTGTCGTTGATTAAATTGTCACTGTGCATTCTGTTAACATATACAGTGATACGTTGTTGTATGTTAGCCGTTATGTCTTCGTTTAATTGTCGGTAAAATTTGGTGTCATTAAGTTGTCTGTAACAGAAACTACGCAAAAATTTCTGAACAAGTACAGAATTGCACTGTTCAGGAAACAAGAGTTGTCGAGATTTTTCAAACCCTTATTCGGCTCCAGCGGTTAGAAAAATCCAGGTTCAGTATTAAAGAATACTGAAAATCCCACGATCCCGCGCAAAATTCGTAATCTTCCGCGAAAATGAAACATGAACTACAAGTTGCCGCCAGCCACCCACTGCGTATTATTTCTTACTGACCCACTCCTCCCTTTATTTTGACAACATCACGTGGTTTCTTGAATTACGTCAACCCAGTTGTCAAAATTTTACTAGCACCACCCCGAGAACAATTTCCTTTCCCCAAGTCCGCCATCTTTGTCCGCCATCTTGGATTGGGCGCGCAAGGCCTCATGGTAAAGTTGCTCATAGATCTAAACTGGGGCCCCAAAAATTTTTTTACCCGTTTCGGACCTACTTTCCAAAAGGACAAATTAGCTTGAATAACCGCTAGCTGTTTCAACAAACACACTGCAGTTTCTAGGGTACAGAACAAGGTTTCCAAAGCGGCCATGTTTGTTGTTGGATTTGGTCACTTGTGGTCAGAGTTATGGCAGTCTCAAGACGAGCAATATTACGCGTTTTAGCGTGCAAATATCGAGTCTGAGGTTTCTTGGCGAAAAGCTGAATTTTCAAGAAGTAAAATGAATCATCGGAAATGGACTTTAGAATATCAGAAGAGAAGAAACGGTAGGTCTTGTTTATGTTTTCAACTCTTCACGGGCACATTTTTTGCTAAGGTTGTAGATTTGCAGCAGATACATTTTATAAACTGTTATCTGCATGTTTTTACTGGAAATCGTTTAATGTTCACTGTAAATAAATGCGAATTTTTATTCTTCCTCTAAAATCAAAGAAAGGAATCATCAAAGTTTACTACTTGGCTTTGAAAATATCAAAACTGAATTGATAACATCTGTAGCAATGCAGGCGATTTATTTGGGAAACCGCAATATATTTGGACCGAGGGAAGAATGGCACGATTTGGACGAGGGAAGAATGGCGCAAGGACAAAAAGGAAGTAGGGGGAGGGGAGGAGAAGGGAAGGGAACACCTGCCAGAAACGCCTGTGATTTTGAAAAACGCTTCCTAATTAGTTATGCACTGATCTATCTGTCAAAAATTACCAGTACAATTTTCTCGCTGATTGTTGGCCTCAGAAAATGTACATTTCCTCCAAACTTAACGGGGTTATCAACCTCTAAATCATCAACAGAACTTCTCTGATATCAAGCAATTTTAATTAGCGTTTTTGTAACAAGTTTTCTATAGCAATTTGGCCGTCACCAAGATTTCAATTTGGTAAACAATCTGATGCGATGTAACCGCAGTGTTGGGTTCGTTCACATGCAGCATTGTTTGCACGTCATGAGATGGGAATATAATTCAAAAATAGAATCAGGCACCATCGTAGTTCTTACATATGTAACAGGAAGTTCATAGTTTTAATAAAAGTGCCTGAAATAATTTTATTTATACGCTTGAATATGGTCGTTAACTTTTAGGCTTCCGCCATGTATGCCCAGACAATGTCCGGGGAAAACGTATGTTTTCTCAAAAATCAGTGGGCTAATATAAAAACAGTCATAAACATAACTTCTGTATAATGTAAAGCAATTTGGATTGTTGTTTGTGTTGTAAATCTGGCCTTCGATTCCAATGAAGTCACTTGATTTTAGAGGGAAACAACGGCTTCGTCATCAGTTTCCTTCACACGAACAAGGAGATGAAAATCAAACTTTTTCCCAAAACCCGGGTTCTGAGACTTAATCGCCATTCTTCCAACCAAAAGACAAGTTGTTGCAAACCTTATTTCTGTTCCAGCCTTCTTTAGAGATTTAGCTTTAGAGCAGGAAAATTAACACGCTGTATAAAGAAATATTCGAAGTTCCGCTGAAGGTTTTCCTCGAAATGCGATATGGATGAACGAATGATTGGTGCCAATCAAAATTGTCAGCACCACACCAATCAGAATACAATAAAATACAATAATGTTATTAACGTGGTCAAAGACAGTTATCTATATAAGGGATGCCCCCATGGGAGCAACCCAGCTATTTTACAGGTTTGCCACAACAAAAAGAAAATTAGATAAAAATACATTATATAATAATAAGATAGTTAAATATATTTTATTTACAACCCTAAAATAAGTCTAAATATTATTTAAAATATTACAAATATTAAAAATACAATTTCTAAGTGAACAATATTAAAACTAATATCGAGACAGTGGTTGAGTGTACACATGATATTCAAATTGAGATTAATGTGTGTGTGTGCTACATTTCAAATATAACATAACAGTCTAGTGTCTAACTCGATAACCTCACGGTTTATTTAGACTCTAGGCATTTCCTTCTGTGTTACTATATTTAGTATATTTTTGTAATAATAATAATAAAAAAATAAAAATTCTAACTAAATATAGAAAATGTAACTGAAAAAAAATCATTGTGAAATGTGAAATAAAGTATTGTATTGTATTGTATTGTAATGTATTGTATAAATCTAATCCAATCCAGTGAAATCTAGTTTTGTTAGATTTTTTCTAAAGCTATTGTAGTTATCTAACTTTCTAAGGTTGTCTGGTATGGAGTTCCACAGCTTCGCAGCGGTATATCTCCATGTTCAGGCCATATGTGGTAGATTTAACCTTAGGTTTGCTAAGAATGGCGCTGCGCCTTTTAAAAATTATATCTACTAATACTTAACTTGAGTAATTCCGATACGGACACTGGCGCATGTTCACTTTTCAGTGACCTAAATACTGTACATAAGATTTTCATAAGTCTCTGGTTTACTAATGTGGTATGTCCTGATTTCTCTACTAATATTTCATATGGAGTTTGTTTATCATGATACACAAATCGCAAGGCTCGTTCATTCAGTTTTTCTAATTTAGAAGTGGAATGTTTACTACAAAAATGCCAAGTTTCAGCACAATAATTAAAATGTGGTACTATAAATGCCTGGTAGAGATTTTTCCGGGTATCAAACGGGAGCATCTTCTTCATTCTCTTCAGAACGGCAATCTGCTGACTCACTTTTCTGTATACTTTGGCCAGTATATGAGTTTCAAATTTCAGTTTATCATCCACTGTCACTCCAAGTAATTATATTTCTTTTCTCGTGGGAATGATAGTGTTCTCACAGCAGAATGTTGGTTTTACTAGCTTCTTTCCCATAACCATAGCCTGATATTTTTCATGATTTCTCCTCATGCCGTTTTCCTCGTACCATTTATCGATGCTTGCCAGGTCTATGTTTATAGTCTCTTCTACCTTAACAAAGCCTTCGTTCGTGGACGAACGAAGTTTTTCAAAATCATAGGCCTTGCGGGCAGGCGTTTCCTTCTTGCCCCTCCCCCCTTCTTTTCGTTTCCCCTCTTTCCCTCCCTTTTTCCCTCCCCCTTCTCTCGCTGTTTCGTCCTCACTCCATTCCTACTCGTCTGAAATTCATTCGCGAGCGGAAAACTTCCACGAAAGCGGGAAAACTACTAGAAACGCTTGTATTGCATGATATAATAGCTGTAGAAACAATGGCTCGATCGCACATCTTTACGATTGTACCGTGTTTATAAGAAATAAGGAAAATGTTTAGGATCCCATACATTTCTCTGTAAATGTTCACGACCCATTTCACACAGTGGACAGGGGTCAATATGTGGTTGCGCAATAACCATGTCTCGAATTTCTGGCGATGACCAGATTTCCTTGCCCTTCTCATCCTCTACGGTACCTTTAGAGAGGCATACTGAACCGTACATTCATCAGTTAACCAAGAGTAGTCGAAAGGGACGGCGTTGGGTGGACTTTTACCATCTGTAGCTCTTTTATGTTGATCAACTTGATGTCAGGTTTGTGCTCCACATTTTGCTGTACTTTTGATTTCCATTTCTATTCCAATCAGCTTCTATTTTGTGCATTGAGCTTAGGAAGCCAAAGCAGACTTTTTTGGCGAAAATTACTGCTTAGTATCGCACAAATTGCGATAAACTCGACTTTGTACACAGAAATGAATGTTGTAATTCGTACTTTGAAATTGTTTTGAGTTCAATAAATATTGGCTTGTTTCTAATAAAACTAACAAAACATTGTCGTTTCTTACAGTACTGTAGCTGGTTCTTCGTCGAATTAAATTTAGTGCTCAATATTTTTATAAAAGTGTACTAGAAATTATTTCGCCGAGTTTCCAATTGAGTTCAATGCCACGATGCTGGCATAATTTGCCGTGTTTCTATAGTTATAGAAACACGGCTTTCAACCAATCAGACAGCGTATTCTGTGTGGGTTATTTTATAAAGTGTATTCTCAAACTCATTAATAATTCATGAGATAGTCACCCAATGGAGGAACTGTATTTGGTCACATGCATGGGTCTTGATACCCGGTGAAACCCTTGTGTTTGATCATGTTTCAAGTCTAGTGATCAATATTTCTTAATCATCATATTCATGAAC
Organism: Actinernus sp. WN-2022; assembly: GCA_030867875.1. Taxonomy (NCBI): domain Eukaryota; kingdom Metazoa; phylum Cnidaria; class Anthozoa; order Actiniaria; family Actinernidae; genus Actinernus; species Actinernus sp. WN-2022. The sequence continues at coordinate 9,812,219 of JAOWCC010000655.1, read as the reverse complement.
CACTAACTAATTACATACTGATAAACTACAAGTAAGGAGCGAAGAAGTAAAGAAATAAAGAATGACATAGAAAGAAAAAGCCTGCCTCCACTGGAGTTCGAACCACGACCCTTCCGACTGCTTGTACTAACTCTTGTCCACTAACTCTTGTCCACTACTCTACTAGTACGCTAGTTGAAATCATTGCCATCAAAAAAGAATAATAAGCCATCTATGGAATAATTCGATACAACAGTCAAAGGGTAAACAATACTTGCTAATGAAGTTTGAAAAGAAACGTATGTAAATTGTCGGTTTTGCATTCGCATGAGAAGACATGTCAAACACTCATTGTTCGTCTTTCATCAGGGGATTCCAAATATTTCAAAAACAATAAAACCCTCGAGGCTACGCCTCTCGGGTTTCATTTGTTTTCTCAATATTTGGAACCCCTGATGAAAGACTCCAATTCGTGTTTGACATACAGTCAACTCTCCGCTAACGGACACTCTCGTAAGCGGACAGCTCTACTTACGGACGCCTTTTCAAATCCCCGTTTTACCTCTCAGTCAAACACTGTATTTACACATTCCCGTAAGCGGACACTCTCTCGTAAGCGGACGCGGACACTTTTGAAAATGAAAATTGGATTTTTCTTTTGTTTACGCTCTCTCGTAAGCGGACGCCCCATGTATAATAATTGACTCTTGGCATGCATGGACGGCAGCAATAAGTCCCGTTTAACTTTTTGTTAAATATTGAAGAGTTATACTACAGTATATTTCTTTTTTTTTCGAGTTTTAACATTTGACATCAGTAAAGAGCTTCGCTTTATATCTTCAGTTGCTATTTTTGTCTACCCAATAAAACATAATTAACACCCGCTAATTAACTCTCCCGTAAGCGGACATCCACCCTATTTATCTTTGGTGTCCGCTTATGGGAATAATTCTCGTAAGCGGACAGCTCTACTAACGGACACGTTTTTCAATTCCCGAGGGTGTCCGCTTACGAGAGAGTCGACTGTAGTTCTTATCAAACTCATTAATAATTCATGAAGCAAAAACAAAGGAAATCACCGACCGATAAGTGATCTTTAAATATGATACAGATTTCGTCCTGATTTACATAAACTTTGGCTTCGATTTTCTCGGCCAAAATAAGTCGTATCGCCAAAATAACTGAAAACACGACTCTCTACATCTAGACGTTTGATAAGTAAGATAAAGAATGAGTGGCCGATCTTTATCCGATTTACAAACTCTTTATCTATTACTTAGAGATCTTAAGCATAACCCCACTCCATATGCTAATGTATACTGCGGTGGCAAACACCTATTGAATATGCAAAACGCACGTGAAATACCCTCAGTTCGCTAGTCAACCGTTCAGACAATCATTTTGCTGCGAATTTTAAATAAAGTATGAACAATGCTCATCCTCGCAAGCTATAATACACATTTCTGGCTATATTTGGTATTGATATTTGGTATTTTTTCCTAAATTTGTACGACCTTTTCTGTATGAAGGAAGGTTTATTCGAATTTAAGGCTAGAAGTTTATTTTTAGCCTCCTTTATTATACCGCGTTATTTGTTTTGACTTTCATGTTTAGATGAGATCTAATTAATTATATCATTGAACAGTACGACATGTCGCTGGACAATATTTCCAAGACTGTCTACAATCAGCTGTGTGTTCATGAGATGGTAATGGCGGCGTCCACTGTAGAATTCCCATTGGGGCTCCACTTCAGGTTGGTAAATGTCATGGGCCGTGCCGTCGATACACCCAACTGCGTTGTGAAATGAAGACCAAGTTCCTCGTAAAGGATTCCACTCTGCAATGCTTGGCCAATAAACCTGATTGAAGGATTTTCTAGTTACAGCGCAAAATCCGGCGTGAGTTTATGAAATCCAGGAGTGTGCTACACAACATCGTGCGCAGGGCCTTAAATAAATCACTAGACATTGATAAGGATTTTGATATTACTTTATATTTTATTTACATACTTGAAATATTATGCAAAGTACTTAACTTAATTCCTCCAGTACCTTCAAAGCGAATTATAAACAAATTACAAAATATGACATACCGATGACGCCATCATGGGCGGAACCCTGATAACCGATTAGAAGTACTGTTTATAACACGAACAGCACTAGTGTTTTATCAAACGCTTTAAGAATGCAATGAAAGAAAGAGGCACATCTCAAGGGAATGATATAAAGAAAATAATTTTTAGAAGGATGAAGTTTTATATAAATTTTCATCCTAATTAGAAATTCACTGATAAAGGCCCAAAATTTGCTACGAGTTTATTAAACGACTTCAAAAACATTCAAATGTAAAGAGGGTAAAGATACCTATTTTCAGTTATTTTGGCGATACGACTTATTTTGGCGATACGACTTATTTTGGCCGAGAAAATCCAAGCTAAAAGTTTATGTAAATTAGGATGAAATTGTATCAGGTATAAAATGTCTTCACAGTCATTGATTTCCTTTATTTTTGGTTCATTAATTATTCATGAGTTTTTGAAGAATACTTAGGTCATTTCTGGGAGGCAGGAAAGACTACCGATCGATGATTTATGCTTACAATTTATGCTATACAAATTCAACCCAAAGAGTCTTTCCTGCGTTTGACATTCAATGTTTGGACGTGAGCCACAGAGGTTAAATAACCTTCAGTTGGCAATGAATATAACCGACCGTGCCCGGTCCAAAGCGCAGCTTCTCCACTATGCCGTTGACGAAGTTAACGAGATCTTCGAAAAACACATTGTGGAGCCAGCAACAGAGAAATAAAGCGTTCTAAACAAACCCATTCAAGAGGAGTAAACTCGAATTTCACGGTTCATTTTCTCGGAAAGCGGGATATCCCCTGACCCAGCTAAAGTTCGCGCGGTGATGCATCTTTGGGTGTGCCCATCTCTTGTAGAAGTACGAAGTCTTTTCGAGATGACAAATTACAGTGCGAGATTTATCAAGAACTACTACGCAACAATCACGCAACCACTTTGAGAGCTCACGAAGAGCGGCGTAGCATTTTCATGGTTAGCCGAAAAAGACCAAGTGATGAAGAAGTTATGGGAGGCATTAGCGAGTGCACCGGTCATGCCATACTTCGACCCAGAAAAAAGGAAATATTGACTGATGTCAGCCCAGCTCGACTCGTTGCAGTGCTGACAAAAAAGATACCCGACAGCAAAGTTCGACCAGTTGTCGCCTACGCCAGCCTACCTTAACAGAAGTGGAAGAACGTTACTCTCAAACAGAGAGAGAGGCCCTAGACATTGTTCGGGTCTGCGAACATTTTCACCTATACGTGTACGGAAAGCCATTTTCAGTACATACTGACCACAAGCTCCTAGTCATGATTTATGGCAATCCGGGTTCAAAACCCCTAGCAGGTTTGGAACGATGGACGCTGCGACTCCAACCATATGACGTTACCACCGTACGTGTACCGCCCAGATGCTGACAATCCAGCCGACTATCTGTCACGCCATCCGCTGATGTTTGCGAGGCCGAACAGCCGCGAAGAGAAAGTGCCGGAGGAGTATGTTAATTATATTTCCACAATCGCCACGACAAAAACAATGATGACATCAAGTAAGCCACAAGCACCACCCAACACACTACAAGAAGTAATTGAGGCAGTTCGCACCAACCGTTGGCTTTAAGCAGCCGAAGGTGAGGTCGTATGCCGAGCAGACTTCTCAATTTCAGAAGGGTAAAAAGGAACTGTCTGTAGATGACAATCTAGTCTTCAGGGGTTGTAAACACGTGATAACGGAAAAGCTGAGGTATCACGTGATCGGGATTGCATACGAAGGCTATTCAGGATGAATAAGACTAACGCACTCATAGGAGAGAGAGTTTGGTTCCCGGCAAGCTCGGGAAAATGGTGGAAGAGCGAATAGAAACCTTTCTTGCATGCCAAGCAACAACTCCAATAAGTCAGAGTGAGCGACTTAAGATGTCCGAGTTACTCAGCGCCCCATGGACGCAGCTAAGCATATATTTTGCTGAGCTCCCTACAGGTGACTATCTCCTGGTAGTCATATATGAGTTTTCTCGCTTCCCGATTGTTGAATAATTAAGTCAAAATCCAGTCGAACTGTGATACCGTGTCTGGATAAGATATTCTCAGAACATGGCGTGCCAAAGAAGTTGAGAAGTGACAATGGACCAGCCTTCAATAGCCAATATTTCCACTCATTCGCCAACTACTTAGGGTCACACACAGAAAGATAACTCCTTATTGGTCACATCTCAAAAAAGCATGAAGACTCACCCAAGGAAAAGTCGCTATCCGAAAGGGATATCAAACTCCCTAAGCATTTCAAAGACTTTGTCTTGAGCATATAAGTTTGACGTAACTTTACTCTAAACACACTGAGTACTAGGCGACATGAACTCTTTAGTAGCTATTGTTTCACCTATTATCACATAAGCGATTTGACCATAAATTGATTATTGTGTTATCTATTTTCAATCCACAAAGGGAGGGATGTAAAGTCTACAAATTTATAATTACCTCAGTATATTAATTCCTGTAATACCGTTATGTCTAGACCTTATCGTTTCAACTATGTGGGTGTCATGTATATCACTTTCTAGTCAGTCTGTAAGCGAGCAATAAATGAATACACACGATTCTACACCATCTAACACGATTTCTCGTTCCCCTTGTAACGCCAACAGGGTGACATTTCATGGCCTTCCGAAAATTAAATAAATTGTCGGCTCACAGTGTCCGTCGTAATTCACAATCTTGTAGTTTCTTACAGCAAATTCCTGAGTCGTTATCTTTTCTTTTTGTCATTCTTATATCTGTTTTTACTCTATTGTTTAATGTTGTTGCCATCGTTAATTAGAAAGAGAAAACGGATTGTTTTCTGATTTCATCTTAGTACGTGTTAAGTGGCCAGGAGGGAATTACGGTCTACCTAAAGCCAAGGCTGGATGCCCTGCTGATACCACCTTCACCTGGAAGACAGGTTGGCGAAGCCAACACACAGAAAAAACCAAACGAACTGAGGATCACTCGGTGAAATTTAATCTTGCCACCATCGTCGGAAAGAATAGCATAACAAGATACTTTTGTATGAAGACAAACGTGACTGGTGACAGTGAAAGACCACTTTGGCCAAAGGGTATGTAGTAACATTGAACTAGAAAACAATACGCATTATTTACCTTATTTTACAGAGGGAGTTGACGGTGTAGGGGAGATTTTAATCATAGATAATTAAACTCTCATGATATTGAAATACGTGCAGAAATAGAGCCAGTAATGAAATTAACAGGTACTGTAAAGAGCAGCTGACACAACACATAATTTTATCGTTACAAGTCGTTAGAAATCTAAATAATTTATTGCAAATGATGAATAGTATTAGTAATTAATGTGTCAATTTCAAGTCCTTTTTGACTCACAGGGCATGCGCAGCATGAACTTTGAGTTATTGGGAGCACTCAGTTTTCGGTTAGTACTGGATGTAAGATCTCACGTAATGGGTAATGGTTAGCCAAATGGTTAACTTAACTTAACGTTACTAAATCCTACGCTAGGGCCTTTTCATGTTGTCGTATATGCAGTACAGACATTTCGCATTGTTGTAACGGAGTGAAAGTTTCCGCCTTGCATTGCGATACGTATGTCTAATTTCACGGACCAGAAGCGAATGTTCTGTGTTTATTGTACGATCGTGCAGCACGGGTAGACCAAAATACTATTTTAGCGCCAGTGGGTCCGTGTTGCTCGATACTTACTAAATAAATACAAATCGATGGGAGTAACGACTGTATATAGACGAAAGGAACTATACGTACGTACTGTCCATGTGGAAGAGTGCCGTGTGTTGGAAGGTATATAAACATGGCTGAACTATTGTAATTGTGTGAGAGAAGTATAAAAGACGGGTAAGATAAAAGTGTGTGCCCGCCGAAGAAGTACGGGAGATATTCAGATTTTCGAAGAATTTCCTGTCTTGTTGACTTGTGGATCAAACTAAAGAAGCGATGGCCATGGAAGCACAGACAATTGATGTCAATGATGAAATTATATCATCAGGTATGAGTTACACAATTAATTATGTCGTATTAGGATCGAATTGACGCACGTAGAATACGAGACATGTTATATTCCCAAACGGAATCGGCTGACAACCTAAATAAACCGAGATACCATAATTAATTTTTACGCTAAAATGTTTGATTTCTTTGCTTCTTAAATTGAAACTCGAGATGCAATACTAAAGTTACAATTTTGAATTGCACCATGTACTGCCCACAAATATAATCCATACTCATAAATGTAGTCCACCTCGGCTCACAAATGTACTCGACTTAGCTTTTGGCTGAAAATCTCTACACTTACCCACTTTTAGATAGCACAGAACAGCATGCTCTCGCGGCACAATGGCAAACACAACGTCTTTATATTCTATTGTTGTCTTGTACATGCTTGTGCTGTCCATCAACGCACTGTGCCTGCTGGTGCTTATTCCACACATTCATGCCAAAACTTTACTGAGAATAGCTTAACTACAACAATACTGTTGTTTTGAAGGAAGGACGCTTGATTCTAGGGGGAAGAGGCTGTATCTATTCTGCGTCCTATCTTTTGTTCCAAGGAAATATTGGCAGGTTGGTAACAAAGTAAGACTACACTTTTTGGGACAATTGTTTCTGTATTCTGACGTCGTTGTGACGTCATAAGGGATGCCTCCTTTTTTGGTGAAAATTAACCTTTAAAACACATTTAAAAAATATTACGTCATCAGAATGCCTTTATGAAATATATTCATTTGGCTAAAATTTGCAAATTCTACGATAACTATATTCAAAGTTATGGACGATTCACTATTTTTGTGACGTCATTAGTAGTGACGTCATACTTCAAGCTTAAATCAGGTTGCCGACTATAAAAATATTATTCAAGAGAATAATATGACTTGTGAGTGTTAGCCAAATGCATTTTATCGATAAGATTCGAAAAAAATTCACTGCCTATTTTCTGAGTATACACAAATATATGTATGACGTAATAATGACGTATACAGAAAATGAATCCGAAAATGGATTATTTGGGCGTGAGAACTCCAACAATGGCGGCAAGTTGATTTTTGTTTTTTAGACTAGATTTAACTGGCAGACAAACTGTGCTATTCTCAAGACGACGACCGCTTGGCACAGGTACTTTTTCGAATCCTTTCCCAAAGAAACCCTCGCATCATGAATCCTAAGAATCCGGTTTTGGATTAACCCATCTGACTATCAATTTGACGGATTCAAAATCCGGTTTGAGTTCTAGTAAAGAAATGCAAAATCCAATTTTTCATTCAAGAATCCAATTTCTGATTCCCGCAAATAATCGAACCTTTATTCTTAAAGGCGTATATCTAATTTAGAACATTACGTTAGATTTAGTGCTAACCGAAAGTTATGCACAAAGATCCCGCAGTGTCTCGTCTGACCTCCAAAGTCACTTACTTCAGTGACCTTATCGTGAGTTCGTGAAGAGGCACTTACAATATGTATAAAATAACAATGAAATAAATATAAAATAAATATTTTACAGTATAAAAAATATCTGTACATGTGTATAATATATACAATAAAATTACAATCCTGTGTAAAACCAATAATGAATTAATTAATTATTAAAAATGTAAGGATATTGTCTACGACTCTTAGATCGACAGGTATTGAGTTCCATAACTTTGTCGCAGCTACAGAGAAAGTTCTTTCACCATAGGTTTTTGTGTTGGATTTTGGAACCACCAGTAAATTACTCTTTCTTGACCTTAGAGCACGTGATGGTTTATACAACGTGAGCAACTCTGTAAGATAGGTAGTATCGTCGTGTACCGTTTAACCAACTGCGTCATAACATTCCCTTTGTTACCCACGTTCGGTATGAATAATTTGAGACTCAGAAATTTTTTTTCGAACATCCGAATCGACACTTAGAAATATTAGAACGATTATACGTTATCCTCAGTATAAAAAAGATATACCGCCTGAACCGAGATTCGACTTCGGGCCGGTTAAGAATCAATGAAATGGCTTACCCAACACCAACACTAACCCTAACCATTAGACAACGAGATAATTCGCTGATTGCAGTCGTTTTTTTAACAGATTTATATCAAATTCATTATCATGTTCATAAAATATATTATACTATAATAGCGGTACGATAACCCTCCGAGCGCGCGAGGTATGATTCCCGACGATACTACCGTAAGATAACTAGGGGCAAGGCCATGGAGCGCTTTAAACGTAATGAGTAATATTTTAAAAATAATCCTATTCTTAACACATGCACCTATTCTTAACACATGCACCTTAGTTTCGTTATAGGTTGATCGCGTTATAAGAGTTTGTGTGGGTTTCTTCTCACTGAAAAAATCAGAAAAATAAAAGAAGGTTTTTCAATAAACGTGATAGTCGGGATTCAATATTCTCAACCGTGAGTCAGCCAAGGTTTATCTTTGATTAATTGAAGACGATAAGGAAACAAGTTCTTTAATTTTCAAAACGTTGGCCGTTATACTTAGGGTTGTTGTGGGTTTGTTGTGCTCTGTACTCTGCGCCAGTAATTACGGGGAACACACCAGAGCTCAATATGGCCTTTTAATAACGACGGGAACTCGAGCGGGAGACTGTTTCGTGTTTACAATTCCAAGATGGAGGACGCTCTGGGTCCCGACTCGAGAGCGCATGCTCAATGGCAAGCGACCGCGTACAACTACACTACTGGAGTGGCCACTTTTCTTTCCTGTCTCCTTATCTAAGTAAATAACATGAACCGAATAACGACTATTCCAGTGTAACTGTAACTGAACGAAACCTTTAACTCTCGCACTAACGAACTCAAATCCTACCTCAACAAACGTGGCTATAATCGTTATTTTCTAGACAAGGAAACAGATCGCGTTCGCAACATCTCTAGAACAGAAGCACTTACACCTAAGCAAACTAACAACCAACCCCACCGAGTCCCTCTGGTCATAACACTATAACCCATATATTCAGTCATCCACAAACACTTTAACATACTTTCTTCATCTCATCGATGTGCTAACGTGTTCACGGCTGCACCGTTACTCGTTAGAGAACCAAACCTTAAGCCCGTCCCTCTTGGGACATGAGACAAAAGACATGCGATCCTACATTCCTCCCCCCTAAAGACTGCTCTGGGGTCAGTCTTTACCAGTCTCTCATACAGTCTGTAAAGTCCATGTTATCTCTTCATGTGAAGTTATTTCATTTCGGCGACCTGTTCCTCTACGTTGGCGATACTTGTCCTAAAGGTCTGTTGCCTTGACACGAAATCCACCCTAGGATAGTGGTGGTTTGGGCGTTAATGACGGTCTCGCTCGCTGATAGACGCAAGTTAGAGTTCTGAAGAGCCTTTAAAACTAAGGACCAGTTGTGCAATAGCTCGTCTGGACTGTTGTTCCCTCAATATAAATCATCGGCAATCTTGACGACTACGCCTGACTGTAGTAAGTCACCAGGGACGCAGCACCTGACCGAGCGTATAGACGGACTACGCGAAATGGGGTTGCTACCCCACAGTAATTCATGGACACGCGTGGGTTAGAGGTATCTGGTAAAATACGCTCGTTAGATCAGTAGCAATAATGTGCTTCCATTTGGCGATCCAGCCGAGTGTGCTGTCTACGTCGGGCATCAAAGAGGGCTGAGGTTTGGAATACCGGCCTACGTCGGCGAAGGCGGTAACGAGGCGAAAGCCGCTGCTAGCTTTCTTGACCAAGAATGATGGGTTAAGGTACTCTATTGACACGTCGATGTCCTCAGGATGTTTGAAGACTCCAAGTTTCTCTAACTCGTCGAACTTTGGTTGAAGCTCGACGAGTTTGTCGCGGGAGTACAGAGGTAGGCGACCCTTACGCTGCGGTGGTTCTACTGGGCCCATATTCACCTTGGCTTCGAAGGGACCTACGGCCCAATTGTATCCTGTGATGTTGGGGTCTAAGACACCATCGTATTGGACTAGGAGTCTACGGAACTTCATCTGGGTCTCCGTGGGGAGTAGGTTGTCAGGGTCGAGATTTACGTTATCAGAGTTCTTATTGATTTGCGTGAAAGCTGCACGTATCTTGTGAAAAGAGAGTGTGGTCTGGTGTGTGAGGCTGCTCAGCCACGTCTGGTGTGAAGACTCGGTTTAAAATGGCAAAAATGTTCATTGCGTTTGAGATACCGTGGGCCTTCTGACAGGTTTGGGATGCGCAACTTTCCTCCAACACTGAATACAACTCCGGGTTCTGGCCACATTTGTGTAGGTTTGCACGTGCGAACACTGGGAGCGTCGGTACGCGGCTCAAGTGCATACTCAAGTGAGTTCGCTGGGGCGTCTCAGGGTGGTCGATCTCTAAGAAATCTCCAGGCCAAATGGTTGTTGGAGAAGGAGGAGGGGGCACGTAGCACAGATGCACGGCAGACGGCATTCTCGGTCTGACCCTTTTCGGTAGAGCCGTATGTGTACGTGGTGCCATCTCCTAGGATTACCTGTCGCTTGGCGGGTAGCCTGCGAACAGGCCCTCAGTGTTATTTCCACCCAAATGAAGTGATAACATAATTTGGCCGTGCGAAAATGGAAAACGAAGACTGGCACGAGAGTGGAGAATGAGTACCTGTAGCCATCCATTATACATTTTCATTTCCCGTTCAGATTCTGAACGGGAAATACTGATTGGTCAATTAGCTTTCATCGCTGTCATGTGTCACGAAATGTCGCACATTCCTTCTGTGAACTGACTGAAATGGCAGCAACAAGAGAGAAGTTATCGAACGGTTGAGCGTTAATTCAGGAAAGAATTTAGAAGAACAAAATCAGGCAGTGGATAGTCTACATTTGTACTTTCTAGGCGAGATGTTTTGACTGTTTTACCAACAGGTTAAATCCTTATTTTCCAACTGTTTGGCGTGGAAGTCGAGTCAGACAGGACTTAGCGCTTCGGCAGTTGGCATTGTACTATTTGCAAAGCATTGTGAAGGACCAGTTAATCGAAACAATATATATGGAGTAAAAGCCATCTTCCTCTACGATGTAAACGTAGAACTGAAGGAAATTACGGAGATCCCTGAATAATTTTCGCTTCTGCTAACTCTGTTACGTTCGAGTGAAATAATCAGTCAGGGTCGAGTACATGAAGGAAAAACTGAGCGGTGACTGAGTGACTTTATATAGGCCGTCGTCATGAATAAATCCAACGCTATAGAGACTTGGACAGGAGAAATAAAGGTAAAAACAATTAACTTCGCAAGGTTTATACAACATATCTTAGATATCGAAAAAGTTACGACCTCACAAAGTTCGATTGCCATGTTTTAGTATTCATTTTAATCCATGCGGAAAAGGGAGCAGAATTCAAATTTCAGTAAGATGGCGGCAGACGCTTATTTTCTTTCGTGTCTCGCTCCGCTCGCATCACAACTAACTCGCTTCGCTCGCAAGACTCTCTCCTCAAAGCGCCTGTTCTGCAGACTACTTGGTGGGCGCATGTCTCCATGAAGGGTGTGCCGCCCAGGACGTCAACATCGAGATTTTGTACTACTAAGCTCTCGAAATGGAAAACTTGACCGCCGCGGCTGAAGGTGAGGCGCGTTTCACCTATAGAGGATCCGTCTGCTTGCTGTGCTGACTGTTAACTAGTGTGGATCTCTGCGCCGAATATTTTGACAGCGGAAAGGCGAATTATGTTACAAGTGGCACCGCTGTCTATGATTACGCGTGCGCGGTGGTAACGATAGAAAGTATCTATATACGGCGATTGGCGTACTACATGTATCCTTCGCGTCGCGTGACTTGGAGGTGGATCGTCAGGCTCGACAGGGGTTGGTGTGTTGTCATAGGGGGGTCCTATGTAATTTCGTCGGCTTCGTCATCGAGAACAGAGACAATTTATCTCGCCTTTAACATAAATTTGCGATCTTGTTCAGGAAGAAATTTGCATTCGCTTAGATCAGTAATGGTTGTTGCTAACGCGGCCGGTTTGTTTGCACAGCGGGCATTTTCTGTTGCGAGGGTTGGGTTTAGCGGCACCCCTAGGCGGCGTTTGGCAGGGTAGTGGTCTGTTTTGAGGCGAATGTAGCAGCAGAGCGCATGATTTTAGAATTATTGGCGGCGCGAATTTCGTCTAATAGGGAGCTTAGTACCTGGGATATTTCCGGTTTTATAGAAGCCAAAGTGCGAGATCGAAGCTCTGTTCCGCAGCGTTGCTTAATTAGTTTGGGAAGGTCGGGGTGGATTAAACGTAACCATGTTAACATACTATAAAGTTCTCTAGTGTTGGAGACAGTTCGTCGTCCTCAGCTATTGCTTCCCCGTGGTGGGACAGAACATTAGCTTTTAGTAAGCTGTACTCTATAAACGTCATAAGATGCTGATAGACGTTTTCTGGACGCTCTTCAGGCTCTAATCCGATGTCGTTGAAATCAATAAAGTGTGCCCCTGTAACCTGGAAACCAAAGTGTAGCCTAATGACTTGCCAGATTGATTCGATAGCCGTGGACGCCTTTATGATAGTGCTTCTCGATATAACAGGACAATAGCATGAGCTCTTAAGCATGCTTACCTTTTGCTGAGCCGTGCTCCTCTACGCTTCGGGATATCTTCACTGTAGTTGGTGAATCCTCGTAAAGGGTTTGCTTTTGTTTTATTTTGCCAAGTTACTTCCTTCACTAAGAAAGGAGTGAAATGTGTGTCTAAGGATAGAGTATACACGAGATTTTGTTTCCAGTTTTCAAATGTGTTCATAGTGTTTTTGGTCAAGCACCACTGTTTCGGTGCACGAGTTGTGTGAGCCATTGGTTTACCTGGTTTTCAGTCGGCTTTGTGATTGCTGAGCTCCGACCAGTTTGTCGTGACGGTGTGTGAAGTAATACCAGTAGTTTTCTTTGTTTGAGGGAGTGAATAACCACCACGCCAGTAATTACAGGGAACCGGCACCAGATCTCAATATGGCCTTTTAATAACAACGGGAACTCGAGTGGAGAGAGACTCGTGTTTACAATTCCAAGATGAAAGACGCTCTGGGAGCCGATATGAGAGCGCATGTTCAATGGCAACTACAGCACTGATGCTGACAAAAAAAAACACGACTGGAGCTGTAGCAAATGAAAAAAGAGTACAGGAATCACGATCCGCTTTACTTCATAGATTTTTACGAACGAAGTCCTCGCATGACCGACAGTTTTGTGTTCCGAAAAACGAAGTCATGAAATAATTAAGCCAGTTGTTAGCATTCAATTTAGTATTAGCTTTCTCGTTTCATTTTACGAACAACTACATGAAAAATTATATCCGAATTTTGCAAGCAAATGCCAAATGGCGATTTTTCACACAAAAAAAAAACAGAAACAGCAATAAAATGTCAAAAGCGAGCTTTTCTCTCTTATCTTGGACTCAAAACCTCATTTCAATGGAAGGAAGGTCCCAATAACTAGATCGTTCCATTTAGTTTCGTGAAAATAAGAGTTCCTTTACTGAAAGCTAACAAAATATTCATCCTTGGGGTCTGCAAATCATGTGTGCCTTAATTATAACTACCGAAGGCCAAAAAAAAAAACCACTTTAGGTCGACTGTTCCTTGAATTTGCGGCAAAATTGTGTTGACCTCTAGATTATCCTTTTCGGAAATGTTGTTTAGTTCTCTTTCAATTTCAGCTACAAAATAAACCGCCAAAGTCCAGTTGCAAATATGTCACTCCACCATTTTCAAGTTTTGTATAGACAACATGGAATTCCAGCGGGATGAAATGACGTCATGTTCCAAGTAACGCGCGCTCTGACTGGTTTCTTCATAGTACCTTCTATGTATCTATACTCTCACAAGAACATGGTTTTTGACCAATCAGAGAGCGCGTTAGTAAATAGCTATTATATAAATGTACATACACATATGGTATTTGGTATAAAAACATTGAGATGGCGAGGTGTGTACGGCTTAATTATGTGAGCCGCGAGAACTGGCTTATTTAGTTCTTAGTTATTAAGTACAGACTCAACAAAGTGACAACAGTTAGAAGTCAATTTCATTTGTGTTATCCACGAAGCTTCCTTTTCTGTGGTTTTCATATTTTAGAGGGATTTAGCTGTTATTCCAGGGAGAATATTTGAACTGAGCAAGTACTGTATCAATATTGTCAAGACTGAAACATCAGTTAACGTTAACAAGTAAGTAATGATGAAAAGATGGAGTCGGGCAGTTAATGACTTAAAGGAAAGGTAGTCTTTTCACAGTGGCAAAATCTCTGTTATGCTTTTTGTTGATTAATCTTTGTGACTGTTCAAAGGTCAGTACTGTATATACAGGAAAGGCGATACTTGTCCTAAAGGTCTGTTGGATGGTCGGATAAAGTGGGACGACGTCGACGGAGGAAACATGAACAGTGTCGGTGGAATCCTACCAGACGGCAAATATGACATGGACACTGTCATGCGCTTCTGCTGCAGGATCGATGGTAATAAAATTGTTCCTGCGACTCTGCCAACAGCAGCGCCGTTTTATCTTCTGGCTTACGGGTCAGCGGCTTGTCAGCAGGTGAATTTCTTTGCTAGATTACTTTTAATGTATTTAATGGTTACAACAACTATCATTATGTGAATATGAGTGGTTTTACCGAGAATTGAAAGACACAATACACATTGAAATTAACTCCAGTAACCTCACTTGAGACTTGAGTGGAACACATAACCACCGGTGTACACGCAAATTTTGCATTCACAGGTTGACGTCCTCTCTAGCCTTTTCTTATAAAAGTGTTGTATACACTCCGAGTGAGCATTGCTTAATATTAGAAGATTATTAACCCTATGACAACAAATTTATTCACACCTTCTACATACATGATTTACAATATAATACGAGAACACTGACTAAGGTAAGGGTATAGGACACCTGGAAATAACTAAAAAGCTAATCTAGCTAGGTGATGCATTAGAATATCATTAGAGTATAAGGTCAGGTACAGGACAGCTACACACTAATATGAAAGAATAAAAGAGAAAAAACACAACAACAAGTAAGAAATACAGTTTAGCAACATTAAATGCTAGAGGGGGAGAGAAGGGAACAGAAACTTAATAGCGGGTTATTTCTCTAAGACAAAGGGAGGGGGTCCATTTCTCTTTGTTCTAAATTGTTTTTTTTTCAAGAAAGATCACAACCTCCGTTTCTATAGAGCCAGCAAACGGCAAAGCCTGCTTGGTGGCCCCCTTTGCTCTAAATTGAATTTTCACCTCACGATCTCAGAGATCGAGGGGTAAAAAATGAAAAGAATTAGCTGAAATTGCATACAGAGCCCAATGAAGAACAGATAAAGACTTCAGGTAAGTTTTCATTGATTTTATTTCAGTATTTCTGGCCTAATGAAAACAACCAAATACTCGTTTAAAATCTCATACATAATTGAAAACACAAACGGAGCTTGGGTTTCCTGTTGTCTTACTAACAATTCCTAAACTCAATATTAAAATAGATCCGAAAAAAGTCATGAAAATCACCTCATTATTTATATGGTTAGTAATCATTATTTATTTACTGCTAGTATTTATTACACATTACGGGAGAAGACCATTTGGAGACGGGATAACTGTTTCCTTGGTAAACAGGTAGAAACAACCATTGAAATCGGAACCACTGGCAACAAGCCTGAACGAAAATTCCAACTTTAATTGGTACCTGTTTTATTTCATTATCATTTTCGTACTCGTATTATGTAGCTGATGACGGTTTATGTCAAATTGCTTTAATATAATAATTTAAATGGAGAATATCTGCAATTAGTAAATAAATGTTAACATGTTCAATGTTATTTTTAAAAAGGTGAAGTTCGCAATAGTGAATAAAGAGTGGCTTAATTTTCACACGGAAGAAACAAATCCGAAAAATGAATATGGTGGCAAGTATCCGCATGGAGCAAAGACAACAGACCATACGATGCACTATTGTTATTACACTAGTAAGTATAAGATGAATGTATCCTACAATGTTCAGTTACTAACGAACAGAGTTAAGAGATCCTACCATGCACTATTGTTATTACACTAGTAAGTATAAGATGTAGGTATCCTATAATGTTCAGTTACTAACGAACAGAGATTAGAGATCCTACCATGCACTATTGTTATTACACTAGTAAGTATAAGATGTAGGTATCCTACAATGTTCAGTTACTAACGAACAGAGTTAAGAGATCCTACCATGCACTATTGTTATTACACTAGTAAGTATAAGATGTAGGTATCCTACAATGTTCAGTTACTAACGAACAGAGATTAGAGATCCTACCATGCACTATTGTTATTACACTAGTAAGTATAAGATGTAGGTATCCTACAATGTTCAGTTACTAATGAGCAGAGTTATACGAGATCCTATCATGCACTATTGTTATTACACTAGTAAGTATAAGATGAAGGTATCCTACAATGTTCAGTTACTAACGAACAGAGATTAGAGATCCTACCATGTACTATTGTTATTACACTAGTAAGTATAAGATGTAGGTATCCTACAATGTTCAGTTACTAATGAGCAGAGTTATAAGAGATCCTATCATGCACTATTGTTATTACACTAGTAAGTATAAGATGAAGGTATCCTACAATGTTCAGTTACTAACGAATATTTACGTCTTACTGATGTACATACTACTCGTCTTAATTATGGTACATTTTCTGTTAAGGATTCGCCAGTTGCGAATTCTTTCTAGCTCGTGAAAAAGTGTCTTACCTTCCGTGTCCTACCTTACGGGTATTTTCAGTAATGTAATTTCTGACGTTTGAGCGACGCAGGAGAGACATAGTCAGACCTTAATCTGCCGACACGGTAAAGCTCCTGTTTGGTTCATTTGGATTGTATTAATTATAATATTTGTTCGGCTGCTTTGCGTAAACGTAGTAAGTGAGTAGTCAGTTCTCTAGCCCTCGGAGAATTCGGGTTGCAGTATTAGGTCGAGGTACACGTTTCCGCACGTTTGTATGTTTTTTGGCCACAACGCCAGTGTAATTTTCGTGATTTTAGCGGTTTTACCTGTCTAACAGTTTCCGATTAGTTAAAAATACAATTTATATTAATTAGTTTATTGTATTAGCTCATCGAGTTGTCTCGCGACTACCCCGAGCTTGAGGTTACTCTATTAAACAAATAGTGTCTGGCTATCGGCTGATGTAGTTGACCGAAAAAAATTGACTTTTTAAAAATATATACGCCTACAGTTAGAACGCAGTTCGGAAACTGCTATACTAGTTTCAAGAATATCAAATTTCCAATGTTGGCGCGCGCTCATTGGCCAAGAGTGATCATGTGACGTGATAGTTGTCATCCGCGGAGATTGGGCACGAACGAACTCTCCAGGGGGTAGGAGGGCGGAGAACAAAAACATTATAATGGACTGCAGCCTCTGCCTACTGGAGCTCAGTCG
Source organism: Actinernus sp. WN-2022 (assembly GCA_030867875.1). NCBI lineage: Eukaryota > Metazoa > Cnidaria > Anthozoa > Actiniaria > Actinernidae > Actinernus > Actinernus sp. WN-2022. The sequence goes on along the minus strand of JAOWCC010000655.1, from coordinate 9,794,767 downwards.
CTCCAACAACGGAAAATCGTGATTGGGCAATTAAACACTACCGTTTTTACAGCTATCCCACAATTAACTGCATGCTTGGATAGCTGAGTTTACGGTGTAAAGTTTAATATCAAATATGTGAACTTTGAGTGACTTTTCGGGGTAAAATCAATTCACCACGAGATTCTCATCGATTCACGAACCGGAAACAACAACGCCGGATGGAGCGACTTTACTAGAGAACGAAAAAAGTACATCTTAATGGTCTGACTGTATAATTTTGGATTATGAACTATAATCAGGTCTAGTATGTGTATCCAGTGCCGGCAAATTGAGTAATCGATATTGGTATAGCCAGATATATATGAACTTGTCAACTTTGGGTTTAGCGTGTTTTTGCTCGTCCAAAAGAAGGATTTTGTGGCGACTTTCTTCGTAGTAGCTAGAGCATAATGGAAAGAAAAAGCATAACACAGGCAATTGATATAAATTGTTTGCAACAATGAAATTAAGGAATTTCCCAAGTAAAATGTAAAAAATATTCAAGAAACATGCATGGAGTTTAATTGTGCCATGTTTGTGCATTTTAAGTATAATTATCTCACAGAATCGGGTTTGACAAATGAAGAGAAGACCTTTCTTGAGCCATAAAATAGGTAGGGTACAGGGTTGACAGGCATTCATGCACCCTGCTAGGGACTAATTTTTATAATGACCTGCCATAACCCTCATCAGCATGCATGCCCTTCTAGTTTTCATTCTTGCATGTCAACGAGAGAAAATTAGAACAAGTATGCATGCTGATGAGGGAATTTAGAGTTTAAATGTCACTGAACAAACAAAGAAAACCACGGTGATCATGGTATTACTAAGAAAATCACACATGAAAATCCCAGATTAACTGGAAAGACTCTTAGTGACAAATAACAGGAAGTGCCTGTTCTAAAGATAAATTTCTATGTATAAGTTCCTAAAAACACCAATAAATAAACCTTAATTTCATACCAGGAATTTGACAGTGATAAATATCATTTCATAACACCCATGACCATTCTAATAAAACCTCCCAACATATTTCCCTTTGATTCAGTACAAATACATGATATATATATATTACATAAAATTTATTATTCACACCTTAAAATATTCATACAGATGGTCATGACACTTTTTTAAAATTAGTGTCAATTTATTATTAATGGTGTGCAAAGTACACAAGTCTTATTCGTAAAATAACGACCAACGTTGCATCTAAATGAAAATAGTGCCATGTACACGTGCGCGCATTACGAATTATCAAAATATAATAATAGAGGGTGGTGCACGTATACAACAATAACTTATCATTTTCCTGATTAGCCCTGCTAGGTGAGGTTTCTCTCTTCTTATTTTACCTGTAGCGACCGCTGCTACCAGTGAGTCTAGGGAACCTGTCACTCTTTAACCGAAGAAGTATTTAATACTTATGCTTTTTTACTCGCTCTGCCTCTGAATATTTATCGCAGCCTGCTGAACTGAAGTCTGAAGTGTGGGTCGACATCTCCGCGTATTTTCGAACTCCACTGATCGCTTTCTGAGCTGTTATTGGAATCAAATATGTGAAAAGAATCCATAGATCGTCTTTTCTGACTATTAATTGTACAATTGGAATTACAGAAGTGGAGATGAAATAGATTTTTCATCCAAACTCGCGACCAACAACTGAGCAAATAGTAAGCGCTACGTAACCGACAACGCGGTAGCCTCGCTTTCAATCCAAGATGGCAGAACTGCGATAATAGCGAATACTACACCTAGGACCATTACTTTTCCTACAATATATTAATTATTTGCTAAACTCTTCAAAAAAACCTGTTGTTTAGACATTTTGCTGATGACACAGGATTTTTATTCCTCAAATAACCTTGACGAGATAGATAAAGTTGTTAATGATGAACTTGAGCATGTACTAAAATACTGTACAGCTATTTCAAAAAGACCTTATGCTAGTAACCATGCCCCCAAAAAACAATATAACAATAAAAACTTGTACTATAGAGAGGAGAACACAAATAAAGTATCTACACTGTAAATCCAAAAGAGCTGTTTCATCCCAAAAATGCCGAATCATGCCGAACTGAGTTGAATGATTCAAGATTCTTTATTTATTAAATTAAATTATTTAATTACAGTGTATGTAGATATTTTATATAATAAAAAAAGCACAAAATTATTACATGTCTTTGAGGAAATATGTGTAGTGGTCAAAGGAGCATGAAGCTATCGAGTTGACCACTACCATGAGACAAACAAATAAATGAGGACAGTATAAGTATATTAAAAACATACTAATAGAGTTACAACAAAGGGAAAATACACATTACAATGATACTGGATTGTTTATACATGTATTATTATAAGTATATTGAAAATATGCTTGCCGTATTTGCAAACGTCTAGAGCTATGCTCCCAAAATCTTTCCCGAGTTCGATGGAAATTGACGTTGGCTTCTCTAAAGAAATACTGATCTTTAATTTAATTAATTAATATTTTAAACTGCTCAACTAGTTTCGTTTACATTTAGTTCACAATCTTTTAATGCTAATACACCCTACGACGGACTCATGTAATTTATAAACTCTGAGAAAACTCACTCGTTTGAATTAATCCCGAATTGCATTCGAAACCAAATGATTTATTGTTAATGATACAGAAGCAAAAATTCAAAACGAACAAAATAAAAAAATATGTTTTACCTTTGTTTTTATATTCAGTGGCTCGATCGTACTTAAGCAGTTTTGAGGCGCGCTCTTTGTTCGAAAATGGCGCGATGGTCAGTGCCTCACAGCGCACGCGAACTAAACTTGAAAACTTTTCTGCAGTTTTTCCCCTTTATTTCTCTGTTCCTTCCTGTATCAAATATGTGCCAGAGATACGAGAATACAATGCTTAAGAGTACATTTACGTCAAAATCTCGACAACAACTTTCGAGATACTGTGCGAAAAGTGTAGTGCGCACTTGTGTTTCCTCAACCACAACATTGCCAAATAAAAGGTCACGTGAAAATAGCTTTTGATAACTAGGCACGCAAAGTATGCTGGTGTTTATGTTAATTAACCTAACTTTTCCTCTCATTTCTTAAAAAAAACTCATGATCGAACAGACAATCTCCTTACCTCAATGACACGTGAACCATTGGCCATTTCCAAGCCTTAACAGTTTATAAAACAGTCGAATTTCGAGACAAAACCCTAACCTAAACCCTTATGATCATGTAAAGAAAGAAGTCAATCTTGAGCATGTATAGTTTATTGTTGCATTTTTTTACAAAAACCGTGTGTCGCTGGTTAGTGAGAAAGTTAGTTGTACCCAAATGAGATAAAATCAGAAAGTATCAGAAAGTATCTCATGTCCATTTCTGCCCTAAAAATTGGTCTTTCTTTCATGGAAACTTTTAATATCGGGCCACACTCGCAGTATGGAAAATAGGTTGAGCTGTTTGAATCCTTTTGCCTCATTTCCATGCGAAATCAAAAGACTGAAAATCGATACGCGCACAGGATCGTCAAACTGGTCTTTTAAATCTAGTGCTGCCTTTCGTAGAAAATTCGCGTATGTATCGCGGCATTCTGGACGATAGGTTCATTGTTTCCTATCTTGTCCTTCAAACCAAATCTCTTCATTTCTGTGTTATAGTATGATTTTCTTTGGTATCACTATGTTTCATCGTATAGTTAGCTATGTTCAAAATACGCTGAAACCTTATTTTGGTTATGATTGAAGCCGGTCTTGTTTTTTTTTCTAGGTTGCAATTACACGCTTAATACGAACTGGGGTACCTTTGAATCACCAAATTATCCCTTATGTTATCCAAATGGCCAGTACTGTTCTTGGATAATGTCCGTCCGCTCAGGCTTCAAAATAGTCTTGAGGTTTCCATTGTTTGCACTCCAACCTAACAGTAGTGCTGATAATGTGCAAGTGTTTGACGGAGTCGATGATACAGCAACATCTCTTGGTGTGTTCTCCGGTAGCCACATCCCTCCCACTACTGGAGTGGTGTCCTCTTCCAATAACATGTTCGTCATATTCAAATCCAACGCCACAAAGAGTAACAAAGGCTTTATTGCTACGTACACCAGTCATTACAACACTACGACAAGTAGGTGGTTACATAAACATTACTTCATCATGGAAAGTGAAGCATAGACTTATATGAAAAAGCCGCAGAGAGCATTTTCTATGTTGCTTAGCGAATCTTTTAAAATAATAACATACATTTGTGACGGTAAAAGAACATTTTTATGAATATAATCACCAATATTGAAAAGTGTAATAACTATTAGTCAAGAAGTTAGTCATGACATGTAAGTGTATTAGAAACGTAGTTTCTTTTTATGCGGAGAACATAGGGTCCCTAAGGGCAACTCGTGGATGGTTAGTGGGCTATTTTGGTATAAACTAAAAATCACGCGACCAATGACGTCATCGTTACGTCGTCACCACTAAGTGAATCATGGGAAAATAATACCATACTTGTCCAAGTTTGAACTGTCTGGCATTAGAAATGAGGGAGATATTGGCATGTACTTAAAATCATGTAATCGATTATGTAATCATTACGTCATCACCACTAAGTGATCGATAGGGACCCACTACCATGTCTGTCCAGGTTTGAAGTGTCTGGCATTAGATGGGCACCGTCAATACATCTTCTCCAGCATGACCAAATCTTTTCGAAACCTTGGACGGTCATTCGGAAAGTCAACGGCGAGTCGTCGAGTCAGAAAAAAACGACGAATACATTATCTCGTATCCACCTAAACCCAATAACTCGTTCTGAACATGCGTGCATCCACGACTGAAATTACTATTGAGTTTGGAACAAACGACCTATTCATAGCTTGATTACGGCTAGAACCGTCGCTTGATAATGGCTAATTGTGTTGAAGCATGCAGTCTAAATAGTTCTGGAACTTCCAATCTGTACAAGGATTTTGTGACAAAGTTATTATTTAGTGTAGCTAAATCAAATTGATCTTTAAATTAAAATTCCCTGCTGAACTTTGAAATCACATATCGAAGAGGTTAAAACGAGTTTTTATCCGTTCCACATCGGCGCAGAATTGATTTTTGGGAATCTAACGCTAGCCAAATGTAACTTGCAAACATTTTATCAAATATAAATAGTGCATGACCCGGAGGTCAACTGGCTGGAAGATCAAAGAAAACACATGTTTTTTTTAAAACAGGCTTGTTGTTTTCTCACTGGTATTCTTGAAGGTCCTCTATCACGATTTCTAACTGCAGACAATTTTGATTTGTGACTCCTACTCCTAGATTGATCAGTATTCAAGCCTTTACTAGATAACAATACAGTGCTCAGCTGTTCGCGTTCGACCATCAAATTCAAATTATTTGACATTTCAGTGATATTTACCGTATCATTTCTCGAACTGATCACATTATTGTTATTATGTATATTACTAAGATTTTCCATAAGCTTTTGTTTGGCTATTGTATGGCCAACCGAACTATAAGCTTATATTCACCCTGACGAGTACGAATAAAGAGTGCAGAAAGTTATATCTCTGAGCCTAGGGATGTATTTTGAACGTGCCATGAGACTCGGGGAGCTTTGTCGCGAAAACAGTTCAGTGTACATTACCATCTCTATCTCTGTTGCATCCCAAAACTGCCAACACAGTACATTCAAGACATGAAATTCTGCTTAGCTGAGCCAAACGCGCTTCTGAATGTCCGTGCTTCTCTCGTAAATACGTCACGCGACCAAATGTCTGTTTTTAACAATATAGTTGTAGCGATAAAATAATTATAAGGCATTTCGGAATAATAATTACATTTAACAATACGGCCAAATCCTTTCGAAGAGTCTTTCTGATGAATCTTTCCGATGAATCGAAAAATTGGACTCATGCAATAAACTCCGTCAATACATCTTCGAAAATCGAAGACTATTTGGATAGCCAACAGAGAATCCCCGATATACACAGGAAAAAAAAAGGAAGTACACACATAAAACGATGAATAAATTAGCTCGGAGCACTAACCCTAATAACTCGTGTTCTGCGCTTGCGCGTACCACTAGTTAAAAACTGTGAACATAATTTTTCTTCTACGATACAGTGTGTCTCGAATAATCAAGAATTCACTTTTGATGCCATCCCATCAATTGATAACGATCATGAATCATATGCGAAACAGTAGGTTTGTCCTTTTTGCAGGTTTTAATGAGTGTTCCTGCAACCCTTGCCAACATAGAGGCTCGTGTACAGACCAGTTAGACGGATACACTTGTAACTGTACTGCAAATTTTACTGGATCCATTTGTCAGTCGTCGGTCTTTTCTGGTAAGTATTATCCAATCGCACTTTAAAGGAAACCCTTTAATGTTGGAACAACTCGCCGCTAAATTGTTGGTAATATGGTCTAAGTTGAAAATATGTTGAAGAAAAGTGGAACATATATTTTAGTTTTTGAAAATATTTGACATGAGTATCAGCCATTTTGATCGCGGGCGCCGCCGTCTTGGGTCTGATGACGTTTCGCGGCGTCGCTATTGTCAATAACTGTTGTCGTGTAATAATAAGAATCTCGGCCCACATTTAATTTTTTCTGAGGTTCAAACCTCAGAACATTCACATATTTTTTTCCTCTCCATTTTCGTTTAAATTTATCTGTAGGATACGTTTTGGTGATCGGGATAGGGACTGTGAAGTGTTTTGACCGTGAGAGACGCGCTGTCCCCAATGCATGTCTTGTGAAGGGCGGCATCTGATATGCCGTGCATGCTTGTAAATGGCGTAAGGGATGCTCTTAAGTTGAATTGACTTGAAACAAGAGGTTTCGACAACATGTTGAAATAGACCCTTTCACGGTTTTCTGTGAAAAGCACATTAAAATTAGTAGGAATGTCAATTTTCTGGGTTATAACTTGTATAGGAACGAATATACTGCTACAGTCGAAGCTCTCCTTGCGACCACTCTCGTAAGCGACCAACTCTAGTTACGACCACCATCTCGAAACCCCGTTTGAATTGTCACTTAATCTCTGCATAGTTAATAGAGTGGAATGGTTAGGAAACCCGGCAAACTTCAAAAGGGCAAACAAAGGCGCTGCGATTTAGGTTGGAAGGGGTAAGACAAAAGATTGTGCACGATCATAGTTCATTAGCGTTCCCTGAACGACTGAACTCACACGTTTCTATTGGCTGATTGATTAACATGTTGGAATTTCGATTGTGTTTTGTGCACGGTAGTGGTTGAAAAAAGCTAACAAAGACATATAACAAAGAAGGTCCCTGAGTTTCCTAACCATTCCACTCTATAGATCGTTTTCACGTGACGTCATCAAAATTCTAATATCTAAACTAAAGGATTTATAACCCTGTTCTTGTAATATGATTTAGGCATCAGTATACTCAGTATTCTTTGAAAGTTTTACGTCGATACGGTGAATCGTTATTGAATTAGAGTATTTTGAAGTTTGTGACGGCCCAGCTCAGCGTGTTTCCTAAATGTCATGGAAACCCATATATTTCTGCTAATTTAAAATGTTTGACTTGATTTAACGTTAAAAGTGATATATAATGTGCTTTGAAGTGAATGCTAAACATATTGCTGGGAAAATTAGCTTTATTTGTAGAGTACGTTTTCGGCCGCCATCTTGGTGTACCAAAGAGGTACACCAACATGGCCGCCGCATACAAATTACACTAAATTGTTTGAATATTATTTGTCCGACAGCTCAGTTACGAAGTACTCTAATGCTCCAAAATTTCGGTCATTTACATATTTTTACCTGCTCTATATACAACATTAAAAGTATTTTACTAATATCAGTATTTTCTTAACGCAATGTTTTGTGTGACGTCAGTGAGAACGATCTATTAACATTCGCAAACCTCTTCAACAATAATCGTATAATTACATAACGTACATCAAATTACATTACGTATTAAATTACATATCAAAAGAGCTAAAAGCTCTCGTAAGCGACCACCATCTATTGTTTTAGCGCGTGGTCGCTTACGAGAGCTCATTCTCGTAAGCGACCAGCTCTAGTTACGACAACTTTTACGAATTACCGAGGTGGTCGCTTACGAGAGCTTCGACTGTATGTAAAATCCGTAGCGATAGGAAACTTTGCCTGCAAAAGCAGCCGATTGCGTTACTACCAGTGACCCCGTGTGCGAGCCCATGAAACATCTGTACGGCTCTTCATAACAGTGCACGAATAATTCGAAATCGGAAATAGGTTCAAAACCGGTACCTTCGCACATATAATTATATCACGAAACTGATAAATAAACAGGTTACGTTATATATTAACTTTGTCACGTGTCTTACTATCGGTGTTCGATTCATGTCATGGTATCACTCTTCCGCCGTAGTCGGAAGGCTCGAGCTTCAACCCTCAGACGAATCATGTATTTTTTGCTCTCCATTTTGGTTTAAATTTATCTGTAGGATAAGTTTTGGGGATCGGGATAGGGACTGTAAAGGGATTTGACCATGGGAGGCGCGCTGTCCCTACTGCATGTATTGTGAAGGGACGGCAAACCGCGTTCAGATTGTATACAGCCGAAAAGTGGAACACAAAACTGTAATTTTTTATTCTGTTTCTCCACTGCTCGTTTTCACGTAACGCCATCGCCGCCATCTTGGTTGAACCTAAACAAAAGATCGCCGTCATCTTGGTCGACCTTAACAAAAGATTGATCGTTAGCTTCTCTTGTTAGATTAACCAACATGGCCGCCACGTCTTTGTTATCTGAATATCTGGGGATCAGATTGCAAACCAGCAATTGGAAAGTTGATAATGGGTTGATTGCGATAGTACCTATATAAATCATCGAAGTAGTCGGATTATTTTTGTCTCGTTTCAGTCTACGACAGCGCCACGAAGTGTAAACATGAACGTTTAATTGTACATACGTGGAGTCAGGGAAGGATGTCATTTTAGTTGATCAACATTTGCATAGAAGAGAAGAAAAATGAGCCTGATATGATTTATTTTTGGACGAAACCGATCTCTACTCTCACTCTCTGTAATTGGTTATCAACCGACTCTTCTCGTCTTGTCTAATAGCTATGACATCCGTTATCGGAACGGACCTGAATACATCTAACCCGATATTGTATTTCAATACCTTTAAAGTAGATATATTTAAGCACATCAGGGTTCGAATGTCGTCACTGTTCGAAGGTGCCTTTAAAGATTCGTGTATTTTTTTTGGTCAATAACAGTTCCTTTTAAAAGAATCATAAGGTTAGTAAGTAATTAAAAGTAATTGATAGCATCTCGCGCGTTGCTAATTTCATATTCCATCTTTTCTAATTAGGTGATCATAATATGAGCTGTAAATTAAACAGCGCCGTGAACTAAGTATATAACGTTAATGCGCATGCCTACTGGTTTATCGCTCCGACCCACATGGTTAGTAGTGAGCTCCAGTATTTAATATATTTTCTCTAGACGATGGAATAAAAAATAGAAAGACACATAAGGGCAATTTAAACTCAAACCTACGATGGCTTATAGGAGCCATAAAAAGTTCATTTATTTTAAAACTGGCCATAGACACTTATAACTGGCCATAGACACTTATAACTGGCCATAGACACTTATAACTGGCCATAGACACTTATAACTGGCCATAGACACTTATAACTGGCCATAGACACTTATAACTGGCCATAGACACTTATAACTGGCCATAGACACTTATAACTGTCCCTCAACACTTATAACTGTCCCTCAACACTTATAACAGGCCGTCGACACTTATAAGTTGTAAGTGTCGACGGACAGTTATTCATTCTTCTTAATATTTATGCGCATATAATTAGCTACTCGAAAACGAGGCTATCCCCGCAACGTTTCTTAGCTGAAAAGTAAAATGGCGTCGCGGACGGAACATTGCTGTGTTCTTCTATGCATTGTCCTTTTGATCTCAGGTGGACTTTGCGGCATCCCCGATGCGGGGATAGCCTCGTTTTCGAGTAGCGAATTAGATATGTCCATGAATATTAAGAAGAGTCAATAAGTGTATATGGCCAGTTACTTGAAAATAAATGATTTTTTTATGGCCCCTATAAGCCACCGTACGATGACCTTCCGCAGTGCGTACTGCATAGTAGTTGTCGCGTCGAGTACAGAAACCATGGTTTTAATTCTGCCACATCACTTAATCCATTATGATTTGAAGCTGCAATTGCCACTTCATTCAAGCCACTTCGAATGGGGGAGGGCACCGTTATCATCAAGAAATGCATGATTTGCCACCCCTCCCCCTCAGTTTTGCAAGGTTTGCAGATCTTACCCCAAATTTTCAAACAACATGCTGTGTTCGTCGTGCTTAATACCAAAACTATGATTTTAACGCTGTAACTTTATTTAATTATGGAAAAGCAAAAGTAGCTAATGAGGCATGTCTTGTTCCGTCACTGGTGCAACCCAAGAATTGGCTGGAAGAATATTCTTATAATAGCCAAACTTGTGAAAACGCCTTGACACCTATAAAGGAGATATGGACGCTCCTCGTTATGGGCTCCTCATAACAGAAAATCGGTCACAAAGCGCTCGATTAACATTGTTGGCTTCGCTTTTTTCATCGTGATTGTATATGCTTGTTTTGTAGGCCCGTTGCTCATTCGTATTTACATCTTCTAAATTCGTCTTGTGGGTGGCAGTATATTTTGCATAAGTCACTAATATTGTGATTTTTCCCGAGCAACTTTTGTAAGAATATTCAGGATGCGAATATGAATGAACAACTGGCCTTCAAAACAAGTATACGATTGCGACCCTGGGCGTCTCCAGCAGTAAAGATCACTGTGTCAGTCAATAAAAGGTTTTTATATGCATGTGCCAATATACTCCTCGGTGTTGGCAGTTTCGCAGGTTACGTGCTCCAGGCCAAGCTCCGAAATGCCATTTTGGCAAAGTCAAAAAAACACGAAAATAAATACTGTATTCCTAACATACATTTGTAGATGAACTGGTGATAATTCTTTTTGTCCGTGAGTTGTATTTAGAAAGTTTTATTTTAAACTATTCATGCCTAATACATGATCTACATGCACTAAAAGTAACTAGTACATTTAGGATTGTTCTTAAAGGTAGCGTAAATGAACTTAAAATAACTAGTAAATTTAAGATGATTCTTAAACATCCTTAAAGGTACTATGAATATTTAAATTAATTTAAGGCAGCACCTTAAATGCACTTAAAGTGAATAGCATTTTTAAGAATATCCTGAAATCTCCTTCAAATTGCTAGTATATTTAAAGACTTTAAGTGGTACAGCAAAGTCCCTTAAATTAACTACTAAATTTAAGGACACACAGTAAAGGTAACTTTAAATGCACTACTAAATTTAAGGTACCTTTCAGGTTTTAATTAGCCTGGGTTCAGCCGTCCGTCTCCCCTGGGATTACGGAGGTCTGTGTACAGGCTAGTTTTAATTAAAGGTAACTAAATTCGTCTTTTCGCCTAGTGTTAGGCCCCAAGAACTGTGGCGAAGTTCTCAAGTGTGGCGGGACGACAAATGGTGTTTACACTGTGGATCCTGATGGTCTGGGAAAATTCAAGGTAATACTATGATACTACTGTATTTAAAATAACATTTCTTACATTAATTTCGTTGGTGGGTGAAATCGTACTTATCTCTATCAATCAGTATAATTAATAAGTATAGTTCACCGTGGTATGTCCTCTTAGGGACGGACCATTAGATTATTGATGGGGGGTTGCGCAAATCCCCAAAATAATATCGAGCAAGCTCTTCTATCGGAAAAAAAATATCGAGCAACACAATAATCAAGAAGAAAAAAATCGAGCAAGCACTAGCTGGTCTCATACGCATTTACAAATTAAATTAATAAAGGCAAAGAAATAAACCAGGGAAGGAGACTGGTTTGTTGTTATGAACAATTTCCACAGGAAACCCAATACAGATCTGAAGATCACACAGACTGGTTACCAGGAATCAGTCGACATATGTAAATTATCCAAGATGGCCGTAATCAAGACAGCAGATAAACCGATGGGACGATCGATCGCAAAAAGTCACATGCACTCATAAATCGAAACTTACCCTGTATTAACTGACTGTATATATTTCGGAAAGAAGTCATCTGGTAAACGATGAGTTCTCACTGGCCTAGTGGATATAGGGTAATAGGATCATGTGTACTGTACGCAATGTTGGCCGACGTATCGGTCGATGGTTGGCTGACATATCGGCCGACTGCTGGTAGGGATCGGTCAAGGGGTGGCCGAAATGTCGGTCGTGTGTCGGCCGACACGTCGGTCGATTTCCCCCCTCCTGCTGTGTATGTGTCGGCCGATAGTGGATCGGTGGTATATCGGTAAGGTGTCGGTTATATGTCGGTGGGGTATCGGTGAGATGTTAAGTTATAATTAAATAATTCTGCATACTGTTTTCACTCAAACAGGTGACTCTCTTGGAATTTTTTTACCTGGAAGGTTTACTGTATTGAATATAATTCAGTCTAAGTATAGTAATATTCCTTTCTGTTGCGGTATAAAATGTTCCTTTATACAATTAAATCTCTCATAGTGATTCATGAAATTCCTTCAAATGCAACGTTTAATATCTTAATTTGTGTTTTTTTAGTGTCTTTTATACATCCGCTCGCGCAAGATCGATTGCGTATATAAATCGCTATATCGCACCGTTTTGGTCTGGAACAGGGTACAGATTTTATTTATCTGAAGGGGAGATTTCGCCTTGAATCTGGAATAGGATTAGCAACAATAGGGCCATTGATACGAGAGGAAGTTAGCCGCAGCGCTTACCTAAGCAGTGAACGATTCGTATAAATGGGTCAATTTAAACTGAAGTTCGCGACTAATACTGACACATGTATAGGCGGCGGCTCCCAGTATTCGACATAAAATAACATTTGAAAATATTGGGATCGCTACGATTATCAATAAGCATCAAATTTTTACTGTAGGGCTCGGTTCTAATTCTAATATATACTCCGCGCACTCCAATCGGAGTATAACGCAGAGGCGCATGGCTGGAAAATAAATAAAGAGCTGCTAGTTTATGCATTGTACGAAAGCATTAATAGTTGTGGCCTCTACAACCTTTGAAGTACATATACGGTAGCTGAAAATATCACAGTCACCGTTACCTCGGCCGACTGTCGGCAAACTATCGATAGCTATTATTGAGTGTCGGTGATCAATCGGACGACTGTCGGTGCATCATCAACCATGTCGGCCGACATACAGAATAGCCAAATCTCGGCCGAGTAGCGGTCGACTCTCGTCCGACCCTCGGCCGCCTATCGGCTGACCGTCGGTCAACATGTCGACCGATACGTCGGCCGACATTGCGTACAGCACACATGATCCGGGTTATAAATGTTGGCAGGTTTATACACAAAGCTGTTCTGGTTTCACTTCTGCTGGTAATCTTAATGATAAAAAAATAGATCAAGTTGAAATGGTAATGATAGGTTTTGGGTACCAGTTTGTGTTTCATCACTTCTGCTGATAGAGGGCTGATCTCTATGTGGTGATTTCTTGCTTTGACTGTCCTTTTCCCCCTTTTATGTTATGCACTAGTCAATTGAAACCCCGGCCCCCCCGACCCCCGGCACATAGTGGGGCATTAACGGGGGCATGGCCGTGGAATAACGCACATTTAACGCTGCATTTCTCCGGTGGAACGGGGAAAGTAACGATTTGCAAAATTTGCGAGGATTTTAGCGGTGGCTGTAATGCCAGCCACGACAGAGCGGGACTGGGCCCGAGCATCAACAACGTGTATCAAACATGGCGGAAGCTAGGGACACGCAAAAATCGTAGTTAATTTAAACAAGTCCTGGGTGTTTCCATCAGAGGCAGTGCTTATACTGAGTTAGGTCACGAGTATTAGATCAGGAAGTGTTTATTATTACACACTCTTTGTTATTTGCAACAACAAAGCCGGTTTTGTTAAAGTTTGCGTCACGGCAAAATATCAGATTTTAAAACAAACAAGAAAATGGTGGAGACTGTAAAAGTGCGGAAAGCATGTATAATAATAGAAAATGTACAGGGGCGGATCCAGGATTTTGCGAAAGGGGGGTTTGCAAAAGGATTTTTTTTAAATCTAGAGATTTTAAAATTGAATTTACAGTGATTTACAGGAATCATAGTGGGTGTTGCAACCCCTGAAACCCCTCCCCTGGATCCGCTAGTGATGTGCTACAGAAAATGTGTTTTTTCTTCTTCAAATAATGGAACAACAGATTGAAGCTTATGTATATTCAATTTATCAATGCGTCCTTCCAATTGAAAATTCTGAAGCACATGCCGGGGCCATATGGGCGGGTATTGTAACAGTCAACTGTCCCCGATGGGCGAGGAAAAGGTCAAAATGTAACACTGTATAAATGTTACATTCCCCGCTATGTCCCGGGGGTCGGGGGGCCGTAGTTTCAATTGACTAGTGCATTAGCCTGTTTGTCAGCCACAGAATATCCATGCTTTATTTTGGCATTTGCCATTAATTATGTGGCTTTCTTTAATTTCCAAGGCCCAACCTGGAATGCAACTTGAGCGAGCGGGAGTGCGTGCAATGTAAAAAAAAACAGTCACGCTAAAAAAATATAGGATTGTTGGTACAAAATATATTGCATTAATATAACTGAAAAAATCTTTAGGTAAGTTCAGAAAAAAATATCGTGCAAGATCATGGCGCTTTAAAAAAATATCGTGCAGGACTAGAATCAGAAAAAAAAAATATCGAGCAACTAAAATTCTCGCAATAATCGAATGGTCCGTCCCTTATTTACCATGCTTGGTGTCGGCATCGCATGGTCAAAATTACTGTGGATCATTTCAGCTAGCGCCTCGTGAATCTACAAGAGGAAATACATTTACGACCATAAACGATCTTAAATTGGTTTTATGCAACAACGATCGAAGAATACTCAAGCGGGAAGGGGCTTAGAAGCCGAAGACAATTTCGAGGAAAAGTGATTCTAGCGCGATCTATCGTGTTATGTCCTCATATCCCATGATAATCAGCCAATCAGAATACGAAGACAATGAGTAATCCATTATTATAAACGGTAGGATAGAGCTTGAAATAAATACAATCCCATTAACAGGGTTATTGCTATATTGCTGCGTAAAAAGTAATCGTTTAAATTCTTCAGGTGTACTGTGACCATAAAACCTCAGGCGGTGGGTGGACAGTATTCCAGAAGAGACAAGACGGATCAGTCGACTTCTACCGAGGCTGGCTAGACTACAAAACCGGTTTCGGAAACCTTAAAGGAGAGTTCTGGCTGGGACTGGACAAGATCAAGCGCCTGACCCATCAGACGCGAAACAAGCTTCGTGTTGAGCTGGAAGATACAATGGGAAATAGCGCATACGCAGAGTACGCCTACTTCGCAGTGTCAAGCGAGAAGAGCAAGTACCGACTGAGTCTGGGAACCTACTCAGGTGATGGGCGAGAGTAATGCCAGGGAATTCTTTTCAAATGTAGGCTTGATACAGTAATCAGAAAATTCGATTACGGAGGAGACCCAGAGAACATTCTATGTGTGGCAAAGGCAAAAAGTGTGTTCCTGTTAAAAGAATGTTTGACATATTGTTAATTTAATATCTCTCAAGGTTGAACGTCCTCATGAGCAGACACATATAACATTAGAGAAACGTAGTTTTCTTCTCTAAGTGGGATCTTGGATATTCTCTTTTCGTTTTCCTTTGAATTTTTTAATTGCTCGTGCTTTTTATTGAAATATCTTAAAGTACAATGAAGCCAAGCTGGAAGACTGTTACTCATTGTCTTGTTGTTATTGTAGGGAACGCCGGTGATTCACTGAGTTATCATCGCGGTGCGCCCTTCAGCACCAAAGACCGAGACAACGACAGCCACGCCAGTAGTGATAACTGTGCAGTCATGTTTAAGGGTGCGTGGTGGTATATTAACTGCCATCGCTCTAACCTGAACGGTTTGTACCATCACGGTGCACACTCCTCGTTTGCTGATGGTGTGAACTGGAAACACTGGAAAGGGCAAAACTACTCTGCCAAGCGAGCTGAGATGAAAATCCGTCCAGTTGGGTTCAGTGATTATACTTAGGTTTAAATAATAGAAGAGAAGATACAAGTGTGAACGACGCCAAAGGCGAATCACGTAGGCAAAGCAGAATAGCAATCATTTGTAAACTGCTATGTAGAGATGAAGTGGCCAATAAATAATGGTAATCATTAATTGTACATGGCTGATTGTGTTTACTTGTTATCGTGTACACTCATACTTGCTGAGTCCATAACATTAAATGTACCCAATTTATTACCAGTCTTTAGATCAAAGCCCAAACACATTATAGCTGTTCTCACTTTTGAAATTAAAAACCAGAATGACGAAAGAAGAACTTATCAGTGAATTCGAAAACATAGAGGAGACAAATACCTGTAACACTAATCACACTGGTTGGAAAGAGCATATTACATGGGCAGGTTTTCAAATATCAAAAACTCAAAAGAAAGTGTAATGCATGACTTATCAGTTACATTGTTTAACAAAAGAAACTAAGAAATTGTACTGAACCGTGGATTTAAGCAGTGAATTTTAAATGCCTGACCTTAAAAGGAAGAATTTACCATTGTTACATAGTCATAGGTTTTCTAGATACAATGTATGTTCTCATTGGTTGAGCCGGGGTCACGTGGCAGTCATCAAATCCGCCGGCTACAATTCCCACCACGTGACAGAAGCTGGTGTGATATAAGTTGATACAATTGTACGTCGCTCCTTGCCGGGGTGACTCGCGAATACGTTGAACCTGTCAATCAAATTTATTGGAAAACTTTTTTTTACTTTTCCAACAAAATTCATTCAAAATTCATTCAAAATTCACAGCTCAGTATCAAGTTCAAAAATACACGCCAATGTAAATTTTCTTCATTGTACCTGAAGAAGGCTGGTGTGGCCAGCCGAAATATTGTACCACTAAATTCAAAATTCTACGTTGTATCGGTCTTTGCTTCTTCATAGTTATTTTTTATTTGATAGCCGATTAGATCACTAGTTTGATCCAACGTACACCAGCAGGATTGTCGTTCACGGTTGCTTGCTTGAACAATTCGTCAATTATAAAGGAACCCAAACAAACACCTTTGTCCTGCTTAGGTTTTAAAACTGACTTTTTAGCTACTTTAGACTGAACAGAACCCTCCCCCTAAAACAAAGGCATTTACTGTTGTCATGGAAATTTCAACTGACCTGTAATATTGAGGGCTCAACTTATTTAACCCGCCCTTTTGCTGACATCATCAACTCATCCAACGGACCACACAGCAAAGTTTGTTTGAGGAAGCACTCAGAAGTAAAGGCTTTTTAATGCAGGAGGACATCTGTAAGTCTAATGAAAGCTTGAATCAGCACTTTCTCGAGTCTGTGTTTTGGCGTTTTGACAGAGAAAGAGCCTTGTGTCTTGCTCCTAGCGATGGGCCCTGAGGTCTTCAGTCATCTTGCCGTGGGCTTTATAAATGGATGTCTGGAGCCACCTATCATAGCTTTTTTTGGAATATTAGACAAGATTTACTTGCCATTGATTCCAATGTGATGCTATTAGGTCGAAATGGCTTTAGACTTATTCTATATATTTAAGAATGAAAATGGGGGTGCTTGGTAGGATTTCCCGGCTTGCTTTGCGGTCATTATGGATGAATTTAGCTTTCTGTGATGTGCTTATGGACAGAATGGCTTGGTGCTAGGCAAGTTTAGGTGTTTGGAGACAGAAAGTGAGGTTAGTGCAAACATGAAACTCTATGAAATTTTATGGGAAATATGCATTTTGCGAGAAAATGTAGAATCTGAGGATAAATATTTTTTGGGAAGTGCTATTTGTCTTTTTTCTGATGTGAAATTATGTTAACTGTAGTCAAGGTCTCGATAAAGGTTCGACGTGTCATTTCGAGAAAAAAAACGCTCTTGCAACGTCGGAATTAAAGCCACATAGACGTACTACATACCGTTTTAAAGGTCTTGAATTGAAGAAAGTATATTTATAATTCGTTTTGAACGAAAGTTAAAAGTGTATATGTTGTATATATTTCTACGCGAAATGACTCCGTCCGCCAGAAGGAGTTCAGCCCTTCAGCCCTTAGCCTTTCGTATCCCAACTAAATTGACTCAAATACTATGTTGGACATTTTTTATATATTGCGTATTACCAGAAGTCCATAACCAGAAGTGTCCATCTCACACTATAGGGTTTGGCCCATCAGTTTACAGAGTAGACTATTTATAGAAACGTTTTCCCGCCATCTCGCGGCCAATCATATTCTTCGAAAATTTATCAGCAGTACCTGATTGGCTAATACAGCGATTTCCTTTGTTTGTAATATTGTACATATATATGCGACAACATTTTGGCGGACAAGGCGAGCGAATGCTACTTGCTAGTGTAGAAACTTCTTGATAATCAGCTATTTCTCATTTATAACAGACAAGAACTGGTGAGCACCACATGTTCAGGAAAGACCATTATAAACCAGAACATGTGGTTCCTTTGTAACCTTTTATTTTCCCGTTTCATCCGTTTCAGACTTCGTGTTTAATACAGTACTTGTGTGATGTATACAGAACGAAGCTAAGTTTTGTCTTTTGGTTCATAAACACATATTTTTGTAGTGATATTTGGCATAAATACAGCACTGATAAATATCACATACAAATCATGCTATTTTTGTTTATAATATGACCTAAGAAATGTACTGAAAAAGACAATCACATGTTCTCTCAAGAGTAATTAAGTGCACCGAATTTGTTTACTTTGAGTTTGAGCTCAGTCAAGTGAACATTTGAAACTGATCCTGTAAGTAATTTGCGTTTGGCAGATAAAAGAACAGCCCGGCAAATCTCCAAGCAAGGCTTAACAATCGACTGGAACTGAAAGAAAATAGCTATAAACGGTGAAAAAAAGTCAATTTCTGGTACACTTAACACTAGCAAGAAGCGAAGTTTGATTTCAGGCAGTTCAACAGTTGTCACTTTGCTGTTTTATGACTTTTATTAAAAACACTAACTGTTATACATCTCCAAGAATAAACAATCGAAAACTGAACGCAACTATCGCAGCTGGAAATGAAATTCCAGTTCTAAAATTAGTACAAACAAGGGTTTTTTCTTCAGGCAACCAGTGAACAAGATTATTAGAAGATTTGAATCAACTGCCTCACGGCAACGGGTCATATGCGACCGAGTTTCCAAGGCCGATTTCAATGGATTAAAAACCAAACAATTAAATAAAAAACTAAAAGTAAACTTGGCTTACCTTGATTTAATTTTGTCCTTGTATAATGTCAGTTGTTCCTGGCCAGATGAATGTGAATTTTCGGTTCCGTTTTCATTCATTGTCATAATTCAAACTTTTATACTCGTCGCTAGTCAACACTTGAAGACTTGAAAATCACTTTTAACTTTCTCAAATCACCCCAAGATCCATTAGCAGAGGCACAGATGATCAGTCTATACATTTCGTTTCATTACAATTCCAATATCTTCAATTTTAGTCATCAAAAGCCCGACATTTGCCACCGTACTTAGCTTTGTAGTTTGTAGCACCGCTTGGCGACCTGTAATACCGAGCTTCAAACCGGGGGGCACTGCTTGCATAATAAAGGGGAGGTATGTGAGGTATCGTCTTCAGAGCCCGACCCAGTTTGCAAAATAAAATGTAATGAAGATGTTTTTATTAACCAGAATTTCCAATAAAATTTATGAAAATCAACCCGAATCGGATAGTTGATTTGCTCCAAAACAAGACTTAGTTTGCCAAATTGGGCTCAAACCTTTATCCGGTACCGCCGCACATCTCATTTACGTCGTGTACATGAGTGCCCCCCCGGAGCCACGACTCTCGCATCTGACCCAATGTCCGCCATTGATATTTCCCCGCGAAATTTGAGATTAGCATTTCTAAAAATAGACTACTCTGTAAACTGATGGGCCGCTACCCCAATACCAGATGGACACTTCTGGTTATGGACTTCTGGTATTACAGATTTTATCCCTTTTGAAAGTTGAAAAAGTAGTTTTTCATCCCATTTTATGCAAATCAGGTCATAAAACCTGCACGAAAACTAATTTCAAAATTCCCCGATACAGAATTTGAGAAACTGCTGTTTTCTACGACTCGTGAAAAATTTAGGAAAATTGGACAAAACGCTAAAAGGCTGGAATTCAACAAAGTTCTCCTTTTGGCCGAAAAAAAGATCCGAGAAACAGCCCGATAAAGGTTTACGATTCATTTCACGATTGACTAAGAAGGGTAATCTCTTTAACATTAGCCAATCAGAGCGATTCATGTTGTGTTCAGTCTCGGCCGATTACAAAGTTCAGACGAGCCGCAGAACAGATAAAGCTATACGGTTCACCGATGCTCGATACTTCTATAGAAACTAGTTAGCTATAGCGTCGATTCCAGCTTGATTTCAAGAAGAAACACTCTTTTAGGAGTACAGAAAAATGGCACCACAGTAAGGAAACAATTAATATCATGCAGGGAAAACAACTGAAGCGCAGCTCGATCCACACCATGTACACGTTTGACTGCTTAATTCATTCGAAAAAAAATCATCACGTGAATCCGGCAAATCTTAGCTTCCTGCATTGAATTCTCTTTAAATGTTTGGCCGATTGAAGATAACGAAACGTTACTGCTTCATTCTTTGTTGACGTTCAGTCTTCGATGATTCTAACTTCTTGGAACTTGAGTATAATCCCTCCAGCCATTGTTTGTTCTATTCTTGGCTTGCACGTGACGTCATCATGGTGTCTTCAAAATTTTAAATTCTAAACTATATATCCTATAAAATTGTTTCTTTAACATTTTGTAGATGTCTGTGATTTAAGTTCTCAGACGAAATTTCAGTTCAGTTTTGCTCACGAGATACAGAGGTTTGAATTATGTCTCAACAGTCCTTCACGTGTTTATATTAATCACGAACGTCAACAAATTTGCGTCGAATTAAAGGTTTTTGGCCTTACAAATGTTTAAAAGTTATGTTTAATGAGACTCATAGTGAAACCGACTGAAATGAATGGAATGTTCGCTTTGTTTAAAGGGGCCGTCTCACCCACAGTGCTTCGCGTGCTTTGTTATTGTTTATATCCGGGACTTTGACCCCTTGTTCACGAACTGAGCGTATATTTCTGTATGTTCGTGACATGATAATTTTGTCTTGAACATGGTGACCTTGATGAAACTAATAGTATTGAATGTGAAGTCAGCAAAGTGTTATACAGCTGTATTTGGCTGCACTATAATATTTACCGCTCACCCGTCGCTTCCCTTCAGTGCTATAACAGAGAACACTCTCTCTGGGTAATACTAATAATTATGAAAGCGAGAGGTTTCTCTCCTCCGTTTTATTTTTACTTGCAGGGAGATATATATATATATGAGGCATGTTAACACAAAAAGTGTGTTCCTTGCTAAGGCGCCTTTTGTGTTGACATGCGTCAATATGTGCACCGTTTCAGTTTCAACTGGCCGCTGTTGCTCGAAATCTTGATGGATTTTAATGCGGTTTGCAGCAAAAGAACCGTCTTTGTCTATAGAAGAACTGTCGACTGCGTTTTAGCCGCTCCTGGGCATTAAAAACACCCCAAAATGTCACATTTAGTTGATCAACTGGAAAAAGGTGATAAGGCAGAAAATCTCGAAAAATTCCAAATCTCAAACAAGGAAATTATGGGATAGAAAGGCTATACATGGAAGCAAGTGTCATTTTACAATCATTGAAACCTAGACTATCAGTTATCAGCGCTTTAAACTGAGGAAATCGAGAATTCCACACAAGATGAGGCATGTTTACACAAAAAGAGTGTTCCTTGCTAAGGCGCCTTTTGTGTTGACATGCGTCAATATGTGCACCGCACTTTCAAGTTTTGAATTAGGGTCAAGATCTGACTGTCTTTTCTGTTTGGAGGAATATTTAATGAGCTCAACAAGGTTGGTTATAGATATATTGTTTTCAGGGACGGAAGGATATGTAATCATTGTAGATATCGTATGGTCAACTAGAGAGGGGACGGGAATTATTTACGTTTGCTGGCTTAGCTTCGATCGAAGTCTGCTCGATCTCTCACGTAGCAGATTGCAGAACATTGTAGTATTCGTATGGCGATTCCTCAAAGCATCTATGAAGACATCATATCATCTGTACTAAAATATCGCTTTCCCAATATAACATCACCGAATGATGAGCAAGATAAAGTGTTATTTGGCGTTATAAATCAGAAACACGTTCTCCATCCTACCGACTGGGCATGGCAAAGCGATCATTTTGTCAGTTGCTATACCAGATATAAGAAAATAATTATCAATGAGAGGGTTCAGTTATAGTTGTTATCTGCCCCCCAAAATCGCTGTTGGACTCTCACATTGATCTAAGGTCTTCTTTAACTTTAGAATAGTTCTGTAGCATTTCTTGACAGATCACTTGTGAAACGCCATTTAGGTCGGTATTCGTTGTCCAGTAATCTGATCACAGTCTCTAGCGTGTCGGGAGGATAGATGGATGACCTAACTTTTTCCAGCGTTGCATGCGAGGCCATTGGCTGTATGCCAGATCATGATGTCATTGGTGCAGGCCTCACGTTTTGACAGTGCGATTGAGAGAGTGAATGACACGTAGAGCTGTGTATCATCTGCATGCGGATCAGTTATTACATCCTCAAGTGGAGCTCTCTGCTGTGATAACATCCCCGAATCTAATCGAATTGTATTTGACATGTAAACAAATCTCTACCCGAAAACGTCTGGCACAGCATTCTTTTACTCTGCCTATCCCACCGAACTGAACAAAATTATAATGTGACGCGCACGTGGTATCTCTCTCCTGATTGGTCGATTTATTAATTACTCAGTTGATATATTTGACAGTTTTCTAAATATGAAAGTGAGATTCGCACCAAGCGATACCAGAGGTTTTCTCTTCTCTCGCTGCATCGCTGCTCGCTGATCGCTCTTTCTCCGCGTAGAAAACCTCTGGAACCAGGGTATCTTATTTATCACGTTTTGCGTCATCGCATGGTCAAAACTGTTGTGGATTTACTCGGCTAGCGATGACGCAAAACGTGGTAAAGAAGAGGACATTCCAGGGCAAACTATCATAAATTCGCAGACTCGTTTAAGGTATGGGACAGTACATTGACCATCTTGCAAACTCATTAGCATTTAGGTATGGATATATAGTACACTGTAAATTCAAAAGAGCTGTTTCGGCCCAAAAAGCCAAATCAGCCCCAAAGGCACTAGGGCTGATTTGGCCTTTATAAGGGTCGTTTTGAAAAATGAGGCCAAATCAGCCCCAATAAAAACCAAATTGACCCCATAGATTTCTAATTTGGCCCCTTTATGTCATTTTAGTGCTACAATAAGAGCCAATTTAGCTTTTAAGCAAGGGTCATATTGACCCCATTATTTCTAATTTAGCCCTTAGGCCATTTTAGTCCTACAATAAAGGTCGATTTAGCTTTTTAGCATGGGTCGTATTGACCCCATTATTTCTAATTTGGTCCTTAGGCCATTTTAGTCCTACAATAAAGGTCAATTTAGCCTTTTAGCATGGATCATATTGACCCCATTATTTATAATTTGGTCCTTAGGCCATTTTAGTCATACAATAAGGGTCAATTTAGCTTTTTAGCATGGTTCGTATTGACCCTATTATTTCTAATTTGGTCCTTAGGCCATTTTAGTCCTACAATAAGGGTCAGAGATAGAGATAACGCCCACTGAGTAATAATTCAAGGAGTTAAAATCACTCAACCGAAGGAGTAAATAACTCTACCTTGGAGTTAACTAAGAGCTCTTTGAAACCACATAGGCATGAAGTCTAATCTGGTGTCATGTGGACTCATTCCTATACCGTAGTCCGCAGCGAGTGGATGTAACATAAAGCCGCAGTGTCCGGAATTTTTCTCAGATGCGAAGAACTATTTAAATAGTTTCTACTCTATGAGGAAGTTAGAATGTACATGTATATTGCTTATGCATTAATAAATGAAAAATAATTCAAAAGTACGAAATAATACTAAACAAAATAGTCCAGAAGAGTCCGCAGTTGTTCCTCGAGTACAACCGTGTCTCCTGGTGCACAAGTAGAGACTGGTAACTACAGTACTGCAAATTTGTCAGCGGCAACGCTCATGAGTATATCCGGTTTCCGCGGTACTTCAACGGTCGCCATCAACGAAGCAGTTTCTGGTTTTGAACGGTCTTTTCCTACAACTTCAATGGATTTACAGAAGGTTAGCTAGTTTAAGAGTTTTGGAACCAAGCTAAGAACTTATCAAGACGTCGTTTGGACCGTGAATGGCTATTTATGGGCTGGTATCCTTGGAGGAAAACGAAACACTACAGACAGTTCGAAGATGATAGATGGTAAGCCTTGCATCAGTTTTAAAGTAATTCCTAATTTACCTACAAGTAGATATGTTGATCAGTAGGTCCCTTAATAATACTAACAAAAAGTAAAAGAGTATTTCATGGACGAACTAACTGTACAAAAACAGGATGAGCCGGAGTGGCGCAGTGGTTAAGGGCCCATTGACATATTTAAATCGGCCGTTGCTAGGGAAAGTTTGAAGCCTCGTAAAACCCGGAAAATTAAAGAGTGGACAATGATTATTGTCAAGGTGACTCCTAGGGTAAAGTCTTGTAGTCTGATGACGTCATTAAGTGACGTCACGATGACGTCATCAAAATCAGAAAATTTCTAAACTCCAAGGATTTTTAATCTACTACTAATTTATGAATATTTTCCGAACCTACGAATTAAGGCGCATAAAACCGAGCATGCGTATGCCATTACGACAAAAAATAAAGATATTTAGCTTTTTTGGCGAATGAAAAGCCATACTGAACTTTGACATTTATTGTCGGTTTCCAAAATCCATGCTCGATTTTGTGGAGAACGTGGTCAACAACATTTTAACGGGGAAAAGTTTGGTGTTTAGTGAAAGCGCACTAAATGTTTAGGATTTTTAGCAACCGGAAGTGAATAAATTAACGCATGCGCAAAAGTGCCTACTTTGTGGACGTGAAATAGTCGCAGAACTGTTGTTGCAGTAAAGTCTACAATAATTGGTCAAAGAGGATGTGCATATTCTCCTATTTCCTCCGACAATGGCCAGTTATGGGACTTGGCTGAATACTCCAGTCGACAATGAGCTAGCTTGATTGTCTGCAATGAGCCGGCTTCGGACTGTGGCCATGGAGCACATGCCAGGAACCCATTTCGCGGCAAACCGAAGAGCCAATAGAAATCAAACTAAAATTAGACCGAGATTCGACAACTTTCACTTGAAGTAAATTAATCTCGTGGCGTTCACAACAGTTTGTTTTCCGACATCAAAAATACTTTTTTCAAGGATGAAAACTCACCTGTATTTTAATTAGTTGCACTGAGGTTCAATCACAACTTTACCAGGAACCCGAAAGCATTATCTGAAGACAAAAGTGTTCATGTCTGTGGAAGATTTGAGTTGAACACCTGCCGGTCGAAAATCACTTCACTTTGCAGTGTTCTTGGGTGGCCGTACTTTTCTTCGTGTTCTTAGAAGCCATTTTCTCGCTGGAAGCAGCCATTTCATCTTTGACATATTTAGATACTATTTACTAGATGTTCTTTCAATCTATTAACAGTAGAAAGTGCTCGGCTACATCGGAGAGTCTAATACAAGTTTGCAATTGTTTCCCATACATCTGCGATTTCCTGACTGACTTCATCACACTGTGTTGGCGGCGCCGTACGCTTGCCGTTACTTTTTTACTCGGTACAAATTATTAATTATTTCCCTTTCTCTAGGTCCAAGTACAGTTAGGCGCCTTTCGAGTCCTGAACGATTCCTTCAAATTTATCGGATTGAGATTCTTATCAGTATTATTTTCTTTCACACGGATAACCAAGCTTTTCATTTTCCCCGCTACAACTTGTTCCGACTTTTGAACACTTTATTACTTCATTCATTCATGAAAACCTTTCAGGTAAACCACGAATAACACTTACAAACATATGTAAGTATTAAAACTAACGGGTGGCCGGTGAACATGCATAAAACTAGCCTGAGAAAACAGCCGACTCATATAGCCGAGTCGGCTGTTTTCTCAGGCTAGCAAAAACCGGAAGTCAAAATCGCATCTGCTGCTGCGAGCATAGCAACGGTGTTGCATAGCAACGAAATATGTCAATGGGCCCTTAAGCGCTTCTCCTCTCACCTCTGGCTCTGTGGGAAATGGCAAGATGTTTTTTTTAGCAATCTAGCCTTCTAGGGCCCAGGTTCGATCACCAAAGCAGCGCTATACTGTATGTGAGTTGAGTTTGTTGGTATTTTATATATTACCCTTGATTCGAGGGTTTTTCTTCGTGTTATCAGGTTTTCCTACCTCTATAAAAACCGACACGCTAAATTCAAATTCAATCTGTAATTTAGCCACGCCCTGGCTAAGATCAGCCCCGTGGTGCCATTGCAAATTCAAGGTTATTTTGTATCTGACAACATGCACCTCTGTAGGTTTTCGCATGGTCTGTTTTTATTTGGATGAACAGGTACAGTAAATGTTGAAGACCTAATTTTGTAGGCAGGACTCATTTGAGGACTTAAGTTGGGAAGCATTGATTATAAAATAATATTCTTGGCTTCATGCTCAGTCCTGATATGTAATAGCTACATGTACAGTATATACGTGTAGTGTGTGTTAATATTACCCGCTTGTTTACATTTGTCAATAGGTTGTTTGTCAGTAATTCTTTATTTATTTAGAAAAAAGGTTTATCATTTTCATGACTAAGAAACCAGAGAGTAATCCTTAACATTGTGATTTTTGGGCTAGATTGCAGATTGCAATCCGCCGCCGAAGTACATTAGGTGTTGATGTCAACGTGTCAATGCATTGACATCATACATGTTGATTCGTTCTACTGTGAACAGTGAGACTCACTCACATCCAGATATACATTGTATCTCTCCAATGCGTTGACGTATTAACATCATACATGTTGCTTCGTTCTACGACTCATTCACATCCAGACATATCTCTCAAGAGAGAGAACCATATATGGACTAACGCATTGACATGTTGTCGACTCCACCTAACCTACTTGAGCGGGGGTATTCTACAATTGCGGCTTCGATTTTAGTTTTAATTTCTTAATTAAAATAGCATTAGATACTTTTATTGTTAGTGGGGCTTCTAATGGGCACACAGACAACTTGAAAATCAAAAACAATGACTTTAATTCCCCAAATAATGTAAATTAAGTGGCTAGAACACTGCGAACAGTAATGTTGTACATGCATGTACTCTTCCTTTTTTTTTCAGCAAACGTGTATGCCAGAAAAGCAAAGATACAATGTACTGTAGAACAGGACTGGCAGGCATACATGTACAATATGGAAAGCAACAAGACTGCTGGTTGGCTTAATACACGTGGGAGAAGACCACAGATAAGACTTATAAAAGCATAAACTAGGCCATTAGGATAATTACGGTATTTCTCAAAATTATGCTTACAACATTTTCTGGAATATTTCCCCCCTCAATTTTTTTTGGGTTTAAACTCATCATTTGCCTATACATCCTAGCCTTAGGCCAGTGACAACTCGTTGTTTACCTGTGAACCCTAGCTCTATGTGGGTGAGACCTCGTCGTTTACCTGGGAACTTATTTATTGACGGTTAGGGTTAGGTTCATGTTACGGGTTTAGTGTTAGTGCGTGTGAACTCTACTTAGTTTGTGAGGCTGAAACTTTCAAAATGGCTGATTAAACGAGTGGGACTCGAAAAGATTCATGGCCGCTTTCCAACAACATTTTGCAAAACTCACGGTCACTTTGGCCTTGCCCGAGTAATTGCCCTTAACCAAAACGAGTAGGAGACTAGGTACTAGTTTGTCGCGCGGGGCCTGGACAACGCGTTTGGGTAGACGCGACTTTTCATCGAAACAACATGGCGGCGAGTGAACAATCTCAGTCTCAATGTTTCCATGTATCTTTAGCCGAAGAGGACATTCCTGGTGCAAGTTTGCCTCGGCAAATTCCAGAGGAGTGCAATGTTGCACAGCTAAAGCGCTGGTTGGTTTGTAGGGGAGCTTCTACGACTGGAAGAAAGCAACAACTTATCTTAAGGTTTGTTTACGCTTGAGTATCGTTTATCTTGATGGTTTCATCGTGATTCTGTCTTAGTCCACAGGTATATGAATTGCGATGGTGCTTTTTTTCATTTACTTACAATGTATGTGATTATTTTTTAGGGTAAAGGACTACATAAAATCTGGTTTGGCAGAGAAAAAATTGAAGGATCCAGACGGTGGCATTCACCTTGCTAGAAAGAAGGCTCAACTTGGAGTCCTTGAAGAAGTTGAACCCGATGTGAAAAATTCCTTTCCAATTAACTGAGGGATTCAGTGAGAATCTTGATGGTCTTCCAGCTGTGAGTTTTAAAACAGTTTGGACTTATATGATTGCATGTTTGGATGCAAAAAAAAAACCTCTCAACTGCCAAGCCACTGGTGAAGGGATTCAATTTTTACAAGTCAGGCCAATTTGACCGTGAAATCATGCCAAAGTGATAACAGAACCTATGTAAAATCCCAGGTACTGCCATCAATGAAAAAAACATCAGCTTATTCATGCTACATTATTTTGAGAAGGCAAGGTCTTGTGCAGAGGGCATTTTGTGGTTTCCCTGCAGGAATCGATGGCCGCTGCAACCATGTTGCTGCTACTCTGTTTTCCCTCGAAGTGTTCTGTAAGGCTAGAGCTATCAATGAGCAAGAGACTTGTGACGCCGCATGTACCTCACAAACATGTAGATGGAATGTCCCAAGGAAAAGAAAGGGAGATATAGTACCTGTTTCAGAGATAAAGTTCCAAAAGCATGAGTATGGAAAGACTAAAGCTGAAAGGTCACCACAGATACCCCAAGGCCATGATGTAAGAGCACCACATCAGAGAAACACATCTAATACCAAGTTGTATAACATTTTTTCCAAAGTGAAAAGCTTTGAGGAGAAAACAGGAAAGGTTATAGGCCTAAGCCATATTCTTCAGCATAAAACAACAATGCAACTCAGAGAGTCAGTGATACATGATCATTGTTATGTCATGCCTTCCCCAATGGTATATGAGCCAAAAAATGATGTCAGTGTCCAGGACAATAATGCATTAATTTCACCAGTGAATGCCCATCCAGTTTCCATAGAAGAAATTTATGCTCGCTGCGAAAAGGTCAAGAAAGCATTGACTGTCACTGAAGAGGAAGCTACAAGAATTGAAGCTGAAACAAGAAATCAGTCATTGGATCAGGAATGGCATTTACAAAGAAAGTATATAATCACTGCATCAAAGGCTTACCGTTGTGCAGCCCTCAAGCAGGCCACATCACCAACCAAAGCATTGAAGGAGGTGCTTCAATATAATAATAGTTTTTCATCAGAAGCAATGCAAACAGGAATTCGCCAAGAGCCCGAAATTGTTAAAGAGTATATTGCACAGAAATCCCAAGGTACCAACTGTAACATTATTGTACATAAGTGTGGTCTTTTTGTGAGCAAAACACACCCATTCTTGGGGGCAAGCCCCGATGGACTTATTAGTGATCATGAAATGACAGGGCTGTTGGAGATGAAATATATTCAAACATTGAACTCCGAAACTCTTGAACAAGCTCTAATAAGGAAGAGAATCTGTGTCTTGAACAATGGCAGCACACATATCAACAAAAAGCATCAGTACTATTTCCAAGTCCAGCAACAAATGTTTGTCACTGACAGAACATTGACTGATTTTGTAGTTAAGGGATCTACGGGGGGACCTCTTTTTATTGAAAGAGTAGTTTTTGACAAAGATTTTTGGACAGCTGTTCTTTCTAAACTCGAATTTTTTTTTAATACTTATATGCTTCCAGAGATTCCATATCCCAAAGTAAAGTATGGCAACGCAAGGCTAGACCTGCGAGATTTTCCCCGTCTATAGAAATTGTTAATATCCCAGAGCAGACTAAGGTGCATCATATAACATATAAGCCCTAGCCAGAAATCACTGATTTGGGCACAGTATAAAAGTGATTAAGACATAATGTTTAATTTAATTTTATTAATATTTTATTGACTATCATAGATTTTCAAACTGAAAAACATTTCATGCATTACCTTATTAGTAAATCAAAGGCCAGATGCAAATTAATGTATAAAACACTATTTATTACCAATGCACTACTTTTAGCAAGAACAATATATTAAAGTATAATATAATAAAGGGACACACTGCCAATCAAATTGAACCATTATGAGAAAGTCGTGACTGTCAACAGTGCTCCTTTAATGTACCGGTACATGCAATTTTTCGATATACATTTATTGATATTGTAATATTTATTTATTAAATAAATTGTCTTCACTTCCTTCTTGTTTTGACACTTCTTATAACTATTAATTGACTCAAATAAAGTAGAGTGCAAGCCATCAAGCCTTTAAAATAAACACAGACCGTTTCAAAGCAAGTAACACTAGCACTGTTTTACAGACTTAAGTGTTTGCACTCTTTCCCACTTGAGAAATATTTTGAGAGTTTGAGGGAACCCTTCCCCATACCAGACCTTCAAAATATTTAAATTTACCTGTTTCTCCTCCCCTTGTGTATGGGACCTGTTTATGTTGTGGTTTAATTCTTTCCATGCTTCACATTTTTGGGACCCTGTTCTACATGTACTACTCCAAAATCCCCTTTCCCTTATCCTCTAAATCTAGCTTAAATACATACATGTACATAAAAACCTAAACCAGAGTACAGCACATAGAAATAAAAAATGAAACCACAACATTTACAATCATTAATATTACTGAATTAAGGGAGGCTGAAAGTTGGTTAGAGCTGAAATTACAATGAATATATCTGATGCAAAAGGGGCTAAAGTAATAGGGATTTTTGTATCCAGAATATGCCAGTTCTTGATTCTCTCCATGCACCTCTCTACATGAACTCTCAGACATGCAACCTTCTTGTTTTTCTCTGCCTCCTCTTTCATAAACTGTTTGCGGCTTTTCAGAAATACTGGTGTAGTTAAAAATGCACCTACAGAGGCCAGTTCATCTTGGATTAAAAATCCCTTGTCTGCCATTATCTCATCACCTGCCTGAAGGTGGTTCAGAAGTCCACTCTTAATAGTTATTTCTTTGTCTGATGTACTGCCTGGAAAAAGTTCACTAACAAATGCTGTAGCTCCACTTGGGGTGATTCCAATCAAACTCTTCATTGTTGTCCTTGACTTGTAGGAAGAATAGCAGGCTGACTGGTTGTCAAGGGCAGAGGGTCTTTCCATTTCAATTTCTGTACAGTCAATGATCAATGCCGTCCTTGGATAGAACTCCTTGAATAAAGGAGGCATGTGAAGTTGCAAGACTTCCCTTGGTGGTAACCGAATTAAAACCTCTAGCTCTGCTCTTAAAAACCGAACCCATGTTCGAAATGTTAAATAAACAAAGGTCAGAGAAACTCTAAACCGGTGAGCCAAGTCTCTGTTAAAAAGTCCAAGCCTAAGCTTCATAAGCACCATAATAAATTCTTGGAACTTTGACAGCTTTCGAGGTCTTCCTAGCTGTCTGACTGATTGGACATCATACACTGTTCTCTGGTGTGATCCATAGGTTAGGTTCTTGGCAGGTTCCTTTACAATCTCGTAACATAGCATCATCGTATCATAGTCAGAAAAGCCTGTAAAGAATGCAATGTCTTCAGGTTTGTCTTTATACTGATCAATATCAAAACGTGAACTGTCGATTTCGTTCTTGAGTTTCATGATCTCTTTCTTCAGCTTATGTATCTCTAACTGGAGCTCATCCATGCGATCTTTATTCGCCGTTTGCTCACCCAAATCCACCGACTGTTCCGTTTGGGTTGCAACACACTCAGTTGACTGATCAGTTTGGGTCGCAACAGTTTTATTGGCCACGAAAGAGCCATAAAAATTGACTAGACTTCCTTCAACATCACAAGCATTGTCAATGGGTTGCACATCAGTAGTCTTAGTTTGAACTTCGAGCGAGTCAGTTGTGACCTTCCTTTTCTTGCCATTTTCTTCTACCTCAGCACGAGAAAGACGTTTCAACTGTCGACGCTTAGTTGTAGTTTTCGACCATGGAAATATCGAAGGAAGGTGCTTTCGATCAACTTTCTTTCCTCCATCGAAATGTTCAGAACAGATTCTTGTGTTCTCACTATCGAGCTTAAAGGTTCGATTCCGTAATGCACTAGTCAATTGAAACCCCGGCCCCCCGACTACCGGGACATAGTGGGGCATTAACGGGGACATGGCCGTGGAATAACGCACATTTAACGCTGCATTTTTCCGGTGGAACGGGGAAAGTAACGATTTGCAAAATTTGCGGGGATTTTAGCGATGGTTGTAACGCCAGCCACGACAGAGCGGGACTGGGCCCGAGCATCAACAACGTGTATCAAACATGGCGGAAGCTATGAACACGCAAAAATCGTATCTAATTTAAACAAGTCCTGGGTGTTTCCATCAGAGGCAGTGTTTATGCTGAGTTAAGTCACGAGTAGTAGATCAGGAAGTGTTTATTATTAAACACTTTGTTATTTGCAACAACAAAGCCGGTTTTGTTAAAGTTTGCGTCACGGCAAAATATCAAATTAAGTAATGATTCGTGTAACAAGTACGACACCGAACAGCATTCAGATGGCAAGGTGTTAATTTTTTATTGTGAAAATTCTTGATCTGATTGGTTGAAACATGAAAATCGCCTTAAAGGTTAGGAAGACGTTTAATTTCCTCCAATTTTTCAAACTATTAAAACTACGATTTGCACTGCGGTTCCAAATGTCGTTTGTAAAGCAAATCGTATGTTCGGAACCTTATCAATCGTGCCTGTTTCCGGAATACGGCCAATCGAACGCACCCTAAGACTTCATACTACTTTTATTTCAGAATAATCATAATTATCACCCATTGTTTTCGTAGTCTAAAACACAGATAAATCACATGTTTTGTCGTACTTTTTACACGGATCATTACTTAAACATATTTAAACGCTGCTGCATGGCATTTCCTTTATATTCCTTTGTCGCAGTTTTTTGTTTGTTGACAGACAACTGTTTCTGATAAACAAGACAATGGTCGAGACTGTAAAAGTGCGGAAAGCATGCATAGTAATAGAAAATGTACAGGGGCGGATCCA
This sequence comes from Actinernus sp. WN-2022, assembly GCA_030867875.1. Lineage (NCBI taxonomy): Eukaryota > Metazoa > Cnidaria > Anthozoa > Actiniaria > Actinernidae > Actinernus > Actinernus sp. WN-2022. The sequence goes on along the minus strand of JAOWCC010000655.1, from coordinate 9,761,531 downwards.
GGATTTGTGAAAGAGGGGTTTGCAAAAGGATTTTTGTTTTGAATTTACAGTGATTTACAGGAATCATAGTGGGTGTTGCAACCCCCGAAACCCCTCCCCTGGATCCGCTAGTGATGAGCTTCAGAAAAATATTTTTTTTCAAATAATGGAGCAACAGATTGAAGCTTATGTATATTCAATTTATCAATGCCTCCTCCCAACTGAAAATTCTGAAGCACATACCGGGGCCATAGGGGCGGGTATTGTAACAGCCAACTGTCCCCGATGGGCGGGGAAAAGGTCAAAATGTAACACTGTATAAATGTTACATTCCCCGCTATGTCCCGGGGGTCGGGGGACCGGAGTTTCAATTGACTAGTGCATAACAATCTCACGTAATCCCTTCGTAAACACAAATCTTTTGGAATCCTGTAATACTGAAGATCTGAACTGTTTCTGAAGTTGTTGAGGCATCCAGGAACGCAGCAATTTACTGGCTTTGGCATGATTTCTCCGTAAACTCTTGGAAAACTTTCAAACACTCGTCGCTATGTTGTTTCGATGCGATGACAACAGAACGAGACCTGTCTACCCAAACGCGATGCCCAGACCCCGCGCGACAAACTAGTACCTAGTCTCCTAGTCGGTTTGGTTAAGGGCAATAAGTGACAGAAGTGAGTTTCTTGAAGAGTAAAAATTGTGCCTTGTGCTCATGTTGTTTGACAATCAACACTAACCCAGTTTTCCCATGTGATAGAATGCACATAACAATTAATTTCACTATTGTCAAAAATGTTTGCCCTCTATGTCAGTTAACAAGTAATCGCATGGGTCCTCGTAAAATAAAGTAGGGAAGCTTAGCTGAAAACAATGTTTGTTCTCAAATGTTTGTAGATGCCTAAATACCTTGCTGTGTTCATCTTCAGTCAAGTGTACACTACATGTACATGTAGATGCAGGTTCTCCCAACACGCATAGTTGGGAGGAAAAAAAAGAGTACTTTGGGGGAATTTATTTCAAATCCAGACTTCTACTGTTAAGAGTGGTAAGTAAAAAGAAAACTTGTAGCTGATGTGGTCAAGTAGAGTACACTGAGAAAATCGCCGGTCGCCTAGATGCTTTGGGAGAACTCTATACAATGTAGATGTCATTTATGCACCGATTTTCCTGACAATAACACTCATTTGAATTTTCAGACTGTGCATCGGCATCTTGGATCACATGACATCACAGTGTTGTCCCTATTGTTACACAACAAAAGTGCTATTGTTTTCTGACAATAAGGCAACACTGTGATGTCATGAGATCCAAGATGGTGGCACACAGGAAATTCAAATGAGCCCTATCGATTGGAAAATTGGTGCATAAATGACATCTAGTGTACAATTTACTGGAGACAGATGCAGAAACAGACTTAGGCATGCATGTAATAATCATTTGAGAAAAATAATACTGGGATAAGGGAATAACAAAACAGTAGGGATAAGGGATAACCAAAGTCCATTGGGATAAGAGATAATCAAAACCAGCCATCTGCATCTCAGGGATAAGGGATAACTATCCTGAAAACAGGGATAAACCGCACTACCTCCCCTAACCGGGCCTCTAAATTGAATTATGTATTTAAGCCTCTGTTATTTACTGTATTTAAATTAACAAATTGAAGTTAGTGTTTTATGTGTCTGTCCTAATATTGACAATCATTTTTGTCATAACATGGTCAAAATAGCTGTGAATCCACGAGGCATCTTTTTTTTTTACAACATTTTTTACAACAACAACAAACTAAATAGTCAATTTTACATTAACAAAACACTTTTAGCTTCAAACGAAAGCCGCACGCGTATTCCTTGACAAATGATGTCAGCTTCTGTTGTCTCTCAAAATATTGCATATGAAAATAAGCCAATCGGATTGCGAGAAATTTGGTGGTTGTTGTAAAATGTTATATTGACAATTTCAAACTTTAAGAAATACATTAGACTCTGTTCTATTGACAATTTATAAATGCCTACTGTTCTATTATTTATTTGAATATTATATTGATAATTTCAAATGTAAAAGAAGTTATTGATACAATTAAATATGAATAATTACAATGCTTACCAACTTTGTTATCTTAATTTGTAAATATCAGTCTGAGTGACATACAACTGACACTGATGTGAATCATTTCTGAATTCAGAAAAGTGCATTAAATGCATTAAATGCATTAAATATATCCATTTTGTTTGGGTCCGATCAGCCCTTATGATATGCTAGGTCCAAAATAGCTCCTAAATTGGGTAACAGAGCGTTTTTCCTGCTAAATAGAGAGATTGCCAGTTGGATTATGTACGTTTTCCAACAGATTTGAACAGCTCTATTAAGCGTCACGTACAATAATTTGCCCAAAGAAATCTTTACAGTAATCGAGAGATAATCTTTCGAAAATTCAAAAAACCTGAGAGATTGCCAGTTGGATTATGTACGTTTTCCAACAGATTTGAACAGCTCTATTAAGCGGCACGTACAATAATTTGCCCAAAGAAATCTTTACAGTAATCGAGAGATAATCTTTCGAAAATTCAAAAAACCTGAGAGATTGCCAGTTGGATTATGTACGTTTTCCAACAGATTTGAACAGCTCTAGCGTCACGTACAATAATTTGCCCAAAGAAATCTTTACAGTAATCGAGAGATAATCTTTCGAAAATTCAAAAAACCTGAGAGATTGCCAGTTGGATTATGTACGTGTTCCAACAGACTTGAACAGCTCTAGCGTCACGTACAATAATTTGCCCAAAGAAATCTTTACAGTAATCGAGAGATAATCTTTCGAAAATTCAAAAAACCTGAAGCTTGATCCATTCAAAGGTTTAGCACATGGTGAAAATAAATTTTATTTACGAGATACTTTCATCAACTTAAAATGTATGCCTTCTGAATAAAATTATTTTCATGTAAATAATAATACAATATTTCTCAAATGTATAGTGCTAGATATTTAGATATCGTAGAACACGATTTGAGCATTTTTAAGACTAGATGCATGTTTATTTTGGTACGCGAGACCGTCAAACTCGTGTCAGAATTTGGTGTGTCAAACAGTCATTTCGACTGAATTTAGTTAATTGCATTTTCTTCGAAATAAAAATATATTTTCCCTAAAAAAGTGTACAGTGCTTTTAGTTATACCTTAGGCTATCTGACTTTGAAATGTGAAAGAAATCGTATTTTCGACCCTTGCCGCGATATGTTTGATTTTTCCTGACATCCACTCTTAAGATTTATTTGAGATCAGACGTTTGATGTTATATATTCATATAATCATATTACTTTATTGTTACTAATTATAACAATAAAGTAATAACTATATATATCCTTTGTTAAAATAGGAATCTTATAATGAATGATATATTTAGCATTTTACTAAATTGTTATCCAGCTTTAGAGAGCCCAATCAGGAGTGCTGGTGGATACTGCGTTCAACCAAAAAGCGGCAACTGCAACCCTGCTGAGGACAACAAAAATTTCACTCACGCGTTGATTTTAAAGAGGGCAGACGCCAAATGTAGCCAACCCTACATGAACTTTGTACTCGATGCTGATGGTGTTATCCACCACAAGTGCAGTGGAAAATTCGTTTGTCCTGAAGGTGAGATGACAATGTTGAATGTAAAATATCATTTATACAGCAATAATACAAAGCATCCTAAACCATCGAGGTGTATTTCAGATCACATCCAAAAATAAAGTATGGATATTTATTTTGTAACCGTTGTTTTTTTTCTGGTTGTGCTAGGGAAAGATCCTTCTAGGAACACATACCTTCTCTTGGTTGACTTTTGCCCTCTTGACGTTTCGAAATATAAACGGTAGGCCGGGTTAGATAACGATTAATAATGATATTAATAATATTTTAAAGCTTATATATACATAGCGCTAATAACAAATAGATCTAAGCGCTTTACATTGGTCATAAAATTTACATATCAATCATAACATTTTACATTGGTCATAAAATTTACATATCGATCATAAAATCTGAAATCTACAACTTCATATAAATAACTAACAAAATATTACCACCCTACACGTTATAGGCTGTTTAAACAAGTGTGTCTTCAGTTTGCTCTTAAATTTAGAAGCATTATTACATCCCCTAAGAGAAGCAGGTAGCTTATTTCATAGCCTAGGACTACAAACAGAAAAACTCTACCACCATGATAGCTATTTTCATTAAATCTAGGTTCCTTACCCTTGCGAACTGAAATCCCAGACTTTTTGGATATCCTAAGATTTCCTACAAAATCCTAGAAAATCCCAAAAAGTCCCATTGATACGAATAGGTGTGAATTCGCACATTTGAAGTTGATCGCGGTATCCTAGAAAATCCTAGGAAATCGCAAGGTTTCTTTTGAAACCATTATGCAGGCTTGGAAATCCTAGGAAGTTCTAGGTTTACCTGATATTGCTTTTCTAGCTTTCTCAGTTCATGTCTTAGCTTGATCATTAATTAATGCTGTAAAAGTGACGTGTTGCGACAATAAGTAGGTTAGCTTTTGAAGATCTAAGGTAATTAAGCGCATTATAAGAAATTAAAGAAAGAAACGGTTAAAATACTGATTATTGATTACTAATAGTTTGTGATCCTGGTCATTCTAGTCTTCCCACTTTGGGACATAATATTTTCCCGACTGAGTGGCAAATATTAACATATTCATAACATTTCATTTCACAGACTTCCGTCGAAGTCTCTCCAGAATAAGAAGAACGGTTACTGTGTTCACCCGTCCACTACCCAATTTGCAACGAACAAAGACTCATCCTGGATTTCTTCAAACTAAGAAACCTTGGTAACTGATGCGCGAAGACCAATATCATCATAAAATATCAAAATAAAGTATTATGAACTTAAGCTTGCTCTCATTTGACAAGAGTTTCGAGTTAAAAAAACACACCAAACTCTTTAAATAATCACATACGTTTTAGTAAAATTGCTTCAGTTGCTCCTCTACCACTTTCGTTTTACCGAAAGTGGTAGAACCACCGATTTCGGGTCGCCACATTTCGAAGATAAAACTGCTTCTTTTCGCCTATGTTCTCAATTTAGTCAATCGCTAGGTAAGAAAAACTAGTTGCTTGTGCTCAACAAGACGTCGACTATTTGTTCATGGGGTTTCTTGACGTCATGATCAATTGATATTTGAAAGAAGATTGCAGTCTCATGGTTAAATGATATAAACAAAAATCACGGACTACTCAAGCATGTTAAGGCATGGTTTGAGCATGAAATCGAGGTTAAAGCTATTTTATTGAGTAGAGTGGCTTGTCTGCCCGAATTAAAATAAAACTGTGGATATCACTAATCTCAGCGTTCTGAGTCGTATGAGCAGATTTTGTTGTAAAATGTCTATCACGTGACCAACCACGTGATTACAAAATCTGGAAATTTCATCTCAAAATGGGCCGGTCACAGTGCATTTTTAAAGTAACGATTTATTGCGTATCTGATTACACTTCTAGTTGTTTCTAAAGATCTGTTTGGAATGGATGACCCTGATAGACTGTTAAGGCAACAATAGAGAAAACAGGTCACGTGAACTGTTCTTGGAACCAGTTTTCCCCAATTTTCTCACCTACAATGGCAAAATGTCAACCATTCCAGAATGAGCTTGAGAGACAACGAGATGTGTAATCAGATAAGCCAGAAATCGTTACTTTAAATATGCACTGTGACCGGCCCATTTTGAGTTCTTTGTTTTATCAGCCTTAAGGTCACATGACCACCAAAACACCAACTTAAAATGTTAAGACATATGATTGCTGCCTAATTACCGATTTCTATGGCATTTCATTGAAAATGACAAAGTTAGCGAATTTAGAGTGTTTTAACAGATTTGCTGAATAAACCAGGCATTAACATGCTTGAGTATTGCGCAAACTCCGAGAGAAAATATGTTTCGCTACTCAACCGCCCACTATTTAACAATTAGTCTACGAGCTCAAGCATGTTAATGTGCACCTAACCCCTTTTGCAATTTTTATACATATGAATCTTTGAAAGGTTTTGAGTCGATTCTTGATATTACGTCATCTAATTCATTCCACTTTGCAATAATTTGAATAAATATTTAGCAGCTTGTCTAAAATAACTGTTTTCTTTACTAGCAACTCACAGACTGTGTATATTATCTATATATCGATGTTGTTGTGATAGAAAGGCGACATGGAGAATAATGCATTAATGAGGTGACGTAAGATCAAGAATCGACCCAGTCTTTTTCTTACGCGGTCATGGGTCAGAAAAGGTCAAATCAGTTTCACCATTTCAAACAAGCATAGAACATAGAGTATTCTATGTAAGCCAAAAATTTATTCGCAGAAGTACCCAAAAGCTTTCAAAGATTCATATGTATAAAAAATGCAAAAGGGGTTAGTTGCACTTTAAGCACTGATCAACACTAGTTTTTACAGGAAGTACTGAGTCACAAACAAGCATGTTAAGGCCTTGGATTTGGTAAATATATGGTAATTTGGAGTTTAATTTAACTATGCATTTCATTCATTACTCGGTAATTTCTACAGCTGCAACAACCAAAATTTGGCTGTAGGATGAAACGCCTGAAACGGCTTTAAGTGTTTAGTTGTCATGGTAACCAAATTTAAGGGAGCACTATAAGAAGTTCCTTTTTCACGAAATGGGGCATATAGAGCCTTTGCGAAATTACATGAGGATAGCACAGACTTGTTTGGGAACCGTTAACATAGCAACATACTTGTTTCAGCTAATATACACGTAAGATGAAGAACCATTCCGAGCAGGACTTGTTGTCGTAGACATGCTTAAAGAACATATAGAATTAATTGCAGAAAGAAGTTCGTTCTATAACCACCCCATTTTCACTTAAACGCCCGCATTTTGGACAATTAAGGAACACCCTTAAAACGATTTCCGTGATAAAAAAAATTCAGATATATTAAGCACCATGATCGAACCGGTATACTTGCCAAGTTTTGTTTGCATGGCATGAGGAATGAGCAAATCTCTGTTTTCCTGAACATTGTTCTCTGATCCAGGCCTTCGCAGTCACGATCAAAAGTTCGAGTTCCTATGGCTGATAGTTGACACTCGGAGTTAGTCTAATCGTTTTAGTAGAAACCAAATATACTGAGTTGTTTAATCTTAAACTGAAACAAGAACATTTTCTGCTGTAAGCTACGAATGCTTGCTGGCCTATGATATTTAGATTAAAGTATTTAGTATTACAGTATAAGCGATTTGTAGTGTTAAAAATGCGTAGCGTGACAAAAAAGCTGTTATTTCTGGCTGAGCGGAACACGTATGTTTCTTAGCTGTGACACCCACTCAAACATTTAGGGCACATGATTGCAGCTGTATACATTATGTATAATGTAATAAACGAGCAGTAGCGAATCATTATATACTTGTTTATTCTTGGGTTGCAAAGGCCTTTTGCAGCTAACAGTTACGTGCTGTTGTTGCTGATATAATACTTCATAAAAGACTGAATTGAGCTCGTGATTCCCATGGTAAAGGCCTTGGCATGGCTGCTGCTGAAGGAGCTATCTTCAAAAACGCAGTTTTAGAAAGATCGACAATTGATTGGAGGTGGAAATAACTTTAAAAATAGGTTTCGTTAATAACAATACCGATCTTGTAAAAGGCTTTAAATAAATAAATGGTGTTTTTCCACCCAATACAACCACGTAATTGCCTAACTGCGAAATGTCCATTACGTCACAACAACAAATTTTAAAAATATTTATGTCGATATGAAATGTAATGTTTTGGGAGCTTTAAAGACCCATGACGGACCATTACGCTTTGCGCGCCTCTGTTTTTGTTTTGATTTTCATGAAACCGATGCTTCTATTGTTTTCGCCTCGCGCGCGATTCCCTCTGCTCGGATGTGAAGTAGAAAATCGCCCTTCTACTCACCTTTGTCATTTGTTTGTATGTCAGCAAAACACGGAAATGAACTCTTCGTTATCAATCGAGTGTTGATGGAAGTTTATTAACATAGTTAGAGTGCTTATGGCTCCATTGTTGCAGGCGAAGTACAACCTCGTCCCCAGGGTCTTCTCGGTCAGATCCAAGATGGCGGCTACTCCGAGAGAAGACCCTGGTAAAGGCTGGATCACGTGATCAAATACTCCCAGATTTTGGGAGTATTTTGTCACGTGATTTGGCGATCTAATATGACGGCCAAGCTAAATATGGGAATAGTTCCTGACGTGTACAAACCATAGGTATCCCAATCCGGAGTGAGCGAGAAGAGATTAACGGTATTTCCATGCGGCGAACGATGCAGTGAAAACAGGTCTACTAAATAGCTCGAAATGGAGTTTACTTGGATACAGAACTAGTGGAAAGGTATCACAAAGCCACCAGGATGTATCTAAGCTAGAAGATAATCTTAAAAAGCCGTTCTTTTTCCGTTAGCGTTGAAGCGAAGCGATCGATAGCACATGTTCAGGTTTAACGGCTTCTCCTGGCTTTCCCACTGATGAAACTTACCAGAAAACTACCCAGTAATGCACTTCATCTATTGCTCTATCTACACAACGTGTTTTAAGGTTATTTAAAATCGTTTTATTGATACAATTTGAGCAATCTAAACTATATACAAGTTCATCTCTCTGGACTCAGTCCGTTTGGCCAATAAAAAGCATTGTTAGAACAACCCTTGCGTAATAATCGAAGAGCCAATCAGAATACGTGACAGTTCAGCCTTTACCAGGGTCTTCTCTCGGAGTAGCCGCCATCTTGGATCTGACCGAGAAGACCCTGGGGACGAGGTTGGGCGAAGTAAACATCTGTGAGCATCAGGCCGGAGAAAATGAAAGTTTAATTTACTCTCTTGATTCGTAAAATGGTCGCTGTCGGTGTTTACTTTTTCCTTTTACTAACCAAGAACCCGTAATAACAAAGCCAAGTGCAGTGCCAAGGTAAGTGTGCCATGAATGGAGGAAGGGGTACTTGTATAAAGTTTCGCGATAACAAGGCCAAATGTATCAAAACCTTACAGCTTATGACAGAAACAAATGTCAAAATAAGGTAAGCTAAGGCAACGAGGCCGAAGGCCCGAGCCAAATATTTGAGATTTGACTGCTCTCTAAAACGCTGGTTTCCTGTGTTCTGGAGACTAAACAGTAGCTTGGGACTATAACAACAATTTCATTACATTTTCAGTTAAAATCAGGTAAAATATTTAATGACCCCCCCCCCCCCCCTATAAAAGCACTTAAATTTGTTTTGCCCCCCTATGATTTAGCCAACTCCCCAAATCCATAAATAATACACACTCCCGACACATACAGACTATTACATACTATAATCATGAAATGCTGGTACCTTGATTTTTCAGTATACACACAAGCCTTTAGGCATGTGTATACATACCGATGCATGCATGAAAGTATGTGCATGAAAGTTCACGGGCTCAGAACTTATACATATATACCTTATTTTGAAATTCAAGGTCAACAAGTAAATCGGTTCTATGGTAAAGTGGTGTAGAGCGTGCGCTTCTAATCGAACGGTTTGGTGTTCGATTCCTACACCAGCCAGTAACAATTTGTTTTAATTCTTGTTCTTCTTTCTCAGTTTTATTTATTCTTTTCCTATATTTTAAGCTATTAGAGCTGCCTTCCACACTAAGACTTGGAGTTTGCATTGGCTCTCAAGCTCCAACACGGTCATGACCTCAATTTTTATTTTTATTTTTATTAATAGTGCAATGATGAGAAAGAATATCATTAACCTCGTAATTACATAAAATCCTGTGAAAGTATCGAACACTACAGTTTTAATAGATTAAGGTACTTTACATGCGATCATTTGAATCAATCAAAACCCAAAACAAAATTCACGATCAGTCAATAAAAAGTACTATATTTGGAAAACTAGCGTGATAGGTTAGTCTAGTCCCAGAAACCGACTACTCTTTTATATGGACTTTTTTATTCGCTGAATAATCCAGAGCATAGCACTAAAGCGAAGTATGGGCGGCCCCCTCATCAAATTGAAGTATACTTCAAATGTACTTAAAGTATACTTTTCAACACTTTTTTGTAGACTAAGTACATTTTAAGTATACAAGTATATTCTGAGTATACTTGTTAATATGTACTTCATATGTACTTATCACAAGCAAGTACAATTCAAGTATACTTCAAATGTACTTAGGTTTCTAAGTATATTCTGAGTACACTTGTTAAAATGTACTTCATATGTACTTATCACAAGCAAGTACAATTAAAGTATACTTCAAATGTACTCAGGTTCCAAAGTATATTCTGAGTACACTTTTAAAATATACTTTGTATGTACTTATATCACAAGCAAATACAATTCAATAAAATAAGTCTCTCTGCATGCCAATTATAACCATGCAAGAAGCACTATATCAGGAACGTCTATTTATTAATATACGCCACAGGATGAACGCGAACGCGGAACTCCGAACTGTTTGTTGATCTCCCACTTCAATTCAAAGAATTCGATCAAGCTCCTATATAACATGCAATCATGTTCCTCCGACTCTGGAAAGTTTAATTTGTTTGAGGATTTCTTGTTTTGTCGCCATTTAACTTTAGCAGCGCACATGGATGTCACTTTCTCCATCGTGTCTGACATTGGCGAACGGACAACTTTGTTTATAACTTATTATAGATTAACCTTTGGCAGCATCCGGGTATTAATATACGTTCATTACAAAACACGTCGCGGAGAATGCCAGGTATCATGTTCGGTAACCAATCCGAACACGGATGCACGCTTTCAATTAATTTGGCGCTCAAATCTTGAAGTATAATATTTCTCTTCAACCGTACGTACGATCACGTGAAGTCTGTTTGCTGCAAAGTCTCTGTCTTTTGCTATGTTTTAGCGTTATCAAACTCTATTTCTTTAATAACAATCTCCAGGATTCCTCGATAATCGAAGGTAAGTAGAACATTCTCAATTTCGCTCAGAAAAGCACGTTGATTACAACTTTACAACCGATTTCAGTGTTACGTGCATCCGCGTAAAACAATATGTTATCGATTCAGTACTCGAAGTCTATTGAGTAATATGAAAGAGCACTAAATTATTTGATTCAGTACCTCAAAACCAGGATAAACAAGTGAGCATGTTTACAAAGCATGTCTGTCGAATAGTTTCCAATTGAAATCGGTTGTACTAATAGCTAGGTATAAGTATATACTGTTCGCACCTCCGCGCGCCGCTATCTGTGGTCATGTATGCAAGTTTTAATATTTTCAAGTCGTTCATGTATCTCGATCGCCCTTGCCCCATGGCAAAGGGTTTTTCTCTTTGCCTTTACTGGCTCACATGTAAACGACTAATACTACTCTGTAGTTAAATATAACATAGCTCGGTTGTTGAAACTTAATGCTCGTGTAGCAGATTCACAAATATATAAACATCCAGGCAATTAACGTGCATCCTTCTGTTTTCCTCTTCCTCGCTTTGGCCCTTAACTTCGGCTTATTAAAGAGAGACCAGACAACATATGTAGGAATATATATATCTTAGAGAGTGGGGTTTATAATTTGTACGGCATGTGTGTATTAATTAGAGCATATTTCGTATGAGTGGGACAAACTACGGCATGTCTGTAACCGTGTACTGTGCTGTACGTACTAGCTCTGTGATCTGATTGGATCAGCAAGACAAAAACAATTGGAAACCATTTCAACATCCACAGCATGCCGTAAGCTAACCGTGCTGTAGTTTGTCCCACTCATACGAAATCTGCTCTAATAGCCCTTTGTTAGGTACATGTATATAAACCATAAAATAATATAGGTACTTGTCAGTATTATGCTTGAGTCACTATATTAGCATATAGTAATATATTACATACAATATTTTAATTTCATGATCATGGATATGTGGATTTTCATATATACATTTCATGTTTCTACACCTCAATCTTCTATGTCTGCACTATATATAGCTAGCTATATAGCTAGTACATGTAACTCCAGCTTTAATATTTTTTTATGTCCGCCAGTTTAAGGAAACATTTCACATATGTTTTCACACCCCCAATATCTGACATTAGTATATACCACACCAGTGAATATCACTTTTTGCGCGCTCTGATTGGCTACTCAAACGGTGAATATGATTTCATATTCACCTCCGAGCAAAGCAGCGATCATCTCGCGCGAGTTTTTGTCCATTTCACAGGAAATAAAATAACTATTTGGTGCTGGCTATTCACCTGCAGTGAAGCCGCTCGGTAAATATCCACCACTATTCACCTCCACTTCGGTGAATAATTGTTAATTATTTTTTCACACCATTTTTCACATCTTCAAAACATGTCACAGCTAGGTGTTTCACACAAATTTCACATGATATATCCCAGTACAGTTAATATAGATATATAGAGGATATTACATGGTCGCGCGGAGATACGGATTTTATCTTCGAGTGTTGATGAAAAACTCTTACGATCGAGTGAGCGCAGCGAACCGGTAAGATACTCATCAACACGAGAAGATAAAATCCGTATCTCCAAGCGGCCATGTAATGTTCTGTTTAATATATAATTATTGATGAAATACTAGTTTCAATCTCTTACTAAAAAGGCTAGAAATCTTTGAAAGCGAGTTATATTTTCAAAAAGTGATATATTCAGGTGTGAAGATATCATTTATATCTTCACGTGTGAAGATATCACTTTTTAGAAAGAAATATACACTGGTATTTCATCGAAAGTTATATATTAAAGTAATATTAATAAATATTAATATTATTGTTACTATAATTCACATGTAATTTCACAGCAATAATATTGTCACATCCTTGTCTCCCTGCATTTGGTAAATGTAGTCTTGAATATTTCACATCATTTCATGGTGTGAAAAGAAGGACACCTTTTCACATGGCAGTTTCACATATTTTTTTCACATTATTACATGTTCATGTGAACAAATTATGTGAAAATATGTGTGAAATTTGTTGATTTCACTTTCCAATTTCACATATGTCACATGATGTGTTCCAGTAGTGTTAATTGAAGTTTATACAATGTATGTCCTGTAAATTAATATACTTTAAGTATACTTTAAGTATACTTCAAGTACATGTTTTATCAAAGTATACTTCAAGTATACTTTACAAGTATACTTCAAGTATATGTTTCACCAAAGTATACTTCAAGTATACTTTAGAAGTATACTTTAAGTATACTTATCGTCCCATCAACTTTGTTTTCTTTAGTCCAAAAACACCACTACTTTAAGTATACTTTTTATCAAGCAAGTATACTTCAAGTATACTTTACAATATGGTTTCTAGTACAATTAAAGTATACTTTAACACTACATTAAGTATACTTCAAGTATACTTCAAGTATATACTTTATGTATGTTTCAAGTATACTTCAAATATACTTCAATTTGATGAGGGCGGTACACGTTTCAACTCGCTTATATGTTTCTGGTCGCCATGAATCACTTCTCGGTGATGTCGTAACCATGCCGGCGCCGTCATCGAACACGTGATTTTAAATACATGCCCGTATCTCCCTCACTTTTAATACCAGCTGGCTCAAACTTTACTTTGCAACCGAGTTAACATAATTATTCTAGTCCTTCTCATACTCCTCAATACACAAAAACATATTTTATTTGGAGTTGTAGATAGTCTACATAAGAGCACAGAAAGGCTATACTGCTTCCCACAAGTCGATAGGTCTTAATTTATAGATTGTGCTCGTAAATTGGGGAAATTATGCTCTAAAAGCGCTAAAAAATTGCAAAACAAAAACTTTGAAGCGTACCATAGAATTCCGAAAGTAGTGACCACCGAAAGTAGCGACCGATGACGGCACACAATGTGATTGCCAAGTGGTGTTTCCTTTGTGTCAGTGGTTAACTGAATGCTAAAGCTTCGTTGTTGTTTACGGTTTACCCTGCAGAGGATATTAGCGATGAGGTACGCATGTCTCCCACATGAACCAATATTCATCTGTCCTAGACTATATGTAAACGTTAGGTTATAACGTTATACTTGGTGCAGGGACTATTGCTAAATACAAAAAAACGACTATGCTTGAAAAAGTGGCTACCACATGGAACCCAATCATCGGATGAATATTTTTTACTAGGTACGCATTCCGAACATTAATAAATAGTAATGGACTCCTGCCAAAGTTGGTTAATGAATAATTTGATTGCTGACATTAAAATATGCATAAGGTTAACTATTCGAGTGAGTTAGTAACACGGTCCCACTCTAATACAATTACAAATTTACAAATCCAAGAGTTAAAAGGTACCGATTCGGGATTAGCATTTTTTGAAAGTATGTCAGTTCAGAAAGTATATATACATGAATTCCTCTCCCCAATTTCACCACCCCCAAATCCCCCCCCCCCTCCCCCCGCCCCCTCCGCCCACACATACACACCGTAAAAGTAAGTATCTAACTGAAATCTGTGAAGAGTAGGCTTCAAAGCTGGAATATAATTAAGTGCATTCGTGAGCTAAAAAAATATATTTAGTAAGATGGAGGTTTATCGAGCCTCTTAGAAATACAAAGAAAACGTTAGAGGACTGAAACTTCTTTCATAAATTTACTTGAAAACTTTTGGAATATTGCCAATGCGTGCTGGATTTTCATTCATATTAGGTAACGGCACCAACGAAACCTGGTTCGGATCGGATGTGAGTCAGATGTTTACTTGGGATTTCTCGTCCAAGACGAACTCAGTTGTCATTTCCCTGTGTTTTACTATCGGAGAAGATTATGTTTATTTCAATTTCGGGTCAGGTTTTGAAGTAATGTAACATAACAGGCTGGCTGTGGTTTAATACCACATGAAAGGTAACTTTCCGAACACATTAAATAGAATCTGTCACGACCAAATGCTCGTTCGAGGAACACACAAACAGATCTCCCATGCAGCTTGGAAATATCTAGTATGTGCTACATCTGAACTCAACTCCGGTCAACTGCTCTTGTTCTAGCAAACGAATCTTGATTTTAAACTGATATGCCGCCATATTTTGAAATGTAAATTAGCCGTAAGTCGCACTGATGACAGGTGAATCGCTATTCAGAAGACGTGTAAGAAACGAGCATTAGTAAAAACCAATCAGAGGAGGGTACATATAATCGTGCTACTCCACTGGGGGTCCAAAACAAGCTTTCGTTCGTTAATAGCCCACTTCCGTGATATGCTTTACTTGTCACGCACAAAGGTTTCAATACGAGGCCCCGAGCTAAATTAAATTTATTCTTTTTTTCTGTGAAAAGAATAAATTTAATTTAGCACGGGGCCTCGTATTGAAACCTTTGTGCGTGACAACTAAAGCATATCGCGGAAGTGGGCTATTCCCAGACGTACTTAACCGGGGTTCAGTTCGGATGCGACGCAGGCTACCATGTTGGTGGCAGGAACAATAGACGGAAGCCATGTTGGATGGAAGTCACAATAGAATGTTATTCCTTTGAGATTTAATTTTTCACATCATCAAACACATTTCATTGTTTGTGCCACCAACATGGCTGCCATCACGTAATGATGCAAAACCTCTGTAACCCTGTAGAAATAAATAATGTAACGTTGTCAGTTCCCAAAGATGAGTTGGGAAGAATGTCAGCCTACCTCACTCCACTTCATGCTGACAACTTTAGCACTTCGTGCTCCTTGTAGTTGCATACCTTTATGCTAATCACAGCGTGACACAACAATAGGCATGATGTACTATCCCCATACCTTAATGCTAATGAGGCAGCATGCCTTAATGGAGTAATGAGACAGCATGGGACATATGGTAATGTTGGTAATGAATGAATTAGTAAGGTTTATGTACTATCCATACCTAAATGGTAATGAATCAGCAAGAGGGTTAATGTACTAGCCATACCTAAATGCTAATGAATCAGTAAGAGGGTTGATGTACTATCCATACCTAAATGCTAATGAATCAGTAAGAGGGTTGATATACTATCCATACCTAAATGCTAATGATCAAGAAAGGGTTAATGTACTATCCATACCTAAATGCTAATGAATCAGTAAGAGGGTTATAATGTGCTATCCATACCTAAATGCTAATGAATCAGTAAGAGGGTTATAATATGCTATCCATACCTAAATGCTAATGAATCAGTAAGAGGGTTGATGTACTATCCATACCTAAATGCTAATGAATCAGTAAGAGGGTTGATGTACTATCCATACCTAAATGCTAATGAATCAGTAAGAGGGTTGATGTACTATCCATACCTAGTAAATGCTAATGATCAAGAAAAGGGTTAATTTACTATCCATACCTAAATGCTAATGAATCAGTAAGAGGGTTGATGTACTATCCATACCTAAATGCTAATGATCAAGAAAAGGGTTAATGTACACTGTAAATTCAAAAGAGCTGATTTGACCCCAAAAATGGGGCCAAAACGGTGAGTAAAATTTGGCACATATTTGAGAGCTGTTTTCGCCCCATTTTGATGGTGCTAATTTAGCCCTAAAATTAGGGACTGAATTGACTCTTATTCAGGGCTGAATTGATCCTTTGTTAGGGGTTGAATCGACCCCCTGAAGTGCTGATTTGGAAAAAACTGGGGTCGATTTGATTTTTCAGGGGGCTGAAATAGCCCTAGAAAGGGTTAATGTACTATCCATACCTAAATGCTATTGAATCAGTAAGAGGGGTATAATGTGCTATCCATACCTAAATGCTAATGAATCAGTAAGAGGGTTATAATGTGCTATCCATACCTAAATGCTAATGAATCAGTAAGAGGGTTATAATATGCTATCCATACCTAAATGCTAATGAATCAGTAAGAGGGTTGATGTACTATCCATACCTAAATGCTAATGAATCAGTAAGAGGGTTGATGTACTATCCATACCTAAATCCTAATGATCAAGAAAAGGGTTAATTTATTATCCATACCTAAATGCTAATGAATCAGTAAGAGGGTTGATGTACTATCCATACCTAAATGCTAATGATCAAGAAAAGGGTTAATGTACACTGTAAATTCAAAAGAGATGATTTGACCCCAAAAATGGGGCCAAAACGGTGAGTAAAATTTGGCACATATTTTAGAGCTGTTTTGGCCCCATTTTGATGGTGCTCATTTAGCCCTAAAATTAGGGACTGAATTGACTCTTATTCAGGGCTGAATTGATCCTTTGTTAGGGGTTGAATCGACCCCCTGAAGTGCTGATTTGGAAAAAAACTGGGGTCGATTTGATTTTTCAGCGGGCTGAAATAGCCCTAGAAATTGGCTGTTTTGGGACCCAATTCAGGAGGTATTTTAGCCCTACATTAGGGGTTGATATGGCTCTTAATTAGTGCCAAATAGACCCACTGATTTGAAAAAAATGGGGATCAATTTGATTATTCAGGGGGCTGAAATAGCCCTAGAAATTGGCTGTTTTGGTGTCAAAAAATTTAGAGTCTGCCGTCATATCAGTCTAATCGCGTTCCAAGTCTTGAGTTTATCGAGGTAAACCACGACACCAAATCCTTCAAGTGCAGGTTCAGTTCTTGCATTGCGAACATGATGCCGCTTCAAACAACATAGTATGGTAATTTATTCATGTCATTCCCTTGAGATTTTCGTAATTGCAGGCGGTGATTACCTCGAATATTTTGCATGGCGTTGTGAATAGAAAGGTTCAATGGTTCATTAAGTGAACCATTCCCTTGAGATGTGCGACTTTCTTTCATTGCATTCTTAAAGCGTTTTTGAAGCCGTTTAAAACACTCACAGCACGTGTTTTATCAAGTCTAAAAATTTTCGGCCTTCGCCCTCGAATTTTTAAACTTGATAAAACACTGCTGTTCGTGTTTTAAACAGTACTTGTAAAATTCATTAATAATTCATAAGGGTACTAGCCAATCCCATGTGCTGAATGACACCACATGATCGCCTCTGTATACCCACGTAGAAACCTGATTAATAAAACATCAGGTTCTGTATCGATATAAAGACCCCATGGTCCGCGATACAGACACTTAGGTCCGTGATACAGACACCATGGTCCGTGATACAGACCCCATGGTCCGCGATACAGACGCCATGGTCCGTTATAGCTCTAGTAGTATTCTGTATCAGGTACAGAATACTAGCTAAGCTAGTGAGGGAAGTCTCACGACCGATCACTGACTACCCCTATCCCGGGACGGGTGAAATGACAAAGTACATCTGCTCTCTTATTATGTACACACCATCTATTCCATGTGGGACCTGTTTTTCTGCATGCTACGCTCTGCTCTCTTATTGCATACACATTGTCTCTTCGATGTGGGATATGTTTTTGTGAGAAACTAATTCATCCCACATCGATAGCAGGGTGGGAGAAATCAAAGGTTAAAATTTTATGTTGTGCATATCAATGGCTTTTAGTTATCTATTCATTTCACAAGTAAGATAAAATATTCGCGTCCGATCTGTATGGGCTTTACAATGGCTCGCCGAAGCGGCTCGCCATTGTAAATGCCCATACAGATCTCCCGCTCATATTTTAACTACTACTTAAAGATAGTGATCAGATAGTCTATCCAAAAACTAACCCATTACATATAAAATATAAGATACGATTCAGATAGAGTATCTTAACACTAACTGTTGTTCAGATAACATTTAGATAGATATCTGAAAACTAACTCTACATTTAAAACATTCGGATAGTATTCAGATAGACTATCCGAAAACTAACCCATTACATATAAAATAGAAGATATGATTCAGATAGAGTATCTTAACACTAACTGTTGTCCAGATAACATTTAGATACAGTGTACATATCTGAAAACTAACTCTACATTTAAAACATTTGGATAGTATTCAGATAGACTATCCAAAAACTAACCCATTACATATAAAATATGATATATATATGATTCAGTTTAATACATGTAGCAGATCGAGTTTTATATATACATATACATATACATATATATTTAGATTTATATAATAGATAGTTACTAACGCGCGCTCTGATTGGTCAAAAACCATGTGTTTGTGAGAGTATAGAGACATAGAAAGGAGTAACGCGCGATCTGATTGGTTTGTGAAATTATAGAGACATGAAAAAGTTTTCGGCTAAACATTTCGTGTCAAAATGGAGGAAATGCCTAATTTTACTCTAGACTTTGAAGACATTTTCCAAGATGGCATCGACAAAGAGCTGATAGACTTAGTTGATGAAGTAACCAAGCCGAATGAGTGGGATAAAAAAGAGGAGGAACATCAACAAAGCAGATTCGCTGTTCTCAGTGACAAGGAGCTTGACGCTGTGGTAGAAAAGTCTCGGGCACAGTCAACGAAACAAAACACCAAATGGGCGGTAAGACTTTTTGAAGGTAAGGTAATGGTTGGATTTGTGAGTTTCCTTTAGCACTGCATATGTTAAGTATTGATGAAAACTAATCAAGCAAATTTGTTTGACTAGCTACAGCAAAGTAGCAGTTTAACCGGCTGCTCCAAGCTTAAAACTAACAACAACAACAAATGTATCGCTAGACTACGTAATAATTATTAATAGTTACATTTTACATCTTTTTCAAACTACCGCGTTTCCCTACCTTTGCCATTGGTTTAACAAGGGTATTTTTTACAGATTGGTGTGCTACCAGAGGAAACAAAAAACAGCTCCACGAAATGGCAAACAGCGAACTTGATGGTCAGCTTCGCAAATTCTATGCCGAGGCGAGAACCAAAGATGGCCAGTGCTATGGCCGATCGTCTTTGCTCAGCATCAGAAACGGCATCGAGCGCCACTTAAACAATCCTCCACTGAACAGAGGTCTAAAGTTCACCAAAAATCCTGATTTTCAGCAGTCAAACCAGATGTTAAACTCCAAGATAAAAGTGCAAAAAATGGATGGGAAAGAAAATGTTTTGCATAAGCCAGTTCTCGAGTCCGGAGATATACTGAAACTGAGGTCCAGTAATGTGATGAGAGGAATCACTCCTCTTGGGCTCCTAAGGAATGTTTGGTTCCACATTATGCTGTATTGGTGCCGCAGAGGTCGTGAAGGATTGAGAGAACTGAAAGCAGACAGTTTTACTTTCAACAGAGATGATGAGGACCGGGAATATGTTACCATGACACACGATGAAGCCACCAAAAACCATCCCGGTGGTACGGCAGACGTAGAGAGCTTTGAGAAATACGGACGAATGTACACCACATCAGGAGACCCTGGAATTGATGGAGTAAGCTGCCTTAAGCTCTATCTTTCAAAGAGAAATGAAATCTGCAATGCCTTTTTTCAGTATCCAAAGAAAAAGTGGTCGAATACTGATCCCATCTGGTAAGACAACAAGCCGCTCGGCATCAACAAGCTGACAAGCATGATGAAAGAAATTTCCAAAGATGCTGCTTTGTCCAAAATCTACACAAACCATTGTGTCAGAGCCACAGCAATAACACTCTGGTCAGATGCACAAGTTCCTAGTCGGCACATAATGAATATATCTGGTCACCGAAATGAGCAAAGCATCAAGAACTACAACCGTCGTCCTACTACTGAACAGCTTCGCTCGTGCTCCAACATTTTAACCAATGCTCTCGAAACGGGATCAGCTACCGGGCAAGCTTCAGAGCCACCTGAACACCACACATCCAGTCTGAATCCATCCTCAGGTCAAGCTGCAGCTACAAATTCGTTTTCTGTGGATGTGGCTTCTCTTTCTACCAGCTTTGTAGGGTCTGGAAGTTTGTTCAACTCGTGTTCAATAAACACAGTCCAGGTATACGTTCAGCAGTGTGGCTTCAACAGGGCAGATTCTCGCTAAAAACACTGAACTGACTTAGCTTGCACATTTTGTCCGTAAAGATTGATATTTGTCGGCTTTTTATATCGAATTTTGCTTCTTTTTATAGCCATTTCATTCAAGAACTGTCATCGAACTTCTTCGAACTGATCTTTATTTAGATCGGAATCAGTTAAGTGTCAAGAGTCGGACATCTGTCACATTTTAACCAATCAGAGGCATTCTTGTAAGTCTTTCATTGCGTCTTAGCCAATCACGCTAGTAATCAAAATAACTTGTCAAATGATCACGTCAATTGATCACGTCAGCTGCTCAACCAAGCATGGAAAATAAAATTTTGATCGGTACGTTTCGGCTCGTAAAATTCTATTAAATAAAGCAAATAGAACAGGGTTTGCTGTGTTCTGTACTCTGACAAAAACACTCCTGAAGCTGTAGAACATTCAAAAAGCTACAGAAATCACTCGCCGCTGCGCGGCTCGTGATTCCTGTACCCTTTTTTCATGTTCTACAGCTCCAGTCGTGTTTTTGTCAGAGTACAGAACACAGCAAACCCTGTTCTATTTGTTAAATATATTACATTAATTTAGATATATACAGTAGATATCTGAAAACTAACTGTACCATATTTCATCAATGAAACGCCGGGCTGCAAATAATGTACCTATCAATGTTAAGCCCAAGTTTATAAATAAGATACAGAACTGACTCTCATTCTGTATATTACTTATCAAACTCACAGGTGAATAGTTTCTTGGCCACTAAAATTTTGAAAATCAGGATTTATTTTGCAGAGAAATTTGAAGTCAAAATCTGGGCCATTCTGTATCTGATTTATATTATCTTTTTACCTTTCAGGATAAGTAACCAGTAGTTACGACTCCCAGATTTTAGTGGCTGGGTATTCTAAAGTTGCATTTTTGTGTTAGTGAGGGTATATAATCACACCCACACATCAAACAGGAGTCTAATGAGCAGCCATAGGGGTGGCGGACAAGGGAATGGGCCGATGGGATTTCCCATGGATGAGATTGAAAGAAGCTGGAACAGGTGTTGGCAAAGCTTATTGCTGAAATAGGGGAATCTGGCCATGGAGTGGTAGGAATGAACCAAAAACGAAAATATATCAGGAATAATGGTGAAAGAAAACCTCAGTGAAAATTTGCAAGGATCAACAGACGAAGCAGGACTTGATATTCCAGCATGGGATCTAATAAGAAAAATTATAAAAGTATTGAAAGAATGATACCAGGCTGATTGGTACAGTATTGGGAATAATGATGTAGAACCAATATATCTTGCCTGGCATGGCCAATCCTAGCCTGCTCCACCAGACGTTTTTTTTTTTTACTCTCGTAAATTCGAAGAAAAAGAAATGTCTGCATGTTTATCCGAGCTCACATGTAATTAGTTTGCAATATGCAAGCACGGCATCAGCATATTTTTTTCTTCTTCTGACCAATGAGAGCTATTGTTAGATTTTAATTGGCGTGACATGCAGCAGTTGCAAACTTTCACCTGGTTGGTGTCATAGTGCAAATATATAAAAACAATCATGTTACCAAATCAGTTAAGTCTCCAAAGCCAAAATTTGAATCAATCCATTTCTGCTGTTTGTAAATATATACATGTAGCTTTCAATTGAAGTTCATTGAGCTTTGGGAGGCTAAACATATGAGATAATGAAACATGAAATGTACAAATTGGTCTTGTCTCAAGCGTGGGAACAGTCCCCAGTGATTGGTCAGTGGCAAATGTCATTGTCAGAACCTTTTACATGTAACATTACATGTAAAGTATGTGACGTTCCAGGATATGGAAGGTAAAATCTGATTGGTTCATAACACAATGAGGCTTAAATAATAAGCGCTCTGGTACGCAGACGTTTCTTTTACTTCGAATTTACGAGTGGAAAAAAATGTCTGGTGTAACAGGCTATATAGGCCAGTCCCCGTTAGGGTTAACAAATTGTGAAACTGTCAAAATTCCCTATACATGTATAAAGTGCAGAGGCTTGAGAAATGATTTAAGTGTTTAGTGCGACTATAAAATCCTAATTAATGCATGAAATACATGTAGCTCTAACGTAAGTGAAGGGGTGGACTAGCAAATATAATGTGAAACATAAGTAAATTCTAAAAAATACAGTACCACGCTAGTTGAAGTGTGAAGAGGAAGTTACAAGTCATATTTGGATATTATTATTTATATTTAGCTGACTGTCAGTCAAAGAGTCTCATAAATTCCGATTGGTTGGCTAAAGGCATTTTTTTCCAAACACAACTTCAAACTTTCAGGGTAGCACTTCAACAAAAACTAATAATAATACTATTGATGGATTCTGTAGTGGTATTTGTTGACAACCACCCAAAAACCTAATATTTACCGGTATCGAATTAGGTGTAATTGTTGATATTTTTTTAATATTACATGTACTTTGGGTTCCCCCTGGTGAAGCCAACAAAACAATGTAGCTAATAATGCTATATTTTATAACCTTGGCTAATTAAGAAGAACCAGCATATAATATTTATGCACCTACATGTATAAATGTTAAGCCCAAGGGAGGGGGAGGGGGAATTTGACATTTTCTCCCCCCAAAAAATATAATTCCCCACCCTCGGAACAACATTTTTGGTCAAAAATATCAAAGAGCAATTCTTTGTTATGTGTGTTACATGTACATTCAGACACTACTTTTTGGCATTTACTCCTGTGTAATAAGCCATAGGAGTTATTACTTTTTCTCCTGCTTAAAATGAGAAAGTAGTGAGAGGTTCAATTTAAGTGGAATCAGAAAGTGCTCAAGTCTTTAGACTAAATTTATAACTGAAGGCAATTAGTAAGCGCTACGGATGTTAGAATAAAATACCTAATATTTCAACAGAAATCTTCAAAGTTAAATTGTTGTGAGATGAGAAGGTACAAATGTACACCAGGCTAGTTTTATGATTTTAAGTATGTACAGCAGGTATATAGTCAATAGTTATTTATTCAGTGCCATTTATCATCATCACCTTCTTTACTTTTGGCAGAGGGGATAAAAAACAGTGTTATAGACGTTACATCATTTGTAACGGCCGTTAAAACTAGCCTAACAACGGTTGTTATAATATGAAAGTTTTAGAACAGCTCTAACAAGCTTTAGTTAATCCTCCTTGATTATATTATAAGTGCAGAACAGTTTTAAAGTTATATTTAACATTGGTAGTGGTATATTTGTTGACAACCACCCAAAAACCTAATATTTACCGGTATCGAATTAGGTGTAATTGTTGTTATTTTTTTTAATATTACATGTACTTTGGGTTCCCCCTGGTGAAGCCAACAAAACAATGTAGCTAATAATGCTATATTTTATAACCCTGAGGTATCCAGAATTCACGAAACCTTTACATGTAGCTTCCATTTTGAAACTTTCCATAATCCCCTATCTCATGTGGAACTGCTCCAAATATCTGCCCTGTCTTCCTTAGGCTAATAGTTGCAGGGTATTCTGCAATTCAGTCCCTTCCTTGTTTATAATAAATAACCCCACCCTCGGCAGGTAGCGTATGTCAAAGTCCCCATCATCAGGGTAGCCCTGTCTGTCAAATTTCCCCCCGGGCTTAACATTGATTGTTGCATTAGCAAATGAAATACAACATGATTTCAAATGAGATGTGTATATATATATGTGCACAAATTAATAATAACTACATTCATTATTAGAACCATGTATTGGCTAGCTTACGTACAACCAAACCTTATTTAAGGTTTTATTTCAGTGTCTGTATTTAGGACGGATCTGTGGATCTACAGTCTCGCATTCATGTGAAAACGTTTGTGTGGCTAGTCGATCTACATGTAAATATGGCCTAGCTTGCCTTCTTCAATTAAATATAAACCTGTTTAAAAGAACGTTTAAAATGTTGGATGTGTGTTCATATACATGTAGTAACCTCTTACTCGAGATCCATGTAAGAACCATTCAAAAGTGAAAATAAATAGCCCAATTAAATAACCGTACAGTGTGTTGCCCTAATTCCGGCCAGTTTTGGTATTTATCATTATAACTTACCTTGAATAAAAGCATCCATCAGGAAATTTCCCACGAGATTAGCTTAATCCTTCATTAACCCTATTGTAAAGTTTTGATTAGTTTTTCCTCACGATTTAACCAAGTTATTTCTAATAATATTGTTCAAATTGGTTGCCCTGATTCCGGTAGGGTTGCCCTAATTCCGGCCGATAAGAATAAAGATGTGTACTTGAAGTTTTGGCGATATTTGCTTGGCTTATTTCAACTAGAAACTCCTGTGGCTGCTTGTCAAGGTATTTGAGATGAAAAAATATGAATCAGGATCCCTGTATTACAACAACTGCGCCCACAATGACAACTGCGCCCACGATGACAACTGCTGACTTGTTCGCTCAATCGCTCATCTTTGGATATTGCACAATGGTTCGCATTGTCATTTTGAATGCGGTGGAGAGGGCTTTCATGCATTTCAGATACGCCCACCTGTTTCTATGACCCTCAGTGTAACAAGAGTACGGCAATAAACACGATAAAAACGTTTGTATACAGTTTAGTATGGGCTCCCAAATTAGAAACCATACCGCCATGCCGGAATTAGGCACACCAAACGAAAATACAGGCGGACTTTTAGTTGAAGTTGCACTCCGTAATTTGAAACCGTTCAGACTAATTTTCCTCTCATGACTTAGGTAATCTTTAGAGTTTCGTCTATGCCAAAAATTAACATTTAACATACCCTACTTTGCGAGAAAACGCTTCTGTTGCTTTATTACCTAATTCAAAGTACAGTCAAAAGACGCACTTGGAGAAATCGAGACTAGACTTACATTTACAAAAGCTTGGATTTCCCCGCCTAAAAAGACGACAGGAAGCCCACAACAATAGTTTACGAAAGCACACTAATCAATAATTTATCGGATTGTGTCGTTTGTTATTTATTTATAGTTTACGGAGAATAATCGAGTTTCAAAGACAAAGTGGCTGGAATTGGGACCGGCCGGAATTAGGGCAACATACTGTACCTGTAAATGTCGATGTCACAATTATTTCAATACCATTATTTTTCTGCGGCAATACTCCAATAGTATTAGTCGTGAAGTTGGAGATGTTGGATGAGCTTGAAGTATACAATTTGAATGTCCCATATATTTTCTTTCAAACTCAAGCATGTTAAGGCCTGGTTCAGGGGTAAAATTTCAAGTAAAAACTGTTTTCCTTATTTCAGCACAGCCGAGTATGCTAAGTACGCCAAGTTTCTCACGATAATAGATATCGCCATTCTTGACTACCTTAAGAGGTTTGTGTGTAGTAAAACGTGTCACGTGGTCTGTCACGTGACTTAGAACACGAAATCAGTAAATCAAAAACGCTGCTCCGAGTTTAAAACAGCTAGGATGATGAGTGGATATGTTTAGTTAAGGTTGACGCCTTTTACCTAAATCAGATTAGAAAAGATGACTACAATGTTTCGTTAACGAGTAATTAAGGCGAACATATGCAAAATAGGTCACGTGACTTTTTGTACCCTAAATATCTCCTTATCTTTACATGATAGTCATGTTTTCTAAGCGTGGTCTGAGACACTGCGGGAGGAGTAATGTTTTAGCAGGGTTACTTTATATTCATATGTCATCGTCGCAGCCGCATTTCACTTAAACGATTTTATATGATTATGACGTCATCTATCACGTGATACCACAACCATCCACTTAACAAATTTAAGGAAGTTGATATTAGTATTATGGTGTAATTAGTTTTTGTTTAAACTGTAATTTCTGTTAGAAAAAAAAATTAACGTACGTCTCTTTTCCGTTAAATGAACCAGGCCTTAACATGCTTGAGAAGTGCCATTGGAAGTTTGGATGTTGAATTTCAAGGAAAACTCGTGTCTACACAACCCGTACAACAAGCCAGCCACTCTCCGACTCATTGACATTGGTACCGGAATCGGTCCAATACTCCGCCATATTATCTTAAATGCATCACTAAAATGTTAAATTATTGAGTGATCTGTTTTCAAGCCTTGATTACCTTCATTTTCAATGCCATTTGGAATCCATATCCAACATTGTATAACTCCAACCGAACTCGTTTTCAAAATGGCTGCCAAGAAGGCTTCATTTCATTATGGGATGTATTGGTGCATTGTGGGATTGATTTGCAAAGTTTGCATTGCATTGTGTGTATTTTGCGCCATTTGTATTTTACCAACGGTTTTCGGTTCAAGTTGGCGTGGGATCTCTTTACAATATCTGTATAATATAGCTTCAAGAAAAGGCAAGCCTGTGGAGCAAGCCTTAGAAAACAAAGGAGGTAAGATGGGATCATTAAATTTATGTGATTCGTATAAACGGTGGAGTGTATAACTATAAAGGCTTCAACACCGAGCGGGTTCAATCCTTGCACAATGGTGTACTGTCTACTGATCGATGTACTATACATGTAGAGTGTAGTTGTATTCGAACTTGGATAGTGATTATTTTAATGAAGTGATTGGTATAGATGGTTCTCACTCAATCCCCAGAGATTCAAATGACAAAGGGCGTGGCGGCCATGTTAGTGTACAGAACAAAAGAAGCGAACGAAGAATCTATTGTTAAAGGTACATCAACATGGCCGCCGTGATGTCATGTGCAATCCATCTATAGGTCAGGTTTTATATCATTTTATAGCGGCAATGTTTTTAAATGATATATCACACGAATCGCGAAAGTACGAAGCGATTTTCTTTAATCCCCTACATCCCGGCCTACATGTAGCTATAGCATTACCCTGGGCCTGGTTCCAGAAGGACTTGCTTGGAGAACTACTATATATAGAAATTCACACCGTATTGTGCTGCATGTTTAGTCTTTACCGGAACAGCATTCTGTTTCATTTCGTATATTTCTTCGTAAGAAATTTGAGCTGCAGCCATTTTTGTTCAAAAGCAGAACTCATAGTCACTGCTCTGCCAGTGACTATCATCTCATAGTTGGAGCCTCTCGACCAATCAGACCGCTGGAAACTGTGTTCAACTTTAAAATTATACTAAAACATATTAATATTAAAATTTCGTACATTGTACAAAATCCAAGCATGTGATTAGCTAATTTTCGTGCATTATAGGAGCTAACAAAGCACTCGACCCAGATCCTCTCTTATCTAAGGGAAAGGAGACCTGATACATGTGACCCAGCGCTTCGCTTAGTTACCTGGACGGCTTGGAAAACCTCATTGCAATCGTATAATTAACAGTGAAAACGTAGACAATTACTAGAAACGTTACGACAGGATTGAACTCTGTCTCCTGTGTGACAGAGGATATATATTTTGAAGCGAACATTTGTATAATCGCTCGTTGGACGTTGGAAATTGCTGATTTGCAAGCGCTGGAAGTACAGCAAGTCAACATCTGGGGTCAGGTGGAACTTCTCGAAACGAGCAACAGTATTGGCCAATCCAGCAATAGAAAACACCCTAACCTTTAGAAAATGCAATACATAAACAACATAAGTGTAGTGTTATGGGTGCAATCAGAATATAGGTCTCGAGAGGTTCCGTGGGGTAATGAACAAACGTTTCTACAACACTCTAGTAGTCTTATTGAAGAAATAGCTTTTATATTAATAATAATAATAACTTTATTAACGTGTCATATGTAAAATTTAGCATTACTGCTAATGGGGAACACTTACTAAATGAATAAATACAAAGATATGCATAGTACACTTTTATTTCCGATACCTTACTCTGTTAATAAGATCGAGGAGAAAACGAAGCAATAATTCAGTAGATGGTTCGAAAACCCAGGATTTTTGATTTGGAAAATGTTTGCATCTGAGCCGAGCACATGGAGGCCGGTTTCAAGATTTCAATAGGTTAGTCATTTTCGAATGAAAGAAACTACTAAAGAAAGTAGGCTGTCGAGGAAATAAGCCGGCTAAATACTTGATATTTGGATACATGGCTCCAAGAGAAACGTTTTCGAGTTAAAATCTACAAACATATCGCAAGGCGGATTCGCTTCATCTTTGTTTTTTTCCCTCAACTTCACTGACCAAATACCAAAGTAAATTATTCTTTGCAAAGTTTTCTACTTAGTTGAATATTAAAAGTCCTGTTTTTATTTATTGTCTATTGAAATGACATTTCTTTGTGGAGATATTTACCGAAAATGGTTTTATTCATCAGGAATATTTGACTTCTTTATGAAATTATTATTGACACCTGATTTCAATTGAAACTCACTGCTGACAGTGCACTCAGTTTGAATATTAAAAGGGTTAGAGACTTTATGTTTGTGCTTTACCGGTAAATACAGTCACTTGCTGACTGTTTGATGAACGCAAAAGTCCACCTCATTCAGTATTGATTATTTTTCGGGGTTCATCGTACAAGTCAGCGTGTGCCTGTATTTGTCGATATATAAAGCACTCGCATTAGCCTCTAACCCTGAAATATATTCAATAGGTTATACTGTAACACAGTTAAATAGTTGACTTACGTGGTGGTGCATGATCATTCTTTGTGGTCAGCAGTACAGACAGTACGATAACAATAATTCCCAGAACACAGACACCAGAGAGAACTGATCCTAGGATGAATTTCCTTGTCCAACAGTCAGCACACTCAGCAGGAGAAGGAAAAATGGTTAAATACTCTGCTTCAGAGGCGTCAGCATTATTCTGCCAGTTGGATGAGCTTGGCCCAGGAATTTCTTCATAAATCAGTTCTTCCTGTTCCTCTGTAGGTGTCGCAGTGTTGTTAGTAGACAGTGGCTCGGAAATGGCAACCCCCGGTTGTGGTCCTGTGCCTCCAACATTGTTAGTGTCTGTACTAACTGTGTTCACATGTATTAATTCAATATTAACTTTTGGCCACACATTGCTAGTACATTCGGCCTTCACTCACTGCTGCATCTGCAAAGCTTCGACGGCATCTTGCTTTTCCGTTGCCGTTCTTTCATCTTTTTCACTGTCAACAAATGTCTCCTTGTTTTGTAGATAACTGGAATTCTCCCTAGTGTTTCCGGCCTTTTCACCAGAGTTTAATTGGACGAATGACCCATCATGTCTCATCGACATTGCGCTCTGACTTGGTTTTGCATTGTCTCCATTTCCGTCGCAGTTTTGCACAGAACTAGAGAAGGTTTCTTGTTTGGCCTTTTCGTTGTCGACAGGAATTTCGTAGTGCTGTTCAACATCACCGACTGGTTCTCTTGGTTTACAAGAGGATTTTTCACTCTTCTCCTCATTATCGTAATCAACTTCAGGAAAGCCACCTCGTGCCTCATCTTTGCTTCTGTTTTTTTCTTTTACATCAACAGAAGAATCTTCATCTTGAACAGAACCCCTTAAATGCTGAAGGTTTTGAATTAATGGTTGGTTACTTCGATTTGCGCTTTCTGATTTCATTCTCGACCCATGCATCTCAGTTTGTAGAATATCCCCATTAGGGTTATTTGCCATAAGGAAGGAAGCTTTGGTATATTGTATTATAAAAGAGTGTCTAGCCCCTAAATCAATGGACACAATTTATATAAACAATATTGAATACAGAATGAATACCAGATTTAAACAAGGCCGCGACTTTTGTGCATTTCCATAGAGATGGGAATTTGGATGTAGTTATATTGACATATTAAATAAACTTGTTAATACAGGAGCAATGATTGTGGCACCACTTTTCAGTAGTCTTGTGCTTAAAGACATCAAGGCCGATGGCTTTGTTGTCTTTAGTTGAGACAACTGTTTTAACACAACATCGGTTTCTATTTCTTTCAAGTGGAAAGTTGTTGAAGAGACTTGATCCTTAGTATTCGAGGTGGTAATGATGTTGAAACGAGCGGCCAAAGAGTGTCCAATACTTGTAAAGAAATCATTTAAACAGCTTGCTAAGGCCTTGGGTTCTGCAATTGTGACTCCGTCTTTAATCAAGACATCGGGGCCAGAGCTTTTCCCGGATGACTTGAGAGGAAATATTTGCTTTAAGTGATTCCACATTTCCTTTGAATTTCCTTTAGCTTTTTCGATGAGCTGGATGAAATACGTTGATTTCGCTTCCTGTGTGTCACGGTTAACCTTCCCTTCTCAATTCTCTAAAATGTTGCCAGTGGTGCGATGATTTGGATTTAACGGCTTTACGGTGGTGAAAATTACGTTTCTGCATGGGGGACAAGATATCTTTATTCATCCAGGGACAAATGATTGCCTTTAAATTTACGACTTTTAATTGGAGCATGTTCATTGGCAACTTGAGTAAAAAGCTGGTTCCAAGTGAAGATTGCATCATCGATGTCATCAAAGGTTTCAATTACTGACCAAGAAATGTTTTCAAGGTCCGAAATGAAATCTTTTGGTTAAAAGATTTATAAGAACGGTAATCAATGAGTCTTGGTGGTGCTTTGGGAATACCGGTTTGATGATGCAATAGACGAGAGAATGAGCACTAAGGCTCAGGTGTATAACTCCAGACTGAGAAATGCGATGGGTATTGTTCACTAATAATAGGTCAATCAATGTACGGGAATTTTCAGTAATGCGTGTGGAATCTTAAATTATTTGAGTGAGACCAAATTGACTTGCAAATCTTTCAATAGAACGACGATGTGGATTTCGGTATTTCGCGTAATCAATATTAAAGTCTCCAAGAATACAAATGTCACAACGGTCCAAGTTTTTCAATTGGAAAAAGCAGTTTCTAGACCAGCAATAAAATAATTAACTTCATGTTCCTCTGGTCTGTAGACACAGCAAACATATAAACATTTGCATTTTTTTCTTTTGATTTTTATCCAAAGACATTCGGAACCGGTTGGAGCGAAGTTATCAAGAACATCGTAAGCAAGGCCATTACGAACATATATAAGGGTACCACCACCGCATTTTTTGGTTGTGCTAACTCGATCTTTCCTGCAAATTGAATATCCGTCGATGGAAATTTCACAGTCCATGACATCATTCGTCAACCATTCGAGAGTATCGTTGAAATTAGCGTCTTTTAAACGTAACCAATATTTCAAAGTCAATATTGCGATCTGTATTATTAAAGGTGTTCTTCCTAATTCTGAGTATACTGCCAGGTTTGATGCTTTACTGTGAACACCCAGGATACGCTTACAAAATTTCAAATGAAGTTTCTCTATACAACTTACGGACGTAAATAGTTTACATTTAAAATGGTCGAAACTAGATATTTTTTCCCAAACACAAAAAAAAACAAATTTCACAACCATATAATAACACAGGCGTTACCACGGAGTTGAAGAGTTTTAAAAGCACCTTCACGGGGACATTCTCAACATTCGAAAAACATCTAAAAAGGCTATGATACGCCCGTAACGCCTTGTTGTATAACAATTTTTGGGCAATTTTATAATTACCTGCAAAGTGAAAGATGATACCTAGGTACGTATATTATTCTACACTTTCCAAAATATCATTACCGAAGTACCATAAGAGTTTATTTAGTTTTAGTCTCTGAGAAGATGACGCAAAAATTAAGATTTTAGTTTTTTTTTAGATTCACACATAAATTCCATTTTTTAGTATATGAATGTAGCTCCCGGAGACACGATTGTAATCCAGATTGAGATTCAGAAAACAGAACTAAGTCATCAGCATATAACAAACAGCTTAACTTAGTGCCATTCAGATTTACTGGGTCACAACTGTTGTTAAATAAATCCGGGATGTCATTTATGAAAATATTAAAAAGTCTAGGACTAAGGTTACATCCTTGTTTAACGCCAACTTCCGACTGAAAAAAGGGTGTGATACCTTTACTTATTTTCACAGCGGATTTAGCAGAGGAATAGATTCTGAGTAAGATTCGTAAGAAATTTCTACTGCATCCATACTTGATGAGTTTGAAAAATAAACCCTCTCTCCATACACTATCGTATGCCTTCCTGAAATCGATAAAACAGGCAAAAAGAGGTTTGTTTTTTGATTTATAAAAGTCTATTATGCTTTTTAATACTAACATGTGATCGGATGTTCTAAAACCTTTCCTGAAACCTATTTGACTTTTATTTATTATGTTATTTTCGTCTAGAAATGAATTGAAGCGAGTGTTCAGAATAAGAGTGAAGAATTTGCCTAAGCAACTACTAATGGCTAATACCCCTATAATTATCAGGATTTAACCTATCACCGGACTTATATATAGGTACTATCAACCCCTCTGACCATGTACGGGGAAAATGCCCATGACTAAGGATTGTGTTGAACAACTTAATGAACTGAGGTGCTAAAATGCCTAAGGACGATTTAATGATTTCGTTACATATATAATCTCTTGCGTTAGCCTTTTAGTGTTTTAGTTTTTTTGAAACTTCATTTATCTCGTTTATTGAAATGGGAACGTCAAGAATCGTAACGTTATCAGAAGCCCAGATGTGATAATCCTTAACTATTTGAGCTTCGTTACTTTTACTGTGTGTTGTAAAGTTGATCTTATTCAATTCTTTAAAGTACTCGTACCACACAGAAGGAGATATGTCGTTAGAAGCGCTTGGTAATTCATTTGACTTAATAACATTAACAAGTTTCCAAAACTCCTTTGGATTGTTACTTTCTAAGTGTTGAATTTTATCTAATAATTCATTTTTAAATTGATATTTTGAACGCTTAATTAATTGTTTGTATTTTTTCTTGGTGGAAAAAAACTTATGTCTTAAGGACGGTGCGTACTAATTGCAAACCAATTTGTTTTATAAAAATCTATAAGGATTGTTTGAACCCCCTAAGGAGCTTTTGAAATCAGAAAAAAAATTATGGGGTACCCTTACGTTTAAGAGAGATAATTAAGGATGAAAATCGAAAAAAGTGCTGACTCAGCATTTTTCTTTGTCCTAGAAACTATTTTAAAATTCGATTAATAGTTTGGGTTATTGCGCAAAATATTAGGGCAAAAAACGTGAGACATAGCGTTCTTCACAAAGGATGCCAATCAAACAATTTATCTTACAATGATTATAATTTTTTGTACAAATTTTGCTTTGTAAGCCTCATTAGTGACCATGAACAGACATATATTTTTGCTGAAATGGACATCAAGTTTCAATTTTATAAAGACAAAAAATATACGTAAACGTTGTTTACCTTCTATATTATAGATTACAAAAAGAAAAAATGGGGGTATCCACGCGTTTTAAAAAGTTATGTGGACGGTAGGCCTCTTTATCGCTAATTTTATTTTCAAAAATTGACAATTTTTACCAAGGCCTCCCTAGTAAGTCTGAAAATTGGTTTCTTTTATTGCATTCTGGGAGATTTTCAAGATGGCGGTGGGGAAAAGAGTCAGTCCCGTCTTTCGACTTTCTTCATTGAAAATCAAACCTGTTACTGCTTCCTTTGTGCTCAAACCACATACAGTCCTTCCTCCTTCATTCTTCTTTGGATTTCCAAGAGGTTTACCCGTTTTAACAAAGCTTATTTTACCGTATTCACTGCCAAGTCCATGTTTGGAGAAACAGACGAAACTCGAAAGCATCGACAGGCCTACAGCACAAGGCGCTGGGCGAAAAGACAGCAGCGATTCATGGCAGTCCAAACAACCTTCATTCAATTGGTCGGATAAATCTCCTAAATCTACGATTCTTCGACCGTCTCCCCACGATAAATCATTGATATGGTCGGCTCTTTGAATACCATTTCAGCTGAAAATTGTCTTTCGTGGCCGTGTAGTGGAATTTAAAGATTTCCCAAATCGTTCATTTCTCAAGCATATCTTTCGACCGTATTTTAAAGTCCTTCATCTTTCTGTCTGTCAAATTACACAATTAACACAGCTTTTTTTAAATAGTTCTGCAAATGGCCTGTCTCGCGGGATGACCCGCGGGACGCAAGATGCGCAGAACGGTGTGCGCGCTGACAATAGGAGGCACCGTCCTTAAGAAGGGATCGCCTGGATATTATGAGACCAAAAAACCCTAAGTTGCGTACGTAGCTCCTTTTTGAGATCATAACAATTTTTGTCGAACCATTTTTGATTTTGGATAACATTTTTCTTTTTCATACATTGACTTTTGAATTTTCTAGTTGGTAAAACCTTTTTAGCCGCATCGACTAAAATGTTTGTAAAATCAAGATCCAACGCATCGATATCGGTCTCCTCCTTCCCTATCGAATCAAACGAAAAGCATAATTGCATATTGACCTCATCCGATTCAATGATACCGATGAACTCATTTTTGAATTTATCATTCCAAAGAAAAGTCACTGGATGAGACTCTAAGTCGACTTCATTTTCTAACCG
The DNA here is from genome assembly GCA_030867875.1 of Actinernus sp. WN-2022. NCBI lineage: Eukaryota > Metazoa > Cnidaria > Anthozoa > Actiniaria > Actinernidae > Actinernus > Actinernus sp. WN-2022. The sequence goes on along the minus strand of JAOWCC010000655.1, from coordinate 9,726,513 downwards.
GTTCGTAAATTTAGCATCCAAGACAAAGGAAAGAAAAGAGTGATGAGAAAATTCTGTAACACTTGAAACCGTGAAAAGATTGATAGATGTAAATAAGTCACGAGAAACGATAGCGTAATCAACAACACTCGCGCCATTATAGGTGTGAGAAGAAAACTGACCAAGAAAATCTCCCTTAGTTCTACCATTTAAAGTGCATATGAGCCCAAATTTTTTATCATTAAAATCAATTCTCCATCAAGTAAATAGTTGAATTGTAAAATATTTCTTAATTTGAGTGGTGCGGCTATGAGTTATAGAGGTTTCTATTTCCAATATGCTAATTATGTGACGACATGTGAGGCCAACAAAAGGTCACTTCTTTCTCCTTGTGAATGAAACGATTTCTGATTTATACAAAACATTTGGTAAAATCACTGATATAAGGCCCAAATATTACATGGATGTTTAGAAAAATATGTATATTTCTGCCAGCACATTTTTGCATAATAAATGAGTCCTATACACGTCTCTATAGCGTCGTAAGTTCTGTAATTTTCTGCTGTACTTTTTGACAAAATGTCTTCGTCAGGCTCCGAATCTGAAGACAGTTGTTCATCGGACAATTCCGAGCTAAATTTTATCAACATGTCCGGGCCGGACACACTCATTATCAGAGATTCTCATATGAACTGACGAACCTCGTGCACGTGTGGGATGGTAAATATCAAAGCAAATATTCAAAAATGACTAATAAACTGTGTAAATATACATTATTCAAGTAAAATAATGAACATACTTTCAATCCAGTATTGAAGGAGGGGGGTTGAACTGTTTTAACCCACCAATCGAACACTGACTCCATACATGCATAGTACCGTGACATAGCCCCTTTAAGCATCAAATTCAATTGCCCTATTTACTCGGGCTGCCTGTGGGCAGGCCCGAGTCTTAAATCGCAAGTGTTTATTATTCGTTTTATTTTCCAAGTCGAGGTATTTCACCCCCAACCAATCAGCTCTCGCTGTTCAAGTAGTTCAAGTGCACACACTTGAACACCGCGCCGATTTGGCGCCGCATAATGTCGAAAAGGTCAACCGGAAGCCACAGACTGCGGATAGAGTTTTTACTCTATCCTGAGGACTATAGCAAAGCTGAAACGACGTGTATATAGTTTTAAAGGTACTATATTTCGGCTAGCCAAACTAGCCTTCTTCAGGTGCCTAGATGTTGTAAGTGGAGAGTTCTAAAATAGGGGCTTTACCTCGGTGTAACAACCTCACAGACTGCGTCACAAAACTCCCTTTGTTATAAACTATGAATAATTTGGGACTTAGAATATTTCACGAGCACCCGAAGCGGCACTTATAAATTTTACAAGGAATTGGGGAGCCTCTACTTGAAAAAAAAATTCACAACGCTCAGCGTAGGAATCGAATCCAGGAAGCTAAGATTTATAGAACGACTGACACAATCCTACCCGAACAGTAACCGCTAGACCACGAGTGACGAGATTATTGGTGCATGCTTAACTTTCGTTAGAGCTGTTAAACGAGAATCCTCTCACGAGCGAGGAAGGCTTCGAACAGTTCCCTTTATGTAACTCTGTAATATACACCACGGACAAGACTGAATTTTTGTGAATGACGGTAATTTAGCTTTTAACAAGAGACCCTGAGTGGCCTTAACTCGGGCCATCTATAGCATGTACTGCATGGAGTTCTAGCATAATTTTGTGTCAACATCGTTTGTGCTAGAGTAGCCAGAGAATTGGTTCTCTACTGATGCTCTTGACTGATGCTCTTGTCTGTCAAATGTCAATGTGCAAATGCCCCACGTATTCCGGGGGGGGTTAGGTTAGGGTTATGGTATGCCGGGGGGGGGGGGGGGGGTTGGAAATGATAGAGCCTCGATACACACACAACACACACATACATGCTGTGCATGTACATTTCAGCCACAATTTCCTTCAATTCTGTAGTTTAATATTACTTTCTTTTCAATATTGTTCCTTGAGGGTCGTTAGAATTACCAAAAAAACTTGGTATGGGTGTTGTTGATTGAAGTGCAATGGTTATTTGAGTAGTCTGCACGATATCGAGTCACTCAAATTTGATGCATTGTAATGATATCAGGTGCAGTACGACTATGAGAAATCAAGCAATTTAGAACAACAAATTCCACATAATGTTGCTATTCATTGTGAATAGTTAGGTAATGTCATTCTACATGTGAAATAAAGTCATCTAATTGTAATTCTCAATTATTAACAAACCAGTGGTGACGGCTGAAATTCAGGCTAAATTCTCAATACAATATTTCCGATTGAGGTCGTAAACTACAGACCACCATTTTCTAGTATTAGTGAGCTGCCACTGTGCTAGTGCTCATTTTCTACATCTTGAAGGAGACTGAAACTTATGGCAGGCCACAAAGAAACAAGCATTTCATTCTACTTCGCCAGCTCATCCGAATGAAAAATATTTTCCTCCTCTCGTTCATTAATGAATCATTACCAGCACAACGTAGTTGTATTGTTATAAGGTAGGTATAGGTTGTGTCGCAACCCTTACAAAAATTGACACTATCTGAATACTATCTGAATACTAGTTACACCCGATATCTGAAAACTAACTTATCTTTAGTTAAATACTATCCGACATATTTATCTGCTTACTATCTAATTAATAAGTAAGAGCTATCTGAAAACTATCTAATTGGAACCATTCGGATAGTCTATCTACATGCTATCCGTATTTAAGATAGATTTCGGATAGGCATAAACAGATAGGTTTTGCATACTTTTTAGTTATACTAAAACTAGTCATCAAAATCTAAAATAACTACTTTTCAGATACAGCCCAGGTAGAGATAAGTTAGCATTCAGTTAGGAACCAGATACTGTTCAGGTATCCATTAGATAGAGATTAGATAGTACTTAACTAAAGTGAGGATAGTATTCAGATAGATATCAGATAGCTTATAACAACAGAGAAGATAGTGATAAAATAGAGATTAGATAGTACTTAGATAAAATGAAGATAGTGTTCAGATAGACATCCGATAGCCTATAACAACAGGTAAGGTAGTGATCAAATAGAGATTAGATAGTACTTATAATATATTAATGATAGTATTCAGATAGACATCCAATAGCTTATAACAACAGATAAGGTAGTGATCAAATAGAGATTAGATAGTATACTTATATATATAAAATGAGGATAGTATTCAGATAGACATCCAATAGCTTATAACAACAGACAAGGTAGTAATCAAATAGAGATTAGAGAGTACTTCAATAAAATTTGAAATTATAATTTGTATAAACTATATATAGTCATAATATGCAACATTCAACCAGACTTAAATTAGTTTCAATCTTGATGTTGGCATGCAACCTTTGATGTCTTCTACCATCATGAAACTCAGAGTATATATATTACTATAGAGACAGTTGTTGTCTTGCATCTCTCCAAATTCTGAGCATCCAAAACTTGAACCAACATTTCTACGATTTAACAATTGAAGCGTGAAGGCAATTTAAACGCTATCAAGGCCTTGACTCTCTCAATATGAATCCTACATGTATAAAAAGTATATTATTTTAGCTGGCTTAATACCAGCCTTAAATGGCCAAATTTTACAAAAAATGTTGGTACAAAATATTGGGTATTGTTAGGGCTAGGTTTGAATATTGTCTTTGCTTTTTCAGGGTTGCCACCAATCAGGAAAAAAAAAGTCTGAGTTTTCACTGGCTGATAATAGAACTGTTCGATATTCCCTCGTCCATTAAAGAAAAGTCATTGTCAAAACATGTAGCCTACCCTCGCATATGTTTTGAGGCATGAAAGGTCATCATGGCACCCAGAAAATATAATTCCCTAGCTGACTTTGACAAGAAATTTAGAATTTCCCTGACCAGATGCAAAATTCCCTGACTTTTCCCTGACTGTGGCAACCCTGTTTTTTTAAATACCCTCCTTGCTCCACAGCTGTAATGTATTGCAGTACGGTACATATTTCTGACTTGCAACACTTTCGCATCTTCAAAATTAGACCAGACAAATGCTGTAGATTGAGAAAATAAGCAATATTACACAATGGCCTCTGTACTTCACTTACTTATTACCTTTTATGTTTTCAATGTAAAATGCATCATTTCATATAATTATCATTTGTTTTATACATGAATTAATATTTTCTCTCCATATTGTTTGAGAAATAAGTTTTTCAACACTCTTATTGGTGTTTGATTTATTTATGATTAAATGGATAATTACATACCTGACTCTCATATATTATGGACATACATGTACTGTACATGTACAATAAAACTTCTAGTTCATAGTTCTGAACAGCCAATTACTGCTATTGAATTGATTCTTCGTGAAATTCATTGATGATTTTCTGAGTTTAAGTTATACAATGTATATGTACATGTACTACACTGTACCAATATAAAAATGAAAGGCAGGATTCCACCAATCCCACCCGGGATTATTTAATGTCCCACCTCACAAATTCCCACCCAGGTTTTCATGGCATCCCACCCGGGATTCCACCAATCCCAACTAGGATCCCGTCATCCCACCCAGGATTACATTGTATTAAACATCCCAGCTGGGATCCCTGCATCCCAACTGGGTTTGCAAAATCCCTTAGTATGGCATAACACACACAAAAGTTTAAATGGCCCGATTGTCAGTAGAAGCCCAATCGAGTGACCAGTAGCTGCCTATTTTCCCTTCAGTTTTGGCATTTTACCCTATTATCATGACCTGAATGCATACAAACACATCAGCTTGTCTTTCAAATCCATTTACCCAAAAAATCATGTGATGGGGGCCGTACATGTCTGATGTGAGCAGGCCAGAAAAAAGCTGTTCTGCCATGCTCTATTTTATGCTTCTTGCTTTGCTGTTATTAAAACAAACTAAGTGATCATACAATAACAAAACTTATTGACTGAGTTACGTCATGCTGATCGAACAGAAAAATACAATGTATTTGGCTAACTGTCATTTTGTACGGACCTTGCTGTGCTCAGTCTATTATTTTATGACATAATTATATCCTCGAGCCAAATATTTTCCTGTCGTGGCCCTTCCTCTCAGTCAATAAGTTCTCCAGAAAATCTACCCTGCAAGCAGGGCTTACAAATAAAACGAAAGAAAAGAATGGTTCAGCACTAATTTGTGTTGTTTTCATATTGATCAAGCATGCGTCAATTTGTTTTCTTGTGCCCACTGACTCACTCAGTCGTGTCACCTTTGTCTTCCAAATTTGTCTGCCAATGGACTCAGGTTTGGTTACAGCTAGCATGTGTACATCCATCCATCTTCCCTGAAACTCAGGAGGGAATGTATGTCCTACACTATTGTTAATCGTGTTCCAGCATAATTTTGCATAAAAGTGAAAATTCTCCACGGCCAATCCCAACGGTCGCCCTGTATCTCAATATCCATTGGCCTAGAGAAATGAGATGGTAAACATTGTAGATTTCAGATAGTTCACTTCCTATTGTTAATGGAAAAAGACAAGAGGATGCTGCGAAGCAGGGAAAATAAAATAAATTCCCTTCTTCAAGCGGGTAACTTTAGGATAAATAAAGGTAGATTTATTGAATCAATGGTAATTTCAAGGTCTTCTGTGCAGTTCAGCAAAATAACAAGAAGACAAAGCCGGAGTTTTGAAACCAAAACCGTATCAATTTTTAATCAATATAAATATTTACTTCACCAGCACTGCTTGAATTAGGCAGATTCAATGTTCTTATAGGAACTTCCTACATTCATATATATACATTTGTACAATGCATGTATGGAGATTTAATTATGACTGGGAAGTGTAGAGATAAAAGTTCATCGTACACATTATATTCTCCACATCCTGAAACAAGATTTTTGTCTGAAGATTTCAGAATTACTGTATTGCAGAACAATGCAAACTCATACCAAAATGCATCCAAAACCATAATGTTATTTGACAGTCGACTGAAGAACTGATAAATCCTAATCTCTTAGCCAATCAAAGGTGCCAAAGTTTCAAAGAACAGGCGTTATATCACATAATATTTACAGTAATAATTTAGCCAATCAGCATTCTTAATTTCCACCATAAATCCTCATAAAATAAACATCCATGTGACCTGGAACAGGATTATTTAACGACAGTGTAGCACATGTATACATCCCTTCCTGAGTTTTTAGGTGAGATGGATGGCTGTACACAGGCTACATGTAGTTATCAGCTTAAAGCCCAAAAATAGTTGGGTGCTGATAAACCGGTTTTAACAGGCTCAACAAGTCCAGTAGCTTGGACAAAAACAAGCAAAGTTCAAGAAGGCTCTGCTCACAGGGTAGGGAAAATGCACATGTACATTGTACATGTACATGTAGTTGTCATTTACAGCTACATTGTTAGCTGTAGCCATCATGTAGCTGTCATTTACTTGGAGAAAGGCACAGCTATAAAAGGCTACTAAAAAGGAGTGAACTTCTAAACATAATATACCAGGAGATTAACATAATAATACCATAGAGGACAAATTAATCCCTAATTTCAGAAATTTCACACATAATTTGTAATATTTCATATGCAAACGCTGCCTATGCGCAATTAAAATAATGTTCATCTGGATCGTAATTTGCTCTCCATAATGTTAATGGTTATGAAATAGTGACTCTTGAAATTAGGGATAAATCTCACTTGTTTGTCAAAATCTACATAATTACTTAAATTTTGACAAACACAAGTTAAATTTATCCCTAATTTCACTTGTCCCCATTTAATTACCTATACTAATTAAAAACAAGATTGAGTACCCCGCTAATTAATAAGCACACCAATAACCAAATGTTGAGGGATCCAAATATCTAAGTAGGAGGTTCAGTGCCCAGGACTGTGCAAGGCAGTGCTTGAGAGCTAATGGTCACTAGGAAACCCTGGCAACCACCAGCCCAATGAGACCAACTTAGGAAATGTCAATAAAAAGTTTTGAGGTTATGAAAAATCCAGGTCAATCAGGTTAATTACTGGAAAGAAATGTATTTTGCTTGGTCTTAAATTAAATATTAAGTAAAAAGTTTTATTACTTTAATACTTACAAAATTTATTTGCATACTTGTACAGCTCTTTGTCATGTTTTACATTTTCACTGATCACCATGACTGTGATTGCATGTTTTCAACTTCAGTTGAAAATTCACAATTGTGTCTCCAGTTTCTGTTTCCTGTTAAATTGAAAGAAATTAAGTGTATCTAAATACAATACAGATACATTTATTTTCATGCATTTAATAACAGTAAAAATCATTTTTCACTACAATGTGCTGGAAACCTGGATGCAGACAGGACGTGGAACGAGGAATACGGTACTTCCCAGATTAGTGCACAATTTGCTACACAAATGTTTTCAAATGCCAACGGTTATTAGTTCTTCATGAGAAGTTAGTCATTAAATTCTCGTAAATGTTAGTACCCTGGGTACCTGCAGAGGTTCTATTATACCTCTCGGCCGTCTCTTCATCTCTCTCGATCTCTAGTAGTTCTCCAAGCAAGTCCTTCTGGAACCAGGCCCAGGGTAATGCTATTATTAGCTAGTAGTAGTAGGCCGGGATGTAGGGGATTAAAGAAAATCGCTTCGTACTTTCGCGATTCGTGTGATATATCATTTAAAAACATTGCCGCTATAAAATGATATAAAACCTGACCTATACCAATCACTTCATTAAAATAATCACTATTCAAGTTCAAATACAACTACACTCTACATGTACATCGATCAGTAGACAGTACACCATTGTGCAAGGATTGAACCCGCCCGGTGTTGAAGCCTTTATAGTTATACACTCCACCGTTTATACAAATCACATAAATTTAATGATCCCATCTTACCTCCTTTGTTTTCTAAGGCTTGCTCCACAGGCTTGCCTTTTCTTGAAGCCATATTATACAGATATTGTAATAATGTAAAGAGATCCCACGCCAACTTGTACCGAAAATGACCGTTGGTAAAATAATACACACAATGCAATGCAAACTTTGCAAATCAATCCCATAATGCACCAATACATCCCATAATGTAATGAAGCCTTCTTGGCAGCCATTTTGAAAACGAGTTCGGTTGGAGTTATACAATGTTGGATATGGATTCCAAATGGCATTGAAAATGAAGGTAATCAAGGCTTGGAAACCGATCACTCAAGAATTTAACATTTTAGTGATGCATTTAACATAATATGGCGGAGTATTGGACCGATTCCGGTACCAATGAGTCGGAGAGTGGCTGGCTAGTTGTACGGGTTGACAGTGACAGTGTAGACACGAGTTTTCCTTGAAATTCAACATCCAAACTTCCAATGGCACTTTGAAAGAAAATATATGAGACATTCAAAGTGTATACTTCAAGCTCATCCAACATCTCCAACTTCACGACTAATACTATTGGAGTATTGCCGCAGAAAAATGAAATGGTATTGACATAATTGTGACATCAACATTTACAGTATGGACTATGGTGCAGCTCTACAGGTACGGTTATTTGGGCTCTTTATTTTCACTTGTGAATGGTTCTTACATGGATCTCGAGTATGAGGTTAATATATGAACACATCCAACATTTTAAACGTTCTTTTAAACAGGTTTATATTTAATTGAAGAAGGCAAGCTAGGCCATATTTACATGTAGATCGACTAGCCACAAAAACGTTTTCACATGAATGCGAGACTGTAGATCCACAGATCCGTACTAAATACAGACACTGAAATAAAAACTTAAATACGGTTTGGTTGTACGTAAGCTAGCCAATGCATGGTTCTAATAATGAATGTAGTTATTATTAATTTGTGCACATATATATATACACATCTCATTTGAAATAATGTTGTATTTCATTTGCTAATGCAACAATCAATGTTAAGCCCGGGGGGAATTTGACAGACAGGGCTACCCTGATGATGGGGATTTTGACATACGCTACCTGCCCAGGGTGGGGTTATTTATTAGAAATAAGGAAGGGACTGAATTGCAGAATACGTTGTACCCTGCAACTATTAGCCTAAGGAAGACAGGGCAGATATTTGGAGCAGTTCCACATGAGAAAGGGGATTATGGAAAGTTTGAAAATGGAAGCTACATGTATAGAGAAACTTAAAGGTTTCATGAATTCTGGATACCTCAGGGTTATATAATATAGCATTATTAGCTACATTGTTTTGTTGGCTTCACCTGGGGGAACCCAAAGTACATGTAATATTAAAAAAATATCAACACTTACACCTAATTCGATACCGGTAAATATTAGGTTTTTGGGTGGTTGTCAACAAATACCACTACCAATGTTAAATATAACTTTTAAAATGTTCTGCACTTACAATATTATCAAGGAGGGTTAACTAAAGCTTGTTAGAACTGTTCTAAAACTTTCATATTATAACAATCGTTGTTAGGCAATTTTGCATGTGTAACGGCCGTTACAAATGATGTGACGTCCATAACACTGTTTTTTATCCCCTCTGCCAAAAGTAAAGAAGGTGATGATGATAAATGGCACTGAATAAATAACTATTGACTACCTGCTGTACATACTTAAAATCATAAAACTAGCCTGGTGTACATTTGTACCTTCTCATCTCACAGCAATTTAACTTTGAAGATTTCTGTTGAAATATCATGTCTTTTATTCTAACGTCCGTAGCGCTCACTAATTGCCTTCAGTTATAAATTTAGTCTAATAAAGACTTGAGCACTTTCTGATTCCACTTAAATTGAACCTCTCACTACTTTCTCATTTTAAGCAAGAGAAAAAGTAATAACTCCTATGGCTTACTACACAGGAGTAAATGCCAAAAAGTAGTGTCTGAATGTAACACCCATAACAAAGAATTTGATATTTTTGACCAAACATGTTTTTTTCCGAGGGTGGGGAATTTGATTTTTTTTGGGGAGAAAATGTCAAATTCCCGCTCCCGGCTCCCCTGGAGGTGCATAAATATTATATGCTGGTACTTCTTAATTAGCCAAGGCATACATGTAAATGTACTACAGAATCCAACAATAGTATTATTATTAGTTTTTGTTGAAGTGCTACCCTGAAAGTTTGAAGTTGTGTTTGGAAAATTGCCTTTAGCCAACTAATCGGAATTGATGAGACTCTTTGACTGACAATCAGCTAAATATAAATAATAATATCCAAATGTGACTTGTAACTTCCTCTTCACACTTCAACAAGCGTGGTACTGTATTTTTTAGAATTTACTTACGTTTCACATTATATTTACTAGTCCACCCCTTCACTTACATGTACATTAGAGCTACATGTATTTCATGCATTAATTAGGATTTTATAGTCGCACTAAACACTTAAATCATTTCTCAAGCCTCTCCACTTTATACATGTATAGGGATTTTGACAGTTTCACAATTTGTTAACCTAGCGCTAATGGGGACTGGCCTATATAGCCTGTTACACCAGACATTTTTTTCCACTTTCATAAATTCGAAGTAAAAGAAACGTCTGCTTACCAGAGCGCTTATTATTTAAGCCTCATTGTGTTATGAACCAATCAGATTTTACCTTCCATATCCCTGAACGTCACATCTTTACATGTAATGTTACATTTAAAAGGTTCTGACAATGACATTTGCCACTGACCAATCACTGGGGACTGTTCCCACGCTCGAGACAAAACCAATTTGTACATTTCATGTTTCATTATCTCATACTGTATGTTTAGCCTCCCAAAGCTCAATGAACTTCCATGAAAGCTACATGTACATGTATATATTTACAAACAGCAGAAATGGATTGATTCAAATTTTGGCTTTGGAGACTTAACTGATTTGGTAACATGATTGTTTTTATATATTTGCACTATGACACCAACGAGGTGAAAGTTTGCAACTGTTGCATGTCACGCCAATTAAAAAATTCTAACAATACATGTAGCTCTCATTGGCCAGAAAAATAAAACAAATATGCTGATGCCGTGCTTGCATATTGCAAACTAATTACATGTAAGCTCGGATAAACAGACATTTCTTTTTCTTCGAATTTACGAGAGTGGAAAAAAAAACGTATGGTGGAGCAGGCTAAGATTGGCCATGCCAGGCAAGATATATTGGTTCTACATCATTATTCCCAATACCGTACCAATCAGCCTGGTATCATTCTTTCAATACTTTTATAATTTTGCTTATTAGATCCCATGCTGGAATATCAAGTCCTGCTTCGTCTGTTGATCCTTGCAAATTTTCACTGAGGTTTTCTTTCACAATTATTCCTGATATATTTTCGTTTTCGATTCATTCCTACCACTCCATGCCCAGATTCCCCTAGTTCAGCTATAATCTTTGCCAACACCTGTTCCAGCTTCTTTCAATCTCAACCATGAATAATCCCATCGGCCCATTCCCTTGTCCGCCACCCCTAAGGTTGCACATTAGACTCCTGTTTGAGTGCGAATACCCACACTTAACCTACAAAAAATACATTCCACTGCCTGGAACCCCTTAAGCTGCGCATTAGACTCCTGTTTGATGTCTGGGTGTGATTACCCTCACTAACACAAAAATGCAACTTTAGAATACCCAGCCACTAAAATCTGGGAATCGTAACTACTGGTTACTTATACTGAAAGGTAAAAAGATAATATAAATCAGATACAGAATGGCCCAGATTTTGACTTCAAATTTCTCTGCAAAATAAATTCTGATTTTCAAAATTTTAGTGGCCAAGAAACTATTCACCTGTGAGTTTGATAAGTAATATAAAGAATGAGAGTCAGTTCTGTATCTTATTTATAAACTTGGGCCATAGTTAATAGAGTGGAATGGTTATGAAACCCAGCGACCTTCTTTGTTATACATGTATGTCTTTGTTAGCTTTTTTCAACCACTACCCTGCACAAAACACAATAGAAATTCCAATGTGTTAATCAATCAGCCAATAGAAACGCGTGAGTTCAGTCGTTCAGGGGACGCTAACGAACTATGACCCTGCACAATCTTTTGTCTTGCCCCCTTCCAACATAAATCGCAGCGCCTTTGTTAGCCCCTTTGAAGTTTGCCGGGTTTCATTACCATTCCACTCTATTAACTATGCTTGGGCTTAACATTGATAGGTACATTATTTGCAGCCCGGCGTTTCATTGATAACATATGGTACAGTTAGTTTTCAGATATCTACTGTATACAATGTATATCTAAATTAATGTAATATATATATATATATATATATATATATATATATACAGTCCCGCTCAAAAACTTTGCAACCGTCAGCGCCACCAGCGCCGCTAATTTTTTAGCGGCTGGGCGTTAGTGGTTTGGTGGCACTAACGGTAAAAACTGGTGGCTAGCCGTCGACGCCACTAGACGTTTGGTGGCTAGCCGTAGACGCCACTAGACGTTTGGTGGCTAGCCGTCGACGGCGCTAGACGTTTGGTGGCTAGCCGTCAATGGCTCAAGACATTTGGCGGCTAGCCGTTAGCAGTGCACGATTGAAAAAGTTTTCACTGCACTGTGCTGCGGTGTGAGTGAATGTAAACAAACTGAAGTCGAAAATTAGCATATTAACAATAATTGTAGTCGCATCGTGTCTGACAGAATCGAAGACATTTTTTTGGGAACTTCACAGATTTTCCCTGGAATAACTAAAGGAGCCTAACTAAAGAAAATCACTTCAAAACCGTTCAGTAAAACAGCTAACTTCCTGTTTCATTCTTCACGTGTTGCTTGAAACCGCTTTGCTGGGCAGACATTGTCTGGTTTTTGACACAACACTGGAGTGTCACGCCGTGAAGTTCGCGGGAAGTGCGACTGTAGTTTAATTCACCACACAACTACATGTACATGGACTCAACCTTTATGGAAAATGAAAAAGATGTACAATAAAATATTCTGGAGTTCTTTTATTAATGTGGATGCGTTTCTCAAAGGTCTCAAGAATTCTACGACACGGCTGTGAAACGTGACATTTTCCACGAACTGATTTGAATAATCATCGTATTTATAGGCCGTCAGTGTTTGGCTTTAAAATCGCCTGGATCGCACCGGACATTTTCTACCTTCAGAATAAAATGTTTTGTAAGTTTTTATTTCATTTTCGTTTCATGTCTGAACAGTTTCACCTGATGCGGGAAATGCTTTGAGTCGATCTCTGCATGCCTAACAGTGAGACGTTTTGGCTGTTTTCCAATTTGTTGTCAAATGAATGTTAATTGCCGTGAGATCACACTCTATCAAATCTTCTGGAGTTTTTAACTTCATCACTTTGTGATGAGTTAATAAAATACCCCACCTGCAAAAATATTTTTTTTCGGCAACCTGTAATGGGACGGTAAAGTTAGTTGAAGTTCAGTGGACTTCTACATTCAGTGGGCCATGCGCTGTGACTCGTGAGAGTCGATGAATCGAACTTATACGGCTGACTAGTAGACGTTAACCGTTTCAAAATTAACTACCGGTACTTAAAACTCGGCTGCTGACACTAGATGGTAAATTTATTTTAGTTGAATATTTATTCCTTCAGTACTGCCACGTAAACCGATGAACTGACTAATAAAACAAACGTTTCAAAAGAAATTTCTCAAAACTCGGCCTTGACGACCATTTCAAAATCATTAAACTTCTCAAAATGCAAAATACCTCAAGTCAGCGCATAAAAGGCTTCAAAATAAACTTCTTGAAACGTCGGCGGCTCAACGATTTAGTGGCTAGCCGTTGGTGGCTCAGAGGTTTTGGTGGCTAGCTGTTGGTGGCTCAGAACTTTTGGTGGCTAGCCGTCGACGGCGCTAGACGTTTGGTGGCTAGCCGTCGACGGCGCTAGACGTTTAGTGGTTTGGTGGCACTAACGGTAAAAGTTAGTGGCACTAGCGCCGCTAAAAACCGTTAGCGCCGTTTGGCGTTTAGTGGTGGTTGCAAACTTTTTGAGCGGGACTGTATACAGCCGTTTGCAAAAATTCTGACCCCCCTCACCATATATAAATATATATAAAAAATGTATCAAACATTATGGGATACCTCTTCCTATATTTATTTCTGAAGCCCTTGATGATAGGCAACTTGAAAAAAATATCAGCAATGACATCCCATAATGTTAGATATATGTTTGATATATATTTATATATGGTAAGGGGGTCAGAATTTTTGCAAACGGCTGTATATATATATATATATATATATATGTATATATAAAAATCTGCTATATGTAACTGAATCATATATATATCATATTTTATATGTAATGGGTTTATAGTTTTTGGATAGTCTATCTGAATACTATCCAAATGTTTTAAATGTAGAGTTAGTTTTCAGATATGTACACTGTACATCTAAATGTTATCTGAACAACAGTTAGTGTTAAGATACTCTATCTGAATCATATCTTCTATTTTATATGTAATGGGTTAGTTTTCGGATAGTCTATCTGAATACTATCTGAATGTTTTAAATGTAGAGTTAGTTTTCAGATATCTATCTAAATGTTATCTGAACAACAGTTAGTGTTAAGATACTCTATCTGAATCATATCTTCTATTTTGTATGTAATGGGTTAGTTTTCGGATAGTCTATCTGAATACTATCCGAACGTTTTAAATGTGGAGTTAGTTTTCAGATACCTATCTAAATGTTATCTGAACAACAGTTAGTGTTAAGATACTCTATCTGAATCATATCTTCTATTTTATATGTAATGGGTTAGTTTTCGGATAGTCTATCTGAATACTATCTGAATGTTTTAAATGTAGAGTTAGTTTTCAGATATCTATCTAAATGTTATCTGAACAACAGTTAGTGTTAAGATACTCTATCTGAATCATATCTTCTATTTTGTATGTAATGGGTTAGTTTTCGGATAGTCTATCTGAATACTATCCGAACGTTTTAAATGTGGAGTTAGTTTTCAGATACCTATCTAAATGTTATCTGAACAACAGTTAGTGTTAAGATACTCTATCTGAATCGTATCTTATATTTTATATGTAATGGGTTAGTTTTTGGATAGACTATCTGATCACTATCTTTCAAATCAGTTAGCATTCAGATAGACTATCTGTTATCTAACTTTTTAGCAGATATTGTTTAACTAGCAAAAAGATATTAATAAGATAAGTGCAGACTATCCGAAAAAAGCTGCAGATAGTAAAAAGATATAGTTTTTTGGATGTTGGATATATATAGCTTCAGTTAGTTTAACGATAGGAATTAGATAGTAAAAAGATAGGTTCGTTTTCGTAAGGGAAGCGACTAGTACAACGCACCACTTTTATTAAGTCAATCTTCATAATGTTACTGACAATAGTTATGACTGCAATAATGCTGAGCCGTACACGTATATTACAGGGTTATTGTTCAAATACTGGACTGTTTACATATCTTGGAATTCTAACTGAACAAGTACCTACGATGTTAATTACACTTCTTCCAAATATTATGTTATATCACATGCGACTAATACAGATTCAGTCATTCAATCCTCATAGGTTACAATAGTCGTGACTGTAATATGTACGTTGCCCGATACGAAAAACCAGAAATAAAAAACCACCTTGCTGTGGAAAATTTTCTGGAAACGTACTCCTCGGCCGAATGCAATCGTACAAGGCTCCGAGGGCTAAAGCCAAAATCTAAATAGTACTCTGGCGTCCTTATTTGAGATTGGTATTGAAGTTATGGCTGCACTCTATAGTATTCTAACAAACATATTAGTTAAAACTGCTCTCCCGAGATTAAAATTGGATATGTAAAAGCTAAAGGAAAATATATTGCGCATGACCCACATCTTGTATCATGCGAAATGCTACCTTATCCAAACGGGTAGAGGACTTGATGTCAACATAGCTTTGAAATATGAATTGGACACTTAAAAACGCTGTTTGTAAAAAACATTAATTAAAACATTGTAAATTAAAAATTAAGTCCTTTATTTGCATTTAGATTATGTGAGAATAATTGTAAACTTCAACGTGTACTTCGTGTTACATTTTGGCTTATTATCCAAAATAATCCTGTTTTAACATGTCTATGGAAGCCATAACAGAAAACATATTCGGTTGGCCTCTAATGTAGTTGGTAGCCGAGTAGACTTGGCTCATTAACTTGAGAACTCAGTCCGTCTCCTTCTGCTCCAGAGTGAAGAACTGTACAGAACTGTGAAAATATAACCAACGAAAACAAAACAAAAAGAAAAAAACAAACAAGCTGTTTGCTTCACACAACAATTTTCTAGACCTAAGGACATGACTAGTGCTTATACCGTCTCCTAGTCTAATACCGTCAAGATATATTTTTACCTCTAAATTCTGGCAATTTAATAACAACGGCTTGCTCTCATGTGAGCCATTTGCCTCATGCTTTGCATCTTCGCCACTGAATTCTCACAATTCAGTGCGGATAAGGCATTCCGCCTCTGAATCCTCACGATTCAATAACAACGGCTTGCTCTCATGTGAGCCATTTGCCTCATGCTTTGCATCTTCGCCACTGAATTCTCACACTTCAGTGCGGATAAGGCTTTCCGCCTCTGAATCCTCACGATTCAATAACAACGGCTTGCTCTCATGTGAGGCATTTGCCTCATGCTTTGCATCTTCGCCACTGAATTCTCACAATTCAGTGCGGATAAGGCATTCCGCCTCTGAATCCTCACGATTCAATAACAACGGCTTGCTCTCATGTGAGCCATTTGCCTCATGCTTTGCATCTTCGCCACTGAATTCTCACAATTCAGTGCGGATAAGGCTTTCCGCCTCTGAATCCTCGCGATTCAATAACAACGGCTTGCTCTCATGTGAGCCATTTGCCTCATGCTTTGCATCTTCGCCACTGAATTATATTCTCACAATTCAGTGCGGATAAGGCATTCCGCCTCTGAATCCTCGCGATTCAATAACAACGGCTTGCTCTCATGTGAGCCATTTGCCTCATGCTTTGCATCTTCGCCACTGAATTATATTCTCACAATTCAGTGCGGATAAGGCTTCCGCCTCTGAATCCTCGCGATTCAATAACAACGGCTTGCTCTCATGTGAGCCATTTGCCTCATGCTTTGCATCTTCGCCACTGAATTCTCACAATTCAGTGCGGACAATGGATTCCGCCTCTGGAGCCTTATAATCATTTGTTTAACAATGGCTTGCTCTAATAAGAGCATTTGCCTGTTTTTATCTTCGCCCCTGAATTGTCACAATTCAGTGCGGATAACAGCGTTCACACCTCTGAATTCTCACAAATTCAGTGACAACGGCTCGTTCTCAATAAGAGCCATTTGCCTCTTGTTTCACATCTTCGCCCCTGAATCGTCACAATTCAAGTGGACAATAGCGTTCTCGTCTCTGAACTACCACAATTCAGAGACAACAGCTTAATCTTGGCCTGATGCCATCCATTCTTACTTCTGAATCGCTCGCAATTCAGTATAAACGGCTTAATTAACCGTCGGGTGAATGCTATAACGACCTTCTCCCTTCTGAATTCTCGTAATTTAGTGACAACGACTCGCTCTTAGTAGAGCCATTAGCCTCATGTCTTACATTGTCACCCCTGAATTCTCAACTGATTCAGTGCGGACAATGGCATTCCCGCCTCTGAAAACTCGTAATCATTAACAATGGCTTGCTCCGAGGAGAGCCATTAACTAAACAATAGTCTTACATCTTAATCCATGAAGTCTCACAATTGAGTGCAGACAATGGCGTTCACGCTTTCTCATAGTCTGATGCAACATTCTTATCTCTGAATCGCTCGCCATTCAATTACGGAGACTTGCTCCGGTGGTGAATCTTACATATGCTATACATTCTCACCTCTGAATTTTCGTAATTCAGTGAGAACGGCTTGCTCTTAGAATGAGCCATTATCTCAAATCTAGTCTGCGATTTGTCAACCTCATGGACTGTCGATCGAATAATCTTGTTAAGTACTATGTTCTTGAAATTTAAACCTTAAGATCCCACTTTGCTTCATAATATATTTATTGTCATATGATTTTTCGCAATTCAGGGAAAAAACCGGCTTGCTCTCCGGTGAGAAGTCATCTGCGTGTTAATGATAAATATATAACGATTAATACCGTACTGATTATAATTGTAATGACTTCATAACATGATAGGCGTTGCAGTATAAGTGTAACTAAAGTTATAACCTTACGCAAAATCGAAGCAAAAACGTTAACGACAAGCTATAAATAATCAAAATAGTACTAGATGCTAAATGTCCCTACCTTTTCTTGCTTCAACCTTTTCTTGCGATTTCACTAAGATAATGGGGAGCCGATGAACTCACAATTCGGGGAAAAAACGATTCCTCTCAGAAAAGATAACTGACCTTGATAGTATTCGACCATATTCATATTCGTATCTCCGACTGGTTTTCACAATTCACAGAAAAAACGGCTTGGTTCGCCATGCGAACATTTAGTGTTGACTGACTTGGGTGATCTCCAACAACTACTACTGTACTAAATAATTCGTCTGAATGTAAGTAATGATAACAATTTATATACAAGTCATTACAGTATTAATGATAATCACAATACTAATAATATTACTTATTATATATTGAAAAAAATATATATACTTCTATTGTTTCGACATTTTCTTACTAGTTATGAACATTTCGTTCTTAAATCCAGACACAACCCAAACACCAGAAGAGAACGTCCAGCTCCCAAACGAGACATTGTGTGAAAACGAATTATTCTGCATGTTTAATATTATTAGTACTATTAACAATAAGATTGTTTGTAAAGTATATATTGCAAACAAATATTGTTTTTACAAACCTTTCCTACACAAATACATTAAATAATTATATTGATAACAACAACAATGGTAACAGAAATGATAACAATTGTCATAACAATGCCAAACTCACACTTTGCGAAAAAACAAACAAAAAACGTTTGCTTCTAATTTCAACTTATAACTTCAACATTTTCTTGAAAATAATGAACATACATTTCTGTAGTCTCTGAATTCCCACAATTCAAGGAAAAAAAACTACTTAATTAAAATCTGATAACTTACATTCTCATATCTGAATTCTCGCGATACTTACTCTCAAGTGAGCCACTTATGGCAAATAATTAATCCGGCAACGAGATGCTGATTGAAAAATAAGTCCCTTTTTTCCTTATCCAGCCTCGTTTCTAATAAGATATTGCCGAGTAAAATACGACATCAACGAGCTTCTTCAACGGCCTCTTAGCCGTAGCTTAAAAACGCAAGGCTTCAAGGCGAGACTGGTGACATAGAACAATGAAATTGAATTAATATGAGTACATAACCAACAATTAATTGGCATAATGATTAAACTATTCAAACATTCTGTCACATATCACAATATTAGAAAAAACAATAATAAAACATAATAAAAATTACCGTTATAAGTGATGCTGTATCTAGTCGAACGAACAAACCTGGATGAAAAACAATTGATTTCCAATAGCCTTATATGCATAAGGCTTCAATACTCACGTGCGGAAAACGCACGTGTACCAACCTAACAACCATGAGAATTCATGTTATTCACACCGGAGGAAAATACATATGTCCACTCATTTTTCTATATCATTGGGGTCGCAGCATGATTAATTTTCATTCCCAAATAATTCTTAAAAGTACTCATACTCCTGATCATGACCGAGTGAAAGTGACTATGCTGACGCCAAGAACTGAGGAACAACAACAACAATTACATTTATTTTCTCATAAGATGATGGAAATGTCTACGAGTAATAAGGCATAATAAGAAATACAATGATGAGAAGGTAGGTCCTTAAGGTAACCTTAGGGTTATCTTAAGCCAGAACCACCTCAGATGGAAAACACTGAAACAAGATCTAGCTTGCATGGATATAATAATTATAATGGTACCAAGAAAGGGGAAGGGAAAGAAAGAGTGCCACTTACATGTACATGTAAGTATAATGTTATAAACTTGCAATAATGATACATACACTACTCTATACATAATATCATTATGTCAGTTCTAAAAAAAACATTAAATACACTGTAGAATGCCTGAACCCAGAGATAATAATCAAATACAAAGAGGTACTGGCCAGATGTAAATAGACCCGGGAAATAGAACAATAAATAACACGCCACAGATAAATATGCGATTTCCACATCAGAGTCATTTATCGTTCGTTTGAAAAAATCTTCATTTCGGATTACTTACTCAGTTTATACTCACTCACTGCATGCTGGATTTTCGTTCCCAAATTTATAAACATTTAAATACATTGTGCATGGAGGGCGAAACGACTGTAATTCTTTTAAAAGGCCCCTGTCAGTCAGAGAACTGAGAAATCGGGTCATTTCTACTACACTTTCGAGAGGTTAATAACAATAAATAACAACACAACGACAGTCAATTGGTATAAAGGTTATCATGTTCAGATTAGCGGCTACTTACATTTTATTATACAAGCTGTCTTTATAGTCAGAGCTGTGTTCTGTCACGACTCCCACGAGTGTATCTTAAAGCATGTCGCATAATGTGATAAATTCCCGTCCAAAGCCCGTGAAACACCTCTCAGCTTTAGAAAAGAGAACAATCTTGGTATTGCACTCGAAGGAACCTTTGGTTTACACAAAAAAACAGCTGATATTAAAGGTTTTGTTAAGTCAAAACTCCCACCCGCCGCCATCTTGAAAAACATGAATATGTTGTCCACTGTTCACGTGACCAGCACAGTCCAAACTGATTGGTACGCTGGCGAAAAGAACTTCCAAAGAAGGCGCAATGCGATTGGTTGACGGCGAAATACCTCGACACACACAGGCAGCCCGAGTAATTAGAGATAACCAACATGCATTTCAGTTATGAATACAGCAGATAAAGTTATACAGAGGCACACGAATTGACCACGAATACAATTAACATGCATGTAGAAAGAACAGTAGTGAAATATAGTGGCAGCTCTATCGGCAGGATGGACAGGATACAAATTATGATATGAGATAAATATAAACATTGAGATAATCATATTTTAGTACTCGGAACCTCCAGTACAACAGAACAGCAGACTGTAAATTGTAGACGTGTGCTACATGAATAAGTAGTGTTTACAGTAAAAGGTCAATTTCTTTAATTTACTTACGAGAAAAACATATCTAATGTTCATATGATGAAAAACAAAAATATTAAATTACATAAATATACTAGGGGGGCAGAGAGCAGAAAGTCACCGCGACTGATAACTCCCCCTACCCCACTCCTAATAAATAATAGGAGTGGAGTACCACACCTCCCCTGTGACCACGCCTTAGAATGGAATGTCAGGAATGTTAAGAATGTAGAAAAAATGGTGACGCTTATCGGGTATACAGCCCGAGTTAAGGCTGTTCCCAGCCTCTTGTTAATTATGGTGTCACATGATAGACACAGCTGCCATCTTAGGGGGTCAAAACACTCGTCTTTAACAACAGACATAGATTGCCTTCCTTCAAATTGGCTAATTTTCCCAATATAATAAGAATGGCGGCTTTCATCTATTTGTTTTGATGTCATGTCAATAAAATAGGGCAATCGATTTCAGTGAGCTGGTCACAGGAGTGATTAGCCTATGGAAGTTGACAGTATAATATATTGCTACCTAGGATTGTCCATTGATAAAATATCAAATCACTGAGATAGCTGGTAGACATTTCTGGTTCACTCTGTACTTATAAGGGGACAAGGGTTGTTCTTTGGACAATCAACAACACCTTTATGCTCTTTCATAGGTTTACACAATACAATACTTTATTTAACGAGGAGGACATACTTAGCTACAAGCTAGTTTACAGAGTTCCACAAATAAATTCAAAAAAAGAAACACAATATATAATTTAGAGATTAACAATTTAATTAATTTAAATTTAATAGGTTTCTTGCACACTGAGCAATGGGGTTTTGCCTTGGTTTTTGTGGGCCTTACAGCAGGTGGAACTGGAATTTCTGGCCTTACAGCAAGTAGAACTGGAATTTCTGGCACTAAAATACAAAAATAACAATTATTATTAAGTTAGTTATGGGTATATATATATTGGTTTATGGTAAATAAAGCACTGGTTTCGTTTTAAATACAAACTTTCAGTGTAATATTATACGTTTCCAGCTGGTATTTTAATATTTTGTTTAGTCTCGAAAGACTAAACAAGCAGTATACCTTTATATGACATGTCCAACAGTTTGATACATGTAGGTGTATATGCACTGCTTGAGCAAGAGCTAGGTGTTATTGGAGGACAAACACAGAAGGTGTGATTAGCACAGACTCGATTTTGTTTGAATATTTTCAGAATTTGAATAGTTTCTTTTGTGCAAAAAAATATTTTATACAAAACAATTTGAATTACCTGGAGCTGAAGGGGGAACATCTATAACAGTCATCCTTTGTTGTCTCTTCTGGGTTGCTTCTGCCCTTGGCTGCTTGTTAAGCATGGTGTCCTGCCCATAGGTGCAGGTGTCATCTAAAGAAAGTTGTCTGATTTATTCCCGGTTATTTCCTTCATACTAAATAACAATATAACATGCACTCTCTTAGTTTAATACACTTGTGGTGAAAACAATGTTCAGTACGTGAAACCCGGTCATAATGAAGTTTTCTTCCTTTCCCTAGGAACTTCATTATACATGCAGGTTCCACTGTATTGCTAGCCTCCTATAGTAGCCGTTTTGTAGCGCTTCCATTTCACTCCATTCCGGGGAATGGAGTGAACGGGAGGCTACTGTATAAATCTGTATTGCCATGCAAACTAAATACAAAAGCACTTACCAAAATCGGAGAAAGGCTTATCGGTTTCGATGGCATGGACTGATGGAATAAGAACAACTCCATATTCAACCGACTTCAGTCTTGGCGTAGAGTCAAGGACTAAAGAAAATCTTATAAAGTCTTCCGGCTTGGAGTGAACCAAACAAACGCTGGAATTCTTCGTCGGTTTTCACTTCGCTCGCTTTGTTCGCACGAACCTCAACCACTGGCGTCTTCTCTTCTTTGCTTCTGGCCGATCATCGCTTAAAAACGGGACCTTGTGTTAGAGCTATCCTTTTTTGAGTCTGGCTCATTCCTACAGCCCCCAAATACACATCTGTTTGGCATTTCAAATCGAGTTATTCGCTCGGTTCGCTCTGTTTTTACTGTCTTTGTTGTTGGTTGTTCGCTTTCTCTCACTACTAGACGTTGCTTTCCGGTTTCGTTCCCAGGCTACTTCCAGACTCCAGCTGACGGCCATTTGGGACAGGGTGCCCAAATCGGGTTGTTTTACAATGTTTGACCCCAGAAATAAGGTCGAACTCTTACTTTTTTCCTTTTTTTCTCTTCGAATTATTGATAAGAAGGATGTAAAGAATTTATTAAAAATACTTCAAATTTGGGGTTATAGGCACTTTAACCATTAGACCACCGTGGCTCTTTCTTACCAAATACAAAGGGCGCGTTCACGGCTGATTACCGTTCTTTATGTAAAAGGTGCGAACTGAACAAAGGCTATAAATCCATAAGTGGATATGTCTAGAACAACGTTAACGGCAACGACTGGTCAAAAAAAAGATGACACTCCAGATTATATATATATATCCCCATGTGTTTGTTTCTTTTTCCTGAGAAACCAATACCATAGGGATCGGTACGAGTACAATGCGCAAACAATCGCTTTGTTTAGTGCCTAAATGCCTAACAATTTTTCTTAGCGCCAGTGGGACTTTAAATCAACAAACGTTCAAACGTTAGAAACAAAGGAAAGTTTAAGTGTTTATAGTGCATCATTGATTTTTGTTGTTTGGTTTTCTTTTGGGGTTTAAACACCTATAAGCAAAAATCATATAATACGGTTGAACCAACTGCGCGTAACTTATGCATGAGATATAAATTTTTGAAAATCACAATAATAGTAGAATTTAGGGAGCGTTCCATCGACCGTATTCCGGAATAAGAATACACAGAATGATCACTACAAATCGCTTATACTAGATTATTTTAGCTACTGGAATACTAATTGTATCCTGAATATCATATGTCAGCAAGCATTTGTAGCTTACAGTGTAAATTGTACCTCAACCAGTGATTTCCAGAGACTATTCCATCTATTCCTATTCCGGAATACGGTCAATCGAACGCACCCTTACTTTCGTTTCTTTAATATATTCAATTAGGGGGTTTAGTCACCTAATCGGGACGCTTAAAAACTCTCAATACTCCGTATTAATTACAAACAATGTTGCGTCTAATATTCGTTATATTAAGAAATCACTAAAATAGACTGCTCGGAATCGCAGATATGATAGAGCTGTGAAACAAAAATATGTTGCTTACTTCAAACTTTAAAAACAAAACTTTTTGTTTGCTTTAGTAGCATGACCAACGTAAACAAAAAGCGGCCGCGATTCTTGTCAGGTGAACAAATAACCGTGTCCGAAAGAATGAAAAATCCGCGCATGTTATCGGCCAAAACACACTAGTTTACTGAATAAACTAAGGAAGCCGTCAAAAACAGTTTTCTCGGTAAAGCACGCGGCTGATACAGTTTTTTTTTTTTAAGTTTTATAGCGAAATTTCTGCCACCTTTGTTCACTGGAAACTACCGAAGTAGCAATATTAGATCCTATTTTAGCTACTTAACCCCAAAAATTACGTAGTTTTGCTTGAATTCTAGCGCGGAAATTAAATTTTGCTCAGACCGGTGAGCGATGATCGATTTCACTTCAGCCTCTAGTTCTACAATATAAAAGAGAACTGATCCAACATTATGTTCAGATTTTTCGAGAAAAAAAATAATTATTTGGATGTTCAAAAACTACTCTCTCGATCTCGTTCTATCCAACCGATTTTGTTACTTTAAAAAGGATTTGTTTCAGCAAAGTAACGAGAAGAACATTGATTCAATTTCGATCTAAGTTTTTAAATAATTTTGTTTTGCCGAAATCCCCTATATTTTCCTTCTAGTTGATCATTTTCCTGCAGCAACACCGTGGCGCAGCAGCATTTTACTTCTTAAAGATAAAATGTTATAGAAAACAAAATCCTTTACAATTTCATGGCTTCAGTTAAGTTTAGTATTTTGTTCTAATTTGATAAAGATTTTCAAATTTCTAATTCCACTCCTGTCTTCTTCGTAGCCGTTCAAAGGGTCTTCACATAACGCTAGCGTTACTGAAGCGAAGGAAGGCAAACATTTCAACATGACCTTTAAAAAAATGGTAGAAATTTCGATACACAACCGCGCCTGCTCTACTGAATAAACTACTGTAGAAATTTATTTTTATTATCAAACAGTAATGTCTGTTAATATTTTTTGGACCCATAAGATGAGCAAATGTTTTAATTTTTATCCGCACGGTAATTTCTGCACTTGACGAGATTGGCGGTCGCGTTTTGTTTAGGTCGAATTATGCTCAGTTGAAGCTAATAAAAATGGTTAACTGATGGTGTACTATGGGTTTTTGATGCTTTTCAAGCGTTCCGAGCACGTGACTAAACCCCCTAATGATTTGGCTTCGCAATTCTTTTCTAAAAACCTTTCTTAAGGCAACGTTTTTCTAAGCGAACTGGTACTTAATTAAATTTGTTTAAAGCCCCAAGAGAAGATCAAACAATGTGAAAAAATGCTGCGCTATAAAAACTTAAACTTTCCTTTATTTCTAATGTTTGTAAACTTCAAACCCACTGGCGCTAAGAAAGATTGGTAGGCATTTAGGCACTAAACGAAGCGATTGTTTGCGCATTGTACTCGTACCGATCCTTATCGCATTGCTTTCCCAGGTAACAACAAAGACACATATGGGGATATATATATTCTGGAGTGTCATCATTTTTTTTGATCGGGTGTATATATATATATATATACAGCGAAGTGCAAAAACTTTGACCCCCCACACCTCAACTATATAACTATATCGGGTGCATTATGGGTAGGAGTAAAGTCATTAAAATGTAACTACAGCCGATATCCGCACGCGATTGCAAATCGTCATAGTGAAGACTTATGCAGTTGATTTAAAGTTCAAGATTTCATCTATAATACAACATTTTTACTCGGGACAGGCAGGACAGCTTAAATAAACCTGAGTATTTAAATGCACTTTATAAATTTACTGTTAGATCGAATATTTGCAAAACAGGACATATCCCTGGTCGGCCGAAAGAGAGCGGTAAATAATCATGCCGAAGTTTCAGGTTCGAAGCGGGAATTCAGAGCTATTTGTGAAGCTGTTAGGAGATCTTCTGACCTAAAATATCGAGATAACCCGTGAAGAGGAGACATGATTACACCTGATCTATGAGTTCAGGGCCAATATCAATTCGTTTGAAACTTAGACATTCTACATTTGTTGTCAGTGATTCTAAACCAAAACTGAGAGCGATGAAAAAATTCAGCTCGATAACAGCGCAGTTATTCCGTTCTCTGTCTTCTACTTCTGTGAAGACTGAACTGATCAGTGTTATTAGACTGATATAACGTTTCAAAGAGCAGAATGAAAGGATTCATATGTACTGACCGGAGCTGACCGGATGCACAGACTGGACAAGAGCCTGGCTTATAGTTGGAAAACGTATCGACCAAGCAAAATAAACACGTAAGGAAACCTCTTACAGTTTGAACATCGAATCGTTTTCTTTAACTGCTGCGTGTAATGTTTATTTTTAGCTGATCCCTATGAGACGAAATTCACAATCTGAGAAAAACCTGCTGTTGTTTGGAGCTGCAATATAATTACAAAATGAAACTTCGAAAATCAAATATGCAAAAGTTTGTCGCGGCTCGTTATATACAAAATTAGGAAACTAGGATTGACAATAAAGTGATGTTGTTAAATGGGACCATAGCTGCTAACGTTTTTGGTTTAATGACGAAGCTATAATAAACAGTTTCGTCACAATTATGAGATTTAAATAGAATACAAAATACATTTTAAGAATGAAAGAAAACTATGCAACAATAATAAGAACATTCGGCGATGCGAAACCAAGAATTATCATAAAAGCATTTACTAAAAAATATACCATAAAAACAGGACCCTCGGAACCTTGAATAAAACTGGATAAGAGAATTTCAAGAGGAATAACTAAGAGTTTATTAGAATTTTTTAGAATCGTTTAATGCCATAAAATATGGCAATGATATGGGATACGTTAATTTCTATCCGTTTCTTAATCAATATAATTAAATGAATTTGTTGTCAATAAATTTATGAAATTGTGTAAACCTTTAAGCCATTTTAATCTCTTCATTTTTCCGCGAAACAGTTTCAAAAATAGCGTTGAATTCTTGCTTCGCAGATGAAATTCGGCATGATACATTCTGTCCGCGTTACATTCTGCTAACGTAAACATTAATTTATAATATAAAATCAGGAAAAATATTTGTCCAAACAGTAAATAGAGAGTGTATTTACTTTACTTTAAACGTTCCTGTCTGTTCCGACTAAAATTGTTGTATTCTAGATAAATTCTTGAACTTTAAATCAAATACACAAGTCTTCGCTATGATGATTTGCAAACGCGCGCGGATATTTGGCTGTAGTTGCATTTTAATGAACTTACTCCTACCCATAATGCACCCGATATAGTTATATAGTTGAGGTGCGGGGGGTCAAAGTTTTTGCACTTCGCTGTAATATATATATATATACAGGTGAACTATAAAAATATCGATATAGTTGTAATTGATTTTCACCCGGTGAGGCATGTAGAGGACGTTTCTCACAGAGTCACAGCCTATTGGCCATGTGAGCCTGCTGCCCGAAGATGAGTAATCAATTCTGATAGTATTCTATATATCCAAGTGAATTTTAAAATATTATATAACTAGCAGGGACTGGTGGAACTTCCACGCGCAGGTCGACAGATCGGACTGCCTGTGAGTATGAGCGTTACACACAGACAGACCAATTATATAAGATCGTAATTGATTTTCACCCAGTCACAGCCTATTGGCGATGTGAGCCTGCTGCCCCAAGATGAGACTGGAGCAAAAAAAATATGTTGACGGTACCTAAGATGGACAAATAAATTCACTGACACATATAAATAAATATTCGTAGTAATAAATGGTTGAAATCAATTAAAAATAATATAAGAATTAATATGAAGTTTTATACCAGTATATATATAGGCATTAATTCATTGATTTTTTTTTTTATTTACATGTAAACAATTGATCTAGAAACTGCCAATCGATCATCTAGGAAGGTTATTTTGGACGTCTAAATCACAATACATAATAACTGTGTTACAGGTCAGACAATTTATGATCGAAACTTACATGTATCAGATGTATTAACTCACTTACCCCGCTCCGTACGATGAACATTGAGGGCATTTTCGTGGCGAGTTTAACGCAAAACTGACCCAAGCAATCTAGTTCTTGAGCTACTCCATCAAAGGTTTTGACAAGAGAGCAGCTCGTTTTACTTTCGTTCGCGCTCTGCTACACTTGCATCATTCTCCAGCTCCAACAACGATCCCAGCTTAGACTTAAGAACTCAGAAGTCAATAGGTCTTTCGATTTTTGAGCCGTGGCGTTGCTTCTGGTGTTTTTAGTGACCGTGTCTCTGGTGTAGGTGGCGGTGTATCAACTATAATACCAGCGGAAACTTGGTCGAATTGATAGTCACCATCTCCCGCCACAAACTATCTTAGCGACTTCGCCACGATACCAAATGGGGTAGATACAATAACAGATTGCTTCTTTCTCGAGGATCCAAACCAATCGTTCGGTACATTCCTGTCGTTTTCATTTTTCGAACTTTCCAATGGAAGCTCGGCGAGTTCATTGGAGACAACTCTACATAGTCACTATTTATGAATTCACTATATCGATGTTCAATAAAGACAATAGAAAGTGCGTACCATCTCTTTGAAGAGTCGAGCTTCTCTTCAAAGATACGATGAAAACGCAGCTTTGCCTTTGGGCCGCTTTCTGTAGACATGATTTCGCCATCAAGGATAAAAGTTTGAATTTCAGCGCCAAACTCTTGTATTTTAACAAAATATATAATTAACTATTACTGTCATGACGAAACTAATACAGACTCGGCCTCTGACAATTCACAGACAAGTACATAATACTCAAATAGAACTACAGTCAACTCTCTCCTTTGACCACTTCCCGTAAGCGACCACCTCACATAAGCGACCACTTTACCAAAGAACCGTTTTCTTCTCAGTCAAATTCTGTTGTAAAAACTCTATCGTAAGCGACCAACGCAAACATTTCTTAAGCGACCGCGACCACTTTTAAGTCTCAACAATTGACATTTTCTACTGTTTTTTTGTTTCCAATAAGCGACCACCAAACTAGATTGTACCGTATTTTTAGAAAATCATTACTCAAATACCACAAAGTACAATTTTTAATGGCGCTGACAGATAAGAAACTGAAAAAGAGTGGAAAAACTTGAGCTAGAACTTCCGTGCTTAGCTATGTTGTTATGGTGACAGCGTGCTAGAGCAAGTGTGATCCGTTTATCAAGCACTTGGGCTACCTGTGTTGCTTTTCCCCGTAAGCGACCACCTCCCGTAAGCGACAATTTTGTCCGTGCACCAAGGCGGTCGCTTAAGAGAGAGTTGACTGTAGATGAGTAAATCTACAAGGTGTTCAAGTGTTTATTGAATCAGTCATCCAATTATGCGCGTCGCCATAACAACCTGACACGAAGGCCAACTCCCGCAGAGAATTTCAAAGTTGCCTTAAGTTCGTCATGCTCCTCGCGGTCTAGCCACTCAGAAAAAAAACATCTTGTTTAAATTGAATACTAAATAAGCGAACCTGCTGTCAGCCTTCCTTTTTCTTTTCTTTTTAATATTCAATTGTAGGATCTAATCGCAGTTTGACTTTTGTCACAGGGTGTTTCTTAAAAGGTAATGGCTGTATTCAATGTTGTTTACTGAACTTGTGTTCATTGTTTTAGGAGCTTAACACACTCTTTTCTAAAACAATCTACTACAGGTATAAGAAAATGGCAAATAACCGGCTTAATGGGAAGAATCTACAGACTGAGATGGAGTCGAAAGAGCAAGAACAACCAGAGATTCATGGGTTGAGAAAGAAAAC
Organism: Actinernus sp. WN-2022; assembly: GCA_030867875.1. Lineage (NCBI taxonomy): Eukaryota > Metazoa > Cnidaria > Anthozoa > Actiniaria > Actinernidae > Actinernus > Actinernus sp. WN-2022. Next base: position 9,696,484 of record JAOWCC010000655.1, on the reverse strand, counting down.
AGAAATCGCGAATCGAAATAACCAACCATCATCTCAAAACCTTCAGGATTTAGGGGGTTCTGTTCAAGATGAAGATTCTTCTGTTGATGTAAAAGATAAAAAGAGAAGCAAAGATGAAGTACCAGGTGGCTTGCCTGAAGTTGATTATGATAATGGGGATCAGAGTGAAGAATCCGCTCGCACACGTCAAGAACAAGTTTGTGATGTTGAACAGCACTATGAAATTCATGTCGATAATGAAAAAGCCAAACAAGAAACACTCTCTAGTTCTGTGCAAAACTGCGAGGAGTATGGCGGCAATACAAAGGCAAGTCAGAGCACAATGTCAGTGAGACGTGATGGGTCAGTCGTGGAATTAAACTCTAGTAAAAAGGCTGGAAATTCTAGGGAGGACTCCAATTCTCTTCAAAACAAGGAGGCACTTGTTGACAGTGAAAGAGATGAAAGAACGGCAACGCAAAAGCAAGATGCCGTAGAAGCTTTGCAGATGCAGCAGTTCATGAAGGCTGATGGTAACACAGAATGTACTAGCAATGTGTGGCCAAAAGTCAATATTGAATCAATATATGTGAACACAGTTAGTACAGACACTGACAATGATGGAGGGACAAGACCACAACCGGCGGTTGCCATTTCCGAGCCACTGTCTACTAACAACACTGCGACACCTACAGAGGAACAGGAAGAACCGATTTATGAAGAAATTCCTGGGCCAACCTCATCCAACTGGCAGAATAATGCTGACGCCTCTGAACCAGAGTATTTAACGATTCTTCCTTCTCCTGCTGAGTGTTCGTCTGCAGGTGAACAAGGTGTACATCCCTATTGCACTAGGAAATTCTTCCTAGGATCAGTTCTCTCTGGTGTCTGTGTCCTGGGAATTGTTATCGTACTGTCTGTACTATTGAACACAATGAATGATCATGCACCACCACGTAAGTCAACTTTTAAACTATTTGACAGTAAAACCTATTAAATATAATCAAATAATAACATGCTTGTTTTTACTATATTGATAATTTACGTCAAACAGTAATAATTACAATAAGAAAACAACCCGTCATATCATATTGTGCCGAAGTTCAATACAAACACAGTGCCGGCAGTGTGCGTTGAAGCCAACAGGATTACATGTACTCTACGATAGGCACCATTTATTAAATGGGTTAAAGGCCCACTATCATGAGACGCGCATGCGTCAAAATTTCATAGTTAATGATATGCACAAATGATTTAAACAGAGATCGTGTCTCAAATAACGTACTTTTTCGGTGAAAGAAATGCAAACTCATCTGACTCATTCAAGATTAAACTGCTTTAAATGGATTTTTAATCCCTTTTATTATCCCAATCACACAGTTCCTTGACAAATGTTTGGTTATTTATTTGTCAATAGAGGTAATATAACTTTCGTTGAGCGTGCAGCTGTGTGCAGTGTTAATAATTTAGAGAATTTCCATGTGTCATTAAACAAAAACCAATCTAAATATTTGTTTAAACTAGAACTGGTGTCAGAGCAGTACATGTACGATAACTCTGTAGTTTCATTCAGTTTGTAAATGTTTTTTTTAAATTGCTCCGTCTTTCGTCTGTATACAACAGACTTCTTCATGGAGTTGACAATAAAACTATTAACAGCGGTGTACATTGACATGCTCGCCTAAAGAATGTGTATAATTGACTTCCATAGAAATGACTGATTTAGAATACATACTGTGTCATGTAGGTATTATATGAACACATAATTATGTTACGCGTTGAAATGTTTGGGGCACATGCTTAGTCCTTACCAAACTGATCTACATAACTTAGCATATAAACTATAAAACAGAACTACAAACGGCATTAATATTTTATTTTATAGTATATTACACCTGGGGCCAATTCGATGAAACACTACCGTCTAAACAGTTAAAGTTGAAATGACGTCACATCTGGGCTCATTCCACGAGGACCTGTATTTGACCAAATTTTCGAATTGACAATTTTAAAATAACAGCCCTATAATTGAAGAGTAATAACTCTGAAATATTGAAAAAAGTAAGTTGAGTAAGATATTGGCCACGCCCACTCTGTGGGGGTCCGGCATTGTGACCATAACAAATAGGAGGAAAGAGTGGTAAAACAGATACAAAACGCCATACACGTCCGGCCCTCGTCACCTGACTTTTGTAAATGGTTTTGAAAGGAAAGCGCGCGCGGGGCCGTACATATGATAAAGAGCATTACGCACTGCAATGAGCTAAAACAAGAATGAAAAAAATACATGAATATTACGTTTAATATCAAATGCAGGTTCTTTATGTATGAGACTGATAAATATTTCTTCATTATTTCTTGAGATTTTAGGTAACAATACATAAAATTAGTTTGTCAACAGCTTCCAAAGTGCTAGATGAGGTATTTGGTAACCTTATGATGAAAACTGAAAGAAACTATCGAAGCTGAAAATGAATTCCAGTTCAAGGATTTTTCTTCAAGCAACTTTGAACACGATTTCAAACGCCAACAGCTCACAAGAGTTTGCAAGGATTTCTTGTCAAGCGATCTTAAACAAAACAATTAAAAGACAATTCAAAAGTAAACTTGACCTACTTTGAGGTCTTTTCTCTTATTCCTGGACAGCTGTTTGAGCGAGATGAATGTGAATTTTCGGTCCCGAGCTCAATTCATTGATTGATTCAAACTTCCTCATCGGGGCGAATCGACTGGTCACTCGAAGACTTGAAAATCACATTAAACATTCCCAAATCACCCCGAGATTCCAGTAGCAGAGGCACATGCAGATGATCAGTCTATTCACAATAGTACAATAAATTGGAATTAGGCTTCCGAATTTGATATTACAGTAAATACAGTTTCACTATTGTCGTATCTCCCATCAACATATTTTCCTTTTCAGAAGTGGGGTGCTAGCCAATGTTTTAGTGAAATTACTTATTTCAAAAAAAATAAAACAAGAGTACATGTACAAGATTTATCGACAAATGGCTCGATGTTCACCGCACGATACATGGAACGGAAGTAATTTCGCACAGATGACTATTTATAGCTGTTTCTAGAAACCGACGTTTTTGTCAAGAAGCCGAACACGATCTGCCAGGCGCCTCTCTTCCTCTCTGCTCCCTTTCCATGATTCCTCGCGCTCTGGAATCGTCCCAGGCGCTTAGCATAGCTGAGCGATTTTCAGATTCCTGGGAACGAGGCAGCATGACTTTGACATCTTCATATCTGCAACACGAGGAAAGCAAAAATGGAAATAATGCGTTTCATGTTTTAAAACTCACAGCCATATATATGAAGATTCATACTTTTTTGTGAACTAAGTATATTCACATTAGGGAAGAGGTCAAAACAATGGATTTCGAATGTGACCCATTTTTGTCAGGGGAGGTGGTGGGTGGCGCGTAATAACCCTACCCCTTTTTTTTTAGGGTAATTTTCTCGCGTTGTAAAATAGGGATACCTGATTTTAATGCAGACACACGTTCTTCTCTGCCTGGAGAAACTAGAAATATAGTTACTTCTTCAATAAGTATTTTATTCAAGAAGATATTTGTAGTCAAATGTCTAGATTTTGCCAAAATGGGTGGTGGGTTCCGGGTACAACTTCCCTTCCATCAAAATTGGATCCCGCCAGAATACCGTTGTTTTGACCTCTTCCCTAATAAAGACTCCCTGGCGACCGTTGTGCTTTGCGGGCGCATTGTTATTGTTTTGATCTTCGCGTGAGCGCGCAAAGCACTGTGGTTTAAGATTCGTAGCTACTGCCCAGCAATGGTGGAATGCAGAGTTAACTAATAGCTGGACCCTAAATGTCTGTGGAAGCATTATAAGTTCAGAGTAACTTGACTATCAGGAATTTTAAGGGCGCTGTGTCATGGTTTTGCGCATGTTTGGAATCAATGTTCGATTGGTGCTGTTAATTGGCTTCAAACAGTTAAATTCCCCTCCCTTAATGCTTGATTGAAAGGATATGCAATAGTTTCCTTGAAGACTAGATATATATGCACAGTTTGTTAATCATTTCTTCACATTTACTTTTATCTATCCCACACGTGTGATAAGGTCGTCAGTTTATATGAAAACCACTGAAAATAATATTGTTCCGGTTGCGAATATAAAGGCGTGTCTCTGACAGTGACACAGCTCCTTTAAGTTACATTTTAATTTCTGAATTATGTTTGAAACCGAGTTCGTTTAGCGGGCATTCAGTCATAGTATGAACTGAGACCGAGAGTGAATTTCGCACTTTGTTATATTTATAGGTTGTTGTTTCGATATAAATGCAAGTCAGCTTGTAAAACTAAACAGAAAAGTCGAAGAAGGCCGTGATGGCCTTGCAGAATAGCTAATCTCCTCGCTGCTCTACAAGGTATAATATTTTGTGAATCTTCCTCGTGTCGACGTGTGCCATGCACGTAAAGAAATATATTATTAGCAGGCTGATTATGGCAGCTTACAGCAGCTGTGGGCCTGCGTGTACTCCTCACACGCTCCTCACTACATTACCTGTTTGGACATAAAATACTCGACCCACATATTGATTTTAACGGAGGTAGGAAAAGCGGAGAATCCGGAGAGAAACCCTCGAATGCAGATAAGGAATCAACAACAAACCTAACTCACGTACGTTGGCCGAGCCGAGAATCGAATCTGAGAGGCGTGTTTTACTACTGCGCCAACCTGCATCCCCGCATTGTGATTAGAAAAGTAAAGGAGATTTTATACAACAATGGGATCCCCAAAAATGTACGTGTACTAGGAAAACGATACTTGCTGGTGATTTATGAAGAGATATTGTTATTGTGTACAATGAGAAAACCTCGCCATTGTGAAAAATCGGGGGTCTGTGGAAAATAAACCACGTACATGTTATATCCGATTAAATATTAAACACTTGGGATCAGAATTAACCAGTGCGAAGAGGTCAGACAATGCGAAAAAAGCTAGAATCTTAACTGCAATTTATTTCTTACATGAATTTGTAGCTACGAAAAAGGTCCTAGATAGAGTATCCCTATGGTGCTTAAATTCAGGCATGACCATTCATCACAAAAAGCGTTAGAGTATAATTATGAGACACGGACATTTCGTTGGGCCCCTCCCACTACTTATACTATGTAATGCTGTAGTTAAAAGAGTCAGTTCATCGAGATGCCTGGGAATAACTATTGATATTAACCTGAAGTGGAGTGAGCACCTACGAAGTATCTCGAAAGGTTTTGAAAGGAAACTGAATCTATTGAAATTCATGCGCTTCCTCCCGAGACAAATGCTACATGACTCTTACAATAAAGCAGTCTTTTCTAGTGTAAGATACTGTCTTATAGTGTGCATGTGGGGAAATTGTAACGTCACCCTCCTTCAAGAAAGAATGCACATACGCGCAGCAAAAATCGTTGTCCAAAGAGAGTTGGCGACCACCAGCATGGCAGTATAACCATATATTAGCTGGTTTAGTTTATATCAGTTTCTTCGAAATTGTACCGGGACAAATATCTGATTTATTTACTAGGCGCAATTTTGCCGCGTATAATCTTAGAGGTAAAAATAAGCTATCAATCCCAATAGCGAAAACTGATAAAATGTATGTACAAATCGATAGTAAATAAAGGACCTAACCTATGCATGGAACAATATCCCAGAGAACATCAAGGTTTACCTTATTCGCCATTTCGGAGTTGAAGAAGAGACTAGGACCGAGTGTCAAAATCTGATTAAGAAATGAACCCCACTACAAGAATGATCACACTAAAATGAGCAAGTTTTCCGAATTTGAGAATGTTTCGATAAATACGAACTGAACAGCAAGATTCAAAAATTACACAAATAAGAGAATGTATGGCTTTTGAGCAAGGCGTCCCACAAAATCATAGATTCTCTCTTATTTTTGAAATTTTTGAAAGCTTCCTTGAGTAAGAATACTACAATTAGCGACGAGGATAATCTTAGAAACATAGTATTTCGTCTGAGGAGAGTACTATGGCTGTGCAAATCTAAATCGGAGGAATAGTGCCATTCGATTGCACCGGAGATTCCACGAGTGTTAAGGCCCCGATGGAGGCGGTGAAAAACAGCTTTTGAATTCTTTGTATAGGGCAAAGGAATCAAGGATAAGAAGCCAAAGAGAGCCTTGTTGCTCCATTCAGCTGGGATGGACGTACAGCAGATATTTTCGACACTACCTGAGCCAGAAGAGGAACTGGACGTTTATGAGAAAGCTATGAAAACACTAGACATTCACTTTTCACCGAGAGTGAACATTCCCTTTGAGCGACACGAATTTCGACAGATGACTCAAGAGGATAACGAGACCGCGTAGACCAGTTTGTTGTGCGATTGAGTCGCCAAGCGGAAAACTGTCAATTTGGAGACAAACTGAGCGAACAACTTCAAGATCAAATAATTGACAAGTGTAAAAATAACACTCTGAGGAGAAAACTACTCGAAAGAGGACAGGACTTGAAGCTGACAGACGTACAAAGTCTCGCTCGCTCAATGGAAGCAGCATACTTCCAAGCAAGGAAAATGGAGAGCTCAAATCGCAGTGAAGTTAACAGGCTTAATTTTGGTAGAGGAAAGAGGGACCAGTCTGGAGGAAAAAAGGAAAATGCTTCAGATGTGGCCGGACTGGACATTACTCCCGTGATAAAAGCTACCCTGCTATCAAGGCTACTTGTAATAAGTGCCATTTGGTCGGACATTTTGCTGTTATGTGCAAAAGTGAGAGGGAAACAAAGCCAGGGAGTTCAAAGCAAAATAACAGTCACTTTAAGTCAATTGCTAACTGTATAGATCAAGAGGACGAGTATGCTTTCATAGTCAATGAAGGAGAGGATCATGTTCTAAACAATGAAGATGGAACTGTAAATATTATTGTAGGAGGTGCAAAGATCCAGGACATTTTAATTGATTCTGGAGCCTCATGTAATATTATTGACAAGGACACATGGGAAAACTTGAAAAGTCAAGGAGTGAAAAAGTGTGTCTACTAAACAAAGCCAGAAAGTAGTATATCTATTGCTGGTTCTGGCCCGATTTCCATTTTTCCTACTAACACACTGTTGCATTTTATGACATCTCACCCTTCGGGTTCGTTATCATAAAATGCAACAGTGTGTTAGTAGGAAAAATGGAAATCGGGCCAGACACCAGCAATAGGTTTACTACTATAGTTCATTTATCGTATTTATAAGTCATATTAAAGGAGTGTAGTCATAAGGTATTATATCAGGGCTAAGCATATATTAACATTTGTTCGAACATTTGGTTTATAGTGAATTAATTTATTACATTTCAAACCAATTAGACACATAGCATATATAGGTATATTGCACGATGATTGAGATAATAACTTGTGGTTGATGCGAGGAAAGACCACGAAATGTATAAGGAAGTGTTCAAAGATATCAGAGTATTGCTCTCAACATAACTTCCAGATAGAAAGAGGATGTGCTATATTCGTTCCATGTTTGAAGTGTGGTCGAGGATGTCGTACTATTTACGAACTTTGTGCAAAATGTGGTGCACCTCAACGCCGTACCATTCGCAATAAGAAGAACCTCGATAAGAAACGATCTAATGAGTTGGCGAATCTCCCGTATCCAAATGTAGTAGAATCGGAGAAAGATCCAAATGTAGTGGAATCGGAGAAAGATCCAAATGTGGTGGACATTCACGATCTCGATAAGGCATTGGATGACCTCTCCATTAGTGAGAAAGATCTAAATGTGGTAGAATCGGAGGATAAGTAGAAATCACGATACGAAAAAGAAAAAAAAGAATGGAGAGAAATTGTTATGCGACCTCTCTTCATTTTTTTTTTTCAACAAACAATTGGACAATTAACAGGCATATGGTATACAACTAGTATGGATGATCTTATTAGATTACTTGGTTCAGAAATTTGTGCAAGCCTACATATCAAACCACGGTTGCATATTAACACTAGGGAAACATGTTCCGAATGTCTATGCCCGATGGAAATGCAAGGAACGGAATTCATATGCCCCACTTGTGGTCTTGTTTCCGAGGTCGACTCATGCGAATAAACAACTATCAATGTACTACTCGGTTACGTATAGTAGCTTAGGATAGCTTTCGGTATCAACATGATCTAGACCGCACAATCCCAAAGCAAAGCGATAACAAAGAATTGCAACTACGAACGATAATGCGAGAACTACATGCATACAACACTATTTATAAACAAAATTATGACCTATCGTTTCCTACAAATGTATTAGTAATCGTAGCCGACGCATTCATCCAAGTAAAGAAGGTTTGTATCAAACGTAGCTATGCGAAACGAACTATTTTAGCTGCTATACTTTATCAGGCATGTATACAATGTGGGTTCGTTCGATCTAAAGGTGAGGTCGCTCGTTTTATGCAACTAAACGATAAAAGCATGTGTAGCGGAAATGTCTTTATACGTTCTCTACGTGATGACGATAAAATCGATATAGATTTAAATGCCGATCGAATAGTTCCTCACATCGCAACGACGTTTGCTAAACTCGACTCCACCGGAGTACTTAAAAATGTCCAACAAATAGTCTATGAGATTGTTCATACGGCAATAGAAAGCGATATAGGTACCAGCTCTATACTTCGAACTAAAGTCGTTGGAGCAAGTTACGAGGTACTACGGCGTTCGGGATCTCATATATCTCTTATTGACGTTGTTAAACGATGTGGTATACATAAGGGTTCGATCATACGTTTTATCAAGGAGTTGATTGCTTACCATTCCCACTTTGAGCCCATCTATATGAGACATGGTCTAACTAGTGATAGAGTTTGATTTCGTAAAGTGAAAATAAGATCCACGTTCATTCCTTTCATAGGAAATGTCGATTCTTATCCCACTAGACTGCCAAGTTTTTCTCGCATTTCCTTTAAAACTTCTTGCTTGAGTTTGGCTCGAATCTGTTCCACGCTTTTTTCACTCGTTCGTCCCGAAGTAGTCTCGTGACGAATTTCAGACCTCATAATCTCGTATTTATCTGCTTCAGCGAGGATGATACTGTATTCAGAATCAGATATATTTTCATCGCGTAGGGCTTTCGATACTAGATCACGAATCGTATTAATTTTCGCTTTTGCTAACATAGTTGTTTTCTCATGTTTAGATACTTTTATTCCTATTTTTTTTAGCTCCAAGGGTCGTAGATGCTGAAATTAATCCACATAAACCACCAATAACACCAAGTGGTAGACCAATCACTATTCCAAACCCGGTTAAAGCTACTCCCAATCCAGATCCAGATAAGATCACAGATATACCTCCTGTTACCACTGCGATACCATGAACTATTCCTTGCGCACGAGCATATTTCTTACGCACGCCTTAATAGTGTTTTTTTTTTATTTCGATATCCGAAAGCGTATCTCGGACTGTTTGCAGTCGAAAATTCTTTCCAGTGCCACTAGTAAGCGATGGATAGATATTTGGTGCTGATGGAAGAAGTGGTTGAATTGAATCGCCATCCATTGTATATATACATATGATTTACTCAAGCTTCAATACGTATTGTATAGGTCGACCACGGAAGTCTATGGTATTGCCTTTCTCATCACGAATTGTCAGACGAAGGCTATTTTGTATCGTACCTAGAGCTCGAGTGGTTAGTGGGAGCAGTATGTCGATTTCGCGAATCTTCCACCACGGATCTTAATGCTAGCGAGAACTGTCGATCGCTTTCCATCTAGAATTGAAAAACTGGAATCTACAACATCGCAGTGTACATATGCTGTGTGGATATCGTCAAACCTCAGTTCGTGACTTTTATTTTTGATTGTCTTATTATCTTTCCCAATATAGTCATCTCCTGTAACACCAACAGTTTGCAAAGATTATTACTGAACCGGATTGGTTTAATAACCTTTAGAATAAAAGCCTTACTAGGCTCGAATTTGATAATGCCAGAATCAATTGCGGGTTTTAAAGCTTGTTTAATGCTCGCTATATCATGATGCCCTTTAATGATATTGTGTGGAAACATAACACCACTTTCTATAGCCCAATGGAACGTAGCCTTCTTTTCTAGGTTCCACCAACTATTCTCAAAAGTGATCTCAACTAGCGAAATATTGTTGATAAGAATAGGGTTATCGAAGTAGACAGTATGGTCAGACGATGTGGTGGTGACATTTAAGATAACCATCTTATATATTAAAGATACCAACTGTATGTATTTGATTTGATACTATGATGCTTACGTATGTTCTTTACTTCACAATACTAACATATGTTGCTACTTTAATACGTATTAATGCCATGCAGATGAGTCAAGGGCATGTGTCGAACGGATTGATTGAAGTTCCAATTTGCAGATCCTCACGACGCAAGGATAAGAAAATTAATCCTTCGACACATTAAAGATATAACTCGTATGTGCGTATAGCTTCAATAGGTGGATACACGTAGTTGATACTATGTCTCATAAAGTTCATTTCGAAGGTAATTGGGGTGACTACCCTTCCAAAATGTGCATGCATGCGGCATGCATGCCGCATGTATGTGGCATGCATGTACCCAAATTTGCATGTATGCACGCATACATACAACTCATTTGCATGCATGCGCCTGCATGTATTGTGCATGCATGCATGTACCCTGCATACATGCAATCACAAAGTGCATGCATGCATCACATGTGCATGCATGCATATACACTGTATGCATGCAATCACAAAGTGGATGCATGCATTACATATGTATGCATACATGTGCATGCATGCATATACACTGTATGCATGCAATCACAAAGTGCAGGCATGCATCACATGTGCATGCTTGCACTTTTACAGTACATGCATGCGGCCAACCAGTGCATGCATGAAGCCTTCATTCCTAAGTTCTCACAATCCGAGAGATTTAAATGAATTACAATCAATATATTATTTACTATACTGTAAATGCTATATTAACCGCCCAGCACCTAATAAGCGCCTCTTCTCTGCTAAGTAATGATCAGACTGAATAACAAATAGGCAAGGAACATTATAGGCTAACTAACTTTGATATACACTGTGAAAACTGACTGGTTGGAATAACGAAATTAAATGGTTATAACCATTTCATATTGGTCATACTAACCAATTTAAAAATGGTAAAAAATGACATTGGTAAAAATGGCAATATAGAACCTTGTTGTAGCAACCAACTAAAATGGTTATATCCATAACCTACCAATTATAAAATGGTCGAGAAAATGTTATCATTAAAAATGGTTAAATTACATTATTAAGTTTTTGATTAAATTTTCCTTTACATTGGTTGTGCGAAACTATCATTTCAATATTGGATTAGTACATACACTGTTATTTTCAGGGAGTTATTTTCACTAAAATAACTCTAAGAGAGTGGAAAAAAAAAATTCAGTTATATTTACTCAGGAGCCCATTTTGTTCGTTTAAATCCCAAATGCATGTAAATTGCTTAAGCATTAATAAATCAAAAATACTACTATAGTACAAAATACTGAAAAGATCAATCGATCCATTCCGTAGTTGTTCTCCTGATACACGAGTAGAGACTGGTAACTACAGTACTGTAAATCGGTCAGCGGCAACGCTATGCCGCATGCTCACGAGCATGTGTATATCGGGTTTCGGCTGTTGAACGAACTTCAAGTTCAACGGTTCCCCGGCGAAGCAGTTTCTGAGCGGTCTTAATTTCCTACAACTTCAATGGATTTACAGCAGGTTAGCTAGTTTAAGAGTTTTGGAACCAAGCTAAGAACTCACCAGGACGTCGTTTGGACCCTAAATGGCTATTTCTGGGCTGGTATATTTGGAGGAAATCGAAACGCTAAACACAGTTCGAACATGACGGTAAGCCTTGCACAGTTTAAAGTAATGGTTCCCCGGGAGTGGTCCAAAGTAATTCCTAATTTACCTTCAAGTAGATATGTTGATTAGTAGTTCCCTTAATAATACTTACAAAAAGTAATTGACTATTTCACGGTCGAACTAACTATGCAAAAACAATGTATATGCACGTGGCCCAGGTTCTAACTACGACCTAGCAAAGTGAAAACTTGAAGTCTCATTACAACTTAAATACACATCAGCGACTCGAATTAACCATCTAGTTACAATCTTATGATATTGCGTTGTGTTTGTTCATTGAACAAGTTAATTCTGTAAAATATCTTGGTAAAATATTCTGAACCAATAGACCAATCCAAGGTAATTTCCACCATCTTGTAGGGGGTGCAAACATGGCGCGAAATACAGTGTTTGTATGGGAATCCGATGCCAAATAATTTCCGTAAAATCGGATTTATGAAATATTCTTCAGATACAAACTTAAGATACCAGGTAAGAGATTAACTGATCGAAATTTGAGGGATGTAGCTATGCCTGGAAACGAGCAATCTAGTTTTTAGTTTCGAATTCCCATACATTTGTCAATAAAGTTTCCCGCGTTGTTACAGACAAATGTATGGGAAACTAAAAACACGATTGCATGCTTACCAACACAGCTACATCCCTCAAATTTCGATCAGTTAATCTTTTTTCTGGTATCTTAAGTTTGTATCTGAAGAATATTTCATAAATCCGATTTTACGGAAATTATTTGGCATCGGATTCTCATACAAACACTGTATTTCGCGCCATGTTTGCACCCCCTACAAGATGGTGGAAATTACCTTGGATTGGTCTATTTTCAAACATCTTAAAGCCTTGGAGACAAATCACAAATATATCTACAAATATTGGATAAAAACTATTGAAACTTTGCACATATGTGTTACTATGGCAAATACACATCATTGTGCAAATTATGATGTTGCCATGGAAACACTCTGGCCCCAGGCTTCCACTAGAAATATCACAAACTTCCCTAATTTCTTCTTTGTCAAACACATTTCTATTGGTGTGGGTCCAAAATAAGATTTGGAACAATGTAGGCATTGTATGTGAATAGTTTAAGGAACTTATTTTTGGTAACAAGGAAAGAAATTGAAATTTTATGTTCAAGGTGAAAGGTGTGTGGGGCCATGAGAGTTTCCATGGGAACACCATAATTTACACAATGATGTGTACTTTTCAATTTAATTCATTTATATATATTAGAATTTGTAGGGGCATCCTCTCGATTAGTTCTAGGCTATTGGGATGTCCCGTACTCTTTGTATCTTATCTTGGTTTAGTCTATCAAATAGTTGTATTATTGTAACTATTTCTCCTTTTTTTTCCTTTCTATTTGTAATACCTTGTAATTAATCTGATACATTGAGTTAAATTGAACAAACCTGAAACTTGACCTTTGAGTATATTTTGAAGTTAACAAGGTCGTTTCTAAGCGAGTAAATAACTATAAACCTTAGGCATAGACCACTACTAGTAGTGAACCTCGTGTCTCAGCTCTACCCAGAAGTCCTCGTAGGCACCAATATGCTAATTATGTGATAACTGTTAGAAGTCGATCTTCTGGTAAGCTACAAAATAGACATGCTTAATATTGCCTGATTGCTACATTTGTCTATAGGTTGTTTGCCAGTAATTATTTATTTATTTAGGGTAATATTTATCTTCAAGCCATTTCATGACTAAAAAAACAGAGAGTAATCCTTAGAATTTAGACTTTTGTTTTAATTTCTTAATTAACAAAATAACATTAGATACTTTCTTTTTTAGATATCATTTCTTTGTTATAGTGGGTGCTTCCAATGAGTACACAAACACCTTGAAAATCAAATACAATTTCATTATTTCCCAAAATAATTTAAATTAAGTAATAGAACACTGCTAACAGTACACTGCTAACAGTACTGTTGTACTCTTTCGTTTTCAGAATACATGTATGCCAGAAAAGCAAATATAGCACAGGACTGTCAGGTATACATGTATAGTATGCAACAAGTTTGCTGGTTGGCTGAGTACACATGGGATCATTAAAAAAAGTAATTGTGAAGGTAATTGGAAGGTATAATTTCTTACAATAAGATATGCTTACAACATTTTCTGGAATATTAATGCTAGGTATCTGTACAATGTATGAGCAGGGTGATTTTAAATAAACGCCAGGGACATTTATTTGAGACCCTGATTTTTATTGAAGACCTGGCCTGGAAGTGATTGTGTCAATACATGTCCCAATTTACAAGTACTTGGTACACTAGTTTAATTTAGACTGTTCCATTCTACCGATTTTTCAGCACTTGGTCACATTCTATCAACTAACTAGCTGTAGCCTGGTTATAGGTGGCCCACCCTTAGATGCTTGCACAGGAATACGTGACCCCCTCTCTGCATTTATAGAAGTTGAGGTCTCATTCACAAGTTAGCCCCAGAATATTTAGCCTGCTATGCAGACGTATTTTTTCACTGGCATAAATTCGAAGAAAAAAGTAACGTCTGCTTACCCGAGCGCTTAATTAGTTTCCAATATGCACACCTCATTGTGTTATGGACCAATCAGATTTTACCTTCCATATCCTGGAAAGTAATGTAATGTTGCATTTAAAAGAATTCAGACAATACATTTGCCATCGACCAATCATCGGAGAGTGTTCACTGGCGCGCCAATTCACTAAAATTCTAACAATGGCTTTGATTGGGCAGAAAAATAAAACAAACGTGCTGACGTCGTGTTTGCATATTGGAAACTAATTAAGCGCTCGGGTAAGCAGAAGTTACTTTTTTCTTCGAATTTATGAGAGTGAAAAAATACGTCTGCATAGCAGGCTACAGAATATTATGCCGCTAGAGATTTGTTTACATCGTTAATGGTTATTTTATGTTTGCATAACTGGACACATCAATACAAAAGCATTGTTTACTGAAAATCCGATTAGCTGATGAAGAAGGTATTTTTCTTAATTGGGGACAAACTTGTGTCCTTTTGATTGCTTGATAAACACTTGCACAACTTTGTTACTCAGGAGGCCAAAGGCCTTGCACAAGTAATAACTTAAGTCAAACAAGTTTCTTCTGTCCATGTTGTTTGATATTTGACACTAACCCGGTTTTCCCATGAGATACATGTAGAATGCACATTACAATGTATTCCACTCTTTTGTCAAACATGTTTGGCCTCTGAGTCTATATTATTAACAACTAATCGCATGGGTCCTCGTAAACGTAATGATTAATTTCACTTGTGTCTTCAAAGTTGATAAAATTGCTCACGTTCTGGTGAGAAGCCATATCAATGTCAGCAGTATGGCAAGTGTTTTAACAGTAAGAATAGATCGTGACACCTACAACTAGTCTTTCTTAATTTTAGCAACCTTTAGTAGAGCAGTTTTCACTTGACTATCCTATAACCAAACGCAAAGTAATCACACCAATTCTGCTTAGAATGTATGCAAGTTAAATGCAAAGTAATCGTCGATTACTTTGAACAGTTTAAGAGAACGTCGCTCTATAAATATTTATGCATTTTTTATATCGTTCAAACAGTTTGTCTCCATTTTTTGTTTCATTTTTAAAACTGTGTTGATACATTCTCAGCGATTTAAAATTAATTTATCAACCAAAATTACTTGAAATATGTTGGTTAAAATAGCTTCCAAAATAATTTGTAGTTAGTATTTGTTTGTGTATTAACTAGAATTTAATTAAACGTGTCTGTTATTGTAACCAATAAACGAGTGTGAGTTGGTTCCTACCTAAATTATTTTTATTCAAGCAATATTATGAAGCGAAATCTTGTGATTAATGAATCTATTTAGTGCATGCATACACCCTGCTGATGCCATGCATCAGTGCAGATGTGCCATAAATCTCATACATGCACCCTGCTGCATGTATGCACATGCATGCAGCCAGTGCTTGCTTGATGCATGCAATGCATGCACAGGGGCCAATTTTCATGCACGCAACCTCCTGCATGTATGCACATGCATGACCTCCTCATGCATGCAGGCAGTGCATGCATGATGCATGCAATGCATGCACAGGGGCCAATTTTCATGCACGCAACCTCCTGCATGTATGCACAAGCATGACCTCCTGCATGCATGCACATGCATGCAGCCAGTGCATGCATGATGCATGCAATGCATGCAGAGGGGCCAATTTTCATGCATCATGCATGCATGCGTGCATGCATGCGGCATGCATGTATGCATGCATGCCACATGCATGCATATATGCCTGCGTGCGTGCATGCCGCATGCATGCACATTTTGGAAGGGTATATCGCACCTCGCAATGCAAAGGCTTTTGCAGTCTTTAAGGAAAAATATCCCCACGCGAACTTTGAGAAATTCTCAGCTAGAACAACGGCATCCGACATACATGATGAGGCAACATACGAGACTAGGATCATGTTTTTCGATAATGGACAACATTGGTATCTAGAGGGTCTCATACCAGTAGATGTACGAAATCATCTAAACGAAGCGTTACGAGGGATAGCGAAAAAACGTGTGATAGTTGTGGGTTTTCCCCTCCCATTCACGAGAACAGATTTTAAGTATCCAGTTCCAGCCACTCCCTGGAAGATCGACGCCAAAGACATAGATCCTTAATATGCGAGATCTAAAGATTTACGTAACAATCAATCAGTTCTTCATATATAAGCCGAAAAATATCTTCCAAGCCCTGGGATTTGATTTTCCTACCGATACCATTAACGACAACGACGATGACGAAGACGAAGACGATAAATCCAAACAAGCACAAGAATGGTTAGATGCTAAACCAATGAGACATTGGCAACAACAATTATGCTTTGCACTTTGGTGCGCGACGGCGGGTTTTGGAGTGTCATTTGACGATCATCTTTCAGATGGCGCACCAATCCACAATAATGTTCGTAGCTTTTATCGCTTCCATGTGTACTTCACGACCAGGAGGCTACTGTACGAATTGGGAATCCCACTTCCCAAAGATTCTGTATTTAATAAGAACAATAACGAGCCATGGAATTCCGTTGCTTATGATAGGATAAGGAAAGAGTTCGGAGTAACTAACTTAAACTTCGCTTTACGTAGAGCGAGATTTACTGATAAGTCGTGGGGTTTCGATACCAATACCCCCCTTGATATTCCAGTGAGGTTTTATCATAACGATATGGCAATTGATCCAATCATTCCAGGTAGTATCTGTCCAAGTTTCTTTCCCATTTCCTTTAACAAATCACCCGTCGTTTTTAATCCCTTCTTTACTGTATCTACCACTTTGTCGATGCCATCTTTTACTGGTTTCGGTACGGATCTCGATAACTGGGAAACTATTACACTAACGATAGCACCAATAGCAGTTGCCACCGCAAGAACAGTCATTCCATACTTTCTGAAAATGTATTTGATCCTCTCACGTAGCAACAGGCGTTCTAGTATGACTTCTTCTTTATAATCGAGTAATTCTCTTTCCTTACGGATAGATATTAACTTTTTCTTAGCTATTTCTTTCTGAGCGTCGGTCGATTCGGAGTCTTCAAGAATAGATTCATTATTTGCTTCCCGATTGGCGAGTTGTCGTTCTGCAAGTATTACTTCACTAGCAGCCTCTTCATTATTTGGACCCAAAGCATCTTTGAGAGCTTTCCTCATCTTCATACGTAATTTCAAATATTTCTCATCACCGACAAATAGCCGTGTAAAGGGTTCTTTGCTTCCAAGTTCGCGAACTTTGATTTGTTCGTTTATTAAGGAAATTTCGATGTTATGCCGAATGCCTGCATAATTATATTGCTCCTTTACTACTCCAACCAGCATTTTCTTTACCAAATCTTGAAAAGTTTGTTCGAATGTGAATCCTCGAAGTTGATCATCACCATGCAAATCATCCAGGGAAATTGTCTCACTACCTCCAGCTTCATCTTGATCATCACCCAATAAGCTAGCCACATATCTTTCAGTTGCTTCTTGTTCTCGTTGATTTTCTTCATCTTCATCTCGTTGTCGTTGTCGTTCTTCATCTCGTTCTTCGTATCTATCGGTATTATCCTCAGGTCTCACATCAACGTCGACCCTATCTTCCATATTGAACATGCATAACTACATATCATGGTATATTCAACATGATATCGTCGAAGTTAATTCCTACAGAAGCACTAAGAGTGCCACTCACACTCAAAGCTCAACGAACCTTATATAGAAAAACTTTCAATCCATCATCTGCCAATCCAGGTGAGACTCTCTATGTGGACGTTCCAACGATGGGAGAAGATATCGTATTAGTACCTGGTAGTTTAGCATTATTGGTTGATATCGTATTGTCTGGGGGACATGATAATAATCGAGTTGTTGCAAATGTTGGACGTTGCTTGGTTATACATCGAGTTTGTAAGATGGGAGCTGAAATAGTAGAGGACATTGCTCGATCGGATCTATTACAAACATATTCCGATGTATATCTATCTACGCAAGAGAGAGAATCGAGAATACAACAAGGTATCCAATCAGATAACACAAATAAGCTACGATCTAAGGCCAAGGATGCAAGTACTTCAGATACTGGTGAGAATGCACTATTAGCTGCATATGGTTCCAAATATAGAAATCGATTAGACGTTGATATTCTGACACAACATGGAGTTCTATATCCACATGCATTAGAAGACACTATTTCATTCGAATTAACTCTAGCCCGCGCCATCGATATAATCGTTGGATCAGATGCGAGAAAAATAGGTACGTACCAGCTTACCAACATCCAGTTAGAATACGAAGCAATCCATAATGAAACACTAGCAAGGCATGCACTCAATGCATACGAAAGAGGTACTGCATTCCTATACAATCACGCAGTTCACTTCAAAACAGTACCTATTGCCAAGGCATCAGTTACTTTAATATCTCAAAACATCAATGTACCACGACGATCCTTTGCTGGATTGCTTCTTCTATTTGTAGATCCACCTACCGCGGGTACACGAGATAGCGAATCATTCTCGAATCCTGATATTTCGAAGATATCGGTAGATGTCAATGGAGTTCCAAATATATTCTTTCTTGGAAAAGATATCAACATTCATATAGAAAGAACTGCACAAGGAAGTGGAAATGTAAACATGCATATATATGTCCTTGCTGATGCTCAACTTAAGATATTGAACAGATCTTTACAGAGTATAACATACTGATGGATTCTCCCGTAGAACATATTCCATTCAACACACTCATAGTAGGTCCAACGAATTGTGGAAAGACTGCATTTCTCATAGAACAACTTCGTGGACCATTTCGTGGTAAGTTCGATTATATAGTAATAATTTGCCCCACATAATCCCACAACAAAACATATCATGGATTTGCCAATCGAGATCCACACTTTTATGTTATATCTCAACCTCAGAATGCTATCAATACCACATTGAATATTTGTGCAACCTTTTGGTCAGGTACCAATACATTATTGATTATTGATGATTGTGCCGCATCAAAAGATGTAAAACGAAGAACCGACAAACTAGTAGATTTAGCCTTCTCTGCTCGACATATAGGATTATCTATTTGGGTGCTATCCCAACAATTAACGAGTATATGTAAAAGTAGCATTTCATACGGCATCGGTTATAGATGGTAAAAAGATATTTGAAGATTACGGAGGCTCACAAGAATGTAATGAATTACGAACGATACTTCGATCTCACAAGTTTGCTCGCATTTGTTTTTGTTTGCGACATCCTTTCGTAGTCGTGTTAGAGCTACCCGCACCTATAACATATTATCATGGATGAATACATCCAAGAACTGGAAGATGAGTGCTCTATTACTTGTCCTACGATCGTACTGGAACATCCAACCAAATTGGAGGGTATTGAAGAATGTCGGGAAGCACTTTCGATTTTAGCTGCAATGGGTACAACGAAAGAATATCTAGGACATAATTTCTCCCTAGTAGATATATCTAAACTATCTGAGAAGGACGTAAAACGTTTACATAGTAGATACCAGACCGTAGTAGCAAAGCAAATAACAGGATGCTTTGTAAATGGTGCACTACGTCTAGCTACTCGCGCAATCGCATACGTAGTTCCACTAGATGACCAACAAGCACTGTTTATGGATATACAAGAAGACCACTTAGTCCGCAATGAGATATCTGCTGTGGCTGGTCTATTATCACTTAAAGCAGGTCGATTCGTGGCTCTAGCTAGTGCTTTGTTCCATGTAGCTGATCATATAGTCACTCCTTGTACTCCTATTGAACCTTCGCAAGTACTTACTATATCGAATCAAGATGGAAGAAACGGATCAGATAACTGCGAATCCACCACCGACTGCACCAACTAAAGTAAAAGATCCAAAGAGGGTTGCTGCTGGGAAAGCATTAGCACTAAGTAATAAACTTGCTAGAGAGGCTCAAAAGAGAGAGATTACACGTGAAAGTGAATTATCTAAAGAAACCGATGCAAAGGAAAATTGGATATCCACTACTACTACTCTCACAATTCTTGGTACGGGTGCTGCATTGGTTGGAGCGTACTATCAATACAGAAGATATAGAGATGACACTCCTAAAAACGTTAGTCCGATACGACCCGCAAGTCCGATAAAGGCTACGGTGCCAGATATGAAGTAACAGTTAAAAACTAGAGACTATATGATATATGTTCGAATGGATAAAGAATTGACGAAAACAGCAACCGATGCTGCTATATGATAACTGGAATCGCTACTGGTATTGGCTGGATTGTAAAAAAGGCGACCAAGGAATCTATGCTTAACGATCCTTCTATTTCTATCATAAATTACGTGAAGTGGACTGCAGTAATAACTGGTAGCATATATGCAAAACAATATCTCGAGAAACAAAAGACCAAACCATAGGATTCGTAGTATACTATGGCTTCAGCTATCGCAATGATGCTCTTCACGGCGATTGTAAACGCAGCGGCATTCACGGGTGGTGGCATACTCTCTAGACTGTTTGAAAAAAACGACGGTGATGCCGATGCAGAACGAAAGAGATACGATATGGCCAATGAGAAACTTGATGCTGCTCGCATCGCATACAATAAGAAATATCAAGCAGCATTAGATTGGGACCGCACACGGAAAGACAATGAGCACGATGCTGCTAAGCTCCAAAGCGATAGCAATCGATCTGTCATACGATCCCAAAAGTTGCTATCACTCCAAAAACGACTCGATGCAATAAGAGAACCTCGTTTATCTGACTACTATCAACCATCCAACGCACAGAAGACTGGTGAGTTGATTTTTGTTAGTAGTGGAATGCTAGTTGGTGGATATGCTATTAGTCGATATGCTTTTTAAAAACGAGAATTTTTACGTTCAACGAGATACTAAAAAAAAAAAAAGAACTAGTTGGTTAGATGAGTTCTTATTCTTTTTTTTCTGCTTGTTGAAGGTTAGAATACATAGATATATAATGGATGCTAAACTTGCGAATATCTTCTATGGTCCTATGGGCTATTGGAAAGGTCATGCTGCAATTGGTAAGTTATCGGTGGCTGCAAAGGTATCGGAAGATGTAACTAAGAGTTGGTTGGAGAAACAAGCCATGTGGCAAATATATCTATCACCACCACACTATATTCCACGACCACATTGGACTGTATCGAAACCTAATGAAGTTCATCAAGCTGATTTGATCTTTTTACCTCACGATCGACCTGGACGTGGAAGGAAATTATATAAGTATGCTTTAGTGGTAATCGATGTAGCTTCTAGATATAAAGAGGCTGAGCCTTTAGCATCAAAAGATAGTGGTGAAGTTTCTGCAGCATTCGAACGAATCTACAAACGTAGTCCACTAGAATGGCCAAAAACATTGCAAGTTGATCCTGGTAGAGAATTCATGGGACGTATGTCTGAAACATTAGAACTACGTGGTACGAAAGTTCAACGAGGTGAAGCTGGTAATCATAGGGCACAAAGTTTTGTCGAACGAGCAAATAGAACGATAGCTGAAAGATTATTTGGATATCAATATGCAAAAGAGATGGTACTTACATCTGAAGGATCGGATGCGCGTAGTAGAGAATGGGTATTGAGGCTTCCTGATGTTATCAAGGCTATGAACAATGAAGTTACTCGACTAACAGGTAAGGAGCCTTCAAATTCTATAGAGGCACAACATGTAAACATAAAGACTCCTACATATTCTCGAATTATGGGATTGAAAGAAAAGCGACTACCATTCAATGTTTTAGTTCGATATCTATACTCACCGGGAGAATTGGAAGGTGGAGTAAAACGAGCAACTGATCCTGTATGGAGTTTACAGACATATTATATTTCTCGAAGTGTGGTATCTTCAAACCAGCCAGTTCTATACTATTTATGAAAAAATGCGCCAAAGAGAGGGTTTGTGCGAGAAGAGATACAAGTGGTACCACTAGATACAGAACTACCACCAAAAGGTATTCTGTTCGTACATGTACCTAATAGATCTAAGATAGAAGCAAATCGTAAATGAAGTCGTCTAAGTATTCATCATATGGAATGACGTTTTTACGATCGTATGATAGTGTATTGACTACGTTTGATAGTATATTGCTAATAAAATCGTTTAAAGGGGCCGTCTCACCCACAGTGCTTAGCGTGCTTTTGTTATTGTTTATATCCGGGACTTTGACCCCTGTTCACGGCGGGAACCTCACGAACTAAACGTATTCTTTATGTTGGCGACATGATAATTTTGATTTGAACATGGATGACTTTGATGAAACTTAAATAGTACCTTACAAGTTGAATGTGAAGTCAACAAAGTGTTATACAGCAGTACTTGGCTGTACTATAACATTTACCGCTCACGCGTCGCTGCTATAAACAGAGAACACACTCTCCGGGTATAAACACTAATAATTATGAAAGCGAGAGGTTTCTCTAGGGTTTCTCTCCTCGGTTCTTTTTTACTTGCAGACAGAGAGAGAGCTAGAGAGAACTGCTAGCAGGCAATCTCGTTGCTGGCAGTAGCAGAGAACCAGTTCAAGAGAGAACAGTGAACGAATTACAGCTTGTTTCAATGGGAAATTATTATCACGGCGGCTCTGTTGTCAAATTTCGTGCGAGTATAAACTTTCATCGATCCGATGAATCCGAAAAGAGAGACCTGTTTCAACAAATTGAACGCCGCGAAGCCCTCAAAATGATTTTAGGAAATTGCTCAATTCTTTTCGGGTCGACCAAGCGGAGTTTCGTTGCCTATAATATTTTGTTGACTTTACCGCTCATCCGTCGCTTCCGCGCAAACCCTGTCATCACTCCCCATCAGTACTATAAACAGAGAATACTAATAATTATCAAAAGAGAGGTTTCTCCCCTCGGTTTTATTTTCCCTGCAGAGAGAGAGAGAGAGAGAGATCATCTGCTAGCAGGCAATCTCGTTGCTGGTGCCAGAGAACCAGTTCAAGAGAGAACAGTGAACGAATAACAGCTCGCCTGAATAGGAAATTATTATCATGCAGTCTCGGCGGCTTTCCGTTGTTTGTCAAATTTCGTGCGAGTATAAACAACCCGGTAAATCGGTAAATCTCGGCAAAATCACTGTCTAAAAGCCCAAATCCCGCCCTTCGAAACCAGAGAGAGGACCTGTTTCCACAAGTTAAACGCTAAAGCCCTGAAAATGATTTTAGGAAACTGTTCTTCAAGTGGAGTTTTGTTGCAAATTGTGGTCACGTAAGCCAGCCACGGTGTTCAAAAACCCAAATCGGCTCAAAGATAGTAGATACTCGAACTAAGCGCTAATATATCTTTACATATAAAGATTAATTGTCAGAATAGCTTCTCCATGTTGTAGGTGGAAATCATGGACCCAAACGGACAATTGTTTCCTTTCGTTGAGGACGAATGAGACTGGCATCCATCAGAGAACTACGGCCACCTGAAATAAAACTAAAATTTGCAAGACCAAATAATTTAAAACACTTAAATAAGAGGCTCAATAGGAAGAACAATAAGAAAGGTTCAACCTAGAATGATTTTTCTGACGATAGCTGGAAGGATGGCAGAGATGTAGAGAAGATTAAGACCACTACCATAAAACTCTGGATTTCGATGGCATCGAAAATGGCCGCTACGCTATGTGAGCGCGCTAAGCACTGTGGGTGAGACGGCCCCTTTAAGTCTTCATCCTCTGGAAAGACGTCCACATGACCGTAGGCTAGTGTATCTATTCCATTTGCTGGAATCCATCGTTTACTATCGAATGGTGATAGAGATACTTTATTCATATGAATGCCATACATCCTGTGACCTTCGCTTCGAAGCATATCCATACCATGACGGAATACTTTCTTATCTTGTAAGCACTCTTTGTATTGATCATGACGAATATTATGTTTTACAACTGCCTCCTTGGTACCTTTGGCTTTACGAATCTCACCACCACCTACTTTTAATATAGAATAGAGCTTCGATCGTAGTCTGACATATTCTACAATTGGAATACCTCCACATTTGTCTTTCATTTTACCAAGTACCTTCTTGTTGTCGATACTATACAGCGGGTGGTCTTCGCTATAGTTACTAGTATCATATAGATGTTTATGAGTTGCCATGTCTGAATAAATGTCTTCAGTTTTAATGTGTAGTAGTAGGCTGTCGGTATCGGTATAAAGTAGATTACAGCGTTGTCCATATTGCTTCTTGAGCTCGTTGTAGTAGAAGTCATACATCAAATGTTTTGAGAGATCTAGAATTGACATTCCAACATATACTGGACGGTTAAGAAGTAGTTTGCTTTTGTAGTTATGTACCGCTGCTAGATTATCGTCAAAGATCGTCGAACGAGCATAAGTAGGCTTATTCAATAGACGTTGTAGTTTGATTCCTTCTGAGGCACGCACTAATTGGATATCTACACGCTTACGTAGATTCTCCATTGTCTTACCAAATACGCTATTGTTCATCAACTTGTAGAGTTCCTGTTCGAAGGTGCTATTCGCTTGTTTTCGTAGATCTGTATTCATTCGTATGTATGGTTCCATCCATTGGGATTGATCGAATCGTAGTGCCCTGTGGATCTTTTTCAAACGCATACCAAGAGATAGATACAGTCGTAGGTTGCGGTAGTGTAGCACATATCGTTCTTTGTCATATAGGTTAGGTATGAGTTTTTCCACTTTCAAAGATCCATTACCTTTATATAGTTCCTCGAATAGATCGGTTTGATACTCTGAGAACCAAGTTTTATCCACCTGCATTCTCTCTGGAGCTAGTGGATAGCTGTTATGTGTATCATGAAGTTCTTGAGGATATTCAAGGTCGACTTCAAGGATGTAACCTTTATCTGAATCGATTGCGTGTTGGGTTATTCGTTCTTCTGTTGGTGTGCACCACTCAAATCCTCCTGTTGGTAGATATTGACTCATGGCCCAACCATATAGATTATTGGCGTCAAGATAGAGTATGTGACTATTTGGCTTATTAGGATCGAAATCGGGCATACTTTGGTTATTTGCTTTAGCATAACGCTGAGACACCATAGAAATACCACCACGTAGACCTTTCTCGATGAATAAATGCATGTCATAGTCAGTTAATAGTTCAAGCTCCACACCTGTCTTCTTTAACAATGCATCCCACGATAGACCAGGACTAGTATAGTAGTGAGCAGGATCCAAGCCATAGTTTTGCATACATGTTGTGCGAAAGGTCTCGAACACATCCGATAGAAGAAGTACATCAGTTTGTAGGTAAAGGTCGTGGTAGTCTCCCAATGTTTTACAACTGAATACATTCCAAACTTCTAGTGCATGTTCATAATCTTCATCAGATATATCTTCTATTTTTAACTTACTATAGAATGCATTTTTCGACGGTAGAGAGGTCTCAGTGAATCTATCCCAAGAATCCATGTACTCATATGGATAGACTCCTTTACGAGTTAATAGCTTGACCTTCTCTGGATCGGATGTAAGTTTTACGAGTTGTTGGAACGTGTCTGATGCCGATCCTGTTACCAACTTATCGAGAGAGAATGGTAAGAATTGAAAGCTATCGATGAATCGTAGGTTACCAAGTGAGAATGATATATATTTCTCCATATTATTTGGAATGCAAGAGATCTTACCTTCCATTATGGATATAGATTGCATTAGTAGGTGAGAATCATATCCACGAAAGATTATGGAATACAACTGGGATGGTAGGAAAAGTACGTAATTTGAGATTACAGTCATTGTGTGCGACACCTCGAAACTCGCCTGTGATGTGGCAATGATCACGTACTCTATCTTTACCAACCAAGGGCTTCTGACAGATATGACAAATCGTTGCTCTATTATAAACCCTATAGTTTTCCTGTGACATACATAGTGGTTTAGACTTTTGGGCTTTGATCTTCACCCTTCCTCTTGTATGCATTGTAGAAAACATTCGATAGTATCCATGCCTCTATATAGTACTGGTGGTTCGCTATGACCATCGGAACGTACAACTATATAGCAAAATCCACAGGGAATATGTTCTTCTGTTTTAAGTGTGTTGCTCTTCTTTGGGTCTTGGGCAGGTCCTTCGATCTTAGTGGTCAAAGCCTCAAGGTCTGCATAGATAATATAGGGTACTTTGAGCTGTTTGTGGATATTCTGAAATGAGACTTTGTCGTTATTATTGGTAGGTATTTCAATGCGTATGGCTCTGTCATTGATACCATTACACTCTGGAATGTGCTTCGTAAGAAGAGCTTCGTTGGAATATCCATGTAGACATCGCTCGCAAAAGTGCTGTCTATTATTATGCTTCGTTTGATCGAATAGGAGGCGATTGAAGTTCTTGATCCAACAGTAGTGTTTCTTACCACTCTTTTGGTCTTCTATTAGCAATAGGTTAACACGCTTTAAGAAAGTCTCATTCGAAATGTGGTGTATGATCAAGTACTTTTCCTTTGAATTCCATCCAAACACATTGATAGAGATTTTGTTTTGCTTCTCTACGCGTTTTATTTGTGAGATTGGTGTTGGCACATCCACACCATTAAAGTTAAACCCATCGTCAACTTTATATTTCGATGTCTCCTGAGGGTTTTTTATGGTTGGAAGTTTTGCTGTTTTTCTTGCGGTTGAAAGAGCTTCTGCGCGTAGTGACCAACGTAAGCAATTGTCGTCTTTGTTGTTCACATTGATCACTGCTTTCTTATAAGCTATTTCTGGAGGTAGTGGTAAATATGAACCTCCACGTAGTGGTTGATATCTAGCAATGTTTAACCATAGAATATTGACCGCATATATAACCCAGTTTGATCCTCGACTGATCCACTTCTCGATTTGGTTGTATATCTGAGCATGTGCTTCTACTATTACCCTACGGATCCCATCATCGTTGGTCAATACAGATTGCAAGCTATAAAAGGTGGCTGTCTCATATACGTAACCATCAGGTTTATCAAGTATGAACGTTATATTTAAACCTAACTGAGCCTTTAAGGTATTGTATTCTTGAAGCTCTTCCTTAATCTTTTCTGTAGTTTGCTTACGCACACCAGCAAGAAAAGCAGCTGGATCTGATACTAGAGGATTATCATCTGGAATATCCATCTTCCATCCACGTAAATAATTCCTTAAAGCACGTACTCGGACAAATGTTAGTATATGCTCAGCCATGATATAATAACTTATAACCACACTCCTCTAATAGGGTGTTGAAATGTAATAAATTCACTATAAACCAAATGTTCGAACAAATGTTAATATATGCTTAGCCCTGATATAATACCTTATGATTACACTCATTTAATATGACTTATAAATACGATAAATGAACTATAGTAGTAAACCTATTGCTGGTGTCTGGCCCGATATCCATTTTTCCTACTAACACACTGTTGCATTTTATGATAACGAACCCGAAGGGTGAGATGTCATAAAATGCAACAGTGTGTTAGTAGGAAAAATGGAAATCGGGCCAGAACCAGCAATAGATTTACTACTCAGAAAGTGTATCCCTATGGATCAGCAAAGTCTCTAAATACACTAGGAAAATTCAAGTCTGTGGTAGAAGTCAACAATAAAGAGACTGAGGCTGATTTTATTGTCATCGAAGGTGACGGACGTCCTTTATTGGGTAGAAGGACTGCAATACAACTTGGAGTACTCACTTTAGGCCCGCAAGCTAATGCAGTGGACATGTCAATAATGGAGAAATACCCGGACTGTTTTAGTTGACTTGGAAAATTGAAGGGATATCAAGCTAAGATATACATAGATCCCAGTGTTGAACCAGATGCACAGAACCCTAAGAGAATTCCTTTCAGCCTGAGAAACAAAGTGGAAGATAAGCTGGAGGAGCTTGTGAATGCTGATGTGATTGAAGCAGAGGAGGGACCCACACCATGGGGGTCAGCCCAGTATGTATTGTACCAAAACCAAATGGAGACATTAGGTTGTGCGTTGATATGAGGCGTGCCAATGGAAATGTGAGGCGAGACAGACACCCTATACCAAATGTTGATGAAATACTGAATGTTATGAACCAAGTACGATGTTTAGCAAGCTAGACCTCAAGTGGAGGTATCATCAGATTTAACTAGCAGAAGAATCCAGAGGTATAACAACCTTTACAACGCATGCTGGTCTCTATCGCCATAAGAGGTTGATGTTTGGCATATATAACCTCTGCACCAGAGCTGTACCAACATGTTTTACAACAAGTGTTACAAGGGTGTGAAGGAGTCCACAATATCTCAGATGATATAATTGTCCATGGTCGTGGTGCGGATAAGCATAACAAAAGGCCGGTCAAAGTGTTGGAGAGGTTGAGGGACAAAGGTTTTACCTTGAATCCAGAAAAGTGTGATTTTCGGATTTCACACATTACTTTCATGGGCATTGTTCTATCAGAGAAAGGGATTGGCCCTACTAGGGAGAAGGTTAAGGCTGTGTCTGAGGCACGTGAGCCTGAGAGTACATCAGAAGTTCGGAGCTACTACTGCGGAGCCTCTAAGAAGGGTAGCACGACAAAATGTGTCTTTTGTGTGGGGTCAAGAGCAGAAGACAGCATTTGAGCAGCTTAAGCAGAAACTTGCTAATGCAGAGACATTAGCATATTATGATGCAAGTGCTCCTACTCAGGTGATTGCAGATGCCAGTCATGTTGGACTTGAGGCAGTACTCGTACAAATGCAGAATGGAGTGCAGCGTGTTGTTGCTTATGCAAGCAGAAGTTTATCTGACACAGAACGTCGATATTCTCAGACTGAGAAAGAGGCACTAGGCTTAGTCTGGGCTTGCGAACGATTTCATGTTTATTTGTATGGAGTCAAGTTTTAGCTTGTTACGGATCAGAAGCTACTGGAGGTTATCTACTGGAGCAAGTCTCATCCATCTGCCCGGATCGATCGGATTGAGACATGGGTTTTGAGGCCTCAGCCTTATGATTTTACCGTGGTACATATACCAGGTCGACAGAATGTTGCGGACACACTCTCGCGTCTAGTCAAGAGTAAGCCTCACAACGGACGGAATGTTGCGGAAGAGTATGTTCGGTATGTCGCCGAGAATGCAACACCGAAAGCAGAGAACAGCGCTTTCTTTGCTTTATCGGTTAAATTAGCTTTCGTGTTTCCAAACGTCCCTGACGTGTTAAACGTAATGCCAAGATAACCAATAATTACAATCCGTCTCTTTGATTCGACCTCCCATTCGAAAAAATATAATATCCGTTTTTACAAGATTGACTGTCAATTTCCATTTTGCACAGAACTCGTCCAGGTTATTAATTGAACTCTGCAAACGAGCTGGGTCCTCCGCGACTATTACAAGGTCGTCTGCATAAAGCAACGAGTTTATCTTGTTTTCTCCTAACGTAATGCCATTGTCATGTGATTTTGAAAGGCACGTACTCTTCTATATCATTTATATATAGATTAAATAGTAACGGGCTGAGGTTGCTACAATGCATTACTCCCGTAGAGCTCTCAAAGAATCCAGAAATTCCTTGATGCATTTTAACACATGATTTAACAGAGGCATACATATTTCTAATTAGGCCTAGATATCCGGGTGATATCCCCAATTTCATCAGCTTTTGCCATAACACATTTCTATTAATAGAATCAAATGCCTTTTTAAAATCTACAAAACAAGCATAGAGTCTTTTCCCTTCAGAAAGGTTTTTGTCAATCATTGCCTTCAAGATAAAAATATTGTCAATCGTACTATAGCCTTTTCTAAAACCGGCTTGATTGTCAACTAGAATGTCATTCTCCTCACAATATTTGTACAGGCGAGATGTTAATATTCCTATCATTTATTTGCCCATACAATTGAGGAGTGTTATTCCCCTGTAGTTACCGGGATCATATCTCTTCCCTGATTTATAAATTGTGACTAACATTCCAGCTGACCAGGTGGTTGGGAAATTACCACTTTTTAAAATAAGGTTGAACAGTTTTTTTAGGGGCAAAGCTAACTGGTATTTTCCTTGAATAAACATTTCATTTATCAGACCACAATGCCCCCTTTCTTTTTCGTCTTTAATTTCTTAATTGCAGATTGTATTTCTTCCTCTGTTATATCTGCATCTAGAGTATCATTGTTAAACATAGTTTGGAAAATTTTGCGTAAAATCTGATATCGTCGCATCTCGTCCAAACACGAAAAGTAAGTTTAAAATACCTTCCGATGCAAAAAAACAGGAGCACATAAAAGACCATAGTCTTCATACGAAATCGACATACATATCAAGCTGTAAAATTAAGTTACCAGTCCATGAGAGCCGTCAGATCGGACTAGTACAAACACGATAGTAATGCTCACTGATGTGCATCACCTTCGCCGCACTGTCCTCAAAACACTGCACGAAAAGTACATTAAAATACTTTATAATGCCCAAAAAAAACACAGGAGCATAGAGAGCATAGTTGTCTGACCAATCGCGATGCATATTAAGCACTAAAATTAAGTTTTCAGTCCACGAAGGCCGACAGTTCAAACTAGTACAAACCCGCTAGTAACTTTACGGACTTTCGTGACTACTGAACTCTCTAGCATCTACGCTTGCAATACTGTACGAAAACTCCAATTTAAAAAAATCCTGATCCCTACTGGACAATCGAAATACATATCAAGCTGGGAAAATATATTCAGTCCATGAAAGCCGATAGTTTGAAGTACAACAAACCCGCTAGTAACTCTTTTACATCTTCTTCCTGTTTTGCTTTTAAAACTGGTTCTGTTTCGACTGTTTAAAAACAGCAACGCTTTTTCCATAATCGACGTCAAATGCTTGACATGGCGTTGACAGGCAGCGCGACGTTTTCATCCAATCACAATTTCCGTCCACCAGTGGACGGACTATTCAGAAATCGATAGTTTCCAGGAAGGTGGTTTTTCATTTCCTCTTCTCGTTTAACTGTGTGTATCCAATTAACAGCCACCAACCTGGCAATTTCTCGATATATGCGCAGTATCATGGTATCGCCCCTTTACTTTTGAGTTATACAGGACTAACTAGAATAACTTATCTCCATTTAGTAAAGTCCATCAATTCAAGACCAAAGTTATAGGAAATATGAAGTCCGACTGGAGGACAATATTTATCATTTATATTGGTTACGAAATAACACGTGATGTATTCATGTTTATTAGCTACTGAAGTGTCCACACAAGTGACGCACAATAACAGCGTTGAAAACGGGACTCAATTTACAGGTAACATTTGATATCTTGGTGTATGCTGAACACTTTATAGTAGCTTGGCTTAACAAATATACTAATGATAATAGCTTTACCATAATAATATATTTAATGAACCATTTTGTAATAATAAAACTACAATGACCTTACATTACCAATAAAATAAATATATGCATTTACAGTCTCAAGATATGGATAATATATAAACGCAGATATATACCGTAAATGCTTTATAGAAAGTCCGGCCGACCGGACAACAGGAGCGTAAGAACAGGAGCACTCAACGACCAGGAATGCACAAAGGTGTTAATTTTTCTATTGTTGAAACTTGATCTCATTGGTTATACACAAATAAACCTCCTAAAAACTAAAAATAGGAAATACCTCTGATTTGACAATATGTTTTTAAAGAAAATGATTGAAACGGACAATATGTAACTATGTAAAAGAGAGAAAGAAATCCTATTTGGGGATATTGAAATATTTTATAATATCTCAGCTTTTGTTTTAGTGTCTTTCTATTGGCTGAATTTGTTTTGGAATAAAAAACATATACACAACGAGCGATTTCATGCAATTTAATTTGAGAACATTAATATCACTAGGAAAGAGATATCCTTAGTATATAATTGAACCATTTTTAACCCATGGATGCGCGCAAGCGCAACACGAGATATTGGGGTTCGAGCTAATTTATTCATCGTTTTATGGTGTGTACTTCGGGCGATTTTCTGTGTATCGAGGACTCTCCGATGGCATTTTGCTTTGCTCAGCTGAACAGAATGGCGTGAATGTAGATAGAGATGGCCAGTTTATAAGCAAAGTGTTTTAAAGTCAATCATGAGTATTCCTTAATTCGAAGTATGAAATAACTGAAATAACATAATATATTCACATAGGTTCCATCCTAAAAACATGTGCTTTCTTTCATCTTCCAGCCAGTTGACCTCCTGGTCATGCACTGTTTATATTTGATAAAACATTTGCAAGTTACATTTGGCTAGCGTTAGATTCCCAAAAACTCAATTCTGCGCCGATGTGGAATGGATAAAAGCTCGTTTTAACCTCTTCGATAGGGTGATTTCAAAGTTCAGCGGGGCATTTTGACTTAAATATCAATTTGATTTAGCTACACTAAATATAATAACTTTGTCACACAATCCTTGTTCAGATTGGAAGTTCCAGAACTACTTAGACTGCATGCGTCAACGCAATTAGTCATTATTATGCGAAGGTTCTAGACGTAATCAAGCTATGAATAGGTCGTTTATTTCACGGCCAATAGTAATTTATCTCGTGGATGCACGCATGTCCAGAACGAGTTATTGGGTTTAGGTGGATACCATTCTGGATTCCAGACCCTTCTCTTATTCTTTACTGCGCATGCTTGACGAAATCGTAAGGCTCTTGGAAACTCGAAAATTTAGAGTGCCCTGATTGGTGTTTAATAACACAATTCAGATGACGTGCGCGCGTAATTTGCATTTGAACACAAAATGGCGGGCGAACACGAGTCACGTCAAGTACTGAAGTAGCCGCAAAATTCCAATTAACCATTGAAAATCAACAACTATGTAGTAAGTATTCCTTTCTCCTACATTAAATGAGATTGAACTTGTATTTTGAGCTTAGAATAACAAATTAAAGTGAGTGTGATTTCCAGCCATTCACCCTAGCCTTATTCAGTTGTCACTGTTGCTGGGAATGAACAGCTTTTCCCTCGATATATCTATTGATCTTGAGCTTCCAGGAGTTATGAAAAACATGTTAACTAGGGGTTTTTTATGGAGACGTAATCCAAACTCGTGAGTGTTGTCAGATCAGGGTCAGGGATGGACGTGGCCTTTCTACTTCTAGTTGTAAATCAACGTGAACTATTGTATTCTGGGGTTAGGGTTCTATGTATTTCTTTGTATTGTTTTGCTGTAGTTCATTGTTTTGAATTTGAGGATACACCTAGTTGAAAAAGCTAATCCTGAGAGGCTGCCCTACAGCAGTCAATCAAATTGTCTTAATATATTAATCTAATGGGCCTTTTGCAGTATAAAATTATGTGGTTCTACTGGAGGGAAAAACATTTGAATCCTTTAAAGGCACTGATCGGCCTAGAGGAAGGAGCTCAGAAAGCGTGCTCGGTAGAAAACTTAAATCTATCTCATGAAGGATGTCTTTAACATTAGACAATCTAAGATCTACTTGGCGAGATCAATTTCTTACAAATATCAGCCAGGAAATACGAAAAGAAACGAAATCACTGAACGAAAACATTGTTGCTTTAAACCGAAAGTTCGACGAGATCGAAGCTTCGCAAAAAAATATTTCCAATCAGTACGATACTCTAGTGGCTTTAGTCCAAGATATTAAGAAACAATCTCAAGGAACCGAAGGCCGGATACAGCAAATTGAGAAAGACGTCGGCTATATGCAAGATGTCAACTACAGTCTCGAGAGCCGCCTCGATGAACTGGAACAGTATACGAGAAGGGATTCGCTTGAGATTACAGGGATTCCAATTGTCCCGAACGTCAACGTCAAGCCCATCAACTCCCGCCTACAAAGAAGGTCCAAGTTGGATGATCGTGAAATTCAATAGGCGAGCAAAACGCGAAGAAATATACAAGAAGCGAGGCCAATTAAGGACAAACAAGACCAAAGATCTGCCGACAGTCCGAGCCCAACCATTATCAGTTGCTATAAAGCATAATGTTGCCATCCATATTAACGAAAGCCTCACCTCCTATAGAAAGCGGCTTCTTGGGCGTATTTTAGAATTCAAGCGTAATTATCATTACAAGTATCTTTGGACCGTTAATGGAAGGATTTTGATAAGAGAGTCTGACACTTCGCCGCCATTAACCTTTGTCACGTATGAACAGTTCGATGAATATCTTGACCAGATAGTACAATAGGTTACTGAAGCCTACTGAAGCCTTGTAAACTTAATAAGCTTGTCTTTATTAACTAATGGCCGGTCTTCAAGAAATCGTAAGTACTCTCCCTTTTTATTCACTATCTGATAGAGAATTCCATGCTATGTTTGGAAGCTGCTCTGGTTTGCTAAACGACGATTTTGATCTTTATGATTTGTTTTCTAATCCAGATAAACACGACGAATGTGACTCGGATTTGATGCTTGCCGCGCCTAACTCTAATTACTTTTCGGTTTCAAAATTAAACAAAGCTATGGATGAGTCTGGCCCAAAAGCCCTCTCATTTTTTCACTGTAACGTTAGAAGCCTTCCTTCACATTGATTCATTAACTAATGCTGGTGGTGCAGGCCTCTACATAGCTAAAATATTAAAGCTGTACCTAGATCAGATATCAAATTTGAATTGGAATTAGTGGAATCCTGTTGGTCCCAAATTGATCCAGGAAAGAATGCAAAACCTATACTTGTTGGTTGTATATACAGACACCCTACTAATGACCTTGCAGAATTTACTACTCAACTAAACAACATTATTAAAAAACTGAACCCCAATAAACATCAAATTTACATATTTGGTGACATAAATGTTGACTTTTTTAAATGTAATACACATTCACTGACTGAAGAATATTTAGATATGCTATTTACTAATAGCCTTCTCCATGTCATTACCAAACCTACTAGCTAGAATAACGGATCACACTTCAACACTTATTGACCATATCTATACCAACACACCTCTATCCCAGATTACTTCAGGAATTGCTACTGTTGACATATCTGATCACCTGCCAATATTATCGCGATTATTCTAAATTTAATAAGGATCAATATTTGGCTGATATAAAATTAATAAATTGGGAAGAAGTATTAGCTGTAAGAAAGGATTTAACTGAAAAAACACATGATGCAATTAATGCCACAATGACTACTGTTAATAAACATGCCCCAATGGAACACGCCTCTAATTCAAAACAAAAATAACTTAATAAACCTTGGCTTACAGCTGGCATACTTAAATCAATAAAAAGGAAGCAAAAAATGTATCGCACACATTTTAATAGCAAAGACCCACAGAAAACTAGGGAATATAAGCAATATGCAAATATACTCACGCATTTGAAAGATAAAAGCAAAAAAGACTATTCCAACCAATTTTTTAAACATAAAGATAATCTTAAACATACTTGGAAACTAATTGGTACTCTTATTAAACGTAAAACAAAATGACAGTCCTTACCCATTATAATTGTTCATAATAATAAAACTGTGATCCAACAAGCTGATTGCAGAACATTTCAATCATTACTTTGTTAATATTGGTCCAACTTTAGCAAGCAAGATTAGAAATAACGATTCTGTAAACCCCACACAATATATAAACAATTCTCCATCCTATAGTTTTACTCTATCGCCTGTCTGAAGCCGAGGTTTTAACACAATTTGCTACACTGAACCATTATCTGTTCCTTTTACAAAAATCTTCAATGAATCAATTCTAACAGGGACAGTACCGGATATTTTTATAACTCGAGAGTAACTCCTATATTTAAAAGTGGCTGTGCAACAGAATTAGGTAATTATAGACCTATAGCAATTATTTCATCATTCAGTAAAGTTCTGGAAAAACTGCTATATAACCAGCTGATGTTCTTCCTTGAAAAATATACTATACTATTTAACTATCAGTTTGGCTTTAGGAAAGGCTACACTACATAATACGCAATACTTGGAACTGTAGAAAACCTGAAGACGGCTTTATATGACTTGTGGTATATTCTTAGATTTTTCAAAGGCATTTGATACGATTAACCATGATATTTTATTGGCAAAAATGTATAAATATGGCATTCGTTGCCTACCACATAATTGGTTCTCAAGCTATCTAACAGATCGTAAACAATATGTTAAAATTGATAATACAGAATCTAGTCTAAGAAACCTAAACTGCGGCATTCCACAAGGATCAACCTTAGACCCTTTACTTTTTTTATTGTACATAAATGACCTTCCAAACTCCTCTCAAAAACTCCTTTTCAGAATATTCGCCGATGATACAAATATTTTCTATTCTTCAAATAACTCTGAAGAACTAGAAAGAGTTATTAATGATGAGCTTGCTAATGTTTTAAAATATTGTGCAGCAAACAAATTATCGATTAATTAAAAAAACAATTATATGCTGATAACCTCCCCTAAGAAGAACCCTAATATAAGAATAACTGCTTGCAACATTGAGCCAAAAAAACACATATTAAATATCTTGGGATTTTTATTGACGAACATTTACGATGAGACATTCAAATTACACATGTTAATAATAAAATTACCAAAAATATGGGAATTATTTGTAAGCTAAGATACTATATTTCTATTACTATTCTAAAACAACTTTATTATACTCTTATCTATTCGTATTTGAGTTATGGCCTAATGACCTGGGGTACTGCTGAAACCAACGAGACGAAATTCACAATCTGAGAAAAAACTGCTGTTGTTTGGAGCTGCAATATAATTACAAAATGAAACTTCGAAAATTAAATATTCAAAAGTTTGTCGCGGCTCGTTATCTACGAAATTAGGAAACTAGGATTCACAATAAAGTGATGTTGTTAAATGGGACCATAGCTAACGTTTTTGGTTTATTGACGAAGCTATAATAAACAGTTTCGACACAATTATGAGATTTAAATAGGATACAAAATACATTTTAAGAATGAAAGAAAACTGTGCAACAATAATAACAACATTCAGCGATGCGAATCCAAGAATTATCGAACGTACCTTTCATAAAAACAGGATCCCTCCGAAC
Source organism: Actinernus sp. WN-2022 (assembly GCA_030867875.1). NCBI lineage: Eukaryota > Metazoa > Cnidaria > Anthozoa > Actiniaria > Actinernidae > Actinernus > Actinernus sp. WN-2022. The sequence goes on along the minus strand of JAOWCC010000655.1, from coordinate 9,659,223 downwards.
CTTGTATAAAACTGGATAAGAGAATTTCAAGAGGAATAACGAAGAGTATATTAGATTTTTTTAGAATCGTTTAATACCATAACATATGGCAATGATACGTTAATTTCTATCCGTTTCTTAATCAAAATAATTAAATATTTTATAAATTCCTTGTCAATAAATTTATGAAATTGTGTAAACCTTTAAGCTATTTTAATCTCTTCAATTTTCCGCGAAACAGTTTCAAAAATAGCGTTGAATTCTTGCTTCGCAGATGAAATTCGGCACGATAGTTCTGTCCGCGTTACGTAAACATTAATTTATAATATAAAATCAAGAAAAATATGTGTCCAAACAGTAAATAGAGAGTGTATTTACTTTACTTTAAACTTTCCTGTCTGTTCCGACTAAAAGTGTTATATTCTAGATAAATTCTTGAACTCTAAATCAACTACACAAGTCTTCGCTATGAGGATTTGCAAACGCGCGCGGATATTTGGCTGTAGTTGCATTTTAATGAACTTACTCCTACCCATAATGCACCCGATATAGTTATATAGTTGAGGTGAGGGGTCAAAGTTTTTGCACTTTGCTGTATATATATATATAACCTGATTTTTCAAAAGGTGGTCTCATTAATAATTATTTCTCGTACACTGCTTAATTTATGTACATGCAATTAGGGCCACATGCAATCAGGACATCTGCCATTAATTACAGCCATATGCATGCATTAGCCCTGTCTTAGAGCTAGGCCATAATATATTATGTCATTAGCTTTAACCCCAATATCCAGGAGGGGGGAGGGGGGATATATATACAGGATCGGATGGACCGGTTGTGCACCAGGCACGGAGCCTGCCCGTAGTCGCCTACGGTCCTTAACCAGCATTTTTAATTCAAACGGTATACTGTCAGTACATGGTGGGTCCTGAAAATAGAGTCGATCGGCTGCTCAGATCTGATTTCCAGGAGCCTGGGAGCTAGTCTGAAATGACTGATAAATGCACCTTTCCCAGGTGATGCAGTCCACCTTTTGAAAAATCAAGTTAGATATATACAATTAACAATTATTCACTGAGACTGAAGTGAATAATTGTTTTAGTATAATTTCATCTTAAAACTAGACAATATAATAATAGTCTTTTATAAGTTTTACAAGCGCGCGTGTCAAGATAGTTTTGTGACAAACGTTTGCATAATCACGTGCCGCTACGTACGGTTCATTTCACAAACCGACTTGACACGAGACTGGCAGGGACTACAAGAATGGACTTTCTAAAAGGATAGAAATACCAAAAAACAGTCCAAATGCACACTAGAATTCAAGTTGAAGCAGCAATCTTCACTTTTGAGACCTCTACCGTGTTACAAAGAGAGGAAATGCAGCAAAAATGAGTAGAATGGACAAAACTGAAACTGAAAGTTTGCCACGGCGAGTTAAAATTTATCAAAAGGAACCGCTTTCATGAGTTCACTTCAAAGGACAAATTTCCTGGAAACTACGAAATACAGAAACAAAGACAATGGTAAATCAAGAGACAAATGATTTCGGTATGAGATAAAGCTTGAAAACACAACGAGAGCGGCGAGAGAAGAGCATAAGCCATAACACTAACAGCAACCGGCTCCCTGAATGAAACTAGTACTTGTTGTTTTTCTATGAAGAACCACGAGGAAATTAACTCAGGTAAGTACACTCTTTTTGAGTCGAACCGTTCCCAAATTTGTAGGAAAAGGTCTCGTTGTGTTATTTATTGCTCTAAGTAGACGTTATTTCCTTGTGAAAGTTTGTTATTCATGAAGACACGAGGACCGAATAAACTCAACCCGAAACTTTGTTTGTGAAGGCTTATGGATAAAAAAAAAAGGTTCAAGTTTAGCCATACTTATTTAGTTGCTTCTTTAGTGGGTTTTGGAAAAGGTTTTTTCTTTCATATTATTTATTTCTTCGTGAGAAACATCGGTAAATATGCGAGCGGCCATTTTGGTAAATGATTTGTATGTTATATTCACCTCCAGGCGCTCTGCAGGTGAATATAGCGACATATGACGTAATTCTCGACCAATGTAAATGAATTCTTCTTCCTATTAATATTAATTCCAGCCGCTTACTACTCAAGCAAACTTGTACAACAGATTTTATGTATTTTCTGTGCTCCAAATATCCACATTTATTTTTCTTGTGATAGGGGTCAACTAGAAAGCCTATGGCTCCTTTGATCTCTATGCATATTGTTGAAATTCATAGCTATTTTATTATTACCGTATATCTCTCTTTTTCTTTATACAATTATTTTCTTGTGTAATTATCTTTAAAAAATAGTGCAAAATAAAATGAACTTCAACTTTCCAACAACATTGGCAGATTATCTGTGCGTAAGGTGGAAAATATTCGCACTGACATTGATGCTGTCACCATCAATCCTAAAGATCGTGATGTACTACCATATGACCCTGTTAAGTTGAGGCAATCAGAAGTTATGCGCTTTTCATCCTCTCGCAAATGCAAAAGGACGTTGTTGTCATTTGTTGTCTGATATAAAATCGCTATTTTACTGTCAATATATTAAAACAGGAATTATAGTATTTCATTATTTAACAATTAGTCAGCGACGTCGAGGTGATTATCGGTGAATATTTACCGATCCGCTTCGGTGAAGTAAATATTCACCAATAATCACCGAGACTGATGTGACTCATTGTTTTAGTATAATTTTAAGGCACTACAAAATATTGTTTTATTTTTATTTCCGTTACGGACATTTTTTACTTCCGTTCTGATCACGCGCATGACCATATTATAATTAGTTTCGTATTCATGAGGCTAACGATGACAAACAACTCGAACAGCTTTGAAGCAAAATCGTGGAGAATATACAAAGGATTTACCTTAAAAAGGAGCATACTAGGTCTGCAAAATCAAAATGTTGCTTTTAAAATAAGCACTTTAATGGGTGTTCAAAAAATAACTCTAGTTATCATTGTTATTCACATTGATATTGAACGGGAATGAACATCCTTGGAATGTGCCAGATGGAAGAATGGGTCCCGGATTTATACCATTTGATTGAAGAAAGCTTACTTCATTTCTGCCGATGGCGATGCTACTGTTTACCACTAAGAAATGGTTTTCAGCTGGAGTTAGAGCACTTGTAGCTGGAATGACATCTGTTTTGGATGTGGTTGCTATTTGCTCGCTTTCATTACCGTGAATGAAAGAAGTGAGCGCCGAATACATGTACTTAAACTGATTAAGCGTTGCATTTTCACAGTAGCTCTCAATACTTGTGTCACTTCTGTGACCAATTACTGCTTTGATTTTACGTGTTTCTACGTTGTTGGAGGACAGAACAGTGACAGTTGTCGCTCTCAGAGAGTGGTTTGTAAAATACGGCAAGATACCTGCTCTCTCTGTTATGTTTCGCAGCATGTTTTCCAGTGTGTTGTGGCCGATTGCTTTCTTTTCATACCAGATCTTGATCTTTTCTGGATCGAACTTGATGGAGACGTGTTTTGGTCGCTTAATTCAACTTCAGGATTAAGATGACTTAGGTAAGCTTTAATCGTTTGAACTGGACATCTGGGAGAGTTAGTTTGTCCAAATATTTTGCCGTCTGAGTGGTCTTCAGTGCCATCTATGCCGCCAGTGTGGTTTTTACTAAAGAAAAGTCCAAAGCCAGAAAAGAGAATGATCAAAGCCCTATCTCCAATACTTGTCCTTGCTGTAACCAAGCTGGTCCAATATACCGATGTAATGATGCAATATATACAATTCCATATTTGAGCGTCGTGACACGGTGAAGACCATTGGTCTCGCAACTTTAAAAGTCCGTGTTGGTGCCATAACTGCATCTACCAGACAGCTGTTGCAGAGGAATAAATAGTCTAATTTTAAATCGTCCCTGTACGAATCCAAAGCGATAACGGGTGGCTCGGGTAGGAATATATACGCCATCGAAGAGGATGGGAGCTCTGATACGTTGATCCGACAATGCATTGCTAAAAGGCTAAAGCTAGACGGTCCACAACGGCAGCTCATGCTAGCAAAACTTCGAAAATAGCGGTGTCCAAAAACTATAAAGTATATAGCCAACATCCAAGTAACTCGCTCAAGCCAATAAACGTTGAACAAGTATGGACGGTTCTTATATTGAACGTATCATCGAAATGACTCGTCAGTGAAAGAGAAATGCAAGAGGAACTAGCTATCTGGAAGCACTTGCAAGATCTCCATATCCCTGCCGTATGTACCAATCAAGTCGGCTTACTTATAATCGGAGTGGGGGTTGTTGAAGCTATGGTCCAACACGAATACAGGAGGGGACCCAACTGTCAACCGTATACAGTAAAAACAGTTTTTGGATGGGCGACTGTAGGAGCAGATAGGGATGTGTTAACGACAAAACTCGATCGGGTTCATGTTGGTTATGTCAACGTACAGGAAATGAGTTGCTGCAAAGTCAAGTGGAATAATGGTGGAATACAGAGTCCTTTAGCACTAAGTACAACCAACAAGACTAAAGAGCATACGAAGTTAAGATCTGACCTTCGACGCTAAGAAAATGGTCTACTGTGGAAGGACGGACAGCAAACTACCTAACAATATTGGCGTCGCCAAGAAAAGGCTCACTGAGATGGAGAAAAGCTTGGACACTAATAAAAACAAAGACAAAGTCTACTGCGCTATTTCAAAGGATTGCGCAAGGAAGTCCAACATATGCCTCAGCTTCAGTCAGCTTGGAAATAACTGGTATCTGCCACATCACGCCGAGATAAATCCAAACAATATTAAGACAGAAAAGGTTAGAGGAGTGTTCAACGTGACATACTCATATCCCTAAACGATCAGCAAGTCACAGGTCTTGATTTTCTGAAATTATCACCAGAAATTCGAGACATGGTATTGCGCAACACATATTTGATCCCTGCTCACTGTGTGAAATGGCTCAGGTGCATTAAGGCCTGGGTCTAAAGGTCTGGGTCTCAAGGTGGCCACCCCAAATCAAGAGGGGATAGTCTATCTCTTTCTGTTTGTAATATTTTTACACACACTCTTGACAAATATGATGTTGTCACGACCTTAACAATGAGACATGACAGTTTCCAAGGAAACATGGAATGTGACCTTTGAACTCTGATGAAAATAATTGATTTAAAAGCCCCCTGCATTATGGTAAAGTGTTTTCATATGCCGGGGATTTTTATGCATGTGAATCAGAGATAGTCCATAGTTTATACGTCAAACGAGGACAATTGAACAAATTATGGGAAGACCCGTTTAGGCTAATGTGAAATTTGATACCCCAAATTCAGGACCGTTTAATAATATTTTTCTCTAGCGTCCTCGTTGGATGTATAAACCATGGACTATCACTGATTCACAAACATAAATATACCTGGAATACGAAAACACTTTACCATAATGCAGGAGGCTTTTAGATATATATATATTTTAAATTAGAGTTCAAAGGTCACATTCCATGTTTCCATGGAAACTGCCATGTTTAATTGTTAAGGTCGTGACAACATCATGTTTGTCAAAGTTTTAAGAAAAAAAACGGTTACAACGAGAAAGAGAGAGACTACCTCTTATTGATTTGCCGGCGGCCATTTTGAGACCCAGGCCTTAATGCACCTGAGGGGTCTTGTAAATTTACAGAGAAATGTATAGATATACAAACATTGTCCTTCTTTTTCGTGAAATAACATACATTCCTAAAAATGGCTCGCCGGGACGTAATTCCTACATATAATAGCGATTCAGTTTTGATACTCTCTAAGCTAACTCGTATATGTATACTGCATTATAGTGTCCCAAAGTAGCACGCATATTTTGTCTACCCTCTAAATACCATTAGGACTCATGTCTGGAATTTCTGGCGATGTAGACTACCAGGTGTAATCATGTGGTTCCGGATCCATCCAATTGCTGTAATGGCGAACATCGAAACCATGCTTTTCAAAGTACGTTTGATACAAAGGAATCAACCAACCCTGCATGAGATTCCTATGTTGGGGATCACATAGAGATAGAACTCCGGAGTGTGTCAAATGCCAGCCCTATGTTTCGTTATCAAGTCTAGCCCATGCTGCACAAATTATTTTCTGAAGCAAACAACGATAGCCAGCCAAGAGACATTTGACTACAAAAACACCCTGATAGTCTTAAGACTCTTTTACATGGGTGACCTCATGAAACCGGGAATCAGACCCATACTAGGGTTAATCGATCTCCTATCAAACGGTGGCTTCCGACTGACGAAGTTTCATAGCAACAGTACTGAGAAATATCCTATCCAGAATACTGACCACAGAGTCGCCTGACCACCCTCAACTTGGTTTAAGAGGACCTCGCAATCGAAACGGCTTTGAGAGTACTTTGGAATACGAATTAAGCGGGACAACCTAGAAGTTAACATCGCTCCAAAGCAGCTCGTGCTCACAAAATGTAACATCCTGAGACATATCTCTACGGTACTTGGCTTCGCATCACCATTTGTCCTAAGGGCAAAGATATAATTATACAAGATATGTGACAGAAGCAGTATGGAACTCTGGACGTCTCAACTGTCTGTACTAGCAAAGGTCTTGGTCGTCCCGAGATGTTATTTAAAGGGAAAAAGAGAAGTCATCAGCACATCAGAAACCACAGCTTCACATCTTTGCGGATGCGTCTGAAAATAACTTCCCTTATGGGATGTGTCGTACCTGAGCCACAATCTCAAAGATCTATCCTTTAACTGCTACCTCGTGTTAGGCAAGGCAAGCCTGGCACCAGTTAAACAGCTGACCATCTCAAGATCAGAACTGCAAGCCGCAGTTCTGGTAGTTAGCAGATGACAGTTTTCCAGCATATCAAATGAGAGAGAACTCGATTCCTCACATTTCCATCTACCAGCGTTGCTCAACTCAAAGAAACATCAAATCCAAACAGCTGCAAACATGGCCCAGGTCACCTAAATGTTCCAGCTGTTGATTGTTCTAGAGGTCTGCAGTCTGTAGAAACACTAGTTCTTAGAAGAGATCAGAAGGATTAATGGAACCAAGTTAGTTTCCTTTCAGGAGGTGAAAAATGCTGACCAAAGCAAAGGTTCTATGAGCCCCCAGAGAAAGGGAGATCCAGAAGTCAAATTAAACTGAAGTGTGGTCCGCATTTGTCTGCAATGCTGACGATGATTGTGCTGATCCAAAAATGACATCAGCATTGCTTTACCTGTTAAGAGTAACGGCCTGGGTAGCGAAATTTGTGGTCAACTACAAGAAAGCAAGCCAAGGCTTTCCGTTCATCTCTGGACCATTTCGTGGGGAGGAGATCGAGAAAGTGCTGCTCTGGACTGAACGGGCTCAGGCTCAAGCCTACTCAGAAGATATAACAAGATTAAAGTCCAAAGGGAAACCACATTGTAGCAGTTAGCTTCGTTCCTTTTATCCCTTGGTTTACGAGAGGCACAGTTTGCGCGTTGGTGGTAGAATCAAGCACGCTCCAATACCTCAAGAAGCTAGACACTTTGCTATCCTTCATTATCACACTCATCGTCTCAAACTCGCATCGGAAACTAGGGCATCCAGTGTGGAACATGTTATATCGGAACTCGGACAATGTTTACACAAGTAAGACCAATCGTGAACAAAATAATATTTATTAAGTCCTCTCTGTCTGCAGATTTGGCACCCAGTAGATTGCAACAGTTCACTTTTCCCTTATGGAACACTGGAGTGGACTATTTGGGTCTATGTTTGCCAATCAAGGAGATCATCCATCAAGCACATCGCATAAGCAGTACGGATGTTTGTTTACCTGCTTCGTGACAAGAGGAATACATCTCGAGGTCGCCCACTCGTTAGATACATATATTTTTTATCATGGCCCTCAGGAAAATGACTGTCAGAAGAGGAAAGCCAAGACATCTCTTTAGTGACAACGGTCTTAATTTCCTAGGTGAGGAGAGAGAGAGAGGGAGTTAAAAGAATGTCAAAACAGACTGTACCAGATAAACATCGGTGACACCTTGACGCAAAAGGACATCCGACGGACTTTCAATCCGCCACCTGCTCGTCACTTCGGCGCAGTATGGAAAAGACAGGTCAGCCAAGTAAGCCCTCAAGATAACTCTGAACGGTCAACTCGTCAACGACGAAACTCTGCACATATTACTGGTAGAAGTAGAAAGTCTGCTCAATAGTAGGCCACTTAGACATGTTAGTGTTGATCCACAACATCTGGAGCCATCAACTCGAACCACCTCCAAATTGGAAGAAACAGCCCCAACATCCCACCAGACGTCTTTGACGACAGAGACTTGAGTTCTAAGAAACGATGCAGGCTAGCCCAGACATTAGCTGACTGCTTTTGGAAAAGGTGGCCCCACGAATATGTATCCAACCTAACAGAAACAAGGGAAAGGCCGATTCCTGCTGCTAAAGGCATCAAGTCAGGAGACTGAATCTTGGTGCTCGTTGTTTAGGAAAATCTGCTTCGTGGTCAGTGAAAGCTTGGTAGAGTATTCGATACCCTTCATGGGAGGTGGCGGACAAGTTTACAGTAGTGTGAACGTCCGAACCAAGCTAAGGACATATCGCAAGGCTATATCTGCTCGAAGGAAGCGAAAATGTTCAGCTAGCATAATGTCTTTCATGCACAGGGCTGGCGTTGTTACCGACTGAACTCTCTGTCAAAGAACATTAGTCTGTTTGCAAACCCATCCTCTCTCGTAGAAGCTGGGTCCTCCCTGCAGTAGTGGGATTCCTGTGTATTAGGAACCAGTCCCTCTCTCTCGTAACGAGAATAAAGCCACATACTGTAAAGTCGATTTAAAGCGAGAAGAGTTAAAATAACGTTAAAAAATCACAGTCATCGGGCGTCATCTTAGTGTCGTTTGAACTCCTAACTCCAACTTCCCAATGATAATAATTATCATGATTATAATCATAATGATAATATGATTTTCCATGTAAATGCAATGAGAAACTTATTAGTAATAACATAAAAGAATACTTTAACAAATCAGTTCTAAAACACATCATTGCCATATATTACCCATGCCTTTATCATACAATACCCATACCGTTATCATACATTTTCCCCCATACTTTCCCGTGTCTTCCGCAAACATCAACCACTTATTCTATATATATTTACCAAGTATGTCAAAGCAGCTGTGTCCATGTTTGCCATATGATATCCAGAAATTCTCCCTTCCTTTTCCTACCCTTGTTTTTGATTTAGCCATTTTTACTGCTAACCGTTAGCGCTTCGCATAATGTTCCAGTGGGTTATTCGAACATGAGTTCACGCCGGTTATTCGAACATGAGTTCACGTTAGCGATCGATGTTTAGTGAGATTTAGCATGCGGTTGACAAAATGTTTCTGGTATTTGTTGTAATCTGTTTTCCTTGTAATTTAGTTCACTTATATTGTTATTCTGCTTATTTTAATAACGCTGTACAACGATGAAAATGTATTTAAGTATAGCACTCTTGTAAAGGAAACCCCGGTTGTTGGAATAAGTTTCCGTTAAATTGTTAGCAATATGGTCTAAGCTGAAAATATTGGACAGGAGTATGAGCCATTTTGGTCACGGGCGCCGCCATCTTGGATCTTATGACGTTTCACAACGGTCCCTAGGCCTGTTGTAAAAAAACAATAGCTTTTGTCGCGTAGCAATAGGGACCGCCAAAAAACGTTATAGATCCAAGATGGCGGCGTCCGCGACCAAAATGGCTCATACTCGTGTCCAATTGTTTCATATATATTCCAATTTTTTAACATATTTTCAACTTAGACCATATTGCCAACAATTTGACGTCAACTTGTTCAAGCAGCCAGTGTTTTCTTTAAGAGATTTATGTTTTTTATGACGGCCGCCGAAATGGCGCTAGTAATAGTTGTTTACACAATTTGATTAGCGGCGGCGATAAAGCCGTTAAGAAGCCCAACATTGAAACATGTTTCATTTGTAACACCCAAATTTTTTTTCTTTACCCGGTGGTTCTGTCAGTGAGAAGCGACGCGGGATGGCGCGTAGATCAACTTTTCCCATTTCTTATTACATTGAGCGTGAGTTACGAGTGTTCAGAAATAGTATTACATCCTAAGTACCAACATACACGTGATCATACAATGAGGTATGCACATCCCTTTGCTTGACTGTTAATTGATGGGATAGACTAAAAATTAGGAAGGGCGAAGAATTAAGAAGGGGAAAACGGGTATTTCTCCCAATATTCAAGTAGGCCGATGGGGCATTGGCAAAGTTTATATCAAAGGGTCGAGCTATGTTTCCCTTCTGAATTCCCAGGGATTTCATATCTATGGTGGCGCACTGGGTATTGGATTTGTTTTTTCCTTCGTTGAGATAGTAGTCGAATATAGATTGTTGGGGATCAGTCACGAGTCTTGTAGGTTAACGTTTGTTCTAGAGATAATTTGGAAAACGAAATACGGGGTGAAAAAATATACTCTTCCCCCAATAAGAGAGACAACAAAGGCGGCATATGTGTTATAGGTACTTGTATGTGACCTCACTAAAAGGGAAACAATACATATCTGAGCGCACGGCGTAAAACGAAGCAGCACGGATAAATACGCCGCCAGAAAAGGAAAGAAAGACAGTTATACTTCTGGGAGTAGACCTTTACTCCTTTGTCAGGTTGACACATCCATCCCACCTGCGTCTTAAACGTTATAGATGTTAAGACAAAAACAAACTTGGCTGAGGTTAAAACAGGTCCAGTGAATGAACGCAGCTAAATAGATATGGGTTAGCGATATAGATTAAGGTTACTGGGGACCTTCAGGGTACGTTTCGGGAGAAAAAACATTGCGCGATATCTATAAGTATAAGACGGACATACCTAACCTGTATATCGTTGGAAATGTTATATAACTGGCTACAACGCTGTAGTATTTTTGTATGAGTTTGATTTTTTTATTTAAAGATAGAACTCCATAAACTTTGGCTTAGTGTTTTTGTTCTTAAAGTTTAAACTCCGCAGAAATACACAAAACTGCTGTCATTTACACATTATTTAAACAAGAAGGTTTTTATCTACAAATGGTGTCTGGGTTTGTCGATTGCGCGAATTGTTTTTAAGTTATACATTTTTTACTTTTCATATCAAAACTGAAGCTGATCATACTTACAAAACACCCTATAAAACAGAAACCAAAACGAAATTTTAAATTCCTAGATATTTCTTTTCAAAATAGATATTTTTCTATCTGAGGTTCAAATTACAGGCAGTTTGGATACATCCTCGTCGACTTGTAGCTTTTTAAAGTTCTTTCTGTAGCTCAAAAAAGTTTGCCGAGAAAAAGCCGAATGAAAGAAAACCACGTTTCACGCCCCAATATGTCAGCCCCGCCTCCTCGACACTTTCTTCAGGAGTTGGCCAATGAAATCAATGTGTCATATTCTTTCATTGTGGCTGTGAATTGGAAGTGTTGTTTTCGCGTTCCGCTCTTGATCTGACCGGATAAGTGATCCGATCATGGGGAGAAAGGAATTGTATATGAAAATCAGGAACAGTCGTTCAAAAGTCTAACCATTATAACAAAATTCCCAGCTAAGAAAGTTTAGAGGCAGGAGGAGAAACAATACCGGCCGACTACGAAGTGCGGCCATGTCAAAGAAAAGCCCGATGTAGCGAAAGCAAATATTCAACAGATTGGGTATTTTTTTCTTATTTATTGTACGTTTAGCGAAACTGTTTACTTTCTTTCCCTTCTAGAATCAATGTGTTTAGAAGGACAAACTATTAGTACTATGGATGAACAAACTATTAATACTATGGATGAGACTTTGCAAGTCGGCGGAAATCTGAAGTTTTGATTGCAATGGATTTTCTAATTATTCATGTCACTGTTTCCTCAGATATTTTCAAATGACTTCCTCGAATGATATAGTAAGCCACATATTAAAAAGTTTAGGGGGAAAAAGTCCGTAAAATATCAATATTGGAGCTGATTTCAAAGGTTTTATTATTGTGCTAGTTCGCGGGCATGTTACTGCTGAGTAATTCTACTCTTCGCATGGCACACTATCAATCAAACCTTGCAAATTTACTTCCGGCAAAATAAGAAATCGTTTTTCCCCGATGAAATGTTTTCTTTACCAAAAACGTTTTTTTGTATCTGAAAGATTTGATCAAATACTACATTGCATGCGGAAAAAAGTAACCTTAATTCATTCATTAACTAAGTCAACTATTTCTTGTATGACAGTTAGTTATTAACGGCCATTTAACCGTTAAAACCTTTATCCACAGCCAGAGTCGATTAAAAATAATGGGATAAAACTGGACTCAAAACCATAGAATCGCAACGATACTCTGGTGCTACGGGTTTTTGATCATATTTAAGGCCATGCAATCGATTCCACACAATCATGCTCGGCTGTTACCTGATTTTAGGTCACACTCGACCGTGCAAATCGTTTCTATACACCACACTCGGCTTTTACGGGATCTGAAGGTCGCACTCGACTGTACATAGAGGTTATTGTCCAAGCTTGTTCGGTCAAGATGGGGGGGATATTGGCCAAGTTATTTTTTTACATGTTTATGGACCGAGTCGAAGTCGAGGTCCATAAAAATGCAAAAAATGAACGAGGCCAATATTCCCCAATCTTGACCGAACAAGCTTGGTCAATAAGGTTTTTATTACATGGCGAAAATGAATAAAATCCCACTTTGAGGAACCCATTGCGTGGTAAACTGAAGAGCGAATAGAAATCAAGCTAAAATTAGACTCAGAGTCGACGACTTTCACTTGAAGTTCAACCTCGTGGCGTTCAAAACAGTTTGTTATAAATAATATCGTACTGACAGCCATCAGCCTCGCAGTCTTCGTGAATATCAGGCCATTAGTCTGCTGCCATTCAATTAATTCGAAACACTAACAACGCCTATGTTCTGTCTTATTTCCTATCTAAAAAATATTTTTTGGCAAACCCAGCAAGACATTCGCTATTATCGCACTTCGGCCATCTTGGATTGAAAGCGAGGCTACCGGGTTGTCGGTATAGTAGCGCTTACTATTTACTCTGTTGTTGGTAGCGAGTTTGGGTGAAAAAGCTACTTCATCATAATAGCCAGAAAAGAAGATCTAGGGATTCCTTTCACATATTTGATTCCAATAAACAGCCCAGAAAGCAATGAAATTTGAAAATACGCGGAGATGTCGACCCACTCTTCAGACTTCAGTTCAGACTTCGATAAATATCCAGAGGCAGAGTTAGTAAAAAAAAACATAACTAATACTTCTTCGTTTAAAGTGCGACAGGTTCCCTCAGACTCACAGCTAGCAGTGGTCTCTACAGGTAAGATAAGAAGAGATAAACCTCACCTAGCAGGGCGAATCAGGAACATGTTAAATTATCGTTATACACGTGCACCTGTGAGCCACCACTCTACACGGTAGGCTTAAATGACCCCGAAATCGCCAGGGTTGAGTCTGACAAAAAAAGTAAAATTAGCACCATTTCTTTACTTCTACACTAAATTTGACGAAATGTTGGCAGATTGATAACAAAATAAAACTTTATCGTTTGAGACATTCTTTCTGTATTCTGAGGTTGTTGTGACGTCATAACAGATCCTCCTTTTTGGGTGAAAATTAGCCTATAAAACATGTTTGGAAAATATTACAATCATCGGAATGCCTACATGAAATGTATTAATTTAGCGAAAATTTGAACTTTCTACAATAAATATGTTCAAAGTTATGGACGATTCACTTTTTATGACGTCAATATTAGTGACGTCATACTTCAAGCATTAATTAGGTTGCCAACTATAACAAATATTGTTAACGAGAATACTATGACTTGTGAGTGTTATCCAAATGCATTTCATCGAGAAAATTACAAAAAATTTGAACGTGCTATATTCTGAGGGCACGCAAATATACTTATGACGTCATAATGACGTTTAGAAAAAATAGGGCTTCGATTGTAGGCTGTTACACTAAAAAAATAAAATTCTAAAATCAAGTCATTGTTATTACCAAAGAGCTTTATTATTGTGCAAAAGATGATGTACCTGTACTACGAACTCTAAAAGTTAAACCAAGCGATATTTTCATAAATGGTTTTAAGTTGTTTATTTCCCGCCAAAATGTGGCGGGAAAATTACCAAAATTCAAAAATTAAAAACTTTTCTTCCTCTTGAGGTTATCGTATAGCTTCAGAGCCAAATTTATCAAAACAATTTAAGTATCCAACAGAAAAAAATTGGTTGATTTTTTTTTTATCTAGACGGAGAAATATCAAAAAGAAACATTTTACCGGAAGATTGCGTTACATGTTTTGATCGACAGCCCAAACACCACATCAATCGTCATGAGCATTTAACCGTAGCTAAGCGCGGGAGTCGTGTTCGGAGTTCGCTCTGTTGTCAGCGTTCTATCGAATCTTTTCTCACATAAATGTCATCGTAAATTCGAAGCGTATTCGCTAAAATTATCCGAAGATGTCTTCTTCAAAACAATTATCTGGTCCTTGGAGTTCAAGAAAGTGGAAAAAAATAAAGAAATGTTCGAAATTATATATTCTTATTACCAATGGCTAAACTATTTTGTTGTACATTAGGCCGCTTGATTCCTCTTAAGTATTTCTACAATAACATGCCCAATCTCTGACATTTTCCGGAGCATATATTCACGGGCTGATTCTTCGGGTAATTTATCTGTCCTCGTGCTTTTCTTTCGTCTTCCGCGTCCGTTTGGTCTGCTTTGGTTTTGCCTTCTTCTTGTCTTTAGCTGGTTTATCCTTTGCCGTTTGACCGGTTTATTCTTGGTTTTGCCCATAATGAAGAGTGATTGAAAACGCGAAACTATTAAACTCAACTGAGCGCGAAGACCTTTTATTGTGCTGCTTTCATGCCGCTGAGAAATCGGTGGGAAGTTTTGACAGTGACATTTCCCAGTCACTGGTTGAACATCATTGGCTGTCTCGCCGGCCGGCTAAAACTTTTCAGAGCGTTTTCTTGACTTTCTATTTTCGTTCTAAACATAGTTTGAAAAAAGCTCCAACTCGACGCGAATTTGTGCGAATTACTTCACATTTTCACAGATTGTTCGCAATTATATCAGCTAAAAAACTTTTTTCGACGATTTTTTTTTTTTTTTAAAGAGAGGCGCTGAGAGCGATTCCTGCACCTATACTTGGATTGCGCGTTAGCAGTTTCACGAAGACCAAAATATCTTCAATTCAGAACGGCTTCGAATTTCCACAATCGCCGACACATTTTCGTAAACAAGGTCTGTGGGAGTCCAGAAAAGCAAACGGATATCAAATGCATTAAATTGCCGTGGAGTTGGAGCCCTTGGTAACCAACTCGCTTGTTCGGAAAAGTTTATTTAAAAATCGCACTTTTATCAAAATTACAAACCTTAGGTATATCGTTGTAGCCAATTTCATAAGCTTTAAAATGAGGTATAATTTATCAAAATACGACGAATATTCGAGACGCCACTTAATTTTATCCGGAACAGTACCCTGAAGGTATATGATAACCTTAACCAATCGAAATCTGGTTTTTGATTACTTTGTTCCTAACAAGAGGAGAATTGAAAACATGACATTTTAAGTATATTAGAGGTATTTGTAAATGTGGAGAAACCTATTATAAATGGATAAATGACGTCATGGTGACGTCATTAAGAAGTTCGCGTTAACACTAAATATGAAATTTTATTTTGTTTACCTTTCTAAACCTCTCCTTAAAAAAAGTCATTATTGTACTGTTTAAAGTTTTGAAGATATAGACAAATAAATTAACCCCGGTGATTTTGGGGTCATTTATGCCCACCGTGCTATTATTATTATATTGTGATAATTTTTAATGCACGTGTACATGGCACTATTTTCATTTAGATGCGACGTTGATCGTTATTTTAATTTTACAAATAAGACTTGTGTACTTTGCACACCACTAATAATAAAGTGTCATGAGCATCTGTACGAAAATTTTAATGTGTGAATAATAAATTTTGTGTATTTGTATTTGTACTGAATCAAAGTGAAATATTTTGGTAGGTTTTATTAGAATGGTCATGGGTGTTATGAAATGATATTTGTCATTGTAAAATTTCTGGTATGAAATGAAGTTTTTTTTTTTTTTTTTTTTAGGAACTTATACATGCATAGAAACAGGCACTTCCTGCTATTTGTCGCTAAGAGTCTTTCCAGTTAATCTGGGATTTTCATGTGTGATTTTCTTAGTAATACCATGATCACCTCAGTTTTTCGTTGTTTGTTCAGGGACATTTAAACTTTAAATTCCCTCATCAGCATGCATACTTGTTCTAATTTTCCCTCGTTGACATGCAAGAATGAGAATTAGAAGGGCATGCATGTTCACGAGGGTTATGGCAGGTCATTATAAAAATTAGTCCCTAGCAGGGTGCAATGCATGTCAACCCTACCTATTTTATGGCTCAAGAAAGATCTTCTCGTCATATGTCAAACACGCTTCTTCCATACATGAGATAATTATACCTAAAACCACAAACATGACATGATTAAACTCCATGCATGCATGCTCCTTGGGTATTTAGTCAGCCACATATTACATTTTATTTTTACATTTTACTTGACATTTTATTTATTCTTCATAAAAACAACACACTTATCCCCAAGGGAAGCCATGCAGGGTCTAGTTCAACCAATGGTGCTCAATCAAGCACCATTGTTGAGTGTTTTTTTTAACAACTCAACTTAGCCTCCTCCGCAGGCGACTCTCTAATATTTGCTCGTCCCTCTCTTACCACAGGAAGCCCGATTTCACATCCTTTTTTCTGTTTTTTTTTTAAATTATAATTAGGAGTTGCCTGTGGGGGAGGATAACCTCGACTATGGTATATTTAGTTAAGGCAGAGAAAAACTAAAGTTCTCTGAGATTAGTTTCATTAGTCGGTGATAATAGTATTACAAAGTGATAGCATGACATTTCAGGAAATTAGCTAGTGATTAAATTTCCCCTCGAGCCTTGGGAGGATTTATGCAAATTCTCCCTAATCCCCCTCGGATCTTGGGTGAAATTTGATAACTAATTTCCCTGATACCATGCTAAAATATTACTTATAATAATATTTTCGAGTTTAGACTGATTTTACTTACCAGTTACCTGACTGTTAGGTCTATTCGATTTTATTAAACAGGTTAAAAAAATCTGCTCTATCTGCATCCTCCATAATTTCTGTGGCTTGACTTGGAAAATAAATAATATTAAATATAATAAATTGATAAAAAAGATGTAAATGATGCTTGAGTACCCATCCAGCTAGCTACATGTAGGTTATAAAAAACATCATAGTGACATGCAATGATTATGACAGAAGTATATAATATTATTGTACAAAATGTTGTGATATACCAAAATAGACAACCGAGACAGTGTTAGGGTCTGGCAGTATTTATTAACATAATAAAAATTATTATTATTACAATATATTTTAATATATTATAAACTAATTGAGATTTTGAGACGCCGATACCGAATTATATTGCCGGCCAGTTGGGAGAATATATTTTCTTCCAACGCCGGCAATATAATTCGGTATCGGCGTCTCAAAATCTCAATTAGTTTTGTATCACGATTCAACAATTAAGTCGTGAATTGTTAAAAGAAAGAAGAGAATGAAGCACCAAACTTATGCTGATCGTAATTTCAATTCTCAAAAGGCGCCTAGTATATCTATGGCAACGGTTTCGCGGCTTGAGTGGAAACAACTTTCGCGACGTGTTTTGAAATCTCTTCAAAAATTGTGAAAATTGTACTTTTAGCGGATAAGAGTGTTAGATTTCTGACCGAAACTACAATGCCAACCTTACCTTTAGGATTGAATAATTATTATCTTGTAATTTACAGTGTTTTGAAGGTCAAATTGTAGAAATCTTGCTGTTGAACAAACGACTTTTGAACTTGACCTGGAACCCATGTAACTGCAAGCGCTCGCGCTAGAGCCAATCAGAGGCTGGTATTCTGAGACGCCAATACCATGTTATATTGGCGTCTCAAAAGTAAACAAAATGGTCAGTGAATCGTGATACTACATTTTATTTACATGATTGAAAGATAATATTAATAGTGATCCAAAAGCTGGATGGTATATTGCTAGTATGGCTGCTCCCCTTAAGCACAAGATAGTTGGTTTATATAATAGGTACTACCCGAGACATAGAAGGCCTAATATATTGGCTATAATAATAATAATAATGATGATGATGATAATATGTTTAGAGTATTGCTCAACTAAAAGTAGGTTGTATCCTGCCAGACTCCAACCTGATCAGCTGATTCTGAACATCTAGATTAATATTAATAGAATTATTAATATTCACTTCAATTATAAATTATGGAAATTAAAATAATTTTACAAAGTTTGCAAACTAAAGTTAGGTGATTAAAAAAATACATTATGTAGTCATTGTTTCATTTTTTATTGCCATTATTTAATAGCACTGTCATCAACATCAATATTGTTTTGCATTAATATCATCACCAGTAACATTTCCATTGTCACTATCATCATTGTACATTGTCAAATGACCCATATCTCATTTTCTCTCCGTGTAATTTTGGTCAATTTCCAAGTAGCCATTTGTTGATAATGCAAGGGCACCCAACGAGTACTTTTTGAAATTCTTTTGAAACCAGTTGTCTGCGGCTCACTCTAGCCATTTTAAGGCGCCTACTATGTCTTTTGACGTATTCTAGAAGGCTATTAGCTGTTCGGATTTTCTAGGTGGAAATCGCGTCAACCGAAAATACTATGGCAAAATATTCCCGGCCTACGAATTTGTTAGTAGTCTAGAACATAAACAAGAATTTTCTAGCCCAAGTAACTTCATGTTGCAAAGTTTTGTGGAGGTACGAATTTTTTAGGGGTTCTTTTGAATCGTTCTGACTCTATTGATCAGACGAATTGGACGTACGAATATTTTAGGGGAAACCTTTTAGTCTCTCTTTTCTTCTATAATTTTCTAGGGATTGAAAACAAATTTTCTAGCCAGTATTTCAGAAAACAATTTTCTAGGGACATTTTTTTCAAATCCGAAAGTTTTAGGCTAACTTACTCTCCCGAACAGCTTTTTAACCGAAAACTTCGTTGGGTGCCCTTGATAATGGCCCAACATTGCAAGTCAGTTACTGTCATTATCATCATTTTAATTACATACAAGCATACACTATACATATATAATGATATATGTATCAGGAGCCATTATTTATATATATATGATATAGTTACAGTACCAATGCAATGTTATCAGCCATCCATGCAAGTGAAACCTTTTGGTTCATTAATAATGCATTTTCTGAAATCCTCATACAAGCCTTCTAAAAACCTACCCCAAAATTTGCCAAAAACCCTAACCATTTCCAATCCAAAAGAACGAGTACACCGAGCAATAAATTATGAAGGATTTTTCACAGGTTTTCAAGTGATCATTTGAAGTGGCAGGGTATTCTGCATTGAGGTTTCTCTATTTTGATTTTAGACCTGTAGAAAATGGACTTGTGCTATCTGTGAGTCTGAGGGAACCTGCCACACTAATTTAAACGAATAAGTATTTATAATCAGCTGTTTTTTTTACTCACTCTAGATATAGGATATTTATCGAAGCCTGGAGTGTGGGCCGACATATCCGCGTATTTTCAAATTCCATCGCTTTCTGAGCTGTTCATTGGAGGCAAATATGTGAAAAGAATCCCTAGATCTTCTTTTCTGGCTATTATTTGTACAATTGGAAATACAGAAGTGGAGATGAAGTAGCTTTTTCACCCAAACTCACGACCAACAACAGAGCAAATAGTAAGCGCTAATATACCGACAACCCGGTAGCCTCGCTTTCAATCCAAGATGGCCGAAGTGCGATAATAGCGAATAGGGGTTATTGACCAAGCGTGAGGACCGTTTGTGCCGACGTTTGTAGTAGCGTTGTGAGGTAGCCGAACTTTTCTTTGTGTTTTTTATTTGAAGTCACAGCCATTTCAGCTTCTGTGTATTTCGGTGATAGCTATAGTATATTTATCTCCACTAATCCAGCTTCATTCAATTCAGTCGTTTTTGTTTCAATTGTTTTCATCGAACTTGCGAGAGCTGGAAAAACTGTATTAATCGCTCTAAAAAGTTGAATTTTAGCTGAAAAACGAAAAAGCAGAAATAGTTTTAAATTAGTATTTGCCTTCATGTAACAAATTGTTTAGTTTCTTTCAAAACGTACGGGTTTTATCGCTATTTGTTTACGAAGAGTTGTGAGCGAATTTGGAAAATCCTGAGCGGGCAAAACCGTCTCCAAACGTTTAAGTCGTACTTGTTTTTGTTTTGTTTTGTATTTTGAGGCTGTTGCGCCGAGATAAAATCGTAAAACTCATTTTCCTTGTCATTAGATTTTTCTCCATAGTTTTGGGTCGTTTTCTCTTGTTATTATATTATGATTCAATTTGAATATCGTCTTGAAAACAAATTCACGAGAGGTCCGGATGAATTCACCTGAAGTCCAGATGAAAAAATCCGGACCTATGAGGAACCAGTCAGATTGCAAGCCTGGACTTCATCTGGACCTCTCACGGGGATGCCATATAATCAAGAGATATAGGAAAGCGATTATGTACTGTTTAAAACACGAACAGCAGTGTTTTATCAAGTTTAAAAATTCTAGGGCGAAGCCCGAGAATTTTTAGACTTGATAAAACACGTGCTGTGAGTGTTTTAAACGGCTTCAAAAACGCTTTAAGAATGCAATGAAAGAAAGACGCACATCTCAAGGGAATGGTTACTTAATGAACCATTGAACCTTTGTATTCACAACGCCATGCAAAATATTCGAGTAATCACCGCCTGCAATTACGAACATCTCAGGGGAATGACATGAAGAAATTTCCATACTATGTTGTTTGAAGCGACGTTTCGCAATGCAAGAAGAATCTGCACTTGAAGGATTTGGTGTCGTGGTTTACCTCGATAAAGTTCAAGACTTGGAAAGCGATGTGACTGACATGACGGCAGACTCTAATTTTTTGACTCCGGCAAAGTTTAATGCACGTTTTTTATAATTTTACGGCTTTGAGTTTGGTTTAATAATTGGAACTAAACAGTGGCTCGGTAAACAAGTAATGGTAGTTGGATAACTTCATTTTAAAAATATTATCTGTGTATCTCGGCAGTCTGCTGATATTAGTAAATTTAGTGCAAAATTTATTATGTAGGTACCTTATGTTCCGTGTACTTTTTGCTATCTTTGGGTCTTTATCAGTGAATTCTTAATTAGGATGAAACTTTATATAAAATTTCATGTTCATTAATATTCTTTATATTAAACGTTCATCCTATTTAGCAATTCAGTGAGAAAGCTGAAACATCAATAGAAATTCCATTGTCTCAATCATTAACCCCGTTTCCCTCTGGGACAGAATTCAAATCCCTCCGCGGGCCTTTTAAAATGATGAGATTTTATCAGGTATAAAGGAGCATGCACGTGACTGATTTCCTTCATCTGATTGGACAAAATGCTCATTAATTATTCATGAGTTTTTGAAATTCAAATAACGGGCCTAAAAGGGAAGTGCGTAGTTGTGACATGCGGGATTATATTACAAAACACATTCCTTCACGGCATTTCAAGTGAGATGGAAAAATAATTCCAAATGAGCTGGAAACTGGACTTTACCTTCGAAATAAATTCACAAATGAAACAAGCACCATTCTAGTTCTTACATATGAAACACGAAGTATATAGTTGCAGTAGCAGTACTTGACTTAATTTTATTGATGCACCCTCATCTGGTCGTCAAGATGGCCGGTACAAGTTTTATAATTTTCAGCGCGTATAAATGTGCAGGCCTACGAAAGTGTACGTTTTCTCCGAAATTAATCGGAATCGTATTTTCAAAATCATAAACATAATTTCCATAATGTTGAGCGATTTGAATTGGTATTCTTGTAATAAATTAGAAGGCCCGGCTGGCCGCCCACTAGCGAGCTTTCAATTTGGCAAACGAATCAGCGTTCAGCAGCAAAGCTTTCACAGCAGATGCTAGCGGCTGGATTGTGCTCCTCACTCAGTGAGCAAGCGCCGCTTAAAAGTTCTCGTCGTTCGGATTCTGTATACCCTTACGGATAAGTGTTCGACTCATTGACTAAGGGTTGTCTTAAGAACATGGACTTGCTTCATCGTATCCACTGAACGCAACGTACAAAGACTGAATAAACTAAATGGCAGACTGCAGACAGCTCGCGCTCAACTTCCGAATGATATTTACGAAACGCACTCAAACAGACTTACCAGAGAAGCCTTTACAGCTACGCCAAATATTATAGATCTAAATCATAAAAAGATCATTCAGAGACTGCGGGGTACACTTTATTAAGCTTTAAACTATATTTGACCCGATTTGAGACTTTACTTGTGGCTTGTGTGTTTTGATTAAAGACCACGAAGTCAAAGTCCACGAAGACAAAGTCCACGAAGACAAGTCCAACATATATCGAAATCCTTTTCAAAACGTGAACTACTATGCCCATAGAGCCTTATAAACAGGTACATATTTCCTTTAAGTTCACTTTTTGGACATAAAAGTTTGTTTTCTTGTATAAATTGGCCCTATAAACACTTCTCCTGCCACTGATAAACGGAATCGATTGTCGCCCATGCTCGTTTCAATCTCGCCCCAGTCCTCTCGTTTCCAGATTATCACACGATTTCTTGATTTGATCGTGATCACCATCGACTTATTTAGTGACACGTCTCCCATTCTCTGCGATAACTCATTACTGCGCATGCGCGTATTCACGAGTTAAAACGAAGCACGATGTATTACTAAGAAAACTCATTAGCTCTTCATGAGAGAACTGACCAATAACAATGAGTATAGCATGATCAACCTTCATACCCGGTAATGCGAAAGGGTCTTGATACGATTTGTGAGATTGTGGCCCTATGTAAAGATTTACGTTTGTTCGACAAAGGAAATTGTCCACAAAGTGATTTATATATATACATGTATGCTCACTCTCACTAGTAAATTCCGTTTATATATACAATAAATATTTTACACATTGTTTAAATGCTGAGAAACAATGGCGAGACTTGTAAAATACATAAACGCTCGTTTCATTGTGGTGGTCCCAGGTCTTTGGAATCCGGAAAGAGCTTCGTCTCTAAAGGCGGGAGCAGAATTTGAATTGCAAAGGAAGAGTGGGGATGAAAATGTAAAACCCGGAATAGGTCTAGCTTACATTTGTATTTGAAGGCTCTCAAAAACCAATTGTATTGGGGAACCCAGGAGCCAACCTGTTATAAAACCTTCTGAAAGAAGATGGCTCTTATGCGAAGAGCATGATAGGCCCTAAAGACATTGCACTAGCAACAGAAACATATTTGGAGTACAGTAGAGGATGGCGAGGAATCAAATTTTCAAAGCTCTCAGGAAACAGATGAAAGTTCTCAGGACAATGACTCCCCAATAACGAAAGTGACGACGAAGAAGAATATGCATCGTCACGCTTACAAGATGAACCCATCCATCGGAATAGAATTTTCACAAAAGAAGACACCCGGAGCACAAAACTTTGAAGTGCCTCTAATATTTAATTTGTTATCGTCAATATTGTTTCTACACCAAGTGACTCGGTGAATAGATCAATACATACTAGCCTGAATGCCAGCCGTCCGAATTCGCTCTCCCTCTCTCGGCGAAAGAGACACCTGAAATCTAAGCGACATAATGTCGTCCGATGTAATTATGTGAATAAATTTGCATAATAGTTATAATTTGAAAACGTAAACAATATGGCGGCATATACAGACTATGAATATGGATGACGTTCATTGTTTCCTTTATAGTTCTAAACTTGAGTTGTCTACCTCTCGCATAAATATTCGAAGTCGTTCAACGTTTCCAATAGAATCAGAGATTACCGTTCAAAGTAGAGGCGGTGGGATCGGATAGCCGCATTTGTCCTCCATGTTTGTGTAGACTTCGTAAAAAGAAGACCCTTGAAGACAGCTTAGAGACTTCCATTAAAGAACTGTCCAATAATTATTCCAAGCGGAATAGTGGCCAAGGTGAAGTGGACATCGTAACCGATGACAGTAAAACAGCAGGAGCAACGGACTTGCCCCTTTGAGTTTGATGACGAGTACTCCAATAAAGGCAGGAAATCAAGCATCGAGATCCAAATCCAATTGCTGCGAATCTACACGTAGCACTACCACTTGTACTTCTTTACCTCAACCAGGTGTTACGGTAAGATATAAAGTATTTATATATATAACTAGAAAATGACATACTTTCGACACGGCTAAAAGAATAAAAAGTTCAAAGGCAAAGCCAATTAAAAGGTTGGTAATTTTATCAGCAGTTACGTACATGTGCATTGTTGTGCCTTGTTTCAATTTCTGTATCTCAAATGATTAGATGTTACGCCTATCCTATTCTTATTTCTTGTTCTGTGTACAATTTTTCCCCTGGCCTATAGTGATAGGGGAGGCTCGGTTCGAGTCCGGGATGACACATTGCACTCCAGTCCACACTAGTGTATCAAAACATAAAACGTTTACAGTACCAGTCACAATAAATATTATTTCTATTTTCCAAGCACATCAATGATTATGCACCTGTCAATGTTAAGCTCGGGGAGATTTGAAACTTCTCCCAAACAAATGTCAAATTCCCCATTCTTGGGACAACACATTTGGTCAAAAATAACAAAATTTCCTACCCCTATCTTCCTTATGTTTCCCATAAATAACCCTAGCCTGGGGCAGGCAGCATATGCCAAAATCCCCACCCCTTGCCACCCCCCCCCCCCTCCCCCTAGTGCTTAACATGGATAGGTGCATTACCACTTTAGGTCCTGTTGCACGAGGTATTTTTTTCTTGAGAAAACTTGCACGGACCTTTAATTTAATTGGGTAAAACAGTCGACCCTTAAAATATTTGATAGAGTACTGCTGTACGTTTCAAATAGTTTAAGATAGTAATACAATAAAAATAATAATAAACTTTGGAAATGTACTAGGTATAACTCACACCTCATGAAAATATTAAAATGACCAATTTATGAAAAAACTAAGCTAATTTTGTTCTCTTAATAGGTGGAGGTAGTCTGGCCATCTGAGACAAGGCGAAGAAAGCTGGCTACAGACATGGAGCCAATTGGGAAAACAAATGGCCCGTAAGATGTGGGAGCATACAATTCTAAAAGTAGAATTATTAAAGTTTGTCATGAGGGCTGTAGCCTCAGAATGCTCTGAGCCTTGTTCCACTAAAAAAAACAGACGAAAGCAAGACTTTCTGGAACTGAAGACATGCTGAAGTTTGATATGGAGGATATGTGCAAAGAGTGGATGGAAAAGGCCCCTATTTTCTATTCAATTCTGATTTCCTCAGCTTTATCAGGGCGGCGTAAAGATGTGGAGACAATAAAATGGACAGCAAGTGTCGCTTTGGCTGGAGCTGTTTTATTGAGGGAAAGGTCAAAAGGCATGGATGCCATCCAGATGTTGGTCTCAAACATTGTAAGATCAAGTTCAAATCAGGACAGTGTTAAACTGATAAAGATGTAAAATTATTGGTTCCTCATTAACCTCAAGTTATTAGTGTAATTTATGGTGACTTTAAAGTGCATAATATCTATAAGCCCAAATTATTTACCTTTAATATTGATTCTACATTACATTATTAAATAGAAAAATGGTGCTTTATTACTTGATTCAAATGTTGCACCAATTTAGGGGTTTTAATTTGGGAAGTGCTAATTACATGACATCACAGGAGGCATTTGCTACCATTTCTTTATTCTTTGGATGAACTTGTTTGACGACATAAGAAAACAAACTTCTAAATTCATTTATTTAAACTAAGAGTAGAATACATGTACTGCTGTTAAAAATATAGTTTATCTATGACAGCAAATTGTGTACAAGTTACATGGAGGCTCCTTTGATATCATGTAATTAGCATTTTCAAAATTAGTACCTTATTACGCATTGCTGCAATATTCAAATAAACAAATGTTACATATTATACCATTTCACTATTCTCTTGTATAAATATTAATGGTAAAATATTTGGGTTTGTAGGCACCAGTACATTGTAATTACTGAAACTGTATTTTTAGGAATTTTCTTCTAAAGTAAGCTCCAAGAGTTTTGAATATTAATTAAACTCCTCTTTAATGATAAAATTAGCACTTTACTGTGCTGCGCACCGTACCGTGGCCACCTAACAAAGTTTTTGACGAATTTCTGACATCTTTTTGACATCTTTTTAATTAACTTGGGCTGCTTAATCAATCAGGAAGCTGATAGTCTGTGGTTCATGCACGTCACTCAGCAAATGACGCTGTCTAGCCGCTAGACTGCCACAGACTGTTGGCTTCCTGATTGGTTAAGCAGCCCAAATTAATTAAAAAGATGTCAGGAAGATGTCAGAAAGATGTCAGAAATTCATCAAAAACTTTGTTAGGTGGCCACGGTACGGCGCGCAGCACAGTAATATATGGCGATGATTTCAATGTTTTGATATTATGAATTATTAATGTGTTTGAGAATGTCAGTTTGAAGATTTAATATTGTATGTGATAATTCTAGTACCGGTAAGGGAGTGGTCAGTAATTATTGGGGGGTCACATTTTTTGGGCTGCCAGTTTGGGGAGGGTCACATTTTTTAGTACATATAAGGGGAGGCGTCACATTTTTTTATGCTCCAAATGGTTGAAAAATATTTATAATTTTTGTACATTATTACATCTCCATCACTGTTGTACCAGTACAGCCGCAGCCAAGATTCTGGCTACACGTTTAGGGGAGGTCAATATATTTTAAGCCCTGGTTTGGGGAAGGGCCACAATTTTTAGGCCTGAATTTATAAAACCTCATTAGCCCTCCCCCCATAATTACTGACCGCTCCCTAATAGATTGGAACACAAAGTTTTGTTTTATTTTTAGGCATTGCTCACACGATTAAATGGCCTGAGGCTTACTGTATCCAGTCCTCGCCTGCTAAGAAACCTGGATGTATATGCAGAGGCATTCAAGGAGAAGGTTAAACAGGAGAAGGAAGTTAGAGTTCACAATCTTCAAAATCATGGTTACCTGAGTAATGATGGAAAGGTTGCAGACACACAAGTTACATCTACAGCTACATGTATATTACAACCATCTGAAGACCCTCTTCCTGTATCTTCTGGTCACAGCAGTTCTGTTGGAAGTTGTCCAAGTAAAGCACAGCTCACCAATTTGGCAGCCCCACCACCATTCCCCACTTCTTCATTGTCCTTTGGTTCATATACCATATTAGGTGGTAGGTGTTTTCCCAGCTGTGCTGCATCTTCATCTGAAGAGGATAACCCTCAAAGTGGCTTCAACATAGTCATTGACAATTGGGACATGAGACAAAATGTAAGGGACATGTCTTTAGAACACCAAAATGTTGACATCCACTGGATGAATCACAACATAGTACATAACCGTGTCTCTGGTAACCATTTACAAGATGACAGACCTAGGAAAGATGTTTTGGACTTGGAAAATGGCTGATCACAAAGAACTTGATAAGAACTACTTGGTGCACATCCCGAGGATCATCACCAAAAGGATACCAGCATTGCAGATTCTGGAACAACATGTTGCCATGCACATAAAGCACAAGCATTCAAAGGAAATGAGCCAAGAAAGCAAGAAGGTAAGTTGTTACTAAATTTATGCTCAGAATTAACTTAATTACATTTATGCTCATTAATTTAACCGCCTCCCGGTTAGCTCAGTGGTTAAGCGCCAGTCTTGTACGGGAGGTTGTGGGTTCAAACCCGGCTGGACCAACACTCAGGGTCTTAAAATAACTGAGTATTAGGTGCTGCGTTTGTGAAACAATTTCTTTCATGAGCTACAAATGGTTAGACCTTCGTGTCTTCTCAGATAAGGACATAAAATCGTAGGCCTATTAGTGGATGGATATGCCACTGATTAATCCCATTATATTATATGTATTATATTACATGTATATTATATTAATGAGCTTAACCAACATACTTATTCTACATTTCTTTAATCAAAAACAACTTTTAATGAAATACTTTGTTCTTAGCTGCATATGGGAATCATATTTGAATCAGAAGTGTCAAATGATGGAATTGTGAAAGTTCTCCAACACATTCAGCCTCTTCTCCCCTCAGCAGGTAATATTGTTCATTATAGCTTGTGCCTTCACCGCAGTGACTATTATTTTATAATGTTTTAACTTGGCAGACATCTTTATAATATGGGGGAAATGAATCTTTATTTGAATTAGGTGCCAGCGAAGAGGTGACTTTTGGAGAGGAGGGGATCATAGGGGACCAGTTAACCATTGAGAGATCTGTCAATGCCATCAGATCAATGTCAAATGGCTACACGCCATTAGAACGGCTAGAAGGGATTCCATCCTGGGATAGCTGACTGGCATAAACGTGTCAAATTTCTAGATGTGAGTAAATAAATGTATAATATAGATACGATAACTAGTACACACATTTTGATTCCAAGGCTAAAAGCCATGTTTTATTAGAGTACACATATCAAGCATGGTTTCCTACCATGTTTTATTGTTTTAAACTACCATGTTTCTTTTGTTGCATGCATAAATCTGTTTTATGAAATAGAAGAATCCTTATAGCCGTGTATTATTCTGTCAGAAAACACTCCATTGACCATACATGCTGAAGGCATGTGCATTAATATATATCTTATGTTCTCAAAGTCTGTTGTGTTTTATGACAGTATAATACATGGCTCAGGCTTCTTTATTTGTTAAATAGGGGAAGGTGAAATCATTTCGATATCATTGTTTAAATACAGGAAATATTTAAAAGCAGTAAGTTATTTTTCTTATTTTAGATCATCTTTAAAAACCTATACTCACCAAAGTCTTGTAGTGATGGGTGTACGATGTACAGCGACAGAAACCTGCTCAACAGAAGAAATGTTAAACAGGATGTACATCAAGCCTACACTGCATGCAGAGATTTCTTCATCATAGAATTTGAAGCAAGAGTTGTAGCTGCCACTTTCAAAGTGCTTGGATTATGTCTAAGCTTGAAGATGAACCAGCAACCCTTAAGATCCCAGAGTCCAATTCCTGCCTGTCTTGTGAGCTGTACCTCCACAAAGTATCAAAAGCTATTTTGGATGCTTTTGTTTGTAATGATCGATGCCTCCCCCATTATTTATTCAGTTTTAAGAGAAGACGAGAAAGAACGGGTTCAGGCATTGCAGCCAGTCACAGCAGATGGGAGATATACCTGTAGGTCACCAGGTTGCCTAACAGCATTTAAGTATGATGGAAAGAGTCGCCAGAATCACGAATTGAAGTATTATTCACCACCTGTGTGGCCTGAAATCAATTTTGATGATAGTAAAGTTGAACCACCCAAATCTTCCACAAGATGATGCTTACAACTATAATTGCTGTCTGCTGAAGTATGATTTATTATATAAAGAGTTCCTAGATGCTATCGCTGAAGGGGATGGTGACCGCAGTGTACGTTGCTAGAAGATGCTTCTTCTTCATTTTTAGAATGACAAGGGCAGCAGCAAATATGCTCTTGAATCATTATACTATGTTCTTCAAGTGAACTTTTTGCTGACTCCACGCCAAAGGTACAGACTGATGTGGAACCGATCTGTAAGGGGGAAGACATCCAACATCCCACTAGACCTTGATCTGGAGCATGACAACAAGACACTGAAGGAACAAGTCAAGCATCTGGGCTGGAACCTAACAGAGAAGGCTATAACAAGAATCTGCAATTCACAGTTAGTTACAAGAAGAGTGAAAGAAAGTCAAGAGATCAGGTAACATACCATCAGAACTGATTCGAAAGATTTTTCTGTCATCTTAAACAAGCTAACTGAAGAGAACATATTTGAATTTTGTAATGGTAGAGTGCTAAAGAGTTTTCCAGGAATGCACAGTGACCCATTACACAGCCTGGACATGCATTCAGTTTATAAGTGGATCAATGATCATAAGAAATACATCTCACTTGACAAGAAGGCCAGACAGTTTAAGGTGATCATAACTGACCTTTAGCTATGCAAATTCATGTGAAGAGCTCAGAAAGTTTTGTTGAATTTATACAATATATGTTATGAAACGTAAAAGTAAATATACAGTGCACTCATTCCAAAAAGATTGTCTTTTATTAAGCAACAACTGCAAACCAAAAGACAAATGGAATTTACTGGACCAGTATTAAGCCCTGGCTAAACAGACAAACAATTTCATCAAACATCCTGTTAGAATGTCAATTTTAACATTTTACTGAGGTAGCTAAATGGTCATACAATGTTTGATCGTAAAGCCACATCAAACATAATTTACTCAAACAATTTACAAAATAGAGCCCGCCACATGTTTTTGTGCTATGCTGAATCAGTCTGTCTGTGATTGGCTAAATAACACCTGCCTTGAATACATGTTTGGTTGAAAGAGATGTCAAAATGACAAACATTTAATGTTGGATGAAAGTGTTTAATCTACATCAAACATCAAACTTGTTGGAATACCATTTAAAAGTCAATTCAAGAGGTGGTGGTTACATGATAAAAAATGTTCATCCAATATTTGATTAAAATGTTTGATTGTTTAACCCTAAAGCTTTACTCTCATTAATATTGTAACTGGTACATGCTGGCTGCAAATTAATTTTAACAATAACTTAATGTTACATATGGGTGTACACTGCATTGTTTTATGTTGCTTTCATTAGACAATAATTATTATTAACAGAGTTAAATGAGCAGGGATGACAGAGATTCAGGCTGCATTTCATGTCAGTCATCTAACAAACTCCGAGCCCATAGAACCATGCTTCATTGTCAGAACTTGGATAATTGTGTATACGCCACTAAATTAAGTCTTTCTTTTAAGAACTTTGATAATACATGTAGTACTGTGATATTTCGAGAACACCTTTTAATAACTCTTACTAGCATCACCCAGCCATGGGCTATTGGCATTCTGATTGGCTGAATAATGACTGGCTATCGATCAATAGATGGTGCACACACTAGAACCTGACTGCAAAGTTGATAGAACAGTATATGTAGCTGAGTGACGCTAAAATAATTATTAGACTGGCTCACTTCCGATTTCTATTGTCTTTGATAGTTGTCTCAGGGCTGCACCCCTCGCCAACTACATGTACCTGCCAATAGAAATCTGAAGCTTGCACCCTAGTTGTTAATAATTATTATTATTACATGGCAGCTCCGTGAGCGGGCAAGATGACTCTGAATGCTGCAATCTGATTGGTTGCTCAGCGGGCAAGATTTTTCCATCTTGCCCTCTCAGGATTTTACAAAACCGCTCACAATTCTTCGTAAACAAATAGCGATAGAACCCATACATTTTGAAAGAAACTAAACAATTTGTGATATGAAGGCAAATACTAATTTAAAAATCGTTCTGCCTTTTCGTTTACAGCTAAAATTCACCTTTTTAGAGGTATTAATGCAGTTTTTCTGGCTCTTGCAAGTTCGATGAAAACAACTGCAGCAAAAGCGACTGAATTGAACGAAGCTGGACTTACGGAGATAAAAAACTATAGCGAAGCTGAAATGGCCGTGACTTCAAAAACACAAAGAAAAGTTCGGCTACCTCACAACGCTACTACAATCGTGGTACAAAGAAATAAAATGATTACGGAAACGAGTAAGCTTAGCACACAGTTTCATCAAAGAAAGCAGGTTTTATATTGTATGACCTAAGAAATTCAGCATTTACATTTGGTAAATGGCTTACAAATTAAGAGTATTTACTAGATTAATACTTACAAGTTTGTTTGTATTCTTCTACAGCTCTATTTGTCAAGTTTTGCAGTGTGCTTATCTGAGGTATCGCCACTCGAGTGATTTCAACGTCGGTTTTCAACTTTCAAATCTTCCACAAATATGCACATTTTTGTTTCTAGTTAATGCATTCGGCCTTCCTGATGAAGTTGTCATTGAAACTCAGTACATCTGAAGTAAAGTACAGGTCAGTTTTCATCCATAAAAACGCATTTGTTTACGTCGGAAAACAAACTGTTTTGAACACCACAAGGTTGAACTTCAAGTGAAAAGTCGTCGAGACTCAGTCTAATTTTAGATTGATTTCTATTCGCTCTTCAGTTTACCACGCAATGGGTTCCTGGCGCGTGTGTCAAAGTGTGATTTTATTCATTTGTGCCATATAATAAAAACCTTATTGACCAAGCTTGTTCGGTCAAGATGGGGGGATATTGGCCTCGTTCATTTTTTGCGTTTTTATGGACCTCGACTCCGTCTCGGTCCATAAAAACGCAAAAAATGAACTCGACCAATATACCCCATCTTGACCTCACGCTTGGTCAATAACCTCTACTTATTAGGATAAGACTACTGTATCGCATGTTCACTACATATAGTTACAGTCCATTATGGTACTAAATGTGCTGCATGTACATGTATGCATGGGAGAAAAATAAAACAACATGAGCAACTATTGTAGTTTCTGGGATATCGACATGGAATAACTGGAACACTTTCTATTGCTTGGTAGATCAACTATTTGATTTCACGATCCCAAAGGTAATACTATAAGGGCAATGGCTAATTAGTATCTGAAGGGTAGTTTGGGATCACACTGGGACTGGGCTATGTCATGGTGAGAATCTGTGCTTTACATTATCATGCAAAAATTACTAACAAACAGTGTGTAGAAAGATACTGGTATAATCAACAAAGTGGATTAAGGTAAGCTAAACACCATATGGAGTGAGTAGCAACTGGTGTTTTGAGCATACATTGTACATGTAAAACCTTTGTCAGATGGGCTAATGCTTGAAACGCTCAGCTGATTCTTGCTCCCAACGGCGGTTAGCATACCCTAATCAAATTTGTTGTACACCATTGTTTATCTTCCCCACTGATACAGATTTATAATACATCACAGAAACTACAATGTAGTCTTCCATTGTGTATAAATTATAAAGATCTAGTCTTTAAGGAAAACTTTGCTCAACTAATAATTTATAATTATTATAACTTCAGTAACACTAAACCTAAATTAATATAAATTACCCTAGAATAGTTGTGGTAAGTGGACTATTCTACCTCCATGCTTTCCTGTTCTTTATCCAAACTGAAATCATCTAATGAGTCTGTCCACATTTTAGCCCAGTTGTCTGTATTCTCTTCTTCATCAACATCATCAACAATGTCTCTGTCATCAAGATCAACAGTAGGGAGTTCATCTGCCATAATCTCAAATACATCCTTCATAATGTTGTATATTTCAACTGCATGTTTCATTTGTCATACTTCTACCAAGTTCAACATATCTGACAATGTTGAAATGTAGGATGCATTTTCCAACACTTGTTCTATATGATAAACCCCAAATTCCATTGTAAAACTTGGTGAGTTTTTATACATACAATATGACATCCACCGCTTCTTGTAGATAATTGAAGCCTTTTCCAATGCTGCATGCTGACTTTCAGGAACTTCTCTCACTGGTGATTTTATTTCTGTGGGTGCATGACTGAACCACATTAAACACAGACTCTTCATTGCATCCATCCCCACTGCATTTACAAGTCAAGGCACAATTGTCACAGCAGTAGTGTCCCGTTGGAGTTTCCTCACTTGAATTGTAATCTGCTGGTTTATCAAAATGACTATTAATCAGCTGTCTCCTGCATTTGTTCGACTTCACATATTCTTTGATATTGGTATCACAGGCACTCAGCATTTCTTTAGGGTTGGGGTTATCCTCATGTAGATAAATGTGGGATCCAAGCATAATAGAAAATAAAGAAAAAAATGTACTGCATTGATTCACAGTCTGAACATAGATAATAGTCCTATCACATTGTCTTCCACTGGACTTGATAAGATTCAAAATCCATTTGAAGTATTATGTTACATGCACTTTGTGGTTCATTTTAATGACGCTGTAGGTGATATTTGGTCTCTCTGGAGGAACCATGATGACTTCTGGTTTATCCATGTTTAAAACAGAACAAATGTTTTGCCTGGTAGATGTCATTGCTGTTGCAGTAAGAGCAATGAAAGGCACAGTACTTGGGAGTAATGATCTTAGCTCTTGAATGTTATTGTACCATCGTCTGAAGGCCACCTAACCTTTGTTGTCACCTTGACCCCTGTAACATACATGTAAAATATTTGTATTTTAGACTCCCTGACTCGGGTCCTTTTAAATTATTACACACATGCACTGTAAATTGAAAAGAGCAGTTTCGGACCCAAAAATGGGGCCAAAACGGTGAGTAAAATTTGGTGTTAATTTTGGGGCTATTTTAGTCCCATTAGAATGGAGCTAAAACAGCCCCAGATTGTGGAGCTAATTTGACCCTAGCTTTTTGGCTGAATTAGACCTTTTTAAGTGCTGATTTGGAAGACACTGGGGTCAATTTGGTCTCAAGTCTCAAGTCTCAAGTTTATTTCACACTATTTACACAGATACACAATTACTAACATTACATTAAAAAGAGAAGAGGAAAAAAGGAAGAATGTGTTGATTATATGTTCGTGCGCAGTGATCAAAGGAGCAAAAGCTTTCGAGTTGATCACTGCCTACGTTTGTTTAGGAGTACATAATATTAGACTAAGCTGAAATAGTTGGTCAGTTGCTTGTTAAATTTGATTTTCTAAAAGGATAGTTTTATAACGTTTTTTGAATACATTAATAGAGCTAGAACGTTTAATATTCAATTCAATTGTTTCCCAAATTTTTGATGATATAAATTTGAATGTATAAATTTCAGAATTAGTTCTCGCTTTTGGTCTAACAAAATTTAAATTAGCAGCAAATCTGGTATTGTATGTATGGCGTTTTGCAGCTGGTGTGAGGACTTCAGAAAAGACCGATGGTATATTCGTTTTCTTATTTATAATTTTGTAACTAAATGTTGCAATTCTTAGTTTGAAGATATTGTCAAGTTTTAAAATTCCAAGAATATTAAAGTATGGTGTAGCACTTTCTCTGCTGTGTGCAAAAAATATGTTTCTAATGCACTTATTTTGTTTAGTCCGGAGTTTTATCAGTTTGGATGTATAGGTGTTTGGATGTATAGGTGTTACCCCTTTTATGGAAGCAGAAACACTGGGTCAATATTATTATGGCTAAATGTTAAGTAAAGCATGAGCATTTGTTTGAGAAAATGCAGAATTACTTGAATTACAAATGTTACCTGACTAAAATGCATTGCAACTGGTACTTGTACAATGTAAGTTGTATTTTCTTAAATACAAGCCCTGATATTTACTTATAAAATGTGGCTCTGTAGACCAGGGCCTGGTTGTTCAAAGGGTGGATAACTTTATCCACTGGATAAATCCCTAAGCTACATGTATCAACCCTTTGAACAACCTGGTTAACAGAGCCAAATTTCATGAAATGCCAGAGCAATGTATTTAAGAAAATACGACTTACATTGAACATGTACTGCAATGCTTTTTAGTCATGTAACCTCTGCAGTGATTCAAGTAATTCTGCATTTTCTTAAACAAATGCCCATGCTTTACCTAAAATTTAGCCATAATATTATTGACCGAGTGTTTATTAGACATTAATATTTTTTGTTGTTGAGCCTCTGAAATCTTCACTGGCCCAGGGAACCAGGAATAAAAAAATTGGGCACTCCTTCTCTCTAAAAATTATAGGTCATCACATGGGGTCAAGTAAAATGAAGGACTAATTTCACGTTTTTAAACCTTACAAAATTTCCCAAGTCATGCAGCAATCAGAGCAATTTTATCAACTTTGAAGACACAAGGGAAATTAATCCTTAAGTTTATGAGGACCCATGTGATTACTTGTTAATAACAGAGGTCAAAGTTAGGCAACACATCAATACATCAACGATCAACCATTGCGAGTTCAAAACAGAGACTAAAAATCCTGCCGTCTTCTCTGATGAGTTACTTCAGATAATTATGCAAAATTATAAAATATGAAACAGTTTCTGGTAGTTACGTCACTGGACGGCATTATCGTCAAATGAATTCTGACGTCTCTCTCGGGAGGAACAAACCAGAGGAGACGGCTGAAATTCAGGCCACTGTATTCCAGGCCAGGTCTTGAATAAAAAGCAGGGTCTCAAATAAATGTCCCTAGCATTTATTTAAAATCACCCTGCTCATACATTGTACAGGTACCTGGCATTAATATTCCACAAAATTATTATAAGTATTCCTTTCCAGGGCTGGAAATTGCGCCCGATACGGGGGTAAATACGCCTAGATTTTTTCGTTTTACGCCTAACGTTTTCCATTTAGGCGTAAAATTACGCCTAGATCTTCTTATCGGTCTTATTTCCAAATCTCTAAAACTATTTGATTTTTTTGAAACAAATACTACCATTTGCAAGCAAGCGTTTAGTGTAAACTTTTATGTCTGTTGTTTCAAGTTTGAAACGCAGAGTTTACTAAATACGCGGCGACGTTTGGCGTGTGAAGTCTGAACTTCAAACCGCAAAATGTCAAAGTTTGACAGCTCCTATCTATAGGTTTTGGCATGCAAAACATAGCCTTTTGTCATGCAAAATAACTTGTTTCGCGCGGGAAAATAGTTTACATTACGCCTAAATTTTGGAGAATTACGCCTAAAAAATTTAAGCTCGGCGTAAAATTACGCCTCCTTTTTTTTCTTAATTTCGAGCCCTGCTTTCATATAGCAGGACAGGTATATTATTGAAGATTACTAATTATCCTAAAATAGCCTAGTTTATGTTTTTATACATGTAAGTCTTATCTGTTGGTCTTCTCCCATGTGTACTCAGCCAACCAGCAAACTTGTTGCATACTGTACACATATGCCTGCCAGTCCTGTTCTATCTTTGCTTTTCTGGCATACATGTACATGCTGAAAAAGGAAGAGTACATCACTTACTGTTAGCAGTGGTGTAGTTACTTAATTTACATTATTTTGGGAAATAACAAAATTGTTTTTGATTTTCAAGTTGTTTGTGTGCCCACTGGAAATACCCACTATCAAAGAAATTCTAATAAAGAAAGTACATGTTATTTTGTTAATTAAGAAATAAAAACAAAAGTCCAAATTCTAATGCATCAGTCAAATCCCCCCTCCCCCGGGATATGGTGGGGCATTTGCATACTTTGATTAGTCTATGGTTTTGTGTTATTCTTTTCATTATTTACTCGTTTAGAAACGACCTTGTAAACTTAGAAATATACTCAAACACAACGCAGTGTCCTAAAATTGTAACTAGATGGTTAATTTGAGTCGCCGATGTGTGTTTAAGTTGTAATGTGACTCTGCTCGGTAGCAGATTTATAAAGGCGAGAGAGTGAGCAAATTGCATAGTTAGTTCATCCGTGAAATACTCATTATATTTACGTTTTGTAAGTATTATTAAGGGACCTACCGATCAACATATCTACTCTGTAGGTAAATTAGGAATTACTTTGGTCTTTGGACCATTACTAGCATTAGTCATTACTTTAAAAGTTACAAATAAAACTGTGTATAAAGGCAGTTACCGGCCAACTTACCGTCATCTTCGAACTGTTAGTTTTTAGTGTTTCGCTTTCCTCCAAGCTTACCAGTCCATAAATAGCCATTTAGGGTCCAAACGACTTCTTGATGAGTTCTTAGCTTGGTTCCAAAACTCTTACACTAGCTAACCTTCTGTAAATTCATTGAAGTTGTAGCCAAATGTAGGGAAAGACGGTTCAGTAATGCAACCGTTGAACTTGAAGTTCGTTCGACCGCCGAAACCTGATGTACTCATGAGCATGCGTACGTTGCCGCTGACCGATTTACAGTACTGTAGTTACCAGTCTCTACTCGTGTATCAGGAGACACGGTTGCACTATTTTCATAATACTATTTTGTACTATAGTATTATTATTTTTCATTTATTAATGCTTGAGCAATTTACATGCTAACTTCCTCGCAAAGTAGAGACTATTTGAAATAGTTCATCCGCATCTCAGAAACTTTCCTTCGTGAATCTGCCAGTTTATGTTTTACCACCACTCGCTGTGGTCTCACGCGGCCCCGGGGAGGGGGGGTACTCCCTTATATGGCCTATACGGGTATGTGCTGGGGGATAGGGTATAGTTTTTTGAGCTGCCGCGGTCTGGGATAGGGTATTCTTTTTACGGTTTCGATTTGGGAAAGGGTATGGATTTTTATATACTTGTCGTTGGCGCTATGCCGCGGCTCTTTCGACCACACTACAGCTTATAATTAAAATACCATATTAAAACAAAACAACGGCTTTCGTAGTGTAATTTTAATTTAAAACTGTTCGGTATCTGGGATAGGATATATATTTTTTGCTTCAAGTCTGGGATAGGATATGGTAAACGGCATTTTTAGTTCTGGGATATAGGCTCAGGGTTTTGAGGTCAGTCTCGCGGCACATCCCTATACCCAAAACTATTCCCAGTAACCCCTTCCCCGGGTCTATGGCATAGGAATCAACCAGTGCATGGAGGGCTCCTGAATCAACTCATGACACTAGACCTCATGCCTATGTGGTTTCAAAGAGCTTTTATATTAGTTAACTCCAAGGAAGAGTTGGGCCAAATCAGCCCAACTGCATTTGACTCTTCATACAGCCGAATTGATAGGAAGGGCCAAATTGGAAATTCTTGGAGCCAAATTGGAAATTCGTGGGGACAAATTAGCTGCTATTAGGGCTGATTTGGCTTCATTTTCCAAAACGGCTCCTTCAGGGGCTGAATCAGCCCAAGTGACTTTGGGGCTGATTTGGCTTTTGGGGTCAAAACAGCTCTTTTCAATTTACAGTGTGTACACACAAAAAAAACACAATAATTCCGGTTAGATAATCAAATTAATGGTACAGTATGTTTTATTTCAGTCTGCTAAACTGCAGACTATCATATCCCTCTCCCCCAGGGGCAACTCAAAATGACGGGGGTGTTCGGTGGTCATTTTAAAAATGACCCCTAAAAGGTATGCATAAATTTGAAGTTTAAAAACCATGAGTTGGACCCCTAATAGTATGCATAAAATAAAATTTATAAAGTAATTCCTTACGTCTACATTGTAAAATAACCATAACATTCTAATTTAAACCCCTAAAAGGTACGACTCTGGTTATATAACTATTAACTCGTGCGAACATGACCCCTACATGGTCCGGTATGCCGGGCATACGGTATGGTTATGAGAATTTTTACCCATAAAAAGAAAGGAGCTCTGAGCACCCCCGTCAGTTCAATACAGGGAGTCTCCCCTCTCCCCCAGGTCCTGCCCCTTCAAAAGTTCACTTCAAAACTCCTTGGAATTTGTAGACATGCGTATTTAGTTTCGCTCAATGAATGATATCGAGACTCGAATCTAATTTGGTTAGGATTTTTTTTAATTTTGGGGCTAGGTGCCTCAGAACAATATTTTTCGTAGTTTGAGCATGAAAATATACATTACCAGTGCGTGATACAGTGAGCTTCATCCACAGCTACTGCAATGACATTCTGCTGATAAATCGGTGAACTCAGCATTTCGCGCCATTTGTCTTGAGCTAACATGGCTTCGGGGGAGGAATATGCGATGTTTATTTCCCCGTTTAGTACCTCTTGAATACCTTCCTCTTGGCCCCCACCAACAGAGGCGGCTTTGATTCCCTTGGATTGTAAAATTTTCACTTGATCCCTCATCAACGCCACAAGTGGTGATATTACGATTACTACAGCACCGCGGTCATTACCATCCAACTTAGCCATTTCCTCCACGACCAAAGGTGAAAGCTGGTACATTAGCGACTTTCCAAAGCCCGTTGGAAGGTTCACAAAAACGTCGTTTCCAAGCAGAAGGTGATACAGAGCCTTTCTTTTCTCAGTGTATAATTTTTTTATTCCAAACTTCAAGATAACCGACGACAAAGCCGCTTCAAATTTCTGTTCGCTGAACGGGCTCCTCGTGTCCGCCATTTGTGCATGACTGAGTGAGTCAGGTACCAGCAACCAGTAAGAAACGTTGTCTTATTGTTAAATAAAATTAACCATTAAAAATTAACGTAACGTAACTGATATCAAGCGATTTTAATTAGTGTTTTGTAACAAGTTTTCTATAGAAATTTGGCCGCCACCAAGATTTCAATTTAGTAAACAATCTGATACGATGTAACCGCAGATGTTCGTTCACATGCATGCATCATTGTTTGCACATCATGAGATGGGGATATAACTCGAAAGAATCTGAAAACAGCACTTTACTTCTTTACTTGCGAAATAAATTCAAAAATAGAATCAGGCACCATCGTAGTTTTTACATATGTAATAGGAGGTTCATAGTTTTAATAGAAGTGCTTGAAATAATGTTATTTATGCGCTTGAATATGGCTGTTAACTTTTAGGCTTCCGCCACGTATGTCCAGAAAATGTCTGGGGAAAACGTATGTTTTCTCCAAAATCAGTTGGGTTAATATAAATCATAAACATAACTTCTGTATAATATCAAGCATTTGGTTTGTTATTTGTGTTGTAAATCTAGCCTTCGATTCCAATGATTTTAAAGGAAAACAACGGCTTCATCATCAATTTCCTTCACACAAACAATGAGCTGAAAATCAAACTTTTTCCCAAAACCGTAATTCTGAGACTTACTCGCCATTCTTCCAAATTTTGTTTCTGTTCCAGCCTGAAGCCATCAGTATGGAATCTGATTTGATCATTTGCGAGTGGGTTTAACATTACAGATCGATGTATTAAAAATCTTCAATATTCAACGTTGTTGGAATTTTTTTTCTCCGTGAACAGAATTATTGATAATTAAGACTATATCAATGTTTTTTACATGTTTGAAACACTTCAGGATTTCATAGAAAGAAACACAACTATTAAATTCGTTCGGATGACAGCTATCGTAGGATATCTGTCATGTGTAGGTGACAGATATTGAGGGCAAAATGACCATATTTGGGCAATGTTACGATGTGTTGAAAAACAACTGCAGTTATCTGTCAAATATCTACAATGCCTACATTCAATTGACAGATATATGTTAATTTGTTTTAAACACCCGGCTGGGATGGACCATTAAGCTTTGATACTGGCCACCATCTTTTATGCGAGTCGAAAAATAAAACAATTTCAAAAAAATAGAAGACTCGATTTCATGGCAATTAAAACAGAAACAGAGGTGCGCAAAGCATGATGGTCCGTCCTGGGTTTTATGAAGCACGTAAACTGTATACATGCAATGTATGACCTAGTTGTATTTCGGACATCAATTGCATACAATTAATAATCAGATTAATATCATTTCCATCGACTTCAGTTATGATTTCATGAGTGAGGAAAATATGGCAATGACTTGAATTAGAAACAAGGGTGGCGCAGTGGTGAGATGCGCTCGCCTATCGCCGCAGAGTTCTGGGTTCGAATCCCGAACGCGGAGTCATATGTGAATTGAGTTTGTGGTTGCACAGGCTTCCTAGACTCGACGCATATTTCCCGCTTATTAGTCTGTTGGGTTACCTGTGGTTTATCGATTAGTTTCAAAACGATCTCAGAAGAGTTTAAATAATTGCTTCGTGTGAATTCTCTTTTCCGATTCCTACGAAATGAATCTTCAATAATAAAAGATTGATAATTAATGAACTTGTGTGAGTGGTTTTTTGGCGATTTGGGGCCTTCTAAAGCAGTTTATTAGGATTCGAAATTTTGACCGTTGGCCGAGGCTCTAAAAAGATTTACAAGGTAGGCAACTCGAACTCGCCAAAGCACTGACTTACCTCAAAGATCACCCAAAAATTGGAACTTTTCTTCCTCGCTCGCTATTCAGCTTTCGGCACAGGAGGAAATAGTTATCAAGCAACATGTGACCAGAGATTTAGGAAAATCCATCAAATTTATCATCGCCAAACGGCCTCCTCGAGACCCAAAAAGCGCGACCTTCCAATGATCTGTAAGAACCAGAATGACCAAAGCGGTCCAAAATTTTCCCGACCTTACCCAAATCGATGCAAATCGCCTTTTTTCATGGGGAATCCCCAAGCGTGAAATTATACTTCCGTTCGAGGAACGGAAACAAATATATCGCCAATCAGAGGACCATTACTAGGCTTTTAACGAAACTGGCGGTTACTGACTAATTTTAAATTTGGAACTCGCCAAAATTTCTCACGTGGAACTGTCAAAACACTCGGTAAAGACCCCGGCCCACTATCTTGGTCCTCTGATTGGCGATATATTTGTTTCCGTTCCTCGAACGGAAGTATAATTTCACGCTTGGGGGTCCCCAATGAAAAAAGGCGATTTGCATCGATTTGGGTAGGGTCGGGAAAATTTTGGACCGCTTTGGTCATTCTGGTTCTTACAGATCATTGGAAGGTCGCGCTTATTGGGTCTCGAGGAGGCCGTTTGGCGATGATAAATTTGATGGATTTTCCTAAATCTCTGGTCACATGTTGCTTGATAACTATTCCCTCCTGTGCCGAAAGCTGAATAACGAGCGAGAAAGAAAGGTGCCGATTTTTGGGTGATCTTTGAGGTAAGTCAGTGCTTTGGCGAGGTCGAGTTGCCTACCTTTTAATTTTTTTTAGAGCCTCGGTCAACGGTCAAAATTTCGAATCCTAATAAACTGCTTTAGAAGGCCCCAAATCGCCAAAAAACCACTCACACAACTTCATTAAGTATCAATCTTTCATTATTGAAGATTCATTTCGTAGGAATCGGAAAAGAGAATTCACACGAAGCAATTATTTAAACTCTTCTGAGTTCGTTATGAAACTAATCGATAAACCACAGGTAACCCAACAGACTAATAAGCGGGAAATATACGTCGAGTCTGGGAAGCCTGTGGTTGTTGGTTGCTTTTTGGGTTTTTCAACGGGTTCTCCAGATTTTCCCGGGTTCTCCGGTTTTCCTCCCTCCGTAAAAAACAACATTTTGCTATTCCATTTCGATCTGCACACTGTAAATTCAAAAGTGCTGAATTGACCCCAAAAATGGGGCCAAAACGGTGAGTCAAATTTGGCACATACTTTAGGGCTGTTTTGGCCCCATATTAGCCCTAACATTAGGGGCTGAATTGACCCTTATTTAGGGTTGAATTGATCCTTTGTTAGGGTTTGAATCGACCCCCTAAAGTGCTGATTTGGAAAAAAACTGAGGTCAATTTGATTTTTCAGGGTGCTGAAATAGCCCTAGAAATTGGCTCTTTTGGTACCCAATTCAGGAGGTATTTTAGCCCTACATTAGGGGTTGATATGGCCCTTAATTAGGAGCCAAATAGACCCACATTAAGTACTGATTTGGAAGAAAACTGGGGTCAATTTGATTATTCAGGTGGCTGAAATAGCCTTAGGAATTGGCTGTTTTGGTACCGAATTCAGGAGATATTTTGGACCTATCATAAGGGTTGATTGGACCCAAACAAAATGGATATATATTGGATGCATTTAATGCACTTTTCTGAATTCAGAAATGATTCACATGTATCATGTATCAATGACTTTCTTTTACATTTGAAATTGTCAATATAATATTCAAATAAATAACAGAACAGTATGAAATTATAAATTGTCAATAGAACAGAGACTAATGTATTTCTTAATGTATGAAATTGTCAATAGAACATTTAAATACAGTAAATAACAGAGGCTTATATACATAATTCAATTTAGAGGCTCGGTTAGGGGAGGTGGTGCAGGTTATCCCTATGTTTTTAGGATAGTTAACCCTTATCACTGAGATGCAGATGGCTGTTATTGCTCTTATACACTTATTATGCTCTCAAATGGTTATTAAATGCATGTCTAAGTCTGTTTCTGCATTTTTCTCCAGTAAATTGTACACTAGATGTCATTTATTCACCAATTTTCCAATCGATATGGCTCATTTGAATTTCCTGTGTGCCACCATCTTGGATCCCATGACATTACAGTGTTGCCCCTATTGTCAGAAAACAATAACACTGTGATGTCATGTGATCCAAGATGGCGATGCACAGAAAATTCAAATGAGTGTTATTGTCAGGAAAATCGGTGCATAAATGACATCTACATTGTATAGAGTTATCCCAAAGCATCTAGGCGACCGGCGATTTTCTCAGTGTACACTACTTGACCACATCAGCTACAAGTTTTATTTTTACTTACCACTATTAACAGTAGAAGCCTGGATTTGAAATAAATTCCCCCAAGGTACTCAATATTTTCTCTCCCAACTATGCGTGTGTTGGGAGAACCTGCATCTAGTCTACATTTGACTGGACACCAACACAGCAATGTATTTAGGCA
The DNA here is from genome assembly GCA_030867875.1 of Actinernus sp. WN-2022. NCBI lineage: Eukaryota > Metazoa > Cnidaria > Anthozoa > Actiniaria > Actinernidae > Actinernus > Actinernus sp. WN-2022. The sequence continues at coordinate 9,614,971 of JAOWCC010000655.1, read as the reverse complement.
TCTAAAGTATAAACAAACAATTGAGAACAAACATTGTTTTCAGCTAAGGTTCCCTTTAATAATTTATTTTACGAGGACCCATGCGATTACTTGTTAATAATATAGAAGGAAAACATATTTGACAATAGTGAAATAAATTGTTATGTGCATTGTATCTCATGGGAAAACTGGGTTAGTGTTGAATGTCACTGAGGGTTTCTGGAAAACCCGAATAGTGCGAATAGTGCGAATAGTGGCGAATAGTAAATATAAGTTAAAGATTAATACTTACAGAACGTACATCCTTCAACGAGTATGAACCTAGACGAACCTGATGGGAGAATCACACTGTCAACATTCGCCATTTTGTTTTCCTCGTGTAACTCAGTTCCATGGATGGGTTACCTGTGGCACTCGAAAGCGAGGCTAATCACGGCGCATGAAGCGGAACTGTCAATAGCCTGGGAAACCAGCCGACTCTTATCGCTCCCCACTCGCGAAAGAGACGTCTGGGAAGTGAGGCAGAAAATGCCATACTGATGACGTAGCAGATAACCGTTTCACGATGCATAAATTAGTTGCAATGCTCAGAAGCCGAATGCGAACAACAGAGTTCTTTTCAAGGAATATAACTACCGAGGCTGCTCGTTTGCTTGGCAGTTGATCACCGTCACGAACAACTCATGAAATTCAAGCCTATTTAGCGTGTGCCGGTGCTGTTGTTGGCTCCTTTGCAGACCGAGTTCTTTCAGCGGCTAGTAAAGCGAAATGTCGTACTGTCAAAACATTTACAAGAAAGGTACTGACTACTGTCATAGTTGTTTATAATTTCATATCTGTAAACCTACATATACTGAGATATCACAAAACACTGGATGAGTTGTTGTTGCGGCGGATAAATCGTTCAGACAGTGAATCTGGGCTATGAATAAACATAATTACATGTAAGTGTGCTATGAATCACGAACCAAGTGTGATATGAATCAATCACCCAAGCAAACGGGCAGCCTCGTAGTATACCTGAAAATAACCGCTGCATTCTGTAGCTAACCTCTTCGGCTACTGACCTGACAAAACAGCTGGCTTGAAAAGTGGCCTGCTGTGCTGTGTGTAGGTTTTGAAATTATAAACAACTATTATGTTTTGACAGTCGTAGGACAAATTCTCTTGACCGGGCAGAGCCGCTGAAAGAACGAAGCAAGCGAGCTACCAACACACGCTAAATATATAGGCTTGAATTTCATGGTTGTTCATGACGGTGATCCACTGCCAAGGAAACGAGCAGCCTCGGTAGTTATATTCCTTGAAAAGAACTCTGTTGTCTGAGAATTGCAACTAATTTATCCATCGTAAAACGGCTATCTGCTACGTCATAGGTATGGCATTTTCTGCCTCACTTCCCAGACGTCTCTTTCGCGAGTGGGGAGCGATAAGAGTCGGCCGGTTTCCCAGGCTAAGGGGCCGACCATTTGAGTTTTGAGGGGGGGGGGGGGGGTGTTCTTGTCTGTGCTCGATGTTTTTTTATTTAGCAGTGTTGTTGCACGAAAATTTTTTTGCGAATAAAGCGGAGCCAGAACAAAGCTTTTCCGCTTGCAGGATATTTCTTTTCAAAAACACCCACCCCAGCCCCCACCCCTCAAAGTCAAATGGTCGGCCCCTAAACTGTCAACCGAACTCGGTCCAAAGATATCGTTAGAAGGCAACTTTGCCGAAATGTTGCAGAAAATAAAAAAACAGCAAACGTTTTCTACATACGTCATCGTGCACCTGACAGACCTAGTTGGGTTTAGGTCAGCGATCACCAAAGACCGCCGGGGAATGCTTCGTGTTGTAGACATTTCTCTGTAAATTTTTCCGCGGACTTTCACTCGTTGTTACAGACAAATGTATGGTAAACTGAAAACACGATTGCACGCTTTCCAGCGCAGCTATATCCATCAAATTTTAGTAAGTTTTCAAATAATCTTTTACCAGACAGTGAATATTTCAGAAATTCGATTTTACTGAAATTATTTGGCACCGGATTCACATACAAACACTGTATTTCGCGCCATGTTTGCACGCCTTTAAAAATGTCGGAATCTGAACCGCAAACTTTCTGAATTTCTATAACGGGACCTTTAGCGTGTTGGTTTTTGGGGAGGGAGGAAAACCGGAGGACCCTGAGAAAAACCCTCGGAGCAAGGGCGAGATACCAATAAACTCAACTCACATATGCCGATATGGCGCCGCGTCCGGGAATCGAACCTCGGCCACAGGGTGAGTAGTCTCCTTTGGCCTCGCTTTCGAGTGCCACAGGTAACCCATCCATGGAACTGAGTTACACGAGGAAAACAAAATGGCGAATGTTGACAGTGTGATTCTCTCGTCAGATTCGTCTAGGTTCGCACTCGTTGAAGGACTTACGTTGTGTAAGTATTAACTTTAACTTATATTTACTATTCGCACTATTCGCGCTATTCGGTATTCGCTATTCGGGTTTTCCAGAAACCCAAATGTCAAACAACATGAGCACAAGGCACGATTTGTACTGTTCAAGAAACTCACTTCTGTCACTTGTTATTACTCGGGCAAGGCCAAAGAGAAGTGTCTATCGTACAACCTCCTTATAAGGAAGCACAATAGGCCACCATGTATGTGTAGAGGGTCACTCAAGTATGTGAGGGAGGTCACTGATGTACATACAGGAGACTCGTCCCAGCTTTCGATTGACCGTGAGTTTTGCAAAATGGCGTAGGAAAGCGGCCATGAATCTTTTCGAGTCCCACTCGTTCAATCAGCCATTTTGAAACTTTCAGCCTCACAAACTAAGTAGAGTTCACATGCACTAACACTAACCCGTAACATAAACCTAACGCTAACCATCAATAAATAAGTTCCCAGGTAAACGTCGAGGTCTCACCCACATAGAGCTAGGGTTCACAGGTAAACAACGAGTTGCCACTGACCTAGGGCTAGGATTTATAGGCAAATGATGAGTTTAAACCAAAATATAGATGGGGAAATATTCCAGAAAATGTTGTAAGCATAATTTTGAGAAATACCGTAACTGGACAGGTATTTTTTAAACATGACTAATTATCCTAATAGCTTAGTTTATGCTTTTATAACTCTTATCTGTGGTCTTCTCCCACGTGTATTCAGCCAACCAGCAGTCTTTTTGCTTTCCATAATGTACATGTATGCCTGCCAGTCCTTTTCTACAGTGCATTGTATCTTTGCCTTTCTGGCATACACGTTTGCTGGAAAAAAAAAGGAAGATTACATGTACAACATTACTGTTCGCAGTGTTCTAGCCGCTTAATTTACATTATTTTGGGAATTAAAGTCATTGTTTTTGATTTTCAAGTTGTCTGTGTGCCCATTAGAAGCCCCACTAATAATGAAAGTATCTAATGTTATTTTAATTAAGAAATTAAAACTAAAATCGAAGCAATTGATAAATACCCCCCACTCAAGTACATTAGGTGGAGACAACAACATGTCAATGCGTTAGTCCATATATGGTTATCTCTCTAGAGAGATATGTCTGGATGTGAACGAGTCTCGTAGAACGAAGCAACATGTATGATGTTAATACGTCAACGCGTTAGAGAGATATGTCTGGATGTGAGCGAGTATCGTATCTCTGTTCACAGTTGTAGAACGAAGCAACATGTATGGTGTCAACGCATTGACATGTTGACATCAACACCTAATGTACTTGAGCGGGGAGGGGGGGGGGTATTCTGCAATCTAGCCCAAAAATCAAAATTTTAAGGATTACTCTCTGGTTTCTTAGTCGTGAAAATGATAAACCTTTTTCTAAATAAATAAATAATTATAAACTGACAAAGCTATTGACAAATGTAAACAAGCAGGTAATATTAAGCCAACATACACACTACATGTATATACTGTACATGTAGCTATTACATATCAGGACTGAACATGAAGCCAAGAATATTATTTTGTAATCAATGCTTGCCAACTTAAGTCCTCAAAGGAGTCCTGCCTACAAAATTAGGTCTTCAACATTTACATGTTCATCCAAAAGAAACAGACCATGCGAAAACCTACAGAGGTGCATGTTGACAGATAAAAATAACTTGAATTTGCAATGGCACCACGGGGCTAATCGAACCGGCTCATCTTAGCCAGGACCTGGCTAAATTACAGATTGAATTTGAATTTAGCGTGTTGGTTTTTATGGAGGGAGGAAAACCGAGAACCCGACGAAAAACCCTCGAAGCAAGGGTAATATATATAAGATACCAACAACTCAACTCACATACAGTATAGCGCCGCTTTGGTGATCGAACCTGGGACCTAGAAGGCTAGATTGCTAAAAACAAACTCAACATCTTGCCATTTCCCACAGAGCCAGAGGTGAGAGGAGAAGCGCTTAACCACTGCGCCACCCCGGCTCATCCTGTTTTTGCACAGTTAGTTCGTCCATGAAATACTCATTTACTTTTTGTTAAGGAACCTACTGATCAACATATCTACTTGTAGGTAAATTAGGAATTACTTTAAAACTGATGCAAGGCTTACCATCTATCATCTTCGAACTGTCTTTAGTGTTTCGTTTTCCTCCAAGGATACCAGCCCATAAATAGCCATTCACGGTCCAAACGATGTCTTGATAAGTTCTTAGCTTAGTTCCAAAACTCTTAAACTAGCTAACCTTCTGTAAATCCATTGAAGTTGGAGGAAAAGACCGCTCAAAACCAGAAACTGCTTCGTTGATCGTGACCATTGAAGTACCGCTGAAATCGAAACCTGATCTACTCATGAGCATTGCCGCTGACAAATTTGCAGTACTGTAGTTACCAGTCTCTACTTGTGCACCAGGAGACACGGTTGTACTCGCGGAACAACTGCTAGCCTGCTTGCCGGCTCTCCTGTAGGTGACCCAATCCGAAAAGAAACGACCGAAAAAAATTACAGGAGAACCGGCAAGCAGGCTAAACAACTGCTTACTCTTCTGGACTATTTTCATAATATTATTTCGTACTTTTGAATTATTTTTCATGTATTAATGCATAAGCAATGTACATGTACATGCTAACTTCCTCACAAAGTAGAAACTATTCGCATCTGAGATAATTTCCGGACTCTGCGGCTTTATGTTATATCCACTTGCTGCGGTCTACGGTATAGGAATCAGCCCATGACACCAGACTTCATGCCTATGTGGTTTCAAAGAGCTTTCAGTTAACTCCAAGTTAGAGTTATTTACTCCTTCGGTTGAGTGAATTTAACTCCTTACATTTTACTCAGTGCGAGTTATTTCAACTCTATATCTGTAATCACAAGAGTAAAAACAACTCCTAACTTGGAGTTCAACGTTCAAGCATTGTAATAACTCTTATGAAGGAGTTAAATTGACTCCAATTGAGAGTATAGTAAAGTTCAACTGCCAACTCCTTTATTGGAGTGAAAATAAATCCAAAACACTGTTACTCCACTCTCAAGAGTTATTTTAACCCCATATAAAATAACTCTGAAAATAACAGTGTGTAGGAAAAATAATTAAAAATAATAGGGTCAATATAACCCATGCTAAAAATCTAAATTGACCCTTATTGTAGGACTAAAATGGCCTAAGGACCAAATAAGAAATAATGGGGTCAATACGACCCATGCTAAAAAGCTAAATTGACCCGTATTGTAGGACTAAAATGGCCTGAAGGCCAAATTAGAAATAATGGGGTCAATATGACCCATACCAAAAAGCTAAATTGACCCTTATTGTAGACTAATATGGTCTAAGGGCTAAATTAGAAGTAATGGGGTCAATATGACCCTTGCTTAAAAGCTAAATTGGCTCTTATTGTAACACTAAAATGAAATGAAGGGGCCAAATTAGAAATCTATGGGGTCAAATCAACCCTACCCTTATGAAAATAAGCAATACTTGAAGACTACTTGATGTGTATTTGCAGTTTATATATTTTTTGTACTTGCAAGGTACCTGCATTGTGTTTGAAAAGTGTACTTGAACTATATTTGTTTGATCCCTTATAGCTACTTGATGGCTAAAGTATAGAGTATACTTGAGCTGGACCTTTTTGTACTTTCATTATATTTGTTTTATATTTGTTATATATTTGTTATATATTTGTTATATATTTGTTTTATGGTTGTAATGTACCTGTATTTGAAACATCAAGTACATATTTGTTGTGTAGTTGGTAAGTACTTGAAATATATTTGCAAAATAGTACTTGAAGCGTTCCAGTTTACTACTTGAGCAATATTTGCACAAATGGACAAGCAATTCAGAGTTAGGTGGAAATAGTACCTAAACCAGACTTGAAGTGTACTTGTAGCTGATACTTGATTAATACTTGAATTGTAATTTCAAAGTTCATGCAGGTCTGTATTTGTACACTACTTGTTAATGGTTGAATGCTACTTGACTAGTTCTAGACTCCTTGCAATATACTTGACCCTCCCTGACTTGTACCTTTTTGGTCATTGAATTATATTTGCAATATTCTTGAAATATACTCGGAATATACCTGTATTTGAAACATCAAATACACATTTTATTTTATCTAATCGATCTGAAAACTAACTTGAAATGTACCCTAAATATACTTGAAATGTATACCTGCAAACTATTTGACTTGTAATTTCAATACTTTTGCAGATCTGTATTTGCACACTATTTTATTACTGGTTGAATGGTACTTCACTGATCCTAGACTCCTTGCAAAATACTTGACTTTTACCATTTTGTCATTGAATTATATTTGCAATGTTCTTGAAATAGACCTGTATGTGAATTAATTAAACATCAAAGAACTGTCACAGATCTTATAATTAACTTGAAATGTGCCCAAAATATACTTGAAATGTATACCTGCAAACTACTTGAACTGTAAATTCAATATTCATGCAGGCCTAGGTCTGTATTTGCACACTATTTTATTACTGGTTGAATGGTACTTGACTGATCTAGAGTTCTTGCAATATACTTGACTTGTACCTTTTTGTCACTGAATTATATTTGCAATGTTCTAGAAATATACCTCTAAATGAACTTGAAATGTGCCCAAAATATACTTGAAATGTGTACCTGCAAACTACTTGACCTGTAAATTCAATATTCGTGCAGGCCTATATAGGTCTGTATTTGCATACTATTTTATTACTGGTTGAATGGTACTTGACTGATCCTAGAGTTCCTGCAATATACTTGACTTGTACCTTTTTGTCATTGAATTATATTTGCAATGTTCTTGAAATAGACCTGTATGTGAAACATCAAACAATATTATTTATTAATTCGCCACTGAACTGAAAATGATCTTGAAGTGTACATGTACCTAGCATATACTTGAAACGAGTATGGGCAGATAGAGGTATTTGTTAAGACATTAGGTCGAAACCCAGTCAAGTATGGAGCAGGGAAGAATGCAAGAAATTGAAAGCTTTTTGAGTTACAACCAGAATAGGGTTTGGATTGGCCAGTACGTAGATCAGAACAGAGTTCATGAGACAATATTGGCAACGTTTCAAGTTATAACATGGCATTTTCAACAACATTATACCTGACTGCGCTGCCATCTTCTCGCTCTTTAGCTGCAGACAGCAAAACCATGTGGCGCCGTTTTACATGATTGGACATCCTTGTCGTTTAGGCCCAACTTTTTTTCTTCGACAAGCACCTTTATCGTCACAGCTATATTGATAACAAATATTTCAAAGTTGTAATCTTTAAGATTTACATAAACACGCGGGCTGTTAGCGACTTCACTTTGGTAGAATTCGGACTGTTTATGACTAGAAACACGGCCAAAAATACAAGCGAGTAAAATAATGATTCTACAGTTGTAAACAACTCGCATGTGAATCATGCCTGTCACCCGATACACAGTGGCGTTTTCGGCAATTTATTTTGATTGATTCTCATTGGATGTTACACAATGAAGCTGTCAATTCAATGTCTGGACACTGTAACATGTACCGTGACATAACCCCTTTAAGTTATTCATGATATGTAGGTTATATTTATTTCTCGTAAATGTTAGTACACTGGGTACCAGAGGATTAATTAAACCTATCAGCCGTCTCTTCATCTCACTCTCTCTATATATACCGATATAGTACTAGTTCTCCAAGCGAGGGCCTCTAGAACCGGCCCACGGTAAAATGCTTCGCGATTCGAAAAATCATGTAACATGCCGCTATAAAATGATATAAAACCTGGCGTATATACAATCACTTCGTTAATAAAAGAATTACTATTCAAGTTCAAATATTCCCTGCTAGTAGATGTCTCTCTCTGTCTTTGTGGTCTCGTTTCTTGGTAAAAAATAATGTTTCTCGTTTCCATTTTACCAAGACAGAAAGAGACCTCTGCCAGCAGGGCATACAGCTATCAGTACATGTAAATGTGTAGGGTTGAACCCGCCCGGTGTTGAAGCCTTGATGGCCGTTTATACAAATCACAAATCACAAATTTAATGATCCCATCTTACCTCGTTTGTCTTGTAAGGCTTGCTCCAAAGGTTTGCCTTTTCTTGAAGTCATATTATACAGATATCGTGAAGAGATCACACACACTTCGTACCGAAAACCGTTGGTAAAATAAAAATTGCGCAACGTAGCCAACAATACACAATGCAATGCCAACCGTTCAAATCAATCCCACAATGCACCAATGCATCCCATAATGCAATGAAGCCCTTCTTGGCAGCCATTTTGAAAAAGAATTCGGTACGGTTGGAGTTACACAATTTTGGATATGATATGAATTTCAAATTGCATTGACAATCAAGGTAATCAAGGCTTGGAACCGATCACTCAAGAATTTAACATTTTAGTGATGCATCTAAGTTAATATGGCGGAATATTGGACCCATTCCACTGACAAAGAGTCAGAGATTGGAAGGTGAATTAATGCTACTACTCGCATTATTTACACGTTTCAAGTATATACTAGGTACACTTCAAGATAATTTTCAGTTCAGTGGCACATTAATTCATACAGGTCTATTTCAAGAACATTTCAAATATAATTCAATGACAAAAAGGTACAAGTCAAGTATATTGCAAGACCTCTAGCCCTAGGATCAGTCAAGTACCATTCAACCAGTAATAAAATAGTGTGCAAATACAGACCTAGCGGCCTGCATGGAAATTGAATTTACAGTTCAAGTAGTTTGCAGGTACACATTTCAAGTATATTTTGGGCACATTTCAAGTTCATTTTCAGATCTGTGACGATTAATAAACATGTATGCATGCAAGCACATTTCATGTACACCTACTTTATATGTACTTGTCACACAAGACTGCTAATGTGTCTGTTGCAAATACATATGTACACCTGGTCATATATGACAAGTACATATCAAGTAGCCGTCTGTTGCAAATACATTTCATGTACACCTACTTGTCATACAAGACTTAATTTTCTGCTAAAATGTATGTTGCAAATACATTTCATGTACACCTACTTGATATGTACTTGTCATATAAAGACCTGCTGTCTGGTGCAAATACATTTCATGTACACCTACTTGATATGTACTTGATATGCAAGAATACGAAACATACAAGTCAAGTACACTTCAATACACTACTCGAGTTGTACTTGACATCAAGTACAACACAAGTATTGTGGCAAGACTACTTCAAGAAAGGCTTGAAGAACAGTCAAGTATATTCAAATACAGTGCAAATACATGCGTAACAATAACAAGTATAATTCAAGATAAATCAAGTAGCATTCAAGTCTAGATCAAGTACCATGTAAGGACATCTAGTATTATAAGGGTATAGTGTCTTTGGGGCTGATTTGGCTTTTTGGGCTGAAACAGAGCACGTGCACATTTGAACGAGCTACCTGAAACTCATAAGTTGCACGTGGATAAATAAACCATTTACATTTACTGTGATACTATAATGGTTGTCTCATAATTCATTAATATTTTTTCTGACAGTCACAAATAATGTACATAATTGCTACAGTCTCTGTAATGTACATAATTGCTACATATTTCCTTCCCAACTTATGTGAAATCTTGCTCTAAACACTACCAATGTGAATTGAATTTGAAAAACCTTTGCAAAATCCTTTCAATAACATCACGAGAAAAAGCACAAATATACGCGGATGAATATTATTAACAAGTAATCATATGGCTTTCTTTTTCTCGTGCAATTCTGGATTAATTTGAACTCGTGAGAGTTTTCAAAGAGCTCGATAATTGCATTTGCAATTTCGATACTCTTTGAAAATCTCACTAGTTCAAATTAATCCAGAATTGAACGAGAATCGATATAATTACCTATACTTATACGCCCTAGCATGACCACCCTTTTACCAGCCCTTGATTGAAATTAGAACATTTCATGATTTGAGTGTGGCGTGTTTCAGTTATACCGGAAGAACTAGAATAACGTACTTTTATCTCCATTTCGTAAAGTCCAACAATTCAAGGCCAAAGTTATAGAAAACATCAAGTCCGACTGGAGGACGATATTTTTCATTGATATTGGTTAATAATAACATGTGATGTATTCATGTTGCTTAGTTACTGAAGTGCCCACACCCGTGACGTACAATAACAGCGTTGAAACCTGGACTCAACATACAGGTAAGATATGATATCTTGGTGTATGCTGAACATGTACTTTAGGCCAGATAAAAAAAATACTAGTTTAGCGTCCCCGCCCGACCTGAGAAATGTCCCAGACCTCAATTTATTTTATTTTTTTATTTTTCATAAAAAAACTTTAGAAAGTGTAAATGCGCCCGCGAACAACCAATTCTTATACCCAGACCCCTACTTGTACCACTTAAAATATGCGCCGGCACGTTACATATTTTAACATCGACGCCATTTTGTTTCTACAACAAGAGGTCATGAACACGAGGTGAGTGAACAATGAATGTCTAGTCAAGACAAAATAAACTTCTCATAGAAAAAAAAAAACCTCCCTCCCTACCTGGAAAAATTGAAATGGATGGACGCTAAACAAGTATTATTTTTATCTGGCCTTATAGTAGACTTCTTCTACGATAATTCGGCACTTCGACATCCTACGGTTAAACCTCCTTGCTCGCGTTTAGTGATGCCTGGGCATACCCCTAATTTGCGCAGCCCGAAAGGGTGTTAACAAGGGCACAACATCTGCATATCCTTTGTCTGTCAACAACACTGCACCATGAGGCATGTCAAAATTTGTCCTCCATTAAGAGGAAATCGCCAGCATCTCTTTCATTCATGGCTCCAAGAAAATCTGCCTCTAGAAATACAATATTTCCAAGACTGTCTACAATCAGCTGTGTGTTCATGAGATGGTAATGGCGGCGTCCACTGTAGAATTCCCACTGGGGCCGCTCCACTTCAGGTCGGTAAATGTCATGGGTCGTGCCGTCGATACACCCAACTGCATTGTGAAATGAAGACCAAGTTCCTCTAAAAGGATTCCACTCTGCAATGCTTGACCAAGAAACCTGATTGAAGGATTTTCTAGTTACAGCGCAAAATCCAGTGTGGGATTGTGAAATCCAGGAGTGTGCTACACAACATCGTGCGCAGGGCCTTAAATAAATCGCTAGACATTGATAAGGATTTTGTTATTATTTTACATTTTATTGACATACTTGAAATATTATGCAAAGTACTTAACTTAATTCCTCCAGTACCTTCAAAGCGAATTATAAACAAATTACAAAATATGACATACCGATGACGCCATCATGGACGAACCCTGATAACCGATTAGAAGAATAGTTAGGACTTTTCTGGGAGGCAGGAAAGACTACCCATCGATGATTTATGCTTTAAATTTATGCTACACAAATTCAACCTTTCTTTCCTTCGTTTGACATTCAATTTTTGGACGTGAGCCACAGAGGTTAAAGAACCTTCTGTTAGCAATGCATATAACCGACCGTGCCCGGTCCAAAGCGCAGCTTCTCCAATATGCCGTTGACGAAGTTAACGAGATCTTCGAAACCCTCATTGTGGAGCCCGCAACAGAGAAATAAAGCGTTCTAGACAAACCCATTGAAGAGGAGTAAACTCGAATTTCACGGTTAATTTTCTCGGAAAGCGGGATATCCCCTGACCCAGCTAAAGTTCGCGCGGTGATGCATCTTTGGGTGTGTCCATCTCTTGTAGAAGTACGAAGTCTTCTCGGGATGACAAATAGCCCACTTCCGCAATATCCTTTACTTGTCACGCACAAAGGTTTAAATACGAGGCCCCGTGCTAAATTAAATTTATTCTTTTCTCTGTGAAAAGAATAAATTTAATTTAGCACGGGGCCTTGTATAGACGAATCCTTGCTGACGTCTTGTTTACATTTTTGCCTCATTAGCATAAATTAAACTTCAAGCTACAAACAAACAGACTATATCAGTTGAAAGAGAATTTTAAACTGAATAACCACCGAAAATTTGAGATTGATATGTTAAATATTTACGGAGAAATTGACTTTTCAAAACTATAAAATGGGCTGGGGGGCAAGAGTTGCTGACAGCCATACATTCATTGTAAATTTTGAGCTTTTTAAACGCTCATTCCTCAAAATATATTTATCATATCACTCTCAAATTTTCGGTGATTATCAAGTGTGACAATCTCTTTCGATTTATGGACTCTGTTTGTTTGTATGTACGTCGCTTGAAGTTTGATGTATGCTAATGGCGAAAAAACGTAAACAAGGATTCGCCTATTGAAACCTTTGTGCGTGACAAGTAAAGCATATCGCGGAAGTGGGCTATTACACTGCCAGCCTACCTTAACAGAAGTGGAAGAACGTTACTCTCAAACAGAGAGAGAGGCCCTAGCCATTGTTTGAGTCTGAGAACATTTTCACCTATACGTGTACGGAAAGCCATTTACAGTACATACTGACCAGAAGCTCCTAGTTATGATTTATGGCAACCCGGCTTCAAAATCCCCAGCACCTTTGGAACGATGGTCGCTGCGACTCCAACCATATGACGTTACCATCGTGTACCGTCCAGGTGCTGACAATCCAGTCGACTATCTGTCACGCCATCCGCTGATGACTGCGAGGCCGAGCAGCCGCGAAGAGAAAGTGCCGGAGGAGTATGTTTTAAAACTATATTGCCACAACCGCCACGCCAAAAACAATGATGACATCAAGCAAGCCACAAGCACCAACCCCACACTACAAGCAGTTATCGAGGCAGTGCGCACAAACCGTTGGGTTTAAGCAGTCGAAGGTGAGGTCGTATGCCGAGCAGACTTCTCAATTTCAGAAGGGGAAATAGGAAAGGTGTGTAGATGACAATCTAGTCTTCAGGGATTGTAAACACGTGATAACGGAAAAGCTGAGGTATCACGTGATCGGGATTGCCATTCAGGATGAATAAGACTAAAGTGCTCATAGGAGATAGAGTTTGGTTCCCAAGCTCGAGTAAATGGTGGAAGAGCGAATAGAAGCCTTTCTTGCATGCCAAGCAACAACTCCAATAAGTGAGAGTGAGCCACTTAATAAGATGTACGAGTTACTCAGCGCCCCATGGACGCAGCTAAGCATATATTTTGCTGAGCTCCCTACAGGTGACTATCTCCTGGTAGTCATATATGAGTTTTCTTGCTTCCCGATTGTTGAATAATTAAGTCAAAATCCAGTCGAACTGTGATACCGTGTCTGGATAAGATATTCTCAGAACATGGTGTGCCGAAGAAGTTGAGAAGTGACAATGGACCAGCCTTCAATAGCCAAGATTTCCACTCATTCGCCAACTACTTAGGGTCAAACACAGAAAGATAACTCCTTATGGCCGATGGCAAATGGAGAGGTTGAGAGATTCATGAAGTCCATCAAGAAATCTGTGAAGGCAGCTCTGGTTGAAGGTACATTTTGGAGACAAGAAGGGTACCGGTTTTTGAGGAACTACAGAGCGTCTCCCCTTGCTTCAACGAAGATACCAGCTGCTACTGTCATATACGGATTGCCAGTGAAGATCCGCCTACCGGAAAACACTCCTACCATCCAAGATGAGCAAATGCGAATCAACGATGCTTACGCGAAAGCTAAGATGATTAGCTATTTGTTAGCAAGGCCTTTGTATAAAGCCTTCTCAAATAACCGAAGGTACGTGACACTGTGTTGCTCAAGAATGACAGGTCGAGAACAAATGTAGAAATGTTGTTTTTGATCCTGTACCCTGCGAGGTAACCGAAACGAAAGGTTCTATGGTAATCGCTCAGCCAAGAGAGAAAACAGTTACCCGAAATTATTCATTGTTGAAGCCCAGGTCAACCTTAATGAAGAAGCTGACATCGAAGACCCCCAACCAAGGCCCGAAGACAAAGCCGAGCGGCATGTCACATCTCAAAAAAGCATGAAGACTCATCCAAGGAAAAGTCGCTATCCGAAAAGGGATATCAGTCTCCCTAAGACTTTGTCTTGAGCATATAAGCTTGACGTAACTTTACTCTAAAAACACTGAGTACTAGGCGACATGAACTCTTTATTAGCTATTGTTTCACCTATTATCACAGATGCGATTTGACCATACATTGATTATTGTGTTATCTATTTTCAATCCACAAAGGGAGGGATGTAAAGTCTACAAGTTTATAATTACCTCAGTATATTAATTCCTGTAATACCGGTATGTCTAGACCTTATCTTTTCAACTATGTGGGTGTCATGTAGATCACTTTCTAGTCAGTCAGTAAGCGAGCACTAAATGAATACACACGATTCTACACCATCTAACACGATTTCCCGTTCCCCTTGTAACGCCAAAAGGGTGACATTTCATGGCCTTCCGAAAATTAAATAAATTGTCGGCTCACAGTTTCCTTAGTAATTCACAATCTTGTAGTTTCTTACAGCAAATTCCTGAGTTGTTATCCTTTCTTTTTTGTCATTATTATATCTGTTTTTACTCAATTGTTTAATGTTGTTGCCATCGTTAATAAGAAAGAGAAAACGGATTGTTTTCTGATTTCGTCTTAGTACGTGTTAAGTGGCCAGGAGGGAAGTACGGTCTACCTAAAGCCAAGACTGGATGCCCTGCTGGTACCACCTTCACCTGGAAGACAGGTTGGCGAAGCCAACATACAGAAAAAACCAATCGAACTGAAGATCACTCTGTGAAATTTAATCTTGCCACCATCGTCGGAAAGAATAGCATAACAAGATACTTCTGTATGAAGACAAACGTGACTGGTGACAGTGAAAGACCACTTTGGCCAAAGGGTATGTAGTAACATTGAACTTGAAAACAATACGCATTATTTACCTTATTTTAAAGAGGGAGTTGACGATGTAGGGGATATTTTAATCATATAAACTCTCATGATATTGAAATACGTGCAGAAATAGAGCCAGTAATGAAATTAACAGGTACTGTAAGGAGCAGCTGACACAACACATAATTTTAGCGTTACAAGTCGTTAGAATTCTAAATAATTTATTTCAAATGATGAACAGTATTAGTAATGTGTCAATTTCAAGTCCTTTTTGACTCAATTGCATTTTATCAATAAGATTCCAAAAAAATTACTGCCTATTTTCTGAGGGTACACAAATATATTTATGATGTAATAATGACGTATACAGAAAATGATTCCGAAAATGGATTATTTGGGCGTGACAACTCCGACAATGGCGGCAAGTTGATTTTTGTTTTTTTTGGAGTAGATTTAACTGGCAATTTAAATTCGGAAATATTTATGGAGTGTTAACAGACAAACTGTGCTATTCTCAAGACGACGACCGCTTGGCACGGGTGCTTTTTCGAATCCTTTGCCGAAGAAACCCTCGCACCATGAAACCTAAGAATCCGGTTTTGGATTAACCCATCTGACTATCAGTTTGACGGATTCAAAATCCGGTTTGAGTTCTAGTAAAGAAATGCAAAATCCAATTTTTCTTTCAAGAATCCAATTTCTGATTCCCGCAAAGAAACGAACCCTTATTCTTAAGGGCGTATAACCTAATTTGCTACGGTTACGGCAAAAGAGTTGCCACGACAACGGAATTTAGAACATTACGTTAGATTTAGTGCTAACCAAAAGTTATGCACAAAGATCCCGGCGGTGTCTCGTCTGACCTCCAAAGTCATTTACTTCAGTGACCTTGTCGTGAGTTCGTGAAGAGGCACATAATAATAATAATAATATGTTTTAGGAGCACTTAACGCAAGCCTCAGTGCTCTTACAATATGTATAAAATAAAAATGAAATAAATATTTTACAGTATAAAAATTATCTATACATGTGTATAATATATACAATAAAATTACAATCCTGTGTAAAACCAATAATGAATGAATGAATTAATTATTAAAAAGTAATGTCTTCATTTGTGATTTAAATGTAAGGATATTGTGTACGACTCTTAGATGGACAGGTATTGAGTTCCATAACTTTGCCGCAGCTACAGAGAAAGCTCTTTCACCATATGTTTTTGTGTTGGATTTTGGAACCACTAGTAAATTGCTCTTGCTTGACCTTAGAGCACGTGATGGTTTATACAACGTGGGCAACTCTGTAAGATAGCTAGGGGCAACGCCATGGAGCGCTTTAAACGTAATGAGTAATATTTTAAAAATAATCCTATTCTTTACACATGCACCTATTCTTAACAGATGCACCTTAGTTTCGTTATAGGTTGATCGCGTTATAAGAGTTTGTGTGGGTTTCTCCTCACTGAAAAATTTCAGAAAAATAAAAGAAGGTTTTCCAATAAACGTGATAGTCGGGATTCAATATTCTCAACCGCGCGTCAGCCAAGGGTTATCTTTGATTATATGTAGACGATATGGAAACAAGTTTTATAAATTTTAAAACGTTGGCCGTTATACTTAGGGTTGTTGTAGGTTTGTTGTGCTCTGTACTCTGCGCCAGTAATTACCGGGAACACGCCAGAGCTCAATATGGCCTTTTAATAACAACGGAAACTTGAGCGGGAGAGTTTCGTGTTTACAATTCCAAGATGGAGGACGCTCTGGGTCCCGACTCGAGAGTCGACATTTCTCTGGCTGATACACCACGTGATCGGATTCTAGAGTTCAGGCAAGCGGTAGCTATCGATAGGGTTTTCAAAGGGACCGGTCCTCCTTGGGGATCTTGCTTGAGAAGCTCATCTTCTAACTCTTGTACTGCTTTTCCAGCAACGGGGTTTTTATTTGGGTTTTTCGCCCTTCCTATTTCTAGAGAGATACGGTGATGTTGCAGTAGTTCGCCGTGTACTAGTGCCTTAAACGCCGGTGCTGGGTCAGTTCGTATCACGGCGATGGGTCCATCGAGAGGGCATAACTCTACGCATAACCGGACGAGAGCGTCGCGTAATGTGTGATGACGCTCGATGTCTATCAGTGTTGTTGTGGTGTACGAAGTTACGGTCTCTCTTAGCACTAGGATTAGTTGGCGGGAATATTTTATTACATCACAGGTGAATGAGACTCGAACTACAGCTGGCGGGTCAGAAGTGGACTGTTCGACGATGGTATGAGGTGTGTGACGGAGGGCTGCGCAAGCATGGCAACCATCTGTGATGCCATCGATAGCTTTTACTAGGTCTAGAGCGTAGAAATAGCGGCTCATTACTTTCTTGAGTTGGTTACTGGAAGGCTGACTGACCTGTAAGTGTAGGGCAGTGAGCAGTTCATCGAGAACTTGGCGTGGGACAATAATGCATTCACGTTTGGCGGTCAGCGGTTTGTCTCACTTTACAATTAGGAGGCCGTCCTTAACAATTGTCCCAACGTTTAAGTAACACGATGGTAGACTTGCATGGAGTTTGCCTTGAGACGAAATCCACCCTTGGATAGTGGTGGTTTGGGCGTTAATGACGATCTCGCTCGCTGATAGACGCAAGTTAGAGTTCTGAAGAGCCTTTAAAACTAAGGACCAGTTGTGCAATAGCTCGCCTGGACTGTTGCCACCTCAATATAAATCATCGGCAATCTTGACGACTACGCCTGACTGTATTAAGTCACCAAGGACGTGGCACCTGACCGAGCGTATACACGGACTCCGCGAAATGGGGTTGCTACCCCACAGTAATTCATGGGCACGCGTGGGTTAGAGGTATCTGGTAAAATGCGCTCGTTAGATCAGTAGCAATAATGTGCTTCCATTTGGCGATCTGGCGGAGTGTGCTGTCTACGTCGGGCATCAAAGAGGGCTGAGGTTTGGAATATCGGCCTACGTCAGCGAAGGCGGTAACGCGGCGAAAGCCGCCGCTAGCTTTCTTGACCAAGAATGATGGGTTAAAGTGCTACTGAAGCGAAATTTCATCATTAAAATGAAGATCTTACTTGAAAGTCCTTTCGAATTGAGGAAGAACACCATTTTTTGTTTGTCAATATCTCATCTCGTTCCAGAGCTATTAAGGTTTTTGGAATATGCAAATTAGAAGATATGTGACGTCATAAGGTTGACACAGCCATGAAGACAAATCACAAAATGAAGAATATCTCTGCAAATAGTGGGTAAAAACAATTGACACTTTGCACATGTGTGGTACGAAGGAAAATACACGTCATTATGCAAATTAGGATGTTACCATGGTAACACTCTAGGCCCCAGGCTCCTTCAATGAGGAAATAATTTTCCTAATTTCTCCTTTGCCAAACACATTTTTTTCTACTGTTGGCATATCAGAAGGTTTGTAACAGTGTAGGCATTGTATGTGAGTGGCTTAAAGTAAATTATTTTCTGTAACAGAGATAAAAACTACAATTTTATGTTCAAGGTGAAAGGAGCCTGGGGCCAAGAGTGTTTCCATGGCAACATCATGATTTCAACAGTGATGTGTGTTTTCCTTAGTACCACACATGTGCAAAGTTTCAATTGTTTTTACCCACTATTTGCGGAGATATTCTTCATTTTGTGATTGTCTTCATGGCTGTGTCAACCTTATGACATCACAGACCATCTAATTTGCATATTCCAGAAACGTTAATATATCTGGAACAAGATGAGATATTGACAAACAGAAAACGACATTCTTACTCATTTCGAAAGAACTTTCAAGTGAGATCTTAATTTTAATGATGAAATTTCGCTTCAGTAGCACTTTAAGGTACTCTACTGACACGTCGATGTCCTCAGGACGTTTGAAGACTACAAGTTTCTCTAATTCGTCGAACTTTGGTTGAAGCTCGACGAGTTTGTCGCGGGAGTACAGAGGTAGGCGACCGTTACGCTGTGATCAGTTACGCTGTGATCAGCCACCTCGTCGGGATCAGCCACCTCGTCGGGATCAGCCACCTCGTCGCTTGAATAGTCATAGTCAGCGGTCATCCATCATGGCGGCTGGCAAGTTCCTGGCTCCGCTTATTATCTTGTTTAGTTCAATTACAGTGCTGATTAGGTTTCATAACTCCGTCTGGTTTATCAACACAAGCGATCAAACTGTTAATATCTCTGGAAAAATTTGCACAAATGCTGTTATCCTGCTTGGAAGTGAAGCTTATATGTCTTCAGTCACTCGATACAGATCCGCCATCTTGGATTCGTACTCAACTCGTCCAAGCTTATCCGTCCTCAAGCTTCTCTTGAGTAGCATACTTCTCCTGGCAGGTGATATTCAAGCCAATCCTGGCCCTCTTCACTCATCTAACTGTGGGATCTGTACGAAACCTGTGAGAAACAATCATAAAGGCATCCAATGTGACTCGTGCGATGCTTGGATTCATACAAACTGCTGTCTTATCAGCGATACGACCTACAGTTTTCTGGCTAATTCCTCTTGTACCTGGCTATGTCCACATTGTGGCTGTCCAAGCTTCTCTAGCAGTTCGGTGTTTAACTCTTCAGGCAATTCCGTGACCACTACAAACTCGTCTACGGTTCTGTCAAGTATTACTGAAGACTCTCTTTGTCCTGGGTCGACCAAGTCATTCTCCCCTGTGACATCTACTCCACTAAAGAAAACCCCAAGTATTACTCGTAAACCTACCAAACTACGTTGTATGGAAATCAATTGTGATAGTATTAGAAGTTCTGAGCGGGCCGCTGTTTTTGCTAGCCATATTGACATGTATGATCCAGACATCATATTTGGCTGTGAGTCCAAACTCCATTCTGATGACCCAACATATTCCTGTTTCCCCTCTGAGTACACAGTATTCCGGAAAGAACGCCTCCACTCTGGCGGTGGCGGTGTCTTCATAGCCGTAAAATGTGATATCCCCTCGTATGAACTATCTGAGCTATCTACTGGTTTGGCTGATGATGATGAATCCCTGTGGGTTTCTATACGTATGACTAACCAAAAGGAGCTGTACCAGTGTGTGTTCTATAAACCTCCCATTGCACCCATATCCCGTCTAGACCACCTCTCTGAGTCTGTGCTCAAGGTATTTAATAAGAACAGAAAATCGCATCCAAACATAGTTATTGCTGGCGATTTTAATTGTGGCGACATAAACTGGAATGAAGATCCTCCTACTACTACTAACCATATATCAGCACCTGCGATGAACAAATTACTTGATTTCATTAATGACAATGCTCTCAGCCAACACGTAACACTTCCTACTCGCCCGGCATCTCTCAAGACCTTAGATCTGGTTTTGTCCTCCACTCCTGCCTTAGTATCTGATGTGAAAATTCAACCAGGAATGAGTGATCATGACATTGTAAATTTTTGTATTAATGTCAAGCCTCGAAGATCGGTTAGACCTACTCATAAAGTGTATCTGTATAACAAGATGAACCTTGATGGACTCCGTCAGGATGTAGAGGTTTCCTCGAGGGAATTCTTTGCATCCAGTCCTGACAGATCAGTGGAAGAAAACTGGTCCTTTTTTAAGAACAGTTTGCAAACTGCAGTAAACACTCACATTCCTTCAAAAATGTCAAAATCTAAAGCTTTGCTCCCTTGGTTGACCAGGGCAATCAAGCGCCAGATGAGAAAACGCGATCGCTTGCTCTCCAAAGCTAAGCACAGTAGAGATAAAAAATCTATAGCTTGGGTCGCCTACAGACTCCAAAGGAACAAAGTTGTAAAGGCTTTGAAATCATCCTACAATAATTACCTGAACAATGTCATTGGAAGCAGCCTACAGTCAAACCCGAAGAAATTCTGGAGTCATATTAAACACTCTAGAACTGAAAATATTGGTATTCCCACATTACGTCAGGGTGATTCAGTGTTCATCTCAGATAAGGACAAGGCAGAAACTCTCAACACCCAGTTCCAAAGTGTGTTCACCAAAGATGATGGACAACTTCCTGAACTTAGCTCCACTACACGTATTTGTACTCCTATGGAAGATATAATGTTTACTGAGCCCGGTATACGTAAACAACTTGATAACATTAATACATCTAAGGCTTCTGGGCCTGATGGTCTATCGGGTCGTGTTTTACATGACTTATCTGCTGAAATATCGGGCATGCTCACCTTCATTTTCCAACAAAGTTACAATTCTGGAGCTCTCCCAAGAGACTGGTCAAGTGCTATGGTTGTACCCGTCTTCAAGAAATCTAGTAAAGAAAACCCTGCCAACTATCGTCCTATATCACTTACCTGTTTGTCCTGCAAGATAATGGAACATGTGGTTCTTAGCCACCTAAATAAATACTTATCAGCTAATAACATTCTCTCTGACCTACAACACGGATTCCGTTCTGGACTCTCTTGTGAAACCCAACTTGTTCTTACAGTTCACGACTGGGCCAGCATCATCAACAAGCATGGCCAAGCTGATGCCTTGCTTCTCGATCTAAGCAAGGCGTTTGATAAAGTATCCCACGAGAAGCTATTACACAAGCTCTTGCACTATGGCATCCACGGAAGCTCTCTCTTGTGGATTTCTAGCTTTCTCTCCAATCGCTCTCAATTTGTGACTGTGAATGGCACCCACTCAAGTAGCATTGCTGTTATCTCAGGCGTACCACAAGGATCAGTCCTGGGTCCAACATTGTTCTTGCTGTTTATCAATGATATTGCAAATAGGTCTAATTCACAACTGCGTCTGTTTGCGGATGATGCAGTAGTATACCGGGACATCAAGTCTCCAACCGATCATCAGCTGCTACAAGATGACCTCATCAATCTATCCAAATGGGCTTCAGATTGGCAAATGGAATTTAACATATCCAAATGCCATCTCCTTTCAGTAACAAACAAGCACAAGCCGTACATGTCCACCTACTCGGCCAACTCGCAGGATCTATCTCAAGTCCCCCACTATGATTATCTGGGTGTACGTTGCTGTAAAACCCTAAGATGGGGGCCCCATTGCTGCAAAATTGCTAGTAAGGCGAACAAAACCCTTGGGCTGATAAGACGATCCCTCAAACCCTGTAATATCGCAGTTAAAGAAAGAGCCTACCAGTCTCTTGTCAGGCCTATCCTGGAATATGCTGCTCCTGTATGGAATCCCCACACAGACACTGACGTAAATCGCCTTGAACAAGTTCAAAAAAACGCTGCCAGATTTGTTTCGAACAATTATAATCCTACTGTAAGCACATCTAATTTAGTCAGGTCATTAGGTTGGGACACTCTAGAACAAAGACGCCTCCTTAATCAATCAGTGCTGTTTTTTAAAATTAGAAATGGGCTGGTAAACATCCCTTTCCCTGAGTGTGTTACTACTTCCTCCAGATCTAGTAGACGCCATCAGTTTAAGTACACACAACTTCCAGTTAATGTATTAGCATATAGCTATTCTTTTTTCCCTAGGGCTATAAGAGTATGGAACCTGCTTCCGTATGAAGCAGTTTCTGCTAACAGTCTAGCCAGTTTCAAGTCAGCCGCCCTGCCTGCCATTCGATCTATGCAGGTGCCTAGCCACCTGCGCAGGCTATAGATCGCTCGTATATATGTTTAGTTATTATTCTTATCTATTTAATATTTACTTAATATTTTGGTATGTGACACGATTTAAATCGCGTAGTTTATTATTATTATTATTATTATTATTAGTAGTATTATTATTAGTAGTAGTAGTAGTATTATTATTATCATTACTATCATGTTACTTAGTTTATTATTATTATTCTAATTTATATATTATTTAAACTCCCAGTATTAGTGAAAACTATCCCAGGGAGTATAGCCATCTAAGTATCTAAGGTGGTTCTACTGGGCCCATATTCACCTTGGCTTCGAATGGACCTACGGCCCAATTGTATCCTGTGATGTTGGGGTCGAAGACACCATCGTATTGGACTAGGAGTCTACGGAACTTCATCTGGGTCTCCGTGGGGAGTAGGTTCCAGGGTCGAGATTTACGCTGCGCGTATCTTGTGAAGAGAGAGTGTGGTCTGGTGTTAGAGGCTGATCAGCCACGTCTTGTGTGAAGACTCGGTTTAATTGGCAAAAATGTTCATTACGTTTGAGATACCGTGGGCCTTCTGACAGGTTTGGGATGCGCAACTTTCCTCCAACACTGAATACAACTCCGGGTTCTGGCCACATTTGTATAGGTTTGCACGTGCGAACACTGGGAGCATCGGTACGCGGCTCAAGTGAATCCGTTGGGGCGTCTTAGGGAGGTCGATCTCTAAGAAATATCCAGGCCAAATGGTTGTTGCAGAAGGAGGAGGGGGCACGTAGCACAGATGCACGGCAGACGGCATTCTAGGTCTGACCCTTTTCGGTAGAGCCATCTCCCTCTACGATGTTAACGTAGAACTGAAGGAAATTACTGAGATCCCTGAAGTAATTTTCGCTTCTGCTAACTCTGTTCGAGCGAAATAGTCAGTCAGAGTCGAGTACATGAAGGAAAAACTGAGCGGTGACTGAGCGACTTTATTGAGACCGTCGTCATGAATAAATCCCACACTATAGAGACTAAAGGTAGAAACAATGAACTTCGCAAAGTTTATACAACATATCTTAGATATCGATAAAGTTACGAGCTCACAAAGTTTTAGTATTCATTTTAATCCATGCGAAAAAGGGAGCAGAATTCAAATTTCAGTAAGATGGCGGCAGGCGCTTATTTTCTTTCGTGTCTCGCTCCGCTCGCATCACAACGAACTCGCTTCTCTCACAACTCTCTCCTCAAAGTGCCTGTTCTGCAGGCTACTTGGCGGGCGTTTGTCTCCATGAAGGGTGTGCCGCCCAGTACGTCAACATCGAGATTTTCTACTACTAAGCTCTCGAAATGGAAAACTTGACCGCCGCGGCTAAATGTGAGGCGCGTTTCACCTATAATATTAAGGGGAGAGGATCCGTCTGTTTGGTGTGCTGACTGTGAACTGGTGTGGATCTCTGCGTCGAATATTTTTACAGCGGAAAGGCGAATTATGTTACAAGTGGCACCGCTGTCTATGATTACGCGTGCGCGGTGGTAATGATAGAAAGTATCTATATACGGCGATTGGCGTACTACATGTACCCTTCGCGTCGTGTGACTTGGAGGTGGATCGTCAGGCTCGACAGGGGTCGGTGTGTCGTCATAGGATGGTCCTATATAATTTTGTCGGCTTCGTCATCGAGAACAGAGACAATTTGTCTCGCCTTTAACGTAAATTTGCGATATTGTTCAGGAAGAAATTTGCATTAGCTTAGATAATGGTTGTTGCTAATGCGGCCGGTTTGTTTGCACAGCGGGCATTCTCTTTTGCGAAGGTTGGGTTTAGCCGCAGCCCTAGGCGGCATTTGGCAGGGTAGTGGTCTGTTTCAGGGGAATGTAGCAGCAGAGCGCATGATTTTAGAATTATTGGCGGCGCGAAGTTCGTCTAATAAGGAGCTTAGTACCTGGGATATTTGCGGTTTAATACCATAGAGGACAAATTAATCCATAATTTCAACTTGAAATTTAACGCGTAATTTGTAATTTCACATGTGAAATTTCGAACGCCGCCTACGCGTGCTTGAAATAATGTTTTTTTTTTGGATCGTAATTTGCCCTCCATAATATTAATGGTAATCAAATAGTGACTCGTGAAATTAGGGATACATTTCACTTGTGTTTGTCAAAATCTACGTACGAAGCGGCTCGGGAAATTACTTCGATGTTGACAAACACGCGTGAAATTTAACCCTAATTTCACTCGTCCCCATTTGATTACCTAATACTTATGGAAGCCAAAGTGTGAGATCGAAGCTCTGTTCCGTAGCGTTGCTTAATTAGTTTGGGAAGGTCGGGTTGGATTAAACGTAACAATGTTAATACTATAAAGTTCTCTAGTGTTGGAGACAGTTCCTCGTCCTCAGCTATCGCTTCCCCATGGTGGGACAGAACATTAGATTTTAGTAAGCTGTCCTCTGTAAACGTCATAAGACGCTGATATACGTTTTCTGGACGCTATTCAGGCTCTAATCTGATGTCGTTGAAATCAATAAAGTGTGCCCCTGTAACCTGGAAACCAAAGTGTAGCCTAATGACTTGCCAGATTGATTCGATAGCCGTGGAAGCCTTTATGATAGTGCTTCTCGATATAACAGGAAAATAGTAGCTATTTGCCCTAGCATGAGCTCTAGCATGCTTATATACCTTTTGCTGAGCCGTGCGCCTCTGCGCTTCGGGATATCTTCACTGTCGTTGGTGAATCCTCGTAAAGGGTTTGCTTTTGTTTTATTTTGCCAAGTTAATTCCTCCACTAAGAAAGGAGCGAAATGTTTGTCTAAGGATAGAATATACACGATATTTTGTTTCCAGTTTTCAAGTGTTCAGAATGTTTTGGTCAAGCACCACTGTTTCGGTGCGCGAGTTGTATGAGCCATTGGATTACCTGGCTTTCAGTCGGATTTGTGACTGCTGAGCTCCGACCAGTTTGTCGTGACGGTGTGTGAAGTAATACCAGTAGTTTTCTTTGTTTGAGGGAGTGCATGGAGAACCACCACGCCAGTAATTACGGGGAACACACCAGATCTCAATATGGCCTTTTAATAACAACGGGAACTCGAGCGGGAGAGACTGGTGTTTACAATTCCAAGATGAAGGACGCTCTGGGACCCGATCCGAGAGCGCATACTCAATGGCAACTACGCCACTGCTGCTAACAAAAAAAAATACGACTGGAGTCGTAGAACATGAAGAAAGAGTACAGGAATCACGATCCGCTTTATTTCATAGATTTTTACGAACGAAGTCCTCGCAAGACCGACAGTTTTGTGTTCCGAAAAACGAAGTCATGAAATAATTAAGCCAGTTGTTAGCATTCAATTTAGTTTTAGCTTTCTCATTTCATTTTACGAACAACTACATGAAAAATAATATCCGAATTTTGCAAGCAAATGCCAAATGGCGATTTATCACACAAAAAAACAGAAACCAAAATAAAATGTCAAAAGCGAGCTTTTCTCTTTTATCTTGGACTCAAAAACTCATTACACTAAAAGGAAGGTCCCAATAACTAGATCGTTCCATTCAGTTTCGTGAAAATAAGAGTTCCTTTACTGAAAGCTAACAAAATATTCATCATTGGGGTCTCCAAATCATGTGTGCCTTAATTATAACTACCGAAGGCCAAATACAAAAAAAAATCCACTTTAAGTCCACTGTTCCTTGAATTGGTTTGAATTTGCGGCAAAAATTGTCTTGACCTCTAGATTATCCTTTTCGGAAATGTTGTTTAGTTCTCTTTCAATTTCAGCATCAAAATAAACCGCCAAAGTCCAGTTGCAAATATGTCACTCCACCATTTTCAATTTTGTATAGAAAACATGGAAATCCGGATGAATTGACGTCATGTTCCAAGTAACACGCGCTCTGACTGGTTTGTTCATAGTACCTTCTATGTGTCTATACTCTCACAAGCACATGGTTTTTGACCAATCTGAGAGCGCGTTAGTAAATATCTATTATATAAATGTACATACACATGATATTTGGTATCAAAACATTGAAATGGCGAGGTGTGTACGGCTTAATTATGTGGGCTGGCTTATTTAGTTCTTAGTTATTAAGTACAGACTCAACAAAGTGACGACAGTTAGAAGTCTATTTCATTTGTGTTATCCACGAAGCTTCCTTTTCTGTGGTTTTCGTATTTTAGAGGAATTAATAGCTGTTATTCGAGGGAGAATATTTAAACTGAGCAAGTGCTGTATCAATATTGTCAAGACTGAAACATCAGTTAACGTTAACAAGTAAGTAATGAAGAAAAGATGGAGTCGGGCAGTTAATGACTTAAAGGAAAGGTAGTCTTTTCACAGTGGCAAAATCTCTGTTATGCTTTTTGTTGATTAATCTTTGTGACTGTTCAAAGGTCAGTACTGTATATACAGGAAAGGCGATACTTGTCCTAAAGGTCTGTTGGATGGTCGGATTAAATGGGACGACGTCGACGGAGGAAACATGAACAGTGTCGGTGGAATACTACCAGACGGCAAATATGACATGGACACTGTCATGCGCTTCTGCTGCAGGATCGATGGTAATAAAGTTGTTCCTGCGACTCTGCCAACAGCAGCGCCGTTTTATCTTCTAGCTTACGGGTCAGCGGCTTGTCAGCAGGTAAATTTCTTTGCTAAATTACTTTTAATGTATTTAATGGTTGCAACAACTTGCATTATGTGAATATGAGTGGTTTTACCGAGAATTGAAGGACACCATTGAAATTACAATGGCACTCCAGTAACCTCACTTGAGACTTGAGTGGAACACATTTTGCATTCACAGGTTCACGTCCACTCTAGCCTTTTCTTATAAAAGTGTTGTATACACTCCGAGTGAGCATTGGTTAATATTAGAAGATTATTAACGCTATGACAACAACTTTATTCATACCTTCTACATGATTTACAATATAATACGAGAACACTGACTAAGGTAAGCGTAAAGGACACCTATAAATAACTAAAAAGCTAATCTAGCTAGGTGACACATTAGAATATAGTAGAGTATAAGGTCAGGTACGAGACAGCTACACACTAATATGAAAGAAAAAAGAGAACAATACACAACAATAAGTAAGAAATACAGTTTAGCAACATTAAATGCTAGAGGGGGCCGGGAGAGAAGGGAACAGAAACTTAATAAGAATTACTGGAATTAGTAAGAGCTACAATGTTTTTTAAAGTCATCTTGAATGGAGATCAAATACCGTATTTCCTCGATTAAGCGCCCTGGGCGCTTATTTTAAATTTTGTTGCCAAGGAGGGCGCTTAATCGAGGGGGGGGGGGGGGCGCTTAATGGCTCACGGAAACTGGAAATTGGTCTTGTCGTCCCCGGCTGTTTCACAGCATTTACCCAAAGCGTTGAAATGGGAAGAAGGCTGAAGAACGAGCTGCTTCGGGTACAAGAGCTATGCAAGCACATGGACTTATTAATAACGGACTGTGAGTTGGAAGAAAAGAAACTAATTTCCCTTATCAGCCAAACATAACTTTAATACGGTACTACATATAGGAACATGCCGTAACTTTGTAATAAAACGCAAGTCGTATGCCATCTCTCTTATTGTGCTATATTTATTGTGGGAGGGGAGGGGGGGCGCTTATTTCAAATTTTGTTGCCAAGGGGTCGCTTAATCGAGGGTGGGCGCTTAATCGAGGAAATACGGTATAATGAGTTATAATCGCATTTGATCTGAAGTTAGTGCTATACCGAGTTGAAGTTAACACTGCATGTAATCGTAAGTAAGTTTGGTGTCTAATTGTTCGAGTTGCTTTTGTAATTTTATTCATGCGAAGTCAAAGAAATACTGGTTTCTAGTTTAGCAGATACATAAATCACGTCTACAACACTGAACAAAACATAGTTTATTTATTTCCCAGACACGGTACTTATTGGTATCTATAATAAGCAGAATTCACTATGGATACTTCAATTGAAGTCTCATTGTGTTTGCGAGAGCATCTGAATATTTGCGATATCCGTGATTGACTAAAAGTTTGTGAATTGTGTTCTGTATTCATGGATGAACAAACCGAGTGTTCTGACAATAATAAAAGTCCACATGGTCTACAAAGCAGTCACAAAAACGTTCAAGATCTTGATGATTGATTCCTTGCACTAAAGAGATCATAAATAATAGGGGCCGGGGTTATTTCTCTAAGACAAAGGGAGGGAGAGATCAAGAGATATCAACACCTCCGTTTCTATAGAGCCACCCAACGGCAAAGCCTGCTTGGCGGCCCCCTTTTATTTTTTGGTTTTTGTTGATTTATGTCGGTAAAAGTCCTTTGCTCTAAAAAATATTACTCGGGCTGCCTGTGGCAGCACCGAGTCTTAAAATGCAAGTCGTTATTTTTTTATTCTTTTTATTTTTTTATTCCGTGTAGCAAGCGTTCAGCGCATGCGTTAAAGGACAAATTCACACCAATCAGATCGCACTGTGCTGGTCACGCAACAATCGCCAGATTAATTTATTTACATAATTTAATACAGTAAAGCAAGATGGCGGAATCCGCGAGCAACTTTCTCTGTAACTTGGAGTCTCATCTCTCAAATGTAAGCCAGTTTAATGTTTTATTTAACTTCACTCATGCGAAAGCCTTCCAACAGGCTCAGGATATTGCAACTGGCGCTATTGTCGGAGCCGAAGGACCGCGTTTTTTACCCAGATGGCCAGTGCTTTTATATACGACACGTACGACGACCTGAAGCAAAGGGGCCAGGATCCGGAAAGCTAAAATTCGAAGAGATAGATATTGGAATCTATAAGCCATCGGCTCGCTGTGCTGCATTTAAAACATCCGAGAATTAAGAACAACTTATTTTGGGTGAAGGCAACTTCAAGACCAATATTATGAGTCTCTTAAAAACTGTCAGAGATTTAAATTTACCGTAAGGTGGATCAGAGAGTATTGAGATCAAGTTATTTCGTTCCAGCGAGGATATTGACCTAGCGGAAACGGTACAAGCTGTCGAAGGATTTTACTTATAATCATCCACAACAGGAATAGTTATGTGCCAAGGCATGGGAAAAGATCGAGTTTCCCAGATTACAGATGAAAGTAGAGAACTTAACGAATGAAGAAACAGAGGTTACGCGCGACATGCTTGAGAAAATGAATATGTTCAACACTTTATGTTATACTAAGAAAACAAAACAAATTACAGAGCCTGCAAGTTCACAAGTCAATGAAAAACCCCAAGAGCCTGTAGTTTTGGATCAACATATCCTTGAAACTCCAAAAGCAACATACACATGAGTCAAATTCAAACCGGAAGAGACGGAATTCTTTAGATTCTTCACGACAACCCGATCCCTATTCATCAGAATACATTTTCTGTGCTAAATGACGAGAGTTTATAATTACCTGACCGACAACCCACTACTAAAGAAAAGGACCATGAAGTACGGTAGTACGGTTAATTCTCGGGTTCAAAACAATGAATATATGCCTGCTCAAATGCAGTGTGTTAAACTGTTTAAATTAAAAGGTCAACATACGAGAAAAACAAAAATATTAAATTACATATTTACTAGGGGAGCAGAGAAATTTTATGAAAGTCACCGCGCTACCGGCCACTCCAAAAGACTGCTAAATTCAGCTAATAATTCTTCCCTTTGGTTATTACTAAGAGATTTCAAATGAAAGTGTATTTCATCTTCAATCTCATGTGGCCCGAGTGAAAGCCCAGATGGGCTCTTGTTTGCTCTAAATCGCTCTAAATTGGTTGCGCTTTGATCTAAATTGGATAACGAGGTTACAAATGTCAAACGTACATTGAGCAGAAACATCACCGGATCGCGTTAATGTCACGTTCCGATTGTCGCTTATGCTTTCCACTTCGTTTACCATGTGTACGGCTCCGTTCCATAATTGGCGGCCTGACAACATTGAAAACTCATACAAGAGAATACATTTTATTTAGAGGCAACCAAAACATATCTGACTTCATTAATTTTAAGGTACTTGTACGAGTTCGGTAGTGTTATTAGCAAAACCTCAGGGTTTGTAAATGCTATTTTCACCTCCAATCGACTGTCGATCTTTCTAAAACTAAGTTTTTGAATATTGTTTTCCATCCAGTAAAGCCTTTCCCATTTTATCACGAGCTCACTTCGGTGCGGATTCAGTTGTATACGGTTCGGTTCCGTGTGGTTGGGATTTCAAAGGCCAATCAGTACTAAAATATTAGTTACCCTCCCCGTCTAGTTTAATAAATCGCTGCTCTGACTAAAGAATAATTGCTCACTAAAGTTTTGGTGTGGTTTTCGTGACTGTTTGCGGTAATCAGAGCATTGACAAGATAGGCAAGTAACGCAACTGACTCCACCGACGGAGGCTTAGAAACTGGCTAAAATTCGGCACTTTTCTTTGCCGCCCGCCGTTCATCTATTCGCACACGGGAAACAAGACATTAAAAAAATCCGAAATATTCTTGATCAAAAATCCGATGAAATGTTGAACGATAACTACTCATTGTTATTCGAAGAATTGAACAACTGCTGTGATAAGCGATATAAGATTACGGTTTCTACCACTACTTACCCTTCCCAACCCCTCCCAACCCCTTTGTGCTTCTTTCTTCCGTATTCTGCAGGGCGGATTGTCGTGGTCAGGGGAGAGTTAGAAACCGTAAAAACGGTAATCGGTAGGCGGCTAAGAAAAATTCTGGATTTTGGCCAGTTTATAAGTGTCGGTCGGCGAAGTCAGTTGGATAACTTGCCTACATTGTCTATTTTCTAATTTAGAACCCAACGGCTGTCTTACCACAGCAAACCGAAGCTCTGTGTGTGTTTTCAATTATAAGGGTATGTATGAGATTTTAAACGAGTATTTGGTTGTATCTGTTCGGCCAGAAATACTGAAATAAAATCAATGAAAACATACCTGAAGTCTTTTTCTGTTCTTCATTGGGCTCTGTATGCAATTTCAGTGAATTCTGTTGAGGTCGAGGGGTAAAAATTGAAAAAAAATTCGCTGAAATTGCATACAGAGCCCAATGAAGAACAGATAAAGACTTCAGGTAAGTTTTCATTGATTTTATTTCAGTATTTCTGGCCTAACTGAAAACACAAACAGATCTTGGGTTTCCTGTGGTCTTACTAACAATTCCTAAATTCGATATTACAATAGATCCCAAAGAGTCATGAAAACCACCTCATTATTTGTATGGTTATTAATCATTATTTATTTACTGCTAGTATTTATTACACATTACGGGAGAAGACCATTTGGAGACGGGATAACTGTTTCCTTAGTAAACGGGTAGAAACGACCATTGAAATCGGGACCACTGGCAACAAGCCTGAACGAAAATGCCAACTTTATTTGGGACCTGTTTTATTTCATTATCATTTTCGTACTCGTATTATGCAGCTGATGACGGTTTATGTCAAATTGCTTTAATATAATAATTTAAATGGAGAATATCTGTAATTAGCAAATAAATGTTAACATATTAATATTGATATTAATGTTATTTTAAAAAGGTGAAGTTCGCAATAGTGAACGAACAGTGGCTTGATTTTCACACGGAAGATATAAATCCGAAAAATGAATATGGTGGCAAGTATCCGCATGGAGCAAAGACAACAGATCCTACCATGCACTATTGTTATTACACTAGTAAGTATAAGATGAATGTATCCTACAATGTTCAGTTACTTACGAGCAGAGTTAAGAGATCCTACCATGTACTATTGTTATTACACTAGTAAGTAAAAGATGTAGGTATCCTACAATGTTCAGTTACTAACGAGCAGAGTTAAGAGATGCTACCATGCACTATTGTTATTACACTGGTAAGTATAAGATGTAGGTATCCTACAATGTCCAGTCAGTAACGAAAATGTACGTCTTACTTATGTACTTATAGTACTCGTCTTAATTATGGTACATTTTCTGTTAAGGATTTGCCAGTTGCGAATTCTTTCTAGCTCGTGAAAAAGTGTCCTACCTTACGAGTCCTCTGTTCATTCGTATTTGTAGTAATGTAATTCTGACGTTTGAGCGACGCAGGAGCGACATAGTCAGACATTAATCTGCCGACACGGTAAAGAGGTTTGGACACAAGACAAATTAGCATTATGGGTAATGTTTCTAGCAAAGATAATGCTCCGATCGAGAAAATAGTCATTCTACGCCAATCAACTCCGTTTTGGTTCATTTAGATTTTATTAATTATAACGGCTGCTTTGCGTAAACGTAGTAAGTGAGTAGTCAGTTCTCTAGCCTCGGAGAATTCGGGTTGCAGTATTAGGCCGAGGTATACGTTTCCGCATGTTTCCATGTTTTTTGGCCACAACGCCAGTGTAATTTTCGTGATTTTAGCGGTTTTACCTATCTAACAGTTTCCGATTAGTTAAAAATAGACTGCGAGCTTGAGGTTAATCTATTAAACAAATAGTGTCTGTCCATCGGCTGATGTAGTTGACCGCAAAATATTGACTTCTTGAAAAATATACGCCATAGAACGCAGTTCGAAAACTGCTATACTAGTATTAAGAACATCAAATTTCCAGTTTTGGCGCGCGCTCACTTGCCAAGAGCGATCATGTGACGTGATAGTTGTCGTCCGCGGAGACAACCTATCAGGCGATAGTGCCCGCTGAGAGCGGAAGACAATTTTGTGATGAACAATAACGCAAATATGCTGTGTCTGTCTCGGACCTATCGGCTTATAATTTCCCTTGGAAATTTGATGTTCTTAAAACTAACATATAAGCCCTCGAACTTCGTTCTCGGGATTATATTTGTTATAAGAACATCACATTTCCGCGGGCAACTATCAGCCGATAGTTCTTCGACGGACACAGTCTATTTGTATAGTAGTTCTGAGACAGACACACTCTCTGTGTCGTTATTGTTCATCACAAAATTGTCTTCCGCTCTCCCTGGACACTATTACACATATAGTGTGTGTCCGTCGAGGAACTATCAGCTGCGCCCATTGACCAAAAGCGATCACGTAACGTAATAGTTGTCGTCCGCAGATGCAAACTATCAGGCGTTATAGTTCAACACAACATTTTCGCGCGCTCTCATTGGTTAACCACTTGGCACTATCAGGCGATAGTCGGCCCGTGGGCACTATCAACTTGATTTTCGTGAGAGAAATTTGTCTTTACGAAGGGTTCTACCGCCCAAGAATATGGCTTCACGCTTTCCAGAAGTCACCGAAACAAGGATACAGAAGCTTGTAGATGAGGGAATTCCACAAAAAAAAAAAAAGCAAACTACCTTATATGCAGTAAACGTTTTTGAAGGTAAGTTCAAAACTACAAGACTGTTACAAAGTTTATTGCTGTAATTTTCCACTTACGAGATGTACGACACCTTTACATGCTTCTAATAAACACGACAGAGATAACAAACGGCAATCAGGTTATTTTATATTTTCAGCTTGGTGCAATGAAAGAGGAATAAAAGAGACAATCCAGGATTTTACCCCTGAATCCCTTGTGACGGTTCTGCGAAGGTTTTACGTGGAAGCGCGAACAGTGAATGGAGAACATTATTCACGCAATTCAATGAGAGCTATCCGTTCTGGCCTTGAACGCTTTCTAACTAAAGCACCAAACCACAAACCATTTTCTTTGATAAGAGATCAATTATTTGTTCCCGCCAACGATGCTCTGGACTCACATTTGAAAAACCTGGCAAAAAATGGAGTCATTTCCTCTACGAAACATAAGCAAGCTATTTCAAAAGAAGATTTAGAAAAGCTCTATGCAACAGGACAGTTTGGCAACAAAACCCCAGAAATCCCTATCAAACTGCATGGTTTTACATCATCCTATATTTCGGTAAAAGGGAAAAAGAGAATCAGAGGGCTATGGTCGCCGATGACATAGTTTTTGGTAAAACGACAAGCGGCCTCGAGTACATGTACATTACCTTAAGAGAGCGTGCGACGAAGAACCATCCTGGAGGTCTCAAAGATAGTGAAGATAACTCGTTAGCCATAATGAGTGAATGGCCACAAAACCTGGAGAGGTGTCCAATCAAGAAATACCTGGAGAAACGACACCCACAGTGCCCAGCTTTGTGGCAGAAGGCCAGAAACGCGAAGTCAGAAAAGTTTCATTCAGATAACTCTGTTTGGTACTGTAATTCGCCAAAGGGAAAAAATATCCTTGCCAATCTACTCACTATTATGAGCAAGAAGGCTAACCTCTCGGTCCCCTACACTCCACACTGTATTCGTGCTACTGCTGTGACTATCCTAAAAGCAGCTGGAGTGGATAATTCCCGAGTGAAGAGTGTCACCGGCCACAAGAGCGTCACTTCTATCGAGTCGTACAACGCGAGACCAACGTTTGAACAACAGGCTCATTCCTCCGCCATTGTAAGCAGTTTCGTAGATGCACAAGACTCAAATGTCCTTACATCTAGTCCAAAGAGAGCCCTGGCCCATTCAGAAAATGGCAGATCCCCACTGGTACCAGTCCCGGCAAATCCTTCAAGCTCGGCAATTTGAGAAGGGAAGAGGCAGTGCAGGTGTATAGCCAGTCGTCCAGCCACAACGCGACAGCAACACAGAACTTGCCATCGGGGCAATGTTACCACTGCACATTTAATTTTTATGCGAGCAAAGATTGATTTGTGGTCGACTTAGCCGTTAACTCCATTTTTTGTCATCTCGCAAACAGAACTTTGGAGTTTTTGCTTCGATTTCAATGTGTGTTTGTGCTGCGATTTTCTTATTACTTGATTGAAAACTCTGCCTAGATTTGACGTCATTAAAAGCGAGTAGCGAATCAGAAACAACCAACAATTTGTTTAGCCAATGAAATAAAATCTTGAAGAGCTGCACTGTAATGGCTTCTCTTTTTCCCCAGTCAGGCTTTTCCTTTCCTTTGTATACCATTCTCAAAAGCTTTTCCCCTCAATTTCCCTCTTTTTCAAAGCCCTTCCCGCTTGCCAGTTCATGACAGTTAAAACTTAATCATTTCATTTCGATCAAAACTTAATCTATTCATTCGCGCGAATGTTTGTTGTTTGTCATTTTTAGAACGATGTTGTTTTATATAGAGCTACTTCACTAAAAATGTTGTGTTGAACAATAAAGACAATAGAGTGTTTCTGTCTCGGGCCTATCGGCTGATAGCTTCCCTTGGAAATTTGATGTTCTTAAAACTAGAATATATGCCCTCGAACTTCGTTCTCGGGCTTATATTTCTTTTAAGAACATCAAATTTCCGCGGGCAACTATCAGCCGATAGGCCCGAGACAGACACACTCGATTGTTATAATAGAGCACGCTGAGAGCGGTAGACATTTTTTTGATGAACAATAAAGACAATCGGCTGATAGTTTCCCTTGTAAATTTGATGTTCTTAAACATTACTACGGGCTTATATTTGTATTAAAGGTGCTGTGTCACGGTAAGACTTTACATTCGTTTTTCCGGGGCGGAAAGAGATATTTCCACCGATTTTGATATGAACTAACGAACCTCTCGGCCATGTGGGATGCTTAAAATGAAAGCAAATATGCAAAAATGACTAAGAAACAGTGTATATAAACAGTCTCCAGGGAGAATATTTAAAATCCTTTCAATCAAGCATTGAGGGAGGGAAGTTTAACTGTTTGTATTCAATTAACAGCCACTAAACGAGCGATTACTCGATACATGCGCAGTACCATGACATAGCCCCTTTAAGAACATCAAATTTCCGCGGGCAACTATCAGCCGATAGTTCCTCGACGGACACACACTATTTGAAAACTATTTTTTTCAACACATCGTAACATTGCCCAAATATGGTCATTTCACCCTCGATATCTGTCACTTACACATGAGTGATATCCTGCGATAGCTGTCATCCGAACGAATTTAACAGTTGTTTTTCTTTCTACGAAATCCTGAAGTGTTTCTGACAAAGAGAACACAAAGAAGGCAACAAAGTCGAATATTGAAGATTTTGAATACATTAATGCTAAATCCACTCGCCAATGCTCAAATCAGATTCCATACTGATTGCTTAGGCTCGAATACATTTATTACACGAAGAAATGTAATAACTAGTAAATTACCTCGTTTGCAGTTAAATTACCTAGAGTGCCTGGGAACTAAGAAATATCAAGCTGAGAGTGTCAAGAAGTTCATATGAACCCCAAAGTCGATTATTTTCGACAACAACTTAAAAATAGACTGCGAACTGTCGCTTTATTTTTATTTGGCACTCGAAAAACTATGTTTTGGTCGAGTGAATATTGGGCGCGAACGAACTCTCCAGAGGGTAGGAGGGCGGAGAACAAACAATAATCTTTGCCCACTGGAGCTCAGGCGCTCCAGCAACGGAAAATTGTGATTGGTCAATTAAACACTAGAGACGTGACATATTCAATTTCGCTTGTGAAAATGCCGACGAGAGAGAACTGTCACGGCGATTTGTTTTTATGGAGTTTTTGAATGTTTATCTCGTCAGCTTGTTGGCTTAATTTTAAAGGATTAACAAAAGCTAGCCATTGAGAGCTTATTACGAAACAAAAATGTGTTGGCCGTGCTTTCAACGGACTTAATTTACCATCGTCAACTATTCCGGTCATGACGAGTCTGCATTACGTCAGCGGTTTTCCCTGTGAATACACTTATTTTTCACATACCGGAGGCTTCTGACACCGTCAATACTCATGCGATACTTACAATCTTTCAAAGTTGTAAATAATAAGAACGTCGAACGTTTCGAAAATAGTGATTTTACTCTCTTGAGTGAGATTGAAATCATGCGGTTATTTGGGTTTTCACGCGAATTTTTTTAACGGAAGTGAAATGATCACAGGTTTAACTGCTGATTAAATCTACCGCTTTTATAGCTATCCCACAATTAACTGCATGCTTGGATAGCTGACTTTACGGTGTAAAGTTTACTGTCAAATATGTGAACCTTTGAGTGATTTTTCGGGATAAAATCAATTCACCACGATATTCTCATCAATTCACGAACCGGAAACAACTACGACGGATGGAGTGACTTTACGGGAGAACGAAAAAAAGGAAATATTAATGGTCTGTCTGTATAATTTTGGATAACGAACTATAATCAGGGCTAGTGTGTGTATCCAGTGCCGGCAAATTGAGTAATCGATATTGGTATAGCCAGATATATATGAACTTGTCAACTTTGGGTTTAGCGTGTTTTTGCTCGTCCATAAGAAGGATTTTGTGGCGACTTTCTTCGAAGTACAGCATAGTGGAAAGAAAAAGCATAACACAGGCAATTGATCTAACTTTTTTGCAACAATCAAATGATTTTGGCTTGTATACTGGACTGCTGGTCTGGCAAGGTGAGCATATTTATTATGTTCCCTTGTATTTGCAAAATTGTGAAGTCGTTCCATACATTCTTTGTCGAATCTGAGGACATTTTAGAGTCATTAACGGTATAAACCGCTTATATACCGCGGGTGCAATATCCGTGATTGTTGGCGATGGGCAAAGTTTCTAGCTCGCCAAATATAACAACAATCCCGAGCAAAGCCCTTCTGTCCTGGTAATCGTTCCTCTGAGGAGCATTATCGAAGAACAGATAAAGTGCAACGACATTTTGAGACTTGGACACACAGAGGCTCGGGGTGGATAGTTGACCGAGTCTTGCTGCTCCGGCTTGACATCGCGCGATACCAGCCACTACGAGGTGGTTCCTACATTCCGCTAGCCAATGAAGTTCAAACGAAGCACGCCGTGGTCAACGTCCAAAACAAAGATGACAACTGCCTGCGATGCATGGAGGACACGCATACAGGCCAACCAAATATCCTATAGAGGATGGCCTTGACTGCACAGGGATCGACGCACCCACACCAATCTCACAGATCGATAGGGTTGAGAAGAAAAACAACCTCGCTGTGAATGTTTTCGGATGGGATAAAGGGGTCATAGTCTACAGGCTCAGCAAGCAACGCAAATACATCCCCGCATCAACCTGCTGCTCATAGAGAAGTCCGAAAAGTATCACTATACCTGGATCAAAAACTTGAACAGCCACCTCTACAATCAGAGCGCCCACCGTGAAAGGAAGCACTTCTGTGAGAGATGCCTACATGGGTACTCCCTAGAAGATCTCCTAGAGGCCCACAAGCCCGATTGCGAAGGTATAGGGCAAACAGCAGTGAGAGTGGAGATGCCTAAAGAGGGTAAGAACAAGCTCCCCTTTCAGAACTGGCACAAACAGCTGCCAGCCCCTTTTGTTATATATGCAGACTTTGACGCACTAACCACGAAGGTTGCTGGCCCAGAGCTCGATCCAAACGAGAGCAATACGCAGAAGACTCAGCTACACCAGACCTGTAGATATGGCTATGTTGTGGTGCGATGTGATGGCCACACGGATACTC
Source organism: Actinernus sp. WN-2022 (assembly GCA_030867875.1). Taxonomy (NCBI): domain Eukaryota; kingdom Metazoa; phylum Cnidaria; class Anthozoa; order Actiniaria; family Actinernidae; genus Actinernus; species Actinernus sp. WN-2022. The sequence goes on along the minus strand of JAOWCC010000655.1, from coordinate 9,575,892 downwards.
TAGCCGTCTACAGAGGGCCCAATGCTGCAGAAAGGTTCTTGGAGGCAATGCAATGGGGAGAATAGAAAATCAAGGCAGTCCTAGCCAACCGTAGACCTCTGCGCATGACCCCAGAGGCCTTGAGAGCCCATCAGAGTGCAACCGACTGTCATGTTTGTCAGAAACCTCTCAATGGGGACTCAGTCAAGGATCACTGTCACATTTCGGGAAAGTACAGAGGAGCAGCACACAACGCCTGCAATCTCCGCCTGCGGTTAGACCCTAAGAAGACCCCAATACCAGTAGTCTTTCACAACCTGCGGGGCTATGACTTTCACCTCTTGATGCAGGCTATTTCCAAGGTAGAGCGACAGATCAACTGTATACCCAACAACATGGAAAAGTACATCTCCTTCTCCCTAGGCCAGCTGCGATTCAGTGACAGTGCTCAGTTTCTGCTGTCCTCACTTGATCGGCTAGTAGCTGCCAACAAACCTGATGGATTCCGAATCACAGCCAGATATGAGCAACACAAGCAGAAGTGCGGTCTCCTCCTCCGCAAGGGCGTCTATCCCTGCGAATATATAGACAGCTGGGAGCGGTTTCAGGACAAGCTGCCACCACGCGAGGACTTCTATAGCAAGCTTTCTGATGAAGGCATCTCGGAGGAGGACTATGCCCATGCGCAGACGGTTTGGGAAGTGTTTGGGTGCCAAACTATGGGGGACTACCACGACCTGTATCTCCGAACCGATGTACTGCTCCTAGCAGATGGCTTTGAGACCTTCCGGAAGACCAGCCTACAACAATATGGCCTTGACCCAGCACACTACTGCACAAGTCCTGGACTTTCCTGGGATGCATTTCTCCGGAAGACCAAGGTTGTGCTCGAGCTGCTCACTGACTACGATATGCACCTCTGCATCGAGAAGGGGATGCGGGGTGGCATTTCAATGGTCAGCCAACGCCATGCAAAGGCCAACAATCCACTGTTTGCTTCGCAAACGGCAGGGTACAAGCCAACCAAGCCCAGTACATACATACAGTACCTCGATGCAAACAACCTATACGGTTGTGCTATGTGTCAGGCACTGCCTATGGGAGGATTTGAGTGGGTAGAAGATGTCCAGAACCTGGAAACCCACACAGAGGACATGGACAAAGAACCATTAGAAGGCTACATCCTTGAGGTAGACCTCGAATACCCACATGAACTGCACAATACACATAATGCATATCCGCTTGCTCCGGAGCATATGAAAGTTCCAAAAGAGTGGATGTCGGAGTACCAGCACGGGCTCCTGAGCACAGGGGTGACACCAGTCGAAGTCGAAAAGCTTGTACCCAATCTCTGTGACAAGGAGCACTATTGCCTACACTATCGTAACCTACAGCTTTACCTGTCTCTTGGCACGAGGTTGAAGAAGGTGCACCGAGCACTCCGGTTCAACCAAAGTCCCTGGATGGAGCCATATATCCGAATGAATACGGACCTCCGCAAATAGGCCACAAGCAGCTTCGAGAAGGACCTCTACAAGCTGATGAACAACAGCGTGTTCGACAAGACCATGGAGAACCTGCGCAAGCGCGTGGATGTGAAGCTGGTGCGTGCAAAAGAGGAGGACAAGCTCAGGCGACTGCTAGCAAGCCCAGCATTCGCGAGATCCATGATCTTCGATGACGACCTTGCAGCTCTACACATGCACAAGAGCAGGCTCGTGCTGAACCGCCCAGTCTACATATTAATAATAATAATAATAATAATAGTTTATTTATATAGCGCTCTTTCCTTCAGAGACCAAAAGCGCTTTACAAGAATATAAAAAAAAACATTTACAAGGTATCCTAATGCTAAAAATAATTACCTAATATAAAACAAACAAACAGCAGAATTAAACCAAAATAGTGATAATGATAAAATACGTATGGATAAAATGTTTAAAAGTATATATATATATAATATTAAAATAATGCTACTAATTGCAATTTACTATACGATGGCTGTAATTGCTCAGTAGTAAGCTTTCTTAAATAAAATGAGCGTCCTGGACCTATCCAAACACCTGATGTACGACTTCTACTACAACCAGCTTCTAGCACAGTATGGCAATCGGTGCGAGCTGCTCTACACAGACACTGACTCACTACTGCTTGAGATCCAGACCAAAGATGTCTACGAAGATATGGCTGCAAATGCAGATCTCTATGACACCAGTGATTACCCAGAGAAACATCCACTGCACAGTACTACCAACAAAAAGATCCTTGGAAAGATGAAGGACGAGTGTGCTGGTGTTCCCATTGCGCAGTACGTGGGGCTCCGGCCAAAGATGTATTCAATCCTGCGCACGGACACCAAGGAGATTCGCAAAGCCAAGGGGGTGAAGAAGTGTGTTGTGAAGAAGCACATGCGGCACGAGCAGTACAAGGAGGCCGTCTTTGATAAGAAGACCTTCAGACATGGGATGGACATGCTGCTAAGCATTGGGCATCAGATCTATGATCTGCGGGTGAACAAAATCTCCATTTGTCCCCTGGATACAAAACGCTGGATCAACCCTCATGGCATACATACGCTTGCCTACGGGCACAAAGATACTCTTCCAGAGAACTTCGATGACCTCATCGACGAGTTGTTGGCCTAGGTCAGTGAGGCACTACTAGGATGCCCTTTGGTGGTAGCTCCGTGTCTGGTGGTACTACCTGCAGCTCTTCGCGCACAAACCCACGCTTTGGAGCCTCTTCTCCCAAATAGTACAGCACTGGCTGGCCCGAAGATACCACACTTCGCGAAATACCATAAGTCGGGAGACTCCACAGAGGATCAGTGGCTCTACGTCTTTCACCACCCTCCAACTCCCCTGGCGCATATAGATATCGAACAAGAGCATCGAATGGCAGGCGCTTCTCTTTGAACCCAACAGGCCGCGAATACGTTTTGGTTTTTACATCCACTTGCTTGTCCTCCGGACGCACCACAGTATTCGAAGGCTTCTGTCCTGTCAGTCGAGTCGCCTCACTATTCATGGACTTGATGACCTCGGGAAGCCGTTGAACCCACTCTCTGGATCTAGCATCATTGCCTGTGGCGCCTTGAGAAGCAAGCACCAACTCCTGAGCATATTGATATCCAAACAATCTCTCAGCCAGCGTCCTGTTCGCTCGCTCAACAAAGCCTTGTGCCCTGTTGTTGCCTACCTCTCCTCGTTTGACCTTTGTACCATGTCGCTCCAAGGTTACAGACATACGTCCCATGAACTCCCTCCCAGGATCGACCTGTAACAGTTTTGGCCATGTTAATGGACTACGCTTGTAGATTTGTTCGAATGCGGCAGCCACTTCACCACTATCTTTCGATGTCAAAGGTTCTGCTTCTTCGTACTGGCTTGCCACATCAATCACAACGAGTGCATAATTATACGTGCTGCGGGTGCGCCTATAAGGCACCGTGTCATGTGGTAGGAAAAGCAGGTCAGCTTGATGGACCTCGTTTGGCTTTGTGACCGTGCAGTGGGGCCTTGGAATTTCATGTGGGCTAAGTAGGAACATTTGCCACAGGGCCTGCTTTTCCAGCCAAACATTTGCGACAGCCTCTGACACTCCCGCAGAAGTTGCGAGCTTACCCACAGCAGCGTAACCTTTCCAGTATCCCTCAGGACCATAGTAGGTATTCGCAAGTCGAATAGATAGCTTAGCCTCCATTATACCTACGGTACACGCCAAGCTTCAAAACGCCTCAGAAAAAAAGTTTAAAAAAAAGTATAGCTATAACCACCGACTAGCAGCATAGCCAATGGCAAGCATTCCACCACCAACATAGACCAACTCACCTGTCTTCTGTGCACTTGATGGCCGATAGTAGTCAGCTAGAGAAACTAGGTTCGTGCAGTGATGGTATGTGGTGTAGCCCCACGTGTACCGTATTGTATAGCACAAGAGCACGGTTCGTATTGTTGAGATCCTCAGAATCATGATGCTGCAGACGTTCCTGTTCTTGGACCCAGTCAGCTAACTTTTCACGATGCTCCTGGAAGGCTGCCCAGTCTGCTTGATACTTCTCTAGGGCCTTGTCGTGTCTTTTTCGCTCTATGACTAGCACATCAGGACCTTTACCAGAGATTGCCCGGGCGAGGTAGCTTCCACCTACGAAGGTCTTTGCGTTGAGTACGGCTCCACCAATAATCATAGCTATGGTAGCCATCTACTTACTCCGTGGGATTACCTTTTGGTCCTCGATATATTTCTTGGAGGCAATGCTACCAGCCAATACAGCCGTCCACTTCACGTAATTCAAGACGGAAGCCGAAGGATCGCTAAGCATGGACTCCATGACCAACTTTTTTGCAATGAACCCAATGAGTCCAGATAATATAGTCCAGATAATATATAGCAGCGTCTGTTGCTGTTTGCATCAACTTGTTCTCCACCATTATACCTACTGTATATTGTTATAGCATAGCTATATAACATATTACCTAGGGTTCTAGGCTTCAAATGGTGCACCATCTACTCCATGTCCGGCAACACGTGCGCTGGGGATCGTTTCTCCGAAACAACTGGCGCTGTGCATTTATCGTGAGCACGTGATTGTTTCTCTGAAACGGCTGGTGTCGTACTTCCCTGTCCGGAGGACACTTGAGTATTGCTTTGCGACTGCTTGTACTGATAGTACAGCCCTACCAACGCAGCACCTACCAGCCGATAGCTGTGAGTGTAGTGTTGGCAGACAAGTTCTCGGACTGGTAGTACCAGCTTCCAGTTTTGCTGTTTGCTTCGCAAACGTCCGCATTGGAGCCAGTGCCTTTGGCACGTTCGCAAGCCTCACTTTCGCGCTCCAACTCGCGATTTAGTGCCTCTCTAGCACGACGGTTGCTTTCTGCCAGTGCTTTTCCAGCAGCGATTCGCTTAGGATCTTTTGCCTTTGGTTTTTTCTCAGTCTTCGGAGGATCCGCAGTGTTCCGATCCATCTGTTCCTCCATCTTGTATATCTTGTTGCTTCGATATAGCAGTTGAATGTAGGTCTTTAATTGGTTGATCGCTTGATGTACTAGGAACAACTACGTGCCCAACTACATGGAACAAAGCACTAGCTAAGGCCACAGAACGACCTGCTTTAAGAGACAATAAGCCAGCCACACCACTGATCTCGTTACGGACTAGATGATCTTCTTGTAGGTCCTTTAGAAGTGCTTGTTGATCATCTAGTGGAACTACGTACGCGACTGCACGAGTTGCTAGACGTAGTGCTCCGTTTACTAAGCAGCCTGTTATTTGCTTTGCTACAACGGCCTGGTATCTACTATGTAGACGTTTTATGTCCTTCTCAGACAGTCTAGAAACGTCTCCTAGAGAGAGATTCTGCCCCAGGTAGTCCTTCGTCGTACTCGTCGCAGCTAAAATCGAAAGTGCTTCCCGGCAATCGTCAGTTTCCGCAAATTTGGCCGTTGCTTGTCCTCTGGACATACTGGCTTGTCCTCCGGACATACTGGCTGGTGTCGACGTCTGAGGCACGTCCAAAGCCAAATTGGCGGAAGCACTCTCACCTAGTAGGGCTTTGATATGTTCGTCCATATGTATCGTGGTATTTCGATGTATCATCGAAGTATACTGTGGGGTGCATGTAACTCTAACACAACTGCGAAGGGTTGTCGTAAACAAAAGCATATGCGAGAAAACTTGTGGGCTCGGAGCTCCGATCGTAAAATTGACTGCAACTCAGGATTTGTACCTCCACTATAGTCCTCAAAGAGTTTCTTACCATCTGGAGCCGACACCAAATGGAAGGCCACAACCATGGCTACATTTCTCAATTATAGGGAGAGCACCCAAACGGAAATCCCGATATGGCGAGCAGAAAAGGCTAGATCCACGAGTTTGTCAGTTCTTCTTTTTACGTCCTTTGAGGCGGCACAATCGTCGAGTATCAGTAGGGTATTGGTCCCTGCCCAAAAGGTGGCACAAACATGCAGTGCGGCGTCGATGGCATCCTGTGGGGGTGATATAACAAAGAAAGCAGGGTATCGATGTGCAAATCCACGATAGGTTTTGTTGTGGGCATACGTGGGGCATATCAATACTATGTAGTCGAACTTGCCACGAAATGCACCACGAAGCTGCTCCACGAGAAATGCCGTTTTTCCACAGTTTGCAGGTCCTACTACGAGGGCATTGAATGGGATGTGTTCTACCAGGGCATCCATGTTAATATGTTATATTCTGTAGGGCTCCATTCAATACCTTGAGCTGAGCATCAGCCAGTACATAGATGTACATGTTTACAACAGCCCCACTGCCTCCACTGCTATGAATACGGATTTGGATGTCTTTTCAACTACCTGTTTGGCCCAAGCCATCACCGTGGACAACTGGATCCTTTGCTGTGCGACAGTCAACAAGAATGGCGAATCTGTTGTTGTGGAACATCGCTGGGATCATGGCTGTTGCTTTGCAACTGGAGTGACTATCCCCAGTGGTATACCATCCCTTGGCAGCCTCCCAGAAATCTGGTGGTAGCATACCTCCTGGAAAGAGGCTGTTTGGAATGCCATTAACATCTACCTCAACCTTTGTGATGCCTGGATTGGTGAACGATTCGCTGTCACGGGCGCCACTGGTATGTGGATCCACGAAGAGTAGAAGTAGTCCAGTAAAGGATCGCCTTGGGACATTGACGTTCTGAGACACCAGAGTGTCGGTTGTCTTGTTCACTGGTACAGTCTTGAAGTGAACAGCGTGGTTGAACAGGAAGGCATAGCCTGTGATATATGCGTCCTGTGCCTGCCTGGCGAGAGTTTCATTCTCAATGACCTCATACTTTGTTGAGCTTGTATGTACCTAGCTTGGTAGAGTCTGACCCTGCCACTATATCGGCAGCAGATGTCAAAGTTAGCTCAAACGAAAGAGTGTCGCGTAGGGCATGGGCCCCAATAAGACCTACCATTCCAGTCTAAACGAAGTCCTGCTGGTGATGTACCGAATGCGTCGGGCTTCACGCCTATGTGTCATAATCCGTAAGTGTTGGCTGCGTTTTAACTAAGATTTCAATCGTCACTCCAGATATTCTATTCTTAAAGGAATACGAAGATAGCTTTGTTCATTGAACTTTAGTTGAGCAGCCAAACTGACTTGAGATTGACTGGGTAAGCAACGATGATTCTCTCCCTTCGCCCACGGTATTAAACAACTCGTGATCATTGCAGTGCGGAAATATTCTAATTAGTAATATTTTTAGAATATTTGGTGCAAAAAAGTTAGACTTTGAGCTCCTTGCAACGCTGAAAAAAATATATTCTGTTGTAAAATCTAACGTTAACTCGGGATTTCAAGTCTTATTTTAGGTAGCCTGACTCACTAGGTATAAAGTTGTGTTCCATATCCCAGAAGCGATCAGGCATACGGTGATGCCAGGACTTCAACCTGGGTGAACCAGAAAGGATATAGAACACAGACCTTAGCTAGTTTTTCATCGCACATTTCAAAAATAATAGAAAGTTGTGTTCCATATCCCAGAAGCACTCAGGCATACGGTGATGCCAGGACTTCAACCTGGGTGAACCAGAAAGGATATAGAACACAGACCTTAGCTAGTTTTTCATCGCACATTTCAAAAATAATAGAAAGTTGTGTTCCATATCCCAGAAGCGCTCAGGCATACGGTGATGCCAGGACTTCAACCTGGGTGAACCAGAAAGGATATAGAACACAGACCTAATTTTTCATCGCACATTTCAAAAATAATAGAAAGTTGTGTTCCATATCCCAGAAGCGCTCAGGCATACGGTGATGCCATGACTTCAACCTGGGTGAACCAGAAAGGATATAGAACACAGACCTAATTTTTCATCGCACATTTCAAAAATAATAGAAAGTTGTGTTCCATATCCCAGAAACGCTCAGGCATACGGTGATGCCAGGACTCCAACCTGGGTGAACCAGAAAGGATATAGAACACAGACCTAATTTTTCATCGCACATTTCAAAAATAATAGAAAGTTGTGTTCCATATCCCAGAAGCGCTCAGGCATACGGTGATGCCAGGACTCCAACCTGGATGAACCAGAAAGGATATAGAACACAGACCTAATATTTCATCGCACATTTCAAAAATAATAGAAAGTTGTGTTCCATATCCCAGAAGCGCTCAGGCATACGGTGATGCCAGGACTTCAACCTGGGTGAACCAGACATGATATAGAACACAGACCTGGTTTTTCATCGCACATTTCAAAAATAATAGAAAGTTGTGTTCCATATCTCAGAAGTGCTCAGGCATACGGTGATGCCAGGACTTCAACCTGGGTGAACCAGAGAGGATATAGAACACAGTCCTAGTTTTTCATCGCACATTTCAAAAAGAATAGAAAGTTGTGTTCCATATCCCAGAAGCGCTCAGGCATACGGTGATGCCAGGACTTCAACCTGGGTGAACCAGAGAGGATATAGAACACAGACTTATTTTTTTTTATCGCACATTCAATCAAGTTTGTCAACAAATCAAGTTTTAGATGGGCTTCTAGAGTTGGCATGTGTATCAGGCTGATGCAGCTTGGTCTCCCTCGCTGCCCAAGCAACTGCAGCAGAAAGGTTGACTTGATAACCTTGAGGACCACTGTCTGGAAAAGGCTTTATGCCTATTGCATTTCTCATTACTTTTCAAACAGCCTTATTCTTGATTCTTGTTGAGAAGGATTGGGGTGTTAGTATTCCTCTAAATAAATACATAAAAACAATCATAATCAGTCGCATCAATGACAAAAAAATCACCTTCAATCATGTAAGTTGTAAGCCGCGTCCACAACCAATTTAATTCATCTCAATAAAAAGATTGAAGTATTCGCTTACCCCTTATCATCGCTGTCCTCACGAGATCGCTTGTGAACTCAATTTCATCTCGAAGGCATGATACTTGGCAGCTTCGAGGGCAACTTTGAGCTCTCTGTTTTCCTCTTCTTGTTGATCTATATATTGACTATAAATTATTAAATGACGTACCTCAGGGACGGTTGTTGACGTTGCCGATGCCGATGCAGTTGGTGTTTCGAGTCGATCGCCACCAAGTTTTAGTGCATTGATGTCATCTACCAACCAGCTGTATTATCTTGGGTTTGAGTTCAATTTCTGTAGCAATATGGCGGCAACAACACCAAACGTAGAGGCAATGCTAAGACTTCCTTTATCTTTGAACACTCGTTGATCAGAAAGCCCGCCATTTTCAAACTTTGGCGAACTCCTCAGGAAAATTAGCTACTAAAGAGCTCCTTGACATTAATTTTTCAACAGGAATACCGCAGATCTTCGAATTGAGAACATATCAGTTCTTAGAACTACAAACTACAGACGGATTAGCGATCTTTGTAAGAAAATTCCAACCGGATGCAACGGGATGATGTCAAAATTTGGTTCAAGTCCAGCCTCTAAAACTAAACAGGCATTCTCGCACCACAGGCGAGTGTGTACGCAAACCGATAAAGGAATTACCAAGCACTGTTATAATAAAACCGCAAATCAAATACGACGAAAGCAATTCAGCAGGCCTATGACGTCACTCCATAGCAACCGGACTTCGAGTATTTTTGAACATCCGGTTCACCGAGGCTCGTTATGTCATATAGCAAAGCTACGTTATAACTACGATGTATTACATATTCAATATGGCTGCTGCTGAGGTGGATGTTGACATCAATCCAACTGATAGGACTCCACTGATTCCAGTTAGGACAACTGATGGTGGCAATGAAGCCCCCCGCAATCCATTTCCACCAGTCTCGGAGGGGGCTGCGACAGGTGGAGATGCAGGTGGTGAGCAAATACGTATGCGCGACTATGCCAAAGAAGGCGCCAAACCTAAGGAGAGCCAGGGGGATGACCGAGACCTCGTTTGGTGGGTTGGAAAAATGAGTTTCTAACCCGTACAACAACCAAGCCATCGATGGGAGGGTGTTGTCTACTGCCCAAAAAGCAGTGTTCGAACACTTCCCTAAAGCAAACGGAATCGAGGTCGGGATTAAATATGAGATTAAAAATGGGAAGTTTAAGGCCAAAACTGTCCTGCGGAAGTGGGGTGGTGAGAACAAAACTTGGCGCAGTCTCTTCACGAAGGAGGGGGAGGTGACTAGTGGTTTTTCGAAAGAGCTCAAAGCTGCCTTGGGTCCAACTGCGGACGAGATCACACAACAAAACGAGGCAGAGCGTGATAACATAGCTAGGGCCGAGGAAATCCAACGAGACCCCAGCGCCACTGAGCGCCAGCGAGAGGAGGCGCTGGCCCAAATAGAACAGAGTGGTGAAAACATCCGAGCACTCGAGCAAGAAAATGAGGTCATCAAAGAGCGTATGTCGCTGCGCGATAGGGTCAAGGCTATTTTCAAGAAGTATGGTTTCACTGTGGTTGGCGTGCTGGCTGCGACAGGCACCGTGATTGGCGTCATAGTTTCCATGCTGCAGAGTGGACTACACGGCGTTGCCAAAGGGGTTGGCAGTGGGCTGAAGGCGATTGGAAAAAGGCTGGGTCAGATTCTACCTGGCATGGTCGGAGCTATTGCGAGTTTTCTCTTCCGGACCGCGGATGAGGTTGTGGGATTCTTAGCAAAGAATGCCTGACTACTTGTGGTGGGTGTGGTTGTGTTTGCAGTAGAGCAATACAAGCGGCGTTAACGTATTTCGTTAGCGAAATAGCCACCATGCGGCTCAGGCTGCAGCAATCGATGCCACTGCCAGATTGGTCTCGTGTTTTGTTGCTGGGTTGGAGATCTTGATGTGGGTAGGATCCTCTGAAAGTTGCGGAGCCGGTTGCTTTGCACGTTGTTGTGTTTCTGGTATATGTTGCTTTGCACGTTGCGGAGCAACAACATGTGGAATGTGTTTCTTCAAGGAAGGTCCTAGCATAGGTGGCGGAGGTGGTTTCTTGCTCCATATTTATGTCGTCGTTTGCACCCAACCACATATCTTTTGTGGCCTTCTGGAGTTCGTTATTATAACCTACGACACTGTGAATGTTGATCACCAGATCACTTGGCAATAACCCCACCCCTATAGCTACGGCTAAATTGAGCCTCTTTTTTGTTTCCTGAATAGCCAACTGATAATTTGCTACGCTTTTTGTTAAATCGTTTTCTAAGATTGATGCCTCAAGCAGGTTTTTGAACTCGAGTTGTGTGTTCATACCACCACCACTCGCATACGTGCTGCTTATGATGGATGAGCGCATGTTGGCTTGGGCGCCTAGAACGCAATATACGAAAGCCTCAACTGAGCGATTCAACCTGCCCAATCCTGCCCTAGTAAGATCCTTTCCGATTTGAGGTATAAGCCAGTTGAATTGTTTCCCTTCGGACTCATCATTCCTAATAAAGGATACCAGATTTCCCATGTCCATCTTACCTTCCTGGTCTGCAAACAAATTGTTGTGGTTGGGCCACGTATCTGCGTCTTTATCTGCTCGACTTTTTCTTGGCTCATTGTTTCTCCGAAGCTGTATGTATGCATACAGCTACAACTATTGAAGCTATTGCTTTGCAAGTTATAACTACGTACAGTTACAACTGTAGTTGATACCTCTAAATATCGGAAAAAAACATGGTTGTGCTTAACATCACCTGTACCTCGGCTGACCATACGATCTACTTTGATCAACCTCTTCTTATCCAGAATATTTCGCTAGTCGAGTTCACTCTTGAGAATAGTTGGTGGAACCTAGAAAAGATGGCTTCGTTCTGGTGGGAAACCCCAGGTGTGGGGTTTCCACATAGTATCGCTGCAGGGCACCATGATATGGCAAGCCTCCAGCCCTCCTTCAAACCTGAAAATCGCGCAAACCTTCCTTAGTAGGGTTTGGATCCTAGAAGTCAAGAAACCGATTCAATTTAGCAGAAAGCTCTGCACACTGTTGGGTGTTAAAGGAAATGAACATGGTATAGATGATATGACGATCCAAGTGGGTAATATAAACATGAACTGGTGCTACAAGATATCCACACAGTGTATGTCCACTGCGATGTGGTGGATTCCTGCTTCTCACTTCTCGAGGGAAAGCCATCGAAAGTCCTAGCTAGCTTAGAGATCCGAGGCGAAAGGTTTGCAAAACCAACGTATACGTATACGTATGGCTTTGCCAGTTGCAAAGCAACAGCTTCACTACAACCACTAACTGTCCAAGCTCTAGGGTTAATGCGAAGCAGCCTTCAACTGACAGTTCGCGATGAGAAAGGCAACATCATAGACTTCCGTGGTCGACCTCTACGCTACGTATTGAAGATTGAGTAAGCTATAGCATAGCTACATATATTTATACATACGTATATATATATAATAGCAAGCGACTCAATTCAAACCATTCCGAAGGCCCCGCCGATTTATCCCTCGCTTGCTAGCCTCTCTGGAGAGAGCTTTCGACTGCAAAACGTGTGTGAGACGCTTGCGGGCATTGAAGATCAAGAAAAACACTACGAAGGTGTGCGTAAAAAGTATGCCCGTGCGCGGGGAATCATTCATGGGGTCGATGCGGCCACAGGTAGCCTGAGTGTGCTTTTATCTGGCTCAGGCTTAGCAGTCTCTCTCTCCGGCTTTGGTGTTATAATTGGCCTCCCCCTTGGGGTTATTGGCGGGCTCTGTGGGGTAATTTCAGGCTCTACAGCTGTTGGGGCTAAAAAGCTTGGAATTAAGGTCTCGAAGTATGAGAAAACCGCTACTTTGGCAAGAGCAAAAGGGAATACACTTCGTGATCTCGTGTCGAAAGCCTTGCGTGACGAGAGAGTGTCTGACTCTGAGTTCACTCTCATCCTTGCCGAAGCAGATAAATATAAAGCTATGAGGGATGAGATTCGCCACAAAGCTCGGGTTAGTGGTGAAACAAGCGTGGAACAATTTCGGACCGAGCTTCCGGAAGAGATGCGAGCAAAGCTAGGCAGTCTCGTGCGATAAAAATCGATATTTTCTGCGAGAGAAGTAAGCGTGGGTTTTATTTCAACTTCGCAAAAATAAATTAATTCGTATGCAAATTTATGTCTTGTCACGGGCTATTGCATCATCCGCTAATTACCATATGTCATAGACATAGACATAAATATAATTTATAGCCACTTAGCGACATCGAGATGACCATTTTCACAGGCAAAGCATAGCGCAGCAAGTACGTCCTCGGTGGAAATACCGAAAATCCTAGCCAAATTGTCTCGCTTGTTGTCGTCACAAATGGCTCTGAAACCGGATATGAGGACTCGGCTGCGAAACATTTGGTCTATCTTTTTGTAACGTGCTAAAGATGCCGCTTCGCCAAAACGTTTCGAAGTCGAAGCAATGCTTGCGAATGACGCAGGGCCAGCATCCTCTACGATCTTAGACATGATTTCTAAAGGGAGGTCTAATATATTAGGCGTAGTCTTAACAACACCCTGGAGAGTCAATGGCTGCATTTCTACGAGAAGTTCTTCGATGTATTCATTCGTATGTATCACACCACTCATGTCTGTATACTATTATGGAGAGAATCTCTAAATGGTTGTATATGAAGCTTGGGTGGGTTTGATGGTGGGTATGTGCACGACATTTTATGCCTCCATAAAGAAAAAGTAGCAGCCTATGATAGCTGCTATTCAACTTTGTTTGCTTAAAGTAGTAAGCAAAAGGGGGGTTCTGGGTCACTTTTTGAGACAATTCGGCAAGTCTCAATACAACAAAATCCCCACCAGTGGATGGCTCGGACATGTTTAACCCCTGTTTTCCTGTTTTCCCCCATGAAGAGGGGTTGGAATGTGGTTTTCGATGGAGACGAGCCATCTACTGGTGGGGATTTTGTTGTATTGAGACTTGCCGAATTGTCTCAGAAAGTGGCCCAGAACCCCCATGTTTGCTTACTACTACTTGTGCTATTTTATGCAGATAATAGATCGAAGCCAAGTCTACACCTAATGACGACAGATTCTTGCTGAATGGAGTAGATTCGTCCCTCAACAAATGAGAACTTGCTCGGCGGACGCGTATATCACTTGAGATTTGTTGTCACCAATATCCCTCAAAACTTCTTTCGTCTTTTCGAAAGCTTTCGCTTTCAGGCAAAAGTTGTTGCATTTTATCTGTTCTTCGATAATGCTCCTCAGAGGCACGATTTACCAGGACTTTGCTCGGGATTGTTGGTCTGTTTGGCGAGCAAAAAACTTTAGCTCGGCCAAGACATATTTGTTTGGTAATAAGCTATTTGTGGCTTGCTTTTGTTCTACTGCAAACACAACCACACCCACCACACGGCTACAACAACTTGATAAAATACAAATCGCCATCACAGTTCTCTCTCGTCGCCATTTTTGCAGCGAAATGTCACGTCTCTATTGTTTAATTGACCAATCACGATTTTCAGTTGCTGGAGCGACTGGGCAAAGTTTGCAGGCCCTTTATTTTGTAGCCTGATTTTCAGACTGTCGATGTCGTCCGCTCACTTCCTACCACCTCCCAGTCTGATGGACTTCGGCATAAATCGTGTTCTGGCCATTGTTTCATTTCGACCAATCAGAGCGAAGGTTTTATTTTTAGAGAACTGAGGTATGCGTGGAATGTCTAGTGCAATCTGCATGAAGGTGAAGCCAAATGGCGGACGATACAAACGGACTTGATATGGCTTTGGAGAAAGCGTGCGAAACTTTCGACATTTCTGAATTATTTCCCGAACAGAGAAAGGCATTATTATACTTCGTTTCCCGGAAGGACCTTTGCTACCACAGCTGCATCTATAAGGCGACGACCAGGTCGAGAATCGAGAGAGGAGAAATTATGTAGCCTTCTACAACGTCTACAGATCGCCAGAATCACGGCTCTTTCATGCACTGCAGAATATGTTCTACAGCTTCAAACTTATAGAAACAGAACGTGGAGAAACATGTTGTCCTCAGACGTGTACCGGGAAAATCTGATAGGAAGCGCTATCGATATCGCGATCGATGTTTATGAATCTACTAGCTACGGGCTTTGGAAAATCATTAATCTTCCTCGACCGCTTTGTATGCCGTATTAAAATGTAATGTCTCTTAGAATGTTGGCATTTAGAAGACCAAATATTTCATGAAATGTACTGATTTTTTTACAGCAGTGAACACACATACTGAGTATGTCATGGTAATAGTTTCACGACATTTGGGCAATTATTTATGTTTGCAAATGTAATGTCTCCTAGAATCAGGCTATTTATGTTTGCAAAATTTTTAACACACTTTATTTTGACAATTTTGCTGCCCTAAAAGCTGAAATATCTTAGCTTTTTCGCCTTAAGAAGACTAGATATTTCATGGAATGGCATGAAATGTTTACAGGAGTGAACACATATAGTGAATATATCATGGTAAAAGTTGGATTACATTTGCCTAAATATTTATGTTATCAGAATTTTGAACAGCCTTGATTTTGACAAATTGTAAAGTACAACAAATCAGTGTTGTGACCATGCGCTTGAAATACTGTACGAAAAATCCTATTTAAAAAGTTCCTGCTGCCCAAAAAACCATAGCAGCTCAAACAGGATATGGTTAGGGTTGGTTCTGAGAAATCGACATAAGTTTGAAGCTGTAAAACATAATAATTCTGCAGTGCAGGAAAGCGTGATTCTAGCGAGCTGTACCGAGAAGGCGCTATACATAATTTCTCCTTTCTCGATTCTCTACCTGGTCGTCGCCTATAGATGTAGCTGTGATGGCCAAGGTCCTTCCGGGAAACGAGGGGTAAATTGCTTTTCGCTGTTCGGGAAATAATTCAGAAATGTCGAAAGTTTCGCACGCTTTCTCCAAAGCCATATCAAGTCCGTTTGTATCGATCGCGATTTGGCTTGTCCTTCATGCAGGCTTCACTGGACATTCCACGCATACCTCAGTTCTCTAAAAATAAAACCTTCGCTCTGATTGGTCGAAATTAAATGACGTCAGGAACACGGTTTATGCCGAAGTCCATCAGTCTGGGAGGTGGGAGGAAGTGAGCGGACGACATCGACAGTCTGAAAATCAGGCTATTTATTTTGCTTTTCTCACCTGCTCTCCTACCGTTGGGGAGTTCATTCGCGCCCAATCTGCGCTCGGCCAAAACATCGTTTTTCGAGTTTTTCGTGACTAGAGACCAAGAAAATAAAGGGACTGTTCGCAGTCTGACTTCGAAAAGTTGAAGCGAATTCGTAAATCGATGAATTTCAGTCCTTAGATATTGACCGTCCAATTTTCCAGCAAATATCCATCATGTTTTCATCGTTTCTCGAAGACAAAGAAGTAAGTCCTGCTCAACTTTTTACGGCTCAAGTGGAGACAGTTCAACTTAAAGCGGCCCAAGACAGAAGTAACTAGCAACCAATGGGCCGGATTACTTTTTAGCTTGTATTTTGAACTTTCTTACGAACTAAAATATACTTTGAATCAGAATAAAAGAGCATTTCAGGCTTTTTCAAACTGTTTTCTAACTGACCATCAACTCATTTTGAGTTTCAAACATGTTTACTTCGCCCAATAGTCGGCAAATTGTCAGGCGCCAAAATTGTGTACAAATATGGCGCGCACGCCATTAGATTCCTGCAACTTGTCTTTGGCTCTCGCGTAACTTCGAGACTCCTCTGCTGACAGGTTGAATGTGGAGATAATGTCGTCGGCCTTATCTCCCATCGAATACACGAGAGTATTTACTTGACTTTCTTCGTCCTTACTGCTTAGCCCAGACGCTGATTTGAACCTCTCGAACCTACTTATCCACTTGGACCATTTGTCTGGCTTTGTAAAGTCAAATTTCTCTGGTGGAGCGATCTGATATGAAGCGTTCGCGCCCACGATTATCGGCCGAGTCCCACTCACCGAAGCACTCGTCGTTTTCTCTGAATCCTTCGTCATCTTTCGTTTAAAACGTAAAATAACCTCGGTCGTTCTTTAGTGCTTTATCCCACTTTTCTGACACCAGATAAGATTCAAGGATTCACAAGTATTCGTAGGTAACAATAACACTAACTTTAATGGACGCCATGTTGGATTCCGGCACGACAACGAGGCTAAACAGGTAGCCCGGCAATACATGTACATACAGGGAACCCAATTCGCTATTAACGCACTTCGGCCATCTTGGATTGAAAGTGAGGCTACCGGGTTGTCGGTTACGTAACGCTTACTATTTGCTGTGTTGTTGGTCGCGAGTTTGGATGAAAAAGCTACTTCATCTCCTTCTGAATAATTCCAATTGTACAAATAATAGCCAGAAAAGACGATCTAGAGATTCTTTTCATATATTGCAATTGATTCAAATAAACAGCTCAGAAAGCGATGGAGTTTAAAAATACGCGGAGATGTCGACCCACACTTCATCCGATAAATATCCAGAGTGAGTAAAAAAAACAGCTGATTGTAAAATGCATATTCGCTTAAATAAGTGTGACAGATTCCCCTAGACTAACAGATAGCAGAAATTCATTTTCTACAAGTAAAATCAAAAGAGAGAAACCTCACTGCAGTATACCCTGCCACTTCAAATGATCACTTGAAAACCTGTGAAAAATCCTTCATAATTTAGAGCTCGGGTGTATACTCGTTCTACGAATGATTTGGGTTGGAAATGGTTAGGGTTTTTGGCAAATTTTGGGGTAGGTTTTTAGAACGTTTGTATGAGGATTTGAGAAAATGCATTATTAATTAACCAAAAGGGTTCACTTGCATGGATGGCTGATAACATTGCATTGGTACTGTAATTATATCATATATACATAATGGCTCCTGATACATATATCATTATATGTATAGTGTATGCTTATATACTAAGATGATGATAATGACAGTAACTGACTTGCAATGTTGGGCCATTATCAACAAAAGGCTACTCGAAAATTGACCAAAATTACCCGTAGAGAAAATTAGATATGGGCCATTTAACCATGTACAATGATGATAGTGACAATGGAAATGATACTAGTGATGTTCAGATATTAATGCAAAACAATATTGATGTTGATGACAGTGCTAATAATGGCAATAAAAATTGCAACAATGACTACCTAATTCTTTTAAAATCACCTAACTTTAGTTTTCAAACTTTGTACAATATTCTTAATTTCAATAAATTATAATTATTTATAAACCAACTATCTCGTTCTTTAGGGGAGCAGCCATACTAGCAACATGCCATCCAGCTTTTGTATCAGTATTAATATTATCTTTCAATCATGTACATATAAATAAATTGAATACAGTATATTAAAATATATAATAATAATCATTTAAATTATGTTAATAAATACTGCTAGACCCCAACACTGTCTCAGTTGTTTGTTTTGGTATATTACAACATTTTGTACAATTATATACTTCTGCCATAATCATTGCATGCAACTTAGATGTTTTTTTATAACCTACATGTAGCTAGCTGGATGGGTAGTCAAGCATCATTTACATCCTTTTTATCAATTTATTATAATTAATATTATTTATTTCCCAAGCCAAGCCACAGAAATTATGGAGGATAGCTTGATTTGAATTTATTCACAGATAGAGCAGATTTTTGTAACCTGTTTAATAAAATCGAATAGACCTAACAGTCAGGTTACTGGTAAGTAAAATCAGTCCAAACTCCAAAATATTATTATAATTATAAGTAATGGCATGGCATAATGGAAATTAGTTATCAAATTTCCCCCGAGAGCCGAGGGAGGATTTATGGCTGATGGGGATTGGGGACAATTTGCATAAATCCTCTCAAGGCTCGAGGGGAAATTTAATCACTAGCTAATTTCCTGAAATGTCATGCTATCACCTTGTAATACTATTATCATTGACTAATTAAACTAATCTCAGAGAATTTTAGTTTTTCTCTGCCTAAACTAAAGATACCGTAGTTTAGGCATTAAAACATTTTGTTATTATGCTTGATTGAGCACAATTGGTTGAACTGGACCATGCATGGCTTAATTCCCTTAATTCCCCAAGTAAAATACCAGATTAACTGGAAAGACTCTTAGCGACAAATAGCAGGAAGTGCCTGTTCTAAAGATAAATTTATATGTATAAGTTCGAATAGCGAATACCACACCTAGGACCTTTACTTTTCCTACTATATGTTAATTATTTGCTAAACTCTTCAAAAAAGCTTTTGTTTAGAATTATTGCCGATGACACGTTTTTTATTCCTCAAATAACCTTGACGAGCTTGATAAAGTTGTTAATGATGAACTTGATCATGTACTAAAATACTGTACAGCTATTTCAAAAAGACTAACCATATGCTAGTAACCATGCAACCCAAAAAACAATATAACAATAAAAACTTGTACCATAGAGAGGAAAACACAAATAAAGTATCTACCGAGGCAGAAACACGCGACCATCTCAGAGCACCTCTGAGATTTAGGTCCTAACAGACTTCCTAATCCCCGAAGAAGGAGTCTGTTAATCAGAAATACACGCTTGGCAATTCAATTCAAATGCAGCTTTAATGTAAAAGTATTTTTCACATATTTTTACTCTAAATATTTTACTCTAAATATTTTAGATAAATAAAATAAAATGCAAAGGGGGGGGGGGGGGGGGGGGGTAGAGTAAACATCATTTAACCAATAATGATTACAGGTATATACTAGCTTAAGACATATTTTTATACTCAATATTCAAAGAAGTTATTTCCATAATATATTGTTCCCCTACATAATTTATTCACATATCATATTTCATCAAATCATATCCATGGCATAATCACATTAATCAATTTCATACCACTATTTATATATTTCATAATAACCCACTCTTCAAATTATCACTCAACATTTTTAAAATAAATATGAATTGGTGGTGCTTGCTTGCACAAGCACACTAACACTTATCCTTGACATAATCACATTAATCAATTTCATACCACTGGTTACATATTTCATTATAACCCACTCTCAAATTATCACTGAACATCTTCACAATAAGTAAGAATTGGTGGTGCTTGCTTGTACAAGTACATTAACACCACATACATGTATAATACCTTCACTCATATAATATAAACCTAGACTTAATTAACACCTTCACTCATAATAATCCTTCTAATATTCATAATAAAAACTATACTTTTTAACAATTTCACTGATACTAAATAAGTTAGAAAATAAGTAAGAATTTGGTGGTGCTTGCTTGTACAAGTACATTAACACTGTTGCATCTTTTACAAAAACTGTGTGTCGCTGGTTAGTGAGAAAGTTAGTTGTACCCAAATGAGATAAAATCAGAAAGTATCTCGAGCAATTATAAGTCCATTTCTGCCCTAAAAATTGGTCTTTCTTTCATGGAAACTTTTAATATCGGGCCACACTCGCAGTATGGAAAATATGTTGAGCTGTTTCAATCCTTTTGCCTCATTTTCATGCGAAATCAAAAGACTGAAAATCAATACGCCAAACTGGTCTTTTAAATCTAGTGCTGCCTTTCGTAGAAAATTCGCGTATGTGTCGCGGCATTCTGGACGATAGGTTAATTGCTTTCCTATCTTGTACTTCAAACCAAATCTCTTCATTTCTGTGTTATGGTATGATTTTCTTTGGTATCAATCACTATGTTACATCCTATAGTTAGCTATGATCAAAATACGCTGAAATCTTATTTTGGTTATGATTGAAGCCGGTCTTGTTTTTTTTCTTCTAGGTTGCAATTACACGCTTAATAAGAACTGGGGTACCTTTGAATCACCAAATTATCGCTTATGTTACCCAAATGGCCAGTACTGTTCTTGGAAAATGTCCGTCCGCTCAGGCTTCAAAATAGTCTTGAGGTTTCCATTGTTTGCACTCCAACCTAACATTAGTGCTGATAATGTGCAAGTGTTTGACGGAGTCGATGATACAGCAACATCTCTTGGTGTGTTCTCCGGTAGCCACATCCCTCCCATTACTGGAGTGGTGTCTTCTTCCAATAACATGTTTGTCATATTCAAATCCAACGCCACAAAGAGGAACAAAGGCTTTATTGCTACGTACACCAGTCATTACAACACTACGACAAGTAGGTGGTTACATAAACATTACTTCATGGAAAGTGACGCATAGACTTATATGAAAAAAAGCCGCAGAGGGCATTTTCTATGTTGCTTAGCGCATCTTTTAAAATAATAACATACATTTGTGACGGTGAAAGAACATTTTTATCAATATAATCACCAATATTGAAAAGTGTAATAACTATTAGTCAAGAAGTTAGTCATGACATGTAAGTGTATTAGAAACGTAGTTTCGTTTTATGCGGAGAACATAGGGCCCCTAAGGGCAACTCGTGGATGGTTAGTGGGCTATTTTGGTATATACTAAAAATCACGCGACCAATGACGTCATCGTTACGTCGTCACCACTAAGTGAATCATGGGAAAACAATACCATACCTGTCCAAGTTTGAACTGTCTGGCATTATCAATGAGGGAGATATTGGCATGTACTTAAAATCATGTAATCGATGTCATCATTACGTCATCGCCACTAACTGATTGATAGCAACCCACTGCAATGTCTGTCTAGGTTTGAGCCAGCTGGCATTAGAAATGAGGGATATATGGGCATGTACTTAAAATCACGTGGCCGATGACGTCATCGTTACGTCATCACCACTAAGTGATCGAGAGGGACCCACTACCATGTCTGTCCAGGTTTGAAGTGTCTGGCATTAGATGGGCACCGTCAATACATCTTCTCCAGCATGACCAAATCTTTTCGAAACCTTGGACGGCCATTCGGAAAGTCAACGGCGAGTCGTCGAGTCAGAAAAAAACGACGAATAAATTATCTCGTATCCACCTAAACCCAATAACTCGTTCTGAACATGCGTGCATCCACGAGTTAAATTACTATTGTGTGGAATAAACGACCTATTCATAGCTTGATTACGTCTAGAACATTCCAATCTGTACAAGGATTGTGTGACAAAGTTATTATTTAGTGTAGCTAAATCAAATTGATCTTTAAATTAAAATTCCACGGTGAACTTCGAAATCACACATTGAAGAGGTTAAAACGAGTTTTTATCCGTTCCACATCGGCGCAGAATTGAGTTTTGGAGAATCTAACGCTAGCCAAATGTAACTTGCAAACGTTTTATCAAATATAAATAGTGCATGACCCGGAGGTCAACTGGCTGGAAGATCAAAGAAAACACATGTTTTTTTAAAAACAGGCTTATTATTTTTCTCACTGGTATTCTTGAAGGTCCTCTATCACGATTTCTAACTGCAGACAATCTTGATTTGTGCTTCCTACTCCTAGATTGATCAGTATTCAAGCCTTTACTAGATAACAATACAGTGCTTAGCTGTTCGCGTTCGACCATCAAATTCAAACTATTTGACATTTCAGTGATATTTACCGTATCATTTCTCGAACTGATCACATTATTGTTATTATGTATATTACTAAGCTTTTCCATAAGCTTTTGTTTGGCTATTGTATGGCCAACCGAACTTTAAGCTTATATTCACCCTGACGAGTACGAATAAAGAGTGCAGCAAGTTCTATCTCTGAGCCTAGGGATGTATTTTGAACGTGCCATGAGACTCGGGGAGCTTTGTCGCGAAAACAGTTCAGTGTACATTAACATATCTATCTCTGTTGCATCCCAAAACTGCCAACATAGTACATTCAAGTCATGAAATTCTGCTAGGCTTAGCCAAACGCGCTTCTGAATTTCCGGGCTTCTCTCGTAAGTACATCACGCGACCAAATGTCTGTTTTTAACAATATAGTTGTAGCGATAAAATAATTATAAGGCATTTCAGAATAATAATTACATTTAACAATACGGCCAAATCCTTTCGAAGAGTCTTTCTGATGAATCTTTCCGATGAATCGAAAACTTGGACTCATGCAATAAACTCCGTCAATACAACTTCGAAAATCGAAGACTATTCGGATAGCAAACAGAGAATCCCCGATATACACAGAAAAAAAACGAAGTACACACCATAAAACGATGAATAAATTAGCTCGGAGCACTAACCCTAATAACTCGTGTTCTGCGCTTGCGCGTACCACTAATTAAAAACTGTGAACATAATTTGTGTCTACGATACAGTGTGTTTCGAATAATCAAGAATTCACTTTTGATGCCATCGCATCAATTGATAATGATCACGAGTCATATGCGAAACAGTAAGTTTGCTCTTTTTGCAGGTTTTAATGAGTGTTCCTGCAACCCTTGCCAACATGGAGGCTCGTGTACAGACCAGTTAGACGGATACACTTGTAACTGTACTGCAAAGTTTACTGGATCCATTTGTCAGTCGTCGGTCATTTCTGGTAAGTATTATCCAATCGCACTTTAAAGAAACCCTTTAATGATGGAACAAGTCGCCGCTAAATTGTTGGTAATATGGTCTAAGTTGAAAATATATATGTTGAAGAAAAGTATGAGCCATTTTGATCGCGGGCGCCGCCGTCTTGGGTCTGATGACGTTTCGCGGCGTCCCTATTGTCAATAACTGCTGTCGGGTAATAATAAGAATCTCCGCCCACATTTCATTTATATTCTGAGGTTCAAACCTCAGAACATTCCCTAATTTTTTCCTCTCCATTTTGGTTTAAAGTTATCTGTAGGATAAGTTTTGGGGATCGGGATAGGGACTGTGAAGTGTTTTGACCGTGGGAGACGCGCTGTCCATAATGCATGTCTTGTGAAGGGCGGCATCTCATATGTCGTGCTTGTAAATGGCGTAGGAGATGCTCTTAAGTTGAATCGACTTGAAACAAGAGGTTGTGACAACATGTTGAAATAGACCCTTTCACGGTTTTCTGGGAAAAGCACATTAAAATCAGTAGGAATGTCAATTTTCTGGGTTATAACTTGTATAGGAACGAATATACTGCTACAGTCGAAGCTCTCCTTGCTACCACTCTCGTAAGCGACCAGCTCTAGTTACGACCACCATCGCGAAACCCCATTTGAATTGTCACTTAATCTCTGTAATTAAAAGCTCTCGTAAGCGACCGCTCTCGTAAGCGACCGCGACCACTTTGTGGAATTACCAACTACGTGGTTCTTTGTTTTTAAGCTCTCGTAAGCGAGCACTCAAGAGTCTGATTCGTATTACTCAACACTTTAATATGTCAATACGAGAAGTTCCAGTTCGAATCTCTGCCGTTGATGCGTCATGACAGCGGGACATTCGCAAACCTCTTCAATATCGGTGATAAACAATAACCGTATAATTACATGTACATAACGTACATCAAATTACATAAGGTATTAAATTACATATCAAAAGAGCTAAAACCTCTCGTAAGCGACCACCTTCTATTGATTTAGCGCGTGGTCGCTTACGAGAGCTCATTCTCGTAAGCGACCAGCTCTAGTTACGACAGCTTTTACGAATTACCGAGGTGGTCGCTTACGAGAGCTTCGACTGTATGTAAAGTCCGTAGCGATAGGAAACTTTGCCTGGAAAAGCAGCCGATTGCGTTACTACCAGTGACCCCGTGTGCGAGCCAATGAAACATCTGTACGGCTCTTCATAACAGTGCACGAATAATTCGAAATCGGAAATATGTTCAAAACCGGTACCTTCGCACATATAATTATATCACGAAACTGATAAATAAACAGGATATACATGTATATTAACTTTGTCACGTGTCTTACTATCGGTGTTCGATTCGAGTCGTGGTATCACTCTTCCACCGTAGTCGGAAGGCTCGAGCTTCAAACCTGACACGAATCATGTATTTTTTGCTCTCCATTTTGGTTTAAATTTATCTGTAGGATAAGTTTTGGGGATCAGGATAGGGACTGTAAAGTGTTTTGACCGTGGGAGGCGCGCTGTCCCTACTGCATGTATTGTGAAGGGACGGTAAACCGCGTTCAGATTTTATACAGCCGAAAAGTGGAACACAAAATTATAACTTTTTATTCTCTTTCTCCACTGCTTGTTTTCGCGTAACGCCATCGCCGCCATCTTGGTTGAACCTAAACAAAAGATCGCCGCCATCTTGGTCAACGTTAACAAAAGATTGATCGTTAGCTTCTCTTGTTAGATTAACCAACATGGCCGCCACGTCTTTGCTATCTGAATATCAGGGGGGATCAGATTGCAAACCAGCAATTGGAAAGTTGATAATGGGTTGATTGCGATAGTACCTACATGTATATAAATCATCGCAGTAGTCGGATTATTTTTGTGTCGTTTCAGTCTACGACAGCGCCACGAAGTGTAAACATGAGCATTTAATTGTACATACGTGGAGTCAGGGAAGGATGTCATTTTAGTTGATCAACATTTGCATAGAAGAGAAGAAAAATGAGCCTGATATGATTTATTTTTGTGCGAAACCGATCTCTCCTGTCACTCTCTGTAATTGGTTATCAACCGACTCTTCTCGTCTTGTCTAATAGCTATGACCTCCGTTATCGGAACGTGCCTGAAGACATGTAACCCGATATTGTATTTCAATACCTTTAAAGTAGATATGTTTAAGCACATCAGGGTTCGAATGTCGTCACTGTTCGAAGGTGCCTTTAAAGATTGGTGTATTTTTTGGTCAATAACAGTTCCTTTACGAGAATCATAAGGTTAGTAAGTAATTAAAATGAATTGATAGCATCTCGCGCGTTGCTAATTTCATATTCCCTCTTTTCTAATTAGGTGATCATAATATGAGCTGTAAATTAAACAGCGTGAACTAAGTATATAACGTTAATGCGCATGCCTACTGGTTTATCGCTCGATCAAAGCGCTCCGACCCACATGGTTAGTGGTGAGCGCCAGTATTTAATATATTTTTCTCTAGACGATGGAATAAAGAAAAAAAAGACAGAGAGGGCAATTTAAAACTCAAACCTACGATGGCTTATAGGGGCCATAAAAAGTTCATTTCTTTTATAACTGGCCATAGACACGAAAACGAAAATGAAGTTTACCAAGTGACCACAAAGTCACTATTCAGTGACGCTTAATTCAATACCGAATGTAGATATTATATATTCTTCGGTAATCAATATTTTGTGGCTACTACCATCTCCTGGCGGCCCAAAAAAAATAACCAGTAGACTATTTCTATATTGATTTTGAGGTGAAAGCGTTGTTTACCTTCAACGAAATGATTGTTGTGTATATGTTCCTGTACGAATATAAAAGCGAAATATCCTATGACTTTTTAAACTTTTTCAAATATATTTTTTTCCTGGAATAAAAAGGAATCAGTAAACTATTTGAATTTTGCGATGGTAGCAGTTAAGAAAAAGGAAACGTTCTTGTTTTCTCAGAACTTTCATTTTAAGTAATAAAAGTCCACTTAAAGACTACGGGTCTGAAAAAAGGCCATTGAGCTGTCATGTCACAACGTGTATATACCCGACTTACGAGTTAAAATACTTTAAAATAACAACAGGAAGTAATAATCCAATGTATAATAGCAGGAGCGTCCATCCCGCACACTAGGCCTATGTCACAGCGTTTTTACAAGAAAGATTATTTCTAAGACTGTTTCCGTTACTCTTGTTTACCATTATTCACCGAAGGGGAGGTGAATAGTGGAGCGGCGAAGTAAATATGCACCACTATTCACCGACACCGAGGTGAATACTTGTTTCAGTATATACAACACTGCAGGTGAAGAGCCAGCACTAAATAGTTATTTTATTTTCTGTCAAATGGAGAAAAGCTAGCGCCAGGTGATCGCTGCTTCGCTCGGAGGTGAATATGAAATCATATTCACTGTTCAGTTGAGCAGCCAATCAGAACGCGCGAAAAGTGATATTCACTGGTATGGTATCGAGAGATTGCAATGGGAAAATTGTTCAAACAACTGGAATAACTGCAGTAGTGATCATTTCGTACAGTTATCTTTCAAATTAGACGATATTAAAAACCGCTAGCAAATAAAAAGCTCTTCTGTTTAACCAGGATGAAAACATTCGAAGACACTTTCCCAGGTAATGGGTTTATGTGAATTTTTCCCAGCTCAGAAGAAGTAGTCACAGATTCCCAGGAAAGCTAAAATTTCCTAGCCAAAAAAAAACAAATCCCAGGGTGGGTCAGGGAATATTCCTTGCATGCTAAAAAAACCAGGCTCAACTTCCACAAGTCAAAACATGTTCCTGGCATGCTAGTCGCTCCCAGGAGTCAAGGTACATTTTTTACCATTCCCAGGAGTCGAGGCACCTTATTTCTATTGTATTCCCAGAGTCAAAAGTAATTGTGAGCGGACCCTGTGAAATCTTATCAAATTTAAAAAAAATAAGGATCCCATTGATGTTTTGCAACCGGAAATCGCCAATGAGCGAGCGATGTATTTTTCGAATGCTCCCAGGATCTATTTTATGTCAGAAAAATTCCCAGGGTAAATACCTCTGCAGAATAGCTTTTAAAAAGAATATCTTCATTGCAAGCTCCTGTGGTATATACTAATTGCAATTATTCCTAAGGAAAGAAAATCACAAAATCGTAGCTAGCAGCCATGTTGTTTGGAAAAGCAAAAGTAGCTAATGAGGCATGGCTTGTTCCGTCACTTGTGCAATCCAACAATTGGCTGGAAGAACATTCTTTAAATAGCCAAATTTGTGAAAACGCCTTGACACCTATACAGGAGATATGGACGCTCCTCGTCATGGGCTCCTAGCTGATAACAGAAAATCGGTCACAAAATGCTCGTTTGACATTGTTGGCTTCGCTTTTTTCATCGTGATTGTATATGCTTGTTTTGCAGGCCCGTTGTTCATTCATATTTACATCCTGAACATTCGTCTTGAGGGTGGCAGTATATTGTGCATACGTCGCTAACATTGTGATTTTTCTCGAGCAACTTTTGTTAGAATATTTAGGATGCGAATATGAATGAACATCTGGCCTGCAAAACAAGTATACGATTGCGACCCTGGGCGTCTTCAGCAGCAAAGATCACTGTGTCAGTCAATAAAAGGTTTTTATATGCATGTGCCAATATACTCCTCGGTGTTGGCTGTTTCGCAGGCTAAGTGCTCCAGGCCAAGCTCCGAAATGCCATATTGGCAAAGTTAAAAAAACACGAAAATAAATACTGTATTCCTAACATAGATGAACTGGTGATAATTCTTTTTGACCGTGAGTTGTATTTAGAAAGTTTTATTTGAAACTATTCATGCTTAATACATGATGTACATGCACTAAAAGTAACTAGTACATTTAGGATTGTTCTTAAACGTAGCGTAAATGAACTTAAAATAACTAGTAAATTTAGGATGACTCTTAAACATCCTTAAAGGTACTATGAATATTTAAATTAATTTAAGGCAGCACCTTAAATGCACTTAAAGTGAATACCATTTTTAAGAATATCCTGAAATGTCCTTAAAATTGCTAGTATATTTAAATACTTTAAGTGGTACAGCAAAGTCCCTTAAATTAACTACTAAATTAAAGGACACACAGTAAAGATAACTTAAATGCACTACTAAATTAAAGGACACACAGTAAAGGTAACTTAAATGCACTACTAAATTAAAGGACACACAGTAAAGGTAACTTTAAATGCACTACTAAATTAAAGGACACACAGTAAAGGTAACTTAAATGCACTACTAAATTAAAGGACACACAGTAAAGGTAACTTAAATGCACTACTAAATTAAAGGACACACAGTAAAGGTAACTTAAATGCACTACTAAATTAAAGGACACACAGTAAAGGTAACTTAAATGCACTACTAAATTAAAGGACACACAGTAAAGGTAACTTAAATGCACTACTAAATTAAAGGACACACAGTAAAGGTAACTTAAATGCACTACTAAATTAAAGGACACACAGTAAAGGTAACTTAAATGCACTACTAAATTAAAGGACACACAGTAAAGGTAACTTAAATGCACTACTAAATTAAAGGACACACAGTAAAGGTAACTTTAAATGCACTACTAAATTAAAGGACACACAGTAAAGGTAACTTAAATGCACTACTAAATTAAAGGACACACAGTAAAGGTAACTTAAATGCACTACTAAATTAAAGGACACACAGTAAAGGTAACTTAAATGCAATACTAAATTAAAGAACACACAGTAAAGGTAACTTAAATGCAATACTAAATTAAAGGACACACAGTAAAGGTAACTTAAATGCACTACTAAATTTAAGGACACACAGTAAAGGTATCTTAAATGCAATACTAAATTTA
Organism: Actinernus sp. WN-2022; assembly: GCA_030867875.1. NCBI lineage: Eukaryota > Metazoa > Cnidaria > Anthozoa > Actiniaria > Actinernidae > Actinernus > Actinernus sp. WN-2022. The sequence continues at coordinate 9,546,816 of JAOWCC010000655.1, read as the reverse complement.
AGGACACACAGTAAAGGTAACTTAAATGCACTACTAAATTAAAGGACACACAGTAAAGGTAACTTAAATGCACTATTAAATTAAAGGACACACAGTAAAGGTAACTTAAATGCACTACTAAATTAAAGGACACACAGTAAAGGTAACTTAAATGCACTACTAAATTAAAGGACACACAGTAAAGGTAACTTAAATGCACTACTAAATTTAAGGACACACAGTAAAGGTAACTTAAATGCAATACTAAATTTAAGGACACACAGTAAAGGTAACTTAAATGCACTACTAAATTAAAGGACACACAGTAAAGGTAACTTAAATGCACTATTAAATTAAAGGACACACAGTAAAGGTAACTTAAATGCACTACTAAATTAAAGGACACACAGTAAAGGTAACTTAAATGCACTACTAAATTAAAGGACACACAGTAAAGGTAACTTAAATGCACTACTACATTAAAGGACACACAGTAAAGGTAACTTAAATGCACTACTAAATTAAAGGACACACAGTAAAGGTAACTTAAATGCACTACTAAATTAAAGGACACACAGTAAAGGTAACTTTAAATGCACTACTAAATTAAAGGACACACAGTAAAGGTAACTTAAATGCACTACTAAATTAAAGGACACACAGTAAAGGTAACTTTAAATGCACTACTAAATTAAACGACACACAGTAAAGGTAACTTAAATGCACTACTAAATTAAAGGACACACAGTAAAGGTAACTTAAATGCACTACTAAATTAAAGGACACACATTAAAGGTAACTTAAATGCACTACTAAATTAAAGGACACACAGTAAAGGTAACTTAAATGCACTACTAAATTAAAGGACACACAGTAAAGGTAACTTAAATGCACTACTAAATTAAAGGACACACAGTAAAGGTAACTTAAATGCACTACTAAATTAAAGGACACACAGTAAAGGTAACTTAAATGCACTACTAAATTAAAGGACACACAGTAAAGGTAACTTAAATGCACTACTAAAATAAAGGACACACAGTAAAGGTAACTTAAATGCACTACTAAATTAAAGGACACACAGTAAAGGTAACTTAAATGCAATACTAAATTAAAGGACACACAGTAAAGGTAACTTAAATGCACTACTAAATTAAAGGACACACAGTAAAGGTAACTTAAATGCAATACTAAATTAAAGGACACACAGTAAAGGTAACTTAAATGCACTACTAAATTAAAGGACACACAGTAAAGGTAACTTAAATGCACTACTAAATTAAAGGACACACAGTAAAGGTAACTTAAATGCACTACTAAATTAAAGGACACACAGTAAAGGTAACTTAAATGCACTACTAAATTAAAGGACACACAGTAAAGGTAACTTAAATGCACTACTAAATTAAAGGACACACAGTAAAGGTAACTTTAAATGCACTACTAAATTAAAGGACACACAGTAAAGGTAACTTAAATGCACTACTAAATTAAAGGACACACACTAAAGGTAACTTAAATGCACTACTAAATTTAAGGACACACAGTAAAGGTAACTTAAATGCAATACTAAATTAAAGGACACACAGTAAAGGTAACTTAAATGCAATACTAAATTAAAGGACACACAGTAAAGGTAACTTAAATGCACTACTAAATTTAAGGACACACAGTAAAGGTAACTTAAATGCAATACTAAATTTAAGGACACACAGTAAAGGTAACTTAAATGCACTACTAAATTAAAGGACACACAGTAAAGGTAACTTAAATGCACTATTAAATTAAAGGACACACAGTAAAGGTAACTTAAATGCACTACTAAATTTAAGGACACACAGTAAAGGTAACTTAAATGCACTACTAAATTAAAGGACACACAGTAAAGGTAACTTAAATGCACTACTAAATTAAAGGACACACAGTAAAGGTAACTTAAATGCAATACTAAATTAAAGGACACACAGTAAAGGTAACTTAAATGCACTACTAAATTAAAGGACACACAGTAAAGGTAACTTAAATGCAATACTAAATTAAAGGACACACAGTAAAGGTAACTTAAATGCAATACTAAATTAAAGGACACACAGTAAAGGTAACTTAAATGCACTACTAAATTTAAGGACACACAGTAAAGGTAACTTAAATGCACTACTAAATTAAAGGACACACAGTAAAGGTAACTTAAATGCACTACTAAATTAAAGGACACACAGTAAAGGTAACTTAAATGCACTACTAAATTTAAGGTACCTTTCAGGTTTTAATTAAAGGTAACTAAATTCGTCTTTTCGCCTAGTGTTAGGCCCCAAGAACTGTGGCGAAGTTCTCAAGTGTGGCGGGACGACAAGCGGTGTTTACACTGTGGATCCTGATGGTCTGGGAAAATTCAAGGTACTACTGTTATACTACTGTATTTAAAATAACATTTCTTACATTAATTTCGTTGGTGGGTGAAATCGTACTTATCGCTATCAATCAGTATAATTAATAAGTATAGTTAACCGTGGTATGTCCTCTTATTTACCATGCTTGGTGTCATCGCATGGTCAAAATTATTGTGGATCGTCTCGGCTAGCGCCTCGTGAATCTACAAGAGGAAATACATTTACGACCATAAACGATCTTAAATTGATTTTGTGCAACAACGATCGAAGAATACTCAAGCGGGAAGGGGCTTAGAAGACGAGGACAATTTCGAGGAAAAGTGATTCTAGCGCGATCTATCGTGTTATGTCCTCATATCCCATGATAATCAGAATCAGAATACGAAGACAATGAGCAATCCATTATTATAAACGATAGGATAGAGCTTGAAATAAATACAAAACCATTGACAGGGTTATTGCTATATGGCTGCGTAAAAAGTAATCGTTTAAATTCTTCAGGTGTACTGTGACCAGAAAACCTCGGGCGGTGGGTGGACAGTATTCCAGAAGAGACAAGACGGATCAGTCGACTTCTACCGAGGCTGGCTAGACTACAAAACCGGTTTCGGAAACCTTAAAGGAGAGTTCTGGTTGGGACTGGACAAGATCAACCGCCTGACCCATCTGAAGCGAAACAGGCTTCGTGTTGAGCTGGAAGATACAACGGGAAAGAGCGCATACGCAGAGTACGACTATTTCGCAGTGTCAAGCGAGAAGAGCAAGTACCGACTGAGTCTTGGAACCTATTCAGGTGATAGGCGAGAGTAATGCCAGGGAATTCTTTTCAAATGTAGGCTTGATACAGTAATCAGAAAATTCGATTACGGAGGAGACCTAGAGAACATTCTATATGTGTGGCAAAGACAAAAAAGTGTGTTCCTGTTAAAAGAATGTTTGACATATTGTTAATTTAATCTCCCTCAAGGTTGAACGTCCTCATGAGCAGACACATATTACATTAGAGAAACGTAGTTTTCTTCTCTAAGTGGGATCTTGGATATTCTCGTTTCGTTTTCCTTTGAATTTTTTAATTGCTCGAGCTTTTTATTGAAATATCTTAAAGTACAATGAAGCCAAGCTGGAAGACTGTGTTACTCATTGTCTTGTTGTTATTGTAGGAAACGCCGGTGATTCACTCAGTGGTCATCGCGGTGCGCCCTTCAGCACCAAAGACCGAGACAACGACAGCGACAGTGATAACTGTGCAGTCATGTTTAAGGGTGCGTGGTGGTATATTAGCGACTGCCATTACTCTAACCTCAACGGTTTGTACCATCACGGTGCACACTCCTCAGTTGGTGATGGTGTAAACTGGAAAGACTGGAAAGGGTTTAAGTACTCTGCCAAGCGAGCTGAGATGAAAATCCGTCCAGTTGGGTTCAAAACCCGCTAAGGCCTTCTGGACACTTGTAGATTGTCTGGCTTATAGCGACTAAAAATTGATACATTCTGAAACCAGTTCCATGCGGCGAGACAACTTCCTTTTCTAATATAATACAATTAAGCACTTTAACTTTCACTTAAAAAATCATGCATAATTAATGCGACCCCACTTTACAGTGAAAATCCGTAGCTAGCAACAAGTAATGCTGAAAATTATTATCTTTTAGAAGTAATGTTTTTGAATCTGATAAAACACTGCTGCGAATTTATTAAACATTACTTAAACTTCAATAGGTTTTTTCTATGATAACTGTTTTTATTTTTTTCTAGCATAATTCTCTTCTTAGGGTTCCTCCCCCAGCAACAGACCCTAAAGTGACAGACCTCACTATAGCGTGAATGATTGTAAATATAGTTCTGCGACTTTTGTAGGTCAGCGGTTATACTTAGGTTAATAGAAGAGAAGCTACAAGTGTGAACAAAGCCAAAGGCGAGCCACATAGAAAGCAGAACAACAATCGTTTTGTAAACTGCTATGTAGAGATGAAGTGGCCAATAAATGATGGTAATCAATAATTATAAATGGCTGACTGTGTGTTTACTTGTTTTCGTGTACACTCATATTTGCCGAGTCCATAACATTAAATGTACCCATATTACCAGTCTCTAGATCAAAGCCCAAACACATTATAGCTGTTCTCACTTATTTAATCAAAACAAGAACGAAGAAGAACGTATCAGTGAATTCGAATACATAGATGAGACAAATATCAGTAACACTAATCACACTGGTTGGAAAGAGCATATTTAATGGCGCAGGTTTTGAAATAAACTCAAAAGAAAGTGTAATGCATGCCTTATCAGTTACATTGTTTATTGTATGTGAAGAAATTGTACTCAACTGTGGATTTAAGCAGTGAATTTAAAATGCCTGACCTTAAAATGAAGTATTTTGTAATAGTAATAGCATGGTTTGTAGTGGTATTTGGCACAAATACAAAACGTTTTGGTTCAATCCCCTCACTGCTCGATCATGCTCCATCAAAAACCAACGAACACATGCTTAGATAGAAAATTAGTAATAATATACATGCAACAAGTATTCCAATTTGATTGGCTGAGAGCAGCTGCATTATTTATGCTAAACACCAGTACCAAATCGTGTAATACCAATGCCGATCTGGCATGCATGTATTGTCTGAGAACGAAATGTGTCCAACCAGAACTCATGAATTGGATTGACTGAGAGGCGTCGGTCTTTCCAAACTTTTGCAACAATGTAGAACAAGAACAAAGAGAGATTTCCACATTTACAGCCGGGAGAAGTTGAAAAACTGAAGCGGAATAACATCATGACAAAAAGTACAAATACGCAGATGAATAGAGCAGTTTTCAGTTGAGTGTAGTAAAACCAAAACCAAAGTAATCACAGAACCAATCACGGGAGCAAGTAAAATACAATGAGCCAATCACGAACTGAAGTATTTCACGTTTGGTTTTTCTTGAACCATTCACGAGGAAAAGGATACCGATGGCAGCTTATTTTCCTGCTATAATTCCCACGGTCAACCGCAGAAAAATACAGTTATCCGAAATGGGGGAAAATACATTGAAACCAGAAAAAGGGTATTTCTTGAACAGCTTAGCCTTCTCCTCATTTGCTCTAACGAATGGCTAATGCTCGAAACATAGCTGTTACTCGCTTCTCTCGGCTATTAGCTAGGATCTATTCCGACCCGTTGCGCGAGTCCGGTCACGATTCTCCTCCCCACTTGGGTGGGGTGGGGACACGGGCTCACACAAACTGCTGGTAATCGAGCCTAGGCGGTTACCATTGCTCTTTTACAAAGTGGCTGAGGCAGTTTGGCTGAAACCTAGCCTCCGATACTCCTTCCGATAGTTGAGCGCGGCGGCTGGACTAATTGATCAGTTAGTTCTGCACGACAGTGATGCGACGTTTGAAACGGGCCTTATATTAAAGATTAGGGATCCGTAAGACCCTCGAGGTCACCAAAGCTATCAAATGATCTTCATGACAAAGGGGGCATCGCTTAAAGTGCCAATGAAATGAAAAAATCGATTCCGTGTTTATTTTATTTTATTAAATTATAGACTTCCCTTAGCCATTTTGTGCAATTAAAAATCAATTTGGAGAGCTTGAATATAATTTTATTTCGTATCGAAGTCAGGTGGAATTGCCAAAATCTGGCGACAATGTTTACTCTGTTAAATATATGCTAATCACATGCGTGACGTCACAAGGAGTACTCATTTATATTCACAAAGCCGACTGCAAGGATTCTATAAAACAATTATGGCCATCTTCAAGGTTTCTCGAAGTATTACATATTTAAATTGAAAACTGGCCAAAATGCACTTATTTTGTAGTATTTATGGGGACGAATATAAATGAGCACACCTTGTGACGTCACGCATGTGATTATCCTATGTTTAACGGCATAAAAATTGTCGCCAGATTTTGGCAATTGCGCCTGACTTCGATACGAAAGAAAAATATGTCCCTCTCTCCGTATTGACTTTTATTTGTACAAAATGACTAAGAGAAACCTAGAATTTAATAAAATAAAATAAAAACGGGTCCATTTTTTAATTTCATTAACACTTTAAGGTAATAACGAAATGTTCTTCGCGACTCTCTCCATGACTTCGCACACTCTTTAATAAAAGAAATATTTTGTTCTTGCACTTCCACACTCGAGGCAGAGACGAGGCTGACAGTGCCAAAATGTCGCTTCGTGATCAAGGTCTATTTTACTACCTGCATGGAAGGAGGCCAATATTACTATAGAGGACAGTCACGTAAAGACCCCATTTGCTCAATACGTGAAAGCAGAAGTTAATAACCACTCGATATCTCATACTGAGTCTCTTGGCCAATCAGTTTAACTGAGGCATAAAAATTTGTTTTAGAAAATCATTCCCGCTAAATCGATACCCAAGCGTTTGCACCTAATTACACAAGGACTATTATTGGTCCAAAAAATGAAAGCCTTTGTTCTAATGAGAGAACTAGTGCTAATTGTGTGTTTGTCTGCCATCGTTTAACCACCACGAAAGTAGCTTTGAACAGCGCCGTTATAAAAATAGAATATACCGTAAACTGATGACCGCATGCAATGGCAGGTCATTTTTCTGTTTTCCACATTTTCCCAGCCAAGAAATACAACGAAAGGGGATTTCATTTCAGCATAGCATGACTCCATTATAGTAGTTATAGTGCCGGAAATTGTTCCTATACTCTAATCTGCAGTTTGATATTAAAAATTGATAGCTTCGTCAAGGAGTGATTCATTGTCAGAAATATATTCCATTGTGGGCGGGGCGTAAAATTATGCAATAGCGCCTGTCAATCATAAATCTCTATTTTTCAGGCTCTCTAGCGCTTTAATTCTACATATTCAGGCAAGTATTGCAGAAGTTCTGACATCATGGAATGAGCTAGCAAATGAAAAACAATTTTATCGAGGAGCGAGAGCTGTTATTTACCGAGATGACACTCGAGATTTTTCTCCATTTTCTTTTATATTCCCGCCACCGCCAAGACATGTAGGCGCCTGCGTGCATTTTCACGTGCAGTTATAATTGTGTTTTGTAATTAAAGCTATTGTTTTATGCCGTCGTCCTAGACGTTACCGTCGCGGTTGCTTAAGCTCTCTATTTACCGGGAACACACTCGATATTTGTTTCCATTTTTTTTATATTCCCAACAAAAGTTAAAATCACACTGAGTTACGAATAAACTAGTTACCAGGTTCCAATGCATTTACAGTTACCAATGCAGTTACCAATGCATTTATGTAACTTAACTTAATTTTTTAATTTTCTATGAATTATGTGTTAATTATAACAATTAGTATATACATTATTACTTAGTTATTGATATGTAATATTCACATGAATTGTATATGGTTGATCAAAGCAACCATCAGTGTGGCTAAAATGAAGAAAATTACAGTGAACATGGAGGCCAAAACATTCGAATAAGTTCAGGAAGCCAGAATTATTCGCTTCAACTCGATTACATGCAATTTTACAGTCAATAACATGCTAGAAAATATGATGCAAACGATACATTTGAAGGTTTATTGTAATTCTATTTCACAACTGGACTCCAAACACAAACGTCCATACAAAGTACTGTAACATTCTGAGCAATAGAAGGTCTATTTACGGTCGTAATTTGATGCCTAGTGCGCACGCATGGGATCAATTTCTGACAATGCTGATAAAGGAACTGACTGATATTTTACTGACTTAATTTGCCATACAGTACGATTCTTACTCCTTGAATCCCCAGCTCTGAAGAAGTAGAGAGAAGTAGAGGTTTTTCGCAAACCGACTCCGAAAGCTTCGCAGACTTACTCACGTGTAACTGTTATAGCAGTTCTCGCCACAATCAACGACAAGCTAGACTTTACCTTTTCGGCGTTACCGATCAAGTTGAAACGTTAAAATATAAGCAAATCCTTAGAAGCAGACGCAGAAACGAAAGATTTACGTGAAATAATTAATCGTTCTGAAACCAATATGGCGACTCACTCAGATACATGGGTCAAGGACTATTACCCTCGTAATAAGTATAGGGGTGGTCTACTTTAGTTTGGGTTTACTCGAAAACCTTGATTTCATGATAGATAATGTAAATCTACCATTCAATCATTTTTGTAAAGATGGTTGCCATGGCGACTGGAGCTGTGACCTTTGAACTCATTATTAGGAAAGTACAATACAAAGCTTCGGGAGCCAATATAAAGCGCACAAAATTCAAGATGGTGGAACTAATGCAGCTTACCATGTAGTTTATCCGTCCAATTAGACATTGTTGAAATGTTTGCTAATTCAGTACAAACTTGAGGGGTATCATATTTCATACTAACATTAATTAGCCTTCCCCTTAAAATAACCAATTTCCCTAATTGGAGCAGCAAAGTGTGCACTAACCTTGATTCACTTGCATGAAAATACCCACTAAATTAGAACCATTTACGGTACTCCAGGAGGATTTTCGAAAATTTACTTTTAATAAAGGTCATAGGTCACATTCCATGTTTCCATGGAAACTGTCATGAAAATGTGTTAAGGTTGTGACTTTATCGAATCTGTCAGAGTATCATGATCAAGAATATATCTTACAAGCACGAAATGAAATCCAAGATGGCGGACGATTTACAATTTGGCGATTCACTTAGACGAGCATTACTGCATGCCAAATCTGACTGTTTGGGAAGAACCGTAGGACGTGTAGGAAAGTTCGTCAGTGAGCTGGAAAGTGCCGTTGAAGTTTTAGAGGATAAATACCAGCGGCAATCAAGATTTCCCAATGTGCAGAGGCTATTAACATCACGAGGGATGGTGGCAAGGGCTTTGAGAAAGATCCACCTGAAAATTATTCGGCGCCTACACACAAAGCCAAAATTGGCAAACCCATGGCTTGGAGAACTTGCTCTGGACATGTCAGCAGAGGTCTTTACATGCATTTCTGAAGACATCATGAACCGAACACATTTTGGGCACAGATACAAAGAAACAAACATACAGGTTGTCTACGAGATTACCGATCTGCGAAAGGCCAACTATTTGTTCAGAAGGATGGACTTAGATGGGTTCGAAATCGACCGTGCAAGAATCTTAAAAAAAAACGATGCATCCGGCTTCGGACGAGAATTCTTTGGAGAGGTGTGAGGTTCTAATATCAGAAGAGAAGCCCATGGAGTTTAAATTCAACAAATGTAATGAAGTTCTCACCGTGAAATTTCACTATGTTTACTGGAATACGAGCGGTGTCCCACAGCACTGAACAAAACATGATTGCCGTAAATCCCGCTTACAGGACTTTTTGAGGTGACTTTATGTTGATTGAATGAAGGAGATTGCCCCGCTTTCAATTTAGGGGGTGGGATTGGGGGTGACGGGTATAATAATGGAATGGCTCTACATTACTTCCGGTTCAAAAATAAAAAGTACATATACTGTACTTTTCTGGCATCTTTTAAATGAAATGCAAGTCCTTTGCTGAATAGTACTTTACATGTACACAAAATTATTATTCCGGCGCTGCTAGGGCAGCGGCCGGAGTCTTAAAATGCAGTCCGTGTCTTTTTTTATATTATTACTCCGGCGCTGCAGGGCAGCCGCCGGAGTCTTAAAATACAGTCCGTGCCTTTTTTTTTATTAATGTTAAGTCCTGTAAAAAATTTGATCAGTTCTGACCTTTGCCGCTAACAATGTGGGTCGGAGACGCTGTGATCGAGCGATAAAGAGGAGGCATGCGCATTAGTTGAAAGATAACTGTTTGCTAGAGAGTTTTAGGCTACCGCACGTCATGAAGTACTTAATTTGCCTCAATCGTCTCTCTAACCGAATTATTAAACTGGACGAAGTATTGTTGACTCATACGTCCTAGACTAGAAGGCGCCTGAGTCATTGATAAAGGCAACATCGAACTGAAAACATAGCTATCAAAATACAATCCAGGATCAGATCTTCTAGGAGGACGGCAGATAAGAGGTCAAGCAATTAGACAAAACCAATTAAAGTAAATGACAAGAGATCAATTTCGTCTGATATGACCAAGCTTTAATCTCATACAATCGTTCAACGAAGACACTGGGTTAGGGTTCATGCTTCACGAAAAATCTATTTTGCTTTCGTCTGTGCAAACGGTTACCGTTAAATTGTACTACACAACGCTCTCGCTCTAAGGCATTCAATTACAAAAACATATATATTTGTTGTCACATGACTGTTGCTATGGAGATTCAGGTTGTTCAAAGCAGCACAAATTCTGGCGAGTTTCACGTAAATATCCTGAAGAACTGAACTGGGGACCGTTTTAGGAAATCGAAGAAGGTCAGTTGACTCGATCTAAAAGCCGTAAGTAGTATAGGAGGGACCGAATTAGCCTCCTTTTTCGTGCGCTATGTTAATTTTTGGTGCGCGCTCATTAAATCAATGACGTCACGGTTCTATTGTTTGAAGCTCATGAATAAAGTGGTGCGCTATGCTAATTTTTGTGGCGCTCTCATGAATAAAGTGGTGAGCTCATGAATAAAGTGGTGCGCTCATGAATAAAATGGGGATGAATAAATTATCTATTGTCTGGAAATTGAAGTGGAATCTCATTAAATGAAGTGGAATCTCATTAAATGAAGTCAGGAGCCCATTATGGGCTCCTGATGAAGTGGAATGTCATTAAATTGGAAATTGAAGTGGAATATCATTAATTACATTAAATGAAGTGGATTACATTTCCTTACAGCTATTACCTTCACTATCACTCGTAACGTAATTCTGAGATCAGAATATTTATAAACCTTTATAGTAAATCCACTGTGACTCATAAGAGCAACTTTGCTATTGTCCAAAGGGATTAGCGATAACTGAAGGGCCATCAGTACAGTTTGATAGAAACAATAGTCCTATTGTTTTGAGGAAAACTCTTGAGATGCAAATTCTTCTCTAAAACTGAACTATAATTACCATACGAATATAAACAAACCACCAGATAAATTAAACAAAGTTTATTCAATCTCAAAAACACCAATTTACAGTTCGTTTTCCTTATAGTCGTGGAGTTGATAACTTTCTTATTTCTCAGTTCTTTGGTTGATATAATGTACCGTGTTGCAATATTACACTGATTTATGTTTCATTGTTTTTTTTCTTGTTGACAAATGCTACAGGCAGTTGTGTTTTTACCGAGGAGAGGAAAATTAATGACCTAGGTAGTCTAGTCTAAAAACTCTACTTTAGCTATCATTTTCTAATCTAGTCTAGAAATTGTATTATTTTCTAGTCTAACCGTTCTAGACTACAAAGTATCTAGTCTAGAAACTCTAGAAAGTCTAGCTAAACTAGACACTCTTATAAATTCGAACTGATTCTTTGCATTCATGAGTGAAAAAAAAAACTCAGTTTGTCTGTTAATTGCTTTTTGTTCTAATTATCGCTCTACTTAAAGTCGCCTAGTACATTTCAAGCTACCAAGAGTATTTGTTTGCTTGTGCTTTCATAAACCCAATTTGAATCTAAAGGTCCTAAACGAATATTTCTGGCTTCCTGCTGACGTCAAATCATATTCGAAGCGGCACCGGAGAAAATTCATAGCCTCGATTGTGTTTTTAATCCGGTAGAAATTCGTTACCCAAAGCACATGTGTACTTCTTTCATGAAACAAATAAACAATCAAGAGCATTTAATTACTTAAACAAGCTACTAGTTCGACATGTCCCGAAGCTACGCTCGGCAAGTCAGCATTTATTCAAGGTCCTGAAGTATAATTTGAAATCATGTGGACATATGGAACTCGTTACCACTGGAAATGAGGTCTATTGGTTCTCTTAGTTCTTTTAATTCTAGTGTTAAAACAAGTCTCTTTTTAAGAAAGCTTTTGGTATATATCTAATAATAATATTATTTAATACACCAAATACCAACAGTGGTACATAGGATAAACTACGAAGTAATAAGTACTTAAGAAGTGGTACAACTATTAAATATAGTTAAGACTGACAGTGACAATACTTTGCATCCAATTTCATAATAGAAACATCATGCATTGTCAGGACATACAAGAACAATAATTATTCTCTTGTACCAAACAAACGGAACGAAATAATACTTTTCCAAGTTTTAAGCCATTATTATTATTATTCAGTTTTTTGGTATAAAATAGGGAATTACTTTTAAATATTATTACATAACATTTTTAGTTAGTTTTTAGTTAGTTTTTAATACTTGTTGTATTGTAAAGCGCTACATAAATCGATTATTATTATTATATATTAGCTTTTATTTATGCGGCCGTTGATTAACAAACTCGTAAGGTTTTCTCAACTGGCAATTTGCTGTTTTTAATTGCCATGCATGCCAGTGGCACTCGATCTCTTCAGCAATCAACAGTTTAGTTCAAAACTATGCTTAAAATAAGGTACCCTGGCATAGTTGTTTTGTTAGCACAAGTATAACACAGGTAGCCCAAAAATAACAGAGGGCATATATTTTGCACTTATTGTTACTTAAGTCTTAACTTAACTTTAAGCCTTCATCATTTATCTAATTAATATTTTTATATGACTTGAATATTCACTGAATGTGTACTATGTGTTTATATATTTATATGTACTGTTTAAAACACGAACAGCGAAGCCCGAGAATTTTTAGACTTGATAAAACACGTGCTGTGAGTGTTTTAAACGGCTTCAAAAACGCTTTAAGAATGCAATGAAAGAAAGACGCACATCTCAAGGGAATGGTTCACAATGAACCATTGAACCTTTGTATTCACAACGCCATGCAAAATATTCGAGGTAATCACCGCCTGCAATTACGAAAATCTCAAGGGAATGACATGAAGAAATTACCATACTATGTTGTTTGAAGCGGAATCATGTTCGCAATGCAAGAACTGAACCTGCACTTGAAGGATTTGGTGTCGTGATTTACCTCGATAAAGTTCAAGACTTGGAACGCGATGTGACTGATATGACGGCAGACTCTAAATTTTTTGACTCCGGCACAAAATATGTAAGTTTAATGCACGTTTTTATTATTTGGCGGCTTTGAGTTTGGTTTAATAATTGGAACTAAACAGTGGCTTGGTAAACAAGTAATGGTAGTTGGATAACTTCATTTTAAAAATATTATCTGTGTATCTCGGTAGTCTGCTGATATTAGTAAATTTAGTGCAAAATTTATTATCTAGGTACCTTATGTTCCGTGTACTTTTTGCTTTCTTTGGGTCTTTATCAGTGAATTCTTAATTAGGATGAAACTTTATATAAAATTTCATGTTCATTAGTATTCTTTATATAAAAGGTTCATCCTAATTTGCAATTCAATGAGAAAGCTGCAACATCAATAGAAATGCCATTGTCTCAATCATTAACCCCGTTCCCTCTGGGACAGAATTCAAATCCCTCCGCGGGCCTTTTAGAATGATGAGATTTTATCAGGTATAAAGGAGCATGCACGTGACTGACTTGCTTCATCTGATTGGACAAAATGCTCATTAATTATGCATGAGTTTTTGAAGTATATATTTATTATACTTATTATATTTTATTCCAATAATTTTAATTAGTCTTTTTTTCTTGTATATTCACTTTGTAACTCTGTAATCATAAGTCTACATACTGTTTTTGTTCTATTAGATATCGTAGAAATCAGGCTCTATTGTTCTTAAGTTCTATACATGTATGTAACCAAATCTACTTGCTATGCAACCATTTACGTTAGTCAACTCGAAAGCTTGTGCTCCTTTGACTGCCGTTACTTGTTAAATAACTTCTATTTTTCTTGTAAACCTATTCTACTATAACTATTGCTTAATTTGACACTTAATTTGTAATTCTTTGTTAAACAGTGTAAAATAAAAACTGAATTGAATTGTAAAACAAAAATAGATAATCTCAGAATTTTTAGGTTGTAAAAAAATTATACCAGCAGACATTAGCTATGTGCATACTACCTAATAGCGATGTGACTGTACGTGGGTACTTCTGCAAACAAATATTTTTAATTACCACAATATCAGACTAATCAAAACATTGCTCACCTGTAACGATTCATGGGCACACCACGGGGTCACAGGTAGTAACGCAATCGGCTGCTTTTTCAGCTTCACGCGGCATTTACACAGGTAACCCGAAAAACTAAGACGATAACATAATTTGTTTTTAATTATAAATGTTGGTTAATTAAATCATGAAACGCTTGCTAATGTACTCGTGTTCGCTCGTGTTGAGTTCTAGATCAGATCCTCATAGTATTTTCATGCAATCTGTTTTGGGCTGGTACCGCACTGATACACAGGTAACCCGAAACAACAAAGTCGATAAAATAATAATTATTATTTATTATTACTTTTTTGTTAATTAAATTATGAACCGCTGTGCACTCGTGTTCACTCGTGTCCTGATTCATGTGGAGTATTAGATCAGATGATAATAGTATTTGATCCGAGTATTTTTGGGCTACCTGTGTTATGCTAGGGTAGCCTGGCTTACTTGAAGTTAGCCTGAATTTCAGCCGTCTCCTCTGGGTTCGTTCCTCCCGAGAGAGACGTCTGAATTCAATAGACGCTAATGCCGTCCAGTGACGTCAAGGCGGATTAACAATTGAATTTATGCAAATAAAACTGTCACGGCGGTAGTAAGAGTTCGTGAGAAATATTTATTTGAGATTATGCCGACCAAAATAAAAGCCTTACCTATATTATATATCTCCATCCCATTTGCTTCTCAAGTGCCTCTTATGTTGTGAAAGCCTTTCCGAAGCAACAAATCGTTATATTATATTTGGAGGCAAAGTACAGTTGATCTTTGTCTTTCCGTTGATCTTTGTACACGGTCTCGCGATCTGCCGTTCGAATCGACACAGCTACGAGATATTACCTACGTAAATGATGCAACAGAAAAGTAGAAAAACATGAAAGGATAATGGAGAATTTTCGAAGAAATACTAAGCATCATTTACGTGAAAGAACAGTTCCTTGAAGAGAGTAGCGACATTCTTTACCACTGCGAGTGTGAACAAATAATCGATTGTCAACAACCCCGCGGACGCGACGCGATAAAATGTACATGTTTACAGGTTAGTCGGCCGGTTATTGTGCAGGACACTTTTAATCCATTTCCAGATGTTTTCCTTACGAATTCAAGGTCTTTGCCAAAGACAATCACTCCACTGAAACTCGACGAGCAACAATCGCGAGTCCAAAGCGAATCCTGCCGTCTTCTCGGCTGATAATTATGATAATTATGCGAAATTATAGAATATGAACCAATCAAAAATCACTACCAGGTTTTCTGGTAGTGACGTCACTGGACGGCATTAGCGTCTATTGAATTCAGACGTCTCTCTCGGGAGGAACGAACCCAGAGGAGACGGCTGAAATTCAGGCTAACTTGAAGTCGCTCGTGTTCTACTTGTGTTCACTGGTATTCTGACTCGTGTGGAGTTTTATGAGATCGACTGCGTGTACGCACTTTCCATCTGATTGTGCGTTGTAATGTGCCAAACACGCAGGTATATGCGATCATCCGCGTTACAAAAGATACGCCGGAGTTCAAGCTGCGTGCAGCTTCTTGTTATTATTATTTTTGTTCTGTCCTGTAAAAAAATTGATCCGTTCAGACCTTTGTCGCTAATAATGTGGGTCGGAGACGCTGTGATCGAGCGATAAAGCAGAAGGCATGCGCATTAGTTGAAAGATAAATGTTCGGTAGAGAGCTTTAGAGGGTTTAAGGCTACCGTCACGTCATGAAGTACTTAATTTGCCTCTATCTTCTCTCTAACCGAGTTATTAATATGGATGAAGTATTGTTGACTCAGGCGAAACTACGGCGCCTTCCAGTCTACGACCACATAAGTAATTGATAAACTTGAAACACTTAGTCTGGGACCGTATGAGTCATTGATAAAGGCAACATCGAACTGAAAACATAGCTATCAAAATACAATCCGGGATCAGGTCTTCTAGGAGGACGGCAGATAAGAGGTCAAGCAATTAGACAAAAGCAATTAGACAAAACCAATTAACATAAATCTCATACAAGCGTTCAACGAAGACAGTGGGTTAGAGTTCACGCTTCACGAAAAATCTATTCTCTAAAGATTGTCCACTTGTAGCGGACTCTGCCACGCTTTGTATCTTTTGTCGCGAACTGTTGACTTATGTGGGAATTATCTACAGGCCAAGACGGGTCTGAAAAAAGAAAGGGATTGGAACTGAGATTTATTACGTGTAATCGATCGATCGCGATACGGCTCAGTGGGGCAACTACACGAACAAGAAGCATGAAGCCGGCAAAGAGAAGTACTTGAAATGCACAGCGCTAGCTGAAGTAGGGAATATGTATAATATCTGAGACGTTACGTTACTGTGAAGGGGATCAAAATTCGAGTTTTGTAGCTTGAGAAAGTCTTCTGCCGTGACTCGTGAGAAAAATTGGAAAAGATCTAGCTGTTTCATTCAGACACTGGCAAATATATTGAAAGCTACGGGCTTACTTTATGAGTTTATTATTCATTGTGGAATGAAAGGAAACAGGTTAGCTGAAAGTTAAGTTCGAGGTAGGCTTCGAGTTTCATTCCGATTCAGTGCATATGTGCATGAAGGTGGGATGCTGTCAACAACACTACCAAAAGATCCAAAACGAAAGATTCAGTTACGTAAGTACTGTAAGTAACGCTTTTTGATTTGAATAAATTTCCTCTCAGTTTGTCTGTTAATGTACTTTTTCTTCTAATTATCGCTTTATTTTAACATCTCTGTGATTTAGAGTATGCGTACCTCAGAATAAATTATTGTAAAGGTCAACTGAACTCTTGTGTTGATAAGCGCAAATGTTTTTGTAAAACAGTCTGTGAGTTTGAGAAGCGGACTTAGAAGAGCTTTCTCATTAGGAATTACAATTTTATTTTTGCTATGAAATTTATGTTTCATTTCACATTTATTCATACAGTTTTAGCCGGACATTTCCCCGAGTTTTTGATATATTTTCAATCAAATTCGAAGTATGAATATGTCGTTGTATTGCATTTATACACTTGAATTGCCAGTATTCTGTTGTTCAAATCCTGCGTTATCATAATCATGTCATAAAAGCAATTAATAGACCAGACGTTTTTATGCCGTTCTCACTGGCGAATTAAAGCACGACTTGGGATGTTGGGAGCTAGAACACTCGAAATGCTTGAAAATCACGCGTCTTCGGCTTATGATTTTCAAGCGTTTCTCTCAGAAACTAGATATCGTCCTAAATTATGACTGATTGTGCGTGTGTTCTAACAGTGATCTGACTGTTTGCATACTAATAGCGATGTGAACACAGGTAGCCCGAAAATTCAAAGAGAGGCAACCTTACTGAAAACACAGGTGACCCGACACAACTGAGCCAAGCTAGGATAACACAGGTAGCCCGGATATATAAAGAGAGGGTACCGCACTGGTAACACAGGTAATCCGAAATAACTAAGTGCAACACAGGTAGAACCAAATTGCATAGCGAGGAAAGGCAACCCGAAACTGCTAAGACCGATATTATAATTTTTGTTTATTAAATTAATTGATCGACTGTTAAAGCAGGAGGCATGCATATGCGTAACACAACGATATACAACGTTCGTACAGCGTTTAAAGGCACAACATTCGAACAGTGACGACATTCGAAATCGTAAGTAAACTCTTTTTGATTTCAATTCCTCTCAATTTGTCTGTTAATGTACTTTTTGTTCTATTATCGCTATATTTAATTTTAAGATCTCTGTGATTTAGAGAACCTGGATATATTATTTTAAAGGTCAATTAACTAACTGACATTGAATTCCAAACCGTTTGTGTTCATAAGCTAAAGTGGTTTCGTCTAACAGTCTGTGAGTTTGAGAAGCCGGCTTGAAAATGATTTCTCATTAGGAATTACACGTTTTTTATGACTAAGAAATTGATGTTTTTCTTTCACACTCATCATTTATTGACAGTTTTAGCTGGACATTTTCCAAAGATCAATAGAATTCAGAGTCTGAATAAGGCCTTGGATTGAATTTATTGCAGTGAATTACAGTTGAATTGCCAATATTCTGTTGTTCAAATCGACTGATTGTGCGTGTGTACTAACAGTGATCTGGCTGTGTGCATACTAATAGCGATGTGAACAAATAGCGATCGAAAAAATGTTCTCTAATAGAGACTCAATTCGTAAGGCCAGAGAAGCTACTCTCATTACACAAGCTAGAACACTCGTACCTTATGGTCTCAACATCCGTGACGAGTCATACTAGCTGGTATATATATAACCTCATTATCTTGTTATTTCTATATTTATAGTGTCAATCATTTGTCATCTATTTCCTGTATTTCGTAACCCATATTTCTAGTTAGTCACGTTCGCCAATGTAATAACATTTCTTCATATTACCTGAAGAAGGCTGGTTTGGCCAGCCGAAATATCGTTATAAACCTCTAAAATTTACGTTGTGTCGGCTTTGCTATTTTTAGTTTTATGTGTTCAGCCGATTAGATCAATCACTGATCCAACGTACACCAGCAGGATCGTCGTCCACGGTTGCTTGCATTCTATTTGTTAAAGAAAGGGTACCTTACTGAAAACACAGGTAACCCGATACAACTGGGCCAAGCTAAGATAACACAGGTAACCAGAAAATAAATAGAAGAAACCGCACTGATAACACAGGTAACCCGAAATAACTTACCCAGGGTACCCTAGGATAAGACAGGTAGCCCTGAAATGCAAAAAGAGGTTACCGCACTGTTAACTCGAAACACCTGAGACGATAAACAATTATTATTATTATTTTATTATAGTTTTTGTTATTTAAATTTTGAAGCGTTATGCACTCGTGTTCTGACTCGTATGGAGGTTTAGATCAGATCATCATAGTATTTGAATCCAAACATTTTTGAACTACTTGTGTTATCCTAGGGTACCCTGGCTTACTTGAAGTCACTCGTGTTTACTCGTATTCTAATTTTGTTCACTCGTGTGAAATTTTAGATGGAATCGACTGTATGTGTGCACTTTCGCATCTGATTGTGCGTTTGTAATGTGCCAAACACGCAGGTGTATGAGAGCGTCCGCGTTAAAAAAATATACGCCGGAGTTCGAGCTGCGTGCAGCTTCTTGTTATCCTTAGACGGTTATCATGTTTATTCAGTTGCAATACTCAACTCTCGGTAATCATATACTGTAACAATTACATGGAATTAAGCAAACAAGCAAACCTTGCAATACTTAATCCTTTTGTCACCCATCTTGACTCGACCATTAATTATAATAATAAAGTGTGCCTGTCGAGGGACACTTTGTCGAGGGATAGCTTGTTATGTTCTTGAAATAAATATAAGCCCGAGAACGAAGTTTGAGGGCTTATATGCTAGTTTTTAATTTCCAAGGGAAACTATCAGCCGCTTGTCCCATGACAGAACACATTCTCTTTATTGTTCAACACAATCATGACGAGCTTAACCCGGTTCAGGTATGCGGGTTCCCCGTCGTTTTCTAACATTGAATACTAGAAATGGCACAGCGGTGTCCGATATGTGAGAAGGAGCTCTGCTTCAAGAGTTAGATCTTTAAGATTCTTTTAGGTGTGAAATAGGTGTCTGGTATACACCTACAGTAAACGTATGGACATCGGATCCTGCTAAATTTGCGGTTAGTTATTAAATAACTAGCTAGGACGAAATTGTACGCTAAAAATAAACCATACTGAGTCTGCGTGAAGACGTTCGCTCCCAACGTCTGCACGCAGGTGAAATACAATGTATTCTAAAGGATAACTGCGACTTTAAGTGGGGCAGTGAATGCTCGCGCTAAACAACACTTCCAAATAACTTGTTTACTAGCTAGCATTCGAAAGTAACAAATAAAGAACACGCCGTGACACTTAATTCTATAATCAGAGCATTTCAGAGAAATGGCACTGACTTTGCGTTTAAAACACTTCACAATAGCAATCGAATTTCGCTAATAAGATTCACGGCATTCTGGTGAATTGAACCAGTTACGGTAAGTTGTTTACGG
Source organism: Actinernus sp. WN-2022 (assembly GCA_030867875.1). Classification (NCBI taxonomy): domain Eukaryota; kingdom Metazoa; phylum Cnidaria; class Anthozoa; order Actiniaria; family Actinernidae; genus Actinernus; species Actinernus sp. WN-2022. The sequence continues at coordinate 9,526,457 of JAOWCC010000655.1, read as the reverse complement.
CTTTAGAAATGATATATAAATATCATTCATTGAAGGTAGTTGCGTAAATAATTATAGGAAACTCGTGCTGATTGTCAAGGTAATGACGGAGCTTGACGAAAACACGGCGTTAATACAATACAATGTTTATTTATTGGTACCGTGGAACAACACTCTGTACATCAGTATACATCCAATAAATTTAAAAAAATATAATAATGATAATAATATAACTAAGGGAAAATATATATATATATATACCATTTCCTTTATACACAGGGAATGTAACGTTTCAAAGGTCAAAAAGTGCTCAACTGTTGGAGCTATTTATAAACAAATTAATCGAAGTTCTTCTTGATTCACATGCTGTTTATTTCCACTACAACGCTGTTTCGTGCGGCCGATGCGGAAACACCGTCCGTACTCTTCAGGTAGCAATGCGTGAATAATTCGACAAAGAATATTACATAGATTGATAGAAAGGTCATGTTACGTGCGTTGTTATGGTTCACACGCTAGTACTATATATAGATGTTATACAAATTCCAGCAGATATTTGTTGCGGTGCCGACAGCCGCTCGCGAGTTCATTACGCTTGTTAAGTGTGCAAAGGTCAGGTTTACATAAGATATAATATTTTTCAGTTAAGCATAAATTACAACGTTTAGCGGCGTTAGAGTACGATTTAGCTTTCTTGATGACTTTCCACTTGATTTCATACGTTTCGTTATTGTCCTTTAGTGTCCATATATATTTGCTCAGTTCTGTGGCGTTTTGGTGTTTTTCGTTTCTGTACTTAGTTTTAAAGGCATTTTCTGTTAGTCCTATATATGTTTCTGTTCTGTTGTTGCTCTTGACCGTCGCCTGGTATATCACACTTTCTGTTAGACACTTCTTTTCTAGCGGACACTCAGTGCTGTTTCTGCAGTTGCATTCTTTCTTTGTATTTTCTGTTTTTGTTTGTGCCTTCTTGATTGTTGATGTGTTGTGGGCGGAAATTGTACTCCTTAAATTAGGCATGCACGAGTAGCTTAACTTTAGTGTGTTGCAGTTGAATATCTTGCGGAGTGTGTTGTTGTGATTAAAACTTTCTCCGATGATATTGAGAAATTTCTTCCCGATGTTAGTGGACACGTTTGCGCTATACGGTGGGTTATACCATGTTACGTTTCTTTTACGGGTTTTCTTAGGGTTAGAGCTGCATGGCTGGCGGTTTGAAGGTGAGAACGTAATCGTAGCCGCTGTTGTTAAGTGCTTCCTGGTATATGGGTGCTGACTTATCGAATCTTTCTTGATCTGATGATATTTCAGACAGCCGTCGGTTGATTGCTAGAGGTATATTTTTCAGGATTGAAGGTGGATGATTACTTGCTTTGTGTACGTACAGTGGTACATTGTTTGGCTTGATGTAAGGTTCGTATGTGCCTTTGTTCAGGTTTAGCGTGACATCCAAGAAGTTTACGATCATCTTATTTGCTTCATTGGTTATTTTTAGACCGTTATCTGTAAAGACCTTGCAGATATTTTTCTTTATATTTTCGATCTGTCTTGGTGTCTCGTGGAACGCTCCTAGCCCGTCATCTCTGTAAGGTCCGATTCGTTGTCTGTATGTTATCGGTAGTTGGCATAATAAGTAGAAAATACAAAGAAAGAATGCAACTGCAGACATAATTTCTGAGAGGTAGAATAGAGAGTGACATAATTTATAGTATCCGTTTGTATTGTAATTTCGTATATCAAAAGCATTCACCGAATATCTTACCCCACTTCTTCCTAGATTTAGATAGTTCAGATGTGTCTGCCATGCATCATCAGGCAGCTTCGATTTCAGCTTCACGAGGAGCTGAACCCAGTCTGGTACTCTCATGTCTTGTTGTAGGCGATCGTACACGCTCTCCCCAAGCAGTTTCACCAAACCATTTCTAATTCCGAATCTTGACTCCATGATCTCAACTGCCTTCGACAGTTCTTCGCACACAAAACTCTGTTCGGCGTTCCCGCCAAAAACAATCCCATGGCCAAAGATCGTTCCGATCGATTCCCTTTCACAATGATTACCAAGGGAAGCGAATGTTTTGGCACATATTGCCGAAATAGCCCTCTTCTTCGTGATGGGGCCCATTGAAGTGTTGCTTGAGATCTCGACAATGGATTTCCGCATCGACAAAGGAGTTCTAGATTGCAATGCCAATGAATCAATTCCATGGCCTGTAATCGGGGTGATAGGAGGAGTCAAAAGCAATTCGGCAGCTTTTGCATCGTAAAACTGCACCTGGTTTTGAAGATTACGAATTCTGGAGGTCTTTGGTGTCAGCTCGTCATTCTTATTAACACCGACCGCGTGATCGACGTAAGAATCTTCGTCATTCTTGAGCTCCACAGAATTAATAACTTCAACTATTTGCGTGAAGGAATCGGAGCAAACAAACCCTTCCTTTGAGAATTCTCGTTGCCTTAGAAGGCCAGCGCAGATACCGAACGCCGTAGCGACGTAAACTTCATCCATCTCGCGGCCAGAGTCAAACATCTTTCTAGTCGCGTTCTGGCCATTTTCCCGCCACAGTTCTTTTACTTTCACTCGAGCAATTTCGCTGGGAAACTGTGAAAAGACTTTGTTGCTTGAATTTTTTTTAGGCTGGCAGCCACAAAGGTCCATAGAAAAAGCATACCATCGCCTTTTACAATCAAGGGCTGACCCGTAGATTCTAAGAAACTGGAAGCTGGGCATCTCGATCCTGCCAAGATGTCCGCCAATACCTGAAGTGACTTGAAATACATATCCCCTTAGTTTGTATTTCGGCGATAAATCGAATATTAACAATTATTCTCAGTAAGGCGACTGCACACGGAGAACGTTGACAGATCGGGCTATTTGTTTTTCGCGGTCATTTGACATTTGCTAAATTCGCAGTTTCGTTACTCTATAGATAAAACATAAATTTAGCACTATACCGAGTTCGTATATTATACAGACTCAATCTTTATCAGTTAATTAGATGCTAAACTTACGCTCTGTATATATGGACAGTCACACTTTAGCCGTTAATTAAATGCTAATCTTACGCTCTGTATATATGCGAGCTCGCACTTTCGCAGTTAATTAGATGCTAAACTTACCCTCTGTATATATGGAGTCACACTTTAGCAGTTAATTAAATGCTAAACTTACGCTCTGTATATATGGACAGTCACACTTTAGCAGTTAATTAAATGCTAAACTTACGCTCTGTATATATGGACAGTCACACTTTAGCAGTTAATTAAATGCTAAACTTACGCTCTGTATATATGGACAGTCACACTTTAGCAGTAATTAAATGCTAAACTTACGCTCTGTATATATGGAGAGTCACACTTTAGCAGTTAATTAAATGCTAAACTTACGCTCTGTATATATGGACAGTCACACTTTAGCAGTTAATTAAATGCTAAACTTACGCTCTGTATATATGGAGAGTCACACTTTAGCAGTTAATTAAATGCTAAACTTACGCTCCATATATATGCGAGCTCACACTTTAGCAGTTAATTAAATGCTAAACTTACGCTCCGTATATATGGACAGTCACACTTTAGCCGTTAATTAAATGCTAAACTTACGCTCCGTATATATGGACAGTCACACTTTAGCCGTTAATTAAATGCTAAACTTACGCTCCGTATATATGGAGAATCACACTTTAGCCGTTAATTAAATGCTAAACTTACGCTCCGTATATATAGACAGTCACACTTTAGCCGTTAATTAAATGCTAAACTTGCGCTCCGTATATATGGACAGTCACACTTTAGCCGTTAATTAAATGCTAAACTTGCGCTCCGTATATATGGACAGTCACACTTTAGCCGTTAATTAAATGCTAAACTTGCGCTCCGTATATATGGACAGTCACACTTTAGCCGTTAATTAAATGCTAAACTTGCGCTCCGTATATATGGACAGTCACACTTTAGCCGTTAATTAAATGCTAAACTTGCGCTCCGTATATATGGACAGTCACACTTTAGCAGTTAATTAAATGCTAAACTTGCGCTCTGTATATATGGACAGTCACACTTTAGCAGTTAATTAAATGCTAAACTTGCGCTCTGTATATATGGACAGTCACACTTTAGCAGTTAATTAAATGCTAAACTTGCGCTCTGTATATATGGACAGTCACACTTTAGCAGTTAATTAAATGCTAAACTTGCGCTCTGTATATATGGACAGTCACACTTTAGCAGTTAATTAAATGCTAAACTTGCGCTCTGTATATATGGACAGTCACACTTTAGCAGTTAATTAAATGCTAAACTTGCGCTCTGTATATATGGAGAGTCACACTTTAGCAGTTAATTAAATGCTAAACTTACGCTCTGTATATATGGAGAGTCACACTTTAGCAGTTAATTAAATGCTAAACTTACGCTCTGTATATATGGAGAGTCACACTTTAGCAGTTAATTAAATGCTAAACTTACGCTCTGTATATATGGAGAGTCACACTTTAGCAGTTAATTAAATGCTAAACTTACGCTCTGTATATATGGAGAGTCACACTTTAGCAGTTAATTAAATGCTAAACTTACGCTCCATATATATGGAGAGTCACACTTTAGCAGTTAATTAAATGCTAAACTTACGCTCTGTATATATGGACAGTCACACTTTAGCAGTTAATTAAATGCTAAACTTACGCTCTGTATATATGGACAGTCACACTTTAGCAGTTAATTAAATGCTAAAATTACGCTCTGTATATATGGACAGTCACACTTTAGCAGTTAATTAAATGCTAAACTTACGCTCTGTATATATGGAGAGTCACACTTTAGCAGTAATTAAATGCTAAACTTACGCTCTGTATATATGCGAGCTCAAACTTTAGCAGTTAATTAATTAAATGCTAAACTTACGCTCTGTATATATGGAGAGTCACACTTTAGTAGTAATTAAATGCTAAACTTATGCTCTGTATATATCCGAGCTCACACTTTAGCAGTTAATTAAATGCTAAACTTACGCTCTGTATATATGCGAGCTCACACTTTAGCAGTTAATTAAATGCTAAACTTACGCTCTGTATATATGCGAGCTCACACTTTAGCAGTTAATTAAATGCTAAACTTACGCTCTGTATATATGCGAGCTCACACTTTAGCAGTTAATTAAATGCTAAACTTACGCTCTGTATATATGCGAGCTCAAACTTTAGCAGTTAATTAATTAAATGCTAAACTTACGCTCTTTATATATGGAGAGTCTAACTTTACGATATAAGCGATTTGTAGTGATCATTATATTCTGTGTATTCTTATTCCATAATACGGCCAATCGAACGCACTCTTGGCCTGTTCTGAGTGAGCATTTACAGCAGTTAGTTCCTATATTTTGTAGCAGGGGCGTAGCTGCCTTTAATCCATTAAGCCCGGGCTTAACAGGAATTTTGGTGATTTAGTTTTTGCTGTAGCAGTGATTTTCTTCTGTTTTGTATAACTTTTATTAGAAACTCAACTCTAACCCTTGAGTGAGCATGGCGAATATGTTATCTACTGCACTATTCAACCGAACCCCAATCTTACTAAACCATATTTTGATTTTGAAAAATATCCTCTGTATAACTGTGTTATATCGCAAATTCAACTAACTATTTAGTTTTCCTTGTAACACTGATGCCTGGAGGTCAATTGAGTTCTATTGCGCCATCAATACCATCACTATTGGGCGAGTTGTCACATTTGTATAGTGTTATAGCACAGGCCAAGCTCTTCCATTTGTACCGGTGTGATTGACAACAAAACACAGAGCAAATCCTTTATCTTGGGACTTCGAAATAACTGTGTTATATCTCAAATTCAACTAATTATCTAGTTTTCCTAGTAACACTGATGCCTGGAGGTCAATTTAATTCTATTGCGCCATCAATCCTATCATTAATGGCCGAGTTGTCACATTTGCAGTGTTATGGCACAGGCCTAGCTCTTCCATTTGTACCGGTGTGTTTGACAACAAAACACAGAGCAAATCCTTTATATTGGGACTTCGAAATAACTGTGTTATATCTCAAATTCAACTAATTATCTAGTTTTTCTAGTAACACTATCCTGTTCCAGACCAGGCTAGCGACACCTCTGACTTGGCCGTAGCCTGGAAAACAATTGGAATCCCAAATATATTTATAAAAAAAAAAGCTGTTACAAAGCTTTTAATTCACTAAAATTGCTCATATTTGCCAGCAACTCTTTACAAATTTAGGGGCAACTTTTCAACTTTTTGGCAACTTTTGAGCAACCTTTAATTTAGGCACTTTTTCGAGCATTATTTCCCCAATTTATGAGCACAATCTATAAAGGTTGAGAAATGATCTTTTCGAGTCTCATCTTTTTTTAGCTGTTTCCACCAACACCTTGAACAATTTCGTTCATCACTAAAATACCAAAACGACAACAACTTCCCACAACAAATTTTCAAGGAATAAAGATTGCACAATTTGAAACTGTTCTGAAAGTACTTTTCAAAGCGAATATGGCACTAAATTAAACAATATATATCCACTGGTGTGATCAGTTTAGAGTTGATTGTATGTTAACCCTCTGGGACAGCGAGGTGCAGCTGACGTTTCGAGCGTTAACGCCTCGATCAGCTGGCATTTCGAGTTTTTGCTCTGACCTCGCTTTCCACGACGATTAGCATACAATCAACTTTTAATTAATCATATATACCAATGTTTTCATCCCCGCCGACATATAAATAAAAATAAATACAATAAAGAACTTTATTTAAGTGTCAAATATATTTAGCTATGCAGCTAAATGGGGACACTATCCCGATCCCGGTCGAATTGGAATTTGGGTTGGATTTTGAGGATTGAGGAAAACCGGAGAACCCGGGGAAAAACCCTCGAAGTAAGGGAGAGCCCAACAAACTCAACTCACATATGACACCACGCCGGGAATGGAAACCGGGCCCGGGGGGGGGGGACTCCCCATAAAAATAGACGGGGGTGCTCGACGTGAGAACTGAAATTCACCCCTAAAAGATAGCAATATGGGCGTGGCTCACAAAAAAATTACCCCTAAAAGATAGCACTCCAAAAGACAAATTTGTGCAAACTAAAGGAAATAAGAGACAAAGCTCTGCCCCATAACCTCGTCTTTAATATTCGGATCGGATCAAACTCTATATCGAAGCCGTAAATACCGATTCAACTTGTGGGGTCTCATGCTCGAGGATCCAGCGCTATTTTTTCTCGGCCACAAAAATGTTGGGTCTCGGACACCCCTAAAAGATAGCAGACCTTTGGAAGACCCCTAAGAGATAGCACTGCTAACGATTTTAACCCCTAAAAGATAGGTCGAGCACCCCCGTCTATTTTTATGGGGAGTTCCCCTCCCCGGGAACCCGGGTCACAGAGGTGAGAGGAGAGCGCTCACACCCTCATTATATGGCAAGAGCTAGCTACTTCCACTGCTAACATACTGAGGTGTAAAAACAGTGCACCAAGTCCCCTCATGAAGAGGCCTTCATATGGCTACTGGCTCTCTAGTAAGAGAGAAATTGACATATTACTAGTCCCGGTATGTCTCTCGCCTCCCTGGTCATACTTACATGTGAAATGTTCCTCAAGCGTCTCGCTCAGGTATTCAGAGTCCCAAAACCTTGCAAACTTCACAAAAAGCCGCTTACCATTCATTGTAAACGTTTAAAGATATAGACAAAGCTGTATCCGATGTACGAAAATATCAAGCACGCTTAAAAGTACCACTATATACTACACGCGGCGCGAACTGGGTGGTAAAGGAATCCGATATCATAAAAAATCCTTTGCCTGCCGTCTGGAGATTGACGTCGGCAACTTTTACATCACACCCTATGATATCTACACAGCATGTCTTACCACTTTTTGATTGGTTAATTTTCATTGTAACATAAACTGGTCATGATTGTAACATAAACTGTCTAGATAATTTTAATTCGGAGGCGGCGTTATTACGCAGAACATTTTTGGCCCTGTATATTACAGAGCGTAAGCATTTAATTAACTGCTAAAGTGTGACTCCCTATTGCTGGTTTTCACTCAATCCCCAGAGATTCAAATGACAAAGGGCATGGCGGCCATGTTGGTGTACAGAACAAAAGAAGCTAACGAGCAATCTATTGTTTAAGGGCACCAACATGGCGGCTATGACGTCAAGTGAAAACCAGCAATATACAGAGCGTAAGTTTAGCATTTAATAAACTGCTAAAGTGTGAGCTCGCATATATACAGAGCGTAAGTTTAGTATTTACTTAACTGCTAAAGTGTGACTGTCCATATATACAGAGCGTAAGTTTAGCATTTAATTAACTGCTAAAGTGTGAGCTCGCATATATACAGAGCGTAAGTTTAGCATTTAATTAACTGCTAAAGTGTGAGCTCGCATATATACAGGTGTAAGTTTAGCATTTAATTAACTGCTAAAGTGTGAGCTCGCATATATACAGAGCGTAAGTTTAGTATTTACTTAACTGCTAAAGTGTGACTGTCCATATATACAGAGCGTAAGTTTAGCATCTAATTAACTGCTAAAGTGTGACTGTCCATATATACAGAGCGTAAGTTTAGCATTTAATTAACTGCTAAAGTGTGAGCTCGCATATATACAGAGCGTAAGTTTAGCATTTAATTAACTGCTAAAGTGTGACTCTCCATATACAGAGAGCGTAAGTTTAGCATTTAATTAAATGCTAAAGTGTGAGCTCGCATATATACAGAGCGTAAGTTTAGCATTTAATTAACTGCTAAAGTGTGACTGTCCATATATACAGAGCGTAAGTTTAGCATTTAATTAACTGCTAAAGTGTGAGCTCGCATATATACAGGTGTAAGTTTAGCATTTAATTAACTGCTAAAGTGTGACTGTCCATATATACGGAGCGTAAGTTTAGCATTTAATTAACGGCTAAAGTCTGAGCTCGCATATATACAGAGCGTAAGTTTAGCATTTAATTAACTGCTAAAGTTTGACTGCCCATACTTGATACAGAGCGTAAGTTTAGCATTTAATTAACTGCTAAAGTGTGAGCTCGCATATCTACAGAGCGTAAGTTTAGCATTTAATTAACTGCTAAAGTTTCGGTGAGTAATAAAATAAAATAAATATCATTTAAGTTTTTTACACCTCATGCTTATTGCTAAACTTATGTTTGGTCTAAAGATAGCATTTACTGCGAAATTTGCATTTATATCAACACCCTGTTTTTCGCCACCAGGTCCCTCTAAAACCTCAAGGTCCGAGTGTTGACAAGGTTTGCGGTTCACAAATGAGATTAGTCACCATGGTAACACACTTCCCTGACATCCAGCGGCGAATTCCTGAACCGGGTTAAGCTCGTCATGTTTTAATACTGGTCACGCTGAGCACTTTTAACAATTAAGACTACAAGCTCTAAATTTCTATCCACTGATAGTTGACAAGGTGCGAAGCTCAGAGTCGACTATCAGCCATATAAATTCTAATAGTTTTAATAAAAAACAACCAGTAGTTCACTCTTAAACTGGCTGAAAAATACATTTGTTTGTAATTTCACGATTTGTTGATCATTGTTTGCTTTTGAAAACAAGATTTGTTTTGCTACTCACTGTCTATCACATTATAGATATTGAATAGCTTAGCCAATCAGAATGCAGGATTCGTGATAGAACACTAGCTGGTTTCTACTAATATAACAATAGTGTGTCTATCATCTCGTCCACTTCCCAATTTGCAACGAACAAAGACTCATCCTGGATTTCTTCAAACTAAGAAACCTTGGTAACTGATACGCGAACACCAATATCATCATAAAATAAAGTATTAAGCTTGCTCTCATTTGATAAGAGTTTCGAGTTAAAAAAACACACCAAACTCTTTAAGTAATCACATACGTTTTAGTAAAACATGATCTTATTTATAATAAAAATAAAATTGCTTTTGTTACTCCTCTACCACTTTCGTTTTACCGAAAGTGGTAGAGTCACCGATTTCGTTTTACCGAAAGTGGTAGAGCCACCGATTTCACTTCGCATCATTCATTTTACCGAAAGTGGTAAACACATGTGGCACATGTGCCACATTCTACCGCATGTGGTTCGTACGGTGTGAAAAACATTTGACAGGGACTGTATATTCTCAATTTAGTCAATGGCTAGGTAGGAAAAAACACCAGTTGCTTGTACTAAACAAGACGTCGACTATTTGTTCTTGGGAGTTCTTGACTTCATGATCAATTGATATTTGATAGAAGATTGCAGTCTCATGGTTAAATGACATAAACAAGTCACGGACTATTGCGCAAACACCGAGAGAAAATAAGTTTCGCTACTCAACCGCCCGCTATTTAACAATTAGTCTACGAGCTCAAGCATGTTAAGCGGTGATCAACACTAGTTTTTACAGGAAGTAGTCGTTAGTAGATGTCGGGTTCCCTGTGTTTACCCAGAATGCCTGGGGGTCCATGGTTGGAAAAAAGATAACGTCTCGTGAGCACATGTCACGAAGGACATTCACAGAATAACATGGTGTCGAAGTGGGATGAAATTTCAGTTAAGGAAAAGAAAAACACGTAAATTTCAAGCCTTGATGGTTCTTCCCGGTGATCGTCCATCCTGTACGCAACCAACAAGAAGTTGAGTCCGACTAACTGTGAGTACAGTTTTGACAATATTAAATATGGCTACTTATCAGATCCCGGCGCCTCCCCAGAGAAATGTTACTGATGTATGTACGAATTGGAAAACATATAAACAGCTTGGGAATATTTTTTAGTCGCTACTGAACTCGAAAAAAAACCAGTACAGGCGGCCGCACTATGTAGCGTAATAGGCATAGATTGTGTGAAAGTAATGAACAATCTCACTACTTTATCCGAAGCTGACAAGAAAGATCCTGCCCGTAACCTGGAGGAACTAGGTGATCATTTCATTCCCCAGAAGCACCTTTTATTTGAGATATGCCAATCAAACAGGACATGAGACTATCGATCAGCATGTTGTGAGGCTTCGTCAGCTGGCTGAAACATGCGATTTTGACGTTCTCAAAGAAAGCTTGATAAGAGACAGACTCGTAATTGGTACTCACGTTTCATCTACAAGATATAGGCTACTTAGAGAACTCGCTGTTCCAGATTCAAAACGGTGAATTGAGTCTTTAAAAGCTAGTGAACTCTCTAGATCACACAAAGAGCAGTTAAGGTGAGTCCCAAGACAGTGTGCATGAGCTCCAAAAGCAAAATCATCGCAACGCCAAACATTCAAAATGACAGAAAGGGCAAAATGCAACACTTGTAAGTATTGTGGATATTCTCACGGTAAAGAGAACGCCAACTGTCCAGCTTATGGGAAAAGCTGCAATAAATGTGGTAAGCCAAACCATTGTGCCTCAGTGTGCCAAGGGAAAGAGACAACCCATATACAAGGCCCTAGAAAATTGCATCAAGCAAGTGGGCGAGATAATTACGAAAATGACTAAACAACAGAAAGAGCCTCTCATCACACACAAAATTCTGCACACCCTGGTCAGTAGTACAGGGCGCATGGAATTAGCCCTTTTTTGCGGGGGAATCTCATTAAACTGCGGGGGAATAAATTATCTTTTGATGGGGGATAAATTATCTTTTGAGGGGGAATAAATAATCTTTTTCATTGACGTCACAATAGGGGAATTAGTTTCTTTTGTTTTCATGGACATCACATTGACGTCACAATAGAGGAATTAGTCTCTTTTGTTTTCATGGTTCATGGACGTTACATTGACGTCACAATATGGAAATTAGTCTCTTTTGTTTTCACATTGACGTTACAGCGACGTCGTTTTTATTTTTGCGGGGGAATATCATTAAACTGCGGGAGAATAAATTATATTTTGAGGGGAACAAATTATCTATTGTCTTTCCGCATGAACAAAGTGAGGGGGAATAAATTAGCTAATGTCTTTCCGCATGGCTCTAAAATGTCTTTATTATTTTCCTTTACAGTTAATAACTCATAAGATAATTGTGAGTTCAGAATATTTCTAAACCTTTACAGTAAGTCCGGTATGGTTCATTATATCTACTCTGTTATTGTTCTTAGGGATTAGCGATACAAGAAGGGTCATCAGTACAGTTTGACAGAAACAATAGCCCTATTGTTTTGAGGAAAACTCTTGAGATGCAAATTCTTCTCTCAAACTCAACTATAATTAACATACGAATAAAAACAAATCCACTAGATAAATTAACCAAAGTTTATTCAATTTCAAAAACACCTATTTACAGTTCGTTTTCCTTATCCTCGCGGAGTTGATAAATTTCTTCTTTCTCAGTTCTTGGATTGATATGCTGTGCCGTGTTACAAGATTTCGGGCCTCAATACACAAGTGCTGAATTCTCTGTTTTAGCACGTGACTGGGAGTTTACGCACATAGCTTCATCACCACTACATAGTCAGAGTAATGGAAAAGTAAATCAACAGTTAAAATCACCAAGAAGCTGGTGAAGAAAGCAAAGCAATTTAAGAAAGACATCTCGATGTCCCTACTAGATTGGAGAAACACACCTGATGGCAATGGCTCAAGCCCATTGCAAAAACTCATGTCAATTAAATAGGAACAAAAACCACAATGCCAACAGCTAAAGGCCTATACTGAAACCTCAAATAGTTGAAGAAGTCTACGAGAATATCAAACTCAGAGGCAGAAAGCATAAGCACGCAAGGCCCCTACCAGAACTGGAAACAGGCGAACCAGTCAGACTACAACCTTCGATCACAAAAACCCCAAAAAAAACACTCGTATCTGATCGAAACCGAAAATGGTCAGTTATACAGAAGGATCGCAAGTTAATTCGTACGGATCAAACCCAAGGGCAACCACAAAGTCGCCCTCTTCAGAGTGATGTTGCAGTCGAGAAATCAGTCAAGCTAACAGAGCCTTCATCTGGACTGTTGCCAGATGGTCAGCATTGGACACCACATTGAAAAAGTTCAACCTTGAAGTACAGACAGATGTAGTCCTTCCAGATGCAGAGAATGGGTCAAGCAGTGAAGCAGTGAAACAGTCAAGGAGTGGACGGACTATTATAACAATAGAGTGTGTCTGTCGAGGAGCTATTATAACAATCGAGTGTGTCTGTAGAGGAACTATTATAACAATCGAGTGTGTCTGTCGAGGGACTATTATAACAATCGAGTGTGTCTGTAGAGGGACTATTATAACAATCGAGTGTGTCTGTCGAGGGACTATTATAACAATAGAGTGTGTCTGTCGAGGAGCTATTATAACAATAGAGTGTGTCTGTAGAGGAACTATTATAACAATAGAGTGTGTCTGTCGAGGGACTATTATAACAATCGAGTGTGTCTGTCGAGGGACTATTATAACAATAGAGTGTGTCTGTAGAGGGACTATTATAACAATAGAGTGTGTCTGTCGAGGAGCTATTATAACAATAGAGTGTGTCTGTCGAGGAGCTATTATAACAATCGAGTGTGTCTGTAGAGGAACTATTATAACAATCGAGTGTGTCTGTCGAGGGACTATTATAACAATCGAGTGTGTCTGTAGAGGGACTATTATAACAATCGAGTGTGTCTGTCGAGGGACTATTATAACAATAGAGTGTGTCTGTCGAGGAGCTATTATAACAATAGAGTGTGTCTGTAGAGGGACTATTATAACAATAGAGTGTGTCTGTCGAGGAGCTATTATAACAATAGAGTGTGTCTGTCGAGGAGCTATTATAACAATCGAGTGTGTCTGTAGAGGGACTATTATAACAATCGAGTGTGTCTGTAGAGGGACTATTATAACAATAGAGTGTGTCTGTAGAGGGACTATTATAACAATCGAGTGTGTCTGTCGAGGGACTATTATAACAATCGAGTGTGTCTGTAGAGGGACTATTATAACAATCGAGTGTGTCTGTCGAGGGACTATTATAACAATAGAGTGTGTCTGTCGAGGAGCTATTATAACAATAGAGTGTGTCTGTAGAGGGACTATTATAACAATAGAGTGTGTCTGTCGAGGAGCTATTATAACAATAGAGTGTGTCTGTAGAGGGACTATTATAACAATCGAGTGTGTCTGTAGAGGGACTATTATAACAATAGAGTGTGTCTGTAGAGGGACTATTATAACAATCGAGTGTGTCTGTCGAGGGACTATTATAACAATCGAGTGTGTCTGTAGAGGGACTATTATAACAATCGAGTGTGTCTGTCGAGGGACTATTATAACAATAGAGTGTGTCTGTCGAGGAGCTATTATAACAATAGAGTGTGTCTGTAGAGGGACTATTATAACAATAGAGTGTGTCTGTCGAGGAGCTATTATAACAATCGAGTGTGTCTGTAGAGGGACTATTATAACAATCGAGTGTGTCTGTAGAGGGACTATTATAACAATAGAGTGTGTCTGTAGAGGGACTATTATAACAATCGAGTGTGTCTGTCGAGGGACTATTATAACAATCGAGTGTGTCTGTAGAGGGACTATTATAACAATCGAGTGTGTCTGTCGAGGGACTATTATAACAATAGAGTGTGTCTGTCGAGGAGCTATTATAACAATAGAGTGTGTCTGTAGAGGGACTATTATAACAATAGAGTGTGTCTGTGGAGGAGCTATTATAACAATAGAGTGTGTCTGTAGAGGGACTATTATAACAATAGAGTGTGTCTGTCGAGGGACTATTATAACAATAGAGTGTGTCTGTAGAGGGACTATTATAACAATCGAGTGTGTCTGTAGAGGAACTATTATAACAATCGAGTGTGTCTGTCGAGGGACTATTATAACAATAGAGTGTGTCTGTCGAGGAGCTATTATAACAATAGAGTGTGTCTGTCGAGGAGCTATTATAACAATAGAGTGTGTCTGTCGAGGAGCTATTATAACAATAGAGTGTGTCTGTTGAGGAGCTATTATAACAATAGAGTGTGTCTGTAGAGGAGCTATTATAACAATAGAGTGTGTCTGTAGAGGGACTATTATAACAATAGAGTGTGTCTGTAGAGGAACTATTATAACAATCGAGTGTGTCTGTCGAGGGACTATTATACAAATAGAGTGTGTCCGTCGAGGAGCTATTATAACAATAGAGTGTGTCTGTAGAGGAGCTATTATAACAATAGAGTGTGTCTGTCGAGGAGCTATTATAACAATAGAGTGTGTCTGTCGAGGAGCTATTATAACAATAGAGTGTGTCTGTCGAGGGACTATTATACAAATAGAGTGTGTCTGTCGAGGAGCTATTATAACAATAGAGTGTGTCTGTCGAGGGACTATTATACAAATAGAGTGTGTCCGTCGAGGAGCTATTATAACAATAGAGTGTGTCTGTCGAGGAGCTATTATAACAATAGAGTGTGTCTGTCGAGGGACTATTATACAAATAGAGTGTGTCTGTCGAGGAGCTATTATAACAATAGAGTGTGTCTGTCGAGGGACTATTATACAAATAGAGTGTGTCCGTCGAGGAGCTATTATAACAATAGAGTGTGTCCGTCGAGGAGCTATTATAACAATAGAGTGTGTCTGTAGAGGGACTATTATAACAATAGAGTGTGTCTGTCGAGGAGCTATTATAACAATAGAGTGTGTCTGTAGAGGAGCTATTATACAAATAGAGTGTGTCTGTCGAGGAGCTATTATAACAATAGAGTGTGTCTGTCGAGGGACTATTATACAAATAGAGTGTGTCCGTCGAGGAGCTATTATAACAATAGAGTGTGTCTGTCGAGGAGCTATTATAACAATAGAGTGTGTCTGTCGAGGAGCTATTATAACAATAGAGTGTGTCTGTCGAGGAGCTATTATAACAATAGAGTGTGTCTGTCGAGGAGCTATTATAACAATCGAGTGTGTCTGTAGAGGAGCTATTATAACAATAGAGTGTGTCTGTAGAGGAGCTATTATAACAATAGAGTGTGTCTGTAGAGGGACTATTATAACAATAGAGTGTGTTTGTAGAGGAGCTATTATAACAATAGAGTGTGTCTGTCGAGGTACTATTATAACAATAGAGTGTGTCTGTAGAGGAACTATTATAACAATCGAGTGTGTCTGTCGAGGGACTATTATAACAATCGAGTGTGTCTGTAGAGGGACTATTATAACAATCGAGTGTGTCTGTCGAGGGACTATTATAACAATAGAGTGTGTCTGTCGAGGAGCTATTATAACAATAGAGTGTGTCTGTAGAGGAGCTATTATAACAATAGAGTGTGTCTGTAGAGGAGCTATTATAACAATAGAGTGTGTCTGTAGAGGGACTATTATAACAATAGAGTGTGTCTGTCGAGGAGCTATTATAACAATAGAGTGTGTCTGTCGAGGGACTATTATAACAATCGCGTGTGTCTGTCGAGGAGCTATTATAACAATAGAGTGTGTCTGTAGAGGGACTATTATAACAATAGAGTGTGTCTGTCGAGGAGCTATTATAACAATAGAGTGTGTCTGTAGAGGGACTATTATAACAATAGAGTGTGTCTGTCGAGGAGCTATTATAACAATAGAGTGTGTCTGTCGAGGAGCTATTATAACAATAGAGTGTGTCTGTCGAGGGACTATTATAACAATCGAGTGTGTCTGTAGAGGGACTATTATAACAATAGAGTGTGTCTGTCGAGGGACTATTATAACAATCGCGTGTGTCTGTCGAGGAGCTATTATAACAATAGAGTGTGTCTGTAGAGGGACTATTATAACAATAGAGTGTGTCTGTCGAGGAGCTATTATAACAATAGAGTGTGTCTGTAGAGGGACTATTATAACAATAGAGTGTGTCTGTCGAGGAGCTATTATAACAATAGAGTGTGTCTGTAGAGGGACTATTATAACAATAGAGTGTGTCTGTCGAGGAGCTATTATAACAATAGAGTGTGTCTGTAGAGGGACTATTATAACAATAGAGTGTGTCTGTCGAGGGACTATTATAACAATAGAGTGTGTCTGTAGAGGGACTATTATAACAATAGAGTGTGTCTGTAGAGGGACTATTATAACAATAGAGTGTGTCTGTAGAGGAGCTATTATAACAATAGAGTGTGTCTGTAGAGGGACTATTATAACAATAGAGTGTGTCTGTAGAGGGACTATTATAACAATAGAGTGTGTCTGTCGAGGAGCTATTATAACAATAGAGTGTGTCTGTAGAGGGACTATTATAACAATAGAGTGTGTCTGTCGAGGAGCTATTATAACAATAGAGTGTGTCTGTCGAGGAGCTATTATAACAATAGAGTGTGTCTGTCGAGGGACTATTATAACAATAGAGTGTGTCTGTAGAGGGACTATTATAACAATAGAGTGTGTCTGTCGAGGGACTATTATAACAATCGCGTGTGTCTGTCGAGGAGCTATTATAACAATCGAGTGTGTCTGTAGAGGGACTATTATAACAATCGAGTGTGTCTGTCGAGGAGCTATTATAACAATAGAGTGTGTCTGTCGAGGTACTATTATAGCAATCGCGTGTGTCTGTCGAGGTACTATTATAGCAATCGCGTGTGTCTGTCGAGGTACTATTATAACAATAGAGTGTGTCTGTAGAGGGACTATTATAACAATCGAGTGTGTCTGTCGAGGGACTATTATAACAATAGAGTGTGTCTGTAGAGGGACTATTATAACAATCGAGTGTGTCTGTCGAGGGACTATTATAACAATAGAGTGTGTCTGTAGAGGGACTATTATAACAATAGAGTGTGTCTGTCGAGGGATTATTATAACAATAGAGTGTGTCTGTCGAGGAGCTATTATAACAATAGAGTGTGTCTGTCGAGGGGACTATTATAACAATAGAGTGTGTCTGTCGAGGAGCTATTATAACAATAGAGTGTGTCTGTCGAGGTACTATTATAGCAATCGCGTGTGTCTGTCGAGGTACTATTATAGCAATCGCGTGTGTCTGTCGAGGTACTATTATAACAATAGAGTGTGTCTGTAGAGGGGACTATTATAACAATCGAGTGTGTCTGTCGAGGGACTATTATAACAATAGAGTGTGTCTGTAGAGGGACTATTATAACAATCGAGTGTGTCTGTCGAGGGACTATTATAACAATAGAGTGTGTCTGTAGAGGGACTATTATAACAATCGAGTGTGTCTGTCGAGGGACTATTATAACAATAGAGTGTGTCTGTCGAGGGACTATTATAACAATAGAGTGTGTCTGTCGAGGAGCTATTATAACAATAGAGTGTGTCTGTCGAGGTACTATTATAGCAATCGCGTGTGTCTGTCGAGGTACTATTATAGCAATCGCGTGTGTCTGTCGAGGTACTATTATAACAATAGAGTGTGTCTGTAGAGGGACTATTATAACAATCGAGTGTGTCTGTCGAGGGACTATTATAACAATAGAGTGTGTCTGTAGACGGACTATTATAACAATCGAGTGTGTCTGTCGAGGGACTATTATAACAATAGAGTGTGTCTGTAGAGGGACTATTATAACAATCGAGTGTGTCTGTCGAGGGACTATTATAACAATAGAGTGTGTCTGTCGAGGGACTATTATAACAATAGAGTGTGTCTGTCGAGGAGCTATTATAACAATAGAGTGTGTCTGTCGAGGTACTATTATAGCAATCGCGTGTGTCTGTCGAGGTACTATTATAGCAATCGCGTGTGTCTGTCGAGGTACTATTATAACAATAGAGTGTGTCTGTAGAGGGACTATTATAACAATCGAGTGTGTCTGTCGAGGGACTATTATAACAATAGAGTGTGTCTGTAGAGGGACTATTATAACAATCGAGTGTGTCTGTCGAGGGACTATTATAACAATAGAGTGTGTCTGTCGAGGTACTATTATAACAATAGAGTGTGTCTGTAGAGGGACTATTATAACAATCGAGTGTGTCTGTCGAGGTACTATTATAACAATAGAGTGTGTCTGTAGAGGGACTATTATAACAATCGAGTGTGTCTGTCGAGGGACTATTATAACAATAGAGTGTGTCTGTAGAGGGACTATTATAACAATCGAGTGTGTCTGTCGAGGGACTATTATAACAATAGAGTGTGTCTGTCGAGGGACTATTATAACAATCGAGTGTGTCTGTCGAGGGACTATTATAACAATAGAGTGTGTCTGTAGAGGGACTATTATAACAATCGAGTGTGTCTGTCGAGGGACTATTATAACAATAGAGTGTGTCTGTAGAGGGACTATTATAACAATCGAGTGTGTCTGTCGAGGGACTATTATAACAATAGAGTGTGTCTGTCGAGGAGCTATTATAACAATAGAGTGTGTCTGTCGAGGGACTATTATAACAATAGAGTGTGTCTGTCGAGGAGCTATTATAACAATAGAGTGTGTCTGTCGAGGTACTATTATAGCAATCGCGTGTGTCTGTCGAGGTACTATTATAGCAATCGCGTGTGTCTGTCGAGGTACTATTATAACAATAGAGTGTGTCTGTAGAGGGACTATTATAGCAATCGCGTGTGTCTGTCGAGGTACTATTATAGCAATCGCGTGTGTCTGTCGAGGTACTATTATAACAATAGAGTGTGTCTGTAGAGGGACTATTATAACAATCGAGTGTGTCTGTCGAGGAACTATTATAACAATAGAGTGTGTCTGTAGAGGGACTATTATAACAATCGAGTGTGTCTGTAGAGGGACTATTATAACAATAGAGTGTGTCTGTAGATGGACTATTATAACAATAGAGTGTGTCTGTAGAGGGACTATTATAACAATCGAGTGTGTCTGTCGAGGTACTATTATAACAATAGAGTGTGTCTGTAGAGGGACTATTATAACAATCGAGTGTGTCTGTCGAGGGACTATTATAACAATAGAGTGTGTCTGTAGAGGGACTATTATAACAATCGAGTGTGTCTGTCGAGGGACTATTATAACAATAGAGTGTGTCTGTCGAGGGACTATTATAACAATCGAGTGTGTCTGTCGAGGGACTATTATAACAATAGAGTGTGTCTGTAGAGGGACTATTAAAACAATCGAGTGTGTCTGTCGAGGGACTATTATAACAATAGAGTGTGTCTGTAGAGGGACTATTATAACAATCGAGTGTGTCTGTCGAGGGACTATTATAACAATAGAGTGTGTCTGTCGAGGAACTATTATAACAATAGAGTGTGTCTGTCGAGGAGCTATTATAACAATAGAGTGTGTCTGTCGAGGAGCTATTATAACAATAGAGTGTGTCTGTAGAGGGACTATTATAACAATCGCGTGTGTCTGTCGAGGAGCTATTATAACAATCGAGTGTGTCTGTCGAGGAGCTATTATAACAATAGAGTGTGTCTGTCGAGGGACTATTATAACAATCGCGTGTGTCTGTCGAGGAGCTATTATAACAATAGAGTGTGTCTGTCGAGGGACTATTATAACAATAGAGTGTGTCTGTCGAGGAGCTATTATAACAATAGAGTGTGTCTGTCGAGGGACTATTATAACAATCGCGTGTGTCTGTCGAGGAGCTATTATAACAATAGAGTGTGTCTGTCGAGGGACTATTATAACAATAGAGTGTGTCTGTCGAGGAGCTATTATAACAATAGAGTGTGTCTGTCGAGGGACTATTATAACAATCGCGTGTGTCTGTCGAGGAGCTATTATAACAATAGAGTGTGTCTGTCGAGGGACTATTATAACAATAGAGTGTGTCTGTCGAGGGACTATTATAACAATCGAGTGTGTCTGTCGAGGAACTATTATAACAATAGAGTGTGTCTGTCGAGGGACTATTATAACAATCGAGTGTGTCTGTCGAGGAACTATTATAACAATAGAGTGTGTCTGTCGAGGGACTATTATAACAATCGCGTGTGTCTGTCGAGGAGCTATTATAACAATAGAGTGTGTCTGTCGAGGGACTATTATAACAATAGAGTGTGTCTGTCGAGGAGCTATTATAACAATAGAGTGTGTCTGTCGAGGGACTATTATAACAATCGCGTGTGTCTGTCGAGGAGCTATTATAACAATAGAGTGTGTCTGTCGAGGGACTATTATAACAATAGAGTGTGTCTGTCGAGGGACTATTATAACAATCGAGTGTGTCTGTCGAGGAACTATTATAACAATAGAGTGTGTCTGTCGAGGAGCTATTATAACAATAGAGTGTGTCTGTCGAGGAGCTATTATAACAATAGAGTGTGTCTGTCGAGGGACTATTATAACAATCGCGTGTGTCTGTCGAGGAGCTATTATAACAATCGAGTGTGTCTGTCGAGGAGCTATTATAACAATAGAGTGTGTCTGTCGAGGGACTATTATAACAATCGCGTGTGTCTGTCGAGGAGCTATTATAACAATAGAGTGTGTCTGTCGAGGGACTATTATAACAATCGCGTGTGTCTGTCGAGGAGCTATTATAACAATAGAGTGTGTCTGTCGAGGGACTATTATAACAATAGAGTGTGTCTGTCGAGGTACTATTATAGCAATCGCGTGTGTCTGTCGAGGTACTATTATAACAATCGCGTGTGTCTGTCGAGGAGCTATTATAGCAATCGCGTGTGTCTGTCGAGGGACTATTATAGCAATCGCGTGTGTCTGTCGAGGGACTATTATAACAATAGAGTGTGTCTGTCGAGGAACTATTACAAGAATAGAGTGAGTCTGTCAAGGGACTATTATATAACAATAGAGTGTATCTGTTTAGGGACTATCATTATAACAATAGAGTGTGCCCACACCGAAATTTTAATATGGGCCATTTTTAATATGGGCCAAATGTGGGATTAACATGGAACTTAATATGGGTAAAATGTGGGTATTATATGGTTATTATGTGGCCACATTAAACTCACCATCTCTGAAATAATATGGGAATAATAGGGCAAAATGCGGGCAAAATGCGGTTTTGGTCGATTTCCATGTTTTGCCCACATAATATGGTAATATGGTCCATATGTGGACCACATATTACCCACGTATTTTCCATATTTACATCCATATGTGGACCATGCTACACACTCTTATATGGGCCATATGTGGCCCACATATTACCCACATATTTCCCTGATTTAGGAAATATACTTGGGTAAAAAATATGGCCTATATATTGTGGCCATTAACCTAGGTATTTCCCAAAATTAAACTCCGCGGTATTGGAAAGAGACGCCATGTGTGTGATTCAAGCACGTAAAATTTGATTGGACGGCGGTACCGGTGGCGGTGACTCATCGTGCATATATTATAAATTCACCCATCGAAAACCAGTGAATTCTATTAAAAACGAAGCGTATTCAATCGACCTCAAACCATGGATTGAGTTTGGTTATCGAACGTACTTAATCGAAACCAACCTGTTGATCGAGTTTGAAGGTGTTCGAAAACTGATCAAACCAGTAATCCAACAAAATAAGTTCGGTAACTGAACGCGATTATTCTGTTTGTCGGCAGTCAATTAGAATTACAAACTTAGACTCAATTCAAGTAACCGAGAATCCAACAGGAACGGGAATTCATTGTCGCTATATTCGCCGCCTGCCGAAACCGTTGCAGCCACGAGAAAAAAATAAGCACCTGCCGCCATCTTACGGAAATTTAAATTCTGCCCTTTTCCGCATGGATTAACATGATTATTAAACATGTAAATCAAATTTTGTGTGCTCGTAACTTTGTCGGTATCTAAGATATGTAGTCAAAACATTGCACATTTCATTGTTATTACCTTTATTTCTCCTGTCCAAGTCTCTACAGTGTGGGATTTATTCACGACCACGGCCTCTATAAAGTCACTCAGTCCCCACTCAGTTTTTCCTTCGTCAGTTCATTTGCTCGACCCTGACTGACTTTCACTCGAACAGCCTCTGACAGCAGAAGCGAAAATTACTTTAGGGAACTCCGTAATTTCCTTCAGTTCTACGTCTAGATCGTAGAGGGAGATGGCTTTTAAGTCCCAGTGTATTTAGTTTCGATTAACTGATCCTTCACAATGCTTTGCAAATAGGACAATGCCGAAGCGCTATGTTCTGTCTGACTTGACTTCCATCTACATCTACATCTACATCTACATTTATTTTGTCAGCAAAAACTATAAACATAATGTACAGTTATCACGCTACATAAAATAAAAAAAGAAAATTAAAAATGCAAAATAATACAAAATGAGGGTTTCTATAATAATATTAATTTAAATAATGTCCAGTAAATAAATATATATATATATATATATAATTCTTGAGAAGTCAATCCTTGCGGCAGAGTGCTCGATGCAATAGAATTGCAGAGCGTGTATACATATAGGATTCGTCTTCCTATATGTATATATATATATATATATATATATAAAATATATATATATAAAATATATACAGTCAATGCCAAAAAGGTTGTCCAGCAGAACATAATATAATACTTTAATATCCATTGTTTTGGCCTATTGACTTGGTCTAGACAATAGCCCAAAACAATGGATATTATAGTATTATATTATGTTCTGCTGGACAACCATTTTGGCATTGACTGTATATATAATAATAATATATAATAATAATAAAAATTGCAATGAATATTGTCTTACTAATATTCTCTATAATGATCATTGTGTAAAGATTTGGCAGTGACGATATCTGATGGAAGACTATTCCATTCTCTGACTGTTCTAGGAAAATACGAATATTTGTAAACATCTTTGCTTGTATGTTCAACATAATATTTAAAATTATGAGTTCATCTACGAGTACGGTTTCTGTTGCTGGGTTTAGATATATGGACTTGTTAACATGAATAATGTCATTTGTGATTTTATACATTGTACATAAACGAGCTTGTTTGCGGCGAGAGGCCAGGGGTTCCCATTCTAGATTTTTCATCATGGAAGTTACACTAGAAGTGTATCTATAATCCCCTTTGCAGAAACGAGCTGCCGTCCTTTGTATGTTTTCCAGTTTATCAATATCACATTTGTAGTGTGGGTCCCAGACCACAGAAGCATATTCGAGTTTAGGTCTGACAAGTGACTTGTACAGAGTACTCTTGGTGTCTTGTTCACAAAACCAGAAGTTCCTCTTGATCAAATTTAAAGTCTTGGTAGCCTTAGAAGTTATTTCATGAAGATGGTGGTTCCACCTTAATTTTGTGTCCAATGTAACTCCCAAGTACGGGTGCATATCAACATAACTTAGAACGGTGTTACAAAAGAAATACTTCCACGGCAAACAGTTGGAAAATAAGGCTTTCACCTGTTGGTAAAACCGCCAAAATATCTCGTCTAGAAAGTACAAATGTAGACTATTCACTGCCTGCTTTGTTCTTCTAAATACTTATCTGGATTAACGCTCAACCGCTCGATCACTTCTCTCTTGTCGCCGCCATTTCAGTCAGTTCGTAGGAGGAATGGGCGACATTTCGTGACACATGACAGCGATGACAGCTAATTGCCCAATCAGTCTTTCCCGTTCAAAATCTGAACGGGAAATGAAAACGTATAAGGGATGGCTGCAGGCCCTCCTTCTTCTCTCTCGTGCCAGTCTCCTTTTCCATTTTTAGGCGGCCAAATAATTTTGTCACTTCCTTTGCGTTGAAATAACACTGAGGGCCTGTTTCGCAGGCTACTCGGGGTATAAAATGCAGACTGAGTATAACTCAGGCTGTCTCAGTGCAGACTGGATATAAAGTACAGACTGGGATATAACGCTGGGTAAAAAATAAATGATGAACTGAAAACGAACGTATATGCAGTATTACTTCTGTTCTTCTTGTTCAGTGAATCGCTAAATGCTTGGCGAGTACTCGTAATTTTTTAAGAAGGAAACGATGAGTAAAATACGACATGAATTAGTTGAATTGATCACATGCATGCTCAAGCATCATCAGAGTTAGCCTGCTAATGCAGGCTCTTCGGTTTTCCTGGATCACGGTAAAATAAAACCGAAGAGCCTGCATCAACGGAATCCATTTCCAGGTGTTTTAATGCAACGATGACTATTATGTTGCGTTCACAA
This sequence comes from Actinernus sp. WN-2022, assembly GCA_030867875.1. Taxonomy (NCBI): domain Eukaryota; kingdom Metazoa; phylum Cnidaria; class Anthozoa; order Actiniaria; family Actinernidae; genus Actinernus; species Actinernus sp. WN-2022. Next base: position 9,501,553 of record JAOWCC010000655.1, on the reverse strand, counting down.
TAGACCGAAACATGTTTAGTCTGATCACGAACGAAACATGTTTCACTATGGAAAGCGTTCACACTCAATGATTCATTGCGCGGATCATGTTTGAAACGTGGTTACTCTGAGCATGATTGAAACTACCTCGCGAGGTAGCTTCGATCTAATCCAGACTAAACAGGTTATCATGGCGGGCGTAAGCAAAATTAGGACGTTACTGCTAGAAAGATTAATGTCAACTGGGAATATGACGAGTCTCAATACCTTGTTCAAATATTGGCTGAACAATCCAACAAGCGCTAGAAGCTGTTGTGCTTGTCGAAAACGAAACTATCTTCAGCCGAAGATATCGCAAACGCTGTCTCTTGGCTAAACGTTGCAAGGTTCTTCGCCTATGAAGGCCTGAATAGTAAGATTGAACCAGAGGATAAAAGCAACTACAAGTTCGAGCTCCATTTAAACTCTAATAACAAAATTTGCTGTAGAAACTGCAACCTGCATAAATTACGGAAACGTGTTTGAAACAGACCGCTATGCGAACAATGCGGTTTCAAACAAGTTTATGGGAAACGTGTTTCTTTGAAACATGTTTATTCGAAACCTGGGCCCTAGTGTGAACGCACCTTTAGACTGTTTACTGAAAAGTCCGGTTTCCATATGGATTTCATATGGATTCTTTTGTTCTGTGTATAAATTTACGCTTCGATTCCCACCGAACAAAAGAATCCTGCGATCGTTTCGATCATATGCATGGAAACCTGGCTAAACTGGTAACTGGTTCCAAGGTCGCCGTATTTGTCTTAAGCACGAGTAAATACGCTTTTTAATACATCAGATTTCCCAACCAAACACATTTAAGTTTAACTCCTTTATCACTTTCTTTGCAGCTTGTGTGTCACCTTTTAAATGAATCTGAAGAATGACATACATATTCATCACTGACAGCACGGCAATCGATCAGAACACGTGTTGCTATGAAGTATGCCCAAGCACGTTACCTCTTGGAGAAAGCGATCAAGAAGTAAAAAGTCGGCTTCGTAAACCTATTTGTTGGAACCTGGTTTCAGGGTGGTTTCCTAAATAGGTTTTCATTAGAAGTAAGAAAACCTTAGAGGTTAAAAGGGGCGACCAGTTAGTTGCAATTTCGACAACTTAGATTTTGAAACGTTCTCATTAAAAGTAGGGACGAAATTACCTTTAAACTTCATAAAATATATAAAATCTTGACACAGGAAATTTCGGGTTGCTTGGGTAAATATTCACTAGATGCAAGAGTCCAAAACTCTTAAAACTTTCCATGTTTTCTTATAAATCGAACACTTTTGCACCCATTTCAAAATGTCGGAAATAAACCGCGAACTGGTCTATTGCATAGCCTAAATATAGTATATGGTCCTTATAAGTATCTCGTGCCTGCGCCGGAAGAATTCTGGTAACAATGGTATCAGAATGAGGCCAGTTGCATGTCGCTAAGATTGCAAAAATGGCACCGTTCTGTGGTGTTCTTTTGTGTAATAAGAAAATTAACGTTATGTTCCGCCATAGACTTTAGATTTTTCTCTTCTTTGTCACAAGCTGGGACCACTGGCCTCGTTTTGATGCCTTTATGAATTTCCCATAAGTTTTAAGACAAAAATAATATCTGCAGAACGGAGTGCAAGCACCGACGCACACGCAATGTTGTAGTTTAATGTTGCTTTAATTTAAATAAACAGTGGCATAATTAACTAAAAGTTGGCTAAGGTATGTTAATCACCGTGGTAAGCAAGTTGCAGCTGATATTTCGAGTGTCAACCTACATTGGACGAAATGTTTGATCGACATAGGAATTTACGACAAACCTGTAGCTTCATTTGTGTTATAATCCCAGATAGGCCTTCCAACTTCCTTCTTTGTGTGATGTCTGTATGTTTTGCCTGTTTTCAAGGAGTTTACCTGGCTGCAAGGCTTGCACATTTATTTATACATACAAAATACTGCCAAAGCCCTGCTACTTTCTTCTACCGTGTCGCTGAGACATAGCGCTTCATGGCAGTCCAAACAGCCGCTCTCCAGATGGTCCGCTATAACGCCTAACTCTACGGATCCTTCTACCATCTCTCCACGATAAATAATCAGAATCGTTACCTTGACGAGCCGCCATTTCATCATTTGTAGACTCGACGATTGGTTGACCGTCAGCTTTTCGGGTGCTTCTTGGTGCAACAGATTCATTGTTTTCTGGGGTTAGAGTTCTTTGTATTTCAGCCGATATTGTTTTGCTTTAGAAAACAAAAGTTCTCTTTGTTTTACATCCTGTGGTGATCTGTAACACCAAGAAACCCCCAGCTTTTCCATGAATTCGTGGTTGTTTGGTTGTTTTAGATTTTATGAATCGTCCTCTCTTCATACAACTGTCCCATCTTTTTATCAGTGTAACAACATTATTTAAGCATTCACCCTAGTACAATGACAATTTATTTGTTTACGAAACAAGTCCGAATGATTACAATCCTGACTCGCGGGATTACAACCTGACCTGTCCGTGGGATGATACTGCTGACGCGAGATGCGCAGAACGGTGTGTACGTTGACATTATTAGCTCATTGACATTATTATTTAAATCTACAATTTTTAGGCCGTTGCTAGGGAAACTTTACAGCCTCATAAAACTGTGAATCTTATCGCATTGTCAAATATTTTTATCATGTTGACTCCTTGGGTTAAGTTTTCCAATTTGAGATGTCATCAAGTGACGTCGTATGTTACGTCACCGAAATTACAAAATTCCTTACTTTCCGGAGATTTTGATGCTATGACCAAATATGCAGAAACCAGTGCATGCGTTAACCTTTACGACAACACTTTTTATTCCAAATTTAAGATTATTTTGCAAACGAAAAGCAACGGCTTTGGCATTTATTGTCAGTTTCCAAAATCCATGCTCGGGTTTGTGGAAAACGTGGTCAATAACATTTTAACATGAAAAAAATGGCCGTAAGCGAAGAAATCAACGCATGCGCAATAGTGCCTGTTTTTGTGGCACGCGCCAGGAACCCATGTCACGGTAAATTTAAGAGCGAATAGAAGTGCAGCTAAAATTATACTGAGACTCGACGAGTTTAACTTGAAGTTCAATCTCGTGGCATTCAAAACAACTTGGTTTCCGACATGTACTTTATTTCAATCACAACTTTACGCTTGCGGTTTTTTTGTGAGCTAAGGCTCGGTATGAATTATTTTAAAATAATTTCCCTTTCTCTAGATTCAATTACAATTGCCTTTCGAATCCCTATATCCTAAACGACTTCTTCTAAATTGTCTGATTGAGTATTTCTTTCATACGATAGTACCAAGGTTTTCGTTTTCCAGCGACATTGCCATTGGCGCCCGACACGACTTGCTTTCTACTTTTGAACACTTTTCGTTCATTCACGAAAACCTTTCAGGTTTTACATACTTTAGTGTGTACACGTACAAAACTTATATACAAGCATTTGAAAGTATTAAAGCTATCGAGTGGCCGCCATGCACGCATAAAACCGTAAGTTAAAATTGCATCTGCTCCCGCGAGCATACCAAGTCAACGGTGTTGCATAGCAACGAAATATGTAAATGAGCCCTTAAAAGCCTGGTTCACACTATAATAGCGATATAAACATAAGCACAAGCAACATACGAAGACGCAGCAATCACATCTGTTAGAAGAACAAGAATACATACAGTCTCCGTCTGCGTATGTTGCTCAACACATTTGAACATAGTTGTAACAACATGATTCTTGGTCGTTAGCAGACGATATTGCCCCCAGATTTTTTGTTGGATGAAATATTTGAAAACAAATTTCATCCAGCAAAATACATTTACCCGACATCGTCCAACATATGATGTTTAGCCTGCGGACAGGCAGCTCGAATGAGGATTACTACGCTACATTGGCCCATCATTAGGCTTGATTCATGCCGAACGCAATTGATTGTTGTCCCAATTCAGATCATGTAAAAGTGTACTGAAGCTAAATCCATCAATTGGATCAAAGGATAATAATTGGATAGCTTTGTTAAAAGATATTGATTTCCACTGCCGATCTTCTCAAAAATAATTAACTAATTGCCAAAACTGAAAAATTGTACAGAAAGAAAATATTTTGGGAACATGAATGTACAAAATAATTTCATTATATACATTTAATATTATAATACACTACAAATATAATTGACCCATTTAGTCTCCCTCAATGTTGTCTCACTTCATGTCATAATACCTCTCTCCAGTGGATTCAGTGCCTTATTTTCAAGGTCTACAAATGTATGCATTTACTCTTGTGATAAAGACAAACAAAGAAACATTACTCAAGGATAAAGTCAGGTGATCTGAAAATGGGGGGCAGCAAACATGAAATATTGTGTTTTTATGTATACAGCTCGGTGTTGAAACAATTTGCTTTTACAAGAAAATAGTAATGAGAAATAATTTTGACCATGCAGGAATGGACCTCCATAGCTAGATTATATTGCAGAGAAGCTACAGGTTTGTCAAGTCCTCTTATAAACTACAAGGCTTATAAAATATATCTCAACTGAGATAAAAGTTTTAACTCAGCTTGAACTAGAACTCCAGGAATTCATGTCGTCCCATCTACTGTGATGTTGTGGCATGGCAGTAGTGGCCGATCTACGTGCATGGCTCAGTCTGTGAAGGTGAGGGCATTTGGTTTATTTGTTGGATAATGCTGCCCAGTGAACTTTGCAGTGGAGGAAAAAACTACATTAGCCACATTTACATTGATCAGGTAATCGATAGTGTATTTTTAATAATAATAATAATTTATTAATCCTTATACTGAGATAGTACATTGGAGTTTCAGGACATAACAATTCTTACTTAGGTTAAAATAATTAGGAAACCCTATTTTTTTCTACTAAATTAAGTATATTGTACAAATGCTTAGCGGAAATCTTTAACATACATTCATCATTCATTGCTAATAGATGCAGAAACAAGGACCTCTTATCAAATAACCGAAAACTATCATTAACGTTACATAGGTTACTTACTAATAACATCCTGTCTAATTTTCATGAAATTAACGTTTTTACAAGACATTGTATAATGAAATTCATCACCTACTTCATTCGAGTTACAAAACGAACAAATACGTTCTTCAATAGGAGTGTTAGTGTATCGCCCGGTTTCTATAGGCATCTTATGAGCTGAAATCCTAATTTTAGACACAGCTGCCTGACGATGTTTACTATTCGTAACGTAATATAAGTACCTTTCAAGTACGTAGTTTTCTGTTATTGTGAATTTGACTTTGCCAGAAACTGACATAGAAATTGGAAAGCTTAGACTTAATCGTTCTAATAAAAGCACCTATATGAGAGGGAGGTATGTGGAAATCCGAAATATGACCATAGCCACATAATTGTAGTATTGAGTTTATAAAAATGACACAACTGGAATTTGAAGTCAGACAAGACTTCGAAGCTTTGCCAACGAGAGTATCATTAAACTTAGCGTCTTTTAAACGTAACCAATATTTCAAAGTCAATATTGCGATCTGTATTATTAAAGGTGTTCTTCCTAATTCTGCGTATACTGCCAGGTTTGATGCTTTACTGTGAACACCCAGAATACGCTTACAAAATTTCAAATGAAGTTTCTCTATACAACTTACGGATGTAAATAGTAAGTTACGTTTAAAATGGTCGAAACTAGATATTTTCCCCAAACACAAAAAAAAAACAATTTCACAACCATCATATAATAACACAGGCGTTACCACGGAGTTGAAGGGTTTTAAGAGCACCTTCACGGGGACATTCTCAACATTCGAAAAACATCTAAAAAGGTTGTGATACGCCCGTAACGCCTTGTTGTACAGCAATGTTTGGGCAATTTTAAAATTACCTGCAAAGTGAAAGATGATACCTAGGTACGTATATTCTTCTACACTTTCCAAAATATCATTACCGAAGTACCATAAGAGTTTATTTAGTTTTAGTCTCTGAGAAGATGACGCAAAAATTAAGATTTTAGATTTTTTTAGATTCACACATAATTTTCATTTTTTAGTATATGAATGTAGCTCCTGGAGACACGATCAGGTAATCCAGATTTAGATTCAGACAATAGAACTAAGTCATCAGCATATACTGGGTCACAACTGTTGTTAAATAAATCCGGGATGTCATTTATGCAAATGACATGAACGAACTAGTAGGATAAAGAAGAAAAGTACTAAACCCAAAAAAAATGATAGAACAAGAAAAACGAGCGAAACTGAACTCTGAGGAAATTAATTATAAAATTGGCCGGACCCTTGTGGAAACATCAATAAAGGGTGACTTTTTTCGATTCTCGCTGGAAAATCGATGGAAACAATGGTTGTCACGGAAATGATGATTGTTATAGGTTTTAGTTTATTTAGAAGTCGCATGTGTGTTACAGAACTGTTGATGTTAACGTTTGATGGGTTTAGCGCTATGGATTCGGGAACGCACTGAAATACGGTTACGATACAGCTACGTAGAGCGGCTATATCGAATGTATATTGGAACAAAAGCCCACTGGGCTTTCACTCGGGCCACTATATATATATATATTAATGCAGCCAGACACTCTTTAAGGTGAGCACACACCAGGAGACATTTTGCATGTCCCCGTAGTGTATGTCCCACCTTTATGGAGGAAGGGGTACTCCCATAAAGAAATTGTTTTCAGTGTCCAAGGGAGGCACCATTAGAAATGTGGAGGGGGAGGTAGGACTTCCTCAAGATGCACATTGCTTTCGTCGCTGGAAGAATCAGAGATAGAAGAAATGGAATAGTTAAACTAAGTAATAGATTGAACTGAATTGTGATTGCAATCGAAATATTGTAAATTAGAATTAGAAAGGACTTAGTTCTGAATAACTGTGAGGGTAAAGTGAACAAAATAAACGTCTAGCGAGGTATACGCTGGTTCATTTTTCTAGGGATCCAGAAGGGGGGGTCCACGTTTCGTCGACTGACTCGGAGTTCCTGTATACGGAAAATTTGATTTTTTCCATCTCAAAAAGCATTTACCATTGCAGGAACTCTAATCGCAGTTTTCTTACTTTTTCTTGCAACTCGCATTTTTCAACTCGCATTACTCCCATTCTCCAGTACATTGACCGACAACCGGTAAGCAAAGCACACACTGGCGGAAGCTGAATTACTTACCTTCTCGCATTCATTTGCAACCAAAACCCAAAACCCTAGCCCTGAAAACACATGGTAACTCGAGCCACTGATGATGAGCCAACAGCTAACAGGTATAAATATCAATAGCGCTAGCAAAGCTCTTTGCAACAGTTGGGAGTTACATTGTACAACGTGTCGTGTGAATGCGATTGGTGCCTGTACCAAGCATTTTGGCCGAGTGTCTACACCCCTAAATTTGGTCCGCGGACCCAAAAGTTTTCGGCACAACACCTATTTTTGTCGTGTACATATTAACATTTCTGGGTCCGTGGACCCATAAACCTCGGTGCGCCTGAAAACAGGCATATACCGTGATTTCTGCTTCAAGTGAAGTGTTTTGTCTAAAAATAAGATAACTACTTTAAAGATTAGCCTTAGACTTTTACAGGTTTAAGTTTTCTTTATTTGTATTTCTCTTCGAGTTTACTTAGTTATTAAATTATTTACTAAAAAAGTTATAGCCCTCGGTTATTTGCATTTCATAGCAGAGCCTTCGTTCATTTGGCCAGCGGAGCATACTGTTTTGCCGCTTTGTGCCCCGCCTCCGCGCCCGCACCCTCTCGATGTGGTCTTTAACGAAGTGAGAACTGTCACATCCATCACACCCTCACAATATGACATCCAATCACACATCAATATGTGCTAGTTTTATTTGCCCTCACCGCGAGATCCCTTCCCTTTCTTCGCTCAACATCGACAGTTAAACACCAATGTATAACGCCAAGGCAAAAAACCCCACCAGAACACTGGCCAAATCAATGGGACTCTTCGCCCCTTACCGGCCTCCAGGTAAACATATTTGTTGTTTTTCTTCTTGTCGGTCCCGCGCTTAGTTGTCAGAACGAGCAGTCCAATGTCCACTCTATCACGTGTCGGGCGAGAATGCTCAAGACCGGTCTATAAGCATTTCGAAACACGTTAAACCCTGCAGCAATCCTCTCCACGGCACTTTTTCCGTTCTACACATCCCCCTTCCTCCACTCTACTACTCCCCTTGGTTCATTATACATATTCCCTCAGTTTACTCGGCTTCCCCTCCAAGCTGCAGTGTTTTCTGTATAGCATCCCGCCCCTGAAGAGATTGCTATACAGGATATGGTGGACTCACATTGGACTTGCTCTATCCCCTATGAGCTCACTAGCGTCCCCATCCCCTTAGCTATCAATATCTACGTTATCTATTTATTTATGTATCTATTTATTATATTATATTCATGCCCCCTTCCCGGTTCACAGTCTTGGATTGTTATCTACCGCTAGCCACCTTCGTCATTTTTCGTCATTTTACGACCCCGAACTCATTACACATAGTTTGCCTTCCCCACTCCTTTCATTCCGCTTTCATCTACGTTTTATACGACCGTTTTCTTCCGATATATTCCCTTAATATTCTCCCACATAAGTACGACTTTACATATTGAGCAATCCCGTAACCGGCCCGTCCCATCAGTATATTTGGCATTTCTCAATTCCACATTCCTCCACAACAATCAAAGCTCCTCCTCTCCCCAGGCCTAGGCAACCCTTCATTGGTTTATTCTCCCCTTCTGTTATACTACGGATACATTTCCACTCTTATGTCCAACTACACATTTACCTTTGATCATAAACGTCACTTTATTCATTTTTTCCTCTGTGTTACCTACAAATTTTATCTTAATTTATATTTTTTTCCACTTATTACCCTGTTTTCAATAACACCAAGATACACTGCTTTCATTTAATTAGTTATCTATTTTTCCTCCGGGCTCACTGCTTCCATGCTTCTCCTCCTTCAATTTCCTCATTTTCATGGATTTTCCTTTAGTCCAGGCTCACTCTGCATGTTTTCTCTACCAATTATGTTATTCATAATTCACACAGTGTACCCAGTGTTCACCCTGCCCTGGGATATCCAGTCCTTCCGCTTCTTGATAGTCCTCCTTCCTTTATACAAAAACATATTTTACTCCCTTCACCATCATTTATTGCATTTTTTCAATCCACTTATCCCCTAATTTCCACCATGCCTCAATTTTCCACATAGTTTTCCACCTATGGTTTCTTCAACAATATTACCCTCCACCCTCCTCTCCTATTCCCATTCCCTCACCCTTCCTGCTTGACGTCTGGATATCAATACCGGCACTTGAACACAAAAACAACAACTGTCACAATTTTACCCTCTCTACCCCCTTCTCTCATCCCTCTTCCTTCACCCCCACCCTTCCTGTGCGAATACCCAAACTGACACAAAAACAAAACTACATGTACAACTGTGATAATTTTTACCCCCTCTCTCATCTCTACTCCCTCACCCTCCCTATTTGATGTCTGGGTGCGAATACCCGCTCCAACACAAAAACCCACACTGACACAAAAACAAAACTACATGTACAACTGTGATAATTTTTACCCCCTCTCCCTCACCCTCCCTATTTGATGTCTGGGTGCGAATACCCGCTCCAACACAAAAACGCGACAGGAAAGACAAAGAGATGAGAAACCTCTGCTCGCAGGGTACTACTAGCTTTGATAGGAATTCGCAGCAATTGTATGTGAGTATTTTATTTATTTTTTGTATGTGAGTTTTTTTTTTCATGGCTCGCATGTTTTATTTGCATGTCTCGCATGTTTTATTTGCATGGCTCGCATGTTTTATTTGCATGGCTCGCATGGCTCGCATCTATGGTTGCCGGATTGTTGCAATATTCAGTAAACCTATTTTACATTCAGTAAACCCGATTTTATATTCAATAAACAGGTTTTATATTCAGTAAACCATTTTATATTCAGTAAAACCGATTATATATTCAATAAACAGGTTTTATATTCAGTAAACCGATTTTATATTCAATAAACCCGATTTTATATTCAATAAACAAGTTTTATATTCAGTAAACCATTTTATATTCAGTAAACCCGATTTTATATTCAATAAACAAGTTTTATATTCAGTAAACTGGATTTATATTCATATTGGACTGCAGAAATTATTGAATATAAATGAAATTTACTGAATAAAATAATAGGGATTGAATATAAATGGCGTTTACTGAATAAATAATGGGTTGAGGATTGAACATATTAAGCAATAATTTATTGAACTAAAACGTTGAACGTAAATCGTTTCTATTGAATATAAATCCGGTTTACTGAATATAAAACTTGTTTATTGAATATAAAATCGGTTTACTGAATATAAAACCTGTTTATTACTCGGGCTGCCTGTGGCAGCGCGGAGTCTTAAAATGCAAGTCGTTTTTTTTATATTATTATTTGGTGTCAGACGGCTTCTGCGCATGCGTTAAAGGTCAAATTCGAACCAATCAGATTGCACTGTGCTGGTCACGCAAACAAAGGTTAGATTTCCTCAGGCGCGCTCAGATAAGAAAGTTCCAAGCTCAGACTAGGCGAGACAAGGAGATATCAATTTCAAATAGTCATTGTCAGAAATCTATTCCATCGTGGGCAATTATGCAATACAACCTAAATTTGGGTCAGGTCCATGTTTTACGACAGAATAACCAGAGTCTTTCTACTCGATTCGGAGAGCTCGAGACATTATACAAGTCTGCTAATATGGGGAAAACTGAAACAAAAAATGAAAACCCTCATATTTGAGCCAAGCGGAATATTTACATGATCCGCTAAGATTTTTACAAATCTAATTAGTTAAGCAGATGTACGCAGTGTATGCCAACTGAAATGCTGTGCTCGTTTTGTGGTTACGGCTCAGTGGGGCAACTACACGAACAAGAAGCATGAACTGCCAGCAAAGAGAGAGGAATTGATCGGAGACGTTAAATTCAAGTTCTTTAATTTGAGACTGTCTTCTGCCGTGACTCGTGAGAGAAATTGGAAAAGATCTAGCTGTTTCATTCAGACACTGGCAAATTTATTGAAAGCTACGGGCTTACTTGATGAGATTATTATTCATTGTGGAATGAAAGGAAACAGGTTAGCTGAAAGTTAAGTTCGAGGTAGGCTTCGACTTTCATTCCGATTCAGTGCATATGTGCACGAAGGTGGAATGCTTTCAACAACACTAACAATATAACCAAAACGAAAGATTCAGTTACGTAAGTACTGTAAGTAAACTCTTTTAGATTTGAATACATTTCCTCTTTTTCTTCTAATTATCGCTTTATTTAACATCTCTGTGATTTAGAGTATGCGTACCTCAGAATAAATTATTTGAAAGGTCAACTGAACTCTTATAATTGTGTCGATAAGCCCAAATGTTGTTGTAAAACAGTCTGTGAATTTGAGAAGCGGACTTAGAAGAGCTTTCTAATTAGGAATTACATGTTTTTCTTGCTATGAAATTTATGTTTCATTTCACATTTATTCATACAGTTTTAGCCGGACATTTCCCCGAGTTTTTGATCTATTTTCAATCCAATTCAAATGAAAGTGTATTTCATCTTCAAATTATCTCATGTGGCCCGAGTGAAAGGCCAGATGGGCTCTTTTCTACTTTCAACACACAGTCGCTAAACTGTACGAAATCTCCAAGACTAAATCCCTAATGTCCAAACTAACGGGAAAAACTGAAAGAGGAAATCCTTGTGAGAAATCGACGTACATATGAAGCTATATAAGTTATCATCGACTATATGGGAGTCAAACATCGAGCTGCTATGAAACCGCTTGTGACAGTTTGTTTACGCACTTTCATGACAAACGAACGTTTCTACTTTCGACACAACGGTCGCTAAACTGTACGAAATCTCCAAGGATATATCCCTAATGTCCAAACTAAAGGGAAAAACTGAAAGAGGAAATCATTGTGACCAATCGACATAAATATGAAGCTACAGAAGTAATTATTGAATACATGAGAACCCATAGAGAAAACCGATAATAATGAACACGGTATTAGTTTCACCGACATTTGTGGCGTAACTGAACTGACGCACTACAGCATAGCTTGAAATACTGTACGAAAACTCCCGTTTAAAAATTTCCTGATGCCGAAAGGACCGTAGCATTTAAACAAGATATCCTTCTGACCAATCGACATACATATTAAACTGTGAAAGTATGTTTCCATTCCATAACAGCCGATAGTGCAAACTAGTAAAACTGCCACTAGTAAATTGACCTTGCGTACTTCCGCGAGTACTGAACTTTCTAGCGTCAAATGCATGTGTTACGTTTCCAAACTTTAGGACAAGAAATCTTCCATAGAATGTTCTATTTTTTTTACAGCTGAGAACTGTATTATTAAACATAAGAAATAAAACAATGGTGCCATTTGAAGAATTATATCATGTCAAAAGTGCAAACGAAGAAATATATATCTACGGACGCGAGCAGCTCGATCGTTTCACTTTGGTCATACTCGGACTGTTTACGACTGGAACCTGCAGTTTTATCGGACCTGCAGACTAAATTGTAAACATGTGGCCGTGTTCAGGCTAGTAAATATAGCTAGCTAACCACAGGAGGTAGCGAGCTTCTTTAGTCTGAACAGTTTTTCTGCTCTGGTGATTAGCTAGCTAGTGGTCGGTGGAATACTTTGAATAGAATCTAGCGCGCTAAAAGCCCATCGATGACAGATTTTAGTTATTTTAAGGTTTTGAAATGTACACAAATGTCAAGTCAGTGTTATCATCCGATCTAGCCGACTTCTAGCTCTCGCTACGACCACGTTCACTACTCGCTCCAAGGTAATTTCTCTTACCACGACAACTACCGGGTGTATTGTACGTCAATTGAGCCATCATGGATAACGAGGATCGCCAAACACCAGTCAGTAGCAGTTTTTCGCACAGTTTTAATATTTTGGTTGAAATTTCAATTGAGCACTTTGGCGGTCAATTATTTGCGATTACGAAACACTTGCGCCAAGGGCAGTTATAGACCAAATTTCTATCTTTTAGAGAGGGTCTGAATGGGGGGGGGGGGGGGTCTACATGTCAGTTGTCAGTTAAAATTTTGGCCATTTGTCAGTTGTCAGTTAGCCCTAGTTAATCATTACTAGAGAAAATTTACAATGTTTGACCCACAAAAACCAAATTTGTCAGTTGGCAGTTATTTTTCGGTTGTCAGTTGTCAGTAAAAAAATCGTCATTTGTCAGTTGTCAGTTATTTTTAAGGCTGTTTGTCAGTAGTCAGTCAACCCCATTCATGCCCTCTTTAGAGATAGAAACAAACCAGAAGAGGGAAAAACAAAAAGTAAAACCTACTAAGTTACTAGGTTACTAGGTCTGAACAGTACTAATTTATTAACTAGCTGCGAGTTGCTGACAGATATCTCAAGACTCTAGCTAGCTGCACGATAGTAGTCTGAACATACATACACACATGAATAAGTAGTGTTTTCAATAAAAGATCAACTACTTTAATTTACATACGAGAAAACAAAAATATTAAATTACATACATGTATATATATACTAGGGGAGCAGAGAATGAAAGTCACCGCGCTACCGGCCACTCCTAAAGACTGCTAATAATTCTTCCCTTTGGTTATTACTAAGAGGATTTCAAATGAAAGTGTATTTCATCTTCAATCTCATGTGGCCAGAGTGAAAGCCCAGATGGGCTCTTGTTGAATATAAAATCGGTTTTACTAAATATAAAATGGTTTACTGAATATAAAACTTGTTTATTGAATATAAAATAGGGTTTATTGAATATAAAATCGGTTTACTGAATATAAAACCTGTTTATTGAATATAAAATCAGTTCTACTGAATGTATAATAGGTTTACTGAATATTGCAACAATCCGGCAACCATACGCATCGTTGGCTCGCATGGCTCGCTGGCTCGCATGTTGTCCACACTCGATATGGGGGATATTTCAATTAAATGGCATGAGGTTCTTGGAATAGATACTGTTGTGCTATTATTTAAGGTTTAGTTGCGGTCGGCATTGATTTTGGATGAAAATTCGAGCGTGGTCAGTTCTAGACCGGCTTAGGTGGAGATCGAGGTCGAGGGGTACAATTTCAACAGAACTCGCTGAAATTGCATACAGAGCCCAATGAAGAACAGATAAAGTCTTCAGGTAAGTTTATTTTTTATTTTTTCCCAGTCTGCATTTTATACCGAGTCTGCAGTCTGCAGTCTGCATTTTATACCCAGTCTGCATTTTATACCCAGTCTGCAGTCTGCAATCTGCAGTCTGCAGATTATACTGACCGTATCTTAGGGTAAGTAAACAAGTCCAAGGACTACAGAAAAACTGATCGAACAACGTATATGTAGAGAATTCTACGATATTTCGGCTGGCCAAACCAGCCTTCTTCAGGTAGATCTTACAAATGAATATTTCACAATGGCAAGTATAAATATCAAGGTGATTACACAATCTAAGAGGAAAAAGGAAATGACGTAAGTAAAAATACGGGTCTACAAGATAACATATTAAGTTTCATCACGTTTGTTCATGCCGAGAGGTTCGAGAGTTTTAGCTATGTCGATAAGATATGACTCTCTGGCTTTACGAATAGAGTCTCGCGAAGAATAAATTATTTCTAAGGGGATAAGTTGCATGTCAGTATTAGAATGGTTAGAGCAGGAAAGGAAATGTTCAGAAACTGTGGTGGGTTTAGATTTAATATTAAATTTGTCAACTGCTCGTCTGTGTTCATTAAATCGGTCTTTGAGCCGTCGTTTAGTTTCACCGATGTATTGTAAGCGGCAGCGATTGCATTGTACCATGTAGATAACGTTACTAGTGTTACATGTGATATGTGACTTAATGAAACGGGTTTCTCCGGTGGAAGAAAAAGTGTAGCTAACGAGGCCATGATTAATGTAAGGACAAGTGGCACAGTTTTTTCCGCAGCGGAAAGAGCCAGATGGAAGAGCAGGCGGGTTTGTTAGTCACATTACGTAGTTGTGATTTGACAAGTAGGTCACGAAGGTTAGGGCAACGGCGGTGAGCGACGAGAGGCAGGTTAACAAAAACGTCTTTACAGCGATTAGAAGAAAACAGTATGTGAGAATGTTTACGAATCAGTGATGAAATGTTAGGTAGTGCTGGATTATATGTGATGACGAAAGGAATTCGCTTAGAATCTTGTGCATGTTTAGCCTGTAAAGCATCGTTACGAGAAATATTAGCAGCACGTTGTATTTGTAGATCGAGGAAAGAACGCTTATAACCTCGCTTTAAGAGGTGAGACTTTAATTCATTAGTGCGAAGTTTGAAGGTTTCGTCAGTAGAACAAATGCGACGAATGCGGAGTGCTAAACTAAAAGGGATAGCCTTTTTAGTATGTAAAGGATGACAAGAAGAGTAGAGAAGGTGTTGGTGTTTATCAGTAGGTTTGGTGTAGAGATCAGTCTCGATGTTACCGTCTTTAAAGATGACTGTGACATCGAGAAAAGAGATGTCGGTGAAACTGTAAGACGAAGTGAATTTAATGGTAGGATGAAGAGCGTTGAGATAATCGATGAATACTTTTAAACGATCTTGGCCATTAATTTTTCTGGCTATTTGAAAAAATGAAAAATGAAAGCAGTTGAAAGAAATCAAATTTCATTTTAGAAAAAATGAATCTTGAGACAGTCAATTTTCATTTTTCAATAAATATTGCGAATGTCGATTTTCAAATCTCACTTAGACTTTCTCCAAGACTTCGTCGCTCGCTGTCGTTCGCCGAAAACTAAGTAGTTTTCAAAGTAGTCGACTTGTGGCAAGTCTAGGAAAGAGGTAGTGTATGACTTTTGAAAATAAAAATCGATAAATCTCTGACGTTTCTTAGGGGGGGTGGAGGGGTTGAAAAAGAAACTTCGCTGGACGTTTCTCGTGGAAAAATCAATGTGACGCTTCCCTTAAAAAAGGAAGTTTTTAACCGGAAGTAAAAGGTTCTGTTTGATTGACACTCGCCCGTAACGAAAGTGTGGGGAAAGCTAGTATAAATTCATTTCATGTTTATTGAGAAACGTTTTTCTACCCTCGATCCATGGGTTGTTGGTCTTATGTCTTCCAAAAGCAAGCAGGGCTAAATGCTCCAGCAAGGCTAAGCTCCAGCAGGATGCCCTTAGCTTGGAAAGAAGCAAAACAAGGCCAAACAATGCATACGACCACGAGCCTCGCAAAACCTACCCTGGTTACCAGAGGGTCGCGCCTCGCTCAACCGACGATTTCGAGCAGCTGAAATCGAGTCTCGCAAAACAAAACTCCTTCGTGAATCATAACTCCTTCGATAGCGGCACATTAATGCACTAGTCAATTGAAACTCCGGCCCCCCGACCCCCGGGACATAGCGGGGAATGTAACATTTATACAGTGTTACATTTTGACCTTTTCCCCGCCCATCGGGGACAGTTGGCTGTTACAATACCCGCCCCTATGGCCCCGGTATGTGCTTCAGAATTTTCAATTGGGAGGAGGCATTGATAAATTGAATATACATAAGCTTCAATCTGTTGCTCCATTATTTGAAAAAAATACATTTTCTGAAGCACATCACTAGCGGATCCAGGGGAGGGGTTTCGGGGGTTGCAACACCCACTATGATTCCTGTAAATCACTGTAAATTCAATTTTAAATCTCTAGATAAAAAAAAATCCTTTTGCAAACCCCCCTTTCACAAAATCCTGGATACGCCCCTGTACATTTTCTATTACTATACATGCTTTCCGCACTTTTACAGTCTCGACCATTGTCTTGTTTATCAGAAACCGTTGTCTGTCAACAAAAAACAACAATGCGACAAAGGAATATAAAGGAAATGTTATGCAGCTGCGTTTAAATATATTTAAGTAATGGTCCGTGTAAAAAGTACGACAAAATCCATTGTTATATGGCATTGAGCCTCCCTCACATGTGATTTGTCTGTGTTTTAGACTAAGAAAACAATGGGTGATAATTATGATTATTCTGAAATAAAAGTAGTATGAAGTCTTAGTTTCATTCCATTTTTATGAACAAATTATCTTCCAACCAATAGGAACGGCCAAAAACAATAGCTACGAAACAGGCACGATTGACAAGGTTCCGAACATACGATTTGCTTTACAAACGACATTTGGAACCGCAGTGCAAATCGTAGTTTTAATAGTTTGAAAAAATGGAGGAAATTAAACGTCTTCCTAACCTTTAAGGCGATTTTCATGTTTCAACCAATCAGATCAAGAATTTTCACAATACAAAATTAACACCTTGCCATCTGAATGCCGTTCGATGTCGTACTTGTTACACGAATCATTACTTAAGGTATGGCAAAAGGTTCACGAGGTCACTTGGGAAAATAAATCGTGTAGCGTCAATATTTACGCTACATAGACATACTATATATCAATTTAAAGCTCAAAGATTGAAGAATAAATATGAATGTTTAAGTTTACTATTTAAAAAAATCTCTCAATGATGTATTTTTTTATTTAAAAAGCGACCTCTCACACTATCGTAACTTCAAATCCGGAAACGTTTAATGAATGCCAACTGAATTCTTTGTTTTCGAATCTTAGGTAAATTGTCCCAAAAAGTGTGTCAGCGATTTTTCATACGTTGCGTATTACAAGAATTATCCGTAGGTAAAGTTGGAGTAAGTTTTTTCATGCAAGCAAAACGCAAACTACATAATAATTACGAAATGAAACAAAATTTCGCAAAACGCTGGCACTGTTTTGGAGAAATCGTAGTTTTTTGGCTCTCTCGAAAATTTGGGTTTAATCGAACAAAACGTTCTCGAGTTTTGATGCGCCAAAGTTGTATTTTTTGCATTAAAACACACACGGAGAAACGAGGGATTTTAGTTTTCTGACCATTTCACGGTTGAGTAAAAAGCCCCGCCTCCAAAGATAATCTTATTATATTCAGCCAATTGAGATACAGTATTAGGCTGACAGGTGGAGTTGTGAATGATCTGCTGTGACAGCTTTTACATTCGATCCTCGACTGGTCATGGGGAAAGCACGCAGAGGTCGTAAAGCTCGTGGGAAAAACACAAGGTCAAATAAATATGAAGGCCAACCGCAAGTTACTGTAAATGATGCTATTATCAAAGCCATCATGCTAAAGGAGATAAACAGTTCTGGGTAAGTCGAACACAAGTTATATTCATTCAAACGGCGCAACTTCTTGCGAAGCATACATAAACAAACCGTAGGCTTCATTGCATATTATTTTTATACTCTGGAGCGGTAAAGATCATGCTGAATCTACCTTCTCTTGACTGCCTTGTAATTGATAAACATATCTGACTCCTTTTCTAGGTATGAGGGCAATCACTTCGCAAAGAATTTGGTTGCAAGGATAGAAAACCGTAAAAAGCGCCGTGACAAAACCGGCAAACAGCAGCTTGATCTAATGCCCGACTCAATATTTCGCGATCAATTACAGTCAAGGAATTCGAAGTTCGCGGGTGAACTTCATCACTGCTAGTCCGAAGCTTCCTAGAAGTGATGCTTTTTGGCCCGGGCTCATTTGTTTCAGTCAAACTTGCCTTCTTAGTCGGCCTAAATTTATCTGTTTTCAACTTCTTCTTTTTCTTCGAAGATACTCAAGGACAGCCTCTTTTAAGTTTCGACGACATAATTTTAGATAGAATGCAATTCAAGAAAAACAAACGAAGCGTAGCGTACTATAAAGACGATTGTTGTTTTAGTTTGTTCGCGTGCCGCTGGCACGTAGCTGTCAGCGTCTGTCAATCATGTTTCGCGCGTACTTTTTCGCGGGAAATTAAAACATGTTTTTTCGGGGCGTTAAAAAGGAATTTTAGTTTGGATTTTTTTGCTATAATAAAGTTAAGACCTAAAGCATTCTAAATATGCGAAAAAATGTTTTTGGGAGGTTTTGCCTGTGAACCTTTTGCCATACCTTAATCTGATATTTTGCCGTGACGCAAACGATTTTTGCGTGTTCATAGCTTCCGCCATGTTTGATACACGATGTTGATGCTCGGGTCCAGTCCCGCTCTGTCGTGGCTGGCGTTACAACCACCGCTAAAATCCCCGCAAATTTTGCAAATCGTTACTTTCCCCCGTTCCACCGGAAAAATGCAGCGTTAAATGTGCGTTATTCCACGGCCATGTCCCCGTTAATGCCCCACTATGTCCCGGGGGTCGGGGGGCCGGGGTTTCAATTGACTAGTGCAATATATCCGTACGTGAGCACCTCTAGAACCCGGGGGGGGGGAGTCCCCATAAAAATAGACGGGGGTGCTCGACGTGAGAAATGAAATTCACCCCTAAAAGATAGCAATATGGGCGTGGCTCACAAAAAAAATTACCCCTAAAAGATAGCACTCCAAAAGACAAGAAATTAACTTTTCGTCTTGCTTCCGGGGCACGGCTTTGTTTCCGCCGCTGGGAAAAGTAATCATGAAACAACAGTCTTTATCTTTGTGCAAACTAAAGGAAATAAGAGACAAAGCTCTGCCCCATAACCTCGTCTTTAATATTCGGATGGATCAAACTCTATATCGAAGCCGTAAATACCGATTCAACTTGTGGGGTCTCATGCTCGAGGATCCAGCGCTATTTTTTCTCGGCCACAAACATTTTGAGTCTCGGAGACCCCTAAAAGATAGCAGACCTTTGGAAGACCCTTAAGAGATAGCACTGCTAACGATTTTATCCCCTAAAAGATAGGTCGAGCACCCCCGTCTATTTTTATGGGGAGTCCCCCCCCCCCCCCGGGCTCTAGAACCAGGGTACGCAAAACCCGAGAAGTTCAGACAGAGTGTCGAGTGGTCCACATCTAAACATAAAGAAGAATTGATAGGAACCAGCCGAGAGAAGATTTGTTTCCAAGAAAGCTTAGATGGAAACATATTAAAACTCTGAATCGCTTGAAACCAACACCACGATCTCGCTATTTGCCGTGCTGTTTCAGGACCTTTCAGACTCCTACAAATCGCTGTCACTGGCTTTTAAGGCCTTTGATTTCTGTGCCCTTCCTTTGTCATTTATAGGTGTTCGCTTTGGCTTTGTCCCTCAATTGCAAGGACATTTCGTCTTTTCCATTTCCCAAGTCATAATAAAACTAGAACCGGCTATAAAATGTTCTCGATGGGCGCGTAGCTTTGATCGGAAATCAACATTGCATTGTCGGAAAATCTTGTGCTATTTTCTACGCTTTCGATTTTCAACCAAAATAGAGTTTTTTAAAAGCTCTTACAAAATGTCAATTGATATCTCTGCAGCAAAAAAAATATTGGGAAATTGGGAAATTCTAAAAAGAGAGCTCTTGACGGTGTTTCCCGCATATCTACTCGGATTATGTTTTCGCCTTTTCACCAAAAGCATAACTTTTGAACTAATTCGAATTTTGATATTCTCCTACACGTTTTGTAATACGATTCCTCCGAAATGGTAAAAAGCAACCATAAAATATTTTTGGAGTTGGAGCTTCTGAAAGCCATCTTACTAGATCGGAGAAACTGGATCGCGGAAAATTTTCAAAATCCCCCCCTCCCCCCCCCCCCCCCCCCCCCAAAAAAAAAAAAAAAAAAAAAAACGAGCAAGCCGAATTTGCACAGAAAAATAATCGAGCGAGCCAATATCACCCAGAAAAAAAAATTAAGCAAGGGTGAACACTTTAAAAAAATTGTGCAGCAACTGAGAAAGTCGTAAAAAATTTTTTAACAAATAAACCGGGCCTCCTCTCCATCAATTTTCAAATGGTCCCGTTTACAAGGAGATAGGGTTACCCTATCACTAGGGTTACCCTATCACTAGGGTTACCCTATCACTAGGGTTACCCTAGCGCTGGGTTATTTCCTCTTATTTTTAGCGATGTGTTTACAAGCAGGCGGGACAACTCAACTCGGCTGCCCGGGTTATCCTAGCGCTAGGGTTACCCTGTCTGAGAGCTAGGGTGACCCTAGCACTAGGGCTATGTTTTGCCCTTGTAAACGGTTTGCTAAGGTAACCCGCCTACCCGGGTCAACTCTATTTTAGAGCCAAAGTTTCTGAAGTTCACTAGCAATTAGTTGGTAACATAACAACATTCTAGGATACCAGAAAGCTGCAATAAAGGGCACCACAGAAAGAAGAATCGACGTTAATCCACCAAAACCCGCCAGAACTCTACTCGTGTCCGCCATGTTGTTTTCTATGCTTGAATGATTTTGGCGGCCGCGAGCCTAGCGGTTCACAGGCTACCAAAGAATCAGTAAAATCAAAATCACTTCCACAGATCTGTTTGAACCGGATAAAAATGAAAGAAAAGTGGAAGAGTAATATTAGTTGCACATGTATTCATACATTAGTATGACATTTCGTAAGAAACGGCTTTTCAAATGAATAATATATTTGAAAGAGACTTCAACTGGCTTGTGTTGCAATTGAGTTGGCCCGGGCAGTAGGGTAACCCTACCTGAATCATTTTGCTTGTAAACCCGGGCTATCTTTGACCCTAGTGCTTGCCGGGTAACCCTAGTGCTAGGATAACCCTATCTCCTTGTAAACGGGCCCTAAATCTAGTTGCCAATGAGAATAAAGCTTTCAGCGTTAATTTCGTGTGTTGCAAAAACGTTTCTTCAACAAGGGCAATAAAGTGGTTCAATGTTAAATGCGTAACGTTCAAAAGTTAAAATGAAATAACAAAATAGTCAGACAAAGCAGTCTTGCTGAAAGATATATAATACCGTTAAATTAGCGTCGCGCCACAGCTGCAAGAGCTCAAGTGACCCATACAACAGTCCGTTTCATACTGAAACCTGTATTTAGCGGGGCCATTTCGCGTCCGCTTAAAACTAGGAAATTTGAGATGTTCGTATCACCGTATCTTGGTCAGTCTCCGTATCATTGTATCTTGTAACACGTTATATACCAAGCGCTAAAGGACACCATGACTAAAGTCCAGTCTGCATTCTTTGTCACGTGACATTTATGGCGCGAAAATGGAAGGCCGGTGCATTGTTGACTTTTTCGTAAATTTTCTGTGAATATTTTCTGTAAAGAATTATTATTATTTTTTACCCCTTGCAATTTTTGGTCGTTACTCGTTTTCTAATTTTTTTACCTCTTGCAATTTTTGGTCGTTACTCGTTTTCTCGTTACTCCGTTACTCGTTTTCTAATTTTTTACCTCTTGCAATTTTTGGTAGTTACTCGTTTTCCTGTTACTCCGTTACTCATTACTCGTTACTGCGTTACTCGTTTTAGTAACACCCATGCGAGCCAACGATGCGAGCCATGCGAGCCATGCAAATAAAAAACATGCGAGCCATGAAAAAAAACTTCATACAAAAAATAAATAAAATACTCCCATACAATTGCTGCGAATTCCTATCAAAGCTGCATGTAGGATAGCCTCCTTTGCAGGCGTTCTTTGTGTCGGTCCTAAACTCCCTCCCCACTAACGCGTTTGTGGTGAGGGAAACAGACCGAAACAGGAAACGATTGGGAAACAGACCGAAACAGGAAACGACTGCTGAGGAGGCTACATGTAGGAGGGTCTGAATGGGGTTAACTGACTACTGACAAACGGCCTTAAAAATAACTGAGAACTGACAAATGACGATTTTTTTACTGACAACCGAAAAATAACTGACAACTGACAAATTTGTTTTTTTGTGGGTCAAACATTGTAAATTTTCTCTAGTAATGATTAACTAGGACTATTAACTGACAACTGATAAATGGCCAAAATTTTAACTGACGACACTACTTATACCGGTTTAAATTAACATATTGCCGCGCCGCTTTAGTGATGAAAGATGTTTGATTTATCTCATTTTAAATGAACACTTCACTTTTGAACACCTTTTTGCTTTATAGGCTTTCCTCTTGTTATATTTCATGCCTAAAACAACGATACTATCGATCGTTTTGAAATCCCAAGCGTAGTTAAAGTTGAAGTCTGTTATATGCTGATGACTTATTACTTGTATCAAAGAGCGAGGAGGGCCTTCAATCTTGTCTAGATAAGCTTTACGGGTATACTCGGAAATGGCAACTACAAGTAAATTTAAAGAAAACAAAAGTAATGGTTTTTAATAAGACAGGGCGTAAAATTGGCATTAATTGTACTTTCGGTGGGACTGATGTTTCTACAGCCGTATCTTATACGTATCTTGGTACTGTCTTGACACCCTCTGGTTCCTTTGCTGTTAATCATTCAAATTTATATAACAAAGGTATTAGGGTATTATTTAGTCTTTTGAAGGTGTTCCATCCACGACTAGGAACTCCCTTAAAAGTTGAATATTAAGATGTACAAAATGCTACTATAGGTGTGAGCTCCAAATCTACTAATTCAGCAGTAAGGTCTGAGTTAGGTGCCTTTCCTCTACATGTAACTATTTACAGCGTGTTGTTGAAATTCTTTTTTCATCTGCTTGAACACATTAACAATCCATTTTTAATGGAGGCCTTGAAGACTTCATGTGAGCTGTCAAAAAAAGGAGCATGGTCTTGGTTCAGCCATGTCCCTTTTATTTAAGATACTTAACATTAGAGTTAATGATTTTACCATTGTATATATCTAATTTAGATTTTAAGTCAATTTTTAAATCATCTAAGGCAAAATTAAAACAAATTTACATAGATGGTTGGAATGAAGAGAGAGAGCAGAGATCGTAGTAGGAAATAAAGAATCGAAGTTAGAGTTATTTTATAGAATAAAGAACAATAATATTTTTGAAACCTATTTAACCAAAGTCCACGATTTTGAAACACGTAGAGCTGTAACCAAGTTACGAATCTCAGCCCACTGTTTCCTGATTGAACAAGGTCGTTATAAAGGTATCCCTAGAAGTAATAGAATTTGCACCATTTGTACATCTGGTGAAGTTGGTAATGAACACCATTACCTTTTCCAATGTGATAATTCTCACATGGTACAAACTCGTGTTTCATTTATGAATAAGTTATTCTTGATTAATCCTTCTTTTTCTAACTTTGATCCTTGTAATTTATTTAATTATTTAATTTCTATGAAAGATGAAAATATTTTGAAGGTTAGCAGTTCATTCATTAAAGACATTATTGATAAGTATAATGAAATTGTAAATTGACATAACGTCCGTTATCAATCTTGTTATTATCTCTTCCCCTATTTTTGTAACACTTATCCCATTCTATATATATCTTAAACACATAGTTTTATTATTATGTTAATTTTATTTTATTGGGTTTATACCGATGTACACGTTGTTTGTATCAAGGTTCCAATAAAAAGTATTGTATTGTATTGTATTGTATTGTATTCAGTAAAAGTACTGGAGAAGCCATTTGAGTGTTACACGCGCGCTGTAGCAATGCAAATAAAAAAACATTTCCCTGCCTTTACCTTTTATTTTAGATTTCAAAATGGCCATATAATAAAACTCTTATTAACCGATATACCTTCGTTATGTTTGGAAAGCTTTATTTAAGGTAATAATTATTGTAGACTTATGCTATAATTCTCAAGGACGGCTCTCCAACCAGGCGGACCGAGATAATATGGGTCCGCCGACCCAGAAATGTTCATATCAGTACACGACAAAAATAGGTGTCGTGCCGAAAACTTTTGGGTCCGCGGACCAAATTTAGGGGTGTAGACACTTGGCCAAAATGCTTGGTACAGGCACCAATCCCATTCACACGACACGTTGTACAATGTAACCAACTGTTGCAAAAAGCTTTGCTATTGATATTTTATACCTGTTAGCTGTTGGCTCATCATCAGTTCAGCCGCGGATTTTATGTCGGTGGCTCGAATTATCATGTGTTTTCAGGGCTAAGGTTTTGAGGTTTTCGTTGCAAATGAATGTGAGAAGGTAAGTATTCAGCTTCCGCCAGTGTGTGCTTTGCTTACTGGTTGTCAGTTAACTTGGAGAATGGATTTGATGCGAGTTGAAAAATGCGAGTTGCGAGTTAAAAATGCGAGTTGCAATAAATAAGTAAGAAAATTGAGATTAGAGTTCCTGCAATGGTAAATGCTTTTTGAGGTGGAAAAAATATTTTTTTCCGTATACAGGAACCCGAGTCAGTCGACGAAACGTGGACCCCTGATTCTGGATCCCTAGAAAAATGAAACGTTTTTATTTTTATACCAGCGTATACCTCGCTGTAAGTTTTATTTTGTTCTCTTTACCCTCACAGTTATTCACAGCTAAGTCCTTTCTAATTCTAATTTACAATATTTCGATTACAATCACAATTCAGTTCAATCTATTACTTAGTTTCTCTGATCCGCTTCCAGCGACGAACAAAATGTGCACATTTCTAATGTGCTTCCCTTGGACACTGAAAACAATTTCTTTATGGGAGTACCCATTCCTCCATAAAGGTGGGACATGCAAAATGTCTCCTGATGAATATATAGTGGCCCGAGTGAAAGCCCAGTGGGCTCTTGTTCCAATATACATTCGATATGGCCGCTCTACAATACAATCGACATAGCTGTATGTCAGTGCGTTCCCGAATCCATAGCGCTAAACCCATGAAACGTCAACAGTTCTGTAACACACATGCGACTTCTAAACTAAAACCGTGACAACCGTTGTTTCCATCGATTTTCCAGCGAGAATCGAAATCGCCTTTCTGAATGAAAGTCACTCTTTGTTGATGTTTCCACAGGGGCCGGCCAATTTTATAATTTCCTCAGAGTTCAGTTTCGCTCGTTTTTCTTGTTCTGTCGTTTTTTTTTCGGTTTAATACTTTTCTTCTTTATCCTACTAGTGTTCACGTCATTTGCAGTTCGATAAATTGTTTTTGCAATCATAAAAGTAGTTTATTCAGTTCTGCACTACTACATACATACATACATACATAAACTTTATTTCAACTCGAATTTGCAGAGTAGCAAATACATGCTAATATCTTCGAGAAAACTACTGTTACTAATACTAATACTATTGTTATATTACTAATATTAAAAATATTTACAATGAAACCTAGAAATTATTAACAAATAGACATTACTGTAAAATTAGATTAGATTGTATTTACGGATTTCTCTCTTAAAATCAGTGATAGTTGTTAAAGATCGAAGATTATCCGGTAGGGAGTTCCAGAATTTTGCAGTCGAATATTTGAAAGAGTGCAGGCCATAAGTTGTTGTTTGAGGTTTAGGTAGGTTCAAAATATCAGTGCCTCTTAAGGAATAGATTACAGATCTTAGAGTAAACATATCTTTTAGGTAGCCTGGATAGTTTGAAAATTTCAGAGATTTAAAAAGTATAATTAGCATATTCTGTATTCTTCTATTATATAGTGAAGGTGTTTTAGCTTTATATAATAGCTGGTTGTAGTTAGAATTCCTGTCATCGAACATAAATCTCAGAATACGCTTATTTAAGGCTTCTAATTTATCAGTGTTTCTACAACTACAAAAATGCCAAACCGTGGAACAATAATGGAAGTGCGGCAGGATAAATGCCTTATATAGGCGAAGCAATGTACTTTTAGAAATAAGCTTGCGAAATCTAATCATCACATTAAATTGATTACGGATACTGATTCGATTCTCCGTATTAAAACCATCAGTCTGTTCATCTCTGTTCTGTTTGTTTCGGTCTGTTCATCTCGGTTCTGTATCTGGAGAATACTGATTCCGAAAGGTCGTCAAAATGCTTGCTTTTTATCGTTAATCGGAAAGAAAGTCAAATTCTCTTGGACTTGGCTCAGCCGATCTTCGAAATTTCCACACTGCGATAGATCATGTCTATAATTTTCCCCGCCATTTTTTCCTTTAACATTTCAACACGCACTTTCCCTATTCCCGGTCAACATAATTATTTGTATGAGTGTTTCATCATCGGTACTGGAAATAATCGATTGAACTTTAATTTGTCTGGCTAAATTTTGTTTTTGATTAATTATATATTTTTGCATGGCTCGCATCGCTGGCTCGCATGCCTCGCACATTGTACAGACCCATAGCCGAGAAAAGTTTCAGGGAAAAGAAACTTCTGCAGCACACTCAACGGCATAATTCCCCTTTAAGCTTTGTCGAGTGAGAACTTTGAAAAAGGTTTAAAAAAAAGTTAAACTGGAGCTCTTGCAAATCCTCCAACTGTAGCTGGGTCTTAGCCTCCTCCGCAGGCATCTCCTATATAATCGAAAAAATCGAGACCGGGTTTCCTGTGGTAAAACGAGAGAAGAGAGGGGACTGATGATGAAACAATGGGGAGGGGGAGGGGGAAGGGTCGCCCCAGTCCTCTTCTTCTCTCCTCCGCAGGCACAGGGAACCCAAAAAAATTTTTCTCGCGGTCCTATACTAAGTACTAAGAGATGCCTGCGGAGGAGGCTAGCTGGGTCTATCAAAGTTTATATTTATATGAAACAGATCAATTAGCCTTTTCGCCAATTGTCCCTGTTTCAAACGTTTCGAAACGTTAGCTTATTTCAGCTACTCTGTAAATTTGAGGATAAATAAAGTGTATGTATGTATGTTTGCACTTCTTACAAAGCTTCTGAAAAAAAATATGTTATTCCGCCGTTCCGTCAAGCCGCCGTTCCGTCAAGCCGTCGAGCCGCCAAGCCGTCGAGCCGTCGAGCCGTCGAGCCGTCGAGCCGTCAAGCCGCAAATTACACCATCCGGTACTTTCCCTGGAGCATGCCATATTTACATCAACGAAAATCTAACAGCCGCCCGGAGAAAGGTATTTTCAGAGGCAAGAAAAGTAAAGGCAAACAAGAAATATCAAGGATGTTGGTCATATGATGGAAAAATCTTCATAAGGAAAACAGAGGCATCCGCCCCGACCAGTGAGAATCTCCTGTCGAAGTGACCTAGACAAGTAATCCGTCTTATTATTATACTGCGTTCATTTACTTATTCTTTAATTCTGTCTATCTACATGATTAACTTGCAATATTCTTTAACCAGTTTAAAGAATGTCTGTAATTCAATCTTAGGCCAGAAACTCTACAGGAATTGATTGATTAAGGTTACCGGATACCTTCAAAACGAAAAAGATGGGAAATTATTTTTTTCGCACAGAAATGTAGTTTTAGTAGTAGTGTCTCATATACCAAAAACTCCGTTCAATAAAAAATAATGTTGAGGGAGAAATACCAAAAGGAAGTTTTTGACCGGAAGTAAAATGTTCTGTTTGATTGACAGCAGATCAATAAACACATGACAAGTGCTCACTCGCCCGTAACGACGGTGTGGGAAGTTAGCGCATATTCAATTTATTTCATAGGTACCAATGTTTATGTTTATTGAGAAAAGTTTTTCCACACACGATTCCATAATTCCATCGGTTGTTGGCCTTATGCCTTCCAAAAAGCAAGCAGAATGCCCTTAGCTTGGAAAACAAAGAATAAAGAAAAGCAAAACAAGGCCAAACAAATATGCATACCACTATAAAGCCAAATAGGAATCCTCGCAAAACCCGACAAGGGTTCGTATTTTCACTTTCAGACAGAGTGCCGAGTGGTCCACATCTGAACATAAAGAAGAATTGATAGGAGCCAGCCGAGAGAATATTTGTTTCCAAGAAAGCTTAGATAGAGTCTGACGGTGACTCTGAATCGCTTGAAACCAACACCACGATCTCCCTATTGCCATGCTGTTTCAGCCGCCTGCAAATCGCTGTCTCCTCTACTAACTACAACCTTCCCCATTTAAGTACGGACCGCCTGACAAAATAAGGCTATTCCGAACACTGAACGAACTCCTCTGACACATCGCGGGCATTTTTTATGACTTCGCTTGTCCCCCCTCCCCCTTCACAATGTTGGGATAGAAAGGCAACATTTCGGTCTTCTCGAAAACCAACATTGAAATGGGGGAGGGGGATTGTGTTAAAAATAGCCGGAAATTGCTGAAGAGGTCCGACTTAAATGGCAGGGGTTGTCTGAGCGAACGACACCCACGTCCAGGGCATTTAATTAGCTTCAGTAGATTGTGCCAGCTTTTTTGAGCCGTCTTTGTCTCTAAATGGGCACCAAATGAAATTCTTAATATGACCATACATACGGTGACGTCATGCCTATATGACGTCATAAAAGTAGGGGGGAGGGGTGGCGTGCATATGAAAAAATATATAGAATTACGGCTTCAAAAAATAAAATTCTAAAATTAAATACATTTTTACTAAATTTATTAATACCGATACACATTTACGATTTCAAAGCCACAATAGCTTGTGAATATTCATTTTTTAAAGCCGTGCATGTGCCAAACTTTGAAACGGCTAACGAATTTTCGATCACGACTCATATCAGCTGTGTTAATAATGCCGAGCTTGAGGGCCGAATTCAGCGAACAATATATCTACTGACTTATAGTAGGGCCGACACTGAGAAATTTCCCAACAGAGAAAGCTTTGCCCAAGCCGTTATCGAAGGATGGGAGCAAAATAACAACAAGGTTATTCAATGGCTGGTTTCTTTAGAGGTTCACGCAGAGCTTGAAGTGCCAAATCTGGAAACGAATCGCTACCACTATCACATGGCTCTGATGTTAAAGACGAAATCAAGGTGGTTGTATGTAAAAAGATATCTATCGTAGTCGAAAACAAATAATAAAATGCAAAGCAACAGTTGTAACGGACTCACTGTACTTTTAGCGCGCGTGACAGTAGCCGGAAGTGATCATCTCTACAATTCTCCGTTCATTTCTCCAACACAAAACGATGATTTCTGCCTGTAACTGCAAGCCTCAGCCTAGAAAACTTGCTCTATAGTATGAGTTTTGGACGCTGAACACGATGAACTGAGTACTTTGTGTGATACAGGCTTTCAACTTAGAGTTTGCTCATTTCTCCCCTCATTGTAAATAAAACTCCATCTAAAATTGGAATTTATTAACCGTTACAACGGAGAAATGTTCAAACCAGCATTTCGGCGCATCCTATTTACTTCTAGAACGCTTTATATGACACAACTTAAACAGTATATATGTTATGAAAACGTTTTAACGGTATAAGTGCATGGAAATACGTCTAAATAAGTGACTTTGCATGGAGAAATGGTGAGGAGAAATGCCGATGGAAAACAGCAGCTTATGCTGTTGTGTGACTGCTGCCGTGACACGGCTGAAATGCAGGGCCGAACGGGGAAAAAGGCCAACAAGCCATAGCAATAGTTCTGGAACGGATTAACATTTTATAAACTGTGTTATTTGTTATATATTAGACAGGAGTGGGTTATGAATAAATTTGTAAGAGCAGGCTTGATCGGCCGAGTCCGGGAACAGTTTTACACTACGCTCAGTGGGTAACGTAACGGTTACAGTTACCACGAATAAATCGGCAGTGACAGTTCTCAGGATATGCAACCGTTGTTGTCCTTTTCCATCTTTAGTATCTGGTCCTATGTCCCTTCTGTTCTACAACAGTCTGCAATCTTTTTGGCATGCTTTCAACAGCGTTGTCAACGAACTGTAGTGGGATATTATTCAGATGCCGGGATACACGAGCTTTGAATTGCTCGAACGACTCGCGCGTAATTTTCTGTTTGATAGCGTCTTTCTCTAAAGATGACTTAATTATGTTGAAACAATTCTCTATCGGATTGAGATCAGCACTGCGAGGCGGAATCCGGTGGAATTCTGTTTCTATACTGAGTAGCTATATATAGATTGAAGGGCTTTGTGAAACACGCATGCTTCTAGACTGATGAAACAATTTGAACATTTGATGAAACGCAAATGCTGCACCGGAATTAATACTGAAAACAGTAGAAACGGATACATCTACAGCATAAACGAATCCCCTTTATCCACTTTTTTGAGCATTGAGTGTGATCACTGAATCTAATTGTGCGAAAACAATTAAGTAAAATATTTGGATACGCCCTCGGATATTATTTTACCCGGGGTATCGGGCTTTTTCATCAAATTTGCATTGACAAGCGCATCCGTATTCCCACCAAGTGCTTACTGCCCCCTCTCGTTTTGAGCTGTTTTCGTTAAATTACCTGGACGTTATTAACAATTATACCATGTGAGCTACCTAACATCTCGCCTCAGACAACCTTCGCCATTTAAGTACGGACCGCCTGACAAAATAAGGCTATTCCGAACACTGAACGAACTCCTCTGACACATCGCGGGCATTTTTTATGACTTCGCTTGTCCCCCCTCCCCCTTCACAATGTTGGGATAGAAAGGCAACATTTCGGTCTTCTCGAAAACCAACATTGAAATGGGGGAGGGGGATTGTGTTAAAAATAGCCGGAAATTGCTGAAGAGGTCCGACTTAAATGGCAGGGGTTGTCTGAGCGAACGACACCCACGTCCAGGGCATTTAATTAGCTTCAGTAGATTGTGCCAGCTTTTTTGAGCCGTCTTTGTCTCTAAATGGGCACCAAATGAAATTCTTAATATGACCATACATACGGTGACGTCATGCCTATATGACGTCATAAAAGTAGGGGGGAGGGGTGGCGTGCATATGAAAAAATATATAGAATTACGGCTTCAAAAAATAAAATTCTAAAATTAAATACATTTTTACTAAATTTATTAATACCGATACACATTTACGATTTCAAAGTCACAATAGCTTGTGAATATTCATTTTTTAAAGCCGTGCATGTGCCAAACTTTGAAACGGCTAACGAATTTTCGATCACGACTCATATCAGCTGTGTTAATAATGCCGAGCTTGAGGGCCGAATTCAGCGAACAATATATCTACTGACTTATAGTAGGGCCGACACTGAGAAATTTCCCAACAGAGAAAGCTTTGCCCAAGCCGTTATCGAAGGATGGGAGCAAAATAACAACAAGGTTATTCAATGGCTGGTTTCTTTAGAGGTTCACGCAGAGCTTGAAGTGCCAAATCTGGAAACGAATCGCTACCACTATCACATGGCTCTGATGTTAAAGACGAAATCAAGGTGGTTGTATGTAAAAAGATATCTATCGTAGTCGAAAACAAATAATAAAATGCAAAAGCAACAGTTGTAACGGACTCACTGTACTTTTAGCGCGCGTGACAGTAGCCGGAAGTGATCATCTCTACAATTCTCCGTTCATTTCTCCAACACAAAACGATGATTTCTGCCTGTAACTGCAAGCCTCAGCCTAGAAAACTTGCTCTATAGTATGAGTTTTGGACGCTGAACACGATGAACTGAGTACTTTGTGTGATACAGGCTTTCAACTTAGAGTTTGCTCATTTCTCCCCTCATTGTAAATAAAACTCCATCTAAAATTGGAATTTATTAACCGTTACAACGGAGAAATGTTCAAACCAGCATTTCGGCGCATCCTATTTACTTCTAGAACGCTTTATATGACACAACTTAAACAGTATATATGTTATGAAAACGTTTTAACGGTATAAGTGCATGGAAATACGTCTAAATAAGTGACTTTGCATGGAGAAATGGTGAGGAGAAATGCCGATGGAAAACAGCAGCTTATGCTGTTGTGTGACTGCTGCCGTGACACGGCTGAAATGCAGGGCCGAACGGGGAAAAAGGCCAACAAGCCATAGCAATAGTTCTGGAACGGATTAACATTTTATAAACTGTGTTATTTGTTATATATTAGACAGGAGTGGGTTATGAATAAATTTGTAAGAGCAGGCTTGATCGGCCGAGTCCGGGAACAGTTTTACACTACGCTCAGTGGGTAACGTAACGGTTACAGTTACCACGAATAAATCGGCAGTGACAGTTCTCAGGATATGCAACCGTTGTTGTCCTTTTCCATCTTTAGTATCTGGTCCTATGTCCCTTCTGTTCTACAACAGTCTGCAATCTTTTTGGCATGCTTTCAACAGCGTTGTCAACGAACTGTAGTGGGATATTATTCAGATGCCGGGATACACGAGCTTTGAATTGCTCGAACGACTCGCGCGTAATTTTCTGTTTGATAGCGTCTTTCTCTAAAGATGACTTAATTATGTTGAAACAATTCTCTATCGGATTGAGATCAGCACTGCGAGGCGGAATCCGGTGGAATTCTGTTTCTATACTGAGTAGCTATATATAGATTGAAGGGCTTTGTGAAACACGCATGCTTCTAGACTGATGAAACAATTTGAACATTTGATGAAACGCAAATGCTGCACCGGAATTAATACTGAAAACAGTAGAAACGGATACATCTACAGCATAAACGAATCCCCTTTATCCACTTTTTTGAGCATTGAGTGTGATCACTGAATCTAATTGTGCGAAAACAATTAAGTAAAATATTTGGATACGCCCTCGGATATTATTTTACCCGGGGTATCGGGCTTTTTCATCAAATTTGCATTGACAAGCGCATCCGTATTCCCACCAAGTGCTTACTGCCCCCTCTCGTTTTGAGCTGTTTTCGTTAAATTACCTGGACGTTATTAACAATTATACCATGTGAGCTACCTAACATCTCGCCTCAGACAACCTTCGCCATTTAAGTACGGACCGCCTGACAAAATAAGGCTATTCCGAACACTGAACGAACTCCTCTGACACATCGCGGGCATTTTTTATGACTTCGCTTGTCCCCCCTCCCCCTTCACAATGTTGGGATAGAAAGGCAACATTTCGGTCTTCTCGAAAACCAACATTGAAATGGGGGAGGGGGATTGTGTTAAAAATAGCCGGAAATTGCTGAAGAGGTCCGACTTAAATGGCAGGGGTTGTCTGAGCGAACGACACCCACGTCCAGGGCATTTAATTAGCTTCAGTAGATTGTGCCAGCTTTTTTGAGCCGTCTTTGTCTCTAAATGGGCACCAAATGAAATTCTTAATATGACCATACATACGGTGACGTCATGCCTATATGACGTCATAAAAGTAGGGGGGAGGGGTGGCGTGCATATGAAAAAATATATAGAATTACGGCTTCAAAAAATAAAATTCTAAAATTAAATACATTTTTACTAAATTTATTAATACCGATACACATTTACGATTTCAAAGTCACAATAGCTTGCGAATATTCATTTTTTAAAGCCGTGCATGTGCCAAACTTTGAAACGGCTAACGAATTTTCGATCACGACTCATATCAGCTGTGTTAATAATGCCGAGCTTGAGGGCCGAATTCAGCGAACAATATATCTACTGACTTATAGTAGGGCCGACACTGAGAAATTTCCCAACAGAGAAAGCTTTGCCCAAGCCGTTATCGAAGGATGGGAGCAAAATAACAACAAGGTTATTCAATGGCTGGTTTCTTTAGAGGTTCACGCAGAGCTTGAAGTGCCAAATCTGGAAACGAATCGCTACCACTATCACATGGCTCTGATGTTAAAGACGAAATCAAGGTGGTTGTATGTAAAAAGATATCTATCGTAGTCGAAAACAAATAATAAAATGCAAAAGCAACAGTTGTAACGGACTCACTGTACTTTTAGCGCGCGTGACAGTAGCCGGAAGTGATCATCTCTACAATTCTCCGTTCATTTCTCCAACACAAAACGATGATTTCTGCCTGTAACTGCAAGCCTCAGCCTAGAAAACTTGCTCTATAGTATGAATTTTGGACGCTGAACACGATGAACTGAGTACTTTGTGTGATACAGGCTTTCAACTTAGAGTTTGCTCATTTCTCCCCTCATTGTAAATAAAACTCCATCTAAAATTGGAATTTATTAACCGTTACAACGGAGAAATGTTCAAACCAGCATTTCGGCGCATCCTATGTACTTCTAGAACGCTTTATATGACACAACTTAAACAGTATATATGTTATGAAAACGTTTTAACGGTATAAGTGCATGGAAATACGTCTAAATAAGTGACTTTGCATGGAGAAATGGTGAGGAGAAATGCCGATGGAAAACAGCAGCTTATGCTGTTGTGTGACTGCTGCCGTGACACGGCTGAAATGCAGGGCCGAACGGGGAAAAAGGCCAACAAGCCATAGCAATAGTTCTGGAACGGATTAACATTTTATAAACTGTGTTATTTGTTATATATTAGACAGGAGTGGGTTATGAATAAATTTGTAAGAGCAGGCTTGATCGGCCGAGTCCGGGAACAGTTTTACACTACGCTCAGTGGGTAACGTAACGGTTACAGTTACCACGAATAAATCGGCAGTGACAGTTCTCAGGATATGCAACCGTTGTTGTCCTTTTCCATCTTTAGTATCTGGTCCTATGTCCCTTCTGTTCTACAACAGTCTGCAATCTTTTTGGCATGCTTTCAACAGCGTTGTCAACGAACTGTAGTGGGATATTATTCAGATGCCGGGATACACGAGCTTTGAATTGCTCGAACGACTCGCGCGTAATTTTCTGTTTGATAGCGTCTTTCTCTAAAGATGACTTAATTATGTTGAAACAATTCTCTATCGGATTGAGATCAGCACTGCGAGGCGGAATCCGGTGGAATTCTGTTTCTATACTGAGTAGCTATATATAGATTGAAGGGCTTTGTGAAACACGCATGCTTCTAGACTGATGAAACAATTTGAACATTTGATGAAACGCAAATGCTGCACCGGAATTAATACTGAAAACAGTAGAAACGGATACATCTACAGCATAAACGAATCCCCTTTATCCACTTTTTTGAGCATTGAGTGTGATCACTGAATCTAATTGTGCGAAAACAATTAAGTAAAATATTTGGATACGCCCTCGGATATTATTTTACCCGGGGTATCGGGCTTTTTCATCAAATTTGCATTGACAAGCGCATCCGTATTCCCACCAAGTGCTTACTGCCCCCTCTCGTTTTGAGCTGTTTTCGTTAAATTACCTGGACGTTATTAACAATTATACCATGTGAGCTACCTAACATCTCGCCTCAGACAACCTTCGCCATTTAAGTACGGACCGCCTGACAAAATAAGGCTATTCCGAACACTGAACGAACTCCTCTGACACATCGCGGGCATTTTTTATGACTTCGCTTGTCCCCCCTCCCCCTTCACAATGTTGGGATAGAAAGGCAACATTTCGGTCTTCTCGAAAACCAACATTGAAATGGGGGAGGGGGATTGTGTTAAAAATAGCCGGAAATTGCTGAAGAGGTCCGACTTAAATGGCAGGGGTTGTCTGAGCGAACGACACCCACGTCCAGGGCATTTAATTAGCTTCAGTAGATTGTGCCAGCTTTTTTGAGCCGTCTTTGTCTCTAAATGGGCACCAAATGAAATTCTTAATATGACCATACATACGGTGACGTCATGCCTATATGACGTCATAAAAGTAGGGGGGAGGGGTGGCGTGCATATGAAAAAATATATAGAATTACGGCTTCAAAAAATAAAATTCTAAAATTAAATACATTTTTACTAAATTTATTAATACCGATACACATTTACGATTTCAAAGTCACAATAGCTTGTGAATATTCATTTTTTAAAGCCGTGCATGTGCCAAACTTTGAAACGGCTAACGAATTTTCGATCACGACTCATATCAGCTGTGTTAATAATGCCGAGCTTGAGGGCCGAATTCAGCGAACAATATATCTACTGACTTATAGTAGGGCCGACACTGAGAAATTTCCCAACAGAGAAAGCTTTGCCCAAGCCGTTATCGAAGGATGGGAGCAAAATAACAACAAGGTTATTCAATGGCTGGTTTCTTTAGAGGTTCACGCAGAGCTTGAAGTGCCAAATCTGGAAACGAATCGCTACCACTATCACATGGCTCTGATGTTAAAGACGAAATCAAGGTGGTTGTATGTAAAAAGATATCTATCGTAGTCGAAAACAAATAATAAAATGCAAAAGCAACAGTTGTAACGGACTCACTGTACTTTTAGCGCGCGTGACAGTAGCCGGAAGTGATCATCTCTACAATTCTCCGTTCATTTCTCCAACACAAAACGATGATTTCTGCCTGTAACTGCAAGCCTCAGCCTAGAAAACTTGCTCTATAGTATGAGTTTTGGACGCTGAACACGATGAACTGAGTACTTTGTGTGATACAGGCTTTCAACTTAGAGTTTGCTCATTTCTCCCCTCATTGTAAATAAAACTCCATCTAAAATTGGAATTTATTAACCGTTACAACGGAGAAATGTTCAAACCAGCATTTCGGCGCATCCTATTTACTTCTAGAACGCTTTATATGACACAACTTAAACAGTATATATGTTATGAAAACGTTTTAACGGTATAAGTGCATGGAAATACGTCTAAATAAGTGACTTTGCATGGAGAAATGGTGAGGAGAAATGCCGATGGAAAACAGCAGCTTATGCTGTTGTGTGACTGCTGCCGTGACACGGCTGAAATGCAGGGCCGAACGGGGAAAAAGGCCAACAAGCCATAGCAATAGTTCTGGAACGGATTAACATTTTATAAACTGTGTTATTTGTTATATATTAGACAGGAGTGGGTTATGAATAAATTTGTAAGAGCAGGCTTGATCGGCCGAGTCCGGGAACAGTTTTACACTACGCTCAGTGGGTAACGTAACGGTTACAGTTACCACGAATAAATCGGCAGTGACAGTTCTCAGGATATGCAACCGTTGTTGTCCTTTTCCATCTTTAGTATCTGGTCCTATGTCCCTTCTGTTCTACAACAGTCTGCAATCTTTTTGGCATGCTTTCAACAGCGTTGTCAACGAACTGTAGTGGGATATTATTCAGATGCCGGGATACACGAGCTTTGAATTGCTCGAACGACTCGCGCGTAATTTTCTGTTTGATAGCGTCTTTCTCTAAAGATGACTTAATTATGTTGAAACAATTCTCTATCGGATTGAGATCAGCACTGCGAGGCGGAATCCGGTGGAATTCTGTTTCTATACTGAGTAGCTATATATAGATTGAAGGGCTTTGTGAAACACGCATGCTTCTAGACTGATGAAACAATTTGAACATTTGATGAAACGCAAATGCTGCACCGGAATTAATACTGAAAACAGTAGAAACGGATACATCTACAGCATAAACGAATCCCCTTTATCCACTTTTTTGAGCATTGAGTGTGATCACTGAATCTAATTGTGCGAAAACAATTAAGTAAAATATTTGGATACGCCCTCGGATATTATTTTACCCGGGGTATCGGGCTTTTTCATCAAATTTGCATTGACAAGCGCATCCGTATTCCCACCAAGTGCTTACTGCCCCCTCTCGTTTTGAGCTGTTTTCGTTAAATTACCTGGACGTTATTAACAATTATACCATGTGAGCTACCTAACATCTCGCCTCAGACAACCTTCGCCATTTAAGTACGGACCGCCTGACAAAATAAGGCTATTCCGAACACTGAACGAACTCCTCTGACACATCGCGGGCATTTTTTATGACTTCGCTTGTCCCCCCTCCCCCTTCACAATGTTGGGATAGAAAGGCAACATTTCGGTCTTCTCGAAAACCAACATTGAAATGGGGGAGGGGGATTGTGTTAAAAATAGCCGGAAATTGTTGAAGAGGTCCGACTTAAATGGCAGGGGTTGTCTGAGCGAACGACACCCACGTCCAGGGCATTTAATTAGCTTCAGTAGATTGTGCCAGCTTTTTTGAGCCGTCTTTGTCTCTAAATGGGCACCAAATGAAATTCTTAATATGACCATACATACGGTGACGTCATGCCTATATGACGTCATAAAAGTAGGGGGGAGGGGTGGCGTGCATATGAAAAAATATATAGAATTTCGGCTTCAAAAAATAAAATTCTAAAATTAAATACATTTTTACTAAATTTATTAATACCGATACACATTTACGATTTCAAAGTCACAATAGCTTGTGAATATTCATTTTTTAAAGCCGTGCATGTGCCAAACTTTGAAACGGCTAACGAATTTTCGATCACGACTCATATCAGCTGTGTTAATAATGCCGAGCTTGAGGGCCGAATTCAGCGAACAATATATCTACTGACTTATAGTAGGGCCGACACTGAGAAATTTCCCAACAGAGAAAGCTTTGCCCAAGCCGTTATCGAAGGATGGGAGCAAAATAACAACAAGGTTATTCAATGGCTGGTTTCTTTAGAGGTTCACGCAGAGCTTGAAGTGCCAAATCTGGAAACGAATCGCTACCACTATCACATGGCTCTGATGTTAAAGACGAAATCAAGGTGGTTGTATGTAAAAAGATATCTATCGTAGTCGAAAACAAATAATAAAATGCAAAAGCAACAGTTGTAACGGACTCACTGTACTTTTAGCGCGCGTGACAGTAGCCGGAAGTGATCATCTCTACAATTCTCCGTTCATTTCTCCAACACAAAACGATGATTTCTGCCTGTAACTGCAAGCCTCAGCCTAGAAAACTTGCTCTATAGTATGAGTTTTGGACGCTGAACACGATGAACTGAGTACTTTGTGTGATACAGGCTTTCAACTTAGAGTTTGCTCATTTCTCCCCTCATTGTAAATAAAACTCCATCTAAAATTGGAATTTATTAACCGTTACAACGGAGAAATGTTCAAACCAGCATTTCGGCGCATCCTATGTACTTCTAGAACGCTTTATATGACACAACTTAAACAGTATATATGTTATGAAAACGTTTTAACGGTATAAGTGCA
Source organism: Actinernus sp. WN-2022 (assembly GCA_030867875.1). Classification (NCBI taxonomy): domain Eukaryota; kingdom Metazoa; phylum Cnidaria; class Anthozoa; order Actiniaria; family Actinernidae; genus Actinernus; species Actinernus sp. WN-2022. Next base: position 9,462,135 of record JAOWCC010000655.1, on the reverse strand, counting down.
TGGAAATACGTCTAAATAAGTGACTTTGCATGGAGAAATGGTGAGGAGAAATGCCGATGGAAAACAGCAGCTTATGCTGTTGTGTGCCTGCTGCCGTGACACGGCTGAAATGCAGGGCCGAACGGGGAAAAAGGCCAACAAGCCATAGCAATAGTTCTGGAACGGATTAACATTTTATAAACTGTGTTATTTGTTATATATTAGACAGGAGTGGGTTATGAATAAATTTGTAAGAGCAGGCTTGATCGGCCGAGTCCGGGAACAGTTTTACACTACGCTCAGTGGGTAACGTAACGGTTACAGTTACCACGAATAAATCGGCAGTGACAGTTCTCAGGATATGCAACCGTTGTTGTCCTTTTCCATCTTTAGTATCTGGTCCTATGTCCCTTCTGTTCTACAACAGTCTGCAATCTTTTTGGCATGCTTTCAACAGCGTTGTCAACGAACTGTAGTGGGATATTATTCAGATGCCGGGATACACGAGCTTTGAATTGCTCGAACGACTCGCGCGTAATTTTCTGTTTGATAGCGTCTTTCTCTAAAGATGACTTAATTATGTTGAAACAATTCTCTATCGGATTGAGATCAGCACTGCGAGGCGGAATCCGGTGGAATTCTGTTTCTATACTGAGTAGCTATATATAGATTGAAGGGCTTTGTGAAACACGCATGCTTCTAGACTGATGAAACAATTTGAACATTTGATGAAACGCAAATGCTGCACCGGAATTAATACTGAAAACAGTAGAAACGGATACATCTACAGCATAAACGAATCCCCTTTATCCACTTTTTTGAGCATTGAGTGTGATCACTGAATCTAATTGTGCGAAAACAATTAAGTAAAATATTTGGATACGCCCTCGGATATTATTTTACCCGGGGTATCGGGCTTTTTCATCAAATTTGCATTGACAAGCGCATCCGTATTCCCACCAAGTGCTTACTGCCCCCTCTCGTTTTGAGCTGTTTTCGTTAAATTACCTGGACGTTATTAACAATTATACCATGTGAGCTACCTAACATCTCGCCTCAGACAACCTTCGCCATTTAAGTACGGACCGCCTGACAAAATAAGGCTATTCCGAACACTGAACGAACTCCTCTGACACATCGCGGGCATTTTTTATGACTTCGCTTGTCCCCCCTCCCCCTTCACAATGTTGGGATAGAAAGGCAACATTTCGGTCTTCTCGAAAACCAACATTGAAATGGGGGAGGGGGATTGTGTTAAAAATAGCCGGAAATTGTTGAAGAGGTCCGACTTAAATGGCAGGGGTTGTCTGAGCGAACGACACCCACGTCCAGGGCATTTAATTAGCTTCAGTAGATTGTGCCAGCTTTTTTGAGCCGTCTTTGTCTCTAAATGGGCACCAAATGAAATTCTTAATATGACCATACATACGGTGACGTCATGCCTATATGACGTCATAAAAGTAGGGGGGAGGGGTGGCGTGCATATGAAAAAATATATAGAATTTCGGCTTCAAAAAATAAAATTCTAAAATTAAATACATTTTTACTAAATTTATTAATACCGATACACATTTACGATTTCAAAGTCACAATAGCTTGTGAATATTCATTTTTTAAAGCCGTGCATGTGCCAAACTTTGAAACGGCTAACGAATTTTCGATCACGACTCATATCAGCTGTGTTAATAATGCCGAGCTTGAGGGCCGAATTCAGCGAACAATATATCTACTGACTTATAGTAGGGCCGACACTGAGAAATTTCCCAACAGAGAAAGCTTTGCCCAAGCCGTTATCGAAGGATGGGAGCAAAATAACAACAAGGTTATTCAATGGCTGGTTTCTTTAGAGGTTCACGCAGAGCTTGAAGTGCCAAATCTGGAAACGAATCGCTACCACTATCACATGGCTCTGATGTTAAAGACGAAATCAAGGTGGTTGTATGTAAAAAGATATCTATCGTAGTCGAAAACAAATAATAAAATGCAAAAGCAACAGTTGTAACGGACTCACTGTACTTTTAGCGCGCGTGACAGTAGCCGGAAGTGATCATCTCTACAATTCTCCGTTCATTTCTCCAACACAAAACGATGATTTCTGCCTGTAACTGCAAGCCTCAGCCTAGAAAACTTGCTCTATAGTATGAGTTTTGGACGCTGAACACGATGAACTGAGTACTTTGTGTGATACAGGCTTTCAACTTAGAGTTTGCTCATTTCTCCCCTCATTGTAAATAAAACTCCATCTAAAATTGGAATTTATTAACCGTTACAACGGAGAAATGTTCAAACCAGCATTTCGGCGCATCCTATGTACTTCTAGAACGCTTTATATGACACAACTTAAACAGTATATATGTTATGAAAACGTTTTAACGGTATAAGTGCATGGAAATACGTCTAAATAAGTGACTTTGCATGGAGAAATGGTGAGGAGAAATGCCGATGGAAAACAGCAGCTTATGCTGTTGTGTGCCTGCTGCCGTGACACGGCTGAAATGCAGGGCCGAACGGGGAAAAAGGCCAACAAGCCATAGCAATAGTTCTGGAACGGATTAACATTTTATAAACTGTGTTATTTGTTATATATTAGACAGGAGTGGGTTATGAATAAATTTGTAAGAGCAGGCTTGATCGGCCGAGTCCGGGAACAGTTTTACACTACGCTCAGTGGGTAACGTAACGGTTACAGTTACCACGAATAAATCGGCAGTGACAGTTCTCAGGATATGCAACCGTTGTTGTCCTTTTCCATCTTTAGTATCTGGTCCTATGTCCCTTCTGTTCTACAACAGTCTGCAATCTTTTTGGCATGCTTTCAACAGCGTTGTCAACGAACTGTAGTGGGATATTATTCAGATGCCGGGATACACGAGCTTTGAATTGCTCGAACGACTCGCGCGTAATTTTCTGTTTGATAGCGTCTTTCTCTAAAGATGACTTAATTATGTTGAAACAATTCTCTATCGGATTGAGATCAGCACTGCGAGGCGGAATCCGGTGGAATTCTGTTTCTATACTGAGTAGCTATATATAGATTGAAGGGCTTTGTGAAACACGCATGCTTCTAGACTGATGAAACAATTTGAACATTTGATGAAACGCAAATGCTGCACCGGAATTAATACTGAAAACAGTAGAAACGGATACATCTACAGCATAAACGAATCCCCTTTATCCACTTTTTTGAGCATTGAGTGTGATCACTGAATCTAATTGTGCGAAAACAATTAAGTAAAATATTTGGATACGCCCTCGGATATTATTTTACCCGGGGTATCGGGCTTTTTCATCAAATTTGCATTGACAAGCGCATCCGTATTCCCACCAAGTGCTTACTGCCCCCTCTCGTTTTGAGCTGTTTTCGTTAAATTACCTGGACGTTATTAACAATTATACCATGTGAGCTACCTAACATCTCGCCTCAGACAACCTTCGCCATTTAAGTACGGACCGCCTGACAAAATAAGGCTATTCCGAACACTGAACGAACTCCTCTGACACATCGCGGGCATTTTTTATGACTTCGCTTGTCCCCCCTCCCCCTTCACAATGTTGGGATAGAAAGGCAACATTTCGGTCTTCTCGAAAACCAACATTGAAATGGGGGAGGGGGATTGTGTTAAAAATAGCCGGAAATTGTTGAAGAGGTCCGACTTAAATGGCAGGGGTTGTCTGAGCGAACGACACCCACGTCCAGGGCATTTAATTAGCTTCAGTAGATTGTGCCAGCTTTTTTGAGCCGTCTTTGTCTCTAAATGGGCACCAAATGAAATTCTTAATATGACCATACATACGGTGACGTCATGCCTATATGACGTCATAAAAGTAGGGGGGAGGGGTGGCGTGCATATGAAAAAATATATAGAATTTCGGCTTCAAAAAATAAAATTCTAAAATTAAATACATTTTTACTAAATTTATTAATACCGATACACATTTACGATTTCAAAGTCACAATAGCTTGTGAATATTCATTTTTTAAAGCCGTGCATGTGCCAAACTTTGAAACGGCTAACGAATTTTCGATCACGACTCATATCAGCTGTGTTAATAATGCCGAGCTTGAGGGCCGAATTCAGCGAACAATATATCTACTGACTTATAGTAGGGCCGACACTGAGAAATTTCCCAACAGAGAAAGCTTTGCCCAAGCCGTTATCGAAGGATGGGAGCAAAATAACAACAAGGTTATTCAATGGCTGGTTTCTTTAGAGGTTCACGCAGAGCTTGAAGTGCCAAATCTGGAAACGAATCGCTACCACTATCACATGGCTCTGATGTTAAAGACGAAATCAAGGTGGTTGTATGTAAAAAGATATCTATCGTAGTCGAAAACAAATAATAAAATGCAAAAGCAACAGTTGTAACGGACTCACTGTACTTTTAGCGCGCGTGACAGTAGCCGGAAGTGATCATCTCTACAATTCTCCGTTCATTTCTCCAACACAAAACGATGATTTCTGCCTGTAACTGCAAGCCTCAGCCTAGAAAACTTGCTCTATAGTATGAGTTTTGGACGCTGAACACGATGAACTGAGTACTTTGTGTGATACAGGCTTTCAACTTAGAGTTTGCTCATTTCTCCCCTCATTGTAAATAAAACTCCATCTAAAATTGGAATTTATTAACCGTTACAACGGAGAAATGTTCAAACCAGCATTTCGGCGCATCCTATGTACTTCTAGAACGCTTTATATGACACAACTTAAACAGTATATATGTTATGAAAACGTTTTAACGGTATAAGTGCATGGAAATACGTCTAAATAAGTGACTTTGCATGGAGAAATGGTGAGGAGAAATGCCGATGGAAAACAGCAGCTTATGCTGTTGTGTGCCTGCTGCCGTGACACGGCTGAAATGCAGGGCCGAACGGGGAAAAAGGCCAACAAGCCATAGCAATAGTTCTGGAACGGATTAACATTTTATAAACTGTGTTATTTGTTATATATTAGACAGGAGTGGGTTATGAATAAATTTGTAAGAGCAGGCTTGATCGGCCGAGTCCGGGAACAGTTTTACACTACGCTCAGTGGGTAACGTAACGGTTACAGTTACCACGAATAAATCGGCAGTGACAGTTCTCAGGATATGCAACCGTTGTTGTCCTTTTCCATCTTTAGTATCTGGTCCTATGTCCCTTCTGTTCTACAACAGTCTGCAATCTTTTTGGCATGCTTTCAACAGCGTTGTCAACGAACTGTAGTGGGATATTATTCAGATGCCGGGATACACGAGCTTTGAATTGCTCGAACGACTCGCGCGTAATTTTCTGTTTGATAGCGTCTTTCTCTAAAGATGACTTAATTATGTTGAAACAATTCTCTATCGGATTGAGATCAGCACTGCGAGGCGGAATCCGGTGGAATTCTGTTTCTATACTGAGTAGCTATATATAGATTGAAGGGCTTTGTGAAACACGCATGCTTCTAGACTGATGAAACAATTTGAACATTTGATGAAACGCAAATGCTGCACCGGAATTAATACTGAAAACAGTAGAAACGGATACATCTACAGCATAAACGAATCCCCTTTATCCACTTTTTTGAGCATTGAGTGTGATCACTGAATCTAATTGTGCGAAAACAATTAAGTAAAATATTTGGATACGCCCTCGGATATTATTTTACCCGGGGTATCGGGCTTTTTCATCAAATTTGCATTGACAAGCGCATCCGTATTCCCACCAAGTGCTTACTGCCCCCTCTCATTTTGAGCTGTTTTCGTTAAATTCCCTGGACGTTATTAACAATTATACCATGTGAGCTACCTAACATCTCGCCT